>OX424575.1:177389206-178807631 GCA_949152435.1 Gastracanthus pulcherrimus | reverse complement strand
GATATATGCCTGTGTATTGTGCGTGCATCAACGTTGAATTGACAGTTCGGGGCTACATTTTAATTTGCAATCACTATTTTTTGCAGCGGCGCGGTGGGCGGAATAGAGATTGAAAACTCGTCGATGTTTCTACCAAATTGCGCTCGATATGTATTTCACGAATCACGAAGCGTTCTAATTTTGATATCGACGCGCGGAATGACATTTTATCAGTGTCTGGAGTATAACATGTAGATATTGGTTTTAAATTTATATTGGCGTGCAGAAATTATAGTTGGACTTCTGTAATAAAAGCAAAAAATTTAATATAACATCAAGAGTATATTTCAGGTTATTCATATAAAATAAATGGCAGAACTTATTAATTGAAATGTTCTTGTTATGCTGTGACTATCTCTAAATTAAAAAACAATATCTATATTTTATTTCATTATTTAGCAATTTTCCTCCACACATCAATTATTTTATAATTTTTTGTGTTGATATAAATAAATAATCAAGGATAAATATTAAACCCGACGCATTAAAAGAAATTGTTATATAAAATAGCCAAACTATTTTAAGAACGTATGAGGAACATCGCATGTCATATTAGGAATAAAACTTTTTTTATAATAATTAATAACATTTATTTTAAACGAATGACCAATTCTCTTTTGCATTGAAGTATGGAGAAAAAATTTTTATTTATACAATTATTTATACGGAATAAATAAGAGTCTGATAAGGTAAACGTACCAATGCTCGGACAGTTATTCATAGCTCTGCATATTTTTAAATAAAAATTTTTTCGTAACGTTAACTATAAAAATCATTTAATCGATCATTAGTCTATAGATCTGGGGTGATTACGAATTATATCATGTATCTAATAAACATTTATTTTCAATATTGTCCGATCATAGGGATGTGTCCGATCATTGATACGTTCACCTTACATTATATTACATTGTATTAATTATTATTAGTATATTTTATTACCTTAATTGTCGTTATATTCTAATACCAGTCTATTAAATTTGATATATACATTTGAAATGATATATAAGCTCGTCCGACATTTAAAGTGCAATTACTTATTTAATGCATTAGAAGTTTCCAAAATACATAATCTACTGCGAATACGAAAGAGGATAAAGTTAAATCAATATCTACATTTCACTCTTTGGAATTAGAAGTAAGATTAGTATGACTTTCATATCTGACATGAATATTCATAATCCTTCTATAGTTTCTTATTCTAACTGATTAAATTATTTGAATAATTATTGCACATATTCTATTTCGTAAAGCCCGTCTCCTTCACATATTTGTCATTGTTTAGAGCAAATTTTACAAAAGAAGTACTGTCAAAGAAATGACTAAAAAATACTTTAATAGAGCTCTACATCCACCGTCGCCTCTATCAAATCTCCTGACTAAACCATACACAAAATTACACATAAATAATATTTAAAAAAAAGTCAAATAAAAAATATTCTTCAAGTCGATCATATATCCCTCAATTGTTCACGAAACAACACTGTCACAAATGACGAATGGCGCCGACAATCGTCCATCGCGTATACTCCTGCCGGCTGTTTATCCATACAGCGCGCCCTATAAGCCCTTATTTGCGACCGCGAAGCCGGCGGCCACCGCGCGATTCAATGCCTATTTACGGCCTCTCGGCCTCTGCTGCGCGCCCGCTGCGCTCCGAAATCGCAAATACTCCTGGAAATTAACGAGGCGTATCAATCAACGTCGTCGCCAGCGGTACCGCCGAGCTTTCGCAGCTTTCGAGCGCTGCTCGCCGCGCGAGCTTGTAAATGCCGCAGCCCGTGGATCGCGTGCATGCAGCGCGATTCCTGCAGAGCCAATTGTGTTTGCCGCGCGTGTGCTGTGTACGCGCGCTTTGCGTTACGACGTTCTGCAGGCGATTGAAGGGTAATACTTTGTCGAGAGGGACGGGGAATTTTTGGTAGGGCGTTGTTGTTGGGGATGACGTGGATGAAGGGAAGTTTCGTTATCAATATTTTAATTGAAGAATTTTTTGTTCCTTTTTTATTCGAAAGTAAAGTTTATATAAAGCAAACGCATTGATTGGTCATTTTCGCTTTGCTCCATTTAGTGATATAGACTAACTTAGATAGTATGCTATCGATGAATGATATTCTGGAATTTGAATTGAAACTTCAGTATTCGTACCAATTACGTTACCAGTAATTAGATGCTGCAACTTATGTTAATATTTATATAAATGTATTACAAAGTTTAAAAAAGAAATATAAATGTATATCCCAGTCTATCCCGTATTAAAAAATGACTATAAAATTAAATTAGATTAATTTTCATACTATTTCCGGAAACTATGTATATCTAATGCGGATATATACACATGGTCATAGACATTCAATAATATACTATGATCATATATAAACATTTATAATGATTCATGATGGTTCGTGATGATTCAAGAACCTATCTAAAATCCACTTTCATCTGGGGCACTGATCCAAGGATTGCACGTAAACACTTTTTTCAACTTAGTTAGAAATTGAAACATTGTGTAAACGATCAATATCGATTTGCAGTCATTTAAAAACTTCTTTCCATAAGAATTTAAAATTTTCACCTCGAATCTTACCGACCCCATGATAAGTAATTAGTGATAATTAAATAATAGAATGAATCGTGTAAAACAAGACACTATTATACTCTTCTTTATAATTATGATTACATACAAATCCATCCACCCACTCACACATACATACGCACACTCATAAACACATTTATATTCAAAAGATAAGTTCGCAAGACCGTCTTTAAGGTATTCTACTGGTATCAGTATATAATCATTTATCTTTCAGATAACATTATATTTAGTAGTATTCTAGAAATGCTATTTGAATGAAATATCCAGAATAACATTCGAATAACATTCGTCGCAATAGGTGCTTGAATGTTTACATATCATGGTATATCAATACAAATAAAGATCAATGATCTTCTTGTTTTGCATAGTTGAGTAAATAGCCTACTTAGAAATTCATAAATTTAAGTAAATATTTTTAAAATGTATATAGAAAAATTATAAAATCTTTTTTTTTTATGGAGAAGATAATTAAAGTGAGATTGACAAGTTTTACATCCTACAAATATATACAGCCATTCAACAAATTATTATTAAACAATGAATACTAAGTAAATTCAATTATTTGGTGTAGCCCAGTTGATTTCGGGCAATCCATGAACACAGGCGGCTAGCTTACAGGAGTCGTTTCCAACTAGAAAATGAAGACAGGTATAATGCTATATTAAGTAATAATAACAAATCATAGATATTGATTTCGACGAATTATCACCTTTAGCCCCACAATCTTCCAGCAATTCATCAAAGTATCTCTTATGTATTTCTCTGTCTTCAGGCGGTACCTCAGATAGGATAAATTCTTCATCATAGGTTCCATCTTGTTTCATCTTTACAATTAGAAAAAATTAACATTCATTAAAATTGTCATCAAATGTTAAAATGTAATAAAAAGGAAGAAATATTTCACTTACGTTTCCGGATTTTTTTTCCAAACAAGCCACATAACAGTTCCTCTGATCAATAGTTGGGTGCTTAGCATTTCTTTCATCGTCGATCATAGCTGAGAAATATCAAATCTCAAGATTATAATTAATAACAATGTATTTTTAATATTTAAAACAAACAACGATCTATATTTTCTTTTCGATTAAGGAGGTTCAGAATATATTTTCAGTTTTCTTTCTATTTTGTTAAAACTTGTTAGTGTCAATCATTATATATCTTATACTAATGTACCTTATGTACATAAAGAAACCGCTGCCAATTCATTGGCACTTAGCTTCCTCAAACTAAATTAATTGTTCCAACATGAAGTTCTTCGTTCTAAAAAATTAATTTTATTCATAAAATCCTTTATTTAAGAACCGGAAACGATTTTATATGAGTCGTCATTCAATTGTTACACTGTGTGACAAAATTTATTTTATAGTCACGCCTATCCATGACATAAGTAGTCCATTAAAGCACCGTGCTTATCACCCTCGCAACGTTCGAGTGCTACCGCACGGTGCGACAATGGACTGCTTAGGGCACGGATAGATATGACAGCGGACTTAGGGCAGGCAGTGCTATAAAATAACATACGATACTCGTGTCATAAGTCGTCCTTTATAGCACGGCGTTTCCCTCTCTACACTCGGGCGCTAATACATGCCGTGCTGTAAAGGACTACTTAAGTCACACGTATCGTAATGTACTATTTTCAATTTACATTTATTACTCGAATACTATACGATAAAAGTCAGTGAAAATTGTGCCAAATACTGGTTTCATATACAGGTTTATTCCTGTAGATTTTTGGGTAATAAGACGATGTTTTCTGTGAAAAAAATGTGATAAAAGTGCATTAAGTAATACTTGATATAATGCCTTAAAAATGTCAGTCAAGTTATTGGCTGAATATTTTTTAGTCGATATGGTTCATAATCTTCGATAAACTAAAACTCAAACAGAAAACCCGACGAACTAAAACTCAAAAATCGAAAAACCGCTGAAAAACAAAGATGCATCGAAAAACAAAAAAGTATTTATACACACACACAAACACGTATTAAAAAACAATTTAAAAACAAGGTATTAAAAATCCAAAAAAACTAAAACTTAAAAATCGAAAAACCAATAAAAAAAAACAAAAACGCAACGGAAAACAAAGTAATTATTTAGAGACGTCTTCCTTTAAAAAAAAACAAAAAAATGCGCCCTGAACCATTAATTTTTACCGTGAATTACTCAAGATATGATATACATCCATACATACGCACATGCACATACACACGTACACACGCATACGCGCACGCACGCACGCACACACGCACGCACGTACGCACCCACACACACACACATCCATACGGACATTTTATAAAAATAGTGTATTTTGATTTCAAATGGCTAAAACATGTTTCGAAAAACCGCTGAAAAACAAAGATGCATCGAAAAACAAAAAAGTATTTATACACACACACAAACACGTATTAAAAAACAATTTAAAAACAAGGTATTAAAAATAAAAAAAAACTAAAACTTAAAAATCGAAAAACCAATAAAAAAAAACAAAAACGCAACGGAAAACAAAGTAATTATTTAGAGACGTCTTCCTTTAAAAAAAACAAAAAAATGCGCCCTGAACCATTAATTTTTACCGTGAATTACTCAAGATATGATATACATCCATACATACGCACATGCACATACACACGTACACACGCATACGCGCACGCACGCACGCACACACGCACGCACGTACGCACCCACACACACACACATCCATACGGACATTTTATAAAAATAGTGTATTTTGATTTCAAATGGCTAAAACATGTTTCTAACACGTTTTTAAGAAAACTTTTTTTTTACTACTACAAAGCTTCGTTTAGGAGGAAGCAAAATTTTTAATCAACAATTGTGATGTTGCAAACACGATTATTGTCAATTGACAAAAAAATCATTAAAAATGCAGAAACTATTTCGTTTTCCATCCATTTTTATGATCGTGGTCTTATTTTGTTTTTTGAATGTTGTTTGACAGTTCGACTGAAAGAAAATTTTAAACTAATTAATGGGTTCTACAGAAAAGCTTATTATTTATAACTAAACATGTAATCTAGTTAAACAATTAGCTTTTCTATAGCACATATAAATTATTTTGAAATTTTCTTTCAGTCGATCTATCAAACAACATTTAAACAACAAAATAAGACCCCGATCATTAAGACGATGCTGGATACCGACATTGCAGTTTTTCGTTTTATTCAAAGAATAAATAAAATTTTCAAATTTCGCGAGCGTACGCACAATCTGTTTATCATTAAGAATGTGGGTACATTTGTAAAATTTTACTAACGTAAAAATTTACTGCGTAAAACGAAAAATCGATAATGACGGTAACTGGGTATAAGGTATTGGACTCCGCTCTCCCCTTAAAATTGGATTGAAAACTAAAAAATTTCTGCATTTTTAATACTTTTTTTTCAATTGACAATAATCGTGTTTGCAAACATCACAATTGTTGATTATAAAATTTTTATATGTACATGAGGTATACTAGTATAAGAAATATAATGATTTACACTAACAGGTTTTAACAAAATAGAAAGAAAAATGAAAATAAATTGGTCGGTTTGTAACCCCTGAACCTCCTTAATTCCCAATAATTCAATTTTAGTAAAAATGTAAAAAGAGTATTTTGTGACTAAATTTATAGTAAAACTATATTTTATTATTATATTTTATTTATAAGTGTTCTTGTCTTTAATTTACCTGGATCAAGACCAATTTCGGCAATACATTCTGCTCTATATCGATGTTCTTCTTCTTCGGTTAAATCGCGTTCTTGTGGAAACTAAGAGAAATAAATTATGCAAATGTTTTAAATTGAAAATTATAACTATTATTATTCAACTATATTTATAAATAAATCAAGAACATCAAAAAAACCTTTAATGGCTCGAGTGTCAACTTATATATGAATCTTTTCGGTTGCTCTAACAACAACTTTGTAAACCAGAATAAATTTTGGTTTTTATATTTCAATACCAAAATAATGTTTCCAGATAGGTACAATTGCTACAAAATATATTTTAAGAATATTATAAAGTTTCTACTCAAATCTGATAAAGAGTGTTCGAGAGACTCGAAACCTTATTGTTGTATGAAAGTATAAAAATAAAAAATTATTTATAATTATAATATAAAATTAAAAGATATTATTATTATTATAATTATGTTGTTTAATTTTCTTTTATATATTTATAACTAAGAAGGCCGAATAATCTTTTTTGAAAGAATTAAAAAAGATTTCAATTCATATCAAGCAAATTTATGTACTTTCTAATGTAGAAAAATGTTGTAATACCTTTGCATACACTGCAACAGCGCACAAGACGAAAATGATGAAGATTTTCATATTTGAATTGAAATTATTTCGAAAATTGTCAGAACTATGGAGGATTGAAGTTATTTACATGAATGCTGATACACAACTGAATATTCAAGCGTATTGTATATGTACATTATCTAGAGCTTTAAAGGTCCCACCCCGTAAAGCAATCGTCTATGATTATTTCGGTGAGATAATTTCTAAAACATTCATCGGCCATCTGTTTACTTCTTATCCATTTTAAACGTGAATTTCAATAAACCTAATAACGTTACAAATGAATTTTGATAAAACACATAAAATACTAGAAAGATTATTAGTTTTAAATAGAAATTAATTAACTCAATCAGTTTTTAGACAAATATATTAATTATCTTAAATAAATAATTATATATCTAAACTGTGTATTATGCATGGTCAGAAATCAATATTGATGTGTTAAAAGTTTCTCTATGTTAGAGTTAATATCATAGATTACCCATAGCTTCCCTTTCTTTTCTGACCTGAAAGGATTAGCCAGGTATTCTTATTTACAATCAAGTTATTCAGTCACATGGAGAACATTATTCAGTAAAATGTAATTGTTTCCAAGAAAAAATAATTACGTAAAAGAAAATCGATTTTCTACGGTCCGCAAGAACTGAAGTAAATTGACAGCAATCCATCTGAAAATGTTCAATAAGGTAGCTCTTAGGTAAGATAGATGTACCAGTAACTAGTCACTGCCACTTAGCCACTAAAGGCTATTTTATTTTTTAACAAGTTTTATAGATAATATTAGTAATGTATATCTACTAATTACTGTTATTTAACTATTTAATTTCTTGTATAAAAAATTTCGCTACATAGTTTTGTATTTTAGGAATTAAAAAACTTGTCTAAAATATAGTAGTTACCTGCACCATGAATCTCAACAGATTTCTTACGCTAAGGCTAAGAAAAGTGGCATACTTGTTAAGACGATATTATGTTAATAAAAGGTATTGCTTTAGTAAATATGATTATAGAATCTTAAGAACATTTACAATAGATATAAAAAGGAAAATTAGATATTTATTTATTTGTTTCAATAAATATCAACTTGGCTATGCACTGATACATGAAAATCGCGTTTGCCCGATAACTAACCAGCTGGCAAGTTATTAGTCAAGTCGCCATCTAGAGTGCTTGCTCGTTTGTCCTAGTACCTGGCCACAGAATATTACATAGAAATGTTGCTATAATCTCTGGCAAATGTTCCGATTCGTTTTTTGTTTTTTATTGGTTTTTCAATTTTTGGCTTTTAGTTTTTCGAGTGTTTTGATGCGTTAGAAATAATATCATCAATCCAGTAAAAATACATTTGAAAGAGCATACAATTACCTTTTACTACTCGAAATTTTGGATAAAGTGTTTCTTTTCTTTTATTATACACGAAAATGTCATTTTTTGTTTGAACGGTGATTTCTATGACGTAAAGTTTTTGGAAAAAATTGATGTAATTAGGATAGTCAAGAATTTATTCTGTAAATTTTTTTAGAAACTTTTTATGCCAAACGATAACTTGAACAAACGACAATAATCTTTCTGAAAATTTCTAAAATTTTAGCTTTTTACTATCTCTCGGCTAACATTTGCCAAGATTATGAGGACTTTTATTAACATGTTTTTTAGAGATATTCGAGGTTATATTTTTTTTTCAAACATTTTTTGATTGCCTATTTCTTGGGTATTACACGGTAATTTTCTACCAATGTACGTTTATTTATTTCTTATTTCAATGAAAATTTTAAATCAAAAAGAACTTTCAAGTTCTATCGAATCGTTTTAGTTTTATAACGCTTTTTCATTTTTTATATTATATTTTTCAAAAAAATTTGTACGTAGATTTCTTGCGTATTACGCGGTAATATTTGGCTATTCAAAGATCATTTTTTACATTTTTTGATGAAGATTTAAAATCAAAAAGTATTTATAAGATTTATCTATTCATTTTTTTTTATAACGCTTTCTGCATTTTGATATTACTTTTTTTTCAAACATTTTTTAATATCTTTTTTCTTGAGTATTATGCGGTAATTTATAACCATTCAAAGCTCTATTTGAATTTTTATGAAGATTTCAAATAAAAAAATTAAGATTAATCGATTGGATTTTAATTTATACCGTTTTTTCATTTTTATGATATTTTTGTAATAAATGAATAAATTCATTGTTCATATACTCGAACAAAATTACGAAAAAAGATTATTTGTAAAAGTAGTATGCATGTATTATATACAAAAATAAAATTTAATCAACAATTATAGTGTTGCAAAATTTATTATTGTCTATTGAGAAAAAATGTAACTTGATATGCAAAAATTTTAAGTGTCATTTTAAGTGCTTTTAGCATAGGGTTATTTATAGTTGAAAAATTTTCTTAAATTTTTTAAAATAAATTTTGTCTAATAGGTGTGCGTAAAATTTTTTTCTTTAAACTTTCTTTTACCACAAAAATATGCGTTTACTCTAATAACGTAAAAAAAATTTTTGTATTAAATAGTTTCAAAATAAAAGAAGACTGTAGAGAACTTTTTAGTTAATCAATATATTTTTTATGTTTCCTTTTCTAATATAATTTGTAAGGAATAACATTTAATACAGATAAAATAACTCGAATAATTACACTTAATGAACATTTTTAACATTTTCTTAGTTACATATTATCATCTTATCTTAAATTTATTTGTGAAAATGCTATGCATTATATATATTAAGAAATATTTTAAACAACAATACTTTTTTATAATCTATGCTATACTTTTGCATAAGTTTAAATTACTAAATTTAAATATATATGTCGACATATTAAAAAGCAATACACTTGTCATTTTTATTTTCCCCCAGTGTTAATTAGAATAAATAATTTCATATTGGAACATTTTTAAAGTTTGTGGAAGCAAAGTGCCAATGAATTGGCAGCGGTCTTTTTTATTATTATTTGGACATATCCTGTTTTTTTACGGTCCCAGATGATTATGACGTTTTAAGGTAGTTCACTAGTGACAATAAGGTTAAAAAGTTCATTTATATTTGAAATCATCATTAAACGTCATTACTGTAACGTAATATCTTCAATTCATAAATTAAAATGTTAAAATATTAACAGCAACGCAAGAGTTTTGAAATAAGGCAGAAAACTTAGTGCGGTATAAACTTTTTGCAGACTGTATCAGAATATAGATATACTATAACACAGCGGTATAAACTTTTTGCAGACTGTATCAGAATATAGATATACTATAACACAGGTAACAATGTTTACTTAGCCATATCTTTGAAAGGAGATCGCTAACTTTAGTTTTTCTTGTTTTACGTAATATAGGTAATAGTTCTTTACAACATATTAGTTTTTCAGGGAAATATATAATTCATTTCTGCGTCTATGAATTAAAATGTATATTTAACACACACTTAACCTATACTTTACCTGTTAAGACTCGCAACTTTGACATTGAATATTTCCATTTTGGTACCGGCACGATTCTTACAGTTTTGCGGGTGCATAGATAATACTATTAATAACATTCTGTCATAATTTAAAGCAAATGTATAATAACTTTCTAATATTACCATTGCAATTGTAAATATTTTTGTATAATAGTTTTGTACATTAGTTCATTCAAATTAATTGTATAATGAACGTCCATGAATGATCAATAGTGTGTCGGCCTCTTCTTTTGAAAGATGTAAGCTTCTTAAGCCTACTTATATCCCATGTCGGTAATGCAGAGATCTTATAATAATTAATTTACAAAGACATAACTCATTCATTTTCTTTATTGTTTCTATTCGTCTGGTTTTGGGAAGCTGATGTAGTGGGTCAAGAGCATACGAATACATACTGAAAATTAATAATACCACAAAAAATAGATTTAGGGCAAAAAGAAGAAAATATTGTACTATAATTTAATGTATTCAAGAGTTTTCGGTACATAAAATACCATAAAGATACTAATTAAATTGTGTTATTTTTTTTGTTATTTGTGTAGCTAAAATCCTTAAATAACTTAAATAATAGTTTAATGGATGAATTTTATGTCTGATACCTCTTTTTTGGCTTTATTCTAAAATTTTAATATGTATTAAGTCTCCTACTTGTGACTCTCTACCTAAAAGCCTCTTAAAGTGACTGCCAGGGTAGCGCCACCAGTAGGTCGTAACCAGGCGAATACAATCGATTACATTTGCATAACGAAAACTTCTGTATTACATTGCGAGTTGCATTGTGTATTCATTTATTTATTGTTAATTATTCATGCGTGATAATGACTCAAACTTTTATGTACAATTTTTGTTGTTACATTTAGTAGCATGATCCTTAATATTATTGTTCGTTACGTAATATTCCTTGAGAAATCAGGTATCTTGCCTGGACGATCCAAAGTCTCAAAAATCGCCGCTATATTCTTCATCGATTTTTCTAGTTGATTTTTCATCATTATCCTCAGCACATACCCAATTGTATACTAAAACAAACAAAATTCACATTTGTTATTGATGAAAGTTACAACAAATATTGCACTCTTGCAGTTTCTAAATAATATAAAGTTTATAACGGTAAATAATGTACTGATCAAAATAATATTACACCTGAAGACTGATTTACAAAATGCTCTAATAATGCAATTTCTATTTAAATACTGCTGCCAATTCATTGGCACTTAGCTTCCTCAAACTAAATTAATTGTTCTAATAAATTAATTTTAAATTACTATATCTCTTTCTAATTAGGAGCTGAAAAAATGTGAATGTTCAGAGAAATCTTCATACAAATCCGTCCACACACACACACATAAATACACACGCATACACGCACGCACGCATGCAACGCACAGACGCGCGCACACACACACACGCGCGCGCGCACACACACACACACACAGATACACACATCCATACAGACTTTTTCCAAAAATCGTGTATTTTTACTCCTAATGTCTCAAAACATGTTTCTTACATGCTTTTAGCAAAACTTTGTTTTTGCCATCACAAAGCTTCCTCTATCAGGAAGCAAAATGATTTTAAATTCATTGAATATCAGTGGTGTTACGAGCAAGCAATGTACGACAAAGAAATCATTCATCGAATAGTTGTCATGCATGAAGCTATATCATCGTGTTATCGGTTCTGAATATGAGCTCATCCATACAAGGGCTTATTGTGATTGTCAGCAAACCTTTCGGAATATCGCACAGCTTGTCAAACTCGAAGTATTATCAAATTTTAATCGAAAATTTTATCTAAATCATTGATATATCGTCTGAACAGTAATTTTTATTACCAATGTTACGATCAATAACAATACAAATGATTTTTTAAATAAATTAATCTTGCTTAAAACAATGTGTGTTTAATAAATGGAAAACAATCCAGAAAATGTACTAGAAAAAATTAGAAATATAAAAGCACGAATTATATAATAAATAACCCCATTCCATTAAAATAATTAAAAATTAATACGCATATTGCAAAATACAGCATTTCAATCTCAATCACACAGTTACAATATATATATATATATATATATATATATATATATATATATATATATATATATATATATATATATATATATATATATATAATACGATATACGCAATGTACTCTGTCCTCTAATAAAAGATTAAACACAGATCGTCTACTAATATAAAGCAATGCCACCGTATATACCGTCTGCTCCTTTCTATTTTTTCTTCCTCCTCCCCCTCCCCGCGCGTACCTACGTCCCCGTACATAATAATACACCCTATAGGTGCGCTCTATACGCCCCGTGAGCGCGAACAACGCGAGTCACGTATAAGTGCGCGCGAGCGCAGCCGGCAGGGAGGAAAAATCTTTTCTCGTACCCTCTATACTTCCCTTCCTTCCTTCCTTCCTTCCTTCCTTCCTGCGCACAAGGAAAACGGAAAAAAGGGGGAGGCACGCGTATAGGTACGCTCGCGGGACGAAGATGCTGTAGTGCGGCTCCCGCCAAAAATCATTGTAGGGGTGACCGGGGTATGGTGAGTCTGGGGATAAAGTGAGCTCTATATGTCTTTTTTATATAAATAAAACGTTTGTATTAATTACGCATGTTTAATTAACCAATGAAATAATGATTTTAAGTATTTTTGTGGTACAGAAGATGATGTTTTAATAAAAATTTAACAATATTAAATAATGGTAGATGCTGTTTAGATACAATAAAATAACAAGTAAGTAAAGTGAGCTGATGAAAAATACGTGAAAAGATGCACAGATTTTGACCTCAACTTGCTTGGTTATGTGTATACTTAAATGCATTTAATGAAGCCTTAAATTTGCATTTACGTTAAAATATTGTTTTTCTTATTGTAATGAATTCAAAATACTTTTAATTATTCTTCTTTAATCCGCTAGCATAGCTGGGTATCTATACCTATATAGTACATATCTTTTTTCATCTTCTGTAGTTTCTACGTGATAAACTCGAAATTTTGCAAACTAAACGTATGAATCAGATTAAAGTGGATCATTATTTATCTTGTGATGGGGGGGGGGGGGGGGGCAAAGTAATTTTCCACAGCACGAAAATAAAAAATGATTGAAAAAAATTTATTATGAGAAATGCTTATTTAATGACAACTAATCATGTCCAAATTTTTTAAGAATTTTTAGTCAACGACTGCTATGACCCAGTACTAGAGGGATAAACCTTGAAAGCTGGGATATCTTTTTTTCAGTGAGATAATCAACTTTTTAAATCACGTTTTTCAAAATAATTCCCAAATGAGTCAAAAACTAACAAAAATTTGTGTAATAAAAAAATAATGTTTACTTCTTAACAATACATTATGAATAACGTATATATTATTGACATAAATATAGTTTCCTTAAATTCAATGATTTATTCCTACACAATTAAAGGGTTAAATACTTTTAATTCGTCTGTTGCTCCGGATTCACATTAATTAATACAATCTGTACTGCATTTTTAATAAATGTCGTGCCCGAACTTTTGAAGACTCACTTAGCCCCGGTCGCTCCTATCCAGGTGCACCGAGGAGCTCCATACGACTCTTGGCTTTACTCGGGGCCACTGCAGGATTATGCAAGAGAGCGAGAGGCGATTTTCGTCCTTTGTGCTTACAGCTACCTAAAGAAAAGATGTGCCAGGGGCACGCGACGACGCTTTCTGCCAGGCGCGTATAGGTATATAAGGGAGATGGAGATCCTTTACATCGTGCCTGGGGGATCGCGTATATATAGCTCCCCTCCGTGTTCGTGTATGTGTCCGCAAGTCGGATGGATCAAGGAAGAGCAAATGCTCTCCGCCTGGTCTTTATGCAGTCTCCGTGCGACTCTTTGTCTCGGATAGTTTTTCTTTTTCAAGGATGGATTTTTTTTGATAGAGGAGGGAGGCGAGGTGTAACTAGATTTTCGATTTTTGTTATCTTTGTTTGGTGGATTACGCGTGGAAGACGGGGTTGTGCTACCGATTTCTTTTATTAGGGTCGTTTTATTATTAAATAAACGAAGATCAAAGAAAACTTTATTT
The DNA here is from genome assembly GCA_949152435.1 of Gastracanthus pulcherrimus. Taxonomy (NCBI): domain Eukaryota; kingdom Metazoa; phylum Arthropoda; class Insecta; order Hymenoptera; family Pteromalidae; genus Gastracanthus; species Gastracanthus pulcherrimus. Next base: position 178,793,144 of record OX424575.1, on the reverse strand, counting down.
GTTATAATTCTCTTTTTTATTATATCGGTTTAAGTGTTTTAGAGCTATTCACAACTTCCCTAGCAATAATTTCTGTAAGTAAGTCTACCGATTTTCTCTTTGATATGGTAAAAATATAATATAAAGTTTGTATATCTATAAATTGAGTCATATGTATATTACAATTAAATAGTACTAGTTCGAGCATCTATTATATTTTTCAATTAGTAATGATGGGGTCCAGCAGCAAACTTATAGAATATATACATACTATATGTAGTGAATTCATAATGTTTTAAAAACTGTACTCTCTGTTTAATTAACCTTTATTAATATTAAATCTTCTGAAATTACTCTTTAAATAATTCAAGTCATATATGCCTACTAAAGTAAACCAATTGATTCTATACTATTTTTAGAAATAATTATTTTAAACCTCTTTAAATATGCACGTAGATAGTTTAAATACCAAAGTAATACAAAATAAGACATTCAACTTATTGTTCTTTAAATTCTGATATTAGCTGACACTAAAAGTTGGTATTTAGTTGTTTTAAACCTCAAAAGTTTTAGTTTGTACGTTGTTTTCATGAACTGCATAAAAGAACTCACATGATATATTGGCGAAGTACGTCGTGAAGAGATGGTCGTTTGTAAGAGCGTTCGATCGTGGTAGCTGCGCGTCTGGATTACTATTCTTTGTTTCAGAAGATCGTTCGAAAACTCGAAGGCGAATAGTTTCGATGGTTTGTAATCAGTTAATACAGCGCGAATCAGCTTTTCTCCTATAACAGGCATATCAATGGTACATATTTAACATATCAGTGAAATTCATTATAATAAATTAAATATACCTATTAAAGGTACATCTATAACAGCTCTATATGATTTCCCAGGTGAAATGATTCGTTTGTCCGCTTCTTTAAATCTCGTTAGCCATGGTAGTAGCTGTAAAAGAGCAATGCAGTCATAAATAGTCAATTTAAATGTGAAATAAATCATTTCAGAAAGAAAATACTATTCTACAATTAAATATTGTTACACATTAATTTGCACAATATTACATATGGAATTAATAAAGCTTTTTGTATTACCTATTTGTAAATTTTGTAACTTGCATTTTTATAAAAAAAGTAATTATATACACATGTAATTAAAATAATACTTTATTTATTTAACAAATATTGTATTGCAACTGTAGAATTTTAAATGTTTTTTAATTTATTTGTCGTCATAAGACATTTCAAAGTACTATATCTTTGTTCATAATCATTTACTAAAAAAAAGAAAAAATACGTGTCAATTATTTTTCGATGTTCTATCTGACGGACCTAATAGATTTTTCCATGAATGTTCCGTATTACTGGTTATAAACGGGAATAGGACTAATATTTTGTATGCTCATCCTACCCATTGCATTCATGTAGTTTTCAAGAAATAGGTTCTTCAATAAAAAAGTAGTAATATCTTAAATTCTGAAAAGCCTATATATCCTTGAAATATGTGTAATCAAAGTATCGAATTGCGACTTTTTACTTTTAAAACATTATTTAACCACGAACCTTCAATTAAATTTTTAAGATATTTAATTATTAATTGTACAAAAAATGGGTTGAAGAATATATAACTATGTGGTTAAATAATTTAACTAGAGGTGAAAGGGTAGCTTTTATTTAAAATCTCTTAAAAACTTAACCAGATATAGTTTTTGCAAATTCAAATGGAATGTTGAACCACTTAAAAAACTAGAATTTATTACAGGAATGTGTATTACCGACTTTTTTATTTTAAACAATTATTCGAGATTTAAGAAAATTTGTAAATAGAAATTACTAGTATGTCCTGCAAATTTGTATACTGTATTATCAATATTTGGATTTGGCAATTTCAAAAGATTCCGGTATTATTTGCAACCGGAAAACAGTTTTAAATATTTTTTTCAACTCAGGCATGAAATAGCCCTTTTGCATGCCTAAAAGTAGCGTAGAAAATCGCGCATTTTGAGCGTGTTTGTAAAAAGTGTGAAAAAATATTCATTTAGCGGGGAAGAATAACGATAAATAACGCTAAAGTGGGGAAAAAAGTGAGGCCGGAGAAAAATAACTTTTTTCTCTGCTTCTCAACAATCGCGAAAAAATGTAGGAAATGAGCTCAGGATCCATTTTTGCAGGTTTAACCTTTGTTCATGCTAGTCGCAAGTGCGTAACTGCACATGCGCGAGATTCAATTAAAATAGAAATAAGAAAACATGCAAATATTTGAACTATAGGATTAAAAGTGAAAATTAAAAATACAACAATTTTCAACTGCGTTGTGCACGACTGGAAATACGCGATCACCTAACCGACTTTCATACATAAAAACGGCCCTATCATGACTTTATTGAAAAAATACAGTCTTTAACACGGGAAGAAAAGCTATTTGAGACTCGGGTGAGGTAGTGTCAGAACTCGTCTTTGTCTCGGGCGCCTACGGCGTCCGAGACTTCGACTCGTACTGCATACGTCGCCCTCTCTGGAAATAGCTCATTTTCTCCTCTAGTTGCACAATGTTCTATTCCGTGGTAAGCAATGCGTATGGCGACCCACATCCTCTTAACATATTTGACCCATTTTTTAAGAACGTTAATGATACATCTTGAAAAATCCACGTAACATTTCTGGTAAAGGCATATAATATTGGTTTCTATAAATATTTATCTTAAAGGGAACAAAATATAAATTATAAACCGGTATGGTAGGAATCGGTCAGTATTTTACATCACCTTAAATTGCAAAAGTTTTATTACTTTTTAAAATTTTAGTATTTAAAACATCTTAAACTTTTCTTAAAAATGCATAAGTTGAGAAAATGTAGTAAAAAAATATTAAACTCTCGGCCAAATATTAAAATTACCATAATAATACTAAATTTCATATAAAACATAATTGTTATATCATTTTATTAACAATAACTATTTATTAGCTCTAAGTTATTATGTCTTAAACTGATTTTAGTATTAAATTATATATAAAGTATATTCTCAAACGATATAATAACCTTAAGCTGTACGAAAGTTAAAGAACAAACCATTGACTGTCACAGACTAAGCGGCGAAATAGAATACATTTGTTTCTTAAATTACTTAATTCATTTACCACTTTAATCAACGAGTTTTGATGAGTAAAAATAATGCTCGCCACGAGATAACTACATCAACTACCCAGTGCAGCTACAAAGCACTGCAACAAACAAGCGTCGAAATTCTACCGTAAAATCGACGTAAACACAATCATCTGTTCCAGCTCTATCACAGACAGCCAGACATGCCACGCGTGCACGGCCACTTACTCCCATACTCTCCTATGTCAAGTCAGAGGGTAGCAAAATCACGCAGACCGCAGCACCAAGAGTACACCGTCGTCGTCGTCGTTGTCGTCGTCAATTGCGTCAGACCCCGAAAGCTCCTCTGTTATACCTCTGTACCTCCAACTCGCCTGTGCGTATACGGTTTCCAATTACAGGCTCTGTACTCTCTCTCTCTCTCTGCTGGGCTACCGTTCGCGCGTGAATTACAGTACGCGAGCATGCCGATTGACCCTGTGTGTGCCTCCCCTCTCTCTCTCTCTCAGTTCATTAGCTCGATCTCGGGACACAGTACGAAATATACGTCGCGAAGCTACGTCTGGACACACATATGGTCGATTCTAAGGGAGAGATGACCGGACGTTCGGGCCGACGCGCGGATTTCAAAGGGATGAGGAGGACGACACCTGGCTTGGATTGCGCAGGAGATGGCACGGTACGTCGACGTGGCGCGAAGTGAAAATTGAGGCCGTGTTGGAGGAGCGCAGGGTTTTGGTTGTTGAGGGATAGTTGGGGTAATCTGTTTCGTATGTAGAAATATATAGATGTTGTACTTTAAATTAAAGTATTGAATCTAAATAAGCTATACATATGATTTATGTATGGGTACATAATAAACAAAATTGACCGGTTTCGTGTTCATTTGGTTGATGCGTTTAAAATGTAATAAATTTTATATAATTTTATACGTTTGGGTGCCATATCGACGGAGATGATTAGCCGGAAAATGGTAAGCAAATTATTATTCAACGATTTAGTAGAAAAATCGGCAATCTAACACTATGGAAATGTGTATGTATGTATGTATGTGTGTGCGTGTACACTCCAATTTCTCATGATATACACCTAAAAATAGTATATTACGCAACAAGTGCGTAAAATGCGATTTTATAGACGAGTAGCAATTGCGACGCACAAATCGCAGACGAGTGTCGCACGATCACACGAGTGTGCAAATCGTACGCACAAGTTGCATACGATATTTTTGTATACATTGTTAGAAACTCGGGCGTTGTGCGATCACACCGCAGTGTGTGAACTTCCATGCTTGAGTTGTATACATTATTTTTGTATGCATTTTTTGCATTTTATTTGCATTATATACTCTCAAAACAGTGCATATAATCGCATTTTACGCACACGTGCAGAAATCAGTCATCAATCTATTTTCAGTAGGTTTGACTTCATTGCACATTAAAAAAATGGACATTACCAGAAAAAATTTGCTCAACGCTTTGAATATTTAATAATAATATTTGAAAATTGCACGCTGCTCGTTTATTCCTTTCCATAATATGAATATTTAACGGTATCGCGTCCAAAATAAAATATCTCCAACCGCTTAATATCAATCGGCGTTTCTTTATCTGATTTCTTTTCATTCTTAAAAGTAGCCATTTCTTGCAAATTATTTAAAACTCCATAATTTGCAATCCTGTAAATTCATACCTTACATCTATAATTTTGAGGAATACTTCAAAAAAGTAATTTTGCATGCCAAGTACCTATACTCCGAAGCGCGCAACTGCATCAAATACACACCTACGTACGAGGCAAGCGCTAGTTCACGTTTCGTTCGATGCAAAGTGTGCACGCTTTGTGCACTGCAGATAGGCATGGACCAGCGCGGAGCTGCGTCGCAATTCTCAGACGGTATAATTTTGCGCAGGGCTGAACACCCCCGATGCACGCGTCCTCATGGTAATGCGCGCGCCGGAATTTCGCGCTGCAGCGCGGTGGCTCGCGCGCTCCGGAGGATGAAATTCGTGTTATTAGGAGGAGAGGAGCGGAGGAGCGTATCATCGAGGGAGTATTTTGAATCTTATTTGGGGCTTTCCAGAGTGGTGGACGAGATGAATGCGATTGCGCACAAAAGGCGATTCAGGGCTGTATTTTACATTTACATGAAAATAAATATAAGCGTTGAATATATTATGTTTGCATTGTAATTGAAGTTTTTAGAAAGTTGTATTGACTGTGGATTGAATTTCAAAATCGATTTATGGGGAGATTTGTGGAAATTTCTGTAAGATTTTCTGTAGAATTATTTGCATAATTTTCTACAGAGCTCATAGAATTCTCAGGTTTTACTGCATTTGTCTGCATTTCTATATGTAAAGTTTTTGCGTACATATCTGTCATCAAAAGTATATTCTAAGGAATTTTTTATTAAAATAAAAAAGGAAACGGTGATACCCCTTTATGGAAAAAATCTGTAGACATTTTTGCACGATTTTCTGCAGAATTTTTGCACGATGTGGAACAGAATTTTCAGAACCTGCATGTTTTATTGCAGATTTTTTGACACGTTTATCTAGAAGATTTTTGCCTGCAGATTTATCTGTAGAAAATTTCTTTTGCAGACATTTTTGCAGATTTATTTCGTAAGGGACACCCTATTTAGAACCCATTTCTGTAAAAAAACTGCAAGGGAAAAACGTACTGAGAAATATGCAGATAAATATACAGAGAAATGCGCAGAACAATCTGCCAGTTTTAAAAGCTCTACATAAAAATTGCGCAGAAAATTGTGTTGAAAATCTTGCAAAACATTTTCTATAAGAGCTGGGCTAGTGATTCCCTTGTCATTTTTAATTTTTAGCTTACAACGATGGTAAACTTTTAACTAAATGAATATTATAGGACATAATAGAGTTAAAAATGGAATATTTCGTTATCAAGTGTAAATTTGTTGTGATTGCGAATAATGAACAAAATTTAATAAGTATGTATTTCAATCACAATATTGCATTTTAAAACTTATTAGCTAATTGGTGAGGTTTAATAAATGATTTTTGCAAACCAAACAGACAATTTTATTTGTCAGCGACGTTTCGGCAGTATTTCACTGCCTTCATCAGGCTATACCTTTATTTAAATATTTCATATTACACCATTATTAAAAAGTATTGTAAAAAAAAAATATATATATATATTTATATGTGATTTTATATGAAATTTGTCATATAAAATCACATATAAATATATTTTTTTTTTACAATACTTTTTAATAATGGTGTAATATGAAATATTTAAATAAAGGTATAGTCTGATGAGGGCAGTGAAATGCTGCCGAAACGTCGCTGACAAATAAAATTGTCTGTTTGGTTTGCAAAAATGATTTATTAAACCTCACCATATCAATATCAGCAAACGAAGATAATGATCTATTTTATACAATTATTAGCTAATTGCTCATGGATCTCAACCAGGCACTGTAAAATATATTCTGGTATTAATTGAAAGAATCCATGACTATATTAGCAACTCGACATTAAAATTTAAGCTTTTTAGAATATGTGGATTAATCCATCAAATTTTTAACTATCAGCGAACCAATATATTTGAATTTCTAATGACTGTTATTCTGCTTCCTGATGAGGCTCATGCTCTACCAGGTCATAAATCATTCGCTTGGTCGCCAAAATTATACAGCATATTCTTTCAACTTAAAACAACAATATAAGCCCTTATTTAATGCTGTGCCACGCCAAACACGTCAGTAATAACATTTTTAATTTCCATAATTTGCCATTTAACTTTGAAGAGCAGTAGAAAGTAATAAGATTTTTTCATTTTATTACTAGTCTGTTTAACGTGATATAACATTTAGTAAGGATTATAATTGTTCTTTTAATATTATTTAAATAATAATTAAATGTTTTTTTTATTTATTTTAATTGCCAGAAGCGTACAATCGTGTCTTAATGTACTTGCAAGTATACATGTATACAGTTTTAACAAAGATTTGTAACGTGCTGGTTTTTCTGTATTGACAGAGAACTCTCAGCCAAATGACCCTATATTTGCTACTTGTCATGACATTTCAGAAGTAACGATTGTTCTATTGATATTGATATTTTAGTCTAAAAGTTTTCAAAATTAATAATCTAAGATCTGGTAGTGCTATGTCTCTCATGAAAACGCGGAATAATATTAGATATTTAAATTCAAATATGCTGGTTCGAAAAAAAATTTGAATTTGACAATTTCGCCAACATGAATTATATTTTATCATAATTAATATAACACATGATTTTTCAACTCTAACAACCAAAATCAAATAAAATCAAAATCCCCAATCATATTTCACCACAATCATCTTCCAAATCCCCGAACCCTTCGGAACACTATCTCGCAGCCATCGCCTCGCTCGCCATCCTCTAATTTTCACTACCAACCACAACGCTCCATTACCCCCAGCTCTCCCGTTTATCCAGCTCCCGATGCCGGCCTGTCCGAGAGAGAGAGAGAGAGAGAGAGAGAGGGAGAGAGGAAGAGAGAGAGAGATATCTTCCCGTGACCAGTCGAGCGCTCGCGCGCAAGGAGTCCCGCGAGCCCGAAATAACTTCTGCTCGACGTGCACTTAGCCTCCGCCCATCTGCATGCGGCTTCTCTCTACGCTCCCAGTGCAAAATCTCTCCTGAGAAAGCGGAATATCTTATTAGCCGACCCTTGACCGGACCGGACTTGGGCTGCTCCGGAGCTGGAGGCCGGATATGGATATCCTGCGCGCAAGTGAAGAGAGAGAGAGAGAGAGAGAGAGAGAGAGAGAGAGAGAGAGAGAGAGAGAGATGAGCCGCTTAAGAGTGTACAAGTAATGTGATGGGGATGGATTTTTAATTTGATGGTTCTTCGAGGATGATGGGAGAGAAGGGGTAGTGATGTTGGAGGAGCTCGGACTGTCTCACGTTGTGCTATTGAGTGTGTGATTAGCAGGTCTTACCGGCTGGTATTTTGTTCTTTTTTTTTGGCTAGGTGAGGTAGGTGTTTGGGAAGAGGAACGAGTTTGATAAATTCTCGATGGAGTGACCAGTACTGAAGAATTTGTGGACAGACGAATGTTATCTTCAAATCAGAGTTTGAGATCCTGCATTTTGTTAAAGCTTTAGAAGGGGAGAATGAATACAACCGGAACTTTCAGTTTTTTTAAAGGGTTCTGGTATTTAAAATAGCAGCTGATTTGGAATAATAGGTATATAAAATATAAAAGAAAAACGATAGTGGTATATAACTATTAATTAATATATCAACCACTTATTGGTTTAGGGAAATTTTAACGAAAGAAAATAAAAGTATGAACTAATACTTTCACTTAGTAATTAAACAAGTTGATATCTTCTAAAATTATGTAAGGTTAGTCACTATGCTTCTCAAACTTTATAAATTGTTCAAATATGAAATTCTTTGATCTAATAATTAATTTTAAATTACTATGTCTCCTTTTAATTAATATCTCAAGAAATATTTGATTTTTTATCATTGATGGTTTTTCCAAAGATATTTGTTTACTAAAATTACAAAACTATAGGTAATAATCTTTACATATTTTCTTAAACATTAATGGGATATGTAAGTTTTCTGAAAAAGGAAGTAAAAAATGCTTCGACATTGATTATGAATAATTAGTGATTCTATCAGTAATTTAACAGTGATTACGGCTTACAATTATTCTCTATTAATTAAAAATAAATTATAAAAAAAATTACATACTTCTTTTAGCAGTTTTTTTGGTATTTTTAAATTTCTTGGTAAGTGGTTGCCACATTTGAGACCCCTGACCTGCGCTATAGCAGAGTAGCAGAGACACACCTTGAGCAATCGGCAAATTTAAGCATTGTTATGCACGGCTAGTATTTGGATGGGTGACCATCAGGGAACTCCGTGACTAATACAGATACACCAACCATCCTAAAGCTGATTTCATCCTGATACAAGTTTTCCCACTCCACAGGCATAACCCTGAATAAATGCGAGATGTAATTAGATAAAATAATATAAAGATATGAAAAAATAACTATGAGGCAATTGCTATGCCAATAGGTTGCGTAACATAAAAAAATTATTTACCTTATCGATTTCAGAAAATCGTAAAATAAAAGAAAGATTTAAAAAAAACAGTCGATGAATCTTTAAATTTCTTTTTGATTTCGAATTTTCATTAAAAAGCGTAAAAAGTGATCCCTGTTTGGTAGAAAATGACCAAGCAATTCTCGAGATATAAGCGATCAAAAAAAGTTTTCAAAAAATACATAACTTCATATGTCTCGAAATATAAAGATCGTTGTGATCTGGCAAAGATCTCGTTCAAAACATAGTGAAAAGCTAACGTTTTGGAAAGTTTCAGATCACATGCTGCCAATTTATTCCAATATTCGCAGCTGAATAATAATCGATTTTTTATATAAAAAGCTTTTTTTTCGTTCAAAAGAAAACGATAAAACCTCAAAAGTTTTGCAGAATATTCTAATCCATAATCCTAATTATCTCAATTATTTTCATAAATTTTTCTTCTTATAATTCATAGATATAACCGTTTGAAAAAAATGGCGTTTTCGTAAATAAGAAAACGAGGGAAATAGCTTATTCAGAATTTCGGATCGGAAAAGATCGGTAATTTTATGCTATTTCAAATGCATTATCACTCAAACGATAACATTATTTCTATGATATCAAAATACTCAAAAAATTAAAACTCAAAAATCGAAAGCAGCTAAAAAGCAAGAAAAAATTTGTATGGGCCGTCTTTCTTAAAAAAAAATAAAAAAAATGCGCCCCGAAACATTAATTTTCACCGTGTATATTCATAGTAATCCTGATCCACATCTATACACACACACGGACGCACGCATGTACGCACGCCCACATACACACTTTACTATCACAAAGTTTCCTGTATGAGGAAGCAAAAATATGTATATCTGAAAAATGTAAATTCTTCTGTGTATTTTATATTCTGATTTTGAAGTGACTTTTATTGAACTAATTAAAAATTTTGGAGTGATAATATCACTCTACGTTGAATATTTACGATTTCACTCTATCGAAGTAGAATGTTACGCCATTGAACTGTTTTTAATATTCTACTTATTTATCTAAATTAGTTATTATTTCAACCCTTATCGGAAAAATTTGCAACCATTTCTACAAGATTACCTGCAGAATTTTTAGAACATTTAGGTTTTTCTGCAGGTCTTTTGATACGTTTATCAAGAAACATATTCTGTTACTGCATATAGATCTGCTTTTTTCATACAGAGGGACAAAGAAAGAATAAAATGCTAAGCCGTTGCTTGAGTCACCCGAAAATAGCATTGCAAAAAAATAAAAACTATAGTTTCACATTTTTCTGAAAGCTATTGTTCTACTTACTACTTTCAAACAAACTGAAACGGCCTTTAGAATCAACCGTACGTTTTAGTCAATTCTATTTTTTATCTCTCTCCAAATGAAAATAATAAACGACGCTTGTTAACACGAAACAAAACAAAAATAAATTCTTCACGCCATCGTCAATATTTTGTTATCGCGAAAAATCAGCGCTCGCGATAATCCTTATTTTCGGCGAATTCACGCGTGAAATAATCAGATTATGCGAAAAAGCTCGCACGCGCTCATCCCGGATAAAGACGATAAACGGCGCGAATCACAAAATACACATGCACCCGCTTTTCACGTCCCATTTATCCAGAAAATAATCGTGAAATTTAGTACGCACGCTCCGCGCAATTTTTGTGTCCTCTCCCCCCTCCCTCCCCATATCTCTAATTTTTTCCACGCACACATCTTTTATTGCATTTCGCGAATTTTTATCTCGCTCGAGCGCATGGAGAAAAAAACGAATTTGTCGCTCGCCGGTACCGCGCGATTTTTATTTCCACCGGGCTGTCTCGTAACAGCTAGGGAGAGCTTTATAAAGCGCGCACCGGCATCGAAAATCCCCAAAAGCCCGCAGCGGGTATAACTAATTGCCGGCTGCGAGCGGCACAAGGATCGCGCTTCGCTGAAATAACGCAATAATGTTATCGCGCATAGCGTAGTATAGGAGGTTCGCGTGTAGTGCAGTTGGCCAATTAACCGGACGATTCGTTGCGATGTTTGTTTATGTACTTTGGCCAGTTGCGTTTTTCGGGGGGCTGCGAAAATTGCTGTTTGCTTTTGGACTTAGCAGGGGTTTGCCGAGATTGTGCATGCTCTTTTTAGTCATTTGCTTTTTTTTATAAAGAATAGAATAATGTTGTGATGTACTGATTTGTATTTATGTAAGTATTTTGATAATTCTTTATGTCATAGGTATTATATGATTTTAATATAGTTGCGTAACTATCGTTTATAAGATCGCTTTTCTTGCTATGATGCAAGGATATGTATCTTTGCAAATGTTTTTACAAGCAGCCTAACAGCGCAAAGCCATGTAGAAATTAGTATTATGTAAACTAACACGATGCTAACGCGTTTAATAGAATTTGCATAAGCAGGATGAGGATGTACAGGAATAAAGGCTTGGACAACTTCTTAGTTGCTGCAACTAATTTTGTGTTAAATAAGTAGATGTAAGGCACAAGCTTTTTAGTTCTTTTATTCAAACTAATTAGTCTGTCACAGTTGTCTATATTTGTCAATTTTTTTTTCTTATAATCACTACAAATATTTTACTGGAGAAGCCGAGGAAAAACGGAGTATCGATTTTTTTAAATGTTCACATTAAATATTTCTGAGCATTCTACGCAACTTTTATAGTTTTCTATGAAGATAAGATGATGATAAATGGAAATAATTAAATAATATATATAAAATAAAAAAAAATATTATTTATTAAATATAAGAAAACAAAGCTTATTGTTAGGTTCTAATGTAATTCGTTTTGCCCCGTCTCTTTTATTGAGATAACACATGTTTTTAAAAAATTGTCATATTATTGCAAGAAAAAAGCTGACAACCACGTTTCTCGACAGCTTCAGACAAATTTTTAAACTTACTTCTGCAACATTGCTAAATCTCCTTAACAAGTTTAAAAGCAACGTTGCTTTTATAAGGTTTCTACAACGTGTTGTGCTATCTGTGTTATTAAACAATAAAATAAAATACAAAATATTATTATCAAAACCTTTTCTAGTGCATGTGGATTTATTAGAAACTCAAAGAGACTTTCAGGATCTCCCTTGATCTGTTTCTGATGGTGGCAGATAAAGTCGGCAGGGTCAACTTCTAGATGGTAAATCTTGTTAAGACTAAAACTGATGATCGGCAACAGCCCCACGATAATTAATTTCGGAATCATGACTCAGAACTACACAAAAGTAAAATTCTCACTGTATTTTCTTCGTACTCAAAATAAACATATAAAAATATATCAAAAGTGCATTTAAGAGAAGAAGAACCGACAGCTGCACCAAAAATTGCCAGATAACTCTATCCATTTAACGAATAAACCAAAATGAAACACTGATGTGAAAAAATTTTAGATCGTTCAGAATGCTGTCGCAAAAAGTCTTCATTTTCTTCGGTGCTTTAGACGTATATCATCACGTAGATGCACAGCAGAGTGACTGAGTAGCCGAACACAAAGGCGCCAGGAAAATTTTTCAGGAACAATTTTATGCCGACTAAAGTGGTGCACATCATGAAGTTGGATGAAATTCGAGAATCGTTCGATGTCAGGAGAATACTCTAATTGTAAGTATTTGATGTAGTTTCCTCTTCGACGTGTTATGATCGATCATATCAGGATGAGGAATCCTATAATTAAAATTAAACGAATAATTTATTTCTAATTTCTACGATAGGTTTGTGGATGAATTCGCCTAATTTCCAACTTTTAGCATATTAACATATTTCAATTTCTAAAGGCTGTAATTCAACTTCCTGATGAAGCACATAGTTCTACCAAGCCTTGAATTATTCATTTATATGCCAAATATGTATACTCAAGTTTTAGAACATATGAAGAGAGTAATGGTTATTTCCGGAGTATCATAACAAGTGCCAGAAAGTCATACTCTGAGAAAAAGATTTAAAATCTTTGTAGTTTTCAATGTAACTTTGAAAACTTATAAAGTGATTCAATTTCTGAAATCTGTAATTACTGACCAGTCTAGCATGATGCAAGATTCAGTAAGTGTTTTAATGGTTATTTAAGATAAGTAGATTATGTTGTAAAATTTCAGAAAGATGTAGATACAAATTTGGTGGATTCATCTACATCCCAGGTAGAACAGAAAATAGCTTTTCAAGGCAGTTTTTAACCTAATTTTTCTACAATGCTCGATACAATGCTGATAATTACATATTTACAGAGAGTATATGCCAAATAGTATATCATATTTTCAAGATAATCTTTTGAATATAAATAGCTAGTTCTTCTAAACAAATGCGCTTAAGCTCTACCAAGGACTTCATATCACCAATATCGAATCTATAATGAATCCATTTTACCTTGATTACTCGATTCACGGAAACTTCCCGAACATTCTACAATCCATCATCAGAAACCCTTATCTAAATCGCAATGTCATTAAATCTTAAACAAACCCGTACTTCAAAAATCCCTCAAACTATCAAAGCTATTTTATTTCCTCACTCTCCAGTCACTCTCTTTCCCGATTCACTGGATTTTTAGTACCTCAAGTATCGCGAGTCTGTCTGCGAACGAGGTTGAGCTTACGGTACGGTCACTAGAACTGGACTACTATCACTCCATCACCGCCACTGGTCGATGCCCGCCGAAGCCTTACTATATACACGCTGGTCGGTATATACGCCGCGAAATGACATTAGAGTCGTCGTGACGTTGCGCCTCTGGAGAGGGTGTAATAGCCTTAGGCAAAAATGTCGTTAGCGTATGCGAAAGGCTGCTCACGGCTAATGAGAGCTTCTGATTTTACGTGTTTGAATTGTGCTATCCACGAGGTGCCTTCCTTTTGCTGATCACGTGATTTCGATCTTATTCGGCAAATTCAATTGGTCGCGTCTACGCGTCGTTGTCGGGCTTTTGTTTTAGTTGGCGCGACGCGAACGCGAATGATCGCGTGACCTTTAGTCTGCATTTGTCGAGTTGAAGATTTCCTAGTTAGTCTGATGTTAATGAAGGTCTTTCGCAAAGAGACGTATATTGTGGGTGTAGAATGAATGAATCAAATCTGATTTTATATATTTTATATAAATATTGATGATTTTTTTTATATTCAAAATAAATACATTTTCGAAACCTTCCTCGAATAAAAGTAAATTGGCAATTTGGCCGAGTGGTGCGAAAGATAAGTTCGGACAAAACTTGGTAAGCCCGGAAATTAAGAAGACATGGCTAAACTTTGAAAATAGAGTTTTTCAGGCTTTGGCGAAAGTATCTACTGCCAAACTATTGCGTATGCTCTGCTGTTGCATATTATTTCCTTCATTAATACAGGTTCTTAGTAGTCTTTGTAATAAATAAGACTGTATCTATTTCTTTCATTGAAAAATTTGAGTTATAATTAAGTAAAAAATATTCAGACTGTAAAATAAAAATGCATTTTCTGCTATAAGGCTGCATTGTAAACAATGCAAACAAATAGATTTTAGATCTTTAGAGCTGTAGATATAAACATCTTGTCATTTCGCACGATACTATTGACTTTAAACTTGAATCCTCTTTCTTATAATCCAAGATTCTAATGAATTCCTATGTATTTTTGTAAATTTCCCATACCTGCAGATGTATTATTTCTCTATATGCTAAAGAAATCAATTAAAATGAATCTATAGAAAAGTAAGCTAATTATAATATAAATTAATGAAATAAGTCTAAGTTTTACTATCTATACTCCCACGACCAAATCTACACCACAACTCCAATCTGAGTTTTTCCGCGCATCTCATTAACCACACCCTGCCCTAACTTCTCACCACGGACAATGCAAATTCCCTCCCTCTTCAATTACACCTCCGCACCGCCTCAAATCACGCACTGCCCCGTGTGAAAAAAAAATCAAATCCACCACACACCCCAATCCATGAATACATAATCCTCCCACCTCCACCACCACCACCAACAACAAAAAAAATCCCTCTCGCGATCCCAATTACATCATCACCATACACCAACACACATAGACCCACCCAAATCGTCAAAACCAGATTCCCATGACATCGGCATCGCCATCGCTGATCGCTCGACAAAACTCGGAAGTGCACCTTGCACGCGCGTGTAAATATGAAAATTCCGGCCCCATTCATACACACCTACCTCCAACACCCACCCAGGACTGCAAGCGCGCATGTAAATCAGAGAGCGAGAGAGAGAGAGCTTCGGCATTTCGTTGAATTATTCAACCGGCCGTGCCTCTAATATCCGCTCGGCTCCCCCGCGCGCTTTTCCCCCCCTCTAACTCTGTAGGTACCTGCGCACCCCCCGCAGCAGCCTTCGTTAAATCCGCGCCGTTTCCCATGACGCGGGCGCGCGAGCCCGCGCGAGCGTGAAAAGCCAACCCTCACACGTATAGGTAGATATATCCACTCGTATGTGAACGTGTATGCGTGCTTTAGGTGCAAAATACGTGCGGGCGCGGCCCTGTTGACTGACATTGTTATTCCAATTGTTGACACGGCGCGCTGTTGCGCTCAGTCATCCGCGAGTCGCGCGCAGAGCCTGAAAGCGCCAGTTTGCATTAGCTAATATGCAGAATAAATGCGCGCGCGGAGTTTTGTTTATGGCCGCGCGTGGAGTTTGTTTGTTTATGGACACTCCGAGGGGGAGGGTTGTCTAAATAATTGCGCGCTGAGCGGTGTAGATCTGGAGGTCTCGATGCGTGCGGATGGAAGTTTTGCGGAGGGATCGATGGGATGCGTGGAGCTGAGTCTATTACAGGGCGTTTGTTTTAATGAAGTTGCGGGGTGGGGCGGGGGTGGGGTGTTACGGGATTGCGATATATAATTCGATGCGGATTGCTCTGTGAACTGAAGTATCGATGCGCAGAGGTGAATTTCGTTCGGTGTTTGATCGTTGGTTTACGATGGTATTTCTCTATTCGGGTGGATTGGCAGACTATTTATGTTGATGGTTTTGTGTGAGATGAGGGATTGGATAGAGATAGAGATAAACTGATTTAGAGACGAAAAATGTTTAATGAGAATGTGGAACTATGGATTTTGTCACGCGGTTGATTTTAATTTTTTTTTAAATAATCATCAATCACGTAGAGTTTGTTTTAGTTGAGGGCAATGGGAAGAAAATAAAAATAATCATCGATATTGAGTATTATTTATTAAATAATAAGGTAATGAATATAAAGAAGATAAATACAAGTATTCGTAAGTACTAAAACGAATGTTGTATAAATTATAAAAAAATTTTATAACTCTTTATATTACATATAAGAAATCAGTTGTATAATTTTGTTACATATAAGAGTTGAGAATTTTCCAACATACTCAACAAACCAATATTAATATTAGACCTTTCTTGACCAACGGAGTGTTTATTGATATCCAAAAATGTAAACCCAGATCTAGCTAATGTATAATTGTTACATATTTTCATACAGAATAAAGAACACTTTTTAGTTCTAAAGAGGAGGACATTTATTTTCTATTTTCTTTTCTTCATACTTAACAAAATATAGAATTTTAAACTAAAATTTAATAAAAAATTTTCAACATTTTAAGTCACCAAACTATTAGTTTGAAATTGTTTTCTAGGTACAATAAAATCTAAAAACCCTCATCCATAAATTCATATTCATGATCCACTTAAAAACATATCGCACCCTTTGATTTATACCTCGACACTCATAAAACTACCCGTACACCCATCCAACGCTCTCCTCGAACTGATTTACGCCCAAATTTCAACAAAGAATAATATCTCCTCCCCGACCACTCGATCAAAAAATGAGCCATCCCTTAACCCCCACAACACACCCGTTCGAATCTCCCCCAGCTCCTGGGAAACCTCTCGAGCCCCCCACACTCCTTTAAAGAAAAGCCAATCACGCTCCATATACTTACACCCGTATGCAAACCCAAGACACAAGCTGCGCGAGTCAAAGAGCCGCTGGCCGTTCGCACGTTTCATGAGGGTGGCTTCGATGTACACACATAGTCACATACCATAACTTCGGCAGGGATTCGGCGCGTGCAGCTACTCGATAGCCTTCTTAACGAGAGCGAGCGAGCGATCATAATGAACCCCTATATGAGCCTCGGGCATATGCAGCCTTTTAGCGAGAGCTTACAGGAACGTAAACTGCGACTTCCGGCGTTTTTCTTCCCATGAAGGTATTTCGGGCGCGCACGCCCCCTCGACTGTTGTGTATATGTTGCGACCCGCACGCGAGCGAGCTGCTGTGTGCACAGTTAGTTTGGATCGGAAGTGCATTTGCTGGGGGTGTTGCGTGCGAGGGTGTGGAGAGATGCTGGCGCGAGGGCGATGATTCCTTTTTTCTTTAGGGAGAGGGTTTGATGATTGCAGAATGGGTAGAGTTTTTAGTGTAGGATTAATGAGAGAAAGTGATTTTTTTAGGTTGCGCGGGGTTTTATGTTTGAGGGTAACGAAGTGTTTGGAAATGTGGAAAAATGTACGAGTATGATATGTTCTTGTTTTGTGTTCTGATTGATATAGTTAATATTTATACCACTCTAACCTCAAAATCACAATTTTGATATGATTTTTCGGCGTTGAGATATAAAAAACGAGTCTAAACTAGTGCGTAAGTAGATTATTTACCTCGTGACGTTTTTCGCTTGAGCGAAACGAAAGTGACAAATCACATGAGGTAAATAATCTACTTCCGCACCGGTGTCGAAATGTACTATTTGTCTTATGGGGTAGATTATTTCATGTATTTCTATGTAGGTTTTTTTACTGATACAGCACGATTGAGCAATAGAAACTAAATTAATTTACTAATCGATTAGCAAAAATAAAGTCCATTATTTTAACTTTAGACTTAGGTATAAAATAACATACAATTCGATAATCCTCCACATTGAAACTTTCGGCATATATTCTACAGCTATAAACCGGATGATAATAAAGAAAGTAACAAGTAGTAATATAAGTAGCAAGTATAAATAAGTAATTTAAACAGTGTTAAAAGATTAGAATTAAATTATAACAATATTTCTTCTAAACGACATTTTCTTTTAAATCTATTTTCAGTTTCAATCGATCTCACTTGATAATAGATTATAAAACAATTATTTGCATAATTTGGAAACACAAATATTTATTTAAAGTTATTCCATTCTTGATTATTTATTTTATTAAAATGTACATTATATTATCAGATCTGCCCGTAACAATTATCCGTAAAAAGTTTGGTAGGTATCAAGTTAAATTTGTATTTCAATATCTGACTAAAAAGGAACGTGCGTTATGCACATTTAAATATGAAAAAGAAATTGTAAAATAAATTGTGAAATTGCAAGGTGAAGTTGTTAGTGAAAGCTTTTCGCTTTTATTTTTAGTCTTAATACAAGTGAATTTTTTAAATTCACGTAAAAAATATTTTAATTTTTAAAACACAGTTGAAATAAATTTACTTTCATAATTTTATTACATCTATCATAAATTCTTTAAATATTCTCAATTAACAAAGCACTTTTCCACTCTCTCCGCCAGACTTTAATAAATCCAGCCTCTATAATTCCATTCCCCTCCACCATATTCGATTCAATTTACAACCTGTAATCGATACTTTTTTCCAACTTTTTTTCATACCATCCCAGCAACAGACTGTACCGCGCGCTCGCGTAAAAAATTCCCTCGAACGAGATCACACACGCATAAGGCTGCCGGCGAATCCGAGGGTAGTTACCTACACTACACATATAGGAAGCGGGCTCACGCGCCGCAGCACAAAGCTCCGAAAAAGGAGTACCTATACACATATGTATAGGCAGACCGGAGGGGGAGGGGGTTGAAATTTGAAAAGCGAGCGCGCTTTTCTTCGTCTCTCACCTGGCGTCGAATGCATCGAGCGCTCCTGGCGTGAGAACGGATTCTACGATTTATCAAGCGGCGCTGAGCGCGCGCGAAGCGTGTAACAGCGCGGGATGCGTGATTTTTCGGTGTCTTTTTTTTTATCGGGAAATTCGTGGAGTTGGTTTTGGAAAGTTGTATGTTAGGGTCGTTTATTGAATCATTAGGGCGATGGACGGCGACATTAATATTTCTACACTTTTTGTGCCGCGTGATGGGAGGTATGATGTTGTTGTGTCTATAATATGTGTGATTTTTTGCGTGAATAGTATTTTTTTTTATTCGGTATTAAATTTTCATTAGATTACGTGAGAAAGAGAAAATTGTTTTTATGCTATAGCTGTAATAGCAGGTAAAATACATACCTGTATTAAAATAATATTTTTGTGTTTTGTATGTCATCTCGGATACCGTTAATATAATAATTAATTATTGGTATAATAATATTCCGCAAATCAGGATATTCGCGTGTTTGTGCTTAAATAAATAATAATGCTTGGTGCAAAGTAATCACGCATTTTGTGCATTACAGCAATTAATACTATTATATTATTGTTATTATAATTATTATACAGCTGTCATAGCCTGCATATTACTAGTTGTTTATTCGCAAACATTATTTATTATTCAAAGCAACAAATAGAAACGAGTGTTCGTATTAACATCATACAAACGTTCCAATCATCATCCATAATAAAGCTAGTATTTATTAAACATTAAAACCTTCCGCGGATATTTGTTAAATAATAAAATACTTCTTAAATAACACGAAATGGTACATTAAAAACAAGTATTCTCCTCTTCCTCTCTACTCTCATTAATCATAAAACATTTTAGTTAATAAAACCCTTTCAAAAATAAAACAGAAACTAAATCGATCGCGCCCAAATTGCTTCTGCACGAGGATCCCGTTTTGAATGCTAATACCCAGCCCGCCTCCAAAACTGCATCATCAGCAATTAAAACCGACCCTCACCCAAAGAAACAAACCACCAAGAATCTCCATCGCCTCTAATCGCATTCCCCTCTCCCACCTCCAAAGCCCAGAAACAAAAGAATACAACCCAAAATAGAACGATTTCCATCCAAGGGCCTTTATACTCCTGCTCTACTCAGGTTTCTGCTGCAGGACGGTTACGCATATATCGTCTCCCCCTCTTTACACGCCGCTTCCGTGCATACCCGTAGTGTATAGTGTGCTATTTAACAGGGGGGAGGAGCGGCCGACGACGAGGTACCTGCCGCTATGCCGATGCGGAGAATTATTACGGAGAGAGGGAGCGAGAGGGGGACGAGGTGAAAAGGGCACGCAGGCAGCGGGACTGAAGAGGGTTGAAGCACTTGTTCCGCGGCGGGACACCGATTTCCCAGAGGCGCTCGGAGGTTCTCTCGAGGAATATACCGGTGGGTGCTGTGGACTGCAGTCGTGGGAGAGGGTAGTTTTGATTTCTGTGTTTTTTTGTCATGTAACGGGGATAGATATTTTATTTTGTACTTTTGATGTAAGTGATTGGATGGTTTAATAAAGTTTGAAGGCTTATTGTGCAGATCTTTCATACCTCGTGATAAACCTTGAGTTAGATGTGATAACGTGAAAGTATTCGTTTACTTATGATACAATCTGTAATTGATTAGATGTTTTTGTAGATATCAAATAAGTAGCAGGAATAAATTATCTGCTATCTCTGTGTAAGTTTAAAACGGCGATGAGCGGCGCATATCCGCTTAAAATAACACGGATAATATCGTCACGCCCTAATATATTATATTTATTTACCTGTAATGTATGTATGTATTTATTGGTAAGCATGGGAGTATGAATTCGTGAGTGCTTGTGTGTTTGTAATTTCTAACGTTGCTCTAAATTATTTGTTAATACTTATTTTTATTTTTAATTCTCTTCCTATGCCTAGCTTTATGACGAACTATTCCGTGATAAAATTGTGATTCGTGTACATAATTATTATATAAAAGGTTGAAGAAGATGAGAAAGAAGATATGTAATGTAAATAAAGCACTGTTTTTTATCTACAAATAAAAAGCATTATACATATCATTATGGTCGCTAAAAAAGTACCATCAGTGTATAGCGTTTATTTACAGCATTTCTTTAAGTTATTTAATCAGTATATCATCTTTGTATTGCACATGAAATATTGGTATTTCAAAGTAAATATTATCTTTAACTATATTTCTTCAAAATTCCATTAAAAATTATTAATATTAAAAGCTGCAACAGTCAACGACATAAAAATCCTCAAAAAGGTGCGATCAACTCAAATTTTACTTTTCACATTAAGCTTTAACAATGACAATACAAAAAGTAACTCAAAATCTGTTACAATAGCCTCATTTCAACATACAATATTACTCTCAAAATGGAAATACTTTAAAAAAAGAGTCAGAGCTTAAAAAAATTTAAATCTTAGTTTTTTAAGCTTTACAAAAAATTGAAACATGCAATTAAATTTTCTTACACTTGACTGAAGATAATCTAGTTACTAATATCTACTCCAATTTCAATTTTCTGGATAATAGTTTAAGACGTATACTTTTATAATTTTATCAAAAAAGTTTAAATAAATATTAAAAGAGATAAGGTGGGTGCAGGTAAAGTGGCCACCTAGACGAGAACTCGCTGTATGTGTTATTATGAGGCTCCGTAACACCTACAGCATATGCATTGTGACAATATATGTTGAGAGGCGTGTGACTCCGCTGTTAGCGCCCTCTAATTATAAAATAGTGTTATGTTTACGCGCGACAGCATCAAAACTCTGATATCTTAGCAGTGCATGCATGTAAACATTTGTCAGCGTGATATGAGTGACAAAAAGTACATAAAATTGTAGCTTCTTTTACGTACTCTAAGATGCATGTGTTAGTTTTTGACGTAGAGTTTATTTTCGATGCGAAAATGGCAATTTATCGGTTGGTATATTTTTTGCAAAAAAACTCATGAGGTATTTAGAGTTAAAAGTTCAAATAACAAGTCTAAATAGTTTCCGAGGCCCAAAAATTCGATATACATCTACTGGGAATCGAAAATTCCTTAAGATGGCCACATTACCTGCACCCTCCTTACTCGATATTAGTAAAAACAGGCAGTTTATAATTTTAACCCAGTTATAAAAAGAATTACATAAATCTAGTTATACGAACTAAAATACAGTTAGGTTTATAATAGCACTGCTATAAAAAACACAAACTAAAAAAAAAGACAAATCCACCTTACGCCTTAAATTTGAGAACCCTCACTTTAAAGACTCCAAGCGAGGTGGCGCAGGACCGTGGCTCTAAAAATAGAAACCTCGCGAGGATCCAAAACATCGGCCTTCGAGGTGATCGGTGAACACGTGCAAGGGACCCTCGAGCATATAATAAGGGTACCCTACATATAGGTATATATATATATATACCCCAGATATATCGAACTCCAGATCTCTCCTCCTCTCTCCCTGCCTTTAGAACTCCTTCACTCCTCCTTTTTTTTCATCCTCGCTTTCGATACGCTCTCCTTGCCCCTTTCGGCCGTGCGGAGGCCTCTTTCTTTTCTTTTTTAATTCGCCCCGCGTGGTCGTCGTATCGTATGACGAGATGATGCGCGCCTCTTTTCAGAGGAGAGCGAGGTGATGTTTTTTTCTTATTCGAGATGCGGTTACGGGATAGCGGAGAGATTGTGGGACGAGTGGTCGAACTCGATTATTGCGGTGGAGCGTGGATCGGGGTTCATTCTGGAATTACGCAAGTTCTTGGGGTTTTCGGGGAATCGAGCATGGGTTTGTTTACGGTGGTTATTGAGCGAAGCGATATTTCTTCATTTCTTTGAAATGAAGTATCGTGAATCATGGGTTTTAATGGCTCTCTATTCCATATTTACTTTTACAAAATAGTAAAAAAATTATTTGTGATTCTACAAATATCAAACGATTTATGTACGAATATTATTCACGAAATATAGAAAAATTTAGTAGATCAATAAAAAGCTGGTTGTATATTATTGGTACTATGGAATTATTATATTCATTAACATAACGTTATACTGATTTTTCATGAAAAAATCTTTTTTATTTTGGTATATTGCATTGAAATTATGTTCAAACAATACATTGCAACATCCAATTTATAATATTGGAGAAAATGGCTTTATAAACACTTCAGAATATTTTTTAAGTTTATTCGTCGAAAGAGTCTATGTAGGAGTATTTGTCAAAAGATTTGCTTTTGCTAAATATTACCCAATTATCCTTCATAACTTTGAATGAACTACCTAAAAAAATTAAAATTTTATGAAAAATATTATTTTACTGTATAAAATTGTTAAAAAATGTGGACAATCAAAAATAAAATGGAAAAAAGTTGGACAAAATATTATAATGTTACCTTAAAAACAGTAATACATGAATATCGTCATTAAGATTAGCTCTGTATAATTCTATAGTATAGATTATGGATAAAATAAGTCGAAATGACAGACTCCTGAAAAATTATGCTTTCTCCACAGCCTACAATGCTACGCTTCATTTCATGCACACAAAAATTAAAAAATAATATAAATTTACGAGCCCCCCTGAGACATTCACGAAATCGATCGTTTCCACGGTACCTTCTTTAAATCCCGCCATTTTCTCCAACTTTAAAACCTCGAGTCTATAAAACTAGGATCACCAAGACCATCTCTCAAATCCGTCAAAACACACAGCACGCACCAAACAAATCCAAGACGCGCTCCTGCAATCCGCATCTATCAATCCGAATCGTCAAATCCATTTAGTTCCTCTCCCACCCCTCTCACAAAGTACGAAAACAACGCCTGCACCAACGACGCAACGCAGTTAAAACGCTCCAACGTTCCTTCATCCCTACGCACACGTTACGTCTCCCCCTTACGAAATCGCCGGCGCGCGTCGTACCTTTGCGCACTTTTTCAAATACTCGCGCGCGCGCGCGCCGCAGCACATCTGCGCAAATATAACACGCGCTCGACGCGATTTCGGCGCGTGCAGCGGTGAAGCCCCTAAGAATAAGGAGGACTGGAATATCGAGCTCTCTCTCTCTCTCTCTTTCTTTCTCGCAGCCGGCTGCAAAGAACAGTACAGTGTATAGGTGTATACGTGTAAGAGAGCGCGCGTGAGAACTCGGGGCAGATGCGTCGTTTCGGGAGAAATCAACGCTGTATAAGAGGAAGAGAGAAGGAGAGAGAGTGTGTGCGTATGATGGGGAAGAGGGTGCGAGACGAGGCCTCGTTGGGCCTTGTGTGCGTGCAAGGGTGCCCCTTGCGAGAAGGGCCCTGCTGCACGTGCACACGTGTGCGGGACTGATGGGGAGACGGGGGGAGAAGATGGTTTTCTTTAAATTTTAGCGCGCGGAGACGGAAATTAACGACTCGGACGCGAGCGAGTTTTGGGAGGTTTTTTTTTTTTGGAAAATGAGGAATGATTGTTAGGTGGATTTTTTAGACGAGATTTGGTTATATTAGAGAGTTAATGGTGGATGTGTTGACAAATATGAGGGAGAATATTTACAAATAAAATGTAGTTTTATAATTCTGTTGGGAAAAATTTATTTTAATTTTGAGATATTTTAATTGAAGAAAGTATAAGTATAGTTGACTGATATGATTAATTATTTAACCGATTAGATATGAATCATTTTACCCGTGCTACAATTTCAGAGTTTTTTCTGACTAGATGTTGACTTTGTATGATTTTGAATGATCTAATATTTCTTTTCAACAATATTTACATTATTATTAAGTATTATTATATTTTTTGTTAATTAATCGCAAGTGCTTTTGAGTACTGCAAGTACTTAGACATGATGATCCTTGCATGTGCTTCACAAAATGATCCTTGCGCACAGGAAATGATCAATTAATCACTTGAAACTAATTGCTTTGAAAATTAGATATATTTTATGGTTTAAAATTTTTGTTCAATATTTAATATTGATCATATAATTTACTTTATTAATATTTTTAACACATCTTTAATGGTATATTAAAATATTGGAATAATTGTTATTGAAACAAAAAAGTTTTGAATTGAGGACGTTAATTATTTTTATTCCGTCAATATGAGTCTTCGGAGAGAATTTCAAATATGTTAATCTTTTGATTATGCGCTAGGATTATTTTCAAATGAAGCTGTAATGTAATGCATGGAACTATTTGTAATCAATCAAACTATTTGTACCTAAATTATTATTACACATACTGTATTCAATGAATAAAATTACTTTTATTCACCTACCACAAACGTAGTCCAAAAATTACCCAAATCCTACATCGTCAATTTTCATACCTCGAATTGTTAACGCAATCAAAATCTTCCATCAATAATTCCAAAACATTGATTTTCGACTCTTTGTGCGCACCCCCTTACCCCCGAGACAATAGCCACAGCTAAAGAAAAAGACAATAGCTCGAATGCAACAAAGCCTCGTGTCAGGACATTAAAGCCCCTCGTGCTCGCAAAAGACAGAGTTGAGATTCTCGAAGGGCAAGGGCCCCGCAACGTCCGATGAAGCTAGAGCTGGACGTCAACGACGAAGACGCGCGCACACGCAACACGATACAAAGAGAGACGGTACACAGTAAGCCAGAAGGCGCACAGCAGGATTTACGATAGCCCGAACACGCGCGCGCGCGCCTCTTTTATTGCCGTTTTTTTGGGGAATACCGCGTCGATGCTTGCTTCTCCGTCTTTTTATTCTTCTTCTGTGAGGACTAGCCGTGCTAACCCTTGCGCACGGGGATTTTCCCGGCGCTGCGCTACGGGAGGCGAGTGTAGTTTTGAATTCGAGAGATGATTGCCGGCTTTGGGAAAGAACAGAAATGGGATGCTTCTTGACTGCCGCTGGGCGATGTTTATGGGCTTTCTTTTTGGAGGAGACTTGTGGGTAACATGTGGAGAGTTTGAACATGGATTGGTGCGTCGCGCGTTGCTTGAGCTGATGTGAACAAAAATGAAAATTGAAAACTGATTTTAATGAAGTAAAATTTGTTGTATGATTTGAAAAAGTGTATATAGTACAATAAAGATTTGTCCAAATGTAAATTATACGCACAGCCTCCGAACCAGGGTATAAGTAACTGGTTGTGATATTAAGATCCTCGTTAAAATCAGCTTGTATTAATTACTTTAGAGAAGTTTGCAATTTAACTATTTACTTACAATATTCATATATAAAAATGAATAAATACGTATTGCAAATAAACAGTAAAATTGTCAAATTCTCTAATAGTAAGTAACAGAAACTATTTTTTTATCAGAATTCTTCAGTAAGCACCTGAAAAAAGTAAATTAAGAAAATTACGTTCTTATTAACCACAACATCATTCTCACATCATTAAAATTGTCACATCAAACCCAACCCAAAAAAACACTTGTTTACAAATTCCCTCTCACCTCTCCTCGTCACATCCTCACCCCGCACAGCGCATACCTGTACAAAATCGACATCTCCAATACCACATATATACATCCACGCACGCGTACAGCCTGCGACGCTTCATCCAATAAAAAATCAATCACGGGCCTTCCTCCTCGTCCCTCACCTTGCGAGCTTTCCCATATATTTCTTCGCCGCGACCATCAGCGACACGGAACATCCCTTTGTCCTATACTTTCTACTTTTCCACCCCAAGACAATACACAATATACGATATACCTCCAGGACTCGTGGCACTCGCGCTTCCTATACATCCTGAAAAACACAAGGCGCACGACAGAAGCGTGCGGAAAGATCTCGGCTACTTTTCCTGTATATTCCTCACCTCGTGGGTCCTACGCTTCAGGCAAAAAAAAAAGAAAGAACTATATGTATATACACACCTTTGTACGTGTATATATGTATATATAGAAATGCAGTGACGCGTGCGGCTCAACCTGCTGCTGCTGCTGCACACGTGGGAAAACGGGGGACGTGAAAATTCCAGCACTGCGAGGACTCCGCACACGGCAGCCTCTCTTTCTCCGTATGCGCATGCGGTATTTTTTCAGTCTGCGGCCCCCCCTCGCTTCTCTGATTTTTCTCTCTTCTCCCTTGGAGAGGTATAAGCTACGAGCGGCTGCAGGGGCGAGGGTTGGCGCCTTTGATTCCGACGCATGGCTAAATGCGGCTGGGTAGGTGGATGTATAGCAATGTTAGAGTCGTCCGAGGGAATTTTGGGGGGGAGTTGAGAGGTTGAATTGTCGAGGATGTGTATGGCAATTCTTTGATTGATCGGGGTGAGATGTTTGATACTGGCGTTTAATGTGTACATGTCGAAATTTGGATGATAGAGAAGTTTGGGATTTAATTTTAGCTGGGGAGAATAAAGCTGTTTGAGGCAGTTTTTATAATTTTTGGAAAAAAGAAATGATTTTTAAATAAGAAAATATTGGGAATGGTTTTTGTAAAACGCTTTGTCTATTGATTAATTTGTAATTTATTGTAACTACTCAGTTGAATATAGTTTAGTAGTACAAATCAATATTTAGTAGTAGATTCTGCGTTAAGCAACGTCGCAAGTGGAATATTTTTACTTACACGGATTTCGCATATAAAATAAGAACGAATCTGACTAATTTCTACTTTTTCTGGTGGAAATCAGCCCAGTACTGAAACTTTTCTTGCAACA
This sequence comes from Gastracanthus pulcherrimus, assembly GCA_949152435.1. Lineage (NCBI taxonomy): Eukaryota > Metazoa > Arthropoda > Insecta > Hymenoptera > Pteromalidae > Gastracanthus > Gastracanthus pulcherrimus. The sequence goes on along the minus strand of OX424575.1, from coordinate 178,765,458 downwards.
ACTAGCCATTTTCTAGGAATCTTTACAAAATATGTGTTAAATGGTCAGTTACGGTGAGAAAAATTGTTTCACAAAAGTTAATAAAATGGGTATTTTTCTTCCAGAGTGGTTATGCTTTCATATTCTTTACATAGTTTTAAATTAGGAAATTGCGATTGTACATCAAGATTTTTAAAAAAAGAAAGATGAGGCGAATATTTTTTATTTTCGCTAAGAAGAAAACTAACTTTCAAAATGTTATTAAAGTGATAGGTAATATTGGCACTCCCTATGAAGACTAGCACCATTTAGGGTTCGCGAAAATCTACTGTTCTTTAGCAACCTTCTACAAAAACTAGCACTTTTTAGATTTTCTGACAAAAGCTAGAACCTTTTAAGAAGCTTTACAAAAGTGATAGTGTCTGTCGAATAATTTGAAAAGTCCAAGTGCTTAAAGGAGACTCCTGAAAAAAAGTAGTCTTTTTCGAGAAACTTGAATGGTCCTAGTCTTTATAGGGATCGTTGATATCATAATCATGACTAATACAAAGTTTTATTTTATTGTATACGTTGTAAACAGGCGTAACCAAAAGTGGCATCCATCGCTATGAAAATACATCTATTTTGATGTATTTCATATGGCCGAAGTTGCCACATTTCAGTTCGGTGGTTGTAAACTTAGTCCAAAAGAGAATACAAGAATTTGTTACATTAAACGAAAAGTTATAAGATGTACTTTGTCTGCTTGCACTTATATTTTCTTCTACAGAAATAATGAAAATTATGTAAAGTGCCATTAACAAAATTAAACATGAACTATGAGAACTTGCATTAAATTTTACTAAAATTTTGCTTTCCTTAAATTCTGCCAATTAGTTAAATGGAACATTTGCATAACCGCGCGTACATATTAAATTTAAATATTCACATAAAGCAACATTTTGTCCCTACAACTGTAATTTCCTCGAAAACAAAGAATTATCATTCAAATTTCAAACTACACTCCAGCCAAAGCACCACACTCACAAAACCCACAATTCCGCATGAAGAATCTCACGTCCCCGCCAAAAAGGTTATATATATACCCTTGCGCCCAACCTCCCGCGCAAATACGAGAGTTTCCGCACACGCCCGGGGTCTCTTTGGCTCGCAAACCTCGCAGGGGACACGCGGGCAAACGCAAACACACATATACACGCGTGTCGCTGCTAAAATAACAGCAGCGCTTCCTTAGCATAATTAGTCCGTATTGCGAGAGACGGGGCTTTGTTGTTTTGCGCAGGGCCGGGAGTTGTGCGGGGAGGGGGGGGGGGGATAATTAAGACGGAAATTGGATGACACTGTTGATACGTTTGCGTCGTCGTCTGCGCCTTGCTTGTAACTTCATTTGCGAATGCGGGGCGGAGGATTCGATAAGGATGAGATGAATTTTGGGGTTTTTGGGATTGTAGTGTGCGGATGTGTGTTTGATTGAGTTATTGATTTGTAATATTTTGAGATCGTTTGAGTGTAAAACTGTCTTGTGAAATGGATAAGTGCAGAGAGATGAATAATTTATAGCTTAAATAAGAACTTTTTCGTGATTCTTTCTTATGTAGATAGTATAATTATGAGCAAGTTTCGAAATCAGCGTTTCTCAAACATACCAATTTTAATAATTTTTCAATCGATCGAACTCGATTACTGGTAATATACACTTTTCCTTTACAGAAGTTCTAGTATATACCGATGTCTAACAGCATCCGCCAAAAATATGAACCAAACTGGATGAACGCACTGTAATATAAGATATTTCAATATTCCGAGTATAAAAGAGAGAGACAGAGAAATATCAGATGTGATAAAAGAGGAGTGGGGATAACAGAGCAAAGCTCTGGAAACGTTCGGCAAAAGTCGAAGAAGAAAGATACAATCTAGCCGCTGGCCAGACCAGTTGGTTAACCCCCTCTACCTTACTCTCTCTTTCGTCCGGCGACGACTGAACGCCGACTACGGAACAAGTATATTGATTTCCACTTGGATCAGGAAATATCCAGAAGAGCCTGACACTCCTGTTCCTTGGGTATCTACCCAGGTAACATTCAAAGAAAATAAGCAACAAAGGAACGACCGTTCAGCTACCGCAAACATACAAGCATCGAGGGACTGCAAGAACCATCAGATATTTATAAGTACGTGTATGAATTGGCGAGTGTGAAAGTGGACGAATATATATATCATAAGAATAAGTTAGATAGGCGAACCCACGCCCATACTCACATTTTGCGAAATAATAAAAATATATCCTAGTTTTTTTTATATATTTATCATATATCATTTATTTTTATACATCCCCCAAAATAAATGCTTTTATAGCACTTTTTACAGATTTGAAGTGATATTGTTGACATTATTACTAAAAGAGTCATTGCTTTTTATTGTTTGTCAATGTACAAATTTATTATTCTCAACTAATTTAAAAGGTCACGTTTATCCCTTGAAGGTACCAATATCTCACAAAAGCAATAAAAAATTAGAACCAAACTATTTACGCAAACTTATTATAACACTAAATGGTGGTCGTGGACATGTAATTTTATAATTCGTATAAGTAGTAACGTCATCAAATTTATTTTGTTCGATTGCCTAATTTTTTACTTTCTAAGTTGAAAAAGCATTCATACGTTACTAAGTATACATGAAAAGTAAAATTATTAATATTTTAATTCAGCGTGTAAGAAAATTTACAACTGTACTTTTTCAGAATTCTTGAAAGTTATAATAAAATAAAATAATCAATTTTAATTAAAATAAATGTGTATATTATTTGAAATAATTTTTACACTAAAGCGCGCATTCACAACTACACAGAGTTAACAACTAAAATCTTTTCTTGAGTCGTCGCTGATTTGGTAGTGAAGTTCAGTTTCTTGAATCTTCTTAGGCCTTCTTCTTAGTAAACATTTTTCTTGTACAGATATTTCATATTTTCTTTAATATATATGAAGTTTATCACTTTATTATGTGCACAGTATTTATGTAAGATCACCCCGTTTAACCGAAATACAGCTCCGTATGAGGCGAAGCCTCATACAAGAGAAAACTTATGCTTGAGTAGGTGATCTGGTAGCGAGTGCCTCATATTTTCCAAATTTGTCTCACAAATGCACAATAGTGGTATACTGGATAGTATATATATACGAATAATTGTATTACACTAATGTGCTAATAAAATAGCAACTTTATACATAAAAATATTTTAATAATCTACGTAATGATTATAGATATATCAATAGAATATATATATATATATATATATATATATATATATATATATATATATATATATATTCATGTTGTTGTATTGTAATTATTGAGTAATAGAATTCCATTACATTATTTTATTTGTCTGTCGATAGATTCCGTAAACTTATGTAAAATACTAGTCTGAAGTTATAGGATTCTCTTCGACTAAAATATTTAACTTGTATCGGAATCCAAGATAAAAAGAAAGAAGTCTCCTGATAGTTATCGGTTTTAAAACAGGTCTAAAAAATCTCGAAGATTCCTCCCTCCGATAACGTTCGTTTTCTTGAGAAATACTAGATAATGAGACTTTTTTATCTTCTTTGACGTACCATGGGAAATTACAGATAACATGCTCCAGAACTTTTTAATGTCCTTTTCCGTTCAGTTTTTAATCTTCTCTTAAAGATTCGTTCTGTTAATCTTCCCCAAGTCTATCATATTTTTAATATATCAATGAACGTCAATAAAATCTTATTATAGTCAATAAATAAATATTGTCTAAGAAAGCTATAAATTCTATTATTATAACTATTACAGTTACTATCCAGGGCTATAATTTTGAAGGCGAATATCTCCATTTCTGTTCGTCAGAACAACTTCAAATTTTACCCAGCATCAGATAATAATATTATTAATGGCATGTGGTCAAATTAAAAAAAAATAATAATAAAACGATTTTTAGTGACCATACTTCTATACTAACCTTAATAAACATTTTATTAAATTTTTCATCCTGCTACGTATTAATTAGTCATATTGCATTATTTTCAAGTTCACTTTACCCAGTTAGACGATGTCCAATAATGTTTGTTTGAAAAAAGAAAAACCTCTTTTGAAAGTCTGAAATATTTGCAATACTAATTTAAACGCGTTTAAAGTAACTACAAAAGAAATCTAGCGATAAAACAGATTCTAAACAATTTCAATCGTTATAAAAAATTCATTCGAAAAATACATTTTTATTTTAGATTGTAAAATATTATTTGCTATGCGCTAACATTTTCTAATTATTATCCTTGTATCTCTTACTAAAATTAAAATTAAACCTAAATAATAATTCATTGTAGAAATAATAAACATGATTCACTATTGCAGGCGTCCCCTATATTTTACACAATTTCAGACAAATAAGAAATTAAGTACAACAATGTACCTTCATTCAACTCCACAGACTCTACGCCTCTATACAGTCATTAAAACCTAAATTCCATCATACCTCCAGCCAACTATACAACAATCAATTAACCAAACCCCACAAAAAACCCCTCATTCATTCATCCACCCACCGTTCACTCTCCTACCTAATAATCTCAAAAGCGCGCTAAACGCATCACGTGCACGGCAGCCGTATACAGACCCACACTCCAGGAGAACATATGTGGCTCAACGCGGGTTCGAAAGCGCTCAGACCGAGTCATTATAAGCAATTATCTGCCCCCGCGATACGCGTCCGCCCGCATCTTTCTCTCGCGCATCCCCCTCGCGTGATTCACTCTCTTTCTTTTTCACTTGAACAGTCGCTCTTGCGTGTGCGCGTGTATATCTAAAAATCAATTTTACGCCGCGTGCCGTCGTCGACTTTTGCTCGCTTTCGCTGCTGGTAGGTATATTTTAGGCTAGCTGACGTACGGTTTTTTTTTTCTTTGGGAGTTTTGGGTAGGCTGGTCACGCGCGGCGTGCTTTTTGGCTTCTGGTGGTGGCGATGACAATCGGCTGCGGCGGATTCGTGAAAAATATCGGGGAGTTTGGGAGTTGACGGGGCGTTTAGTGGGACTGATGAGGGAGATAGGCGTCGTTAGGAGTTCATGGCGGTTGCTCGTGAATTTATGGATTTTGCGCGAGGCGAGGAAGTGAGTTATTGGGTTTTAATGCGTTTTTTGGGAAAATGTGGATGTGCGTGTTTTGTAAGGAATAAGTAAGAAGAAAGATGAAGTAAAAACTTGGTCTTATTATTTTGAGTACGCAGAGAGAATTTTCTGATAAAAATTACCGTGAAAATCATTGTAAACGTGGGATATTCTGTCTTCAGGGGGGAAATTACCCTACTGAACGGTAAAAATTAACCTTATTCATTATAAATTTTACCATTCAACACGGTAAATTTTACCGTTCAGTAGGGTATTTTTTCCTATGAAGTCAGAATATCCCACGTTTACAATGATTTTTACGGTAATTTTTATCAGAAAATTCTCTCTGTGTACACATACATTGTTAATTGAAGTGTATGAGATCGGTTTGTCATTATTCTGATATGAAGTTCAAAGCGCGCTTTGTGCACCTTATTGTACTTAAACTTTTTATACGTAATTTAAATTTCAGGTTTAAAGAAAGCGACCAATCAAATGATGCAAAAAGTGCTTTTTCACGTACGTTCGTCATGAATTTACACGTTTGAAGCGTTTAATTTTACACACTTGAATGTTCAAGTTTATTTTTAGTTTAAAGTAATAATCATTTTCCACTCAGTATATTATCAGAGCCATTATTAGCTTATCATAAAAAGAAGAAAAGACAAGAAAAAATACTTCTAAAGGGTCAGTACCTACTGTCGCCGAAACTCTTTGCAGCGCTCGTAAATGCTGCGCGTTATCCGTGAGATAAAAATCCGAAAAACGCCGCCATCCTCCCAATCAAGAGAGCGTATCTTATCTGTAGGATACAAGGCATTCGTATTTCTTCCCTTTTTACTGCAGGCATTCGAAACAGCTCGAACGTTCGTACACAAGCGGATAAAAATGGTACCAAGGGCCGAGTATTTAACTTAAATTTTTACGATACTGATGAGAATTTTTCCAATGAACGTTATTTTCATTCTTTATTAGATGCCTATAAAATTAAAGACATAACGTCACATTGATGCTTCGGAAAAATGTACAGTCTCAAAAATAATACGCAACTGATCTGACATCAAAATAATACGTGAGATTAATGAGATCAGAAATAATTAATTTAGTAACAAAAATGTATATTTCTTAAAATAACTTCATTCTATGTCATGTATAAAATAGTAGAACTCTTCGAATTATAGTACCGAATCGTTACTAGAATAATTCTACGAAGATTTAACGAAAAAGTGGTTCACTGAATTTTTAGTACAAAAAAATAGAGTCGAAAAACCGTCAAAACAATATTTTGATTTATCATGTCATCGCCACACAGTTTTTCCAATATATTATATGGTATTGACAATAGTAATTTCTCGTAACGCGTAGAATGGAGATTTCGAGGTTTCACAATAATAAAATTAAAGATATGACCAGAAAATCTACTTATAAATATAAAAAGTTTTATACAGTCATAAAAAATTTAGGGCTTAAATATGTCTTATCCCCCTAATCTTATAACCTTCTAACAACAATGAATATCCTTCTACCATTCTCTATATAATATTAAAACCTCAATGTACACCTCTCAACAATCTCCTCCACACTGCGTCACATCTCGCAATCCCAACGTTCGCATTCTATTCCACGCCCTGCGAAGTGCACTCGCGGCCTGCTACATGCAGTGTCTCGATCCTCTCCCCTCGTCGATTATTTCCGCCCCAGCTGTGAGAATTCAGCCCAAAAGATGCGCCATCGGGGAAAGACGACCACCGGCCAAGTGAAGCGAACGCCGAAGGACATCGAGAATGTAAGAGACAGTTGCTGCTCCTGGCCACACGACTGGTTTTCGTCATTGTGTACGAGAAGTGCGCGCGCACATGTGCAAACACTCGGACGTTGGCGATAGATAACGAGGAGTGGCGTCTTTTGGTTCCCTCGATACTTGGGGTGGATGCGATGTGTTCTTTTTTTTTTCTTTTTCATTGGTGGTTATAACCGGGGCAACTAGTTTGCGGAGTAGACGGTTTTTAATCGAAGCCGAGGAGCCGAGGAAGGAACGATATTATGCTAATCTTGGTCTGTTGCGAGGTTGCGGACCGTTACGGGTATTATGGATTCGGGAGGGATAATGGGGTGTGCTGGTGAATTACGTTGAATTACGTTTCGAATTTCCTGAGTTAATGTGAGAATTGAAGATGGTCTTCTTTGTGTTAAGAAATTTTATAACATGCGTTACAAATCGAATGGGAATCATAAAAATGATAAAAATTTAATATTCTTTCGACAATTTTTATAAACAAATCCAGTATGCAATCAATATACAATCATACATTGTGATTCTTATTGTACGACTTTTCTTAGGTCATAAATATTAATACTATAAAGTCCGAAAGTTCAAAAATAATTTTTTTATACGTTAAAAATTACATCGAATTGAATTACATTCAAAATTTAATTTGAGTCTGAAAAATTAAAATTGCATAACATGAAAACATGTGAAATTATTAATAAATAAGATAAAGTACAAGATAGGTGCAATCCATTAAACAACACACTCAAAACCTTTAAAAAAGTATTATCTTCCTCATACATGAAAAATGACATCAACTTATGTATCAAAATTCAAGTTAGACTCTGAGAATTAAAAACCTTTACAATTATTCGTCACGTAATTTTACAAACAATAAAAATAACCCAAACCCAAAGCCCAAAACCTCAAAAACAATCCTTCCAAACACCTCACTACAAACCTTCTCTTACCCACGTGTCCTCCAAGACGCTCCAAGACGCTCCGCCCAGCGAATATAGAAACTTAAATTCTTCACGATATCCCCGTATCCCTTTACGATCACGCGCGAGCCGCGAAATTATTCCACCTTTACGATTTTCGAAGCCGTCCTTCCGCCGCTGCGGCACTGCAGCGGCGCAGTACGCGCGGAACTTTTTTACTGCTCGCGAGCAATAAAAGACGCGCAGATGCATATGCGCGCAGCCTGCGGACGGTAAATCACAATGCGCACGCGGCGCGCGAAGGCCGTTTATCATGTAACCGTTACGATTCACACGTATTTAGGGAGGTTTATGTGTGTACGAGGCCGAGCGTTGTTTTCGCCGGCTTTGGAGAGGAAGAGTGTTTTTCGCGTGCGTGTTTTTGTTGACGGGGAGTTTGATGATTTTTCTTTTGTATATGAATAAGTAGGGTTTTTGTAATTGATATCGCGACTTTTTCAATTTCGTTTTTTTTAGTAAGGATTCAGATTAGGAAGATTTTATCTAATTTTTGTAGAAAGATCCAGTGGTTATTGTTAAATCTGTCGATCGCGACCTGATGCGCATATAATATAATATGTAATATAATATAATATATAAATATAATATATAATATAATATAATATAATATAATATAATATAATATAACATATAAATATAATATATAATATAATATTCGCGAGTTTATAATATAATATCGAATCCGGAAAGCAAAGTAAAATGTAAAAACGAAATGAAAGAAACAATTATACAATTAAATTATTTATTAACCCTTTTGCTGTGGCATGAGTCAACGGTGACTCGTGCGATTTTTAGACATGTTTGTTTAATATATAGTCTTACAGAAAAAAACGACTAGGAAATATTTTTACAGTGAGATACTCTTACAGAAAATACGACTAGACAATATGTTTGTAGTGCTATACTCTTATGGAAAAGACGATAGTTAATATTCTTTAGTGAGTTTTTCATCTATAATATAAATAAAAGTGCAAAATCATTTTTTTATACTTTTATACCTAATCTTTTATACATTTCTCGTTTTCAAAATACAAAACTTATTAATAAATGACATTTTTTTCACCGTAGCGAAAATGTTAAATAATTAAAACCGCTGCCAGTACTTTGGCTCTTAAATGTAAAATCGATATTATGCGCTAAAGAAAATAAAAAATTGACATTTTTATGACAGTAAAAGAGCTGAAGCCCATATACATTTAAATACAAAAATAAAAATAAGCAGATAAATAAACAACTAGCTATCGTTGAAGAAAACTCAACTTTTTACATGATCCGAAAAAATAATCATTAAAATGTTCTAATAACTTCATCAAAAATGCAATTATGTTCTAAGCACTCAGAAAATGTAATACCCGAAGAAAACAAAGTATCTTGATGAATGTAGATTTGATTAGCTGCTCTGTGCATAGCTAATACACCCATTCGCACATACAAACACACATACACAGACACTGATACACATATATGTACATATATACACACATACAGACACGTGCAGATACATTTTCCTAAAACAGTGTACGCTTTATATTTTAACGAGTGATATTTGCACCTGAAAGGCTTCTAGTGGCTCACTTATTATTCGTTTCAAATGAGATTTTACTCTATGAGAGTAATTACGAAAGTTATTACGTACTTATGATGTGCCTAAAGTGAAAATCTTACTAGAATCGAGTCATAATCATAAGTGAGCTTCTTGAGGCCTCTCATTTACATAGAGATTATTTGATTATATTGCCAGAATGATATTAGCGATTTTTTTTTATAAAAACAAAACTTCCACTAAGAGGAACAAGAATCTATATTGTACAATTTTATTTACAGCACAAAAAACCAATTATATGTATTATATTCGAAAAATACACATTGCTTTTTTTTCGATATTATCCCAAATGTACCTGCGACTCTTGTCAAGATTGATGGCACAGGTAGTCCGAGACGAACCAGAAAAAAGGAAACTCTCCGAACGACAAATTCTCTCTTTTTTTCCTCCCAATTAAGTCCCGTATCGTGTGTACAACCTGTTCCCTCCTCTAAAAGCCGCAGGTCGTCCCTTGAAGAAATGTTTATATGTCCCCGGGAACGTGGGATTTTTAAATCTTTGATCCTTTAATAGCATCAAGTGCCCGTAAAAAAGGGCCAGCGGCTCGTATTTTCGAGAAAACCGGTCCAGCCTACGCCTACTACACGCCGAGGCGTGTTTAAGCCCAAAATTTATTATTTGGGAAAGCAAAGATCGGGAAGGTGGAGAAAAATGCCGATAGATGCGGCGTTATGATTGTAATTTAAGTCTTTCGTTGCACGTGCAGTCCTATATCCATCCGAAAAAATAAATCAGATTCTTGTAATAATACTGTGTTTGACTTACTAGATACTACCTTTCTTATACTTCTACGGGATCTCTTTGTAATAAAAAGAAAGTTTATAATAATTATAAGTAGAAGAATATTATCATAAAATGCTAGATTTTTTGGTGCAGCAAATGGTGAACTGGTACTAATTATCCAAATATGAATCATTCCATTGGTTTACTTTTATTTTTAAAATCATGACTCTTTTCCAGGTACAACCCTAAAATACTAACATAATTATCATCAGTCACTTCACAATTACTCCCTTGCACTGTCGAGTGATATCAACTTAGGACCACGCCACATTTAAATTGTTACTATTTGCGTTCCTCTTATAAGCTCCCGTGCCACTAAACATCTCCCCAAAGACACGCATCCTATTCCAAGCCTATTAGCCGCATCATCCACGAAGGCAAGAACACCAGCAAAGGAAAAGAAGAAGAGGGAAAAAACCACGCAACCTCGTTCTCCACCGCATAAAAATCGATTTAGCGCGAAAACGGTGTATACGGAGCGCAAGCAGCTGGCGCATCAGCCCCAGCGCGGAGAATCGTCGTCATTGCCACGCGCGCGAGATCTTGCGATTCGTTGCGATAGATGCCACCTTTTCTTATCCGGAGCTTTGTGCCCGCACGTGTACAATAGCGTATCCTAGGCGCGATTTTCCTTCGGGTGAAGTTCGTTGGCTTTTTTCCCGTTCAGCGAGCCGCGGCCCCGGGGGCAGCATTGTGCCCGTGCTCGACAAAGCCGTAACGACTTGTTGCGATGATGTGAAAGAGAAGGACGATGTAGGGCAGATTCTTAGCGGTGATGCAAGGACCGTCGAAGCTTTCGTAGGTTTTTTGGAATTGGAGGAGGGAGAACGGGCGATGACGGATTTATTTTGGGTTGAGGAGAGTTTTGTGCATTGAGAAATCGAGCCAAAATGGGTCTTTTGTTGGAGCTGTCAACTGAATTTTGATAATTTTAATAAAGGATTTTAGTATTTAGTTTCTCGGTAAACGTTCATACAAATCCTTAGAAAAATTGTACGCGGTTAAACAAATATCATAAAGAATCAGTACATAAGTTGAAATTAAAAAGAAAAGTTACTAAAACGTTCAAATTATTTTATGATATTTCTCAAACAACTAATTGACGATACGCATTCTAATAAATCAGAATGACGTTCAGCATAATAATTACTATTCCTGTAATAATAGACATTCGCGTGACAACTGCTATACGTACTCAATACAACTCAATGACAATTATAATCTAAATAAGATGTGCCAAAGTAAATGATATTGATTCCAAAGAGACGATAACAAACATGTGACTAAAATGTACATGAAATAAACAGTGTTTTATTACAAAGTAGACCCATTGTGACAATCGTAAAAAAATCTTTTTAAAACAGAAAATGCACATTATATTATTAAAACCCTTATCTAATTACATAAACTTTTACTTTCACTATTATCTGCTAACTTTATCCACAACAAAAGCCTTTTTTTTACTTTTTCTTTTGTCAACATTTCAAACCATCAAGTCCGCATCCATTAACTTCAAAATATTCATCTATTCCTTTTCCACCCAAAAAAAACTATTTAACTTTGAAATAAGCAAACAGAAAAAAAACCTTTTCTCCAAACAGACGTACCTCTCCAAGCATACGAATTTCCCGCTTACTCATTCTTCGCCAAACTAATTCAAATGCAGCCTCGTAAACAAGGGATCGAGAGAGAGAGAGAAAAAGCAGGAGCAGTCTTTCAGAAAATTCAAAGTACGAACGAATCGTTATCGAATCCCTTCGTGAAATATATGCGCGCGCAGAGCGCGGCAACAAAGACTGTCCGTTCCGTTCGTTCATCCGGCTCATTATTATCGCGTTCTCTAGCTTACAAACCGATCCTAACGTTACACAATCGAACACTTCTTTTTCCTACCCTCCACGAGTGTACGGGTATAGAGAAGCGCACAGCATAATTTTTCCCTTTTCCACCTCTCAGGAGCGCTTGTCTATACCTGAGACATTGTGAATACGAAATCAGCCCGGGTAGCGATCCCCTTGAAGAAAACTATTACACGCACTTCTAGAGTAAAAGTGTATATTATAAGGTCTCAAAATTATATAAGATTAGTACTGGTACGTAAATAAATTCGTACAAATATACCGAGTAAACGAAAAACTTATAATGTATTGATAAAAAAGCAAACAAGGGTCTTTCAGCGCGAAAATTTTTTTACAGCAAAATTTTAACCGAGTAGTGATTTGCCGATACTAGAATTGCAGTTGAAGTGAATCGGGTAAAATTTTATCAAGCCAGAAAATTAAATGTTTCTAGGCGTAAATTAGCTATCTACATTAAATGTTTTCTCAGCATTTATCGAAACTTCTCAGTTATTTAAGCTTTACTAATATGCTGATCGAGATTTAATTAGAGCTCCAGTTTACAACTTGTATTTTAGTATTTTAGACAAGTATCAATATTTTCTCCTAAACTAGTTACCCATTTTTAGCAACAACACTTAGCTACTACTGTAGAATAATTTGCAAATAACAGCTAAAATTTTGAATGAGGCCAAAAACTACACTATTAGCGATGACACGAATCCTCTAATACGTATCCGTATCACTTAAATCATCCATTTCGATCAATTTGTCAACAACCAAGAACTATGAATCAGAGTCTTCTCCACGAGCCACGACACCACGAACAATTATTCCTCGACACTTCTAGACCATGCACTATACACCTATACCTGCACACATCCTTACACACTTACACGCACAGGTATACCTACACGCGTGCCTCGAGGCGAGCGCGCAACAAAGATGCCGTGCGCCATAATCGCGCGATGCAGAAATGAAAAAAATCGAAGCAGAAGGGGGAGGAGGGAGGGACCCGTAACGAGGACCATTGCACAAGGGGGAGAAGCTATAGCCGTGCAGCGTGCACCCGAGATGAAAAACGCTCCCTGAGAAACACGCGTACAGACGTATAACCTATATACCTTATAACGGCCGCACGACTATCGTGGGGTGCAGCGCGGATTTCGTTGTTCGCGTGGCTCTTGTGCGCACTTCCTTCTTCTCCCCTGCGCGCGCGCGATAGAAGGAGAAAGAAATCGTATACGTAACTATAACGCAGCTCGAGACACGTCAAAATGGTTATTATTACGGGCGCTCTGTGTTTCAAGGCTGTTATTATTTCGGGGGCGATGGGGATTTTTTTTCTCTTTTTTTTTTTTGATTGAATGAGAGAGGTGGATTAGGTGTACATGTGCGCTCTCGACTCGAACAATGAGAAGTAGTGGCGAAAACAAGAGCATTGTTTGAGATGTTTTGAGAGTGATTTGGGTTTGATGAACTTTGTGGCGGGATGCGAATTTCTTGGATGCTGGGAGCGATTGGAAACTGCCTATTAGGATTTATTTGCAAATTGAACGTAATAGCAGCTTTCGATGTGGCTGGAATGATTATCATTTTGAATGAGACTTTTATATCGATGGAGTAGGATTTGTTGATTTCTATAAAATTATTCATATATATTTTATTTTTCTGTCATAAATAGTTGAACTATCACTGGGAAATTATTAACAGTCAACATTTTGGTAAAAGTATTTACACACAGAGAGAATTTTCTAATAAAAATTATAACGAAATTCAGGGTAAAAATTACCGTAAATAACTATAAAGCTGGGACAGTCCTACTTTCTGGCACTATTTACTGATATTTTACTAAAAACTTTACCTCATTGACTAAAAATTTTATTGCACAGACTATAAATTTTACCGCACTGAATGGTAAAATTTGCCTGATTTGAGAAAAAGAAGACAGCTGATAAAGGAAACAACTGAGCGTGTACCCATTTTAGGTTAACTCAAATATAAATGTGTATAATGTACTTATTTAAGTATTAATGATACTGCTACAACAATTGGAAGAAAATCCAGATTTTTAAAACATATTTCATACAAGTTTTACCACAAATTTTGGTTTTCTCTAAGATTCATAAAGGGAACTTTTACTCTGCGGCAGGCAAATTTTACCCTTCAGTACGGTAAAATTTATCGTAAATATCAATAAAAACTGCCGGAAAGTTAGAGTGTCCCAGCTTTATAGTCATTCACGGCAATTTTTACTGCGAATTTCGTCATCATTTTTATTAGAAAATTCTCTCCGTGCATACACATGTAAAGAATATTAAAAATCATCTACGACCTGTACTGCAACTAAATTAGAAAAAATTTAATTTCATATTCAATTATAAGCTCATAAAAGGAGCTCTCTCGCGTCCGTCAACGCGGCACAGCGTCGATCCATGAAAACTGTAAAGTATAAAAACTGTGCAATTCTAACAGAACCGACTAAAAAGAAAATCGATTTTTAATCCACCTCGCCTCAGCCAAATCCCCTTCGCAATTAAAATCGCCGCAACGAAAATTCAAAGCCTGCGAGCCATTTCCACGAGAAAGCCTCGAAAAGAGAAAGAAAAAAAAGCAAAACAAAAGAAGGAAGAAGACACAACCAAGACAGCCTAATCAAAATGCGATAAATCTCGGCGCGAGCGCCCGTTATACCGCCTCGTAAGCAGGCCCGGCAATGATTAAAGGCCCCGTGCACCCCACCGGTATACAGAATCCGTCAGAAAGAAAGGAAGCGCATCGCGCCGTTGTCACCTGGATGAAATTCCCAGGGGATGAAACCTACGTGCCTCTACACTCTCTCTCGAAAAACGCGTTGTGCACGTGTGTGGAGCGATAAAACCGACGCTTATATTTCGTGCACGAATAACAACACTCCCCTATGTGTGCGTCTCGATGTATGCGTGTAGCTTTGTGTTCTTTCTGCGTGTGGATATAGAGTGAGAGTGTGTGCGGGCAGGTAGGGTAATGCAGTGAGGGTAGGGGAGAGCGAGAGAGAAAGACAGAACTGGATTAAAGTGGCACAATAACATTTTGGAATTAATTAAAAATATTGAATTGGAAGCTTTTTTCTGGTATGATTGGATTTGCTTTATTGAGTGCGCGAGGTACGTGTCTGTGGGAAAATTGATGTTATTGTAGAAAAAGGATGGATGTTTAAAAATTGAGTTGTATTTTGAAATATTGTTAAAGGGACTCTATACTTTTACAATTATATTTTTGTGTTATTGATTGTTGTATGAAAAATTACAAATAAACATAGCACTATTTATTACTATATAGTGATCTTGATTGGATGATGAGCTAGTTTAGCTAATCTAAATTCTTCAATAATTTTTAGCTAATTTATTGACACTAGAAGAAATTTTTAGTTAGTGCTGATCTTTCATTAACACCTGCATCGCTGTAATAACATTTTTAATTATGATAAATTATCTGTGCATATGTTTCTACTCTATAGATAATTTTATACGTAACTTCGATGCAAAATTTTGAAAAATAATATAATTAAAAATTAGGTACTAAATGACATAGTGCAGTTCGTGTACACAATAATAATTATACACATTATTAATACGCGCCATAAGCTATATTTTAAATTTTATTCACATCAGATTTTAGTTTTGCACATTATTTAAAATTTAAAATGAACAAATTTTCATACACAATCTTTTTTAAAAAATAATAAAAATTCAAGATTATGTCCAATACTATTGTGCACCTTATATGACACAATTATTATGCACAATTCATCCCGAAACTAAACACAACTTTTTCTTTGAATTATTTAATATTTCTTTCATTTTATAAAGTGCATAATCTTTGGTGTATGATTTTAAAGTTTGGCAATTTATTATTAATATTATGAGCATAATACAATTGTGTATAAAAACTCGTTCTAATTTATCATTTTAATTTTAAATAATGTACAAAACTAAAAATGCAATGTAAACAAAGTTTAGGGCGTAGTTTTCTGTGCATAAAAATAATGTGTGAATTATTATTGACATGGACCGACCGTACTATGACTACTAAATAAATACACAAAATATAAAATATACATAAGTATAAAATTATGGTATTATATTATATAAATTAATTAGTATTGTATCATATAATGTAACATATTATATAAATCATGATACATAAATATACAATTAGGTACTAAATAATTCAATAAATTAAATTAACTGATTATATATGTTTTCCGCGTAGTCAATATATATCCAGTTGGAAAAACTTTTTTATTTCTTTTTAAAGATAAACATTAGTGTGATCATATTAGCATAATTATTTTAAACACCTGTTTCGGCAATCCATTTTTTGAGAGCACAAATGCATCACACAAATACAAATATCATGACTTTACCTCTTTTCAAATTGGCTATATTGTTTTTAAAGGGTATCTCTTTAAATTATTGCCGGTTTTAATAATATTATTACCAATTAAAAAAATATTTATAAATAACATAAAATAACACTATCTAAAATTCGCTACTCACGTCTCTCAACTACATCGTATCCCTTGCAAATCCAACATTCCCTTCGAAATCCTCCACGTACAAGCTCCATATCATCACCTTTCGCAGCGAACTATACCCTCCGATTTTCGCGAACCATCACGCGCCACGCAAGACCAGCACCACCACCATCCCAAAGAAGATCCACTCGCTCTCAACTCGTCATCCATTCCTACCATTCTCGCCCTGCTGCACCCATCCCCCTACCCACACACCCTAAAAACTCTCTTACACACGTAACCCCAAACCCAAAAAAGAAACCTCCAAACCCTCAAAAGACCGAGAACGAGAAAGAGAAAGAGAAAGAGAAAAGAGAGCTTGACTGCCGAACAGGTATACCTCCATCCATGTATCTCGAATGCAAAGGGCCGCACAGTACAGCCCTACGAGGGGGGAGCCGAGCGCAACAGCTCTCCACACTATTGTGGCCGATATTTTCCCAGGGCCTCTCGCTCCCCCCCGTACTACCGCCATGCGCTCCCCACTCCTCGCGTACCGGTTGCCGCGTCGCGAAGGGCCGCCACGGCCCCACACGTGCTTCGCTGCCACGCGGGTCCTATAAAAGCTACGGGCCGCGCTGACAGAGGCACAGTGCAGGTTCGAACGTTCCAAGCAAAGCACAGCTCGGCGTGCGGAGCTAACAGCGGTCGCTGGTGCTCGGCGGCTGTATTCGCTGTGTCGAGAGCCCCGATCTCTCCGGCTGGCCCGGAGTGAACATCGTCGCTCTCGTTACGTCGTCGTCGCCAGCGACTCGCGAACAAATTCTATAAATTCACTATCGTTTCTTGATTTTTCTTGAGAACGCGAAAGAACGCAAAGCTTTTATGTCTATTTTTGGTTGTTTTTTGTACATGTATATATAAAGTAGTCGATGTATATAAATCTACCGTGGCGCGAGTCAACGTCAACGCATCGCAACAGTGCTCGCTCCAGAGACCATCGCTAACCGGAAGTGCTCCGTATCCAATTTTCTGCCGCAGATCGAGGAGAACTACAATCGAGGACGAGGAAGATCCGAGGATGCCTACGAATCGCATGGCAGTGGACCTGTCCTCTGCGTTGAGAGAGAGATAAGGAGGAACTGGACGAACACACTCATTGGTGAGTACCGTTTCGGCCTTGACAAAATTCAAAAAAAAAAAAAAGAAAAAAAGAAAAAAAAAAGAAATTGAAAAATACGTAGAAAGAGCACTCGGACGAGTGTTTCTTTTTGTTTGTCGTGCCTCGACGGTTTTGGTGCTCCGATAGACTACTCGAAATTTGAACGCCTGAAAATTCTAAAGGGAGAGAATCTCGGCACTTGCGATCGACCGGGAAATCTCGTCGCTCGCGGGAAATCTACTTACTGCAAACGAAATATAGTACGAGATTCGGGAAGTTTACTTTTGTTACGATGTAATAGCCAAGGGTTTTAATTTAACCACGAAAAAACAGTCGATGATTTTTTTTATATAATCGCGCTGATCGCCCGTGTGTGAAAGATAAAATACGCGCCGGCCCCTTCAGAAACGGAATATACCTTCTTCTTTATTTCTCGATCAAAAAATAAGACACGCAACAGTCAAGAAGAGTCGCGTATGTCATTTGGATAGACGAAAGTTATTTACTCTACACCGCACTAGAAAGGCTTGTTTAAAAGTGATAAACAGGACGCGCGCGCCTCGGCTCTCGGTTTACCACACGCATATATAGCTAATTTTCTCTGGGGTTTCGAAATTTATTCTTCTTTCTCAAAAAAGAAACACCGCGAAAAATTCCAAACCAAACGAGGGCTCTATAAACACATAATATACGATCAAAAAAATACAATCGGAATATCCAGGCACGCACGCAAAAAAAACGCACGAAATGTTGCCCGCCGGCTGAACACGGATTTCGCGTCTCCGGAAATCGACGATAAACGTTGTAGCCACACCGCGAAGGCAATACGGGGTTCGGTACGTATATATACACACACGTGGGTTTCAGGAGTTTGTTCTTTATTTTCATGCCTCGTTGACCGGTTCGCATACGATTTGTCCGACTACTACAAGTAAATTATGCGGGGAAGAAATTATCACGGGAGTTTGGTGCTTACAATTGTCACGGCCCCGCGAAAGAGTTGCTTAATTATTTACATGGCGCACGAAATGAAAATTCATTGATACAAATATTTAAGGTGATTTTTTTGGTTGGTGCGAATTACGGACGCACGCGGCGAGATTCGTCGGTCGATCGGTTGAAATTGTAAATAAATTTTGGTCTTTCGGTAATTCGATTGTCACGATAGTTATGCGTTAGGCCTTACTCTATCCAAGCACTAATACCCTCGTACAAAAGTGTCAAAATTATCAGTTTGTTTGTACATCGATGTTGTTTTTTTTTATGTAAAATATATATAGAAACACGTTTGGCAATAAATTTGCATCAAAATTTACTCACCAAAATTAAATACAAAATTTGCTGTACTTCTCCTATCTTTTTTTCTGTCTTTTGTTTTTCACTGTATTATGCATAATTATATGTTCCTAAATGCATTAAATTTATCTTTAGTTAGACGTAGTTTTTATTTGCATCAACACGAAATCTAGTACAAAATCACTGATGTAAAGTAGTCCATGATATGTGTTCAAATAAGTAGATAATAATATTCTGTACTATATGTTTTGTCGCAAAATAATATATATCAGTATGCCGCAATTAGACGTTGAAAGCATATATAGAAAAAAAATAATCACTGAGATGAAAAAAAAATAATTTATCCAAACGTAGAAACAGTGTGCATTTACAGTATTCGCTGCCCACGTAAGATATATTTGTAAATAGTGTAATGATGACACATGCAACTGAATGTACCTGACACTAGAAAAAAAATAATTGTTGCCGAAATTTGAATGTCAAAAATTTATAATTGCATTGTTCTGCATCTGTATGTTGATGTTTCAAAATAGCAAAATTACTCGAAAGACTCGCATCGAAGGCAATAATAACAATTTTGGGACTCAAAATCACGATAGAAAATTCCTTTCGGTTATTGTTTTAACACTCACAAAATTTACCAAATGACAGTATTGTAACAAATTTACTTTTCCGGCTCGCCAAAAAATCACTCCATAAACATTTCATAGTAACAGAGACAACAGTATGATACATTTGGCCATTTGATTTATATATCTACTTGCACAACATAACTCATTCAATTCTCAATCCAAAATCAAACTTTTCCAAATCCGTTACAGCTGCTCGAACCTTCGATCGCGAGTCTTCGCAAGTCTAAATCGTTGTAGCATATGCGTTGTAATTGAATGTCGCATTGTGTTTTTTTTAATTTTTGGCTCTGTCATGCATTTGAAGCACCTCCGCACGAACAAAAGTAATAAGCCTGCACGAAATTTATCGCTCGAAATTCCACTCAAGCGTGCATCCTCTTCTCGTCTCGACAATTGACACCCGCCCACGCAACAAACAAACAAATCGACTCTCGCACGGTGTACATTTGGCTATAGAATCTCCGCACGGTTTGCCATTCGTATATCAAAGTACAACAAAAGAGTAAAAAAAGAAAAAACACTCGCTTCCGGCTTCACGTGAAAATGCGGCACCTCGCGTTACAATAAAAAAAAGAACCTTCAGCCAATAACGAAAATATGTTTCATCGGCTCGTTCCAAAAAAAAAAACAACCAACAATCAAAAAATCCATCTCGGACCTTGCCAGGCAGTATTTGAAAAAAACAAAATCCCTCTCGCGTGATTGTTACGATTCGAAGCACACGCATACATTCACGATCATAATGAATAGAACGTTTTGACTGCACCGAGTTAACTTCTGAGTTTGAAAAGAGGGGGCAAAAGCACAATATAATGCGCGATGAGTCAAAAGGGGGGAACGCGTTAGAGACAGAGTCGGAGAGGAGCGGGATAACAAGTGCCGCGTTTCCGTCGAGTGCCGGAAGTGACAACCCCCATCATGTACTTACATACACACATGCACAAGCACACATAGATACGTCATATACATGTGAAAAGCAGCTCGCAATTTATGCACCCCTCATTAACGCACACGTCCCAAATAAACCTGTCACGATTCACGGCGCAACAAGTACAAAATCCGATTTTCTCTCTTTGTCTCTCTCTCTCTCTGTCCGCATCTCACTCGTACACATACATGAGAATTCCGAAAATGCCGAAATTCATATGCCCGCGATAAGCAGCAGAGACACAGCCGAGCGATTATTCCCGATAATGAATTTAATTTTTGGCGATCGTTCAGGATATATCGTTCACGTTCAGGCATTATAATATATATACGCACGCTATTCTGTAATCCTGAAATTAATCTCGCTGGTGTGGGAGAGACGGGAAAAGAGAGAGGTGGGGCAGAGAGATACCGCATGGAAATTCGGGGGAACGTATATATAACGGAATTGCAAGCTTTCGGACCGCGCCGCAAAATTATGGGCCGAATTCTCCGCGAGGATCTTGAAATATGGTTTTATCCCGAAAATGAACGCGGTATTAACCGATAACGCAGAAAAAGACAGAATTTACAACTTTTCACTGGTTTTTCGTTTTTGGCAGATTTCCTGGATTGTTTGTTCAGTTTGTTTTTTCAACCGGGTGTTTTTTTATACCGAAAATCGCAGCCGTGACGTCGTGACACGCGAAAAATTCCAAAAAACCGGTCGAGCATTATCTTGCATTTTTTCCGAGAACAACAACAACACTCAACAGCCATAACACATACAGAGTTCTCTCAGCATCCCTCAAGGCTCTCGAAAAAAAAACAAAGAAACGCGATCGAAAACAGATGACCTGCTGGAATTCCCCGGGACTTGGAAATCGAGACTCCACACTCGACCATAAATCTCCATTCGAACCGTCTTACGCAACGCAGACCGATCCCTTCGCGCTCGAAAACTGGCCTCCGTCGAAGGTCGAGAATCACTCAAGGACTTGGACTTGGAAACATCGCAGATCCTTATCCGAACAACCTTTTTTAGCTTTACCGCAGCTACCTGACTCTCGAAGATGATTAAGGATCCGACCAAATTAACCGCGTATTTTGATCGGTTGCCACGTGCATATTGTTGAACAAAAGACTGTTTTTCGACCATTGCAAATTTAAGAAAAAAAAACGAGAAAAAAATTATTACAAATTCTAATATTAAATAGAGATTGATAGTTTATTTTATATATCTTTATTTTCAAAAGAAAGATTTTCGCTTGTTACAAAAATCACATTAACAGAGCTTGTTTGACAGTGATACTATAAGAAAATAATAAAAATTTACGTGTTGTTATCCGAATCCAAATATATTTACAGTACACTAAAGTAAAACAAATAGTTTAGACTGTATTTGTTAAGCAGTATTGTTAACTAAATTCTAAAAAGTAGTTTGGACTATACCAAAATTGGATATTTATTTCATAATCTCAAATCAAATTGAATATCAAAGTCAATCAATTAAAAATTGAAGATTCGGAAATATGATCAAACCGTTTCATGAATATTACATAGTTGCAAAATTACAATTCCAGAAGTAAAATAGTTTCAAAATATATACTCTGAAATAGACATCATGTATTTTAAATATTTGCAAAACTATAATTCAGAATCAAAAATAGTTCAGTAAATTTGTACACCAAAAAATAGATGACATGTTTTTTAAATAAATGCAAAATTACAATTCCAGGAAAAGAAAATAGTTCAGAAAATGTATACACAGCCAAATACATGCCACGTTTTAAAATAGTTGCAAAATTACAATTCCAAATAAAAAATGGTTTAGATAATTTATACACAGAAAAATAAACGCCATATCTTTTTTAATATTTAATTTTCGATTTCCCTAAATTAAAGAATCAGGGTATATTTATTAATAGAAACATTACAAATTGTTATTTAGTTACCTAAATTACAAACCTGTTTAAGTTCTTTCACAAAAAAAAAATAGTTCTAATCGTTACAAATGTTTATATTTTATTCACAAATCAAATTCAACATTACAATCAGCCACGTAAAAGTTAATAGATTTAAAGTTCTCGCTCAAAATTCAAACGACTTTATAGTTTTAAAATAGGTACAAAATTATATTTTATAAATACGAAAATTCATACTAATTGAAATTTATAGTCAAATTCTTATAAGTAATCTGAACAAAATACTCTAATTTGATTGAACAAAATTTAAGGAATCTCAATTTATTTACAGTAAAAATATGGAAAAGTTATGTTTTGTTACCTACATTATACAAGACTTAAAACCGTTTACAATAAAAAATAGTCAAAACTGTATAAAAATTGTCTCCCTTCTACAGATTGTCGCATTAAATAATAGAAACCAAAATTCAAATACTATGTAACGTACAGCTCCAAATTTATTATTTATGTTTCAGTTCAGTTAAAAAAAATAATTGATACAAAACTACATATTTACACTTTAATTCCAAATTTATAATTTCAGAACGTAAAAATTTTTTTCGAAAACTTTAAAATTGCACGCATACATTATTTATGTTTCATTTTAGTTTGAGATAAATAGTAGATACAAAATTACATTATCACATAATAACTCCAAAATTATATTTTTTGGATCAAATTTCTTTTTGTGAAAACAGCTAAATTACACATGTATATTTATATATTATTTATGCTTCTGTTCAATTTATAATACATAATAGATACAAAATTCTATGACTATATAATAGCATCAAATTTATAATTTCTGAAAAAAACATATTTATGAAAATTCTGCGAAATTACACGCGTGCATTATTTATATTTTAGTTCATTTTGAAATAAATAATAGATACAAAATTACATTTTTACATAACAACTCAAAATTTATTATTTCTAAACCAGTAATTATAATTGAAAATACAAAATTACACGTCTATTATTTATATTTTAGTTTATTCTTCAATAAATTATACTTGCAAAATTAAATATTTACATAATAACTCCAAATTAATAATTTCTGGACCAGAAATTATTTTTGCTTACTCTAAAAAATGACGAGCATACATTAATATTTCAGTTAAGTTCAAAATAAATAATAGATATAAAATTACATATTTAAAAAATAATTCCAAATTTATAATTTCTGAATCAAAAAATTATTGATGAATCTTCTATAAAATGTCAAGTCTATATACTTTATGTTACAGTTTAGTCCAAAATGAGTAATAGATACAAAATTACATATTTAAAAAAAAACTCAATATTTATAATTCCTGAATCAAAAAATTATTGATGGATATTCTATAAAATTTCAAACCTATATTCCTTATGCTACAGTTTAGTCCAAAATAAATAATAGATACAAAATTACATATTTACATAATAACACCAAATTTATAATTTCTGGACCAAAAATTATTTTTGATAACTCTAAAAAATTACAAGCATACATTAATGTGTCAGTTAAGTTCAAAATGAATAATAGATACAAAATTACATATTTACAAAATTACCCCAAATTTATAATTTCTGAATCAAAAAATTATTGATGAATCTTCTATAAAATTTAAAGCATACCTATATTCTTTATTTTACAGTTTAGTCCACAATAAATAATAGATCCAAAATTACATATTAAAAAAAAATAACTCCAAATTAATAATTTTTGGGCCAATAATTATTTTTGAAAAATCTACAAAATTACAAGCATATATTCATGTCTTAGATCAGTTCAAAATAAATAATAGATACAAAATTATATATTAACAAAATAATTCCAAATTTATAATTTCTGAATCAAAAAATTATTGATGAATCTTCTATAAAATGCCAGGTCTATATACTTTATGTTACAGTTTAGTCCAAAATGAGTAATAGATACAAAATTATATATTTACAAAATAACTCCAAATTTATAATTTCTGAATCAAAAAATTATTGATGAATCTTCTATAAAATGTCAAGTCTATATACTTTATGTTACAGTTTAGTCCAAAATGAGTAATAGATACAAAATTATATATTTACAAAATAACTCCAAATTTATAATTTCTGAATCAAAAAATTATTGATGAATGTTCTATAAAATGTCAAGTCTATATACTTTATGTTACAGTTTAGTCCAAAATGAGTAATAGATACAAAATTATATATTTACAAAATAACTCCAAATTTATAATTTCTGAATCAAAAAATTATTGATGAATCTTCTATAAAATGTCAAGTCTATATACTTTCTGTTACAGTTTAGTCCAAAATGAGTAATAGATACAAAATTATATATTTACAAAATAACTCCAAATTTATAATTTCTGAATATAAAAATTATTGATGAATCTTCTATAAAATTTCGGGCCTATATTCTTTATTTTTCAGTCTATTCCAAAATAAATAATAGATACAAAATTACATATTTTCATAACAGCTCCAAGTTAATAACTTCTGAACCAAAAATTATTTTTGAAAACTACAAAATTACAAGCATATATTAATGTTTTAGTTCAGTTCAAAATAAATAATAGATACAAAATTATATATTTACAAAATAACTCCAAATTTACAATTTCTGAATCCAAAAATTATTGATGAATCTTCTATAAAATGTCAAGTCTATATACTTTATGTTACAGTTTAGTCCAAAATAAGTAATAGATACAAAATTATATAATTACAAAAAAACTCAAAATTTATAATTTCTGAATCAAAAAATTATTGATGAATCTTCTATAAAATGTCAATCCTATATTCTTTATTTTGCAGTCTATTCCAAAATAAATAATAGATACAAAATTACATATTTTCATAACAGCTCCAAGTTAATAACTTCTGAACTAAACATTATTTTTGAAAACCCTACAAAATTACAAGCATATATTAATGTTTTAGTTCAGTTGAAAATAAATAATAGTTACAAAATTGTATATTTAAAAAATAACTCCAAATTTGAAATTTCTGAGTCACAAAATGATTGATGAATCTTCTATAAAAGGTCAAGCGTATAATCTTTATTTTACAGTTTAGTCCAAAATAAATAATAGATACATAATTACATATTTGCATAACAGCTCCAAATTAATAATTTTTGGACCAAAAATTATTTATAATATATTCCACGGGCACTCTTTTTATGTTTCAGTAAAAGTATTAAAAATTTATATTTTAATTACTGAACCAAAAATTATTTTTGAAAACTCTACAAAATTACAATCATATATTAATGTTTTAGTTCAGTCCAAAATAAATAATAGATACAAAATTACATATTTGCATAACAGCTCCAAGTTAATAACTTCTGAACCAAAAATTATTTTTGAAAACTACAAAATTACAATCATAAAACCTTAATTAATGTTTTAGTTAAGTCTAAAATAAATAATAGACACAAAATTACATATTTGCATAACAGCTCCAAGTTAATAACTTCTGAACCAAAAATTATTTTTGAAAACTACAAAATAACAAGCATATATTAATGTTTTAGTTCAGTTCAAAATAAACAATAGAAACAAAATTACATTTTTACAAAATAACTCCAAATTTATAATTTCTGAATCAAAAAATTATTGATGAATCTTTTATAAAATTTCAAGCGTATATTCTTTATTTTACAGTTTAGTCCAAAATAAATAATAGATACAAATTTACATAGTTGCATAACAGCTCCAAATTAATAACTTCTAAACCAAAAATTATTTTTGCAATCTCTGCAAAATTACAAGCATATATTAATGTTTTAGTTCAGTCCAAAATAAATAATAGATTCAAAATTACATATTCGCAGGACAGCTTCAAATTAATAATTTTTGGACCAATAATTATTTTTGAAAACCCTACAAAATTACAAGCATATATGAATGTCTTAGTTCAGTTAAAAATAAATAATAGATAAAAAATCACATATTTACAAAATAACCTTAAATTTATTATTTCCGAATCAAAAAATTATTGATGAATCTTTTAAAAATTTCAAGCGTATATTCTTTATTTTACAGTTTAGTCCAAAATAAATAATAGATACAAAATTACATATTTGCATAACATCTCCAAATTAATAATTTTTGGACCAAAAATTATTTATAAAATATTCCGCGGGCACTCTTTTTATGTTTCAGTAAAAGTATTGAAAATTTATATTTTGTTATCGAAATTTCAACGAATTTATACATACATATAAAGAATTACTTAGAATTTATGATTATACATACAAAATAAAATAGTTATAGTTTTACAAATTTAGCAGAATATACAGCAATTTTAGAATTAACCGATATAAGATTGTTTCTCTATACATTGTACTACATTATGAAATATCAACAAAATAACAATTCCCAAATCAAAAGATTTTATCCGGAATGTGTTTAGTATAGCAAATCTAATGTTTGATCAAATGATTGAAATTATTCCTTGGTGTTGCCACAAATTCTTAAGGTACAAAATTAATAGTTTTGATTTGAGCAGGTTTATCTGACAGTGAAATTTTACCAAATTAATAGCTCCGAAATTATGCATTTATCAGCCATCTTACCATACGAAAATTCTTAAAAATCGACAATTCTGATTTAAAAAAGCATTTTAAGATCATGATCAAACAATAGATAAAATTACAAATCAATAGTTTGATATTGTCCACCAAAGCATCTATAAAGTAAAAAGCAGTAAAATTACATTTTAGTTTAAAATCCATTTGCAAAAGATAGGTAGATGCGAAAAACTAGACCTGATACAAAATTAATAGTTTCGAATTAGTAATCTCCATCAAAGCATCCTACAAACAATAAGAAATAGCTGAGAAAATAACCATCTGAACCGAAAAAGACTCATTATTTCTGCAGGCTAATTAAGCACAAACAAAGAATCAGCCGTGAAATTCAAAGAAAAGCAAAAATCAGCTCTAACCAAAGCCTTCAAGAGAATAAGAAAATGAAACTTGACACACACCGTAACAGTCGAACGTTGGCTCATAAATGCAAATCTCCTATAGAAGCAAAAGCATACATAATATACATACAGAGTCGGCAAGCTACCCAACCATTGGTACAAATCGGAAGTTCAGAGTCGTGTGGCACAAAAGGACCTGACTTTTCTTACACAAAACAATAGCCGTCCGTTTGGGCCGTTTCATTCCCTCTTTCTCAAGCATACGCACACACACATACATACATACATACAGAAGAATGACACAAAAGGCCCCCATTTGGTCCCAAGCCGTGCGCGCGTCTTTCAATTTGCGCAGTTTCTCGGAGACCCCATCCGGCGACATTTGTTTTTTCTCACCCCGGAGAATTCAAAGAAACCAAAGTTTGCAAAAATTGAGTTCCTACAATGACGCACAATAGTTTTCTTGTATAGCCCGTTATTTTTTTCTCTCTCTTCTTCTTTTCATTCTTCACCGCCTGCCTACTTCTCATTCTCCTAAGTTCTCTACTTACTTCTTCACCGTTCTCTCTCTATCCCTTTGATAATGCTTCGTAGCTAACACTCACACCCTTCCAGGTCCTGCAAATTGGCGATGGGAACACCGAGTCCACCATCACCATCATCATCACCACTACTACCACCACCACTGCTGCTGCTGAGAGCAACGACGGATCAACGGAGAGGCACTCATGAACGCATTCACTCACTCACGCGCCACACACACCACCAGCATCCCCCGGAAGAAGAAGGACCTACAACTGCGAGACCAAGCACATTGGACGTGAACATTTCGATAATGGGAGACGTGGACCATTCGTCGGATTTCACGGATTTCAGAACACTCATCTGGCTGTAGACGCACAACGACACCATCGACAACAACAACAGCAACAATAACAAAATGTAACGAGACAGCAAATTATAGCAAGCATTGCCTCCAGAAACGGGTAAAACAATGAGAAAGTCGTTTCTTAGACGAAATTCCGTGTTTTTTGTCCTGAAGAATATAGATATATAGAGAATCAACCAAGTACTTCAACCGAAGATCAGCGGAGAAAGAAGACCAATAAACGAAATCGACAGACACACCGAGAACAAATACATCGTACACATCCGGGATATCATCATGAGAAAGAAAGGTCATCGCTGACCGCTAAAGTGCTTCGCGATGTCGAGGTGGTAAAATCGATTGATCAAGACACAGTAATCAGGAAAACTTCATTCTGAAATAGAATTTTACGTCATCCGAGTCGTCAGCCAAATCGATTCCAAAAGCAAGAAATCTGCAAATTCACCAGATTTTCAACCAACAATAAACCGAATGCTATTTTCTTTTTATTTTAGAGGAACTTTTCATTTTCACGGATTACTTTACAGATGAAAATAGCCTATTATTTTGTTCGTTAAAAATAGCGAGAAGAAGAAATTTTTATTTTATCGTTAAGCAACAGTAAATACAGCACCATACTTCAACAAAAATAAACTTTTAGCGAGTGACGCATCAGTCGCGGGTTGGTCAGCCAGCCAATCTGCTGCACCATGGACAAACATTGATCTTCACATGTCACCACAACCAATCAAAACATGTACAATAAAATCGAGGCGACTTCGGATGGCTACCGGGACATAAAAAGGGTTTATTTTTCCAAAACACTACTCGAGCTGTGACGACGACGACACATCCAGAAAAATGGGACTGCCACGGTTCCCACGATCAGGCGACATTCATCGCTTCTGCACCTTCATATCTAAAGACGGTTTCATCAAACAGAGCAAGCTTAACATCGAGATCCAAATTCAACCAAACAACTCGTCGTCACTGCGAAAGGAGCACCACTGCATTACATTGCAAGCACAAGATTTATTTACAGAGAATCAGTCAATTGGGATTTTAAGAAATTTTATTTTGCAAAAACTATCCAAATTATCGCCGACGCCGTGAAGCACCGAATCAACGTTTTCAATTAAAATCGACTTACCGATCTCAAAAACGAACCTCCAAAAATCTCGTCGCTCTCGGCTCAGTTTAAGAATAATACTTTTTTCACTCGGCTTCTAATTACATCTTTATTGAGGGCCAAATTACTACAAAACAATAATTTTTCATCTTGCGCCACACAGGCAAGAATATTTTCCAGGCACCAAAATCCAGTTTCGACCGAAAGGGTTATCAAAGGAAATTCATCATCTCAAGAACCATCCAAAATCCAAAGCGACGATGCTTTCGGTACAACAATCAACAACAAGCAATGGAAAAACAAGAAAAAAAATCGCGCTTGTTTCTTGCACTGCGAAGTACAACACTGAAGAAAGAATTTATATGATTTTCAAGAAAGAAAAAAGATAATTAATCGCATGCTGAAGAAGGCTTCGTCAGACGCGAAGCCGACCAATCACGTGGGCATTCTTACGTTTATTCACCGTGGGACCCTTTTCTCTCATCGAGGACAGCCGCCGTCGTGGGATTTCATCGCCGTCTAAATAACGTAATATATTTTCGTTCGACAACTTACTTATGCATACATTCGCTTAAATATATATCCGTAAATTACTCAAAGATCATCAACATCCACTCAGTCTGATCTATATGTTAATAAGGAATCAGCGCTCAATAGTATTGGTAACCGGACATAAAATTTCAATAGTCGCCGTGTAAAATACAGCAATGGTGATTAAATTAAATTTTTTTGTTTCGATCTAAAAAAAATAGTTTTTGCAATAGAATAGTTTTTATTTTCCTTGAAATTACAGATCTGGTTTTGCAAAAATACAGTTTTGTTTTTACATAATAATTTATTTTCAAAAATCACCATTGTAATGTACCAAGAACACAGCTTGAGAGGGTTTTGGTTAAGTATTCAATGCCGTTTATAAAACCGATTCCGTTAGACTACCAAATGTTTTATATAGCCTTTCGTGGTGACCATATATTTGCACAAAAGATATTTTATATTCCACTACTATTTCATAGGTACACAAAAAATTCATAAATATAATAACTTTATGCAGAAGAGTCCACATATGAATATCAGAAAATCTAAAAATAGTTTTTGGTACAATAATTTGAAAACTTTATTATCAGTTTGGTGTAAAATATGTTATGTGCAATCTGCCGTTCTAACACAGAAGTAATAATCAAAACCCTCGTTTTTGTTATCAAAAATCAATAAGATGACTACAACACACATCAAGCTACATATACGGCTGTCTTGTAGAGTTAAGAGCACTCGTACT
Source organism: Gastracanthus pulcherrimus (assembly GCA_949152435.1). NCBI lineage: Eukaryota > Metazoa > Arthropoda > Insecta > Hymenoptera > Pteromalidae > Gastracanthus > Gastracanthus pulcherrimus. Next base: position 178,734,703 of record OX424575.1, on the reverse strand, counting down.
CTTAAGATAGACTAGTTATCTAATTATTTTATTGCGTTCTTTTGCGTTTCTGTTTTATTTTAGTTTTCATGCGCTGTCGTATGTTTTGTACATAACGCCATGATAATCAATTTAATATTTTTCAAACGATTTTCAATCACAATTATTTAGACGAGTCTATAATCACATGCTACTTTGGTACATGAATAATACAAATTTACTTTTACACAAAAATGCAGATTTGTAGTACGGAAAAAAGAAAAATTTTGCCATTTTAATTTGTTTATCGTGGCGTTTTATAATTTGTTTTATATTGTTTTATTTTTTCTTTTTTTTTTTATTGTTTTGGCCACATCTTGTGCAAAGCCACCGATCGTTATTCCTGCTCTAAAAAAATAAATCCAATGAACTATAATTTAGACACGCACTCTAATTTGGCATACAAAATTTTACAATTTACGGTGTTCTAAGGTTATGCATAGTATATCACTGAGCAGTTCGGTGGTTTTTACATGAGGCGTTTCCAGTTTTTGTTTTTTGTTTTTTTATGTTTATTTTCATATGATTTGGAACATTATTTTTTTATTCGATAACAATTTGAACAAAAAATCCAAAAAAAAAAAGAAAAGAAAATGAAATTTAAATTTAAACAACATCTGAAATTTAAAGTGAAATTTGCTATTGATTTAAAATCAATATCATAAAATTGAAGAAGAAAGGGAGTACATATGCTTTGTCCACAAAACTGTGAAATTCAAATTGAAACAATACTTTCAAATTGAACAAAATTTCTCGGTTCAATCGATTTAAAATCGAGCGTTCCGGGCCCGAAAATACAAAACCGATGTTTAAAGTTTTGTCACCTGATTTGCATACAAAAAAGTAATATGAAAAGCATATCTATAGTTAAAAATATACTGTTTGAAGATTTTCAATGAAAAATTCAACAGTAATTGTTGTTATGTAGTTCTCTAGGATACTTTTGTTACAGCACGAGAAATAGAGCGGGTGACTTTCGAAAGACGCATTAAACTCGTTTAATGGAATTAATTAAAAAACGTACAAATACAATTGAAATTTAAGCATCAATCTAATTAATTTTTTAATAGTTCCTACAAAACGACGCTTCTTTCGGAATCCATCCGCTGAACGCAGAACTTTTTGAATGATCACATTCATCCGCTTCAAAAAGTGTTTTTTTTACTTTTTTGAGTTTCTTAAATTTTATTTATTTATTTCGCTGAATTGTCATCATGCATATGTGAAATAATCTGTTTTTTCTTACGTTTTATTTTCGTTATCCCCCACTGTCGAAGGATCTCACTACTATTCATCTCAATGGCACAAAATAATGCAAAAAACTGTCGTACCAATTGTTTCACCAACAAAAATAATGCAAACACAACACCTTTATGTATTATACAGTTTACCTTTTATTTAAATTTTATATACAGCCTTGTGTTTTGCTGCATTTTTAATAGCTCTGACAAATACGTTTTTTGCTTTTCTTTTTTTTATTTTTCTTTATTATTTTCGAAATTAAAAATGAATAGTAAGAGATCCTCGCGCCTACGTCGAATTTTAGTTTTTGGCTTAGTTTTTTTTTAGTTTTTTTCTCTTTCTCATTGCGATTCCATCGCATTGACAAGAAGTGGATGAATATCCTGGTGAATAGTTATACATCTGCAACATCGCAATTTACTATAATTATATTGTAATTCGATAACTTGCTGTTAGATTGTAGTTTTTTTATAGGATATTGTCTGAAGTGTATCAGACCACTTTTATAAATAATGCTAGCGATATTTTTAGAAATTTTCTTATGAAACTCACTATAAACATCGCTTTCATTGTTTTTATTTAGTAATTTTATGTAAGGTTTGAATAGGATAGGATTTTCAAGTTTTTTGTGTGTCTTTTTCGCTTTGTCTTAGGTTTCCAAGTAGAGTTAGGAATAGGTATAGTCAAATTAGGACTTACCTTTATTTCAATAACTTTTTCATTTCGAGATTTTTTTAAGTTCCGACATTTGATTTCGAATATGATTAGAATATTCGATTATAATCCACTGTTTTCCAATTTCGATATCACAATAAACAACGTTTGTTGGTCTTATCGATTTAGGTTAACTAATTTATTTACTTGAAAGTAAATAATACTTTGAATACTTCATGTGCTAGATTGTTAGATTCTAAGAAAAAAAAATAAAAAAAAATTAGTTTTGTATGAAGTTTCTGAACTTTTAGGGTATTAGAACTTTTAGATTAAGCGCGATTTATGGAAAGTTTTAAATAAAACTAAGTTTTTCTACTATATACATCATTACTCTTTTCTTTTCTTTTGCATTATAATTTTCTTGCTTTTAATATAATTTTTATTTCTTTAATTATTCCTCTTTTACTAGCATACAATTTATAATTTTTCATTCGGATTTTGTTTAGCCTGTTTTATTTTATTTTAATCTTCATTTTCTTTGATTTTTTTAATTCCTTTTCTTGCTTTTTAATTTTCTGGTGTTATTATTGTATACAAAATTTAATTCTCATACTTGTTAAATTTAGATCACTGAATAACTCAGTTTCAGTTTTATTAAAAAAAAAACACATAAAAAATTTTTTTACTCACCTCGCATATTCTGTTTTTGCTTGGGCTCAAGATTCGCACGTTAAGTTTCATAATTATTAAGTTTGGCTAACCATTTTTTACCGTTAATCAAGTTTTGTAATTCAATTATTATGTTTGGTTTTATTAATTTTGGTCGTTGAACTATTTTGATTTAAATTAAGTTTGGATTAAGTTTGGCTCACCATTTTTTACTGTTAATCAGGTTTTGTAACTCAATTATTACGTTTGGTTTTATTAAATTTAGCCGTTGAAATAATTTGATTTGGAGATCCTTTTAATCATTGTTAATTTCACAATTCGTGCCTTGATGTTACTGTTATTCTTATTATCGTTAATCATAGTAATCTTTATTTTTTTTTAATCATTCGTTAGATTTCTTCACTACCATGCTGCTTATGTTCATGTTATATTTGAGTGGTCGGTTAACAAATTGTTAATGTTCATTCTTGAATTTTGGTTCTTAATCTCTTTTGATTTTTCATTTTTATCCTTTTTGATTTTTCGTTTTAAACTTTTCTTGATTTTTTGTTTTTAACCTTTTTGATTTTTTGTTTAGAATCTTTTTTTGATTTTTTGTTTAAAAATCTTATTGAATTTTTGTTTGTAACTTTCATTGAGTTTTCGTTTACAACTTACTTTGATTTTTCGTTTGCCACTTATTTTGATTTTTTGTTTAAACTTTCTTTGATTTTTTGTTTTTGACCATTTTAATGTTTCGTTTGCAATCTTTTTTGAATTTTCGTTTGTAATTTTTCTTTGAATTTTCGTTTGTAACCTTGCTTGTTGTTCGAACACTGTTTTTTCAAAAGGTGCCGCCCTGTGGGCGTTTGATACGCTTATTCATTTCAGTTTTTACATTTTTAAACCATTTTATCCGTTGTTATTTTTGTCGGATAGAAGTAATCTTTAAATTTTTGTTTGCTGTTTTTGGCTTCAGGTAATTTACGAAGTTTTTGTTTCGACTATTAAGTTTTGAACTGTTTCTTGTTTTCCTTTTACAATCCCGAATTTTCAAACAGCTCAGTTTAGATTACTTGTTCTTACACTTAAATTTTTCAATGGTTGTTTATAATTGGTTATATGTTTGCCGAACAAAATTATTATTCAATTTGCAGTTGGCTAGTATGGTTATATGGTTATTTGGTTGACTATTATGATTCGTTATAAACTAGTAAGTACATAAAAATATTTTGTTTCAAAATTTATTATTTTTTATGTACTACTTACAAGCTATCTTCGTTAAATTAAGTTTGACATCATTAAACGTTAAAGTTTCACTGTTTGTAAATTATGTTTGCTTTCAAAATTAAACTGTTATCAATTAAGTTTTCTTCATTCATTACTAATAATGCTTTAGTTAACCTTTGACTAATCTGAGCTGCGATCAAAATATGTTATTAAAATTGATTATCTTATCAAAATTATGATTTGAAGATTTTCAAAAAAGCGTTATCACTATTTTTGTATGATGTTAAATGGTGCTTACTTTGTTAAATGATCTGTTAAACAATACAGTTAAGTTATAAATAGTTTTTAAGCTACAAAAAACCCCATTTGATTTTCAAAATTGTTAATGTAAACGATACATATTAAAATTAATACTGACCACAGTTACCTCGAAAAAAATATGAATTCAAGTTGTTTGTTATTGTTTTGTAATCGAAATTCAAAATAAAATTTTAATTCTCATGAAAAATATTAAGCTTCTACTGCAGTTCAGAAAAAATATTTTGCTACTTACTATTAACAAAAAAAGGAAAGTTGAATAAGCAGTTGAATAACTAAAGATATAATTTCTGAAATTAGGATATCCAAAATATCTGAATTAAAATTATATTTTGAAACGAATGATTAAGTTTATATTTAAGTTTTACAATATTGTCAATATGATTTCGTTAATTTGACGATCTTTGGTTTCACCAAGGTGCCTTACGTTTTCAAGGAAAACGGTTTTTTTTATACTTTCCATATCGCGTTAGTCTTAAGTCGTATATCAAAACTTTTGTAATACATGTAGGATAGGATAACGATAATAAAACGTGTGAAAAAACATATTATTCTACAAATGTCGTGTGTATTGAATATATATTTTATGAATAAAATATAAATAAAAATTAATTATATTTATTACAACCCCACAAAAAAAAAATTGTAAGTCCCAAAAACTTGACCACGGTACTTATATGTTTTTGGGATCGCTGAATCCGAATCCAGGGTTAGTTTAACCCCATCAGATCTTTCTCAAGGTCAGTTGAAGGTCAAATTATCGAAATACATGAAAAATACACTAAAACTATGGTATCTTGGGGTTTTTGGGGTCGCTGAATCCGAATCCGGGGCCAGTTTAACCCCATCAGAACTTTCTGAAGGTCAGTTGAAGGTCAAATTATCGAAATACATGAAAAATACACTAAAACCATGGTATCTTGGGGTTTTTGGGGTCGCTGAATCCGAATCCGGGGTCAGATTAAACAATCAGATCTTTCTCAAGGTCAGTTAAAGGTCAAATTATCGAAATACATGAAAAATACACTAAAACCATGGTTTACGTCCCATCTTCCTTGGTACCTGCGCTCCATTTCCTTGATATCTTGGTGAAATCTCTCTCCCTGCTCTTCGCTGTAATCACCTAGGTTTTCTGGAAATTCATCAACATGCGAATATAAAAAGTGTAATTTTAGATTCATTAGGCAGCCTTGATTTTTGTAACTATTTACTAAATTTAAAACTATTTGTTGGTAATTTGGGCTCTTATGATTTCCAAGAAAGTTTTTAATTACGTCCTTGAAACATAACCATGCTTCTCTCTCTGTATGATTCATTTTCGTAACAAAAATTTCATCATTTATCATCTTACGAATCTGAGGGCCATCGAAAATTCCTTCATTTACTTTAGCATCACTTAATTTGAGAAACTGATTTCGCAGATACTTAAAGCAGCTACCATCTTTGTCTAAAGATTTTACCCATTGTTTCATAAGTCCCAATTTAATGTGCAGAGATGGTATAAGAATTTTTGATGGATCAACAAGTGGCTTATCTTTTATATTCTTAGAACCCGGTTCGAACTTTTGTCTAAGGGGCCAGACACTCTTTATGTAATGATTCTTTCTGTCCCTACTATCCCATTCTCATAAATAGCAAGGATATTTTGTGAATCCCGATTGTTGCCCCAGAAGTATTGTTATGATTTTAAGATCCCCACATATTTGCCATTTATGATCATTGTATTTTATTCGGTCTAATATTACTTTCATGTTACAGTACTCTTCATTCAGTATTACCGAATATCCTATGGGAATGGCTGCATAAACATTTGTATTGTGTAACAGAACGGCTTTTAAACTTCTCGTTGACGAATCGATGAACAATCTCCACTCGTTAGGGTTGTAACATCCATGTTTAAAGCAATTCATCAACCCAACTATATCTTTACAGTAAACTAAGGAAAATTCTTCATCTTTAGCGAAATAATCACGATATTTCTTATCTCTGTCTCGGTAGTAAGAAACTTTAATTTTTCCAGCTTCATTAGTATTTTCTTTTAGCCATGAAGCCAAGTACTCCGCCCCATCCTTTGGTAGGCCCAAATCGCGTATGAGATCATTCACTTTTTCCTGTGTAAGTGGACCTTTCTCCTTCTTAGTATTATAGGGGATGTATTCTTCGTCACTTGTATCACTTGTACAAGCAACGTTATTGTCTTCATCAGGTGCTATTTCTTCTTCCGCAATAATATCTCCTTCCTCCATTTCTTCTTCTAAGATTTCATCTTCATCATGTCTTTCTAAATTTTCCTCAAGATCCATACTTCCACTTGCGCACATACCCAGTGGATCTTCTCTTTTATCAATTGACGATTCATATGTAGGTTTCGTGACACTTTCAACGTTAGCGTAATTAATTTGCGACTTGTTTTTACTATTAACTCCATGCAAATTCGTATTACAAAAATAACAGTCTTCTTTTCTTAAAGGTTCCTTCCATATCGTAGGCACTTTCATTTTTACTTCAGTTTTACCATTTTTGTCTTTCTGTAGCATTTTCCTACATATTGCGCATATGATTTTAGGAACCCAATCAAATTCATCAATTTTCATGTCTAAATCAAACATGTTCTTGTACTGCTCTTTAATATTTTGATTGATTTTTCTTCTATTTTTTGGGGTCTCATACTTGCTACAAATGTAACAAAAACTATCCCGTTTTGCTATAAGGCATTCTTGGTCACCAGACCTCAAGTGATAAATTCTTGTAGTATTATACTCTTCGAAAGCCAAGTTTCCCACTAACAAAGAGCTGCGGTCGCTTGATGACGACGACTGCGGGCCCGCTTGCTCACCCTGACCAGCGCCGATACTGGGGTTCCGAATCCCTGCATCGTAATTTTTTGTTGTTTGTCTGCCATGACGGCTCTAAAGCCTTCACCCAGGGGTTTAGCCGACCGAAAAAAAAGAATCGGTCGTTGCCCACCGTCACCACGTGGAGGTAACCTGGGGCAAACAAACAGCATATTCATATCCGTTCGTATCAAGTAGGAAATACGAGTGATACAAGGGAGATGAAGATTACTGTAACATGACTTTAGAAACCTTTTGGGAAAGAAGACCTTAACACAAACCCAAGATAGTCAACATTAATCGTCTTGGGACTTACACCGAGAGAGAAACCCGATAATGAAGACAGCTCTGCTCACGGTTCTTTTGAGCTGTGGTTTTAAACATGGATGTTACAACCCTAACGAGTGGAGATTGTTCAATCAATCAAAATATTAAAGAGCAGTACAAGAAAATGAATCATACAGAGAGAGAAGCATGGTTATGTTTTAAGGACGTAATTAAAAACTTTCTTGGAAATCATAAGAGCCCAAATTACCAACAAATAGTTTTAAGAATTTATCACTTGAGGTCTGGTGACCAAGAATGCCTTATAGCAAAACGGGATAGTTTTTGTTACATTTGTAGCAAGTATGAGACCCCAAAAAATAGAAGAAAAATCAATCAAAATATTAAAGAGCAGTACAAGAACATGTTTGATTTAGACGTGAAAATTGATGAATTTGATTGGGTTCCTAAAATCATATGCGCAATATGTAGGAAAATGCTACAGAAAGACAAAAATGGTAAAACTGAAGTAAAAATGAAAGTGCCTACGATATGGAAGGAACCTTTAAGAAAAGAAGACTATTATTTTTGTAATACGAATTTGCATGGAGTTAATAGTAAAAACAAGTCGCAAATTAATTACGCTAACGTTGAAAGTGTCACGAAACCTATATATGAATCGTCAATTGATAAAAGAGAAGATCCACTGGGTATGTACGCAAGTGGAAGTATGGATCTTGAGGAAAATTTAGAAAGACATGATGAAGATGAAATCTTAGCGCCTGATGAAGACAATAACGTTGCTTGTACAAGTGATACAAGTGACGAAGAATACATCCCCTATCGTTAAAAAGAGATCTACCATCAACATCGGAGAAGCGGAAGCGTAATCCACTTCGTAGATCATTTGACAATAAAATAGTTCGTTACCATAAAAAAGAGTAATGGGCTTAATATTTTTACGGGTATTTTATTGAATTGCATATACTTCTAACAAATTTAAAGTAAATGAAGGAGCAGCAAACTATGATATAGTTTTAAAGGATACGATTGTACTTGCATATACATTGTTCTTTGCTTTATGGTTTACATTACCTTTTGCATTGTTTCAGTTTATAACTAATTTTTTCACTCTCTTTACGTCCATGACCTTGAACTAACCTTGAACTGACCATAAATATAACCTTATGGGATTATACTGACCCTGGATTCGGATTCAGCGACCCCAAAAACCCCTAAATGTCATGGTTTGACTCTACTTTTTATGAATCTTTATGATTTGACCTTCAACTGACCTTGACCATGACCTGATAGGGTTGTAATAAGCCTGGATTCAGATACAGCGCCCCAAAAAAACCCAAGATACCATGGTTTTCAACTGACCTTGAGAAAGTTCTGATGGGGTTAAACTGACCCCGGATTTGGATTCAGCGACCCCAAAAACCCCAAGATACCATGGTTTTAGTGTATTTTTCATGTATTTCGATAATTTGACCTTCAACTGACCTTGAGAAAGATCTGATGGGGTTAAACTAACCCTGGATTCGAATTCAGCGATCCCAAAAACATATAAGTACCGTGGTCAAGTTTTTGGGATTTACAATTTTTTTTTGTGGGGCTGTGTTATTGCCTTTTTTTTCCATCTATCCTTATTATTTCCTCTAACTTGTAAGCGAATAATTATTTATTAAAAAATAGCATTTGTATATTTTTAAATGTATATTACATTCCTTATACTATTATAATAAATGAATATATACCTACTATTATTTGACATTTTTAATTCAGAGAACTTTTTTATATACTAATTTATTCAAAACATAAGTATAGTGCATTACTGATCTAAATAGTTATAATATTTTTTTATATTTTGATTCAATTAAAAGTTTAATTAAAACCAAATTAAAACTAAATAATTATAAAAGTGATGCTTATTTAATTTCATCATATAAATGTTATGATAAAAATGATACTTAATACTATTAAATTGTAATATGCATTGCTACACTTTTTTATGTACAATATAATACACTATATAGAATAATAAATAGTACAGTATGAAGTGTTTAACACTTTCAGTGTCAAGCGTGCTATGTGGAACATGCCATTTTTTAAATAATAAAAGGAAACTGTTCTTCGCGTATACTACAGCGTTTAGGAGAAATGTAAAATGTTTTTATGATAGCTCCAAAAACCGGATAATTATATTTTTTGTTGTTCATGTAAAGCTAAATAAACAAATTTTTTTATTTTTCTCCTTATTACAAATTGAAACTTGTAATATGCTACTAATAGTCAATCATTGATGTTTATAATATTAATAAATCAGAATAAAACAATGAATGACGAAACACAAAAATGTACATTCAAGTTCGAACAGAAAATAATGTAATTATCTTTTTGTGTACGGACAGACTTTAATAAGTTGAAAGCACTTCAATAAAACTTTTAAAGAGAGTCGCTAAACCAGCGCCATCTATAACTATCTCGTAGAACCTCGCAGAAGAACAATGCAAAAATCAATAGCTCAGAGGAACTTCGTCGGTTACACTACAATCAAATAGCCGACGTTTAAAAACTACAATTTATATAAATAAAAAATTCTATCATATTAATACAGAAAAAATCCCCAAACTCCAAAGATATTCAGAACACCTTCTCGTACCATTCGCTGATAAATCGAAACTCCGACTGCAGCTCCCTACTTTACCATCGACCAGCAACCCGCAGCGCTTCTCGCAAGCTCTGGCGGCAATTTCGCACCCGAGCAGGCACACACCGTTATCCGAGATTCCTCGCGAATATCGCGTGGGTGCGCGAAAGATGCAGGAACGCGATACAGCTCAGGGCGCGTGCGCCTCCCAAACGTACACAAACAAGCATAATCTTGACATGTCTGCCCTCGCGGCTGCAGCGACGACGCACGCATACACAACAAGTCCGCGGCGAGTTTTGCGTACAACTATGCCGGCATCCCGCGCGTGGACTCTCGCCGGCTGCAAGTCATCGATTGTTACGTACGTTACTCGTATACGTGCGTGATTTTTCCGCTAGATCACGAGGTACGAGCGAGTAATACAGGGCTTTTTCGGACGGTAATGATGGGAGACGCGGGAGTCGCGAATGAAGACGAGGACGCCGCACTGCAGGCTGAGCCAGGTCTGTTGTGTATCCCGTGTATATGTGTATATTGCGCATACTATTGATGCGGCTATGCGGCCTATGTCTTGCTGTTTCTGTTTTTTTTTCTTTCTCGATGCTTTATGCTCGCTTTTTTGTGTCGGCGATCGCGCATGACGGCTTAATCTCGGGCTTAATCGCTTGCTCGAGCGACAGGTTTTTATTGAATTCGTGTGCGCGGTGGCTGCGTGCTGTGATTCTTATGTTTACTTCGATGCTGGCTGTGTTTATATATATTTATAGTAGCTTTCTAATGGATGGTCACGTTTATAGTACTTAAGCTTTGTTAATAGATAATATAATGGTAATATTTTTCTTTTAATTTTTGTGAATTCTTTTTTAGAAAATTATTATTTATAATAATTGTTTATAATTTAAAGACAAATATTGGCTGGCTGTGTATATTATTCTAGCTTTTAATGGAGGTACTGTTTAATATTGAAACTTAATTTTTTTAATGAAATAATCTACATAAATTTTTTGTTTATATAACTGCTGTGTATTATATTACCTTTTATTAATAACTTTTATAATAATGCAAAAATTAATCTTCAGTGTTTTCATAATAATTATTACTATGCTTATTACTTGTCGCATCTACAGTATCAACACTTACAACAGTAAGTACGACAAAGGTTAATATATTATAAAACAAGGGAAAGCATTCTCTTATAGGGATATGAGCGCAATGTAATATTAAACTTTAAGACCTAAAAATATTTTGTGATTGTTAATAAAGATTATTTGAGTCCACAGACAAATTTTCAGTATAGGTTGCCTGGCATTTCGAAAAGATATTTAATTCTAAAGTTCGCCCGCTTAACCCGTTTAATGTACAGAAAACGCATTTTTCGCCATTTGAAATGAAAAATTCATACACTTGTAGAAAACTTTGGTAGAATATGAAACTACCAAATTAATCCTTAGCTTTCAAAGCTTATGTACATACAAAAAGAGTACTTAAAACAGACAAACACCTTAGAAGTTAGAGTCAAATCGATGTCTATATTGAACTTTTCAGAAAGAAATAAGATAAATATGCGTTTGATATTAACATTGATATTCAAAGTTCTTTAAAAGTTTAATTTGTTAACAGAATACATTGTCATACAATTCTCTATTAAATAACTTTTTTTTCATAAGTTGCTGTTTTGACTAGTATGTCGCTCGGAACTCCTTAAGTAAATTAAAAAATAAATTAAATAAATATTCGCGATTTAAACATGAAACTTTTACTAGTCAATTTATTTATTGAATAACAGGAAATGAATAACAGGAAGCTAAAAATGTCTGCGTTATGCATACACCGGTACCACCGTTACAAGGCATTTTATGTAACACAAAAGATAGAAGTACAAAAAACAAACATAAAAAATATAAGATAAGGCTAAAAGATAATTTTCACGGCTGAAGCTGTATGCATTTATGAAATATATTTTTGTTATAGAATAACACTATATTATCTTTAAAAATAATTATAATAATAAAGTATTTATTTCATTAAATGCTTAATGCAAGAGAGTATGAAAAGCTTTATAGGACTTATAATAGAAAAGACATGTTGCACGGGAAATGATCAGAATTAATCTAGCTTTCTTAAAAGCAGTTTTGTAAAATCGAAATCACGTTTTTTTATGAATATCGATGTTTTCAAGGTTGCGGAATCAGAATACATAGATTTTTTAAAAAGATCTGTCTCTAAATGAATGTGTGTGTATATGTTGGCGTATGTGTGTGTGTATGTATATGTGTGTATATATGTGTAAATTTGTGTGTGTGTGTGTGTGTGTGTGTGTGTGTGTGTGTGTGTGTGTGTGTGTGTGTGTGTGTGTGTGTGTGTGTGTCTGTGTGCGTCGTTACTGTTTCTATTTATCAATACTATGATAATTAATGGGTTATGCCACTTTTAAGCCTCGAAAATAACGTGATTTTCATGAATTCTTTTTAGATAGAATAATAAAGTTGATACAAAATCCAATCAATAGTATTCATTTTTGGATAATTTGTCTCTGGCGCCACGGACAGCACCGCATCTTTTTTTCGAGAGGCTCCGTGACTAGCAGTAGAAGTGGTCACCAGTTACTCCTAGGGCAAAATAAAAAATATCTTCATTATCTACATAAAACTACAGAAGTACACATGCATATTAAAAAATGTTGATATTTAAAAAAATGATGGACGTTCAAACAAAACATAACATTATCGGTAAAAAATCGCGTCTAAAATGCTCAATAAATTAAAAAGTATTGAATTAATCATTAAATCCACCCTGGTAGAAAATTATCTAGTTTTATCGAGGCCCTCGATTATTTCCTTGGCAAACTAGATAGATCTACATAGTTCTAGATTAATTTTCTACCAGGGCATGTGTACTTCTTTCAGATAATGTACTTTAAAGATACTGATAAATTTTAAGTGAATCGGTTTAAAATTATTCGAGTTCTGCTACTAGCCAACCCAGAATATGCAGTTTCGAGAAAAATGCATTTAAACTGTTTTAAGTTGCAATATTTCGCACTTCAAGGTGCTCAGCGTTATAGCCCTACAGATAAATATTAAAAAACTTTGTTTGTAACAGGACTACTTGCATATAATTTTTGATATCTTAAAGTATATTTTAAGCCGAGAAAAAAATCGATTTTCTGAAAATTACAAAGTTGCCTAACCCCTTAATATCGTCATATTGCATCAAAAATACATCTAACCGTAACGCATCAGATTATTTTCTAATCATAATGCGCGAGCTGGGTACACACCTGAATCTCAACAGATTTCTGTCACAATCACGTCTGATCACTCAGAACTACCGTACAAACCTACCGGATGCATAAATGATTCCAACGCATCCAATTCTTATCCAAACTACCCATTACCTAACCATAACTCGCACCAGGAAGCCATCAACGTCGCGCATTAAAAAATCCCGCTCTCCGCGACTAACGGACTCGTCATTGTTTACGTCATCGATCAATCGCTGACCCAGACTCGCGACATCCCGGCTCCATCCACAGTTCCGCACAGGCGGATGTCGTATATACCCAACCTGCAGCGGCGTCGTCACAATGCGGCCCGTTCCGACGCGACGGGGCTGAGTTGAGCGTAAATGGCGATCGGACAGCTCGCCGGTCTCCTATCTCGTCGTATAGATATATATACAGAGGGACACGAGCGCGAAATCGCGATCTCGAACTAGACCATCCGGTTTTCATTTTCCCGTCACGTTGCTGCGAGACTCGACTGTCGTTGCCTTTTCTTGCTTGGGTTGTATGCGATGAGAAAGAGAGAGAGAGGTATGAGATTGGAGGTGCAAAAATGTGGGGGGGGGGGGAGATCGCTGGGTGTACAGGTTGGGAGTGGAGTGGGCGTTTGTGTGTTTTAGTAATTGGCATTTAGAATGGAGGATTGCGCTCGGGGAGTGATTTATGGGATGGAGGAGGGAGAGTTTGAGTTATGGAGAGATGGGCTTTTTGCCGCTGTGGTCCAGTGATCTTGATTCGGTTTGACGCGACTTGATTATTGCGGAGACGGGTTTGGAGTTGGGAATTTACGGTTATCGAAAGACAACTGTCTTGGCGACGGTGTTAATCAAAAGAAAAACTTGTGGGAGATATTTTTTTTATGTAACGATGACAAATTGAAATTGAAATTAATATAGAATGTGGTTTTTGTAAATTTATACTGACAATTAATATTGCACAAAGTAAAACACATCTACTATTTTCGGAATTTCAAATATTATTTGACAGTGTGTACCGTCCAATTAATTAATAAATTCCATCATCCTTTTTGGATATTATATTTAGAATTTTAAAGTGAATATTTGGTAATCTCACAAACGTTAATCTGTGTTTTTATTATTATTAATTTTGTCTTGAAAATTTTCTATTACCTATAATACAATTTTATGGCTTAATAGTATTACGACTTCTGAACAGTATATAAATAAATATTATGTGGTTATCTGAATGAAATCTCGCGCAAGGACTACCTTAAGATATGTAATTTTTTTATTATTATTGTTCATCAAAGGTCATCCGCTTTCCTCGACACTTTTTACCAATAGTTTCCTCCTCGATTATTTTATTGAATTTTAAATCTGATATTCATCAATTAAAAAAATACATATGTCATCTTAACGAAACCGACTTCAAAACACAGAAACAAGTTTGTATGACACGCCGATTATGTCATTCTTTCTCTTGACTGCCAAGATTAATCACACTTAAATTCAAATAAGTAGTAGCATTTCGCGTTACGTTACACGCGCATTCATAGCCTTTACTTTCATTTACACCTCGTTATAGAAGTGAGGAAATCCAATAAGAGGAGTGACAAAAAGGCCGAAATAAACCTCTTACTAAATTCAAGCAGCTCGGATCTACATATATATAAGACGTATTTCCGCGCATTCAATCCTCGGTGGCAGCCGAACGAACCTTGGAAGCAGTCGTCGTCGTATTATATACGTCCTCTCACTTCTGAATGAAACCGCAGAGCAGCTCCTGCGCGATTTAATTGCCGCCTGAGGACGGGCGCTCGAACGAAGCCGATATATAACATAATAGGGAGAATTAGGCAATATTGGATTCACGCCGTTCTAGTTGCGATCGTCGAATTTTATAATTTCTGATTTACTGCTTAAAAGGAATCTTCTCACTGAAAATATCGTGGATTAATGAAGAAAATATTTAAGCTTTGGCACTCGCAATTATAATTTATTCTTTATTATTATCAATTTACAGTTTCAAAACTTTTGGGGTAGTTTCAAATTTAATACATTTTATTTAATAGCAATTTATTCATTGTCTCATGCTTGATCATGAACTGGGTCCATGACTGTCTAGGTATATCAAGGGTTCCGATTATTACATTTTTAAAGTTAATAAAATGTTATATTATAAATAAAATAAATGATAAAATGTTCGCAAGATAAGTGAATATTATTAACCCCTTAATTGTCAGTGTTATAGCTGTTATATGCATTAATAAAAAAAGTTTTTTCTTCTTTATTAATAATTATTTTATAAGTATAAAATTTCTTATTATATTATTGGGGAAGCCTAAAAATATCATTGGATAAGATGTAATTTCTTGAAATTTAGAATTATTTTTCAGTATCTAAACGTAGAATATGAATTTTTAACTGAAATAAAGCATCAACACCTTCAGCATAATTAAAAAATAGTTATATTGGAGTATTGAAAAATATTTTTTATCAAGTTCCATAAACATGAAATCTGAAGTTTTCAATTTAATCATTAACTATAAATACTGATTGAAATAATTATCAAAGATATTTCATTTTTATATTTATTTTACTAAAATATGTTCACAATAAAACAAGAGGTGAAATTTATAATAAAATACTACTAAATAAACTATTGGCAATTTAGTATATGAAAATTTTACTACTCATAATTTTGTAATTCTAGCTTGTAGTCCGCGTCTCTTAAGTCTGCACTAAATTTGCTATTAAGTTCCAAATTGACATTGCCGTTTTAATTAAATTAATTAATAAGCATTGAATTAAATTTCCTCATTAAAGTCAATCTTGGCACTAAATAACACTGCAAAGTATAATTACCTAGATTCATACCGACCTCTTCAGTCATAATTCCATACCAGTTTCGATATTTTGGCAATAACACACTTCCCTCCATCCAAGCAAACGCCTCCTCCCAAATACTCTACAAACTCATACTCACAAAAGCTAATTTTTCCCGTTCTCTCTCTCTCTCTCTCTCTCTCTGACACCCGCCACTTATTCTGCACACAGATCAGCTTGCCGCCTAGCATAATGCATCCTGTTGGCTGCAAGGCGTAGCAAACTCTCCCCCCTCCCCTTCCTCTGCCACTCGCCAAGTTTGTTAATTAACGAATTAAGCAACTTTGCTCGATTATGACGTGCTCTCGAGACTTAGGCGCGCGGCCCTCGCGCGCTTTTCGAAAAGTCGGCTGGCTGCGATGCGCGCTCGCCGTGTACACGCTGTCCGCGTCCATTATACACGCGAAGATAACGAGAGACAGGGAGCAGAGCGGAGAGCGACGTTGTCGTCGTCGTCGCCGTGTCTTAATTGGAAGGACGCTCTTGCCCTCGAGTATTTTATACGGCTCTTAGTGCGGTAATTGCGAGAGATGTCGAGTTGAAGTTTCAATTAGCGCTGCATCAAAAGAGGAGGATTGCCGGGTGAACGGGGGGGAAGGAATAGTCGGGGAGAGCTTTCTAGAGAAAAATGTAGGAGAGAGAGAAAGAGTGGGAGAGTGAGTGTGTTTTGGGTAAGATGGTTGTAGAGAGGGTTTAGGGCGGTAATTGTCTTTTGCTAGAGGATGAAGGATTTTTTTTTTAGGTAATTGGGTTAAGTTTTGCTTTGTTTGCGAATGGAAATTGTTCATTATCTGGACATGGAAATTATCTTTTGTTTAAAAAATAATGTTTGAAATATATTTAAAATTAATATTCATGAGTATTAATTGCTTGAGCAGTACAGTCTCGGTATATTGGTGGAGATGTAATATGAGGTCACTGTAATATATAATTAAATATATTTGTCTCCAAGTGACTTTTATTTGAATTAGGATCTATTATCTCTGAAACACATATTTAAACTGGAAAACAACTTTCTCTTCGCAATTTACATTGCATGTAAACAAGTACATTTTGTAATACAGGTCTAGAGTTGATTACTCTTATGGAAGAGAACCTACAGAATTTTCTGCAGGATTCGGAGCAGAATTTTCTACAGAATTGTCTGCAAAGTTCCCTGCAGGCTTTTAGAACCTGCAAATTTTCTTTAGACAAATTCTTATTCAAAATTTTCTTTGCAGGCTCTTTTGCAAAGTATGCAAAAATATATTTGGGCATATTTAACAATTTATAAAAATATAAATAAACTGCTACTTGCATCGGTAACACGTCCCATTTTGGTGTTATTATCCAGATAGTAACAATAGCAGAAAATTCTGTAGATTTTTATATAAGAGAACATATAATAAATTATAAATAATAAATAAATTGACTGCAGTAGCAAAAGTGAAAAAAACAAAATTAATTAATGTTAACTTAAAATTAATGTCGTGCCATAGCTGTCGTGAATCTACTTGCACATATTATTTTAATGAATAAAACTTTAAATCTATCCAACATTTTTTTTATTTAGGGTGCGATCTACTGATTTCTATCGAAATTTTGTCAGATTTTTCGTGATATATTATACATTTAACATGTAAAATGAATACTATGATCCGCATTTTTTTTTCGTACATTTGACTATTATTACGGAAATATTTGCAGCTGACGGTGGAGCCTAAAAGCGTTCACCGGTTGACAGTAAGGTTAGAAAATTCAATCTGGAAGAAAACACGATTAAAAGATAATATTTATAATGAAAACCCCTTAGTTTACAAAAATATAAAGCATTAAAATATTAGTAAAGAATATGAAAGTTATGAAGCAGCAAAAACCAAAATACGGCACAAACTTTTGCATATATACTGTACCGCGATATAGATATACTAATAACATTAGAACACAACTTTAGATAGCTATATCTTTTAAAATTCGCTGCCACTTCATTGGCACTTAGTTTCCTCAAACTTTATAAATTGTTCCAATATGAAATTATTTATTCTATTTGATTCTGTGGTCAAAATTCAATATGATTTTCTAAAAATTACACTAAATTGATCATTATATTTTAGCGTAAAAAAAACTAAAAAACTAAAACTCAAAACTCAAAAAATCGAAAAATAGTTAAAACACTACACTGTACACTATATTTACTATACTTACTTACTAGCAGAATATCCTACACTCGCTAGTGCATATTAAGGACGTTCCGCAATAAACCCCGCATAGTTAAAATAACATTGTTATATAAAATAAGAGTATTTCGTGTTATGGAAAAAAAAATTTAAACAGAAAATTGAATGTTGCATGCGTAAATATTGCTCACTATTTTTCAGTCGATTTTAACGTTTGAGGGCTCATTTTGTTCCTTGCACGATTTCAGCTAGGGTATCCACGGTCAAATTTTGGAAATTATTGATGAGTTTAGCGATAAAGTATAATTGTTTATACGAATTCCGCTATCCAGTTATAAACAATTGCAATTCATCGCTAAAGTTATCCATAATTTCCAAAATATTCCAATGTAAAATAGTAATTTTTACTAGACCATTTTCCTCCGTGTAGTCAAGTTTGTTTTTATTATAAATATTATTTAGGACATAGAAAAGAGCCTATGCTAAATTTACGGTTGTAAAAGATAGGTTATTTTATGTTCTTGTCAATCAATTTACAATAGAGTTATCATAATATTTCTGATATACCAAGAAAACGTAAAATCTTAAACACAAAAATCGAAAAATCGTTATAAAACAAAAACAAGTTGATGAATTTTGAAATATCTTTTAAATTTTGAATCTTGATTTTAAATCGAAAAAAGAGACCTGATTGGTAAAAGATGGCCGTGCCGTTCTCGTTATATAAGTGATCAAAAATATTTTTCAAAACACGTACATAACCTCAATATCTCATAAAATAAATTACTTCACGATCTGAAAAAACATACAGGTCGTGAGATAGTGAAAAGCTACCTTTTCGTAAAGTTTCAGATATAATGCTGCCGATTTACTTCAGTAACAGTATGAGAAAAGAAAATCGATTTTCTTCACAAAATTATTTGTTTCTCGATAATAGTAAAAGGTCAACACTCAAAAATTTGACTGAACATTCTTTTTCATAAATTTAATCATCTTAAATTTTTCCAAAAAATTTTCATTATATGTTCCTCGCCTTCCTTTCAAGAATACCAAAAATGAGCCCTGAAACATTAAATTTCACTGTGTATACAGAGTAATGCTGATCCACGTCCATACACAAACACACACACATACACACACACATGCACGCACACACACACACGCGCGCACGCACGCACACACACACGAACGCACGCACGCACGCACGCACGCACGCACGCACGCACACACACACATATACACATCTATACAGACATTTTCTATAATAGTGTATTTTGATTTCTTGAAGTCTCAAAACAAGTTTCCTTTTTGAGGAAGCAAAAAGTACCGCTTGCATCCCCAGCTTTTTATGTATTACGCCTATGATTATTCTACATTAAATACTAGTTGTAAACTTGGTTTACAATAAATACTAACACCTGATTTGTGAGATCTCAAGATAGCGCACCCATGTTAAAAATTGAAACTTTGAAGCTAAATTTCTCGATTTTTGATACCCCAAGGGGGTTCGAAATTTCAACGACGTATAAAACATACATACATTGATATATGTATAATAAAAGTTTCAAGAGATTTTAAAGAAATTCAATTATCTGAAACAGAAAAACAAAAAGATTATTAATTCGTATGAGTATAATATCTGTGGGTTCCCCGAATATCGACTTAAGTCTAATTAAACTAATTAATATTAACTTAAGTCCACTTTTTATGTTTTTAAGATATTAAGGCTTAAAGATATTATTTTCCACTTAAACTAATGTTAAAAAAATTCGTAATATATATGTTGGAAAGATGCAACGTTGAATGTATATTTAATTAAACCTATATTTAAAAGCACACACTGCGAAATTACAATATTCATACAGAGTAATCTGCGCATGTTAAAAAGAACTATATATAACACAATGAGTCTATTTGTCCATTATTCGGTACACTGAAATCACTTATAAGCACAATAACTATATGTCGTGAATAGTCGGTTCGACCCAGCGATCTTACCCGGAATGAAGTACTGGGCCTTATTTGTGTCTCTGCTGGGATCCGTCGGTAGTCAGCAGGGTGCAATAAAATTGCAGGTCAGAAAACTCTCTAACGCTTTTCATCAGCTGAGAGCTTGCTGTGCACGACGATATGCATGTATATTCCAACATTATTTGATGGAAAAAAGTTCATATACAATTTATTTGAAAAGTAGATTATTCTAAATCAAGAAAGTAGAATGTTCTCTGAAAAGTACAGCTATACCGCGTCTAAGATACAGATTATTTTAATACCGCGATCCATTTCATTTATTCGATCAATGTTTCGTACTGCATGAAAACTAAAGTCTAACATTAGTAATTTATTTGTTTATGATAAAAAAATGTAATAAATAGGCGTAAAGCTATTTTAAAAATTTTATTAAAAATATGTCAAAAGTTAATATTACAAATAAACACTTAAATACCTTTCCTACCTTTTGTTGTCATAAGAAAGAACTTTAATAAAAGAAAATCAGTTTCCGTAACCAATTTAAAAGCTAAATCACTATGTATAAGAATATTTTATCTATTTATTATATATGTATAATATGTTCTATTCAAGTATATTTTTAAGTACTCACTCTTCTGACATAAATAAAAATGCCTGTAAAACAAAGACACTTGAAACGTCATCATTACATATTAAATTCATAATGTTTTTACATATATATATCATTAACAATTGTGTTTTTCGAACCCATTATTTGCATTTGAATGATAATGTAGAGGCTCAAGACATTGCGGAATATGTATAATATTCATTAACATAATCGAATAAAGTTAGTTTAATACTGACGCCGTACCAGACTCGACATGTATCTACTTACACGCACTACTGACGCAAACTTTTAAATTATAATACATAAATTTTTTTTTAAATCGAAGGTGAGGTACTTATTATCCCCCAATTTTGTAAGTCAAAAATAAACTAAATACTTAATATGTATGAATTTCTTAATATGGATATAAAATATAAATAGAAAAAACGAGTTTTTTTCATGGTATTTTAATGCAAATAAATAAAAAAAATATATAATGTAAAAATATAACATTAAGGTAGCTTTCTGGTAATTTTTTACCGAAAAATTGAAAAGAAAGTCTATTACAAAAAAGTAATCTTTACTCGTTAATGAAAATCATACAAGTAGTCCCAGGACAAGAAAAAAAATTTTTATAGTAGAAGTAATACATTAAAAATAAAGTTTTATCGTTTTTTCGCTTTTTTACCAAATAGAATGAAGACTTGAAAGTTTAGTATATTTATAATTAATTATTGATTACTTAATATAGTATCTTATATAGTTACCTGATATGGTTCAAAATGTCATTAATACATGAAAGATTGAAAAAATTTTAATAAATGTAATGTAAGGATGCAATACGTGATATAACAGAATTTTAATCTTGTTTTTACAAAAGCTCCATTTTATTAGCTTCAAGTTTTCCAGTATGCCAAAGTTAATTTGCGTCAACATATTCAGTGAATCATTTTCAATCTTTTTTTTCAAATATTGTATGATGTATTTCGAACAACAGATAGCATTTTTTAATGTACTTTTATTGAATTACTAATGGTACGAGTATATAATTATATTAACCTTTAAAAAATCATGAAAATATGACATTTATTTATGATTTCAATGGAACATATGTTTTAAAAGTAAATTAATAGACTAAAAGTATAATAAATGCTATATTTTCTTCTTTTTAATGTCTAGAATGATGATAAATTATCCTAAATATGTTCCATGAATATCTTGACGCAAACAAACTTTACACAACGTACCTTATTCTGGTCTAAAAAATGACTAATGTGTGCATATTTTGGAATCTAGGAGAGTAATAAATCTGAAAAATTCTGGAAAATATACTTTTTATATTACGAATATCATGTAATTTTTTCAGATCATTATCGTGGACTAAACAAAAACTTTGGAAAATCACCAGAAAGCCACCTTAACTTCTCACTCACGTAGTTATGATTAAAGTAACATCTATACGATTTTACAATTAATATTATTTTATTACTGTACTGAGCAGCTTCTGGGACTGAAAATATATGCTTTATTCTCAAACTACTCCGTCTTAATACTCAAATTAATGCTTTTTCCATTAAAGTCACTATTCTGCATCAAACAAGAACCAAACGCAAGTTATACTTTCCAGTGACAACATAATCCTTCACCAAAAACATTAATATTGCTCAAAATTCCTAAAAACTGTCGAGACTTCGTGTCTTATTAACTAATACTAAACTCACCTTAAAAACCCCCACAAAAAATCATCCCCCGAACCGTCCCTCTAAATCCGAACTCTGCTTTACTTTCAGACCCATCGACGTCGCTCATCCCCTCGCCAACCTGATCCGCACCGTACGACCAACCTGCAGGCCGCATCGCTCAAAACACGCGCATAGCTCCTCACAAAACCTCGCCGCCGGCGTCTCCACTCCCTCCCTCCCTCCCTCGCGCACTCCTTCCGCGTTTCCACCTCCCACCGCACTCGTCGGCACCATTGACGCGATCAGCTGATCCGCCGGCTCGCGCGCACCTGTATACGCGCAGCCTCCGCACTATATATATCTATATACCTACACGCAGAGAGTAGAGTAGAGAGAGGGTCAAGCGCGATATTGCGCGGGCGCGTCAAAGAGAAGAGAGAAGAAGAAGTCGGGAGGGGAGGGGGGGGGGGAGGGAGTCGCGGGGGAGTCGGGAGGGATGCCATAGTGTGGCGCGAGCCGCGAGCCAGTGCGGAAGCTCGCTCAGCCGCGCGTACCGTGCGCGTGTACATGCACAATCGACGATCGGTGCGTGGGTGTAGGTGCGTTCTCTCCTTAGTATTAATATATTGATATCGATATATCGATATATCGATATATATATATATATATATACTGTCAGGCACGCGGATGGAACATGCTGTCAGCTGGTGCGCGGAGGAATAAGTAGTATAGGGAGATATGAGGCTGACGCCGGTCGCTCGTTCACGGTTGTTGTTGTTGTTGTTGAGGGGTAGTGCTTGTTGTTGTTGTTGTTGAGGAGGGAGGGTGCGAGTGAAGAGCTGGAGAGGGGAGACACTGCACCACTGGAGAGCGCCAGCTGGATAGTTGAGATGAGCGCGAGGGAGGTGAGCTTGATGGGCGGCTCGCCCTGGGGCTTCCGCATGCACGGAGGCTGCGACCAGCACCAGCCACTGCGCATCTCGAGGGTGAGTTTCTTGCTTTTTTTTTAAGTGTCATTTCGCGTGATTGTTTTCGTTTTGTAGTGAGTGAGAGAGATTCTTTTGCGAGGGAGGAGGGTGCATTGAAATTCTTTTTTTTTGTCTTTTGGGTGAGTGGCCTAAAAACACAGTTTTAGGGGTATTGTTTGGATGCGAGATGAGTGGGGTTGATCTAGTTTTATTTTTAAACCGCTTTACTTGGATTTTTATGCTTGGTATTTAGTGTGTGAGGGGAAAAGGAATGTTTCAAGAATGTAGTTTATTTCTATTTAATAAGAATTTTTAATTAGTGTTTAAAAGATAAGATTGTGCTTCAAATTTTATCACTGTAGATCCAAGTGTGGTGCTGCTAATTTTCCATTGACTCACGTGTGTATAATTTTCTTATATATATAGACATAGTCGTGTTTGTAAAAATAACACACGTGGAAACGTGAGATTTTAACAATAGACGGCGTTTTTGATGTTACGCATTTGGGTGTGCTACAGTGTTTACAGTGACTACGTTAAAAATTACTAATCCTTTTGTTTCTGTGTGGTCTTTTTTGAACCTGTACCAATGTTTTGTAATCTTTTGATATATCTCTTAAAATCAAGTAAAGAATATTTTGGTAACATTACTAATTTGTTTAAAATAAACATTTTTCTATTTAACCTAAACCTAATATTTGTGGCCAAACAAATGTCTAGAAAAAGTTTTTGCTTACTATTTTATGAATGGATATTATATGTATATTATATATGTGCATTGTTTATTTTATTTGAATATACATTAGATGAATACATATTTACTCAATATAAATAGTTAGGAATTAAAATATTGATAAGATAAAATAATACGAAAGAAGAATTTAATACAGTCAGTGTTAAAAGTTAAGAGAAAAACAATTATAGTACTTACTATCTACTTGTTATCAGAGTAACAGTAGTTACATATGCCTGAGACATAACCTCACAGTACAGTTCGCGGAGAAGATCGCGGAGTGAATCAAACAACATTCGGAACGCTATTATACATACGCATTCCTTACGTAATTTACATCGGTTATCGATCAGTCACTATCGAATAATAATTTTCGTCAAACCTTACATCACTCGACATCGTAATAACATCGAAGCGCAATCACGAGCCATAAAAAACACGAACGCGTAAATATCGTCCCATGCAAATGCAAATAAAATATTTAACTGCTGTAAAATGATTCATGCTTTTATGCATAAGTAATACACACGGATAGAACACTTCTGCACTATCTGACTTTTCAATCCATCAGCGGCGGCGACGGTAACGGGGCGCGACAGCGATTCTCTCTCTCTCTCTTTCTCATTTCTGCACAGTGCAGCTCGGTGACGAAAGCGACAATCGATTTAAAATTCAAATACAAACTTTACAGCATTGTTGACATTTGTTTTCGTAATTTATACGCGCTATTATTCGGAACGACGATAAGGCGAGTCACCGACACCTTTTATCATCGCGAAGATGCAAATTATCTCCATTACGATTGTCCTTATACTTCGCGCTCGAAAAAGTGTTAACGAGAACCTTTTAAAAAATCCGTGCCCGACGCGGCGCCTCGAGATACTTTCACGTCCCGGGCTAAAAATCGGTATTAACAAATCGCTCGATAAAAGAGCGAAGGTCGGATCATTATGCAGCGGTAGCAGGAAAATAACACATCTTTAAAAATAAACTCGATTATAATTTTAAAATTTCACGAGGCGTCGTGAATTCGGTTGCCGGAAAGGAATGGCCGAAATGATAAACGTTTTAGATGCTCAAGAAGCTAAAATTAATATCAGGAAAGTATTTTATTAAATGGATTAAGAAACTAAGAAACTAACAAATGACTAAAAACTATGAAAGAAATTAGTCTCATTATAGAAACACTTTTTATGGCCAAAAATACAGTATTGTAGCCCATACTGCAATATAAAATTAAAATGAATTCTTTTTGAATATCGAAATTACACTCGACGCTCTAATAATAATTTACGATCAAATGCGTTTGATCTTTTTCTAAATAATGTAACTTCATTGGGTCTAACGCATGTTGTCCCTAATCTCATTAGAAAATTTCAAAAAAATTCAAACATTTGTTCATAAGAATAGTACGTTGAGTGTACATACGCAATTGTTACTATCAGAGATTATACATTTGCATATTGGTCTCTATTTGATTTTCTAATACCTAGATATTATCCAGAAAACACGCATTTATTGCTAAACCCATATTAATACCAGATAAATGTTCTAAAAAGACCTTTCATTCAAGCTACAAAGATAAGCCAGTTCTTTAATTACAAAACGCCCAGTTCCCACTCTAAAAATACTTTTAATTTCCGCGACGGATCAACCGTGAAAAACTTCCTTCCATACATCATACCCGCGCACGTGCAAACTGCCTCATTGTGCGCCGAAAACGAAACGGCGATATATTACGTACACTCGTATAGCTATACACACTACAGCGCGGAACGCGAGTCTCCAAAGTAGAAAAAAAACGTCGCCAGAACGGAGTGGCAGTATTCGGCCTTGACACACGCGGCACCGTTAAATCGTCTTATCGCCGCGTCGCCGCCGCCGTCGTCGCTGCGGCTCTCACACTTTCGGAAAAGTGTATACCTAAGGAGAGCGAGAATAAGAGACGTTTGCGCGATCTTGAGATGGAGTTTTTGAAACGTTTTGTGGGTTTGGAGTTGCTCGCTTTTTGTAGGGTTGATTTGAGTTTGATTTGTGGTTGGAAAGGGTTGAGGTCATTTAGTTGTAGGTTGTGATGATTAAGTATACGAAGTACATTTTTCATTTTGGTGTCTAGTAGTAGGAGTATTGTGAATGATGATGCACAAGGTTTGAAAATCAGAAATCTATAGAAAGTTGAGAGGATTTTACTACTTTTGTGAGACATTATGGTCAAAGTCGCATTAAACTGCAGTTTTTCTCATAAATTACAACAAAATATAGTAAAACTTATTTAATAGATAGTTCTGTTATACGAAAAACTGAAGAAAAAAAAACTATTTTGCATAATTATTGCAGCTTTTAAGTGACAAACTAAGTTTTCACCTCGATTGAATAATAAATTTACAACCTTAAATGGTGACCACGGCTTCATTATGATTACTCTTGTTAAATTTTGTTTTTGAAAATAAACTTCTTATGTTAGAATTGATGAGTACAAAATGGCTCGACACTGATTGTGAAAAAAGCTTTCGTAAAACTTTAGCTTTTGGGGGCAAACAGCTTTTCGAATTCAAAATTTACTACTTTTCTTGTGTTATATATAGAATGGAGTCATCCATTTTCACCTTTATCTATTAAACCTAATCTTTGTCTAACCTAATCTTAAACCTAATCTTTGATCGAGATCGCTAGCTTCTTCTTTAAGAAATATTAGAATCATCTAAACGACACTTGAATTTTATTTTGATACAAGGGAGAATTCTAATATAGTGAACTAAAATAAGATATGGAATGTTTTATCGATCTTTTCGAGTGTAGGGTACATAAAAAGAAAAGTCCATTTTTTACACACCTTGACTTGAAGAGGCTATGATAAGAAATTTTATATCATGTTATAAATACGAATAAGTGACAACTATCAATAATACATATAATATAGGTAGTGAACTAAAAGAATAGAAAACATATTACAAAATAAACGATATTTTATTAAAATAGAACACTTGTTGTTAGATGGATAATCTCATGAGTATAGACAAAATTACTTGATAATCGATATATTATCAAAAATCGTTTCAAAAGAACATAATGGTTGTCCCTTCTGAACCCTACACGATTTAAAACAGTGATATTTAGAAGCACATCAAATCATTAATTAATAATAATTTCTGACATAACAACTCACCAGTAAAGCAGTGTAAGTATTCTACATAATGGGTATATTACATAATGGGTACGTAACACAAATATATACAATCATCAAAAGAGCTAGTTTACGTGTTCAAAATTCAGCTTAATTAAAAGTTTTCTGATACAAATTTATCTAATTTTGTCTAGATTCCGTGCACACAATAGAGGTTTCCAGCCTAGTAACCCAGGAGCCTGGATAAAATTAGATAATTTCCTACCAGTGTTAAGAAGTAAATAATTACATATCGAATTTTCCCAACCACTTCACACTCAAACCCGTATCGTCCTACATCTAACTACCCGTCAAGTCATCTATAACCCACCTCTCCACGACATTTCACTACCACCCTATTCACTTCTCCATTCACCCACATCAGCATCACCAAAACACACCCATCCCAA
Source organism: Gastracanthus pulcherrimus (assembly GCA_949152435.1). Classification (NCBI taxonomy): domain Eukaryota; kingdom Metazoa; phylum Arthropoda; class Insecta; order Hymenoptera; family Pteromalidae; genus Gastracanthus; species Gastracanthus pulcherrimus. Next base: position 178,707,038 of record OX424575.1, on the reverse strand, counting down.
AATAATCCAATCCAACCCCCACTCAAAAAAAAAGAAAAAAAATACCACGACATTTCACTACCTCACTTCTTCATTCACCCACATCAGCATCACCAAAACACACCCATCCCAAAACAATCGAATCCAATCCCCACTCAAAAAAAAAAGAGAAACAAAAATACCACCCATCACTCAAAATCACGCCCCAATCAACGAACAAAGAAAAAAGCCCATACCTCCCATCGATCGAAGCCTGCCACAGCAGGTGCTCCGCTCGTCTCTCTTTAAATCCCCGCGCGCTCGAGATAAAAAGCCAAGCGAAGCCAAGCTCCCAGCACGTGGCGGCTCATCTGACGTACAACGCACATAGCTTCTCTCGCGCGCCTTTCACGCTCTTGCACTCCGCGGCGCATCGCAACAAAAAAAAAAGAAGCCGCGTGTGTATACACACCGCGACTAGCCTTGTCTCCTTCTTTCCCCGGGGCCCTCCTTTCAACTGTCCCCTCTCTCTCTATCTAGCGCAAGAGAGCAACTCCATACGCGCGCGCATACTTCTCGTTATGCAAATGGCAAAGCTCGCCGATTATTCCGTATGCAGCGGGAGTGCAAAGTGTGCAGTGACAATAAAAAAGAAGAGGAAGAGAGGCAGGCCGCGCGCGGCTCATGCTAATTTTTGCGGGATTAGAAATTCATTCCGCGAGCGCTGCGGAGCTGTTGCGAGTGAGGACTGCAGTGCGGATCCGTTATGTGTGAGTGTATAGCGGCGTTTCGGATCGTTATGCGAGAGAGAGAGAGAGAGAGAGGTTGAAGTCTTAATGCGAGGTGCAGCGCGGCGAATGACTTTGACGTATGGAATTGCAGTTTCCACGCGTGTGCGAGGGAGGGGCTTTGGTAGTAAGAGTAAGTTTGATGGTTGATGTGCGAGTTGCGCTTCGACGCTAGCGGTTGGGCTTTTGTGTCCGAGTAGTATTGCGTTGCGTTTGGGAGATTATGGTCGAAGTGAGAGAAATTGCGGAGGAAGAATTAGCGTTGATGATTATATGCATTGGGGACGTACTTGATTTTCTAGGAAAAATCACCGTGTTTGTAGTGTACATTTTCATGTGCGGAGTAAAAGTTGCGAAACGGGTATTAAATTGCATAGAATGTTTGTGGAAATAGGAAATTTTGCTATACAATTTGTGTCAGAAGGGAGCGTGCACTAATGTTACTCAGAGATTATGACCGAAATGATTTTAGCCCCTCTCACTGACACCAAAATGTGCAAAATAATTGTTTTTGTGGACAATATGAAGATTCATCTGAATATAACGATTCATAAAATGTTGAGAAAGTAAGTGAAAAAGTAAAACGTCTTTATTTGTACTTATTTTCTCAATATGTCATGGAAAGTTATAGTTATATGATTTCAAATGGTCTCTAGTCAAGCATTTTTAGTGTAAACGAAATAAATTAGGATCAATTTGGTCTAATTTAATCATAATATATGAATAATACTGTAATGAATGATCTCTTGTCAATGTATTAGCTTCGATATAAACGAAGAAAAAAGAAATAAGATTACAATTGACAAAACATTTCTAATAGACTGTCGAGTGCATAAAGTTTGCATGAAATCAAAGAATACATTGTTTTTGTTACAAAAGGCAACATATAAATATATATTTAAATTTTCACGACCTACTATGCAAGTTCTTTAGCAACTTTTTTTTGTAAAAGACGCTAGCTTTTAAGCTGACATGTCTACAGTTTTTAAACCGATAGTATGGGCATGAATTGTGCTGAGTGAGTTGACCTCTTTACAAGTCCATTATCGAACATATTTTTTTTTGCTATACGTTTTTGTGAAAAGAATTCGATTGGATACTGTACAGTAGGTTCATGACTTTTTTTCGGAACTGTATTAAAATAATAAAATAAAATTATGATAGCCAGAAAAGGTATGGACACATTTTATACGTCTTGACGTCAATATCATATGAATTGTAGTATCAGATTTTCATACGATAATAATGAACAATTTTTTGTTGTTCAATTAATAAGCCACTTATTTTTGTTTGTTACTTCTATTGTTAACTTATCTTATCAATTATTGTATCATCTATGGCACTTGTGAAATTCTTGATATATATATACGTAAAAATCATTTTATTTTTTTTTTAATTCTATTATATTGAAATTAATGTCGGTTCTTCAGAATCAAATAATATTTCTTTCATTATACTACTTTTTTAAAAGAATTAAACAAACTAAATAAAACAAACTAAAAATGTGTCATTCCATGATATGCGAAATCCCAATACAGCCCCGATTCCGTTAATTTCGAATAGGCACAGAACAAATATTGGGCGCGCGATACCGGTCCAAATTCCTAGAATAATTGATCGGGCACGCATATGTTTGCGCGGAGGCGCATGATTAGCTCATCAGGTATACTGACACCGTGCGTCCCGCGTAACTAGTTTCAAACATACTCGTGTAAATATATGCAAGCTCGTAAACACGCGCGGAATCGAGTCAAGTACACGTGACTTTTCCCAGCTGCATCTACCACAATTTTGAAAACTAATCGATGTGTACCTTCATATAAATTATCGGGTTGATGCACAGTTAATCGTATCTTGTTTACGAACCAGAATAAATGTTGTCGGGAAACATAGTTAGGGTTAAATCGATGCACAAAATATTAGTCACTACAAGCTAAACTACATTAATTAATTAATTTATATATTTATTAAAATAAAAAATATGAAAAAGACGTTAAGAACGGCACAAGTCATATATGGATCATGAAATAACGAACATTTTGTCTAATCACAGTTTTACTATTTACTCAAAAAGTAGTTAGTTAATTGAAAAACTAAGAGTTGACCCCAATTTGTCTTAAAATAAGCAATATTTTGAGACCTGAAAGAGTACCTAACATTATGTCCTTTTCGAGAAAACTTCGGGACGCAAAACCTAACCTCAATTTTCGCGCTTCGAAGTTTTATCGAAAAGGAAATAATGTTAGATTCTTTAGTAGATCTCAAAATATTCCTTATTTTAAGACGAATTAGGGTCAACTCTTAGTTTTTCATTTAGCAAACGACTTGTGTCAATAGCAAAACTGTGATTAGACAAAGACAGTAGAGATACCCCACATAGCACCCAATATTGCAGGAACGTCGTAGAAATATGTCAACGTAGCTGTGATATTGCGGATAAGTTGATATATTGCAGCTACATTTCTGTGATATTCCAGTATGATTTTCAAGACTGTAGTATTGCAACAATCTTTCTATAATATTACATTACGATATATCACAGTATAATATTGCAGTAATATTCTTGTAACACTGCGCGATGATAAATTACAACGCAAGATAGCTGCCATAATTTTACAATAATTACATTGTGATAAATCACATCGTAATATACATACTACATTACTGCAATATTATTATGTGACATATCACATTTCAAAATTACATCAATATTATTACAAGTTTACTGAATGATATTTCTCGATGCTTCTGACATTAATATTACCAAAATATTTCTACAATACTTCACTGTGACAAATGAAATTGAAATGTACGCGAAATATCCTGTAATATTTTTATGTGACATATCGCATGGAAGTATTATAGTAATATTCCTGCAAGTTTACAGAATGGTATTTCTCAATGTATCTCACATTAATACTGCCGAAATATTTGTATATTATTTCACTGTTACACAGCACACTCAAATATATGCGAACTATTCTGTAATATTATTATGTGACGTATTATTACTTTAAGATATTACAGCTTTATTCCTGCAAGATTACAGAGTGACATTCCTGGATACATTTCAAACTAATACTGTAGAAATATTTCTACTATATCATATGGCAATAAATCAGTCATCATTTGTTTAACGATATCATTTGAATTTTATCGTTTTAGTGTTCCAGAAATCTTGACAATAACTGTAGAAACGTTTTAATAATGTAGTTTGTCAAAGTTTACGTAAAAGCAAATCGAGAGAAACCGATTATTGTCATTGTACATTATTTGAAAGTAAATTTTCTCAAGATTGCCGCTAGATGGCGGTTTGGCATTTTCTCGCAAGTGCTAAGATTCGTCTTAAGTTACTATATAAGGGCGGTTCAAACATTACGATAATGTGTGTCATCTTAAAGCTGCTGAGTATGAACGATTATTAACAGGCGTATAGTTTTAGGCAGTATTTTCATTATTATTGTGAAATGATACTAATTTGACTGCAATATCACTGCAATTTTTCCCATTCTCACCGTAACAACTAAAAACTCATAATAACATTGTTGTGCTGTTACTGAAATATTGCCTGATTGTCACCAAAAGATTGTACTGATATTCCACGTAATATGCCTGTGATAAGAACGTCTCGGACATTGAATGTTGCTACAGTATCACTGCAACACTACTGCTATATAAAACAGGAATATTTAATATTGCGTGTAGTACTCACGTGATATTACTCCAATATTGAGTGCTATGTGGGACGGCATCCTCTTAACGTGTTAACATACATTTTCTGAATAAAGTAGCCATATATCAGAACATATATCCTTATATATTTGATTTTGCAAAGTACGTTGGCTAAAGGAAAAGCTCAAATAAAGCTTTTAGGGCGTTATCAAAGCTTGATTTTAATTAGTTTATGACTATAAAATTACTAATACATTGAATATTTAAACTAATATATACTAAGGTATATAACAACTAAATAAAATTAATATCTCTTCAATGTATAGTAAATTAGTTGCTGTATAAGCTGTGAGGTGTTGATCCATTTATTTACTTTTTTCAAATTAGATAACAGAAGTGAGTTTTCAGTGTTTTCACAGTTCTTGTAAAAGTGCGTTGTGAACTTTTCATCCAATATAAACTCGATGGAAACAACATGTAATGAAATGGTTTGTAAATCCTCTAACGAGATTAGCGTAAAAGCAGATTACATCCAACAAGGTTGGATTATTTCAAAATGTTAGGATTACCAGTATTATACGAAAGTTGTACATAATAGATTCATTCATAAGTTTTAAAATAATCCTCGATATATCCTAATATATATCTCTGTCTAATAATGTTTTCGGATTATCTGCTCAAGATTTTTTCACTTTATTTACCTTTACTACCCAATTTCAAACGCAGCATTTGCATACGAGTTAATTTATATATAAAAAACGTTATTCCCTCAAAAATACGTCTTGCATATCAATCCTTTTCCTCCTTACTTTCCTCTAGTAAAATGAACCACCAATCTCTCAAATCCCACCTATAATTCTTTCGCTTCACTCCGCACATACACATACCCTCTCGATTCTCACTTCAAGCGCCATTGCGTACGTCGTCACACCACACTTCACTACTAAGTACTTTTCGCCGCTCTCTCTTTCTCTCTCTCTCTCTCTCTTTCGCTGACCGCGTCTCGGATAACATCCAGCCGTTATTAACTGTCTCGTTGGCCTAAGTGCCTAATTACGCGATTACGAGCCGCGACGTCGTCGCACTCGTACACGGCTATACCTACTTTACTTCACTCCATTCCCCGGTCTACGCGCGCCGCGGTTTCGTTTTCTTCCATCACGGCGTGGCTTTGATGCTGGAGCGTGATTTTTTTGAATGGCGTCGCGCGTAGGTATGTATGGCGCACACTGTCCGAATTTACTCGGGCGTGAATGGGATGTATAAATGCGCGTCTTAGGAGGAGATTTCTTGGAAGTGGCTGTGTGAAACGTATTTTAGGATTAGATGGGTTGCGAGATGGAATAAGGCGAGGCTTTATGTGCATTGCAGAATTTGCGTTCAATGAGTTTTTATTTTTATTTTTAAATAGGCTTCGTTCGGAGAGTCGTTGAGAAATAGTGAAAATTACAAGGATGGTGTTCTTAATTGAAATGCTACTTATTTGTAATTATACGTATACCACTTTTTTGTACTACCTAATTATCCGTAGCTATTGTGAACAATTTAAAGCAATTGCTTCAGTGGCTTTCTATACAACAAAAACTATATAACTAGTCGTACTTTATATAACTAGTTTTTCTGCAGAAACTTTTGCAGACCGACTAGCTTTTAAAAATGCAGTTTAATCTCGAATTTTTTCCATCAGCGCTTCAGATACATATTAAAACTAACGACGGATAAAGTGCTTACCCGCATTTGATAAAATCAATCGCGCGGCATAAGCATCAGAAATAGATCCGCCTCTATCCATACACACGCTCGCCACGTCTATCTTTACACAGTGGGAAAACATTAATTAACAGCCATGGCAACTTGTTTGTCGAGCGATCTTAATTGTTCAGGGTCACTGGAATCACGCATCCATGCATACATCTACAACGCACACACAGCCAGTGCATTCGGGTCACTCTATATACATTCCCCGGGACGCTAATTGAGTCGCGGATCAAAAGAGGCGAATGTAAATTAGAAACGCGCTATTAAAGAGCCGGCGAACTCTTTATCCCAGTGGAGAAAGAACGTAACTCTCGCGCAACGCGAGAGAACCTCGACGAAATAAAAGACGAGAGCGGAATCGCGTATATATCTATATAAAAGAGGCAAAAGGTCGCGAGAGGGAGAAAGAGAGAGAGAGATGGATTGTGAAAAATGGAGAAACGAAAGGCGAGGGGGTGGGGGAATGGGGTGGGGTAAAGAAAACGAAAAGAGGTGATAAAGTGCGGACACGAGAGGAGACTGACGCGCAGCCGAGCGAGCGAACGGCCCGAGGGCGATTCCGTACGTACCTACGCTTTTATGATATTCCCGCGAACGAAGTTCTCGCTCTCTCTCTCTCTCTCTCTCTCGCTCTCTCGGTCGCTCGTCGCGAGCTGTACTACGTGCGAATCGCATTTCTCTATTTTCCTTCGGGGCTCTTCTTTCATTTTTTTTTCTTTTTCATCCTTTGTGCTGTGCTGAGGGGAAGAGGATGATTTTATTATTAATAAAAGAGGGGGGTTGTAAAATGTCTGGGAGAAGTGGGTTTTTGAGAAGAATGAAGGTGTTTGGTGCTTTGGGATGAGGTGTTAATATTTTTTGGTTGCTTTTGGGTTCTGTCATGCGTAGGAATGTATACTCTTTGGAAGAACGAAGGTGTTACATAAATATACTTTGATTTAAAATGTAAATACTTGGTGTTAACAGTTTTACCTTTACATATCATTCTGAAAAATCTCTTCTGTGAAGAGTTGTTTTATTCTTAAAGTTTAGAAAGTTTTTCTATACATAAAAGATCATGTTTGATCAGTATAAAGTGAACACGAAGATTAACAAGCACATGCTCTTGGGTCAATTATTCTTATTCAACGTGAATCTTTTAACTAGATAATTATTTAAAAATCTAAAACTAACAATGTAATACCTAATAAAATCAATTATTTCAAAAGTTACAGGCAAGATAACAAAAATGTTTACCACTAAAACTATACATAAAACAAAATAATATTCAACAAATAGAAAAGAATTAATAATACGTACTTTTATAGTTTATATACACTTTGATACATAATAGCTATTACTTCTTTCTAAGAAAATTTATTTTGAATAATTTGGAATAATAGTAAAATGTAACGAATTTGTAGCAATGTCGCACAAAGTATGCATGAGTCTTCAAATAAAATTACATACGTGTCAATAAACTTCTTATGCTTGAGAAGCATTAAATATACTTTTAACTCAAAACTATGATAAATTCATAGGATTTACTCATTTGTATTGAAATACTCTAAAAAATCACGTTTTAATGTAATTAACATATAGTGAAATATGTTAGATCCCCATCTAAAATAAATAGTATAGATTTAAGAATATTAGTTTGACATCCCTCTTAAACCACACATAACTAAAGTTCACACACCCCACCATCTCTTATTTCACAAATTTCTAATCCATTAAAAAAAGCCACAAAACAACTCATCCACCCAATATCAATTCACCCCCTCCCAAAAGACAACCACAAAATCCACAACAACCCAACTAAACACACCATCCAAAAAAGCCGGAAGGCCGACAGACTCCTTCAGCGCAGGAATCAACATCCTCCGATCGACGCTCGTTTCCTCCACTGCTGCTTCTCACTATGTACCACCGCACCGCTGCACTCTGTACACTCCTCTCGTTCCCGCTAATCCCGGTTAAGAGTCCGCACACAAACACACACACACAGACAGAACGATGCCCTTTCACGTGCGCGCTCTCGCGCAATTTATCACCGACGTTTAAGCCTCTACCACTTTCCCGGTGCACTGCAGCTAGCTCTTTTCTGCGTCTCGATGGCGCGAGCTTTCCGAAAAGAGGAGAGAGAGAGAGAAGCGAGAGGAAAGCTCTTGCGTACTTTTACGCGCGGGAGCTCGATACAAAGGGGGTCTTTCAGCTCGGGGGTGCGAGTGAGAGAGATGGCGACGTGTATTGGAGTTCTGGAGGGACAGGTTGGCGAGAGGTGGAGAATGCGAATTGTAGAGTTTAGAGACAACTTTGGATGCAATGACAGCGTTAACGAGGTGTAGAATAATAGTCTATTGTAAATTTAAATTTACCGCCTTACATCTTACTGGCAGAGAATTAATTAATCCTACCTTGTACAAAATGTATGTCATTTTTTACATAAATTTATCATAAATCAGTATATTTACATCAAATAAACGTATGTGCAACCTCGTAAATTAAAGTTGACAGACTCAAACCAGGTTGAGTTTTTATGGTTTTATTTTTGCAATGTATGGAGATCAATGTTGCAATATTTTGAAGAAGTGGTCTAATTTTCGATGTCAGTTGGCGAAAGCTAATGCCAGATTATCCTTTTTAATAAAATGTAAAAAGGCAAGTGTGACTCCTGTACATATTTCGAGAAATTTTCGACGTAAATTTGATTTCAAGAGTAACTGTTGTCAGCAAAAGTTCGATCACTTTGAAGAATCTCATTGTTCAAGACTGCTTAAATTAGAAATTAATGACACTTTTGTACACATAGAATTTTTGAAAAAAAGACTTAATGCGATAGCTCTATTGTTACGTACTTTACATTTTGAGGTTAACCTTCTTGACATGTTCTTAAAATCTACAGAGATTAAATGTTCAAATATTTACATACAGTTAACGAATTCACTGAATAAAAAATTTAATAATTTAATGAATAGCAAATTCTCCAAAAACTGTGTGATTAATAATAATAGCAACAAAAAATGGGTAATGAACCTCTCGAACATTGAGCTGCCTTCTGAGGTGATTGATGTTGTCTCGATGGGTCACAACTTCAACAAAAACAGTAAGCTTAATAAGAAAGATATTATTACAACTATAAAAAACTTTGAAAGTAGTATTTATATGTTAGAGACTGAAACAAAATGTTTACTTAGAGATACACTTATTAAAAATATAGAATCTGTTTGCAATAATGATTTACTATTTAATAGTTTTGATAAGGAATTCTGTCAAAAATTAGCAATAACCAAAGAATTTTGTTCTAAGAATCCATCTATGTTTTTTACTAGAGCTGATAAAGGTAGTTTGACTGTGTGCCTTAATTATGATGATTACAATGAAAAAATGTCTAATCTTCTTAGTGATACTAAAACTTATAAAACGTTAAAAAAGAATCCTCTTGTATCAATGCAAAAAAATGTATACAATATTTTATCTGATTTAAATGATAGTGATTGCTTAGATTTAAAATATGATAGGTATAAATTACAACAAACTAATACTATTCTTCCCAGAGCTTATGGATTACCTAAGATTCACAAAAAAGATGTACCTTTAAGACCAATTATTTCAACTGTTAATAGTCCTACACATTTTCTAGCTAATGTTATTGATAAAACTCTTAGACTTGTTTTTAAAAATCCTGCTTCACATATTGACAATAGTTTTGCTTTAAAAGAAAAAGTAACTAATATATATATTCCTCATGGATATATTTTAGTTTCCCTTGATGTGATCTCTTTGTTTACTAACATACCGATAGAATTAGTGTTATGCAGTTTAGATAAACGTTTTCAAATTATTCAAAGTCATTCTAAAATTCCGTTTGATAATATAAGAACCATAGTCAAATTCCTTTTTGATAACACTTACTTTCAGTTTAACAATATAATTTATAAACAAATCTTTGGTACACCCATGGGCTCTCCTATTTCTCCATTGTTTGCCGATATTGTTATGGAAGACTTAGAAACTACAGTTCTCAGTGAATTAAAAAATAATCATAATGTCTCACCACTGTTCTACTTGAGATATGTTGACGATACAACTTTGTGTGTGAAAGAAGACGAGTTAGACTTAGTTTTAAACAAATTTAATAGTTATAATAAATATTTACAATTTACACACGAGATACAAAACAATAATATGATTCCTTTTCTAGATGTCACATTAACAATAAATAATAATAGTATTATTACAAATTGGTACCAAAAACCCACAAACACTAATAGAGTTTTAAATTTTAATTCAAACCATACAATTCAACTAAAACGCAACATTATTTACAATCTAGTAGATAGAGCTCTTCTTCTCTCACACAACCAATTTCACAATAAAAATTTATTCATAGTTAAAAAAATACTTAGCGAAAATAGTTACCCAGAGAAATTTATTGATAGTTGTATCCGTTATCGTGTTAGATATCACACTCTTGGCAACTCAAAAACAAAAAATAATGAGTCTGCAGTTAAAAATGTTATGTCGATTCCGTTTCATGAAAAATTATTTTTTACATGTAAGTCTTCTTTTAAAAAATATGGTTTTACTATTGTTCCTTGTATGTCAAATAAATTAAATAGTATTATTAAGTTAGGTAAGGATAAGCTGGATAAATGGTGCGAGACCAATGTTGTATACGAGATTCCGTGCAATAATTGTAATGCTACTTATGTAGGCCAAACTAAGAGAAATTTGAAAAAGAGAATAGATGAGCACAAAAAAACTTCTTTAGACAAAATATTACCAATTCCTACTCATATTAATGATTTTTCACATAGTTTTGACTTTGCTAATGTTAAAATTTTAGATAAAGAACCAAATAATTTCAAAAGATTAATATCAGAAAGTATATTTATTAATATTAATAAGAACAATATTAATAAACAAGAAGACTTCAACACGATTAGTAAACAATATAATAAATTAAATAAATATTTAAATAAACCAATTTCTGTCACTGTATAACTTTCCCCCTTTTTCAAATTTGCTCTGTGTTATGTATAGGCCGTCTATATATGTGTGTATGGGCCGTCTATGTATGTGTGTATAGGCCTTCTATGTATGTGTGTATAGGTGAGCTCCGCCGCGCAGACTCCGTACATTCTTGTGCTTCTTATGTGACTTCTATAGACTGACAATACTTATAACGAGAGAGACACGTTTGTCTCATGTGATATTTAATTGATATTTTTTACTTATTATGGTATGACCAGTATTTTTCGAATGGTATGTAACAACCAAGTTTATGATGTCTATATTTTGTAAAAATAATTTTATATGTTTATATGTTTTTTGTTTGAATAAAGGCTTGAAGAGGTCCCCACCAGGGACGAAACGTTGCCGTTTATTTTTAATTTTAATTATGAGTTGAGAATTTTTTTTTTCTGAAGACCAGGGTTATTCTCCCACGTTTGTGCTTCCCAAATCCAATTCCTAAAGTTGAATAGGTCAGCTGTAATTTAGGAGATTACAGAAGGTTATAGAATACACGGTTCTAGATTTATATTCGATTAAATCCAAATGTGCGAAAATGATGCGAAAATAAATTCGTGCGTAGGAGGGTTTATTGGTTATAATTAAATATATAGACCGAATAATATCGGGCTTTGTTTGCCCTTTCTTATACATAATGATCAGAGTTGGGTTTCCAACACGGTTCAGAGGATTTATACTCTATAAAACGGGTCTTATACCGAAAAATGTCGGAAACTAAGGTATTGTACTTTAAACACAAGAGATTATTCAAATTAAATATAACTGCACATTTATTTATATAAAATAAGTTTTTTAACTGTTAAGCAGTATTTCTAAGAATTAAAAACTATTTTAAAAAAAATAATAATTAATTTCATAGTAAAAGAATAAATTGCGCAAAAAAACCCGCCGATTCATTAAAAATTAAATTCCTCAAACTTAATTAATTGTTATAATATGAAATTATTTATTCTAATATATTAATTTAAATGGGTAATGCTCATTTAATAACGCTATAAATTATTTCAAATGTTTTTAAATAACTTCCGCTAATAGATTCCGAGATATAACCTATATTATATATTGTACCTCATATATGAAAATATAAGAAATAAAATGCAATAACTAATCCGGAAATGCTTGTACTAATATAGCTACTTTCGAGCTCCAAGAAAAACATTTTAACAAATGTCAAACATTAATTAATTTGAACATGTCATTTTTTTAGCATTTCATAAAATTATCTTGGTACTGTAACTATTCTTATTATCAATTTTAAATAACTTAATAACAAATTACTAACTTTCAATTCAGATTGTCTTAAAACTTGTTTTTAACATGTTTCTTCTAAACATTTTTTTTTACTTTTAAGGAAGCAAGCAAAAAAAATGTTAAGTTAAGAAGAGCTTTTAAAAGTTTTCGGAATTCCTTGTGATAGTTATTTAAATGTTGTATAATGCTAGGTGTTATCGGCAATAGCTTAACGTACATAATTTATTAATTATACATCTTGAATGAAAGATTAAAAGTGTGATTTATAAGCTGTTTTAAAAATATACGATACATATGTAATATAAATGTTTTATTATAAAAATAAATGTTTTGCTTATAAATCCTAAAGGTATAAAAAGATAATGTTTCCAATTTCTTGTATTTAACTACATTCTTCTTGACCAAGTCTTAGTAATGGACATTAAATCTTTAAAAATCGTTGGTAGCTGCTTTAGCAGAATACTTTCTTAAGATGGTTCTATGCCCAATAAATCAAATTTACCAGCTTCCGAAACAACGTTCTGAATTTCAAGTATATTAAATATAAGCATATCAGAAAGTTATTTGTGAAATAGACGTTTTTCTATATTTTTCACACTAAAATAAAAACATTATATTATTTACTTTTCAAAAAAAAAAATTATTTTAGTATCATGACTCATCTTTACTGGCACTTTAACAGCGTCTCGCTTTAAATATTAAATAACGGTACAGTGATAATTGCTGAGATTAGTTTCTTCTATTTTTTCATACCAAAAAAGTTTTGCTTTTCTGAACAACATAAATGTTATTCGATATTGAAAATTAAAGCGAGACGCCATTAAACTGCTAGTGAAGATAAGGCATCAGGCATAACAAAAAATATTTAAAGAAAAAATAAAAATGTACTGCTTTTGAACCTATTTTTAACTGATTGATGCTCTTATTTTTCAAAAATGAATTTTATGAAAAAATTAAAACATACAAAAGTTTTCAAATGTTAATGTGTGTTTTCTCACGCGCATAGATCATCATGAAGATAAAAGAATGTTAATATTTCATCTAATGTCATTCGAATGAAACCTCGAGAGGCAATCGTAGAAGTGCTGAAATACTGACTTGAAACTTTGTATAATGATTCATTGTTATATAAGAAAGGGCAACAAAGTTTTATGTAATTTGGTCTATATGTTTAATTATTTATCGATCGGTCGGAACTTTTACACCCCATCAACAGATCACATAAAAAATATTAAATCATCTTATTAATTAATTTTTAGTGCAAATATTCAAATTATAACATCACTCAATAACACCTACGTATTGATAAAACGAAATATATATAATACATATCTTATAGCATATCGTATACTGTATTCTAATTTAATGTCTAATGCCCTTAATTAATAACAAACATTTTTTATATAAGTTATAAAAGAAATAAAAGTTTGAACCATTTAAAACCTCATCTGGCACAGATTTAATTGTTTCGAACGGGACAATTAGGTAAATGCATTACATCACGAATAATTAATCAATGTAGATTCTAGAGCCTATTAAGCTCAAATATGGTCCAAAAATATATATTATGCAAAATTATTTCAGCATAATATTTTATAAAAATAATAATTTCAGAATTTCCATACTTTTTTGAAAGAAAAAAAAGTATAATCTTACTTAGAAGATGAAAATATATATTATGTTGAATATATTCAATATTTTATTATGAAATTTTCTTTATATTGAGATAAATTTAAAAAGTTTAATATATATTATAACGGTACAATGTGCTGTTAGATAATTATAAAATAATAATAAATGTAATGTAATTAAATTTTACATGTATAATTAATTAACGAAAATAATTCCGCATTAGTTATAAAACAATTAATTTCTACTTTTTTAAATATTAAATACTCTACAATCAATTTTTAATTAAAAATAGGTAAAAGATGTGACAAATTAAAAAGTGTCCTTTGAAGAAGTCTTCCTTTTAAGCACTGAATTTCAAGAGAAAATAACTGTATTTTCCAATATAGGTACAATATTACTTGGTTTACTTTCAAAGTAATCGGTTTGATAGCGTTTAATCAAGGAAAATTTAATATCTTTCACAAGATACATCCATAGTACACGAGTTGTTTCTCATTGAGTTACATCGACTTCTCTCGCTATGAATGCTATAATTACCGTGTATTCATTGATACGTGATAAGTAAATACAAAACTTTGTGTTCTCTGTAAAGGAGGTTGCGCATTCGATAACGATAAATCATGAATGAAACTCTCTTTTCATTCCTGAAACTGATACAGAAGTTTGCAAGTCTCTGAATAAAACTGGTAACTTTGTTAATACACGTCCTAGAACATCTTGAAACTACAAATTAGATTAAATTCACGTTAACAAATTACAAACAACTTTTCAAGATTTGCTGTTATAATTGAGTGGAAGATTCATGAAAAAAACTTTGTTTGCGATCATTCATTGGTGGATCGACTTTTTATACCATGGCGTGAATTGATTTACTCAACATTTTCAGAGACCGTGATTGACGTTGATTAAAGCTTGAAATAAGAGAAGGCAAATTCAATTAAAGTAATGACGTTTTTCAATACCCGCGTCAGTGTAATAGAGTACTCCAGGGAGATTTAAATCAGTCTGGAATCTCCAGTGACATCCGGTCCAATTCAGCCGGTGACTATTTGAAGAACGGTTTTCATCGTACATCGCGCCATAGACTTTTGTGAAATTAACTTAGCGCATCGGAAGTAAACTAATCGGTAAAAAAAATTGGCAACTAAGGAATTAAATTGTCAAATAGCTAAATTTATGCACAAATGTACATAACCATATAATTGAAATAAACTCTTAAATCTTTATCAAAGTTTGAATATACTTTAGTTGTTTTAAAACTGTGCTTTTTAACAGGATTTACATTAGCTCGATATTGTAAATGTATCCAGTCACATGACAATTCATGCTATCACATCCTATTCGCCCTGAGCATGACCGGTAGCGCCATCCAAAAGTTGGCAACTCGGAGGGTATATTCAACATATATATCATATATATAGTAATACTTTCAAGGCTCCCTTTATTTCTATATTCCGTCTCCTCATGCGCTGCGATCATTTCTTTTATCCCCTCCAAGCGGATGCTCACAGCAAATACAGACTCGGATTATCAATTAATACTACACATACAATATATTTGTTTTCATACGAATCTTTCAATCAGTCTGAAACAATACCGACACTGTCAATATCAAACGAAAATTAAAACAAAAACTTTTCACTCATCAATGCATGTTCACTATTTACAATGGTCTGGCGCAATGTTAAAATCTGACACGTACCCGATTTTCAAAGAATACGTCACTTTCACATAACAAATGTACATTCGCATCATTCTCCAAATCAATAATACTACCCATCCATCCATCCGTCCATCATTCCCAACGATCCTTAAGACACACGCAAATTGCACGAGCATTCTCCAAAACTGACCCACACTTCTGACACCAAAATTCAACCTGATCCTCTCGCCAAATATTTTGAACTGGAAGGACAATCGCTGCCCAACAGTAGCAAATATATCGAAAATTCGTGCAGGAATTGCACGCACGCGGGGGAGGGCGAAAGGGCGCAATATCGGGGGGTCGCGTATACGATGGACCGGCGAAATTGGAGAGCGACATTCTTGCGGTTGCCGCGCGCGACCAATGAGCGTCCACGGGTTGATGCACCCGAGTTGCCGCGAGTTATAGCGGACGTGTATAGGTGCTTTTTTGCACGTTACAGCAGAAATGTGATGGAGGAGTTTTTGATTTTTTGGGTTTTGGTCGATGGGGTGTCGGTGATGGTGATTCACGGTGGGCAGTCGCTGGGAATAGGAGTGTTATTGTTTTGTGTAAAGTGAATAAGGAGACAGACTGATTGATAAGGAAATATTTTATGAATGGTTCGCTGAGAATATGCAAGTTGTACGTGGACTTTGTAATCATTTTGGAATTTTAAGTATCTAAGGTATTTAGTAGGATGGTTTTTACAAATTATTTTAATAGTTAAAGTAGAATTTTTAAATTGTCTTATATATCTAGGTGGAGATGAAATATTCACTGGTACTGAGTAATCTGAAAAAGAAAAGATATTTTTTGATGGATTCTAAAAGAAGAGAAGACTTTTATCTTAGACGTAATGATTAGGAAATACTTATCTTACTCGTTACGATAAGGAACATTGTGTTTCAGACTATTTTTAGCTTAATTTGTAGCTTCTGATTTTACCAAGAAAATTATTATAATGAGTGCTATTCAAAATTTCATATTTACAATCATTATGATAATAATCTTAGATCAAGTAGTATTAAAGAATGAATGAATATTAGAGTATAAACTGTCTAATTATAATACATTTATTGTTTCGTAAGATAGGTCTTATCTCTTAGGATGTATCGCTTTAATAACGATACGAGTAATTAAGTTTTCAAATATCTTTCCTTTTTGTCAAAGTGAGATCTGAAATTATTCGACACTAATAAAGTTAAGTTACTTTACTCGGTAATTTAAACCCTGAAAAAATGAGAATTCTATAATAATAATAACAACTGTCCCGATACGATTTATGCTAAATTAAAAGCTAAGATTCGTGAACAAGCAGCATGCTTAGAATACAATTGATTTTAAAACGGTCTACTTTATTAAGATGTACTAAAACAGAACTAAAGGATTAATTAATTACCGCAATAATTCACTCCAACCGACTTTCTAACCGCTCTAAAATTTATCACAATTTTTCTCAATTACGTGATTAATATGAGCTCCGTAAAAGGCAAAACCTTTATTGCGCAATAAAAAACGCGAACCTATCAAGTAACTACACTCTCCGGTGTAACAATTTTTACCGCTCGAAAAAAGAAAATAAAAAAGAAAAATATAAAGAAAGCCATCATAAGTCATCGTAATAACGCTCACGCGCGCAATTTCTTTTATTGAGCTATTATTTTCGTATATATAAGGACACTCGCGCTCACAAACGCTCTAAACAATCTCCCTTGCGATTATCGGCGAAATAGGTGACCACGAAGCTAAAAAAAAACCACGCTACGCTGAAGTACGCGCTTTTCCCGCGTGCGGAAACTAGTACCAGTTCCCCTTGTGCTGCGCGCGGCGCACAATTATTAACCTGCGACCGCCGCTGCACTACACCTGTCGGCTCGTTAGCGCGAACTTGACAAATGGCGCTCTGCAGCAGCGGCAGCGAGAAACTGCAGGACTTTGTGAAAAAAGCGCACGTTCACTCGGAGCAAATGCGAAAATGATTTGGAGAGAGGATGCGAAGTGGAGGAGAAGAATGTATGGAGAAGTGTTACATACTTTGTATTATTGTCGTTTAACATTGGAGCTTATTATTGCGCAGTCAAGGTCAGGTGCAAGGATGGCGTGCAGCGCAATCGCAATTACGCGCGTAATGCCAGATGCTAAGCGTAGATTTCGAGCGTTTTTCTTGCACGCGAATGGAGACTTGGGTGGAGTGAGTTTGCGCTGCGATAGCGCAGAATTGTTCTGTGAGGAATTTGAATAATACGCTGTAATTATTGAGATGAATTATGTTTAATTTGATAACGATAAATTATAGTGCAGAGTAATGTGAGGTGTAATTTTACATGATAGTTTTATTTGTGTTACATGATATTTTTTAATTATAGTCAAATACAAAATTAAATAAATATTTCAATTTCAAGCTTATTCAAATTTTTCTATAACTTTGGCTAGATATACGTATATTTCGACGATATCTCAGAAATAGCTTGACCAATTTAGCTGAAATTTTTACAATAACTCTTACTGCACAGGCTGGTTGTAATGTAATTTCTACACTTAAGCTTCAAGCGAGAAGTTATCATTCAACTGAGTTCAAGTGTAGTTGGACAAAACTCATTAATGTTAAATGCATTAAATTAATTAAATGCAATTTATTATTAAATAATATTTGTGAAATAAAGTGTATAAAAACATAGATTATTTTGTATTTTAGACACATATAATGGATTAATTTTAAGGTTAAGACAGATTAACCGCTGTTTAATGCCGTATCTTCACCAACCTTTTAATAGAGACTCTCTTTAACTTTTAATATTGAATAATATTACATTAACAATCGCTAGTCAATTTCAAAATAGTTCTATTATAGAGAATTATATCTTCTATGTATTCATACTAAATAGGTTTTTCTTTTCTAAATAACTTTCCTAAATTCTATTATTTATCTTATTTTATAATATTATAGAATTTATGATATTATAGATTTTTTTTAGTAAACTCTTTTTGTCTTATTATCATAAAAATTATTGTTTATTACTTTTATTGTTAATACAAAACAATTAATTGAGATTTTAAACTACTTTTGGTTAACGTCATATTCTAATATAGTATACCATACTTTATTTGTAAACTTTCTCAATTTTCACAAAACATTCAAAATGAAAGAAGATGCAGCTTTCTAGAACTTTTATGGCATCATTTTTTATTATTATGCGACACCTTGCAAGTTACATGAACTATTGCGACGTCAGATATAAACTTTCGCAAGTTACACCAACTGTTATAACAACTAGTTCTATTTACTAAATTTCCACACATTAGTGAATCGGTTTAAGTTTTCTACACAAATAGTAGCTACAGCTGGAACAAATTTTAATAATCCAATATAGTTCATCTCTTGCTACCGATAATCGACTATTCCGCAAAATACAAACTCAACCTTCGTTCCCCAAATCGAACGCACACACATCCAAAAAAAAGGAAATCACAAGAACGAAGCGGCACTAAAAAAGCTGTGCACTATGGGAAAAGGGGTAAATACCTGCCAGAAACACGGGCGATAACGTCGATATGGCTTATCATCACCGCGCGCGTCCGCTGCGTTGTGAGTCGATAAAACGATATACTTCGCGGCAGTCGCGATATAGATGCGCCCGCGACGTAAATTGAAGAGTCGACCGCACCTGTCGCGGCGAATATTGACGCACGCGAGTCATAAATAATTACTTTTCACGCAGCGACGCGTTGGCTGCTGGACGCGCCACGGCAGTCGATGGTTTATTACTTTGAACTCGATGTGATTTCCGTCTCATTAATGGCGATTTGCTTCGTTTGATTTTCAGCGAATAGGGGAACATTGTTCACGCCTAACGAGCCACTCGAGTTGTTGTCAGTTGCGCTCTCGTCTTTGGGTTTCGTTCGGATTGGTACAATATATTGTAACGGAGAAGCTGTTAATTGTTAGATGTATGAGAAAATAATTTTTGACAAAAATAACAATGAGTTCTACGTAAATATATCTACTTATAATAGTTATACATTATAATGATCTTTAGTTTACTGTAATTAATAATAAAAATATCTAAAAACTATGTAAAAAATTATTTTACATAAAATAATGTTCTTTTAAGGTATAAGGATTTCAAGAAATCTAGTTCTCACGTGATGTACAATTGAGCAGTGGCTGAACAAACTCAGATAGTTCCACTATTTACAACTCTGAGAAAATTAATAAAAACTGTAATCTCATTCTACAACTTGAAATGTCTCATATTACAGATGTTCTGTTAATTTCTGAATAATAAGTTTGGATAAAATATAACACTAGAAATCTGACCAGAACATTACATTACTAAGATGAGAAACACGTCAAATCAACTTTCACCAAAAGCAAAATTATTCGGTCTTATTCGTTCATGTCTCAACTACAGAAGCATTCTTTAACGGATTGACTTAAAACCTTCAGGAAATATTTAGAACCGCATCTATTAAAATTAGCAAAACAGGATTTAGAATTAGTTAGGTTTAGTTCTAACTAAACTCTATTGTTTAGAACAAAGTTCAAGAGTATATTATATATATATATATATATATATATATATATATATATATATATATATATATATATATATATATATATATATATATATATATATATATATATATGAGATTTCAGACATTTTAATAAATGTTGCTACTGATAATGCAGTTTTTTTAAATTTTCTAAATTCTGTTTAGTTTCTTAAAAGACAATGACGTTCTGAAGAATTTCATCGTGCATCTTAAAAGAATTCTAGATTACATAAAAATAAAAATATTGATAATAAAAATTAAAAAAAGTGAAAATTAATAGGTAAAACTTTAAATATGCATACTAATTTCCCATAACTAAGTTCACCGCAACTGAATATAAATCTAAAACACAAAAACCATATTCAACCGAAAGCCCAGGAAAGAACCACACGTTTCTACGCCTCCTCGAAATAGAAAAGCGCCCAAAAAACCGCTAAAATAGCGAACAACGCGCGCACTCTCGCGCACAACAGTTTGCAATATACGACTTCCATTTGCTGGCCGCCCACGCACACAGACGCACGAATGCACACTCGCTCGCGCTCCCCGTTGCCGGCGCATCGCGTCGTTTTGGACCCTGTGCACACACATTCGCGCGTTTCCCCGGCTGCCTGTCCGTTGCGGTGCTTTGTTTTTTTCGGGCTCGAAGCTCTGGTTCTATGCTGGCGCTCTAGCGCGCAACCAAGGAAAATATGGGACTCGAATGTCTCCCGCGCGCGCAAACTTTCGCGGATGTGTATACGCAAACAAGGGCGTGCGAGTGTGCAGGGAGGTTTCCGTGTTGGTACAGACGGAGTTGATTGAGGATGAATTTTGAAAAGTGAATTTGAACAATTTTTTGGGGGAAGGTGAAACGAGATGAAGTGTATGTGTATACGAATGATAAGTAAATGTGTAACAAAGCGTGGAAAATGTGAATTTATTTTTGATGTCTTATTACATTTTCTCACATTTTTAATATGACATACTAAAATGTTATTCGCCTCTAGAAACAGACATTATTTTACTTTCGTACGTTTATATACATATTTTTACATTTTTCAACATTTCTGTACTTTTTCTCTTATTGTTACTGGTTTTCTCGTAAGGAAATGTAAGTGAATATAAAAAAAATGAGAATTTGGAGAAAGAATAGCAAAATGATGAAAAATGTTATAAATATAATAAAATGTAAAAAATATCCAAAGGTGTGAGTAAATGTGTCAAAAGAGCGAGAAAATATGACACCATTAAATTTTTAGACGTTATTTTTCAAATTCAAAGAAAATTTGAATTTTCTCACGTGCCTACATATTTCCTGCATTTCTCATATGACCACATATTTTCTTGCATATTTCCGCTTACTCACCCTTCATTTTTTCCAGTCGAGTGAAATCACAATCTTTTTATTTTAGAATCCCGGAGATCTGAATAAATTTGTAACTTAGTATCAATTGAATAATAATTTGAAATTTTTTAACTTAATCGAATCAACTAATTTTTTCTTACTGTATGCATTCACTAGCACTGAAAGAAGTGTGTAAAATGAAAAGAATGTGTATATACCCCTTGAAAAATATATTTTCTTACCATAAATATTTGTTCTATTTCAGTTTTATTTGAATCAAATAAGTCGTC
This sequence comes from Gastracanthus pulcherrimus, assembly GCA_949152435.1. Lineage (NCBI taxonomy): Eukaryota > Metazoa > Arthropoda > Insecta > Hymenoptera > Pteromalidae > Gastracanthus > Gastracanthus pulcherrimus. Next base: position 178,685,105 of record OX424575.1, on the reverse strand, counting down.
ATTGTTGAAAACTAATAAACATTCGCTATTTTCGAGTAAATGATTTTCTAAAAAAGAAAAACAAAACGTAGGCAACGCGCTAAACAACATTTCATCTAGTAGCTACACTATCATCCAACCCAAAAATTCAGCTAAGATTAATCTCCTCACTCCTCGAAACACCAAGATCACCATACAACCCTCCAACACGCCTGCAAGCCAGCACGGACATACCCACGCAGAATCCTCCCTCCGCAAACACCCAGATTCCCCTCCCACCATAAGCTGCAGCTCCAGCTCCACCCTCCCCCCATCTCTACCGGAGAGCTCCGCACCTCCGGATGTGCAGAGCTGTATAGTCCGGAAAGCAAAGGAAATGGAGGCGAATAGAACAGAGAGAAGAACGAAAAAAGGACCGTCGTCGCGAGGGAAATAAATTGCGCGCTTATCGTCTCTGGCCGTGACGTCGCACTCAGCCACCAGCTGGAAAACAATAATATCTGGGACGCGAGCGCTCGTGGGAGTTCGATTTTGCGCTCCTCGGACGAGGCTGCGCGCGAGTGTGTCCCGGGAGGCTGGAGCAGCCGCTTTTTCGCTCGTTTGCATAATTTTTCCTTTGCTCTCGCGTGGGATCGAAGATTTTTTGGGGTTTTATTCTGGGGGGTGGGGTGGGATTGAGTCGTGATTTTGGGGGGAAGACGGAAGATTGTTCTTTTTTTAAAGTATACTCAGATATATAGATGTATTGTTGGTGAGGATTGCGTATGGAAGAGGTTGGAATGGAGGAAGTTAAGAGGTATGGAATACGGTATAAGAGCATGATTGAAATTTAATGAATGGAACGTATAATTTTTAGGACAGCACTGATGTATTATGAAGGATTTGCATTGTTATTATGAGTGCACTCGAATATTCACGGTATTCCCACGAAATTGAGAGGGCTGTAATGAATCTGAAATGTTCTCTCCGGATGCATGGAATAATATATTACAAAATAATGTACTTTGGAACATCCTGTCTGGAGTATTTATTTGTAAAATGCAAATTGAAAACCGGTATGTGTGGAATTATTATTTATTAACTTTTATTTTGTTTTTTAACATCAGAGAAAGCTTTGTAAAGGGGACATTTTGAAATTCGATATTCTTTTAAATTGTGCAATGGTGCATTTCAGTAGAAAAAAAAAACATTTTTTCATTTACTGTAGAGCTGAAAATTTTCATTTAATTTAGTTTGCTATGAGCTACTATTTTATATTCCGGTACTATTTTCATTTGATCCTTTGGGACCAAACTTTTTATTTTATATGTAAATAGAAATTTACTAGATCTGTGTCGTTAGAAATATGATTTTATAAATGAACATGCAAGAGAAATCTTTTTCATATCTGTATCAACAGAAAAACAAATCGATATTTTTGAAATGAAAAATTAAAATTCATTTTTTAAGAATTTTGAAAATTATATAAGACATATTTATGTAACATATGTTATATGGTACCGCTATTGTCAGTTCGATATAAACGCTCGGTTGGAAATTCAAAATTAATGAAAATAAATTCATAGTGTCTGTGATTGAAAAGTTTGAAAATTATAAAAAATGGGGTCATACTATATATATGAGATATTGGATTCTACATATAAGGCATAACTAGATACTGTTTTGGATTTAATTTATGATTTAAAAGAAAATCAAAATGCCTAGTCTTACCCTACCCGTATGATCAAAACGGGTACCTATCTTAAAAAATATTGAAATCCATATAACTGCAGTCTATAAAATTGTTTTAATTAAAAATCATTGTATAATACAAAATATTTATTTATTTAAGAACATATGTCTATATAATGTATTTTTAAGCAAGAATCACAAATAAAGAGGTCCTCTTCACGTACACTGTTGGGAGATACTTTTTGGCCACCTTTGCCGTGTAAAAAAAAAGTAAGCGCAGTATAATTGTTCATTATGGTACATAAAATAACAATTCAAATACTGCGACATAGTGATACATACATATAGAATGTAATGCTTCAGTCACTGAAATAAATTCTCTACGTAAACATTTTTTATGGTAATTTAATCTTTTATCTTTTTATTTTATGTTGATCTTTATTTGCTTCAAAACTTTACACTTCCATAAAACAAAAAATATTGAATTCATGTGGGTAAAGTTTGTTTTAGATTGATCGTAATGTTAATTAGTAACTAATAACATGAATTTAGTAATTATGGCAATGCACATCACAAAAACAGGTGTTCCCGGTTTGACCCGCCTACCCGGTTTTAGCGTACTCTCCCCTAGTTGTTGATCTATTAGGGAAGAGTGGGGAAAAATAGTCAGTTTGCGGAGTAAAATAGATATTTTGGATATTAAGAATATATAAATCCTATTTCAAGCAAATCAAAAACTTCTAATAGTACATATAATACTTTATGCCCATCTTAACTGTGGACACATTTTGACTTGAAAAGCGGGACTAATGAACTGTTAAAAGACGACATTGTTAAAAGAGAATCGAAAATCAGGGTTATTGGTAGAACTTGATGAAATAAAGGAATTTGGAGTAGTTTCTAGTGAAGTAATTTTGGTCTCGCATTTCAGGGAAGAAAGTGACCATTTTCGTTCTGATGGGCATAAAGTAAATTTTAATATCTCATTTAAAATTTCCAATAGATACAAAAACCATCTTATTAAGTGTAAATATCCGAAATTCTTAATATGAAAAAAGTCTTTCTAAAACTATGCAGGTGTCTATTTCTGCCCCCTGTATGGGGCAAAATAGACATTGACGAGATAACAATTAATATAAAAAAAATTGGGACAATTTTATCAGTTTGCTAGGTGACATTATTACTTTGCGGACGAAAATTAGTACTTTAGTACTTATTAGATTATGGTTATTTAATTTTAGTTTTAACTTAATGTAAAATAATGAAGACAAATAAGGTGGGGCAAAATACACCATTATAGTGGGACAAAATATAGTCACTTTATTTTTATCGATGCTGGTTTATTTTAATCTTATTTTCACTTTACTAATAGTCACTATATATATCTGTGTGTTAATAAACAAATTTTAGACTTTCAACGAAGCCTGCTATTATTGAATAAGCCAAATGTCAGTTTTGCCCCATGTCTATATTACCCCTCTCTCCCCTACTCATTTATTCAATAATAAAATCATTGTTAAAATTACAATAACAATTCTCCAAAAGCTCCAAGAGATCACAGATTACTCCATAATTTTGTTCATCTACATACTAAAACTTCGCAACGCCTTAATTTACATACCCACATCAACGTCTAATTCCTCCACCACCGCCCAAATTACTTTCCCATTCAATCACGCAAAAAAAAGGAAACCCACAACCACGACCAACGTGCAAATAAACACACCATCAAATCCTCTTCAGCGCCTCTTCCACGCATAAAATCCTCTCCACTCCCTACCTCCCATCCCCTGCAAAAAAAGACCCGCACAAACGCATGATATCCAACTACACTACCGAAGGTGATCGTTTCGATCTCTCGCGTTACGAATCGGTAGCCCGCACTCGTATATATATTTTAAAACGTCGAGGCGCCCGTCTCTCTATGTCTAGCGATGACGATGCGGCGAGCGCACGGCTTCGGCTTCTACTCGCTACATCACGAAAATAGACACGTACCTATACAGACTGCTATGCAGCAGCAGCAGCCGAGTCTAACGAGTGCGGCATAGCGTTCGCGCGAAAGCCTGTCAGGGGTATATCAGTTTTCTCATTGGTTTATTTTGGCGGGCGGATGGCGAGGCGCCCGGCGATGCGTTCGAGTCGAAAATACGGATACTTTTGGGATAATGAAGAGCTTGTATCGGATTTATTTTGATATTCGATGCCTTTGAGGGATTTTGTTCTCGCTTTTGGGGGATTATGCGCGGTGTGTGGGGGGGGGGGGGGGGGGATTTGCGATGATGAAAGGCGCGGAGTTCGTGACCGACGTGCTTTTTGAAGAGGGATTCTGCGAAGTGAATTAATGAGAGAGAATCGGTATAAAAATTAAGAAATAAACTTCGGACAAAGCGCATGTTAAAATTGATTATTTATTTGGATAGCAAGTATTGTACAGCCGAATTACAATGTACAACAATAATTTTATAACAATATTTTTAATGAGGAAAGGTAGTAAAACGCTTTTGTATATACTATACATGAATAAGCTGCGTAATATTTTGTAAAGTAGCTTAACAAATTTGAATAGAAATATGTGTAAAAAAGTTTCATAGATTTTGCTTTCACAGTGACTTATTACAAGAATTTATAGTAATTCAAAGATATTACAATTTAATTTTTCATTTGGTAAATGATAATTTCATAGCTTTATACGTTTAGAAATACGAGAATTGATACCACAAAACGTTTTATGTAATACCTGTTCATTATAACATAAAAGGATGTACACCTAATATTATTAAGGCAATGCTAAACTCACCCTTATTTTGACAATTACGGGGACTCGGTTTCACCTCTACGCTTCCAGCCAACTACCTATATATACCTACAATAATGTGGGACCTACCAAAAAATTTTAAAACATATTGACCTTAATAATACAAATTTATAAGTAAATCAAGCGTTAGAAACTTATTCCTTCGTTGTTTGAATTTGCTCCACCATTAAAGATTGATTATATATAATTGTTGTTCAGAAAATAAAAAAAAAATATTTTTCACTGCAAAAAAAATATAAAATGAATAAAATAGGATAACATTTTCTTTACAATTCAATGTAATTATCGAGGTAATTATTATCCAATCTATTAAAACTAATTTTGAATTCAAAGACTTAAATATTTATGTTTATTACTTCTTATAAAGTATCTAAAATTATTATGTGTTGATGTATCCTCCTGATTCTGATATATTGCATTACATTTGCATCAAATTGACATTAAAACTACATTAAATTTTATATTGACTTGGTTCGATTAAAAATAAGAGTTCAAAGTACGTAAGCCGCTACGACTGAAAGGAACGAATGTTTACGAGAAGAGACGTGCGCTGATCAACAGCTTTTACTTTGAAAGAGGTTGAAAAGAACGTTTTAAATTCTTAGTGCGCAGATTTATATGCTTGACTTGATTTACAAACAGTCGTAGAATGTAAGCCAGCGACGACACTGTAAACTTGTGTAGATCATAGACTACTTTGAATGTTCTTACGCATGCTAACTGACTTCGCTGATGACCGCTGCGGAAAAAAGACCTTGACACGAAAGAATTGTTTTCTTAAGGTTCGAAATACGTAAGACTATTCTTCAAGTTTAGCTAGAAATATCACGTTTTTCTCATGGCATTGACATCTAATACGAAACAGATGACGGCTCATGAGCTGCGCAAGCAAATTCAGTAATTTGAAACAAAGTGTAACAAGATACCTATGCTATTGAAGAGTATTTGAATACGGTAATTTTGCAAAGTGTTGTCAAAGATTGCTGTCTGCAGCATTATTTTTTTTTAATTTTTGTAAAGTTTTTATATTTAAAAATACATTATTTCCTTGATTAATTATACAATACTTTCTTTGTGTATTATGTATGGCAATTACACAAGCCGATACTAATTCATTAGCACATAGTTTCCTCAAAGTTGACTCGTCGTTAATTAATTGCTATATAAAATTCATGGTACCAATTAGTCTATTTAAACGGCTATGATATACCTTTTATAAAATCATTACTTCATTAGAACAATTTAATTAATTAGTGATCGGTCGTCTGTATAACCCTTAATAAATTTGATCAAAGTCAATTAAATAAAATAAAACTGTAAAAGAGACATTTCCTAAAAATCGATTTTTTTACTTCCAAACGTACCTTATCAATATTCACATAACTATTAAACTTAGTGTTGACTCATTTTATAATATCTTATTTTGTATCGGTAATTATATAATTTTGTAAAATTAATTATATAATTTTCTAAGATTAATTATATAATTTCCTAAAAATAATTATATAATTTTCTAAAATTATATAATTAATAAAAACGATAAAAATTCGAAAATGTCAGCTCTGTGTGGAACCAGCTCTGTAGCATCTTTCTTACTTTATTAACTCTTAGAAATCAAAGTTTAGATTTAAATCTACGATTTTATTGTCGTAGAATATTTTGATATAACCACAGATAATTGTAGATATGCATGACATATACTTTCACGGTAAAATGGTCAATAGCATTAACCTGCATAGTAATTGGTAGCTCTTCTATAAAAATAGTAAGAAGTCGTACTGCTGAGAACTTGGTAAATTTATCTAAGTGACTCGAACTTTATACAATATAAAACGAAATGATATATGTAAGGTTTCAAACATAATATGCATGGTCGTTATTTCAATTCTTATGCGAAACAGATATCAGCCTTGTGAGAACCGACCACCTCAGAACGCATTTTCTAGCATGATAGCTCGTAAACTTCTTTTATTATCTGAAAACTGACTTTTTGACGCATAAAAGCTTATGCACTGAAAAATCAATTGAAAAACGATAATACCTATCTCTTGCAGGTATTCTGCCAAATTTACATTATCTATATATATATATATATATATATATATAATAATTACCCGATAAGTAGAATAAAAATAATAATAAAACACATGCAAAAGGGCGTGCCCCGTTGAATACATAAAATTAAGTACAACAAAATAGAATAATAAATGTTATAAAAACATATGAGAAAATAGTCCAACCTATATACAAATAAGCATAAAGCTGCACTTGACTTCTTTATCACTTTCCACCTCCATCCTTAATCACCACCCGCCAAAAATACCCCACAAATCCTCGCCTCTACAACAGCATTTCAACGAAGCTTCAATCTTCTCCTCCACTCTGCTTTGCACAAAGCCAAAGATCAGCGCACAACTCATCCACTTCCATTTTACGAGTATAGCCGGAAGTCGGCCAACATCATCGCTCGCCTTCCCAGCAGCGCAGCGACAATTAATGCATCATCGCGGATAGCCGCAGCGTCATACACCGCAATGCTGCATCAACTACGAGCGCTTCTGAGCTTACATAATGCGCGGCGCGCTTCTCTTCTTATTCTTCTGCCGCTGCTCGCAGCTCGGGCACAACATTGGCTTCAATGAGCAGCACGGTGGCGAGCGTCATAAAAGACCCCGATAGCCACCCTCGCGTGCCGCCGCGCTGCGCGAAATTTGCATTTTCGTTTATGACGTATATGGGTGATTCTACTCGAATGGCTGTTCTCGAATCTTGCAGGCTCGAATTAAATCTAGCTGGTATATGCTACTTTTTAGAGTGCATTTCGTCCCGTTATGGTGTTTTTGTTGGATTTGATTTCTAGGAAGTTTAGTAATCTGTCCTAGAACTTGCTTTTAATAACTGATAGATTTAATAACAGTGTATACGAACGATTATGTTTTGAATTATTATTCTATAATTATCACGTCACCCAACGATAGCTTCTCTAATTTTGAAATTTTTGTTATTATATTTTCTCAGCAATAATTAGGATGTTGCATAAAATATAAAGTGGATTTTTCACATGAAATGGGTAGAATAGCAGAAACTAATTGGGTCGTATTTTTCTTTTATCATAAAAATGAAAAATTTGAAATTTACATACGTATAAAGTTTTCAAATTTTCGATATATATATATACTCTAATGTTACGTGACGTCATGAAAATATAACATCGTGACGTCCCGCAAATTTCAAATGGTTATAATTACTTCAATTTTCGTTAAATTGTAAAAATAAAAAATACGACCTAATTATTTTAGCATAAACTATTTGAACACGGAATAAGAAAAATCATGCAACAACCGAATTCTACACGTAGTTCTTCATATAAGACTGCTCAACATGTAATTTTAGCATTAACGTATTTGCATTTTTATTTTTATTTTCATTCCTATCTGAGCGGTGGGCTTCGTTGCGTTAGAGGCAGTGAAATTCCACCATAATAGGGAAGAATAAAAAATGTATTCTTTGATCAGCATTTGTGCAAATGGTAAAGAACCTAAACCGACGTGTCTTTCTTTTTCGAACCTCGCAAAATTTTAATTGGAACCTCCCTGTATAAAAAGCGAAAAATATCCTTTTTTAGTAGAATCACCCATATGCAAAGACCTACTGTCGAATCAGATTTCCGAGGTGCCGCGCGACGGCGACCTGCTCCGCTTCTGCGCCCAGGCGTCCGGCTTTGTAGCCATTATTCGCGCGCGCGCTCGGAATTCGAATCACGCCTGACGAGAGAAGCGAAGCTTCGTTAGGTTATACCTATATGCGTGTGAGAGTGCGGCGAGAGGTGAGTGGCAAAAGGATAATAGGTGTGATACGGCGAAATATAGGGTGGCAGGGATTTGCAGCGCGATTTATGTTCATTTGGGCCGAACGTGGAAATTGCGGGAGATTTATTGGAATACAGGAAGGAATTAGCATGCGTCGCGATGTGTCTAGAGATCTTGTTAACGTGAAAATTCTGACAGTGTTGTTTTTTGTTTGGAAAAAATGGCAATTTTTATGAATCTGCTAAGAGCAGAAGATAATATTTCGCGAGTGAGATATTCATATATTGTAACCATAGAGCACGACTATGGCAACATAAAATTGATTTAACTCGATTTTTATACACAAAATAGCTTATACGAAAATAAAAATTTATTAGACACTTCGACAAATAATTGATAAAGGCTGGATAAACAAAAACCCAACAATAAAATTGAAGTAAAAAAATATTATTTTATGAAAAATCGACTTGGTTGTACACTTTTACAAAAATAATTTTTTTAATTAGTTTTTTAATCAGCTAGTAGAATAGTTCTTACATTTCAAGAACTAGAAAGAGTAGTAAGACGACATAAAAATATATAAGAGATATAGTTGATGAAAAGATATACATTTTTTCACAAGGGTTTGCGAGTTCTTGTGTCAAAGAAAAAAACAAATCGATTTTCGGAAAATGTAATTCTCTTGAAGTGTATCATCTCGTAAATCTGAGATCCGGCAAAAACTCTTTGAAATACAGCGCCCAAAGCAAGGGACACTCCAGTGCAGTACCTCGTGCGCTTGAAACTCTAAACGAGTTTTTCTCAAAAGCATTTTTTCGAAAGCCGTATACGGTGACCACAATATCTCGAAACCCGCTTTATCGATTATTTTGAAATTCTGCAGGCTTCTCTTATATCATAAATCTGATACTCAGTTGCAGAATTTTACTTCGTAATCTATATAGTTTTTTATGCACGAAAATTATAAATACTTTTAGCGAAAATTCACCTTTCTTTCCAAAGACCACACATAGTTCTATAAAAAATAGTTATTTTAAGCTTTTATTAAAGATTACATAATATATTGTGATATAATCAATTATTTACTCCATTTGAATTTTTATTTAAGTTGTCCCAGACGTTTCAGTTTGTAGTAGTAGTAGTCTCATCGTAAACTTCCTAAAACACTGCTGCTACTTCATTGACACTTAGCTTCCTTAAACTAAATAAATTGTTCCAATATGAATTTCTTTATTCTAATACATTTTTTTAAAATTGCTCTATTTCTTTCTTATTAATATCTCAAAATAGGTGTCTTTTCTTTTATTAATCGATTCTTGTCCAAAGTAAAATTACAAGAAATTATAAGCTTATGATCAAAAATTGCATTATCAATTTAAAAATATCGTAAATAGAAAAGCCGTTATAAAACAAAAACGAATCGAGGAATCTTTTTTTTCTGATTTCGTATGTTCATCAAAAAACAGATAAAAATTCATCAAATTATTATATTATATCACCACAAGATAAAGTATGGATTATAAAAATCGTTATAAAACAAAAACAAATTCACGAAATTAAAGAGTCTTTTTAATTTTGCATCTTTATCAAAAAACAAAAAATGAGCTTTGAATAGACAAAAATTACAGTTTAATACACACGAAATAAGCGAACAAATTAAAAAAAAAACAATCATAAAAATAAAAAATCATTATAATGCCAAAACTAGTCGATGAATCTGAAAAAAAAATATTTCACTTTATCAAAAAACAAAAAAGAAAGAGTGATTCGTAAAAAATTATCGTGTAATACCCAAGAAAAAATCAATACAAAATCAATAAAAAATAAGATTTCATATTCTGGTCAAAAAGCTCAGCCAAGACTGTCAAGAAATAGTGGAAACCTTTTCCATCTTAATTTATTTATGCAGATTTTCCATCGTATGTTTTCAAAATATTTCCGGTTAAAAAAATAATGACGTTTTCGTGTATAACAAAAGAAGGACAATAGCTTAGAAAAAATTTCGTATCGGGGAAGATAGATAATTTTATTCTCTTTCAAATGCATTTACACTGAAGCAATCATATCATTTCAACATATCAGATTAATTTACTTCATTGATTTCAGAATAACGTAAAATAGAAAAATCATTGTAAAACTAAAACGAGGCGATGAATGTTAAAATTTCTTTTAAATTTCGAATTCTCATTAAGAAATTAAAAATATGAGCCCTAGTTGGCAAAGGATTACCGCGCCGTTCTCCAGATATAAGCAATCAAAAAATAGTTTGAAAAAAAACATAACCTGAAATATCTTGAAAAATAAAAGTCCTCTGATCTCGGCAATGAACTTAACCAGGAGATACTTAATAGCTACCTTTCAGTAAATTTTCAAAAGGATTAATCCCGTTTTACTCAAGTTATCGTTCGACATAGAAAATCGATTTTTTTTACAAAATAATATTTTCTCTACAATAGAAAAATAAAATGGCTGAAATATTTTACTGAATATTGTACTCAATGTTACTGATCATCTAAATTTTTTGAATATATTTCCATGACATATTTCCGAGATAAAACCGTTTCAAAAAAACATGACCTGTCCGTGTATAACAGAAAAAGAGAAATCCAATAGCCAATAAATATCCAATAGCTTATAAAAAATTTCGGGTTGGAAAAGGTAGGTAATCTGAATTTCTTTCAAATACATTATCATTCAATCGAAGATATTATTTCTAAGGTATCAAAAAACTGGAGAAACTAAAATTCGAAAATTGAAAACCCGCTAAATAAAATAAAAACGCATCAAAAAACAAGAAAACATATTTTTGAGTCGCCTTCCTTTAAAAAGCAAACACAAATGAGCCTTGAAACATTAAATTTAACCATGGATTACACGAGATATGGTGGTACACATACACACACATACACACGCACACATATACACACACAGACACACACGTATACACATATACACACACACACACGCACACGCACACGCACACGCACACGCACACGCACACGCACACACGCACACACACACACATCCATACAGCCATTTTATAAAAATAGTGCATTTTTACTCCTAATGTCTCAAAACATGTTTCTAACGTGTTTTTAAGAAAACAGTTTTTTTACTATTACAAATCTTCCTTTAGGAGGAAGCAAAAGTCGTTAGCTCGACTTTTGTATCTCTTAGGCATACGGTTGGTAATTTTTTTCATAACAAAATAAAATTGAATGCAAATAACTGAACAAATAACTTAAAAAAAATAGTATTATTTTAAAAGGAAAACAAAAATTAGTGAAAAGTTCAGAAAAGTCTATCTAAACCATACTAAAGCTCACAACAAAATTTAGACTATAATACAAATAAATATAAAAGTATCCCCTTAATTTATCATTCAAAAAATAAAAATTGCAAAGTATAAGAAACAATGCACTTTTATCGTAACGCATCCCAAATTAAGTGCCTCATTTTCCACATACCCGTACCATTTCATCAGCGCAACAAACCCTAACTCAATACAAACCCAGACTCTCTCGCACTTTTTCATGCAATGAAAATTCATTTGCATCCACTTCGTCTCGACTCGTTACTCCAATTGTGCATTAAAACCGACAGACCATCTTCGCAGTCGCGCTTACGTCAGGACGAAACGCACACGCACCTATATATACATACACGCGCGGCGTCATTTTTCGCGAGTTACGCGCACGTGACTGCGCGCGACTTCGCTCCGAGCGGCTGACCCATCTTCGTCAAGCCCAAATCGAAATTAACGCGCGCCGCTGCGTGCTGCTGCAGCAGCGAAAATAAACTTCCAAGAAGAGTGCCCCCATCAATATCGCGGCGGCACGTCGTTTTAAGCATAAAACGTATTTTCCAGAAGACTTGCGCGCGAGAGACAGTGAAGTTGATAAAATGGGGCGAGCTTGTAAAAAGAAGTTTAATAACGTGTCTAAAGGGATATACAGTGTATTTTTTTTAATTGTACTTAAAGGAGATTTTATTGCGATAGGAACTAAACGAGTATTAAATATTGACTGATAACACATAAATAAAACTACTTTTTTCTATACCGTACTTATTAGGGTATATTTATTTCAATGCACCAATGAATTAAAACATATATTTTATGTGTTCTTTATATTTATATATAGTTTTTAAACATTCTTTCATTATTTAATGAGAAATATAGAAAGTTGTATATTAAAAGATGTATATGGAGGTAGATCATTTACTGGTGTTTCTGCATATTTATCATTTTTTAGTGCATTTCATGGTTGCTTTCGCAGTCTTGCAAAAACAATTGATCTTTATTAGAAAGTAAAAATATTAAGTAATCGTATTTTTATAGTTGTGATTATCCTATTAATTTATGAATATTATAAATAAATGGTTACAATCTAACAAATTCTTAACCGGCCATTCACTGGTGCAGTGACCCTACATAATTTTAGAAGTTTACCTTATATTATAATTATAATCACTGACTCATGTGTAGAGAAGCCCTTGTTAGTTGTGAACCACATTTTCATTTAAAAATTATGTGCATTTCTTAAAATTTAAAATATTAAAATCTCTTAAATTTAAAATTAAAATTTTTTTCAAATTCTCCAAAATCTGAAATAAAAATATACTAATATTTGCACAAAAGATATTATTTTCATCAAAATTTCAATGCACTGTCTTCTCAAAAATTACTTCAAACTAACATTTTCCACGCTATTTACCAAACACAATAAATGCGTGAAATAAAGAAGTTTACCAAGGCCAAGCGAACCGCAGCATCTCATTAAACCCTCGCCTCGCGATCTCTCATTCACGCTTCCCCGCCGAATAACTAACTCATAAAGCAATATTATCATTCACCGTTCGCAAAAATTCTAAATTAAACGCATTCACCAACCGACTTCTCCCAACTTTAATAACCACGACCCAGGCTGATAAACTGCGCGTGTATATTTACCCAGCGAAACGACGCCCCGCTACATTATACCCTCGCGTTCGAAAATACCGCGCTGCACCGTTTACAAAAAAGGAGAGAAAAAAAATGCGCATTCAAGCATCGTCCCGCAGCAGAGAGCTACAAGTGTCCATTAATTTTACAGGCTTTTGAGCGCGCAGCGCAATTAAACGTAAAGGGCACGTATGATATAATTATTGCGCGCGCGCGCGCTTTTCGCCGCGGAATACGATAATGATGGTCGTTGCCCCTGCGCGCGCGCGCTTCGCGGGTAATTAAAACGATGCGCGATGCACGCGAGTTTATACGGGCAGCGAAATTTTTCATACACTGCCCGCGGAGTTTATGCATATAAACGAGGTTTTGTGTATATATGTATACGTGTGGGTTTCGACACGCGGAGTGTGTAATATATGCGGAGTGTTTTTGTTTTGCTGATTGTTCAAATTTCAGTGAGCTGTTTGTTTTGGCGTTCTTTTGGTTGGGATGTGTAGCCTGATTTTTTGTTTGACCTAGATTTTGGGAGTGGAATTTTAATCGAAATGAAACTGAATGAAGTTGGAGTTCGTTGTATTTATTAGGGGACGTACACTGTGTTATAGACTTATCTGCCCGAACGACGTGAATTGGATTTCAAATTTAACCTATAAGATATATCTGTACACAATACATATATAGATATATCTTATTGGTTAAATTTGAAAACCAATTCACGTTGTTCGGGCAGATATGTCTATAAGAGAGTGTACAGGAATACAAATTTTTGTTGTTGTACGTGCAATTTAAAGAATATTCGACGCACACGAATATTTATCATTTTTTTTAAGTGATTGGTTGTGCTCATCTTTTTGCATGTAGAGGCTTTTTCGCATGAGATGTAATGCTAGACGTAAAATAACAAATTACTATACTTCTATAACTTTGAATGATTAGTAGAGAGACTATTAGATATATAAGAGTTAGCTGTCTCATTTTTACGTATAAAAATTTGAAAATTATTCGTGCATGTTGAAATTGTCTCGACGATTAATTTCTTGTTATATATTTTTTAACGACGTTACATTCGAATAATTACAACAAATTCCATTGTCACAATTCATAATAACTTTGTTGAATGAAATTAAATCAATGTCTTTCGAATGTTACATGTTTACTAGAATAACAAAAGCATAAACAAAATACACAACAATACAAATTGAATATCGATCTGTTAATATTCAAAAGAAAAATACAACTTTGTACGAGCAAACTTTGAAATATACCGCGGTATCGCTTTCTGCACGCAGTGCATACATGAAAAGCAATAGCGATAGCGAGAGAGAGAGAGAGAGAGAGAGAGAGAGAGGAAGGAGAGAAACGTTTCTATATTACAGTGCAAACTTTATGGACGAGGCGCGCACAATTTTGCTGATATAATGAAAACTCGCTCGCGCGCGCAACGACGACGCTGCAGAATTTCGATTGCGTTTCCATTTCCATTGAGATTAATTAAGACAATTATTGTTAGTCGTAGCTTTCTGGAAGTAATTTTTTATTGAATCGAACGGCATTTAACTTATCTGGTTTAGCCAGTAGATTGAAATTTACTAGTTAGTAGTTATTCGTGTAGTATTTGTGACTTCCAGTCGAAGTTTTATTAACATTGTGGCGGACACAAATTTGTGTAGGACAGCCTCACAATGAATTTCCTGGGTAGAATTTACGCGTGTGCGAGCGTATGCAATTGATTTAATAAAATGTGTATTATCATGCGCGTTTATACATTCCCTTGCTTTGATTATATTATCATTAAACAAATTGAAAGGGTTTATTGTACTGGAAACGTATAGTAACGAGCGACTAATTACAGAATATGTGAAATTACATAAGGATGAAATTAAATACCGTCAAAATACATGAAATGAGCCACTCGATAAGCAATAAAAGTGTTTGAAATATATCTCTGTATTAAAAATAAAAATATTAAATAAAATTATAATATACTTAATTAAGAGTAATTACTTATCAATAAACATTTCTTAATAAATAACTTGTTCTACACTACTAAATACTTGTACAAAAATTAATCGACTTACTAAGAAATATCCCAAAGACGTAAACTGAAATGCGAATATATAAAAGAGTGGGGAACTATATGCTTCAGCCCTGAAATTCTCTTATGCCCTTTCTGTCAAGTGTTTTAGTCGTACTAGAGCATCTAGTTATTCCTTCCTTGTGCGAGTTTGAATAAACGAAAGTTATTTTATTTGAAATATACATCGTATTTTATCATTTATTTAACACCCATGATTTCCAATATAACTCATAATAAGAATTAAGCATTTTTTTCTTAATTCGAGCAGACCCAACATGTCGAAACCACCTCACGATCAATGAAACTCCAATTACAGTCTGTCAATTATACCGTCATCCTCGTCATATTATAATTCAATAAACAATGGGCGAAAGCAGGACAAATCTAAATGGCCGCTAAATAGCCAATAAATACGTCTTGATTAGCGCAGCGCAGCGCTTCGCCTCGAGGCTAAAATATCTCGCTGGTGACGAGTCGCCGAGTGCGTGTAATCGCCGTCGGTCATTCATTCGACGGGTTCATTCGCACGTCGCCCACGCGCGTTACGTATCGCTGATTTTCGAAAAATGCTGCGCGCTTCTGTCTGGCGAGTGTTTTATAATGTGATAAGAATGAATTTTATTTTTTGGATGTAGGTACGTGCGTGTGATTATAGGCGATGCAGCTTGAATTATGTGAAGCGTTTGACTGCAGTGTGTTGTATCTCAGAATTTATAACTGAATATATTGTGTCATATTATGGGAATTGTATTTAATTTTCTTCATTGTAAATTGGAATGACTTTTATTTACTTACATAAAACATTCAGTAACTAAACTTTATTATAAAATGTACAATTCTATCTTTATCTTATGACAGCAAGCATGTCTCATGATTTCTTGTAAGAATGTAGTAATTGCAAAGGTAATACATTGATTATAAAGATCTATTATATCCCAAATAATTGGTTTTTGTAATAGAAGAAAAAGAATAAAAAACTAAGAAAAAAAAATAATAAGATCTTTGTATTAAAAATACCATCGTGCTTGCATAAAATATGCAATTTATAAAATCTCCCAAGTAATTTGAAAGAAATTGAAATAATACACTGACAAATATATGTTACTTTGTAAAATGTTATCGTTTTCTAACAGTATAACTATGAAATAAATTAATGGAATATTCTAATTATTGAAGATTATGCAGATATAATCATTCGAAATGTCATCTCTGTGACATTCCGCTAACGAAATACGTTTCACACAGATACAAATGTGAAATATTCAGTTTAACCCTTTATGGCCCATATTTTTTTCTTAAAAACCAGCTTTTTTCGTTATTTGTTTATTTATAACTATTTAACAATAAATAATATATCTATTTTTGTTAATTAGTATTATAGAGAAACCTCTTAGCTAATAGAAGAATGTAAAATCATTTATATACACCTGTAAATAAAATTTTTATACATAAAAATCTTAGACGAAAGAGGTGGCTATTATAATAGCCACTAAGCCACAAAGGGTTAATAAACAATCAAAAGTGTAAGTAATATCAGACACTAATTATTTATAAGTTACAGACGTTAAGCCATATACGGTACGATTTCTACAGCTTTTCGCGTGAAAATCCAGTTCCTGAAAATCACCCACACACGCACTTTCAAGTCCATACAAAGCACACAAATATCCAAGCACACGGCGGTACGTCTTGCGGTGCGTAAACCCCATATCCAAACAAGATCTCGCAGAGCCCGTGTTTTCTCGCGAGCTCGAAAAGTTTCGAGGAAATCTGCATGCGGCAGTTCGCTGCTCGAATCTCGTTGAGATTGAGAGACGGGGGAGAGAATCGTGCCGCGGAGGCTGAGAAAGAGATTAATGGGCGATGAGTGGCGGAGGAACTGCCGCGGAGGATGTATCTGATTGGGAATTATGCGCTGCCGTTGCTACAGATGAAGATAGAGCGTCGAACAAGCTGTGAAGTGATTTGAAAAAAGTGTTCTTTGACGAGCATGGACAGTTCTCTTTTGTGGAATGTACTGTGTAGACAGTTATAAGTATGTGGGGTATGCATGTATGGGAAAGTCTTTTTTTTTTCATTCTTGTAAATATGTGTTTGAGAAAATGTTGGATTTTTGTGCGGCGTGCGTATAGGTAAAATTCAATATTTTTAGAAAATTAGTTTTTAAATTTATTTTATAATTCACAGTAATGTAGTTTTAATTAGGTCAATGTTTTATGTTATACTTAAAATTGATTTTTTATATGTTTAGCAAGTTTCGGCATAGTGCGTTTCTTACACATAAGAATTGTACACGTAATTATGGCATAGTGCGTTTCTTACACATAAGAATTGTACACGTAATTATTGTACACAATTTAGCATTGGTCAAATATATATATATATATATATATATATATATATATATATATATATATATATATATATATATATATATATATATATATAATTTGACCAATGCTAAATTGTGTACAATAATTACGTGTATAATTCTTATGTGTAAGAAACGCTCTATGCCGTAATTATTGTGCAAAATTTAGCATTGGTCAAATATATCTATATATATTTTGACCAATGCTAAATTGTGTACAATAATTATGTGTATAATTCTTATGTGTAAGAAACGCGCTATGTCCAAGTTTCGACGCACTATACGTGTCTTTTTATGTTTATTCCTTTTTTTTGTTAGCTAAAGAGAGGTTTTCATTTTAACATTATTTTCAGTACTAAAATTTATGATAACATTTAAGAAACTTATAACTAGTATTGACACTACCTTGTATCATTAAAAATACACAAACGCATAGTAGATCAAATATCTACATTTTAACAAATAAACGCAATAATTATCATTATAATTATTACCGTGATAAATATTCTACTATGAATCATAAATAGTCTATAAATACAAATGTTTAGATGTTCAAATATATAAATAGGTGTCCTTTACGGGATTATTTTAAATAAACAATACAGGATATTTATTCAAGCTTTGATTTTTCTTTCTGCAATTTTATTACACGACGAAAAACAAAGCATTATACAAACCAAGTCAAACAGTATTAAAATGATAATAAAATACTCCTTCACGATAAAGGAAGTTTACTATTTCCTCTCTACTAGAACACGAAACAAAATCCTTCAATTTCAAATTACTCCCACTCAAACACACGCCCAACAAAGCGCCCGCCAGAACGGCACACATCAACACAGAAGAAAGCACAAGAGCAAACCTTTCTCCCAACCCACGTCTAGCGAGCAAAAAAAAGGAGAGAAAAAAACGAACCCAGCAGCAGCAGGCTTGACCTTAGCCTGGCAGCGAGTAAACTCCGCGCACTTACGGCTGCAATTAAGGGGGCTGAATTAGCGCCTGTTAAAGACTCTTATAGAGCGTGTATATATACCGCTGCCGCATTCGCACGCGCGCTCGTAATATCGGCGTGACTGCGCGTGTATATACAGCGCTGACCCATTTCGCAGCTATGCGCGCGCCCATCTGTCTCTCCGATTCTCTCGGATATTAAAACGAGGAAAAACTGGGAATCGATGAGTCGCGATTGCGGTGATTGCGATGTATGTGGCTGAACGCGCGTTGTGCCGGGCATATATGAGTTTTGCCGCGGAGCTGCGTGGATTGGAGATGCGGATGCGGATTCGGATTCAGCGGGAGGCTTCGAGGTGGAAATATTGGTTGCGTTGTAGGTTTATTTTTGTGGAGAGGGATGTTGTGATTTGTAAGTGTGGAGGGATGGGTGTTAGTAGATGCTTTTGGAGGATTGAATGTTTGAGGTATTTTTTCAGTTACTGTTCAGTTATTGTTTATGTGTGACTCAAAATGTAAGTAGATTCACTTTTCCAAGACACAAATATAGTTGTATGCGAATTTATTAAAACGTTAGTCAGAACTTTCAATAATTAGTTCTTATTGAACTTACTGTTTGCTTGAATTTTTAATCAGAGTGCATCAACTTTCAATGACGCGCTTGGAAAATCTTCCGTTAGTTATGACAATTTAGTTAGGTATAATAAATACTTGAAATTACTTTTCATGAAACTATTCCTAACTTTTTTACAATTAATTAAAGTTTTAGTTACTATCTACTTGAACTATTAATAATATTGTAGTTGAAAATTACTTAACGTCGAGTGCTTGAAAAGAAATTCAGTTGCTTTAACTAAAAGTTCAACAAGAAATTTTGAGCTGTCATACTTCTTCATTACATAATTAGTTACAAAGGCTCATATTTATAATAAAAAAAAGATACGGTTTTAAGATGCAGATTACATTTTGAATATTAAATTAAAATCAAGTGAAGTAAAGTATTTAAAAATCTTATATAATGAAATGAATCTTATATAATCTCCATAAAGGTTCAAAAACAATTTTTCTGTAACGAGTATTACGTCTCTATCTTTGAAAAATACTCTTGCTTTAAACTACGGTCATACTACTTCATGCCTTACTATCAAAACTATATTGCCCATTCTCTTCTCAAAAGCATTGATATCCAACTTGAAAGAATAATTTGCACTGCTCTACGGTCATACATTGCATCAAATTGCGACTGTTCAATGTTCCGTTGAAAGAATAGAATTATTATGAGAATATACTTTAAGAAACAGACGTTCGTGATAGTTCCAACATTTTAATATCGTAACATTATTTAAAAATTTCCCTTGCATCAAATAACTAATATATCAATATACGATTATATTAAGCTATACACAAAATTTCAAACCAAACAAAGCCATTGTACAAAACTTGCATAATATAATGTCCACGGAATTTCAAAACCAAAAATGACAATGCACCTTCAAACAAAAACATCTGCTAGAATACACCACGGCACGAACGAACTCGACAATTTTTCCATCCAAAGAATTTCGCGCACCCTCTTCATCGGCTCAACCTCGCCGCCCAGATCAACACGCAGAATTTACACCAGCATCGATCGTCCTTCCTAAACCTTGGGCGGAAAGGGCGGCGAGGGGAAGTCGAAGCCCCGGCCGGCGCGCGTCCTGCGGGCCTTGAGCGGTCCGCGCGTGCGCTTCGTCACCTTCTCCAGGAGCTTGCCGTGCGAGCGCGAGGCCTTCCTCGAGACGGGCAGCTTTGCGAAGCCCTCCTCGGGCGAGGAGATCAGGTAGTGGCCCTTCCTGCGCTTCAGGATGCCGAACTCGACGCCGCGCTTCAGGGCCGTGACGACCTGTGGGGAGATTCTTTTTTAGGTGGGTTCGAGGTGAGGGGGTGATTAGGTGTTTAGACCATGGGGAAAAGTAAAGGTTGATGAGGATAATTGTATTAATTTTCGTTAAATCTAGAGTGTTATGTACAGATTTTTGCAATGATTTGGATTTTCTTTTTCAATTTTTTATAAATTTACTCAATCAGGTGAACTTAAGAATATTGCAAGTTTGCTTTTAATAAAATCATCGGATAGATGTAGATATAAATTAATTTTTGAACGTACGAACTTTTTTTCGTAACATTGCGCAGTTTTAATAACTATTATTAATTTTCAAGAGAAATAGTATGTTCATTGAGTATATTTCTTACTCGATTATTTATTAATTTTCTTAGCTTGCATGTGATTTTTAAAAAATTTATTGAAATTGCAATTTAATTTCACCATTTAGAAAATTGCAAGACTTAATCAGATTAAAAAGGTGTTTTGAAAAAGGGGGTATCGCACGACCTTAATTCAACGCCATTTACAAAAATAAATATGTTACAAATTACTCTCAATTTAAATTTATTTTAAAGAGGCTCTAAAAATGTGTTAGTCTTAATTAGAGAATCTAAAAATTACCAGATTTTCACAAAATCTTCTAAAAATAACCAGTACTTTTTGATAAATCTGAAATGTGCTAGTTCTCGTTAGCAGCATAAACCGGCGCTTTCATGGTCCTCTAAGGGTTGGGCAAATACGAAATTTACGTTCGTTTACTTTTCAACGTTCAACTTGTAACCCAAAGGTATATTAACGTTACCTATTAGGTCGGAGTTATAACCTTTCGCAAATCGCCTGTTAAAGTAAACCAAAACTTTACACGCGTTTACTTTGAAACTACATATTACTCCTAACACAAATCCTTATCAATGTAACACCCTTTCAAATAACAATCTCTACAACGCCCATCAAAGAAAAATGAGAAGAAGCTGAAGAAAACGGGAAAAACATCTCCGAAACTCACAGTCCGATCCGCGTACAGTTGAAAATTTCCGCGGTCAAATCCTTTAGTTCGACGAGTGCACATTACTGGCGAGTACGCGCGTCGAACACACTCGCGGCAAATATTTACAGAGTCAAAAGCATTCGGGTTACCCTATAATTAGACCTCGCTCGACTCCAATTACTCAGCCCTCCCCGCGCGGAAAGCCACGAAAAGACCAAAGAAGAGCGGACAGTCACCGGCGCGACGCGAACGGGTAAATATTAGCGCCGCGCCCACGGAAGAATTTTTCTAATAAAAATTGCGCAGGGCAGTGCCGTAGTCCGGCGACATATCGTAGTCTCTTTATAATTACCGATGCGCGGGGAGAATTTTCGGGTGGGAATTACCGTGCAAAACGTACGGCGAGTATGTGGTAAAAATTAAAGTTATTTATGTCATATTTTTTACTATGTGCATCTGGGTATTTTTAATGAGATGTCAAACGACTCTAGATTTACCGTACTTTTTCTGGTATAATTTTTATTAGAAAATTCTTTTGCGAAGGTGTGTAGTATATTAAAATATCTTATAGTATATCGTTAACGTATGTTTTACTGATTCTTTTTATTTTAAGTTTCCTCGACTACATAACATTGCACTCCAAACTATAATATATCGCAGAAAAGAAATAGCAGAGTAAAAAAACTGTACCGGGTAAACAATTTTGGGACTAACAGGCAAAATGATAAAATGCTTTTTTTTCACTTTCATGTTGAACTTGACACTTTTCTAGAATAGAAGATCAAAGGAGAGCAGAATCATTGCCGACGTGAAGGCAAATATTAACTCTGTCTACGAAGGAAGAATTTTCTAATAAAAATTACCGTGTAGTTTGCTATACTTCAGAGACATTCGTACTTTCTTTATATATAATTACCAGAATAACATCATAAAAACACAATTGACAACATAAAATTGTACTTAAATTTTTTGGAGATAAATAAAAATACGTAACGACAACACATTTAATATATTCTGTGCTGATAAGCAACATTATCAGAGATAACTAAGTAACCTGCAAAAGATTATTTTTAATTTTTCTCTTTGGTTTAGTTATTTTTTTGAATAAGCTACAGATAATGTAAATTATACAATTTGTCAAATATAAATTGATCAATATAAATACCACTTATTTTACAAAAAATTATTGAGATATTCTTGTAGTACTAATTATTATAAACATTTTTGTGATGATAAATAAGGTAATCAAATAAAATCAAATAACTTAAAAAATGTTTTTTTTTTAATTGTATGTTTGGAATTCAGCTTCGATTTGAAATATGCTATGAATATATGCAATCGACAAGCCAATAAAATGATCAATACGAATATGCATCGTGATTCGTAAAAACGAAAAAGAAACGCAAATTAAACTTTAATTAACATTATTTCTTGCACTTTTAAGCATAATAATTTAATACACGACGAAATAACCTAAAAGAATGTGTGTCTTTAATTCTCCTATTAGATTTTGCCTTATTGTCAAATAAGTTATAGGTATACAACACACAACCATAAAACCCTACGCCTTTACAAATTGATATACAACCATACACGACAAATGCAAAAAAACGCTTACATATCGAAGAAAAAAAAACATACAGCAAATTTTGAACCCTCACACACAGACCCTACTTTTCCGCCGGCAACTAAAATAACCAAACCCCTAACCAAATAACCTAAAAAACCCTACATTACTTCAAATCCCCCATTACACTTCCATCCCTTTCCCACCAAAAAAAAAAAACACCAATGCAACACTCAAAAATCCTCCGACCCGGCGCGTTTCTCCGTCTTCCTCGTACCTGGCGCTTGGTCGCGGGCTTGAAGAGCGCGCCCGAGATGAACTTGACGATCTCGATCATGGTCGGTCCCGACGCGTTCTTCGAGCTCTTGAGGGCCGTCATGACCTGGCCCACGGCCTTCGCCGCCTTCTTCAGTCTCGGCAGTGCCGCGGCCCCGGCCGCCGAGGGGCCGCCCTTCGCCGTGCCCTCGGACGCTGCTACTGCTGCCGGCATCCCTTCCCCGGAGGTTTTTCGCGACGACGGAAGGATAATTCGATTCGGTTGTTGCTCCCGGTGCTCGGGGAACTGGGAGAGAGAGAGAGAGAGAGGGAGAGGGAGGGTGATAGACGGAAAAAAAGGAAGATGTCGCGGATGCGTGAACGGAGAGGAGGCTCACGTCGACGGGCTAGGAATTTTGTTTGGCGCGAGTGGCTTGTTTGGTTTCTAGAGGAGAGAGAGAGAGAGAGAGAGATGCGAAGTTGTTAATTTATTGGTGTGGTTACAGCTACGTTCTCTGTGCGAGAGAATTGCGTGTATATATGTATGTGCGCGCGTTGGGATGCGTGGGTAATGGGTGTCGTTGATTAGGAGATGGAGTCCGAGCCGAAACGCGACGGGGATATAGCTCAGGGGTAGAGCATTCGACTGCAGATCGACAGGTCCCCGGTTCAAATCCGGGTGTCCCCTATAAGTCAAAATTTTTTTTGCAATTTTTGTTTTTTTTGTACCTTTTGCAGGATTGACGAGCAGTGATGATTAATATTTTTTGTTAATAATAATTTAAAAAAAAATTTTTGGTCAATTTAGAATACTTAAGATATCGTGATTTTTATAAAAATTCTAGGATGAATGAAAAATGATTATAGTAAATATTATATATTAATATATATATATTATTAATGGAATAATAATAATTTTATTTATACAAATAACATATTGTATACAAAATATGCATTGTTGATATGGATAAATAATGTGTAGGATATTATCTTTAATGATTAGATATGCTGAGAAGGTATAGGTAGGCATTTTTCTTGCATATTATATTTTTTAATACTGAAAAGAGGAAAAACTGTAATTGTCTGAATTGTTTCCCGATTTCGTTGCTAATAAGTTTTTGCCGAAATATTTTCGTATCTCGCAGAGATATTTCGTTGCATTAAGCTGCAATATTATGTGCATATATTATTAACTTTATACCATTATTTATTAAATTTAAATTTAAAAATGCTAAAGGATCGATAAAGTAGAAATCATTCTTATTTTAAAAGTTACTCAAAGTCAAGTATAAACTGAAATTTATCATATAAAAACAACTAAACCATAAATAATTAATTGCATGTAAATCATGAACTCAGTATTTTTATGTATTATTAATCCGTTATTAATAATTAAAAAGTATAATTTAGCGTTCTTATATGAATGTCATTTGAATAAATTCTCAAAATTAAATTATCGAGACTTTGAAAGGTGTTCGTCGGAATATTGAAATATTTTATTACAATTTTGCACATACAGAGAACGGAACAAATATCTGCTCTATTTTGTAATTATGCAATGAGGTTAGCGAAAACGAGTATTCGATCCAATAAATGCAGTATTTAAAAAAAAATTGTAATCTGGATCAGATATTTTTTCTATCCAATATACAATAAATAAATAACATCATGATTTTGCATAGTTATCAGATATAGTTATATATATATATATATATATATATATATATATATATATATATATATATATATAGTTATATATATATATATATATATATATATATATATATATATATATATATATATATATATATATATATATATATATATATATATATATATATATATATATATATATATATATATATATATATATATATATATATATATATATATATATATATATATATATATATATATATATATATATATATAGATATTATTTATTTATATATATATATATATATATATATAGATATTATTTATTTATATATATATATATATATATATATATATATATATATATATATATATATATATATATATATATTATATACGTTTTCAACCAATCATTCCTCGTTCAGTTACACCAGATTCGCATGCAAAAAATTTGAATTCCCAATTGATTTCGACTTCTTTTCAACAACGAATAAAAAAAAAAGGCCATCATCTTTTCACCAATAAAGCAACCACCCCATACATTCCTCTCCATCCACTCTCTCCCACCGCAATTCCCGAGGCTAAAACACTCGGACGTCCACATACCACCACAATCCCTCTCTCCCCCCTTTCCCGCTTTCAAAGTGAAAATCGCTCTCGCCACCACCAGCAGCGCCATCAGTATCGACTATCGCATCGCCAACTGACCACCAGGTTCGCGTTCGCATTCGCATATGTACGCGCCAGCGAGAGCCCCCCGAATCAGACAAAGAGCCATTGAAATGTGCAAAGGCCAGCCTCTCTCTCCGCACTCTATAACCTGGCCACCAGCTGATATTCACGAGAAGCCGAAGCTCGCAAGCTGGAGCTTTCGGGGCTTCGGCGTCGTGACTCTCGTTAAAATTACACTCGGGGGCTTTGGGGAGACGCAAACTGTGCTTCTCCATTAAAGACGCCGCGCGTTTGTTTGGAGCCGGGGGGAGGGGGAAGCAGAAGTGTCGACTCGCCGCCCTGGAAATTAGTTTACGGGCGCGGGGATTGTTGACGATTTTGTAGCTGCGCACACCGACGTCTGGAGTGTAAAGTGCAGCGGGCGACGAGATGCCGGCGGTGCGCCGGAGGTGAGACGCTAAGTTGTGTGCCAGCCGCCAGGGGAAAGAGAGAGAGAGAGAGAGAGAGTTGATGGTAATTCTTGAGTATACCGGGTTGGAGGCGCGCGGAGAGTTAGTTTAATACGCGGCGGAGGAGGCTTATTAATTTTGGGATGGTTCTTTGTTGGAGGGGGGCTTGCTGGGATTGCTTTGTTTGCAGTTTGGATTGAAGTGTAATTTGGTGGAAAAATTAGGGGGTAATTGTTAGCAGTGTTGATTTAAGGGTGATAGATGTTTTTGTCAGTGTCTCGCTAGGTTATTTAGGATAATTCTAATACGATAAGATTTTTATGTCAAATGAGTGATGTTTTTATCAATTAGGAAGCTTTAATGCTAGTAACGAAACTTTCTCAGTATAAATACAATAATTTTTCTTAAATTTAATTATTTTATTATTTTATTATTTTACTATAGTTTCTTGATTACTTTATTATTTTATTGTAGTTACTTTATTCGAAGTATAGCTATCAAAGGCTTTAATTTTCATATAAAATATTTTGCGCACGGAAATTATAGTTGAAGAAATGTTGTATTTTCATAGATTGGTTTTAGGGTGCAAAATGATATCTACGAGTTCAACACTTAAACAACACAGCAACACTTTTTCTTCATTGAAGAATAAAATACAAACATTTATTTTTGTTAAACAAGACTACTCATACTTACTAGTATTTATGCGATAGTGAGTTATTGCTTAATTTTGGTATGATAATAGCAGTGGGTTCCCGGAAAAATGACTTACGTTCATTTTTTTCTAAATTGAGTTTCCAAAGATTTTTGTATTAATACATAGTATATTTTTACATAAAACTACAAAAAATTAAAAAAGTGTAAAAATAAGTAACTTTATCTACTATTTATAAATTTTTTAACATTAGTTTAAATGAAAATTAAAAACTTTAAACTTTAATATTCCAAAAACATGAGAAATTAACTTTTTCCGAGAACCCACAGATATGAACCTCATGCGAGCATTGCATTGTTAGAATATAAGTAAATAATGTGTTCTATCTAGGCTATTTGTTGGTTGCCTCAGTTGGAGTAAATAGTTCTTACCTAGATACATTATTGAGAAAAATAAGTATGTACATAGTATAGACAGTTTGACAAAGCAGAAACTTGTTATCGAACTGTGTGTAGAACGCTGCGACGAACGCATTTATTATGCCCTTCGCTTGTAAATGTGTAGAAGTAGTACTTCAGTCCCAGTAAATAACATTTAAGTAGATTCTTATAAATTATCAAAATGTAATATACGCATACATATTAGCTGGTCGAATACAAAGTTAATTTATTTACACCTGATACTTATCACTTGCTGTATATATAAATAAATGGATAAATAACTCTAAAATTTTTTGCATTACCTATAACAACAAAAAGCATCTTGTTTTATTAAAACAAACTATTTCTATGCTTTACTTTTCTCCACGTCATTGTAAATTACCTTATCTCAACATCTTACCCCAAGCTAACCTAAACACCAAATAATGTTTATCAAAATTTAATTTCCATTTTAAACTATTTTAAAAATGAACAATTATGGTAAGTAAATTCTACTAAAAAATAAATAAGAACAGTAATTGCTTTTACAAACACACCATACATCTCGCAAGTTCAAGACATTAACCCGCCCCCGAAATTTCCATCCCGAAATCCAATCCCAATCCAATTCGAATTACGGCCCCCTCTGCAACCCTTCCAACCACCCTGGGCACGAAATCCCAGCAGCTTCGGCCCCTCTCCGAAAAAGAAAAAAAAAACGCTCGCGCTCCGAATTAAAAGGCCATTCCGCTCGAGCAATTACCCGCGATTCTCGAAATCCCGCGCGTGCGCGCGCTCCAGCGGAAAAGCCACCACCGCCTCTCCTCTCCCCGTATCTTTCCAAGTCGCGCGCAGGCGCGTAATTAGGCGAAAAGCTCGGGCGCGCCTGAACGACGACGGCGCGGCGCTCGTGGCTGCACGCGTGGATGCCCGCTGCCAGGCGGGAGCAGCGAGTGTATGTGTGTGTGTGTGTGTGGGTGTAGCAGCTGGCGTGGTTCCAGAGTGTGTGAGACGGTGTGGATGTGCAGATGTGGCTCGTGCGTGACCGTGGGTGGGTAAGTAGGAGAGTTTTGTGGAGTGGTGGGTAGTGAATTTGGAGGTGGGTGGTAAGTTTTTGGTGGGAATGTTTGGGATAAGTGTTTGATGGAGGAAGGTGGAGAGTATGCTTAAATGAAGGTGTTGAGAGAAGAGGTTTCTTTGTTTAAGAATGCGTTTCTTTTAGGCAGTTTTAGAAATGAGAGAAATAAATTGCATTGCTGAGCACCCTGAGATTTATTTAAACACTTTTATTGTATTTAGTTATACGTTGGTTTATACGTAATTTGATATTTTTAAGAGACGAAACTGTCTCGATTTTAGCTTAGCGAAGGACAAATCGTATTGCTCTGAACATTTTTTTTCTATCCTACATTTCCATGAGCAATTAGGTGCATCAAGAATTCTGAAAATAAGCTGTAGAAATTTGTTATTTGTTTTATAAAATACTAAATGTATCGGATAATCCGTACGAAATTTAGGTATAGTTATTTTGTAAAAAAAATGATGAAATTTTCAACTCAGAATTGTAGGAATAGAGCATTTGTTAAATTTAGTGAAAAAGCAGCTATCGATTTTTTCCGACAAAAGAATTTTCTTTTGTTTCAGACGTATAGATTCACCGTCTGATTTATTATAAAAAAGCTGATCATTTATTAGCTTTCAATGAAAAGGTTTGAAACTCGAGACAAAAATGTAGGTTTCAGAAGTACACAGCGTTTAAACGGCAAATTATGCGTACAATATGCCTATGTAGTTAAAGATTATTAAAACATTTTAATCATTCATGATCTGAATTTTTTTATTTAGAGCATAAAACATCAAACACTTAAAAAAGTGGTATACCATAACCAAATCTTATTCAGTTCTGACAGAATTAACATAATAAGATAATATAATCTATAGTTGAGGATTGTCGGATTTTTACTTAAAATAAAAGAATAATGCTTGATTTCAAGTAATCACTCGCTTTTTAGCAATATTATATTGATTATACAATAACATTACTTAAATGTATTTTATTGATCATGGCATAAATCTGTACTAATGATTATTATATTATATTATTAAGATGTAGTTTGTAATTTATTTTTAATTTAAAATCTCTTTCTGTTACAGGTAAGTGTCAAAATTGATAGTTTCAATAAATCTACATAACAACGTGAGTGTATGAATCTATATAAATTGATTATTTCCATTATCGATAAAACACTTGTTACATATATTTAAAGAATATTTCTACTTCATTTATATTGCATTAAGATATATTGAGAATCTTAACTATGAACACCTCTCATACAAAATCATATATTTTCGAGATTTTCCGTTGGATACACTAACCAAATAACAACAACAACATTTTACCGTTAGCTAGTCTAATTTTTCTCAGAGAATATATGATATGTAAATAAATGTTAACATTTATAAGACAAATAGTTTTGCCCATGTATCAAGTCTTAATGATCGAAGAAGTGACATAAAATGAGAAAATTACAAATCTAAGATTTAATTACTCATTAATTTTTCAAATTGAGTTCTTTTTTAAATTCCCATATTAAGTTTACAATCTATATTCTCTGAATAAAATGAGTGTTGCTAAGGACAAAGAATCTTCAATGCTTTAAAGTTAGTTTCTGATACCTTGCGTTGAAAATATTATTTTTTCGGAGATCAGTTATTTACAGTTAAGATTATTAATTTATTTTTATATATAACAATACTTGAATATCATTTTATTTAAATTTGAGTTTGGTTCAATATGCTCCGGTAAGCGCGAAAAATGTCGTCAACTTTTTGTTTCTAATTAGAACTAGCTTAATACCCCCTTACTAAGAAGACGTCGTTAATTAACCATTGTTTCTTTCTTTGCTTTATGTACTTAAGGCTTGATGCAAAATAAGCGCATTTAAACTGCAAAGAGCATTAAAACATTATATAAATATATTATTTAAATATTATTTATTGTATATTAAATAAATAATATTAATAAATAATATTTAATTTTTTTAATGTTCATTATGCAATAAAATTACAACAATAGACAATATTTCTTTACAAAATATTTCTTCATTTACCTAAAAGTGGAGGCCATATAATTCTTCGGCATTTACGAAGCTATAAGCAGGTAGCTACCCGCTGCTGAGTAATTCTTTAAGTTATCACTGATTGATTTTTTCTTATGTTACATAAAAACTTGAATAGAAAATTAGTATTTACAAGTAATTGGGAACTAATTATAGATGAAATGATCATTACCAAATCGACGACAGGTTTCGTTATAATAACATTTAAGCTATATTTAGTATTAGACATTTATAGTTGAAAATAATCTTTCAATGCAAGTCCTTTCTGTAAAAGAACAGAAAATAACTATTTTTAATATCTTCAAAACTCTGTAAACATCATAGCTATTTGCATTCAGCTTTACAAACATGGACCACGTATGACCATTGTAAACTTCCACTTTTAGGTAAATGACCCATGTATCCTACCTTAAAATTTTCATATTATGCCGAAATGATACAACCCAAAAATGATATAATTTCTATACAGAGAATTGACTTCAGATATCGATAAGTATATACCCGGGAAAAGATCAAAATTAAAGCTACAGTACAATTCATTATTTCCTAATTCCTTACACAGAATACCTCGACGAATAGAAATACAATAAACCCAGATCCTCGAAAGAATCTTAAAAATCTCTAAATTACATTTTCTCAACATTTCTCAAAACAACACCCAGCCCCGCCGACGTCACCCATCCCTCAGACGGAACGCCATGACGCACAGAGAGCCATAGCTGCACCAGAAACGCGTGCGCGCAACCGCGTAAGGAAGAATAATCGCGCGGATCTGCCGCGTCTCGACGGAATTTAATATAAAAGTCAGAGAGCGCCGCTGGCGCGCCAGGGGGTTATGCGTTGTTCTATATCTCTTGCGCGGGTGGTTGTCGAGAGGCTGCTGCAGCGCAGTGCACGCGTGATGCGCTTATAAGAGTCGAGAGGCGGATATAAGCCGAGCTCTCTCTCTCTCTCTCTCTCTCTCTGTCGTTGAAATGCGCACGAGGAGAGGCGCGAAGAGGACATTTTTCGCAAGCGCGGGAGCGGAGGAGCTTCTCTGGCTTTGAGAGCCAGCCGCCTGCTGTTGCTCAACTTTTATACCGTGGGATACAGCGGGTTTTATTTTATTTTGGGGGGGAGGCGCTTTGAAGGGATGAAAATATTGTTTTACACTTGGGCGGGTGGTGAAATGTGCTTTTTGGAATGGTTTTGAATTGAAAGTGAGGGTAAAGTGTTTGCGTGTGATAATTGAGTTGATGGAAATGTTGAACTTAGCGTTTTGAGTTTTACCGATCGAGATGTGTATGCTTGACTGTAATTTTGAAGATATTTATATTTAGATGAAACTTAAACTACATAGGAATCATAGACGCGCTACAGGCGTCGCAATTTTGATTGTTCACGATATTATTAATATTAATATGAATTATAGAAAATAGATATTAATATCCACTTTGTATATAAAATCATTTATAAGTATTATATATAATATACAGAATATGATTGTAAATGTTATTAGATAGTTTTAACTTAAGTATCAAACGTATATGTTTACATAAAAATAAGATGATCTTGTCATAACAAAATATGTAAATAAAAGAATAAAGAATCCCTAATGAAAAACGTCAGATGATTTCTGAATAAATAATGGAGTATAAAATACCTTAAATTTTAACACATTTTTAAGCACAAGAAATCATTACTGCGCATGCGTATGTGTATGAAAGAATTATCGCGAATGTCTGCATAGACGAAGTCTCTTCTGCGTATGCCTGTGTGCATGCAATTACTTATACTCCGCATGCCTGCATGCTCGAAGTCAGTACTGCGCATACCTCTGTTTACGCAATGACTTCTGCGCACGCCTGTGTGCCCACAATTATTACTGCGCATACTTAAGTGCACATGGGCAAAACTGAGCATGCATATGTGCAAGTGGGCATAACCACACCCCTCCTCCCCTCCTCGAACTCGCCTCATACCATCCTTCTGAATAACTAATCACCCATCCTCCTTCCACTTTTCGTACCTATCCTAATTTTGTCCCCTAATGCTACCTCACCTATCCATTATCTTCAAACTAATCCTCTTACCACTCTGTTAAAGTATTAACACATTTAATTTAGCATTGCGGGGCCTATGTCATTATTTTTATTATTTTATTAAGAAAGAAATACGGTCTCCACGTTCTCCTCCCCCCCTCATTTTGACTACCTATTCTAATTTGGTCCCATTATGCTACCGTACCCTTCCACCATCTAGCCATTGATCCTAACACGTTTCATTAGGGTTAAAACTGTTTATATTATTATTTTCATTGGTTTGTTTAAGAAAAATAACCCTTCCACGTTAACCATAGACCCCTCCACTTTTCCTACCTATCCTAATTTTGTCCCTTTATGGTACCACGCCCATTAATCATCTCCACACTGACTCTCTTAGCACTATGTTAAAGTAATAATATGTTGAATGTAGCGTTACGATCCCCATATCATTATTTTCATTATATTGTTAAGAAAAATACCCCCTCCACGACTCCAACACCCTCCCCCATTTTTCCTACCTATCCTATTTTTGTCCCATTATGCTAACCTACCCTTCCATGATCTCCAAATTGACCCTTCTAGCACTATGTCATAGTTATAACATGGTTAATTTAGCTTTACGCCTATTTCCGGTTTCAGTGATTACAATCATTCTTTTACTATACAGATTTGCATTAGATTGAGTGATTTGATACTACTCTACTCTATACGAAGTTTTAGCCATGGGAAATCAAAGGCATCTTAAAAAGTTATTTGAATGAATATCTTTTTAGAATATTGGTGGTTTCAATGTCTGCATCTTCTTATAGAGGTCTATTTATACTCAAAGCATTGCAAGTACTTTTGTGAGTGAATTTAGGTTTTGTGTAAATATAAGTATTATTATTTATTAAGTCAGCACGTAATGTATAGCACAGCTGCTAATGCAGACGTTTCATTTGCGGGCTCCTCTTAGGAGATTCAAGTACCAAATTAAAAGCATAATGTCAAAGTTGATCAAACAGACTGACTAGATAAGAAACATTCTAATTACGTATAAGAACACGCTAAAATTCAAGAGAGAATCGTTTATAAAATATTCCATGTTACGATATCTGTTTGAAAATCTTAAATGACCAGAAGTGTGGTAAGCTAATTTTTAAAAAATTCTTTATCTAGTAAAATCATTGTCAATGAACATTTTTCTTATTTAAGTTATTACATTTTCTAAATAATTAAAATTTATATTTTGTACTACATGTACGCTGACATTAGAACAGACTACAGAAGAGTATCATTCTACTAATTAGACATTAATTAGCTGCACTATTTTCAAACACGTTATGTTTATAAAAATTTACGGCAATAAACTTTCTAGAATTCATAAACAAATTTTAATTATTTTAAATGTTATATTTGTTATTTTAATAGAATATAATTTTCAACGCATAATAATGTATATTAAATATAAGTAACTTATATTACAATTAATTAGTATCATGATAAATTTGTAGATATCAAAAGTTTTAGTTTATGTAACAGTTTTATGAATTGCAAAGCGTGTGCATAGGTGGAGAATTTTGAGTAAATTTCACTTTTATTGCGCGAAAGCGAATTACACAGGCAGCGCGCGCGCACTTTCTAGAGGATTGTAGTAACGCGAAGTTTGCGCAGAGTTTCCGAATTACGTAAATTTTCGGGAGGAATTAGTTTGGAAAATTTGCACAAATGTTTCACGTGAATCCGGCAAATATGTTTTCGACGATGCACGTGCTGCACCCTTAAACCTCAGTTCCCCATTAATTTCGTAATGCTTCATACTGCAATAATACGAAGTATAAAGCAAAACAAGTATAAAAAAAACTTATTTTTCTCTCAAAACTTATTTCTTCTTACTCAGAAAAACTCGAATTAAAGGTTTTCACAATAATAAACTCTGTTTATTTCTTTCTTCCGTAATTTTCAATTAAGGGGGTGTAGGTAATATGGCCAACTTAAGGAACTTTCGATTCCCAGTAGATATATATCGGGTTTTGGGGCTTCGGAAACTATTGAGCCATGTTATTTGAATCTTTAACTCTAATACCTCATGAGTTGTTTTGTAAAAAATGTACTCTCTCAATTTTAATTAAAGAAATTCTAAGTAGTTAGAAATTGGCGACTTTACCAACAGTGTTGGTAAAATGGCCACCTATCAGTTTTTATGGTAACGTCATATAGTAAGTAATTCAGAAAGTCAAGACTTCCTATATGTGTTATTTAACTATATAGTGCCGTAGCGTACGCCTTGGTGTCGATATTTTGTGATTAGTAAGCCTAGGAGTTTTTAAAACGCAAACGCCGTTTTTACCGTCGTCGATTGCCTTTTATCTTGCAATGCATTCGTATGGCCACTTTACCAACCGATAAACGTCAACGAAAATTGCAATTTTGGCATAAAAAATAAACTCTACGACAAAAACTGACACATGCATTTCAATGTACGTAAAAAAAAGCTACAATTTTATGTAGAAAAGTGGTTTCTTTATACCCGTGCGCTGCTAGGAAATCAGAGTTTTGATGTATTCGCGCGTAAAAATGACCCCATCTTATAATTAGAGGGCGCTAACAGCGGGGTCACCGCACCTCTCAATATCTATTGTCACAATACATATAATGTAGGAGTTTACGACGCTCCAGAATAACGCTTACAGCGAGATCTCGTGTAGGTAGCCATATTATCTGCATGTTTACATTACCTTCGCCACCTTATTCCGAAAGTTACTAAGGTTTCTTTTATTATAAAATTTCTATCTAAGATGTAAAATGATTTAAATTAGTGATAGTGGGACACATTTAGTTGGTCTGCACAATGGTAATCTTAATGATTTATCGAATAGAATAACTGAAGCAATAAAAATAGTATTAATCAGTTTATAATTTGACAGAGTGAAGGAAAAAATCAGTTTTTTGCACAATTTAGTAAATTTTATGTAAATGACTATTATTTATTTTGAAATATGAAAATAGTAATGATATTTTATAAATGTATCACTATTTTAATATGATAGTTCACAATTATCGAAGTAATCAAGTTACCCAGGTAAAAATGAGTCATAATTATATAGTTATATATAACTATATATGACTCATTTTTACCCGGAAAAGTATGTCGTAAATCTGCATATGAAACGTAATTATTGCAAAATGAGATAAAGAAAATCAAAACTGAATGTATATATACACTTTCGTCAGGACGCTATCGTGATATTTAATACAACATTACTATTAATATATCCCGGTTCTACCAATTGTGTACTACTAAAATAGGTATTAAAGTATGCAAATACAATGACACTCCCATGGAGCTTATTAAGTTGATATCATATAACATTATTTAGTATTTGCATGTTTACCGAATTTATTTAAACAAGCCTTCGAACCATCCTCCCATATACTTTCTTTTCAAAAGCAAATAAATACATTTACATCAATCACTCAATGATCTCTTTCATTTTACTGCAGCATTATCTTAATAAATAATTAACTTAACTAAGTACTTTGCCCTGTAACGAAACATGTAAAGCATAATGTTCGTGAAAAAATCTGCAAAAGTATAATAAACCTTCTTATCGTGTGCTGACCATACGCACCATCTGCACTAAGCCAATAAAATAGTACAAAATTACATTACACCACCTCAAAACCACAAAACTAAAAATAAGTACGAAGCAAACCTCGCAACTCCAGCCACAAACACCATCCGCCACTACACACTCCTTCAAACATAAATCCCCCTCTGCCCTCTTCAAAAGACCATAACCCGCTCAAAAAGCACCCACATAAACGCCCCGCGATAAATCCGAGAATCCTACGAAAAGTGCGAAGAAAGCCTTGCCTCGCCTCGCGCGCGCGCAATATCGAGACGGAAAGTTCGTCGACCCAGAGACACGCTTACATACGAGCGCTCGACTGGAAGCACCGCGCTGCGCACTCGCGCGTTAATGGAGAGAAACCATGCGCGCACCGAGTATAACCGACTCTCTCGCGAGTGCGCGCGTATAAGTGTAACTTTATTAGACGATCGAGCTGGAGAACTGGAGCTGGAAAGCAGATGCAGCTGTAGCTTGGGGCAAGATGTGTATAAGAGCTTGAGAGAGGAGAGTTAGCCTTGAGCGAGGGGTGGTACTTTTTGGGGAGGGCGGGTGTTGAGCGCTCGGGGCGAGATTAAAATTCTTGGGGAAGCTTGGTTGAGTGGAGTTTGGGAATAGTTTGCGAGTTTGGATTTTTTGCCGTTGTTTCGGAAGTGTAATTATGGGAGCGAGGAGTTTCATATGATGAGGTGTGCGTGAATGTTGGTAGGAGCTTTGGAGGTGTTGAATTTTAATTAATAATTTGAATTTCTTGATTTAAATCTTTAGACTAAATTGTGTAAAATTAGGACTTTATTGAATTACTTATGTGATAAGTACACCATTGTATAATAAAGGATCAAGCAAGTATTTTAACACTTGTATGATCGCCATTTATATTAAATCTCTGCAATGTGAACTCTGGACACTTTCTTTGAGTGACATTTGTTGAAATTTTGAAATATTTGGTTGGAACTTTGTATAATGATAGATTATTCGATATGTCTCGTTGCAACCAATTATTTATCTCGCGTTCAGTTAAATTTGATGCGAAAAATATTCATTTTTGATGGATTTTGACACCGCTTTAATGTGTCCATAAAGAAACTAGTAAACTACACATATCATTATTCAAACATAAGGGGATCCCATAGTGGAAGGAATACCTTCACAATTAATCTTCAAGTTTCTGAAATCATTTGACCAGTGACACAATTCTTGTGATTTGTAGAACGTGCGTCTAATCGAAAAACTTAGTAAAATTAAAAATTCACTTAGAAATTGAGAAATCGGAGTACGGCATTACCTTAAAGACTAAACAGTTAAATACGAATACTTAAACACTCGCAGTTCTACTAGATTAAACTACTGCAATATAAATTGACACGAAAACGCTTTGAAACACCAACGGCTCTACACCTAAATAAAACTTCTAAATCCTCATCCTTACCAATGCCAGTAATTTAAATCCTGCAGCTCCATTCATCCTCAATCATTACAAATCACTCCCTTCACAACCCATCCAACTAAACATCCCAATATTTCACCAATCCCACAAAAATCATAAATCACAAATCAACCAGCTCCCGCCTAATCCCACCTCCACAATCTCATGTCTACAAAGCATACCTCATCCTCTCCCCCAACACATACACACACCATCCCAACCATCCTCCATCGTTCCTCTTACACCTATCTCCCTCTTAGTTGACTCATATCGCCGTGGTCACTACGCAGCAGTGAACTCGCTGCTGCATGAGTCAGCCAGCAATGCGCACTCCTGCAGGCCGCGCGTCTCTCTCGGGAGGTAAGCCCTCCGTATAACGTAAGTACGATCTCAGTTGTATGATTGTCGGGGGCTATATACCAGGGAAATGCCGCGGAGTCTGTCGTCTGCAGTGTGTGTGTATTACGTACGCCCGCATGGGCCACCCAGCGCGAGGGTACTTACGTGTGTTTCCCGAGAGAGGGACGGCTAAGTTTCCAGACGGGAGTTAGGGGGAGGGGAAGGACTCGAGGAGAGGAGTTTGAATTTGGATTATGGGTGATTATCCAGAGAGGGGAGAGAGGTTTGGAGAGGAGTGTTAAGTTGCGTCTTTTGCTTATCTGTGGAATTGAGATGTTTGCAAGTAATGAATTGAGTGTGGTTTTTGGAAAAAGGAGTTTGAGTTGGGATGGGATGGAGAACGGATTGTCATCATAAGAATTTTAAAGCACTCGTTTGATATAGAATTATTCTTCACAAGAACAATGAGCCACGCAAAATTATCGTATGGCCATTACAAACTGGACTAAAGTCATTACATACTGTACCGTTATCAGACATAAGATTATATATTAACATCGCCTGCTACTTTTATATGAAAGGGGTGTACCTGAAACGTATAAAATATAATATAAACTTAATTTTAAAAAGTAGAATTTAAGTCGTGGTTCCGATAATCAGATATATATATATATATATATATATATATATATATATATATATATATATATATATATATATATATATATATATATATATATATATATATATATATATATATTATATTTATTTATTTAAACCCAGAAAAAATTTACAGTGTTATTGTATGCCCTGTAAAATCCTGAAGAGATAAACACGTTATCTGTGCACAGGCCTGGCATTACAAAAAAGAACAATAAAGAAAATATAAAAAAAATTACATAATATAAATTAAATCTAAACTTAAAATCTACTTAAACTAACAACTACATAAAAATTTGATTTTAACATAATAGTATTATTTCTATTATAATGATTTGTGTTAAAACTATAAAATAATATAACGAGATAGATTTTTTAATTCCTTAGAAAAACTGTTAAAAGTTACTATAGCCTTTCTATAACAATTTTTATCTCCAACTTTCTTTTTATTATTTTGTAAAATTAAATTTTTTTTCCTTGTTATACTAGTTGAGTTGGTATATTGCATTTTGAGATCTGAATAATGATACTTTATAGCTTCGAAAGTATATATTTGTTCTATGTTTAATGGGTTATCTTGAACTATAAAATTTTGTTTGTTAATGATATTAATAATATTTTTCTGTAGATTTTGTACTAAAACTCGATTATTCTTATAAACTCCTCCCCAAGCTAATATTCCATAGCTTACTAGACTATGGAAGAAAGCATAATAAATCATTCTTAATGTATCTGTTGACATTATTTTCACAATTTTGTAAAAAATATAAGCAAGATACTTTGTTTTATTTACAATGTACTGAATGTGTTTATCCCATCTTAAATTAAAGTCAAAAACTATACCCAAATATTTATAGTATTCAACTCTTGTTATATTTTTATAATTAATTTTAACTGTTAATTTATTTGGTACACTATCACTATAATACATATATATATAATACATATATATATATATATATATATATATATATATATATATATATATATATATATATATATATATATATATATATATATATATCTACTGTTGACACTGCAGTATTTATCATTTTTAGCACCATGATGTAGCTACGTTATTATGCAATAAATTGGTACATTGGGATTTATTTACCACCGATAGAGAAAACATTTCCCGAGGGAAAGAAAGTGCATGCTAAAGCGCGCATGCTAATGCCCGCATGTAATCTAAAACTAGGTGTTTCGGCAACGGCCCGGTAATAGATTTCAAATAATATACAAATAAGTATGATCAACGTTGTGCAAACCTCATGAGGTTTTAATTGAAGTTATATAATGGTAAACAGTAGTACGATAGTAGAAGTACCTTATAGCTGATGCTTTTACCTCGGTAGAAAAAAGTCGATAACGTATTATTAAATGTACACAACATCGTAATTTTTTTATCTCAACAAGGTAAAAAATGCATCAATCATGCAACCGTCAATTAGTTTCACCTTAAAAATGTGTACCATGAAATTTTAATTTCAAACAGTTACGTTAAGAAGTATGCAATGAAAGTGTTGTGAAACTTGTATAGGATAAAACACTCTGCATATACATGCAAGTTACTATCTCTTAAAAACAATAATAATCTTTGTTACGCAGAATATGATTCTAGTGGATTCTCGTATAGTTTCTTTTATATATATATTTAACAATTACAGTGAACTAATCTACAAAAAGCTATGAACTCACACTTGACATTATTATTATAGATTCTCACCTATAATGCCTCATCTAAACAGGTAGTTACATATAGAAGCTATTGAAATGAGCTCTAATGTGATTGGATGATATTCGATTTGTATAAATTATTCATATTATTGATTTTTATAAAAGCATGTTTAGATTTTATAAAACAGCAAATTCATGAAATAACAATAGTTCCAATACTTTCAGAAAATATAACATTAAAATCATCACGATGCACTTTTTTATAGTTTTCTTATTCTTATTCCATGTACATTTTTTTACCTAGCATACTCTCTATGTAACTACCACGGACTACACAAGGCAGCTAAAAAAATAATTCTCTGTAATGTATCGTTCTTTGAACAGTAGGTATTTATGATTGCCAAAGAGACAAGAAAATAAGTTGGCAAGTCCTATCAATTCCGAATCTCCTTACAAATAAAATACGCAACTCCTATTTACACTTTACAAAACCTTCACCCACTTCCTTCCATTCCATTCACCCTCCTCTCAAACTGATATCCCTCCAATACGAATATTCAACAACCGATTCCATCCAGCGATTCCCGAAACATGCAAATTCCCGACACAAGTCTCCCCCTCCCTCCCATCCACATCAGATTCACCGGTATACACACCGTGAACCGGTATACCACAGTAACCTCACCCAGTATCCTCCATCCTGCATCATCCCTCTCGGGGAGCCATTCTCCCGCATCCTCCTCCCCATCTCTGCGTGCGCGCGACAAGTCGCAAGTCCACGATTTATAGTCCCCCCACACACACACACACACACACACACACACACACACACACACACACACACACACACACACACACACACACACACACACACACACACACACACACACACACACACACACACACACACACACACACACACACACACACACACACACACACACACACACACACACACACACACACACACACACACACACACACACACACACACACACACACACACACACACACACACACACACACACACACACACACACACACACACACACACACACACACACACACACACACACACACACACACACACACACACACACACACACACACACACACACACACACACACACACACACACACACACACACACACACACACACACACACACACACACACACACACACACACACACACACACACACACATACACACACACACAGACACACACACACCCACTCCTGACTCCGTGAAATTTCAGCCAGATTTCGGGGTGTACACGGCGAGGATGAGCGATAGTCGGCCACCGCCGCCGGTGCCTTTTTGTCGCGTCTTGGGACGTGTATAATAGCTTCGTGACCTGCGCGGTCCTTGGTATGCCTGGAATGCCCATTCCCCGCACGGAGATACGGCGAGATGCAGCTTCGGCTTCCGTGCGGGGTGTTTGTTTGCTTTTGGGGGATGGGCGCGAGAGGAGATTACGGT
Source organism: Gastracanthus pulcherrimus (assembly GCA_949152435.1). NCBI lineage: Eukaryota > Metazoa > Arthropoda > Insecta > Hymenoptera > Pteromalidae > Gastracanthus > Gastracanthus pulcherrimus. The sequence goes on along the minus strand of OX424575.1, from coordinate 178,643,621 downwards.
GCATTAGGCGGTGACGGGCTGTTGAGGTGTTGGTGAGACGGGTTTCTTCTTTGGGGAGATGTGTGGGGATGACGCATGGAGTCGGGGGAGGGGAGAGGGACTTACTTGTTGCAGGTGGCTGGATGTGTTTTGACGAATCGATGTGGGTTGTGATCTTTTTTTTAGGTGGGTTTGTACTGTTTAACGGGATAACTGATTCCTTGTAATTATATGTTGCTAAGATGATTATTTGTAAATTATTTTGTGTAGTAGTTCTTAATTTTGAATGATAGTTGCAGTTTTATTTAGTTATAAAATAGTAACATATTTCTTGTTGGATATTGTAACTTACGTGTTATACATATTTAGCATATTAAAATCCAGAAAATTTATGGCATGTTCTTCAAAATTCTAGCACGAAATTTGCATGATTTGAAGAAAACAGGTCCCAATAAGAACTATTTGCGATATCAAAACCAGTTTGACATTTTCGCGTGACGTAATGACATTTACTGAATTATTTGACTTATTTTTCTTATTTGTGTCTACTTTTTACAGTTGCCTTATTAAAATTAAAAGAATGTTGCATTCTTAAACTCGGTTTGAATTTAAAAACTTGCTCTACCGACATTCCTTCTTAAAATGTATCTAATTTGTGCAATACAAATCTGCTCGCCAATAAACTCAAATCTTACTTCAAAAATCCAAACATCACCACCATTCCTCTCATCTCTTATTTAAATTTGTAAATTCTTAAAATATGTATTTATTAGATTTATTGACTCGTACACACACATTTATTCTCTGACCATTATCAATATTGACAATATTTTATTATATTTTAGAAATTGAATGCTACTGCTTAGTAAGTAAACCTTCAGTAATTCTAAAAGTGGTTAACGTACACTTTAAAATAAATTAGTTAATTTAATTTCTTCACTTGGTAATTTGTGTTTTACTTTATGCAAATGTTGTTACAACAATAAAGTTAGAATTTAAAAATAAATAATGCCCTATTAATGGAATTAAGAAATTTGACACATGACATGAAGTAAAAATATAGTTGAATTTTGTGACTTTGGTAATGCTAAATTTACTATCCATCTAATAGCATAATAGTATGTGAATAACAAAGATAGATCATCAATCGAGAGGATTAACTGTAAATTTAATCAATATCAATAAATTATTATAGTTTCACTCCATACTGAAAGAAACGGTCATTTTACTATAAGGAAAATAGTTACATACATATTTTACCCCTATTATAATCTCCTTTTTCACTAAATTTTCAAAATACAAAGCACACATATGCATATTCAATGTAATTAGGAAAATTCTTTAGCTACCATTGAATTATATCAACGTAATAGGAATCAAGCTCACGTCATAAATTCAAAAAGCTGAGTAAAATACAAATTTGAAAAGGACGCGAAATTGTATTTCATTAACTTATAATAATCACACGCTGCTTATGTATATAATGTACATCAATCCTGCATACACGTGAATCTCTAAAGAAATCATTTTCAAATTAAAGCACATTCCACTAAAACACTTAATTTACTGATTGGAATATTTGTATGATGTTAATACGAACACTCGTTTCTTAAAAATGATTTGAACGTCTATCTTTGATAAAATTTCAATGATTGCTTCTAACAGCAAATTGTAGACGAGATTTTTAGAGTGTCTCATACACTCTTTAACAAAAAATCTACTATATTTTTTAGAACAACAGAAACAACTACTCTGCGGGCAAATACCCCTCCCAGCATTGAATTAAACTGTTAATTCATAAAATATGTAAATGTAATTAGTATTAAAAATATAGTAGATTTTTTGTTAAAGAGTGTATGAGACACTCTAAAAATCTCGTCTACAATTTGCTGTTAGAAGCAATCATCGAAACTTAATTTACTCTTTCTTCCACAAAAAGCCATCATATCCGTCCATTCATCCCTGATCCCCGATTACCTCCACGTCTCCCAACTCTCCGCCGCTCCTCCTCCACTCCGCTCTCGCGTACTCTTGTATACCGCTCGCCCCCACCAATATCCTTCACGACCCAGCCGCCGCGGCGACTTGGGTCTGCACCGGCGGCCGCGCGGCTCCTTCGGGCCAGTGGGAGCCGTCGCTCTTGTCGGGGCTGCACGCACTCGTACTCTCTCTCTCTCTCTCTCTCTTTCTCCAGCGGCGCTCTAAGTGTGTGTACAACAGTCGAGTTTTAAACTCCCGCGCGCGCGCACGTGCGGTGCCAGTGTTCGATTCGATCGACGGGTGTAGTCGATTCGGTGACCAAGTGCATGTGCGAGTGTGTGATTCGAGGCGGTTCGAAAAGGAAGCGTTTAGTGGGTGCAGTGCGGAGATTCCGTGCGGGAGGAGAGACGGAGAGTGAGAGACTCGAAGGGTCAAAGGACGAGATGGTTCATATGAGCTACGCTCAATGGGCGTGCTTGCCCAGCACGTACCGCAACAAGGTTCGTGGTACTTATATATACGGGGCGAGGGGTTTCTTTTTCGGTGCAAAGAGCGCAGGAGTCCGTTAAAGTGGAATGACCAAGGCTCGCGGGTTCTTTTAATTAATTTCCCGACCGTTTTTTTTTTGCTTCTTCTTTCCTTCCGGACGGCTTTCGCTGTACAGGCGCGCAGAGCCGAGAGAAAATTCTACATTGCGCAAGGAGGTCGATCGGCGTTTCGTTTTCTTTTTTTATGGTGGAGAGTGTTTAAAGTGGAAATACGTGCTGGTTCGTTAGCGTTTCTGCGGCGAAGAGCGGGGATCGGTGCGTTTTATTGTTTTATTAATTTTTAATGGATGTGGGGACGGTTTTTTGTTTTCTTTTTAGATTGAAGGTGGTATTTTTTGTGATTGAGGCGGCGTTTTTGCTGAGTTGTGGTGGGTTGTTTTAATATTCAATACTTTGTGTTTGTGTAAGCTGAAGCTTTGGTGTTGATTTGAATAGTTTTTTTTTATGATTGTGGGGGTGATTTGATTCCGTGCAGGCATGCGTAAATTAATGGGAAGCGCTAGTAACGTTTCGTGTTGTTAATAATTGGTCTTGCACTTGCACATTTTTGCCATTTCGATCGCTATTGACAGCACGTTATATTTAACGTAACTGGGGGATACTAGCTTTTTTTATAAGTAATATACCTTATTCTAAGTGTAAATATTAGTACAAAAATGTAAGTTAAATTTAAAACATTGCGTAAAACGAAGAATATTATATTTCTAAATTAAAAGTTATTTTTGGGATAAATCCATAGCTATCTATATAAGAATGTTCGCGAAATAATTATTGTTAAATAATAATTATGTACAAAAAGAAAAACATTAAAATGTAAAATTTTCCTAGTTTTGGTTATTTAAATAATCTATTTAAATAAAAAAATTGTTCTCGGACGAAAAGAGAATTTCATTTATATAACTTTTTCACATCACCAGTCATAAAACTAAATCTTTCTTAGCACTTTCCCCTAAAACTTACCAAAGGTTTATTTGTTTTTGCGTCGCAACGTCTCATTTCTATACTATGCATTGAAAAATCCTTTCGTTGTTATGAAGCAAAATATTCGTTATACCTATCATCACACGAATAAATCATTAAAAAAAAGCCTGAATAAAAAGAACACAAATGTTTGCTGTGAATACCCAACGTTTAAATCACCCAATCCAAAACGAAGCAATCACATCCCCAAGCCGCAGCAAGCACAACATCCAGTTTCCTGCATCCGTATCTCCTCGCGCTCGAGCCCCCCCCCCAAAAATCCGACAACGCTCGCGGCGACGCAAAACGTCGGGAGCACACGCGTCCGCTCGCCATCTCGGACATCTCCATCTCCCAATTAATAAATCAATCAGAGCGCGCTCCAGCTCCAGCTCCTCCATTGTACACACAACGCGGAGCAAAATCTCACGCGGAAATCTCTCCGGGCATTTCACTCCTCGGTTTTCCCAATCGCTCCTGCTGCAATCAGCTGCAGTCGTGAGCCCCGCCTGGATTCTCGTACCTTCAGCTCTCTCTCTCTCGTCTGTATTAGCCCCTGCGGGTGTTTCCTCGCACCGCGCACGTATACACATCACGACGTAGGTACACGGCGCTGGCTTTGAAAGAAAGAAAAGAAAGGTCCGTGTTCTTTCTTCTCTCCACTTCGTTAGGCCGCACGCAGAGACTTCCGGCACGGGGCCCTTGTTGCGGCCGCGTGCTCTCTCGCCAATAAGTGCGCACTTAGCTTTTATTGCTCGTCGTTGGAAATCACGGGATGTGTAGAACACTCTCGCTCTCTTCGTCTTTTCTTTTGATGATTGGAGAAGGAGGGTGAATTGAGGATGGGATAGTGTGCTAGGGAGAGGAGGCACCCCCTAGTGGTAGGAAGGAGGATAGTTTGGATTAGCTGATGGTGATTGACTCGTTAAGGCAATTTTGATGTTGACAGTGGGTTTGTTGTAAGGGAGATTGAAGTTTTAGTGCTGGATTGGAAATGTTTGTGAGTGAGAGAAAACGTGGAATTTATTGAAACTTGATTTGATACGAAAAAATATATTTTTGCAGTAGAATGTTACCTGTTGAATTATCTCCATGACATCTGTGAGAAACTCCGTATGAATGTGCTTTTGAACATTATAGAGATAAAAAATACTAGGAAGGAATGCCAGAAAATTAATTTTTCAATGAGTTTTATATTACTGTTTTGCTTTTGGCGGGTTAACTAGTTTTAGATACCATAATGTTCGCTTTTAAAAACGTCAACTTCTTAACTTAAACAAACCATTTTTAATTAAAATTTTTACTATTTCTTTTGCTTTGTAATTATAAATGTTCATTATAATTAAAGTCTTGAACTAGTGAAAATGACTGGAAAGCTTTGATTCGTGGTTGACAAAATTAATTAGTATAAATTGTAATTATTATTTTCTTTTTCATTAGAAAAATACATTATTAGGTTTATTGTATGTTTATTCAAACAGCCAAAATAATCTCTTCCTTCAAACTTTCAGAACTCACGTCTAATTAAAATAATAATAAAGTCAACCGCTGCTCCAAAATTCTACTTTAAACATACGAAGAACCTCCCAACATACAAAAAAAAAGCCTAATCCTAAAGTCCACAAATCAAAAAGTCACAACTAAACCTGTCAAATCATTCCCACGAGATCTCTCACATACCTATTCCCCGTCTCTCATAAAAAGCGCACAAAACACTAAAATTTAAACACATATCCAAAGAAAGCCCCCCCTATCCACCACATGTGTACCCTCGGGTCACACATCTGCGGCAACCGAACGCAAGACAGACAGCCGCGAATATAACCACGCAGCGATTCCGCCGCCACGATTATACGGCCGCAACTGCGAAACGAGCGAACGACTCTCTCTCTCTCTCTTGCATATTCTCCTCTCTTCCTCTTCGCGCGCCGCGGTTCGCCGCAAGGGACGCGGATGATTCTCAGAGGCTGTGCAGCAGCGTCTTCGAAGAGCGGCGCGGAGAGTGTTTAGCACGTGCGCGAGCAAAAAAGAATTAATTGATGGTTTGCAGATTTCTGGTGCGTGTGTGTTTGTGTGTGGCTATGTGTGTGTGTGTATGTGTGTGTTGGGTGTCTGGCTCGAGTTTTTCTGATGAATTGGGCTGTTAGGAGAATTTTGGAGGAATTTAGGGGGAAGGGTGGTGTTCTTTCACGCTTGATTCGGTGGTTGATTTATCGTGGGTGGAGATGGTTTTGATTTGATTAGTTGGATTTTTGGTGCGGTATAAGGTATTAATTATTCTAGTTTAACATACATTTTTTCTTTTTTAAGAGAATTCAAAATATAGGTATTGGTACGAGCCTTCTTTATAAATATTCTATAATATTTCAAAAGTATATTTTAATATAATTTAAAATAATTGACATTGTCTGCAATTAAGCACTTTGAAGCTGTGTAATGAAACATATAACATGGTTTTCATGAGTCAGCATATTCTGCTTATCTTAAAATGAAAAATTTTAAATCGTTCTTAATTAATACAAATATTAAATTCCTACGATATATTAAAGTACCATTAACCACACCATTAACGTATATTTTTTCAAGTTTTATTGATTCTCAAAGATGCAATATTCGAAAATCAAAATCTAATTTTCAAGGTTCCATATATTTATAATTTTCAATATTTTTTTTCATACTATATTTTGTGCTAGGGATGATGATAACAACACTTTAAATATAATAATACTTATAATTGAAAATCATTTTGAATAAATATTTTTATAAGCACAGCACACTCATCATATAAGTATCTTTTATCTCATACATAACTTTTAATTATTCTTATTAATAAACATTTATAGTACTCCAAAAATTTTAATAAGTATATAAGAAAAATCTTATTATTGTATTATATATTATATATCACAATTAATTTATGGTATAAAATCTAAATAAATTCAAGAAAATAATAATTTAATAATGTAATAAAAAGAGAAACGATTTGAGACACTTTTTTATTCTAATTCAAGTGTTCTACTCTGTCAATTGCGAGCAATAAATCAGAATGATGTTTGTCTACGTAATTTGATTGGCATTAGGCGGGCGACGAGTCCATTAAATTACCGCTAGCCTTTCATACCTTCGATGCGATTAGTTTGATTGAAACTAATTCGTCTAAATTGAACATTAATCAACATAAAATTGAACGAGACTTTAAACAACGTTCCCGATCGATCGTGCAGCGCAGACAGTAGGTTAACCATGATTCATGCGAACTACGCTTCCTAGTAATAGTTTGATTTTATTGCTTTTGTGCAACACTGTTTTATGGCAATGATAAATTTGTAAACCAGCTGTGTATACGTATAAAAGTAAGAAAGTGAAAATTACAATTCGAGAAAATTGCCTTTTACGATCCCAGCCGTAAATTTTCGTAGTCACTTCCTACCGAGAAAAATGTAAATCGTGGATTTCACTTTTCAAAGTGAAAACGTAGAAAACATTTTTTCTAACCCTAATTGCAAAGCTTACATGTTATCTATTTTTTTCATCTACATCTAACATTTATACCAGTTTTAATTTAATTTTATATATTGCATGATAATAATCAAATACCCATAATTCATGATAATATCCATGACTAACATCTAACCTACATATTCCATGAAATATCTAAACTTTACAGTTTTATCACATCAATAATCTAATTTACTGAAAAATATTAGTCAACACACAGCCCATCATACACTTGACAATCAAACACGACAAACTACTTAGTCGCCCAAATCAAGATAATCTCCTCTTTCTCCTCTCATCAATTCACACCATCTTCTAATATTCAACTCCTTGTTACACATTTACTATAACCGGTCCGCGGTCCCACTACCGACAGTTTAGGGATACATGAAATATATTTTGTTGATTTTTAACAGATATTTTTTTGACGGATTCACGATTTATTATATGTTTTTATTATGTCATTTATTATTTCTTATAAAACAAAATGTTCAGTGCTCATAATGACGATAAGACATTTGAAGAATTCATTGAAATAAAAATTGAAGAATCAAATCGCTGATATCTAGTTTCAATATGTTGTACCAAATACTAATGCCAAACTACAAACATGCAACAGAATACTATACTTCCGATATTTGACATAATAGTATAGACTCTATCAATTTATGCAAGGTTAAACTCCCAAGCTTTAAAACACTACTAAAAGATATTTCCATAGATTATGAATAAATATGCGTGTGGTTGTTCTTAAATTCGCAATACAATAGTTTCGTTCTCCATCACAAATATATAAATTTAATAGATATTTTCTTTATTATTTTCTTAGTTAGCCCAATATTGACCCCCTGGACTGATGCTACAATCTGATTGTTTGCTATGACTAGGTAGGACAGAGCAAGGCAAAATAATTACTTTTCAGTGCAAAAGGGTCATTTTTGATTTACAATAATTTTAATCCCATTTCAAACAAAATTAACACTTATGAAGTATAGTATAATATCTCATTTATAATTATCAATGGATTAAAACCATTGTATCAGTGTAAAATATACAAAATCTTTCGTATAAAAAGAGAAATATCTGATACGTAGCAAATGACTACATATTTTTCCCCTGCAGAAGCGATTTGGCCATTGATGAAAATACAAAAAAAAATACCAAAAAAAGGCAAAATCATTAAATTGATGGGTGAAATTATCACTTTATGAATTAAAATGAACACTTCAGTTTTTTTATTCGATTATGGCAACTTCAATTTTAGTTTTGCTTTTAATATATAAAACAAATAGGGCAAAAAATACACTATTTGATTTTTTTATACATTGCATACAATGAGTATTAGCGCACTGTTTTTAGTGTGTTAAATGCTATTTTACGCACTCATACAAAAATCACGTTTTTTACAACTCAAACATGGAATATCACACTCCGGTGTGATCGCACAACTCGATAGCCGTCTTCGCTTTTGAAACTCTCACTACAAATAACACACTTCCCTACACAATTCTCACTAAACTTACCAAACTATCAAACCCATTCAAATCACAAACCTACAAACTGTCAGCAACGCTCTCCCCATAACCAAGTCACCCATCCGCCAAACACTCCAGCTATTGCGAAACAATACCCTCTGGAAACTCAAATCCCCTCGTACGCTTCACTACAAGGATAAACAAAGGAGAGACACGCGAGTAGTGGGTGGGCGCGCGTGTACGTACACATTTTTTGCCGATCTGATTACGGATCGCGCGCGGCGCCTGTAAGGTCGACGCGATGAGTTACCGCCCGAGGTAATTGGATCGACTCGTCGTCGGCGGCGTTGCACGGCAGTGTCTCGATTGCACGCACGCACGCGTCGTGCACCTTTTGACGAGCGCGAGAGATCGATATCCGAGATGCGAGTGTGTGTGCGCGCGCCTCGCCCTTTGCTGGGCTCGAATGCTGAGGCGGGAATGCACGAGTCGCGTTGTGTGTCAAAGGTGCGCGAGGGTTTTTGATGGAAATGATGGAATGGCTTTTTTCTTTTGCTGGGAGGGAGCGTCGAGTTTTGAGGAAGTTTTGAAGATTTGCGGGAATGAGGGGGTTTAATTTAATTAATTTCCGGGTAGCTTCTAGAGAAGCTTGATAAACTTCTGCTTTGAAAGAAGACTTGTTTGACGTAGATCTTTGGTGGTTTTATTTGTATATTTAAAGTGGCACATGTATTGTATAATTTGGGTTGGAAATGTTGTATTTGGTCATATTTTTTAGTATGCACTGAGTCAATTAAATGTTTAAAATTCTAGAATATATAATACTTTTCTGCGTTGGACGCTAGAGCATACAAAATTAATGAATTTTTTTAAAATATGTCCGAGAAACCTGCTCTTGCATAAGAAATTGATTTAAATTTCAGACTAGAGAAAGAATAAGTTTAATTGAATTTTTTTCTACGTTTATTCGAAATTTTAATAACTTTTTTCATTTCTATGAAATATATTATAATAAGTAGAGAAATTAAAATATTTCTAATTTAAATTTAAAACTTATATTAGTTTCTTTTGTAAGAAATTGTTTTTAAACATATATTAACTTATTATTTAGAACTATGCTTTTAAAATATACATTAATTTCATATTTAAAAAGTACCAAAATTTTGGAAAAAGTTGATTATTTTGGTATGTGCAAGAATACCACCTTCACTAATATTCAAGTATTTGTAAAATTACGCATAAAGCCACTTAAACCACAAAAGAAGAATTATAGCAAAAACAACCCAAAGTTATCATAAAATAGTCGTTAAATACCACATAATATTTTTAAATTATATGAAAATATAAATGTATAATGAGAAAATGTAAAAAATATCAGTAAATCATAAATTATTAATTAATTTCTAATTTTTTTCTATAATTGCAACTTTTCTTTTTGTTACAGGTGAGTGTCAAAAATCACCCCTTCATTAAACACCCCGGATCTACGTAAGTCATCATGAACCTCCAAAATTCATCATTACCGTTATCAATAAAACGCACGTTACACATTTCCCGAATCCTCCCGCTTCATTACCGAGTTCCCAAAATTCCACGCGCGCTCGGTACTTCGATTCATCGCCGCGCAGAGCCTTATCGCACACACACACACAGCTGGGTATTCGGAAATAGCGGTGATTTTCCTCGAATATTCGATAAATAGCGGAATTAATGCGAACTTCATAATGAGAGAGTGGGGGAGGGAGTAACGTGAATCGACTCGATTCACCGCGCTCAACGAGAAAACGTTATATATATATACATACATATATATAGTGCGACGTTAGAGTCTTTTCTCGGCGCGCGGCAACTGAAAACTATGCAGGTCACGCGACGCGGACGTGTCTATATAAGTTGCCCCGCCGCACGATTCCACCGTATATGCGCTTCATTCATTAAAAGTACCGTATAAAGTATGGCTTTATTTACGTGCTCTGCTCCCCTCCCGCGGTCAGGTTCGCTTTAAAAGCAATTTTTCTGGAATCGTCAAAAAGGCGGGTGTCTCGGAGAGAGAGATATATCGCTGAAGATTGGCAACACGCGAAGTAAATAGAGAGTTGGGTAATGGATTTGCGTGACTGTTGGTGTACCCTATAATCGCTTTTGAAATATTAGATACTTCCAATTCATGATTAAATAGCATTGTTTTTAATTTGATTTCTTTTCCTGTAACAAAGAGAAGCTGAAATTGCAATACTCAACGTAAATGCTCTATAAAGGGAACTTTATATAGATTTTGTACTTTCGAGAAAGTGTATCGTAATATAGATATATACTCAGAACATTAGAGAACTACTTTAAGTAGAGCCGTATCGTAAAAACGAAACATTAAGTCCGTCATATTTTTTTTAACGCTGGAGGGATGGAAATCTTTAAAGCGTTAGAGAAAAAATTCTGAAAACATTCAGAAATAATTTATGGTCATTTTCTGACCGTTTTTTACGATAAATCTTTTGTTTCTAATTTTAGTTTTCTTGTCTTTATATGCAGCTACTTTTAACCATCTTACAGGGTGTGAATAGGCTACTTTAATCTAATCAATATATTTATTTTACAAAATTTTAAGTTTACCACATGAAAATTCTAGAAAAAAAGTAAGCGTTGCACTGTTACAATATATGTCTCTAAAATCCGGATCTAATATTTGCTTTTTGAAAAAGAATTTAAACCGTTTTTCTCCTATTTAATGTTAATCGTCGATTTTAGCAATATTGGTATACGAAATCCCGAGTAAAAATGGTTCAGGCGTAATCAGGCACTGCCATGCATGGAGTATACAAATTTTTAAATAATCAGACATTATGTGTTACGCATGTAGTTATAAATTGTTGTTTTAAAATATTATAAAAACAGTAAATTATTGTCTATTTAGAAAAACTCCCTAACCATTAAAACATTCTGCCTGATTTTTGAAGCTATATATCTCAATTATAAAATGGTACAGATTTCTACATTTTCACTACGCACATACAACGTTATATTCAACACAAGATCCAAATTATCAAAAACCCACAAAAAAAAATCGTTTACGTACCAACTACATTAACAAACGGAATACCATATTACTACGTAATGCTCGTAACTGGAACGATGTACATATCTAATCTCCCAATCGGAGGCGCGCGCTCCGCCCGTTATCGGGAAAAAATCTATAACGCTTTCACGCAACGTTTCCATTTGCGGAAATTGCAGCTGATTCACGCGCGCAACTGATTGCCGAGGTTAAACAGGATTTCAGCTCTCGAGGCGGACGAATCTCTTTCCTCTTGGTCGTCTTCGTTCTTTTTCGTCGCCGGCGGGTGGTGTAAGAAGGAGGCGAGGCGCGAGGTATATGACGCTTCTGCGGTAATGGGTTGAGCAAAAGCGTCACGCTCATTGAGGCTGATTTCTTCTTGGCTCCGTGACAAATTGAATTAGGCGGGCAGTAGTCGTGGAAGGTTTAATATACAAATTGTTCGGGGAGGAGAAACTACTTGGACTGACTTTATCTAGATTTTGCAGATTACTTTGAAGTTAAATGAAGAGAATTTTTTTAATTTATAGAATTAAATGGTTTTGGTTGTTACATTTGTAGGTATGCCTGTTGAAATATGCTCGAAATAGGATATATTTAAGGAAACTGATAATAATGGAGGTGATTCATGAGAATTATCGAGTAAAAGTATGTAGTCATTGTGACTTTCGAATTCGAAAATGAAAAGTTGAAAATATTAGGTAGAGTTTTTGTTTTCTCATACTCTAATTTTCGTATTTCCACCGAACTAAATGAAGCATTTTACTCTTTACCTAAATTGTAAGTGAGAGCTAAAATAGTCATGACTTTTAAAGATGCATTGCATGTCCCGTGTACAGTTTAGTTTCTTCCGAAATTCTTGACTTTCCTTGACTTCCATCGGAATTAAAAAATGTATGGATAAAAAGTGTAAAAAGAAGTCAGAAGAGAAACGTCTGAGCATTTACCATTTATCTGAAATGGGGGGCGTATATGGGAAAAGCATTTTGTTTCTGAAAACGGAAATATTTCGAAATTTAATAATAGTGTATGTATATTGACGCTAAATAAATGCAGTTTAAAATAAATGCAGTTGATTCTACTGTGTATGGAAAAAGAAGCGTATCGTAAATAGCATTGTCAAATAAAACTAAGCACGCAAGAAGTTCAAGTGCTCAGCAAGAAAATACGATCGTTCGTTTCACCTGTTCTTATAGCATACGTCGACCATGAGTTTTTTTACTCGACTGCATGGCTATGCAAAACGTTTCACTTTTTAAATACAACCTACAAACTCAAAGCACTAAAAGTTAAAAATTCAGAGTGCACAAATTCTAGGCCTAATTACACGGTAGATATTCAAATCAATACAAATAGTGATAATTTTTACTGACTGCAGGAGAACAACGGGCATTGACGTTAAAAACAAGGCATTCCATTATTCAAATTTCAACTTTAATGGCTTCATTCATATCTGCACAAAGGAGGAATTCAAAAAGTAATCGATTTCCGTATATGACTAATGCACAAAAAAATATATGGGCTTTGTATTTTCTATGTGCTCCAATCATTTTCTACTATTCATTTCTATAAAAAAATTTTAGTTTTATTGAGAATGTGAAAAATTACTTTTAATGCCAGGAAATATACATGTTAAACATTTTTAAAAATGTAAGTAGACAATGTGAAGCTTTTTTATCTGAAAATGATTTAATCTAGTTTAATTTAAGGTCTAGTATACTTATTAAACTCCATAGATTACTTGGTGATGCATCATGAAGTGCAAAGGCCAATTTGACAAAAATTATCTTATTACGTGGCTCTAAGAGAATTTTTTATATTGAATTGATTATCAGCTATCAGGATATCTTCCAAATATTGTTAATTAGTAAATTAATTAAATACTTTGAAGCAAATAATATTTTGTATTTTTTATATCTGGTCTACTCAATGAAAAGAAACATACTATACAGATATATCCCAAAGTTTTCGTATGACAGTGCGAAGCAGTAATTAAAAAGTTTACTTGCTACATTTTAATGCTTTTTCAGAATCCGCAGATACAGCTTTCATGGATGTATATAGATTTTGTACGACAGTGCGAAGCAGTAGTTAAAAATTTTAGTTGCTACATTTTAATACTTTTTCGCAATCCGTATTCATAGAATTCAATTGAAAACATGTACAACCCTCGTACCGCGTACTGCCGTACGGTACATATACATCCAGTTACAATGTCCATAACCGCTAAAAATTGTTCTTAAAACCGCGTAGTAAGTGATTTTAGCTCAATAACATCCTATTACATCCTACACATCTATCTTATATCCTCAATCACGATAAATTCAATAATTTCCTCAAAACACAACAACACAACAATCCAATAATTATCCCCACTCATGTACACACTCCACGTCCATGCTCTTATAACTCATCACCCGATCCCCAGCATAGGGGAGAGAGGGGTAAGATAGACACGGGGCAAAACTGACACTTTACAATTGTTCAATAAAAGCAGGCTTTGTTGAAAGTCCAAAATATTTTATGAACACATATGTATAAAGTAAATGTTGGTAAAGTGAAAATAAGATTAAAATAAACCAGCATCGAATAAAAAATAGAGTGACTATTTTGCCCCACTACACTGGTCTATTTTGCCCCACCTTATTGATCTTAATTGTTTTACAGTAAGTTAAAACTAAAATTAAATAACCATAGTTTTATAAGTACTAAAGTGCTCAATTATGCCCGCAAAGTATAATAATGTCACCCAGCAAACTGATAAAATTACCCCAATTTTTTTATATTAATTGTTACTTCATCAATGTCTATTTTGCCCCTGTATGGGGCAAAATAGACGCTTTAGAAAGACTTTTTTCATATTACGAGTTTCGGATATTTACACTTAATATGATGGTTTTTATCTATTGGTAATTATAAATAAGATATTAAAATATACTTTAGAAGTTTTTGATTCGCTTGAAATAGGTTTTATATATTTTTAATATCCATAATGTCTATATTCCCCACTCTCCCCTAAATACACCACCTAGCGTGCACACCCTTTACTCGCACCTCCGTGCACATCCCACTCGAAGATGCATAACGCGTTATAGCCCCCGTCTCACCGTCACGCACGTTACACGCGCGCAGAAGAACGGGCCGCACCGCGCGTAAAGCGTCGCCGCTGCACTTCCTAGAAACGTGAATTTACGAGGGTCCGCGAGCCTACTAACTACACCAGCGACACCGGTGCGCGCACATGCCACGAGACACACCGGTGCGCGCCCGGGCAATTACCGCCGTACACGATATTCCCATTATGTCACGACGCGGCCCGCGCGATGCCCGCGAGCGCATCGAGCTGCGCTCAACACAAACACACACACATACACACACACACACACTCGCACATGCGCACGCGTGAGCGCGAGGAAAAGAGAGCACGTGTGCATGTGTGTACACGCGGAAAAGTGAAAGCGGACGTCCACGTTCACGTCCACGTCCACGTCCTAAATGGAGATGATTCACGCACGCGTGTGTGTGTATGTGTGCAGCCCGCATGGAGCGCTGGAAGGATGAAAACAAGAAACAAAAGCACCCAGTTCTCAGCCGAGGAATTCCGCGGATGCTTCGGGGTTTGCCTTTGTGCGTATTATACGTATTGTAGCATGCGGGAGCTGCAGTTCAGTTGCATCACGTGCATATGTGTGTGAATGTCGGTGCACAGCGGAATTGACATGTAAGAATGAGACGAGCGATGTTATGAAACTTTGATGCGAGTGTGGGGTTTGTTGATTCTTCCGTGTACACGTGGAGTGTTAGGTTGGTTGTTGTTGGTTTGGAGTTACGAGTGACCGGAATTGGATTTGCTGGCGGTTGTGTAGTGTAGCTTGTGTGGATGCGTTAGGTATGGAAGGCAGGAAGGGGTAGAGGAAGACGAGCTGCAGGAATTTGTGCAGTGTATGTGTTTCCGGTGTAGAAGTGTAAAAAGTTATTATTGATAGAAGATGTTTGAATATTTCTTGGTAGACGTCTTATCTGGAGATATTTTGTCTATGTATGAGGTATATATTTATGTACCCATCAGTTACGTGTGCGCTGCAAAATTATAGATCAATGAAATAGAAAATGCACCGATTTACTTTTATTAGGTACCTAAGAATAGAAGAAAGTGCAGAGCTCGTGGAAAAGTAATATTTAATTCGTTGATGTATATTAATAAACGGACGAAAGTAGCCCTGAAGCGGGATAAAAACAATAATTGGACGTATAGAAAAATATACTTCCGGTCTTTTTTTCACGAATAACTATTGCTAAATTGAAATTAGTACACTCTTAGATAAAATTAGCTGTAAAATATTTAATATCTTTATACTAGCTTCAACCAACCTAAAAAAACAGGTATAATTATTGTACTAACTACGTTTAGAAAAACATAATTTTCTGTCAATAAAAACTATTGTAAAATCGAAATTGGAGCGAAATAAGCTAGTGTCAATAAAAAAGCATTTCTTATTACTTTTTTCTGGGCGTTTTTATCTACGTAGTCTGGGCACTAAAGTAATTAACCAGCTATATTTTTTCTATAAATCAATTCTGAGAAACATTAAATAAATGATTGGATAATTGTAAGAAAAAATAAATAAGTAAACAACTGGTGGTATACGACAAAAAATTCGTTACTTATTTGTTTACGACTGTACGATAATGTATATTTTGTAATATTTTCAACCAATCGTCATTTGCATAATGACTTGGATTACGTATCAATTTTATATAAGCACGCGATATTGTTCAGAACATTTTTAAGTGAAACATAAACTAATTATACGATAATTAGTTAATAGGATCACTTAGTTTTTTTGTCGGTGTTATTAAATACAAATTACATGATTAAACTTTAAACTCGGTTAAGTAGTAAAAGTCGAGTTTCCCCCCAATAAATTTTCACCATCATTACGGCGGAAAAAAAAAGTTATGGATGCAAGATAAAAGCTAAACCGCACCGTGTACGGATAAAGTTTCTAATCGCGGCTTTTAAAATTGAAAGGCAAAACGACGTAAGAAAGGAGGTCCACACTGAGCAAAATCGAGGCACTTTCGCATAGACAACGACGTGATTACGCGGCAAAAATACTCATTAAATTTCTTCAGCTGCACCATTATGCGCGCGCGCGCGTGCCACAGTTTTGAAAAATATTCTTAACGGCCAAGAATTTCCGTGTCTTTTATCAATTTATTGCGCGTAATAGAGCCTAATATAGCTTCAAAAAGGAGAAAGAATTTCGCGTTTATTAATTTATTAAATTTCCGTATTAGATAAATTATTTTTATTTGTCTGAGATACTAAAATTATTATATAAATTATATTATATATAGAGAAGAGAGAAGCTTTTATCAGAATATTTAAATCGTGTATATAATTCTGTATATACTGTAATGAGGACATTAAATAAAATAATACTATCAATAATATATTGTACATTAACGTCGTATCAATGAACTAATATACACTGCAATGTTTACGAAACTCGTTTAATACTAATTAAAAACGAAACATGTTTTCGGCGGAAACGCGCGACTTTCCGAATCCGCACGCGATGGAAATTTTTAAGCCATAATTAAAACCAGGCTATTTCCAAGTTCCGCGCAATTAAAGCACTTACTTCATCCCATTAAAACTAATTTTCCTTTTTCTTTCGCACTTTCAACTAACCAAGCTTATAAACCATAAAATAAAGAAAAAAAAATGAAAAACTCAGTAGCTCCAGCGTGCCAGCCAATTCCGTATCTAGATCCAGACGGTCTCATACACTGCAACAACCGCGGATCGGACGAGCTGGAAAGGGCCGCGGCTCGCTAAAAATTAAGACTGTCGTATTCACTCAGTGCCCATTAAAATCAACGTCAGGCGCAGACCGCAATCATAGCTAATTAAATCCGGCGCGCGCTGCCCGCGTGTTTCTCTTTCTCTTTTTCTCTCTCTCTCTCTCTCTCTCTCACGTCCTTCGCTGTGGCTCTTATCCCTCGTCGTCTTCTTCTACTTTCATCGTCCTGGCCATAATTTCCTCTTTGTCGTCTCGATAAGGATTATCCTCAACTGCAGTCGTTGATAGCTTTTCCGTTTTTTTTTACATTTCGGAGGAGGAATGAAACGAGATTTCATTGGTGGTCTTTTAAGGAGGTTGTTTGAGGCTAAATCAGTCGTACGAAATCTGGTAATATCAGTGGCATAAAAGAAGCGTGGTTCGTGAAATATATTTTAAACAAAATTGTGATGATGTTAGCATAGATATTGGTCAGTAAAATAAAGGTTATAATTTATCTTTGGTTAATCTATTTTATCTTTTATTCGATTTTTTAAAAACTTTTTAAAGCTGTGACTCTTCTATTAAATAAATGTTGTACTATAAATCACGTACAAAAATTCCTAAATAATTGCTGTGTTGAAAAAAGAAGATAAAGCTAATTGTTTATATAGGTAAACTTACAATTACAAATGTATAAATAATTAACTTTTTCATTTCACATATAAGTCATTTGAAAATGTCGTTCTAGACAATTTATAGTAAAATATTTAAAGAAAAATATGAGACTTGAAACATTAAAAATATTAAAAAGGATCGTTTTTCATTTCATGAAGTATTTATGCTTCTTTATTTAGTTATTAATATAACTGTAATACCTTTTTTCTTCAGTATGATTTATAATTAATAAATCTCTTTAAGCATTAAATTCATTTATCAGTCACTGATTAATTTTAGATGGATTTGGTTGTTTGTGATTTTGACTTTGATGTTCTAAGAAGGAATTTGAAAAATGTTGGTGATTTATTTCTATAATGACTTAAGTATTGCTGCAGATAATGACATACATGATAGTAACGGAAAGTTGGACTGCAGTGGTATAATATACGGGAGTAGAAAATTATGTATTTTTATCTGAAATCCATTTCATAAAAGCCTACGTCTACTTTTAATAAACCGGATATTCAGATGATATTAGATCATTTTCTCTCGCAAATACCGTACGTACAAAGCATTTTTAAATAAAATTTAAAATACAACAATTAATCATCTTAATTAGGTAAGAGTGTAATTAAAAAATACGACTCGATTAAGGTAGGTTTTAGACGTATCACGGCATTCTCAATATTTTATTACATTATTAGAATTTGAATATATGAAGATATAAATCAAGCTTTGTTAATGAATTAGAATAGAATTCACTCGATATAGTTAATAATAATATAACGAACTAAAATTTTTTAAATATTATTGAAATTTCCTATAATGCCATTTTATCGTTCTTTTTCGGCGTTTAAATTAAATAACTTTTTTGATGGACCAATAATTCTCTTTATGGATTTAGGTTTTCAATGGCCTATGATACATAGGTATCCTACATTTTTTATTAATTTTCCTTGGGCAGATGTGTACATCGTACTTAAAGTTGTATAAAATAACCTTCTATCATAAGACCGTGTAATATCATTCCTACAAAACATTATTTTGATAGTTTTTTCCATTATTTTACTTAATGATCTATTTTTTTACTATTATAGCTTACCTAAACCTTTGTAGGTTTATACAGCTTACAGTTAATGATCTGTATAAACTTTTCCACAATTTACGATACTCATTTACTTAACATCCTATTCTCCTTACGAAATCCCCTTGTTTTACACATCACCTTAAAATCAATCCCACATTTTCACGAAAATCCGACTTCCCGTGCAAAATCCCAACCGCCCTATCTCATATCCTCTCCAAACGCCATAATAACGCCAGTCGCAGCTCCAATCCAGTAGCGATCTCGGAAGTTCAAACACGTGGAATTAAAGCTCCATGAATTATTCTAAAATCCTCCCGCGTGCGTGTATCTCCACCGGTCATCATTAGAGTCCGACCCGTAACAAAGGATTCGAATCTCCGCGCCCGCGCGCGTGGGATTCATCTGCATATAAGAAACGGTAATTCGGAAGGCTGGAGCTGGAGCTGAAGCTCCTCCCCCACTGAGCATAATCGGATTTCCTCTTTCTAGCTGCTGCTGCTGCACAGGAGCACATGCAGTCTACAGTCTACAGTCTCCAGTCTCCAGTTCCGTTGACTCGATAAAGTGAGCGGGAGCGAACGGTGAACCCCCTCGAAAAAAAATATTGAACCTCGATCGGAGGTGGGAGATATAGAGAGAGGAGCTGCGCGGAATCGAATTTATTCTGCACGGCGCGCGGAAAATCATATATACGCGGGGAATATGGGTGGGTGTGTGTGTGTATGTATGCTGTGGGGATATCGAGTTTCCGTGGAGCAGCGATGCCTCGTGTTTCGAGAATTTTGGGGAAAAATGGTCCAGATGTGTGCGCGTGTGATGATTAAAATTTTTATTTTGCGGTTTTCTTTTCGGTGCAATATAACTTTATTGCGGTGTGTGATTTTTTTTATAGCTGTATAGTAACATGCTTTTTTTATTTGATATATTTTTATGGATTTCTTTGAAAACAGAGAACAGTTATTTCGTAGTGCTTTTATTAAATTTTTGATTAGTGCTGAAAAAAAGATATATTTACAATTCTCGATTTGAGATACGCAATAAATTGAGATTGAATATTGGGTAGTTTTTAAATAGACATTTATGTTGATATCAATATATGTTAAACAATCTTTTCAAACTATAGATATAAATTTTCTTGAAGCTATTTGTAGTTTCTTCAAATATAACAGATTTTTTGAAAAACGATCAATAACCGAAGACGAATCATATTAAAAAGTATATTATTTAAATGATATCCCTAATATTACAACAGCAAAAGTATAATAAACGTTCAATACTACTAATTAAACTAAAAAATACCCTTCGGAAAAATGCACCTACATGCATCTCAGACCCTAATCTTTATTGCTGTATGACACACCCACGCCGAAGAATAAAAATATAAACCTCATATCATTAGCATAAAGCGACGCGCCGCGGCCGCACAGTCGTATACATCTAGTTATGTGCCAGTCGTTACGAGGCGCCCAAGAGCGATGGCACTCTCTCTCTCTCTCTCTCTCATTCTCGGGGGGCTGATTGAGCTTTCGAGATTTTCCTTTTTAAAGGGCGACTGCACGCTGCGCCGTGCCCGCGTGCGTGTGACATCGACGCCGGTATAATTTAATGCCCGAGTGGCAGGCAGCCGTGATGAACTCTCGACGCCGCGCGACGAACGAGATTGGAATGATCTTATGCTGGCTTTGAAATGTCGAGGAATATTGTTTCCGGTGTGATGGTGTTTCTTTGGTTGATTTTTTTTGAAATATTACTAAATAGTTTTTGAAAGATTTTTGAAAGATTGTTGAAAGATTTTTTAAATATTGTTGAAAGCTTTTTGAAAGATCGTTGAAAGATTTTTGAAAGATTGTTGAAAGATTTTTGAAATATTGTTGAAAGCTTTTTGAAAGATTCTTGAAAGATTTTTTAAATAACGTTGAAAACTTTTTGAAAGATCGTTGAAAGATTTTTAAAAGATTATTGAAAGTACTTTGATAGATTGTTGACAAGATATTGAATGATTTTTTATTAATTTTTTAAATATCGTTGAAAACTTTTTGAAAGATCGTTGAAAGATTTTTGAAAGATTATTGAAAGTACTTTGATAGATTGTTGACAAAATATTGAATGATTTTTTATTAATTTTTGAAATATTTTAAAATTATTTGTCGACCACCTGCATTAACGTACATTACTTGTTATATCTGTACAATGTTTTATCGGGTATGTCATTATTAACATTTCTGCGAAATCATTTGATATTATATATCAGAAATTCGCGAATAATGGCTATTTGATGAAATGACGTTTAATTAACGATTCAAAATCCTACAGGGAATGTCAAGCAAATCTATACAAAATATGCACTTCATTAGCAATGGGAATTATATGCATAATACACAGATATGGCACAAAAAGGCTTAGCAACATTTTAGCAAAATATTTGTTAAATGGCAAAGAAATTGGTTATGCTTAATTTTATGAACGTTTAATATTATTGAATCAATTTAGAAACTAAAACCGATTATTTAAATGAATTTCTAAACATTAACACCTCTTTAAAATACCACCAAAATAAAAGAAAAAAAAAAACGAAACTCCATAGAAAAGAAATCGGGCTAAGGTCGAATTCCGTGCGATCATAAAGTAACTTTCGCTCATCTCCCTCATTCACCAGCGATTCGTTCCGCCTGTTCGCGAAGTTCTCCGACACCTCGCATGCACTCCGCAAAATCACCATCCACATATACAAAAATAAAGCAAAACCACACCGCCGCTCGTTCTTCGCACACGCGCGAGAATTAGCATTCGAAAGAGGAGAAGAAAAAAAGAAACGCACGCCTCTCCCATGCGAACGCAAGAAAAATGAGAAATAAACTTCGCCGCCGCCGGTACATACAGGAATTTCCATGAGAATGCCCCGCGAGTAGATTTTCCAAGAAGCACACAATGTCCGCGTAGTCGCTCGCGCGCACGTGTGTGGTGTATCGCGTGGCGTGTCGTGGTTCGTGTGTATACCTATAGCTGTATGTAACTACAAGGAGAGTAGGAGAGGGAGGGAGAGATAGGTACCCGTTACTTACGCGTACTTACGCCTAACGTACTATTATCGCCATTCTAATTCCGATCGCGCTCGCGCGCGCACCTCGAATTCTCTCTAGATATTTTAGGGTCCATTCATACAGTAAGATGCCTGTGGGTATTAGAGACAAGCAAACTCTACTAGACCTAATCAAACCCTCGTTGCAAGCCATGTTTTGTTGGTATCGTAAGCTTTGATACAATAACATTTATTTATAATCAAATATTATTATTCTTTTTTTAAAAATGGTCTACTTTTTTATTTTAGAATCATTAATACTTAATATTATTTTTAACGATGGATGGAAATAGATTTATGATTAAGAAGGAACGATTATAAATTCATCAATGCGATATGTTTCGCTCCACGTCTGCCTATTCGCTATGGTAGTAGACTGAGGCAACATCTACAATTTGGAACTTCGACCGACAGTAGCTACTCAATATATATGTATGTAGTAATACATTTAAGCACCGGCAGAAACGTCGTTTCGGCTATCATTGAAGCTGTAATCGTTTCTTTATTCCCTCCAAGCAGATGCTCACAGCGAATACTGAACTCATCCGTAAGGCGTAGGCAGACCCTACGTTAAACTCTAGAATATGGGCTAGATAAGGGCATCAACTTATCTCTCTAAATTGTTTGGAGTGAAATTTTTGGTCTAAATGTAGAGTGAACGAGAGTTCCACTCTAAAAGAGTGAATTTGGTCACTCAAGTGTAAAAAATTAATTTTACCACTCTAAATTAGATAGTGAATAAGGGTTCACTCTAACTTTCATACTAGTTTGGAATTAAATTTGTATTATATAACGTATAAATCAATCAAAGTTTCGAATTACTACTTTTTACTTTTAAAACACTATGTACACCGCGAACCTTCAGTTAAAATTTTTAAAAAGTTTTACTGTTAATTGTACAAAAAATGTGTTGAAAAATATACAACTATGTGGTTAAATAATTTAACTAGAGGTAAAGGGGTAGCTTTTATTTAAAATCTCTTAAAAATTTAACCAAATATAGTTTTTACAAATTAAAAGGGAATAATGAACCACTTAAAATAATAGATTTTATTACAGGAATCTATATTACCGATTATTTTTACTTTAAACAGTTGATCGAGATTTAACAAACTTTGTAAATATAAATAACCTAATATGTCTTGCAAATTTGTATATTGTATTACCATCGTTTGGCTTTGGCAATTTCAAAAGATTCTGGTATAATTTGCAACCGGAAAACAGTTTTAAATATTTTCCGTGACAAGCAATGCGTATGGCAACCCACATCCTGTTAACAGTTTTCAACCCATTTTTTAAAAAAGTTAACGATACCTCTTGAAAAATCAACTGAAGATTTCTGGTAAAGGCATATAATGTCGTTTTTTATAAATATTTTGTTAAGGAAATCAATACATAAATGATAAGCCGGTATGGTAGGAATCGGTCCCTATTTTACATTCCCTTAAATTGCAAACGTTTTATTAATTTTTAAAATTTTAGTATTTAAAACATCTTAAACTTGTCTTAAAAATGCATACATTAAGAAAATGTAGTTCAAAAAATATTAGACCCTTCGACAAAATATTAAAATTACCATAATAATACTGAATTTCATATAAAATATAATTGTAACATCATTTTATTAACTATAAGTTATTACGGTTTAAACTGATTTTAGTATTAAATGGAAGTTCATCAACGAATTCGAATACATAGGAGAAATCAGTGCACACAAAGTCAGATGCAACGGTGGTCTAGCGCTAGTGTGGTAGCCCCAGAACCTAAAGGACCAGGGTTCAAATCCAACCAACAATTTTTCTGAAGTTCATTTAATTTATTTCTCAATTGCAACCTTTCCAGTAAACTGTATCAATTCATCAAAACATTTCTAAAACGTGAAACAAAGTGAATAATTATTTTTTCATTACGCGTATTCTTTCACTCTAAATAGATTGAAAAAGTCACTTTTACAAAAGAGTAAATTATTCACTCTTTCTAAAAGTGAATATTCACTCCCAAATAAGTGACTGCGTTTTCATGATCACTTAGAGTGAAAATCTACTCCAAAAAATTTAAAGAGATACGAGTTACTATTCTCCTAATAGTCTTGAACTTGTTAACTACGTTGTGTTGCACTAGCATCTCTATACGAATAACGTTCGTCACGCAGTTTTAAATTAATGACGCTTTTAAATATATACCTAATTTTCAAGCTATTTCTGTCCGCAACAGTTATGCAAGACGTAATGCGAGAAATAAATAAATAATCATTTTTCAGTTTAAAAAGAATACAAAGAAAAATGTTTAAAGTATATATGCATATGAACCTTGAGATATATTGATTTCATTTTACAAAAATAGTAACTCGCACTGTTTGTACTCGCACTTTAAACGTACCGTATATATACACACAGGCAATTATAAGCAGAAGAAACACTAGCTGTCATTCTGGATTAAAAAAGCATACATATACAACTATCATAAAATTTGTATTATTGTATGAATAATTTGTAAATTCAGAAAATTAAGGATTATAATAAAAATACTATTTATATTCCTATTACTACAATTATTTGCAGTACAATTATGACGTTTGTTTGATTGGTTCCGCTTGAATCTAATTGGCTCGCGTCGGGTCCATACCCAACCAATCCCCTATAGTACCTCACTATGAACGAACCCTTACAGCGGCGCTGGCGGCTGCACGGACAATAAGCGCTGAGATCGATCGAGCGCGAGAGATACAGACCCGAAGGCATATAACTACACAAAACACGCGCGCCCGTGTGTACGTGCGCAGGTACAAGAGGAGTTGGATTGGACGAATGCGAATGGGCTTGTACACAGGAGGGGGAGAAATGCGTGCGGCGCAGTCGCGACACCCGTGAAAATGGTTCATTGTCTTCGGCGCTCGCGGGGGCTTTTGTACATAAGTTGCTTCGTTGTTTTGGTTTTTGTGCGCGGATTGTTGGTTGAAATGTTTCAGCGGGAATTTAATGAGGTTTGGGTGTACCGGGGAAAAGGTGTGTTTGCCTACCGCATTCTTGCCTCCCGAGGGTTTATCTTTGAATGTTGGAATGCCAGTTCTGATATAATGCGGATATGTAATGCTGTTTGGAAGATTGTTGTGCTGTAGAGTGTTTCGTATTACGCATGTGTTGGCTGTAGCGTTTTGCGGTGTAACGGTTCTTATTGTACGTGAAAAATACTCTGAAACTTGTGACTTTTCTTGAAATTCATACCTGGCGTTTTCTAAAGACTGTTATTTGTCTTCCTGTCTTCCTAAAGATGAACATAACTCTACCTAGGCTTTAATTCTTCGTATTCAAGCCTAAATAAGAATCCTTTTATTTAAATTGAAAGTTTTTCTCCAGACTTTTAAAATATTACTAAAACTACAATCAATACATTAATATGGTATAAATAGCAAATTTTTGCTAGACTCGTTTATAAATATTGAAATGAAAACGTTCAATGTATTACACTCATTTCAATATTAAGATACATCTCTTGATTTGAAAATGAATAATATGCAGGTGTCTCTGTACAGGCTTCTGTCTCTTCATGAATTTAAATAAAAATCTTCAGAGAATCAAATCTTCGGGCTACTTAAAAATTGAAAGTTCTATTCCTACGGTTCCCGATGAGATACATGACTCTACCTGAATTTACACGATTCTTTTTTAAATCGAGAAATAAATTTTGATATCTAATCAGAGTCTAAAGAAAGTTTTCTCATTTCTGATAAACAACGTTTAGCATTCTTAATTCAATATTTATGTAAAAATGGCACAACTTAAGTAGTAACTTTTAGAAACGGAAATGTTCAATAAATCCAATGTAAAAAATATCAGAGATTCATTAATTTGTTTAAAAACGAAGAATCTGTGCATCTTCACGAGCATCTTCAGGCAGCTAACTAATAACAATACTTTTTAAACAACAATAGGTGAATGATGCATAAAAAGTAAACGTTTAAAAAGTGTCTCATTATTCAAAACTACCAAATGCTTTCCCATTCAATTTACAAATCAATCTAGAAACTAAACTATGCCAAATAAACCCAGTCTACATTCTCCTAGAATATGCAATGCACAAAAGTCACGCTATCCATTCCCATTGAAATTGACTAAAATATTTCGCAATTCCCCACCGAAACACAATACCCCATTCGATAACTCCTGCAACACCTCGCCAAATAAATTATTCGCATTCTCCTGTACAAAAAAATTGATTTATGTCACCGCTCACACGCACACAAATTAGTGCATTATACACCCGAGAGAGAGAGAGAGAGAAACATATTATATACAGGCGTGCGTGCAACAGACGCACGCGGCATGCGATCCGCGCGTTGTTTATGCGGTTATGCTAATAAACCGGGGGTCGCCCCCTATCTCTCTTTCTCTCTCTCTCTCTCTCTCTCTCTCGGGTCGCAGCAGCAGCTCTTGACCCATAATTCCGCCCGCGGCGGCATTCGGTCGGAGCAAATTTCGCGCGTCCTCTCCTCGACTGAACTCTCCCAGTGGCGTAGTTATTTAGCGATTTCTGCATATGATCGGAATGTCGCCTCGCCGTGAGAGATACAAATATATTGGATCTTTTTTATATACGCGGTATTTTACATTAAATATCTTGGTCCAACAATTAGCCATGAAATTAGCGACTTTTGTGTGCTTTAATTTAATAATTCCGATAGGTACCTGACAAAAAAATTATCAGGAATGCTTTATATAGATTCATAAATTATGCAATAGTGTTTTTTTTTTTATTTGCAATATTTGACCTTGAAATTTCTAAAATAAAAGTAATATTTTTTTTAGGCATTCTTATCTCGAAAACTTTGCGTTAAATAAAAATAATTATAAAATACCCTTTTTATTTTAAAGTATGTGTATAAGATATCAAAATGTTGATAACTTATACATTTATCGTTTTCAATTTTTCTCCTACCATCTCTGATCAGTCATTTTGAATTTTAATAATCTGACTTCGGATTCGTAATCAGCGATATATCTAAAATCTCTGGGTATAAAGTGTCACGGTGCTTGTAGGGAACTATTTTTCACAGGCATTAAATTTTCATTTTTATACATTTCTTAATGTTGAATTCATTAATTTTAAAAGCAGGGTGATGAACATTTGAAATTCTGAGTAAAAATTTGTATTTGACGAATCAGAATATATTCAGGGCATTACGTTAAAGTTGGTGGAAATATGTTTTATTGAACTGGTGTTGGGTAGTAACAACTTTTTTTTCACAAAATAATTTGCAAATTAACATTGTTAGATTTCCCAAAGTAACCTTAACTGTATAGTATAAAAAGTTACATGTTATCATCCAACAACTGTAATAGTAAAGAGTTCCTTTTTGAATAGTAACGGTGATGATGTCTTTTAAAATAGTAACTTACCCAACCCTATATCAAACATTATGCGTTCAGAAATTCGTGCGATATCCTCAACAACTCTCCATATCGCAGTTATTTAGCGATTTCTGCACATGATCGGAATGTCGCTTCTTAGAGAGAGATATACGCTCGGAAGTCGTGAAATATCTGCGGCGAGAGGTTGGAAATTTCATAAATATATATACAGTCGTAGCGCGCGAATGTAGCTTCGAATGTATGAGATGTGTATGCGGTGTTGCGGGAGGGCTTTACTTTACTTTACAATGAGGCTATAAATTCCGTGATTGACGGGTTCGAGACTCGTTGTCTTGTACTGAAAATCGATGATTTATATCGTGCTGAAAGTGTAGCAGAAGTATATTGCGCGATGAATTATTCATGTGTGTTTCGGTAGGCTGTGCAGGGTAGACGCAATCATTCCTCGGAAATTGAGAAGTTTTTATCTTTCTTTTAGGCACGAGATTTCTTCACTTCCAAATCTGTCATAATTAAAAATGTCAACATTCCAAGGTGTCGCTGATAATGAAATCATTAAATGATAAATATACATTGTTTCTAGACAATGAAGCTTACAATCTACACAATTTGCCAATGCTCTCTCAGAGTTTGAGGATAAATATGTAGTTCTTAAACAAAAAATTCTTTTCTATGAACTAGATTGTATTTATCTTAAAAGATTGAAATAATTAAATAATTATATACATATAAAAATAAAAATACAGATAAACAGTGTACTTAATGAATGGAAATACAAGACCTGGCGCTAATATGAACAACATATTACTCAACCGCAAAATTTCAAGCGGAAAAGATCCATCCTATATCCGTCTTAGTCCGGAATTCATATCTTCAACCTCGCAGCTTAGTCACAATCAATCTTGTTCCTTATTATGAGAAATACTTCATTACAACTACCTCAAATTAAACTGTCTCTTTATATTTTTTAAGAATCGGTTTCAAGATAGGTATTCGTGTTTATAAAGAAAATTGAGTGTTTAAACTCAATTTTAAAATTAATTTTAGTTGTGAGTACACCAAAATACTGAGTTAATTGAGTTTTCCATTAGGGTGGATATTTTTGGTGCCTTCCATATACTTTTATTATTTTTTAGATTTTGGAATGAAGAAATTTGGCATATTTTTACATGAATGATATTAGATTATATTGATACGCATACAACAACAACTTATTAACAATATGTATCTTATAATACCTCTTCTAATAGGCTTATAATTGAATTCCTGGGTATGACAATTTCTTAAAAATGATTATTGTTATCGTGACTTCGGTGGTTTAGATTCCTTTAAATCTGAAGAACCAGATATGATTTTTAAGCACTTGATATTATAAGTATAGGGATCAGGGTCTAATGCGTACAGGTATTTAAGCAGTTATGTAAAGCAAACAATAAATAAGTAGGTAGTACAAAAAGTTGTTAATAATATTATTTATAAATACTTCAATTTTATACTAAAATATTACAATTAAAAATAGGGCCAAAGTCGTTTTAAAAATTCAAATTTTCTGCTTCAAATATTATCGATTATACAATGGATATTTTGTTATAATTCGATATATATCTGCTACTATGCACATTTATAAATAAACATATTATAATTCCTACGGAAAGAATTTAAAAACTATTTTAAAGGTTCAAGCTGAGCTATTAAATATTTTGCAAATGCCATTCGTATAGATTACGAAATATTCGTTGAAAAATTTTGCACAGTTAAACATAGTATTCTGGAGGGCAATGATCTTTTGGTTTTACATAATTAAATATACCTGTCGAATTATACCAAATTATTGATTCTTCGGTCGGTAAGATTTAATGCGGGAAAGGAGGATGCCCGTGGATGACCTATGTCGGTCCCAGGTAAGACATTGATAGGTGATCTATAAAACTAATATGAGCATGTAAGATCAAAAACTTTTAAATATTTAAACACAAATTTCCTTCTGTATAAAGTGAAAAACATTAAAGAAAATTAATTTTCTTAATTTTTACTACTGAATGTCTGATAAAATCTTGTTTTTTTCACTTATTTTATTCCCTTCACTTCCAGAATTAAATTTTTTCTTAATGTTCATATTTTGATAAACTCTAAACAATGAGCAGTTTTGTATGTCCCTCACGTGCCCTTAATTACTACGCATCTGTGAACCTCCTCTGAATTTTCCAATTTACTTTGACACCCTCCTAATCAAATCAATCTTATGGCGAATACACACCAATCAGTAGTAACAGCCTACTCTGGCTACATGATCAGACATCTCATAAGCGAATTAATGGTCAGTAGTAATATCTACCTCATAATACCATGAATACCCACTTGACATCAATCAAAATATCAATCATCCCCAAAACGATTAATTTCCCACCAAAAACTTCCTCATTCCCCATTAAAAATACTCCATCCAAAATCAATCCACAACTTCATTCATTACCCATGTACCACCGCAAACTCTCTCTCAACTCTCCATACCTCACCTCATCTCTCCCCTCTCACCCACATATATAACTCCCGCACCACGCACACCCAAGCAAAGCGTTACGAGCCGGTGCAATGTCGCATCAGTCGTCGGCGAGTTCTAAAGCCGTCTACCGCGCGCGCGTGGAATCGCGATTCTAATATTGTCCTAGAGTAGAACTCTCCGTCTCTCTCGGTCTCACCGGCAGCGGCAGTCGCGACGTTCGTCGCTTGCACGCGCGCGCTCGCGGTGGTAGTCGTGCTCTCCTCTCCGCCGGTGCCTGACGCACGCCCGACTGTCCAGCTCGCGATAGCTGTTGTACACCGCCGCTTCCGGTCGTGCGAGAGGGAGAAAAAAAGAGAGAGAAACGGGAAGCTCGTGCACGGAGGAAGAAGCGCGAGCGCGGAGGGAGCGAGACGAAGGGAAACAGCTGATGCGACGTGGGATGGGGGCGAGGAGAGCTTGAGGAGCGGAGGAGGAGGAGGGGCGAGCTTTACGAGCGCGGGATAAAGGTCAAGGGTGAGTGATGTTCGAGGGAGGCTTCGAGGGGAAAAGTTTGGAGGGGGCTTTTGAGTGTGTGCGCTGGGTTTTGTGGAAATTTAATTGCTCGGTTGGAATAGTGTTGGCTTGAGTTTTTTGAGAAGAGAATGTTTGGTAGGTGGGGATTGGTACGGGTTAAGAACTGTTTTAAGAGTGGTTTGATTTCTACCGAGACTTTTTGCGTTTGTGCAGCAAAACTTGTACAATTTCTGTTTGTATGTAGGCGAAATACTGACAATGTGTTTCCTTTACTAGTATCAACATAATATTTAATACTCATTTGGCAATTTTTAAATCGAAAATACCAATAATTGTATACGATCTATATCTTATAGATATTTTATGTATTTTCCAGAATAGCTATATTTCCTATAAATGGGATAATTTTTATAGAAAGTCACGAATGTCGACACGTGCAAACAGAAATAGCCATTCTTGCTTTGAAATTTCTCTCAATGTAATGAATAATTTTCCACGTACCCATTTCAATTTAAATTGTTCTCATTTAATAAATTAAATTTTCATCTTTAAAATGAATGTCAATATTTTAAAATCGAACATTATTTCCGTACGATTAATCGAAAACAATGAGTTCATTATGTATCGATGTTGGATTATACGCTCTTCATAATTTTACTAATTGTCTGTTCCTCGTAAACCTTTTATAGCGTTTATTGAAAACAATGAGGGAGTGTAAAAGGATTAAAATGAAAATAGATTATTGACAGCTTTTTAAATTGGGGCTTAAATTTTATCGATATATTTGTACAAACTTTTCTTGTTGGCCAACAGCTCTGAATGTATCTTCTCAATTAATTTATTGTACATTACTTTTAAGAAAAATTTGCATTTTTTGCTATTCTTGCAAATAGCAGACAAAAGTTTCTTTCGAATGAAGGACATGTAAGAAGTTTGTTTTTCCAGAATCCTCAATGGGAATATGATTTATGTGGCGCTTAGAAGCTTTAGACTTTAGTGATCTATTTGATAGGCTTTAAACAGATAATATTTGTAGCTTCAAAGTAATTTTACGCCATTTAAAGAAGTATTGATCTTTTAATAGTTTTTATTTTTATACTTCGTTTTTACTTCGTAGTGAAAAACATGTTTATTAAAAAAGACGTTATCATAACTTGTTTGGATTGGCAGTTGCCAATAATAAAAAGTTTATTTTAAGTCTATAAATACAGTATTATATTATATATTCTCGAATGAAAGATAAATAAAATAAAATAAATTTTATTACTATGAACACATAAGATATACAGAATCTAATAAATAATAATAAAGTCATACATAAATAATAAAGTTACTTCAATAATTTCAAAATTATTATTATCAATCAAAGTATTAGTTCAAATTTCATTAAAAATGTAGGTCACAAAAACCTAAGAATGTTTTATTACAAATCATTTTGCACGTTATTGTTCGCTCTGGTCACCCCAGAATGAAAAAACACTCGCATCTTTCTTCAACTTCAAAGAAATCTTTAATCTAAACATTGTCCATTCCTTACTACTCCCAGCAACCAATACAAGTAACATAAATGTATCTCGCAGTATCATTTTAACATTTAAATGTATACTGACATCAGCAATCCAAAATACACTCCCGACTTTATTTTCGAGCATGTAACCCCAGTGCGCATCCGTCTAAATAACCAAAATACTCGTTACGAAACCTTACGCAATCCTCCAGAATTCTCTCTCTGTATCTCTCTCTGCCTTCTATCTCTCTATCTCTGCAAAATCATAAAGTCCGAAGTACGTGCACCCACGCATCACGCAAATGCTTTTGAAAATGTTCCAATGTAAACTGTAAAAAATAACATTGTAAAATTACTACACTTAGCGTTGATAATAAATCAACGTTATGTGTAACGAATTTACAATGTCCTTTGCAGGGAAAATAGTACACAAAACCCATAAGATTTCCCGAATTATTATATTTTTATAAGGATAACAAAGTGTGAAATAATAATACGAGATAATTATTTTATTTATATAATTTTGTGAAAAATTCTTTATATGATATTGAAAATACGCTGAGGGCAAATCTACAAGTTGTTTTGATTTCGAGTGCAGTATCCCTGGTGGAAAATAATCTAGATCGAACTATGTAAATCTATCTAGTTGGCCATGGTAAATAATCAAGGGTCTCGATAAAACTGGATACTTTTCTACCAGTTAACGTATTTAATAATTCAACCTACACCCAGCGTAACGAATTTACAAATTATTCCGTGTTCCCCCGAATTATACACCAAATTTTAACAGCCCAACAAACGAAAGCAATCACTTAAAATTAAACGCACCATCGCCTACCGATTCTACATCTCCATCGCACCCGTCCATAAACTCCCACCAATTTGCTCCGTTCGAAAAAACTGCGGCCACCCATCGCCGCCTCCGACTGTACACACGCGTGCAAAAATACACGCACGCCGGGCGCCACGTGTGCACCAGTCCCGGCGAGATGCACGCGCATCGCGAGCCGCGAAAGAAACGTGAGACGACGTCGAGAGATAACGAGAGAGAAGAAACGAACGAAGAAGAAAGAGTGAGAGAGAGATAGAAGCCCTCGCCAAAGTCGTCTTCGTGGCTATTTTTAAAAGTGCCGGCGCGCAGGCCTCGTCTCTTCTCCATGCGTAAAGAACGGCGAAGCATGATGCTTCGAAGTGGCGACGAAAGTTCACGGTGATTTAAAAGAAGGGAGGAGGGGGGAGACGATTAAGGATGGACCGGCGTTTTTCTATCGCCGTGGATGATCGTTTCTTCGATGAATTGCAAGGCTTTGAGTGGCGAGTTTTTTGGGTGGTGATAGTCGGTGTTTTGTTGTAGTTGGGGAGATAAACGGGGATTTTATTCAAATTAGGTACTGACGGCGGCTTTGGGCTCGGAGTTATGGATTCATATGGGATTATAGCCGTGACTTTCTGGTTTTTTCGCTCAAAGTTAAAGGCATTTTGTATTTAGATATGAATTTTGTTTTCATTACTTTTTTACGATGTTTCTTTTTATGTTTGCATGTAATACTTTCAATATAAAAAGAGAAAACAAAAAGTATTATGAAATATTACAGTTAATAATAGCGAACTAAAATTATTCTTATGTAAATAAAAAAAAAGTCTTGAAATAAAAGTAATAAAATGTTTCCGTGTTTACAAAAAAGAAAAAAGAATTTTAAAAAGAATAAATTTTGTAGTAACCGTTTTACGTAAGCTGCCATATGGTCATAAAAGTTATACAATGTCACGAAAATAAGAGCATTGAGCATTGACCCAATTAAAATTCTGCTGAATCTAGTGTAGTCGGAGATGTTCTTGAAATTTCCAACAGCGCTTTGCCATTCACTATTGGCTCGGGACAGCGGCGGTGGCAGCGCAGTTTAGCATTGACCTCGCCAACTCGTGACGACGACGTCGAAATCGCGCATTAATTCGCGAATTGTTAAATAATGCATTTCGCATCTGCCGCGGAGCGCTATCCTTTTTATCGGGCGAAACTTTCTTCCTTGGCCTCGTTTGCCGCTGCGCGTTACTTTTATTTTGCATTTTTAGTCGAAACGCCCGTTTTTCTATTTGCCGTAATTTATGTGCTTTCGTTTCTGCTGTCCTTTCTTCCGCTTTTGGTGTTTGTTTTGTGATCTACGTATCTTTGGAAATGTTTATTTAATTGCTGAATTTTATATTATTGTTTTCATCTTCTCTTTATGCGCCATCATTTTTACAATGTTGATAGCATTCATTTTAGATGTTTTAATAACAATGGTAAACAAGGTATAGTAAATACATCCATGTACCACACACTAAAGCACTTGTGTACGTAAAAATTTGTTGAATAGTAAAAGTGTATTGCAACACTTTATAATACAATCGACTATAGGAAGCATAGTAAAAATTTTATGATTTTAGAACTGTGTGCCGAGTACCGCAAACATATTTTTTACATTTAATTGTCTTTATTGCGCTTGTTTCTGTTACAACGCATACTATTAGATGTTATAGTAAAAAAAAACTATAAAAATTAGTCAAGCTCACTTATACGCAAACTGTTACATATCAATAAAATCCTCTAACTCGATTGCGAGACTGATTTGAAAAGGTTTTATTATCGGTTATTTTAGTTACTAAAATGCCAAAGCATTATCTTTATGCTTTGTAGGAAACAAAGTTTCAACACTCCTATCATCAGTAGTGCACACCTAATAGAAATGCAGATGCTAAAACAAAAGAGCAATCAGTATTACGACCATCGTCCCTATATCAACAATTCTTAAATAAACTATCACTTTTTAATTTTAACAAATTTGTCTAGTATTAATAAGGGAAACACTGATATAAATAACAAAAAAATGTTCCAAAATATAAATAAAATAAAATGTATTGCCGTAAAATCGTCACCTTCAAATGTAATATTTTCCATGATAATATAAGATGAAATTATAACTTCTTTTCTCTAAAAAACACAACACAGTAGTCTTCATAAGAAACAAGCTTTCCAACCAAAGCTTCATTTAAAAATCATTTTACACAAATTTCTCTACCAGCGCTAATCTCTCCAGTACACTCCACCCAGAAAATCGATACACCTCGTTCCTCAAAGACTCTCGACTCCCAACGCCTCTCCACCTCACCTTCCTTCTCCCCCCCCCCCCCCCCCACTCTCCCTTTCGCTCTCTTTCTCCTGTCTACTATATACCACCCGACCACTCGCGAGTTCAAGGTGACGCGCATTATCGCGATAGCGCGCGCGCGCGCACGTAACTGCTCGGACTAGCGCCCTTTAATCAGGCCGCTGCACTTTCGGCGCTCCCATGCACGCCAGCGGCAGCACTCTTCTCTCATTGCCTTTTTTTTTTACTGCGCGCGCGCGTGTTTCGCGGGAGCTTCCTTTTTAGAGCTGGTTTATGGCGCGAGCGAGCGCTGCAGTTCTTTCTCGTTGCGGGGATACGGTCGGTTATTAAGGTGGTTCGCTTTAAATTTGTGCTTGTGCAGATTTTTTGAGAAGATGAAGGTAGTGCGATGCATCGGGTGTTTGGAATTTGGTGGAATGGATTTGAGAGCCTGAGATGGAGCAGCAAATATTAGAATTTTTTATGTACGCAATGTTAATAATAAGATGTATTTTGAAGATAATTCTTTTGCACGGTTGTGTGGAGAATGGGGAGGGGGACTGTTTTGAAGAAGAGAATCTTCAGAAGTTTCTGCAAGGTTTTATGAAAAATTTACTGCAGTATTTTTGCACGATTTTGTGCAGGGTTTTTAGAATTTGCAGGTTTTTCTATAAGGTTTTTGCCTGCAGATCTGTCTGCAGAAATATATTCTGTTTCTGAAGACAACATTTATAGGCTAAAACTTTGTAGATAAATGGATATAGGAAAATCTGCAATTTCTCAAAATTCTTCTGGAAATCGATTTTTTCCATAAGGGTATTACGAGTAGTAGTTAGTATCATTTTGTATAAGCAAACCACCTCTTTGAGCCATACGATGAAATGATTTAAGTACTTAAAAAATTCAGATTTGGACCAGGAGCTAATATCACATTATTTAATTGATTTAGATCCTAAAATATTGTAAAAAACTAGCCAGTAGT
This sequence comes from Gastracanthus pulcherrimus, assembly GCA_949152435.1. NCBI lineage: Eukaryota > Metazoa > Arthropoda > Insecta > Hymenoptera > Pteromalidae > Gastracanthus > Gastracanthus pulcherrimus. The sequence goes on along the minus strand of OX424575.1, from coordinate 178,607,512 downwards.
CGATATATTGCAAAAGATATTTTATTTTAAATGTTCATATGAAGAATTACACGACGTTATTTTCGGTTAACCAGTAATATAGAAATTTAGGCTTGTACCATGCCCAAGTTTGTAGTTCCCTGTGAAGCAAATATTCAAATGAACAATTGCAAAAGCAAAAGCAAATATATGAACTACAAAAACACGAATATTTACTTTACGTTTACTTTCTAGAAATAATTGTTTGTGACGAAACAATTATCTAAGAGTTTTCATTTTTACTAGAAAATAATGTAAGAACCACCTTAAAAGCATTCTTGACTGGGGTTTGTAAGGAAAACGAATGAGGATATATCTCTGAGTTTTTGTCGATTTAATGCTCGGGTTTTGTAAGCTCTGTGAGAGTAATTGCTATTAATTTTTGCGATATGTTGTTGTACTGCTGCTGCTGTTGCCTTGGCGAATCGAGTCATGGGAATGTAACTGGATGCTGGGTGGGACTAGATAATATGTGCGCGTATTACGTGCGTCGAGATAGTTTCGCAATTTCATAAGCGCTTGTCCGGCGTTTTGTAACGATGACGTTGTAATTTATTGTTGCAAGGGTAGAGAGCGCTCATTTGTACCGAATGTTGTACTCAGTTTAATTAATCTATACGTATAATTATGAAGTACGTATTAATCTACGCATAGTTATTATTAAACTTGATTGTATTATAATTGTGTGTTTTATAGAAAAGATTCGTAGAATTCTCAACGAATCATGATACTTGTAAACTCAATATTGCATTTCACTTTTCTCTTGCAGTACCTTCATAAACAGAAACAATTCGTGAAATTCTGAACAAATCAGAAAACTTGCAAGCTTATTATTACATTTCACCTTTTTTCTTGTACCTTACACGATTATTAAAAAACTTTATAACGAATTCTCGACTGAAAGAATTCATTCATCGCGAGGAATGAGTGGACGGAATTGAAACTTTGCATCCTCGTCATTCCTCGGTATTTTATTTGCAGAAAATCTGTGCTACGAATCTTGTTTCTCTGAAATACTTTCTAGACTAATGTTATTTGAAATATTACATTTTAAATTGTTGTTATAGAAACGTTCTCCAAAATTATGTTACTTCAACCTTTGAATTATCATATTTTATTCCACTTTTCACCCACATGTCCTATTTTAATCTTATTTTTATAAATAAACTTCCAGAACTCGCAGTTTATGCAAACATAATTCTGCGAATTAAAAAGTTGTTACTAAAAGGGCTAATTGAATCAAACACTACATATTGTACGACATGTTTTTACAAATGCATTAATTCTTCTCACACTTCAAAACTACACTGCACAGTCCCATCCATCTCCAACTTATGATTGCGTACAAATCACATGCAGCGCAGTCTAATAAAAAGTCAGGCTCTCGACTAGTACCTCACTTCCCCCCACAAAAGTGTTTCGTGGGTGCCTCTGGCATTCGTCTCTCTCATTCTCATTTTATCCTCCTCCGTTCCACACTCTCTCTTACTCCGCACTACTTTTTTTTTTTCATCATCGGCGATAACTCGAGGGGCGTGTTTGTGTCATGCGCTGCGCGATGCTGCTCGCGGGGGGCTTTGAGTGCCCCGCTCGCACAGTTAAAGAGTTGAACTCTCGCTCGCACTCTGTGTTTCTTTCTCCGCGTTATTTCCGCGGACGTATCGCGGAGAGTTGCGAGCTGCGCTTTGAGGAGAAAAAGGCGCGCGGGTTGTAAAAGTTCGCGCGTATTGTGCGGTGCACGCGTGCGTTGGGGAAATATTGCGTGTCCGCGTACGTGAAGCTTTGTATTTAATGCGCTTGAAATAAAGCGCGTTGTCGTGAATAATGATTTTAATGTCGATAGTGGTTGTGCGGGGGTAATAATTGTAGAGTTGTGTGGATTATTGAATGTACGTACGTAAGTTACTTTTTAAACAGTCTTATATCGATTGTAGAAGCATAATAATAACGCATATTTAAAACTCGTATGATTTTAATTAAGCAATGTACTGTGTAAAAGGTGATAAACGAAAAGTTTTTAACGTATCGATTATCGCGTCAGAATTCTGTACTAAAATAATTTTATTCGCAAATAAGTACGCAGGGAACAGTGTTGAATCAAGTGGTTTTTCATCAATGAATTTAATTTAAACGTAAAATCGTAAAATAATATAATTATAAAATTAACAAAAGGCGATAAGCATGAAATGTAAAAGCTTTCAGCATATCAATTACTTCAGAATATCCGAATAATGTTTTAAAATGAATCCAATGAAAAATACCAACATACTGTTAAATCAAGTACGTCCTCGTTTGATTAAAATTAAATACACACAATCGTAAAATAATATAGTAATAACAAATCAAAATAAACTAACTCAATATAAAATTCTTATTAAAGCATTATTTTCTATGTAAATACATTTCCAAATCTAATCATCATCAGAAAAATAAGATAAAATACTATACCCCACGTACTCCTTCCTCTCGATTCCAGCACATCCTCCGCGAAAAATTCTTTCGCCACACACTCGACCCTCCCCCGAAATAACCGGCGCCAAAGTGTCCTCTAGCCTCTACACACCCCCTCGAGAGCCTCGATTCTACCCCTTACACACCGGGCCGAATTTCCGCGCGGATCAGCTGATTGGACGCACGCGCCTTGGGTCAAGCAGCCATTAACGGATTAGGCAACGATGGCCTCCGACTTATCGCGACTCTCTCCTCTTTCTCTCGCCACACCTATATATATACACATCTATATATCTATACACACACACATATATATATATATATATATATATATATATCTTCAGGTTGAGCTTCAGCCCTCAGCTTCGTCCCAATTATTCGCGTGGTTCGTTTTGTCCGGCAGGCGGGCCATTGTCCGCGAGCGAAATAGGTCTTAACCAGCGCCTCGCGAACGTGACCGGACTCTCTCGGCTTCAGCATCTCCCTTTTTATTTTTACCTCCTCTTTTTTTCTTTCTTTCCGTGCCGTATACGAGTCCGCTGCCGCGCTTCGGTCCTTTTTGCTTGCTTGCGAGCGCGCGCGAGTTTGCTTTCCTCCTTTTTCGCCACTTCTGTTCTCTCTTCTTCTTCTTCGGCTGCTGGTCGTCGTTGGCAGCGGCGCTGCCTGCACGGATCCCTATATTGGATCCGAGCATTTCAATCTCGCGGCGTCTCGTCGTTTTTATCTGCCAGTGCGGGGACTATAGGCTTGGAGGGAGTTTCGTTTTTTTTTTGTGTACCTGTGTGTGTGTGTGTGTGTGTGGGTCGTCTTTTCTTTCTGTCGAGTAACCCTAAACTTAAACACTCGGTGCATTCGACGTCGTTGAGGTAGTCGACGTCGTTGGCGGATTTGCAGATATCGGATTTCCGTGTGTGTGTGTGTGTGTGTGTGTGTGTGTGTGTGTGTGTGTGTGTGTGTGTGTGTGTGTGTGTGTGTGTGTGTGTGTGTGTGTGTGTGTGTGTGTGTGTGTGTATGTGTGTGTTCTTTGGGAGAGATGTATCTTGGGGGTGTGTGTATATAGGGACTTATGGAGCCGCAGGCTGGTGGATGGGGGAAAAATTGAGAATATGTCTGGTAGGCGAGTTTTCTTTCGCTGCGGATGATTGTTTAACCGATGGAGCGTGAAATCAGGAGGTTGGCGCATCGTTGAAGCTTGTGAAATTGAAAAGAATTGGAGCAGAGATGTTAATTGTACGGTAATGCATATTCAGGATTCATGATGATTTTGTTTACTTTTGGTCTAATTATACGATGCATCAGCAGGTTTCTTTAAGGTTATTCTATAGTGGATAAGAGTAAATAAAAAGTCTCTGGAAGTCAATTAATCATTCTGAAATTTTGGTTTCTTGTTTATGACAGTAGAAGAAAGGTATACACTCTTTTGTAGAATAATCAACACATTTTTCAAAAGTTATTAGCAATTATAAATATCAACTATATTATAAGGTGGGTGCAGGTAATGTGGCCATGAAGGTAATATGGCCACCTAAGCGAGGTCTCGCGGTATGCGTTATTCTGGGACGCCGTAACTCCTGCAGTATATGTATTGTTACAATAGATGTTGAGAAGCTCAGTGACCCCGCTGTTACCACCCTCTAATTATAAAATAGTGTCACGTTTTTGCGCAAAAGCATCAAAACTCCGATTTCTTAGCAGTGCATGCATGTAAAGAAACCACTTTTGTCGACGTGTTATGAGGGAAAAATATCATACGGTATATACAATTGTAGCTCTTTTTACGTACTTTAAGATGGATATGTTACTTTTTGCCGTAGAGGTAATTTTTGATGCGAAAAATGCAACTTTCTTTGACGTTTATCGATCGGTAAAGTAGCCATATGAATGCATTCCAAGGCAAAAGGAAAATGACGCCGATAAATACGGTGGTTGCTTATTCAAATTTTCTAGGTCTACTAATTTCAGAATATCGGCACCATGTAGTTAAATAACACATAAATGAGGTATCTAATAGGCCAGTCATGACTTATTTAAGCACTTAGTATACGACTTTACCATAAGAACAGATAGATGACCACTTTACCAATAATGTTGGTAAAGTGGCCAATTTTTAACTACTTAAAACTTCTTTCATTAAAACTCTAAGAGTACATTTTTGTTGCAAAAGAAACTGATGAGGTATTAGAGTTAAATGTTTAAAATCATATGTTTCAATAGTTCCCGAAGCCCCAAAACCCGATATATATCTATAGAAACGAAAGTTCCTTAAGATGGACATATTACCTGCACCCAACTTATTATCATTAAAAACTGATTTAAAAAAAAATATAATTATAATGTTTGTATTGGCTCTATAAATTATTTTTTATAACGTTTTGAGTGTTTCCTACATTCTTTATCACAAACAGAATTTCTTGTAAAACTTTCTTGTAAAAAGAAGTCTTATAAAAACACAAGAAAGTCTTACGAGAAATACTATTTGTGATAAAGAGTGTTCAAAGCACTTGAAATGTAATAAAAAAAAAAATTATTTGTATAGTAGGGTGTGGTTAGAGCCATTTCAATCATCTATTATAAATGTAGATATTACAGCCATTATTTGTAAATCCTTCGTATATTCATTAACATCTTATGTATACATGTGCATTATTTTAATTAAATTCTTTTTACTCATTCTTTACACTGCCAGTATGTATAAAACACTCTCAAAGTTACTAATTTTCTCTCTATTTTTATTGAAAATAAACTGAAAATAATTTATTATTTATTTTCTTAAAAAAGTAATTTATATTAAATTTTGAAATCCAACCTCATATATCACACAGTTTCAGCAAAATTAAAAAACATCAGAGGCTCTTGAGCATTATATGAATATTAAAGAACTCTTGTTCTGAAAAAACAACGCTTTTATGAAAATTAAACTTTGCCTTTATTTAAGCATTCTTTTCCCCAGATTCCACCCTACGCTTTCAATTTTAATTATCACATTTAGCCAGCATTATTAGTGCACTATAATTATAAGGTAATTTTGTACCGAATAAAGAAACTGCTCTTTTCATCCACTCTGCCTGCAAATCCACCTTAACTCTTCCCATCCAAACAAAACTCAAAGCTCCTTATAACCTCGCGTTATTTAGACATCTTAATCGCGCGCTCCCCTCCAATCATAATGAAACTAACAAGCCCATTCCCCCCTATACTTTTTACTGAATTTTAATCGATCCCCCCCGGGGGGACGACGCAATCACGCGCCACTCGCGCGAGGAGCTATCGCAACAACCTTCTCCCAACCTGCGAGAAAACCGCGGGCGCGCATTTTCTCTCCTGCAAGAATGAGGAAAGAAAAAAAAAAGGAAAAAGAAAATCGCTTCGGTCTTTAATAGAACGACGCCCCCGGGGATTTTCATCCCGCAGCAGCAGCGAGTTCAGCGAATCGCGAAGTAGTTACCATCACGCTTCCTCTCCCCACTCTCTCCTTCTCCAATCATCGTAATTAAGATCAATCCTCGCGCGAGCGAGCGCGAGTGCGCGCGTATCTCGCGGAAAGTAGTTTCATTAATTTTGATGCTCCGGCGGTGTGGCGGCGGCTTTGGAATTTTCATTATTCAGCGGGATTTTGGAGAGCGGAGCGCGCCGGCGAGCTTGAGATAGAATTAATCTTGCGAAAGCCGAGTGAGATTTTGATAATTGAATTTTTTTTATCTAGGTGGTATTATAAAAGTTTCCTTTGTTGACTGGGAGAGTCGTTGAGGGGAACAGGGAGGCAGAATTTGATTGTTTGCAGTTTTGCTTTTGGTGGGGATTCGACAACTAATTGCGAATTCCGGAGATTCGCGCTGGATTTTTATTCAGACGGAAGTGGCACCCAGGGAAAACTGATTTCATTATTTCATACTCGACATTTTGTTGACGATTGTACTCGTATGCTGACTGGAAACCAACTTGCTTTCTTGATTATTTTTGAACATTGATAAAACTATTTGTGGTTTTTTAACATTTATTGGAGCGTATTCGCTAATATAGTTAGATCTAATATAGGTATTAACTTAACAGAAAATTTGATCATGCAAACAGTAAGTTAGTAAAGTCTACAAATGCAGAAGGCATAAGTTATCTATATTATCGACTCTTGATACAGAAACATTCTTTGTTCATGTATGCCTGCATAAATACGGGCTTCTAAAAAGTAAAGATGCGTTCATTTTAAATAGCTATTGTTTTTAGTTTTCTGAAAATTATTACTATCTTCTATTTCTACCAGAGATCACAGAGCAGAAAATCATGAAAAGTAAACAAATATCTCTTAAATTCTATAATTTGAAGAAACTTCCGTGAATTTACTTACCTATCGCAAATAACATTTGAACAAAGATTAGCGAAAATGAATTGAATCGTTCAGAACCTTTAACTTCTTCCTCCGTGCACTGCACGTGTGTCCCAGCACACAGAGTTGTAATACGAGGAGAATGTCAATGAGGCCCCCTGTAGTACAAAAATTTGTCGACGCGCTGAAAAGTCTGTTTACACCGAATGCACTTCCAAGTTATATTCAATGGAAGAAGACGTAAATTCCCGTCACGTAGACCGAATGCACCTTCGAACGGATATTCACGGAATTTCTCGATGTGTGTACCTTAACGTGCAGTCATGGCAGAAGAGTCGCTAAACCTTCTCACGTATATATGTTTTTGAAATTAATTTTCTAAGGATTATTTCTGCACAAATAGATATTCTTCTTTCTCGGTGTTATTGCTTCTTTAAATTTCTGCAAATATGAAGAATTCGATTTTATTGTAAATATATAACTTATTATAAATAATATATATATATATATATATATATATATATATATATATATATATATATATATATATATATATATATATATATATATATATATATCTGTAAAAAGTGAAATGGATCCTGGATCCTACCAAAAAATTTAAATACGATTTATCATCACAAAATATGAGAAACGTATCTCAGCATGCATTATTTTAATGGTTATATAAGAGAAGACACAATAAGCTTTCATTTAGGCTTTTGTTTTGTACGAAAATAATAATTTATTTCTGTGTTATAAACGTATAAGTAAATTAAGGTGATGAAAAATTCATGAAAATTCGAGGAATTTTAACGTTTTTAATTTAAATTTTTTTATGCATTTTTTGTCACTATTTTCAATTTCTCAAAATAATCAGAAATTGTATAGTCGGGCTTTCCGCCAGCATAATTAATTCAGTTGGACCTAGAGGAAGTCGTTGGCACCTTTAGATACACAAAAAGGTAACGGTCGCCAGAGCAATAATTAACGTTTTTTCTACTTGGTAACCACTATTAGGTCTTCCCAGGAAAAAATTTGCTAGCACTGACAGCTTCGGCCGATTATGGCTGAATGTTGCATGTCAGTAAATTATATTTCGGTGCTGAACCATTAAAGGGACTATATTTCTAATTTTACAATAAACTTTGAGTGAAGTTTTTCGCGTGAGAATAAAAATTTATTTATCTTGTGTAATTTTGAATATATCGAGAAAAAAAGTATTATACTGGGCCGTTCTTATTATCCCAATTATATCTCAATGCTGGTCCTGTAACGTTTGCAAGTACTGGAAGAGTCGGCAACTAATACTCGATCAGTATTCTGCCGAGAGTTCTTCCATCGGTTAAAGGGTACATTTTTTCATACAAAATAGTTAGAACGTAGAAATTTGCATATGAGGAATTCCACAAGAAATTTGCACTTAGACGGTTGAAAAAATAATAATTGATATAACAATTACTTGGCTTTCGACGGTGCAAACAATTTTTTCACGCAATATAATATAAAGTAGAGAAAAAAAGCTTTAATTTGAGATGTACCACGTTTAACAAGATTAACAAGATCTAAAGTTATAAACGATTAAAGGTAGTAAATAAACACGAGAAAATCGCTAAATTTCATGATTTTTCATTTTTGACCATTTTTCCGCAGTTTTTCGCATTTACTCGCTATCTTTGATCACTCGTAACTGTTGATATTGTTAATCTTTTTAAACGTGGTATGTCTCAGATTAAAGATTCTTTTCTCTACTTTATATCCTGTTCCGTAAAAACATTGTTTGCACCCTCAAAAGCCAAGTAATTGTTATATCAATGATGATCATTTTTAGTCCGTAATTCCCATGCTAAATTCCCATAATTCTCATGTTAAATTCCCATAATTCCCATTGATATACGTTTTAAAAAAATGACATTGTCTGTTTTGCGTGTTGGACATTATTCACATATATTATATGACCTATAGAACGAGATAAAAATGGTTGCAGAAGTGTGCCTAAACTTTTTCTTTATTATTTTTTTAACCGTCTAAGTGCAGATTTTTTGTGAAATTCCTCATATATGCAAGTTTACTTCTCATCTTAAATATAGTTAAGATAAGAAGTAGAAATATACAGCTTCGTAACTCAAAAATAATGTACGTATAAATCAAAACTGATGATATCTTAAGCACCAGGAGCCATTCAATAAAATGCGAAAACAATATGTATCTCGTATTTCATAACAATGAATCATATTTTTCCAAGTTTTAGAAGTTTCAATGCTCGTATTCCTAACATAACAATCATCTTATTAACACTTTTCTCAAAATTTAACAAACCTTCTTACTCACTCAACCATATTTCCAAAACCTCTATTCATTCATTCCCAATCGTCATCCCATCCTAACCCTATCACACACCCTCTCTCCAATCAATTAACAATTACACCTCATCAAACATTTTCATTTTAAAATTTCATTTAAACCTATCTCTCCCCTCCGTTAAACCTCCCGCTAAGAATCTCCCATCCAAGCCCGGAAATCTTTTTTACCTCTACCGCGCCGCTATTTCTTTTTCCCCCTCTGCACTCGCAAATGCCTTCATCGATATTCGATAATGAAAAGCGAGGAAAGCACGTTCGCGTGTCTGCGCTTCGGCTTCGACTTCGGGTATGGTTTCTTCTGCGCGCGTACGCCGGCCTGATGGAAGAAATAATTGGGGAGTGTGCCGCGGTGCACGCGGGACTAATATAACGTAATTGGCCGAAAACTATAGCGGACGCGACGCGACGAGCTGTGCATAGAGAGGAGATAGACGCTCGCGCGCAAAGGCTCGTTAGAGGATGCGCGAATAATATATCGAAGCGTATGGAGGGAAAGGTGCTAATATGCGCTGGTTCTACGTAGGGATCGATACAGTGTCTGGTTAACGTTTTTCATTTAGTAATGTTCACTTTTTATGCGAACAAAACTTAATTACCATGGCTTTGGTGTTCATAGGATACATATGGATTTAATAAGTTTCGAGTGTTTTGTAAAATCACGGATCGCAAAAATAGAGAATTTGTCGGTGTCCTTTCATCTAGACACTGTAGAGAAAGGTCAGAATTTGACAAAAATATGATTTATTGTTTTATCTCGCTACAATATCAATGTTAAATTAGCGTCTCCCGAAAGACTGATGAAAATAGCCCTGCGGCGGGATGAGATATTTATTAAACGCTTAGAACAACATAGTTCCTGTAGTTTTTTGGACAACTGACTATTGTTTAATGCAAGTAATTCACTACTAGATAACATTAGTTACAAAATATGTGTATACGACCCGAAGATCTACCTCAAAAAGATTCAGTTCATAAAAGCACACTTTTAGACACTTTTTGTCGATCAAAACTATCCAATTACTCAAGTTATAATAAAATTAACTAGATTCAATAAGAACAAAATTAGTTTTTATTTATTTATAATTCTAAGTACGAAACAATTACAAAAATTAAAAAATATATGCTTTGTTTACTCGAATTAAGTAGCCTCAGAAACGTCAGCTGAGCGTTATTCAACATTATAAGTTAAAGCGAGTACATGAGTCTGTATTTGTCCATAGCGCAATATATGGCGTACGTACCAAACAATGGTTTAGAGTGCAGTCTGCGGTGAAATGAAAATTCAGGGCGATATTAATGGTTGATGCTGAAGGGCTAAGCGGATTGCACGACTACTGAACTAGCGTAATGGAAATTCCATTTTAATCTGAAAAATTCTTGGAGATGTAGAGGGATTATGGTTTTAGAGTTTTCTTGCTGATCTGATTATTTTCCTGCGGATTTCATATTTTCTCGGTACTGAAAATGACGTATTTTCTGCTTGTAATACGGAATTTTCTTCGTATATTTATTATAGGATCAATGTATTTACTTGGACGAGTTATATAAGGTTATTCGTATAGTGAATACTAAGTAAGAATTTCCCTATTCGAATATTCGTTGTGCATCTTTTAAAACATGTCAATATTGTATATAATGCAAGAAAATTATAATTGTATAAAGATAACATTAAAATTTGAAATTTCTAAGCTAGGCGGCCGAGTTTATCTACTCTAAATTATCCGAGTCTTCGTATTCATTACGATTTTATTATTATAATTGAATTCTAATTAAAAATAACTTATTAAGAATTACGTAATTATCAAATAGTCGTAAAATATGGTATTACAAAATTACTATTGTCCCTCTATCACCAACAAACATTTTATTCTTCCTCCCCCTAAAACGGACAATTCTTCAATAACCCCATGGAAATACTCCCTCCCAACTCCAGTAAAAGAAATCCAACGCGACATTTTCCATCGCGTCGCAGCTGAGCTCTCGCGTGGCGCATAAATATTCCATGAAATTCCGTTTCCATTCACTCGTCAACAATCACATTCGCCCGCTGCTCCTTGCGCATCGGTCCGTCGAATCAGCGCTAATGCTCCGACTCGCGCCTCTCGTATAACTACACACCGTCGTTGCGTCGTGTCGCAATCGCGTTATGAGATTTTCCGAGCAGGCAGGCGCGCGTAAGTCTGTATATACGGAAAAAGTATACGCGCCGGGGGGCAGGAGGTATAGGTATAAGAAGGCGGAAGTCGCGCGAGCGAATGCAAAATGCGGATGGAGAGTTAAGTTGCTTTATTGATTTTATTTCGGAATGTTATTAGTGATTCGCGTGCCGGTGTGTATAGGTTAGTAGTAGGTATTTTCGTGTTATGTGAAAAGTATTGAAAAGTATATGTAATTGAATAGTAATTAAGTAGACTTTCTTACGAGTGTTTTTGAAATAGCTTCGTTAGATTTGAAAGGCGTTTACGTATAGGCCGAAGAAAGTAAAGCTACGTACCAGAACCAATTCTTTTTAGATAGATCACTTTATTTTCGATAAATGAAGGACGAAATGGCACCAAAAACGATCCAAATAGGAGAAATAGAAAAGTGCTAAGCTTAGTAAGTTTTGTGGTTTGAAAAAACTACGTATCAGAATGCAATTTCCTTTTCAGAATCGCTTTATTTAAAGGACGAAATGTTCGAGTGGCTACCGAAATCGAAGATTTGCATAAAAGCCAAGTTCGTGCGGGTTGGTTATCATTTTTCGAGAAAAGCTTTTATGCTAATCTTTTCGATTTGCATTTTCAATAAAAATAAACTGATCTTAAAAAAAAGGAAATTGCATTCGGATCGATACTAACCAATAGTTTTTAAAAAAGCAACACTATCAAAAATTCCATTTTTCTCTTATTTACATCATTATGGTATCTTTTTACTCTTTCCATGCGCTAAATGAAGCAATTCTTCTAACGAGAAATATTTTTCGTACGCAGTGTTACGGAAATCGATCCTTTTCCCTTGCTACACTGGAAGCCTAGTTTACAAACATTCATACTACCAAGGCATCCACGGAGTTGACTATTTGCGACTAAATCACGAATAAACAACTCATCATTCCAGTCTACACATCAAAAAACTTACTGCATAAGATCCCGAACTCGCAAAACTCCCGATTCACCCAATTTCACCGAAACTCCTTCCTCAAACCCACATCTTCCATCCTCTCGACGATGATTCGTCGCACGCATCCTCTCATCCACCCGCCCTACTTCCTCTCGCCAAAGTTCTCCACCAACGCCGGACCAAGCGTCGGAACGAGCTTCAGTTTCAGTCTCACTCGGAAAAGCGCAAAAAAAGAGGAAGGGCTGACTGCCACTTCCGAGGGAAGCAGCGCTAGAAAATAAAAGACCAGGATGATCGCGATGCGGCTGTATACCGGCAGCGGCGCGTCTCGCATAATAACCCCGGTGCATAGTCTCTATACCCCCTTTCTCTCCGTGCTTCTTGTACTTTTGCTTCCTTCTGCGCGAGTATTAGCCCACGGCCATTGCTTCCACACTTTTCCCCGGCCATCTTCTCTCCTCTGTGCACCGACCGTGTCTTCTTCTTCTTCTTCTTCTTCTTCATCATCTTCTGCTTCTGTTTCTGTTTCCTCGTCGTCGTGCGCGGGAGAAAGGAGCCTTCATTGATCGTCCCGACTTGCTTGGTTGGCTCTCTTCATCTTGCGGTAGTCTGCTACTTTTGATCTTTTGAGAAAGAGTTGGGCTGTGTGTGGTGGAGTATATAAGTTCGATGATGTGAAATGGTGGTTCTTTGAGTGCGGGAGAGGGAGAAAGAGAGATAAGATGGAAGAGGTGCAGGTAGCTGGAGGATGTTTGGCTTTCTTTTAGGAGTGCTTTCGCAAAGGAGCCAATATATAAGTTTTCCTTTTTAGCTTTGTATGGGTTTAAGGAATAATCTGTTTTATTAGAAAGAGTGGAATTCTGATAGTCGCATTTAAGGAAAGTTTGCTAGATAAAAGACATTCACATTTGGTTACTGTTTATGAGTTTAAGAACAAGTTTAAACATTATTCTTTAGGAATTTAAAATGTATTACTAGTTAAGAACAGCAAAAAATTGTACTTTTTAACTGTGTAAAAGTGATTTGAATGTGAACTTTTCTTAAAAGAAAGGTAGACAAAATCTAATCGGTGTGAATATTTTATCAACAATGTTATTGCTCGGTGCTGTTTAGCATTGATTAAGTAGTAATTTACATACTGTTGAATATAGTAATTTTTTGAGGATTTAATAGCGTTCTCCAATCCTTCTAAAAGGAACTATTATTAATTTATTATTATTATTATTATTTTATTATTTAATAATTCACGAGTCAGGATTTCCGGATGTTCGCACTAAAATTAATGGTAATTCACGATATGGAGCAAGCTTTTCTGCGAAAATCACATTACAACATTATATACGAACATAATTTTATCTGTCTATTCAAATGTATTATTAAAATTTTAATAAGGTAAAATAATGTTGTTGACATAGAAAATATGACAAATATTAAAGTAGATGTATGCTCAAGCTATTTTATTTCATAAAGATGAAGTTTCTAATGTTGGATGGTAATGGAAATGTACATCTAATTAATTAGACTTTTATTCAAATAAATAACCCGGATAGAACGAAAAGCTTTTTATGATATTAAAATGTTTTTATTAGAACTGCCTAAAAATATTTAATAAATAAAGGTATTTCGAGTATACCGTAAAAAAACATACCCATATGAAGTTTAAAATAAACAAAACTTTTGAACAAAACTTGAATTTCAACTGCATTTTTACAAACGATGCCGCAATTTTTATAAAAGCTTTTTTCCATATTCCATTTTATTATTATCTTTACAATAAAAAACATTTTCGGTCATTTCATTTGTTATCGTATCAAATTTCCAGTACATACTTTTCGAGATTCGCAAAATAAATAAAAAAGGAAAAAGAAAATCTGCAAATACATTAAATTTGTAATAAATTCACTTGATCATTTTTTTTTCATTTAATCGCAAGCTCCACCGCGGTATAAAACCGTATCAATTAAAAAGGTTCGTCGCGCGCAATGCATTTTATCGCCTGGTTTTCATCATTTCGCCTCTGTGTTTCGTCGTCGGTGCCCAATGAGTTTGTCCTCCCGCGGGATTATCGCGACAGCTTGAAAGCGAACTTTTATTGGAAATTGGCCGAGCGACATTTTCGGTTCGCCGTCGATGTCGCTTCTTCGTTCGTTCGTTCGTGTATGTGCGTTGGTTGCGCGCCATGAGACTCTTTTTTTTTGTGTGCAGGTTTGTTTCTTTCCACGGGGCTTTTGCGAACTCGTTAAATGCGCATTGGCGAAGAGGAGAGAGGATTACGGATTACATTGCTTTGTACTTTCCGCGGAAGTGAATGGAGAATATACGAGGTATTAATTTTTATTGGAAATGGAATTTTAGTTTATTTTGGGATTTGACGTGCGATTGTGATGAATTGTACGCTATTCGCAGAATTATTGATGAAGTACGTCGTTAAATAAATTCACTTTATGGGACGTTGTGCATTTTAGCATGAATTCCCCGAGTAAAATGTTTTTTTTTTTAATAAATATATATATATATATTATATATATTTATGAAAAAAAAAACATTTTATATATATATATATATATATATATATATATATATATATATATATATATATATATATATATATATATATATATATATATATATATATATATATATATATATATATATATATATATATATATATATATATATATATATATATATATATATATATATATATATATATATATATATATATATATATATATATATATATATATATATATATATATATATATATATATATATATATATAAATAATTATTCCTGATCTAGTGTATGTAGAATTATTTGTGATGACTAAAAAGAAGTTTTAGTACATCATATTGGACCCGCCCTCCTAAATTTAAAGAATTTTGTTTATTGATTTATGTTCAGAGGTTCCTGTGATTCTTTATTATAATATTCGTCATGTGGACACATTTTATTTCTTAAGGCTATCAACTGATATATCAGAAAAAATACCTATTTCATATTTGTCTGAATAGGCAAAAAACTGCATTGTTTAACATTGTTCTAAAATTAGTGCAATAGTTCTTCCATAAATTAAGTAACAAACAAACTAACAAATAAATTAATAAATTAATGACAAAAATTCGAAAAATATTGGTTTTAAATTCAGGTATTTTTAATTATTATGCATAACTGCAACATTACCTATAATTCGCATGTGGTCTGTGTTTTTCTTTGGATTAAAACAGAAAAAAACGTTAAAGTTCAAGATTACTATAGTAACTCTTGCATAAACGAATAACAAATAAATAAACATATAACTTTTTACTTGTATATTATTTAATATTATTATTCAAGTTCCAAATTTATACAAATATAAGAATTCTTAACAAAAAATTGTACCACTTACGCATACTACTACCACTCATACAAACTAACACCAACTACAATACCAAGAATACGCTACACACCCTGACACACTTCCCATTCCCGCAAAAGGAAGCACCTAAACGTACGCGAAACGCTTTTATCACTCTTTATCTACCAGTCATCGTATACAAAACGCCGGCAACTTCTCCTAGCTCCTCGCGCGCCGCGGCAACTCCCCGACTTCCAGAGAGAGAGAAAGAGAGTAAAAGCTCCGCCACTTTTCCACCTCCGCCTTTTCATATTCTCGCTTCGCTTCGGCTTCGGCTTCTCCCGCGCGCGTCGCTCGTCTATACGTCGCGGCAACTCATTTTTCACGTCTTCATCCTCGGCCAGCCGTGCGAAAAATATGATTCCGAGCTATGGCAGCTCTAGGCGGGTGCTCTGACCGAGATAGAGAGAGAGAGCTTCTTCTTTTCTCTTTTGATGTTGAAAAAGTGCTCGCGCGCGCACTCGCTCGATTAACCCCGCGCGCCCCGGAGGAGAAGTTTGTGTACAGTAGATACTCCCCGCGCTGTGACTCTTGGGATGAGTTATCTAGCATGTATTGTGACTTGGTAATATAGGCTGGGGAACGGTGGCCAATGAGCTTGAAAGGTCGAGTGCTAGGGTTGTAAATAATGCGTATGTACGGTGCATGTACATTTTTTTTCTTGGTACAAAATGGGACCTTGAATTTAAAGAGTTTTAGACAGTGCAAAAATATGATTTTTCACAGGTTGTCTAAAAAGGGTGGTGTCCGTTCTACAACTAGACTTTAATAGAGTGACGCTTCAACTTGGATCGTTACGTAAATAAATATTGTACAGTAGGCAAAACTAGAGAACAATATTCTATATTCATAAGACTTATAGAAATTGATATCTTGTCTAGCTAAATAATTATGCACTCTTTCCCCCTTCCATGAATGTTTTTTCCGTGATTAAATACGATTAAAAAAAAATAATCTTTATAAGTTTTTGTTCATAAAACTTCCTATAAAACTCATTCTTTAGAAAATATTTTATATAATTTTTTTTGTATCGACCTCTTTATAAGTATTTGAGAAAATTGCAATGAAATGTATTCAAAGGTAAATTAAATTAAATCTTTATAATAAATTTAGTCTTCATAGAACAAGACTATTATAACAACTTAAAATCCTACATTTTAGTTTAGTTACAGCAAGCAATAAAATAACATTTCTTTCTTACATTATATTATTGTATTTTTACTTTTATATTAACTATATTTTTGACTTGTCATAGTCTTATTCTACGTGTACAATACATATAATTAAACCCGCCTGAGTCACATTCCAGAAATTTTCACAGTACCGTGAGTCGCACTGCGGGTAGTTTCGACTGTACGCACGTTTCTTTTCCCCCGTCGTAATTCTCCCCCGGTAAACGCGCGCCGCGACGTCGTGTGTCCCACCGAGCGAAATTGCATCGAGGGAAACAAAGGGAAGACGGAAGGAAGGAGGTACAGCGGAAGCAGCTTCTTTTTACAGGGCGATATATAGTTTAGACGAGGGAGGGAGTACAGTCGCTATTAGCTGCCGGTGGAGCGTGAATCGATCGTCTTGGAAAAGGGGGGAGGGTAGGAGGGTAGTGTACGTGTACTACGTTAATGGACCTAATGGCACTCTTCGTTTCTTCTATCGAATTTGGCTAGGGAGTCGAGCTTTTTGTTTCGACGTCAAATTGCGGAGACGGTGGAATTGAAACAAAGGTACCTTTTTTTTGTATTTACGTTGGAGCTCGTTACTTGCTGAGATAATATGAATGTCGATTGGTCTTTTTGCGTAGAAATTGTCGATTGGTTTGTTAAGCAGAGAATGTAATGTAAAGTGAATTGAATAATCAATGGAAAATATGGTTTCTGGGACGGAATGACTTGCTCTTCACGATTCTGAAGTCTAATTCTTAAAATTTTGTGATTGAAATTAAATATTGCTGACCAAAGTAGATAAAAATTAATTTTTTCTTTAAATATATTTGCCTTAATTTGGTGGCCATGTTGAATTTCGATAAAAATATTTTATTTATCTTACTTCAGAATAAAAAAAGTCTATTTCTTTCAGAAATCTTATTATTCGTCGTTATTTTAATCCAAATTGCGCAATTTTTAAGCGAAAAAGGAGTTTACATTCATACGTATATTCAGGAATGAATTGATTAATTTATCTGCACCTAAAATATATTCAACTATGTATAAATATTTATGTTGTATCATTTATTAAACATCGTCATCTATTCTGAATTTTCGAAAAGATCAATGTTGTGCATCCCTTCCAATGTAAAATTTACACGTTACAGATCGATTTTTTCTTTCCCGAAAGCCTTTTAAAATTCAAGGGGTCCTCTGTCTCTTATATTCTCCGAAAGCAGGAAATTGCTACGTCGCAACTGACTGGAAAGAATAAAATCGGCACTTTTATATCTTTTCGATTTTTTGGAATCCAGCAACAATTTTCTGAAAGCTTTTAGTATACACCTTTATAGTCTAACAATTTTCAGTAATGGACATTTTTATAGTACTCGTAGTATCTATAAGTAGAGTAAATGACCTCTCCACTAACAGAGAAAGAAATTCTATTATTCTTTTTTATTCGCTTTAGCTTATACTATGTATTAAAAAACTAAGATTCGTAACGTAATATGAGCAAACTAGGTATTATAATTAAAAGAATATTATAATTTTATTTAGTAAAATAATACTTGAATAAAGTTTAAACATTGAAGAAGGTTTTTCCATTACAACAAAATTAATATATTGTATTTAATTTATACATATAATAGTATAACTTTTAAGTAGTGACAACAATGTATCTCCTTCATATTGCTATTATTCTTATATCTAACAAAATTTTGTACAACAATTTCAATGTTATCATACATTAAAACATGTTTACACGTACGAAAACTAATTCTTAATTTCTTCAAACATCCACCTCGACATATTACAGGCCCGACATAAATTCAATTCTCCGCTGATACACCTTCGTTTTGATTCTACAAAACCACCGCCTCAATTAGTCACTGTAAAGCTTTCAAGCCGACACAGCTCCACCTTACCCTGCCACCTTTAAACCCAAAGGAATCGCCCTATCGCACGACACCGCGGCAACACGAAAGAATGAAAGCGCAAGAAAGCCGCAGAAAGAAAAACCCACAATCCAACCACATCACGTACATGGGTGATTCCATAGTGACTGGCCTACTTTAAGTCCATGAGTTTTATGCACGTTAAAAATCAGTAAATTGCTTATGACTGCTTAATATTACAATATTTTTTGAAATGTACATTACTATGATGTAGTGAATATCCTATTGTCAATAAACAAAACTGAGTTTTTTCATAAATTTTCTTTGCAATTTAACCTACTAATATGAAACTTAATAATTCCCGTAGCTGTAACTAATCCAAATTAACATTTTATACGTATAAAATTATAGACAAGTTTGTCCTGCAATAAAATGTCAGTTCTGCGACACCAATATATATATATATATTGTATATTAAATTCGATAACATATAAATTATTAAAATTATTTTTGAAATTGGCTGAAGCTATATCTAAAGATTCAGAAAGAAATAACTTAAGCTAAATGTACATATTACTGCATTATCTTTTCTTCCCAAGAATGAAAACGGTAGAAATAAAAATGGCACCAAGAGCTGTAAATAGGTTCAGAAAAGTGAATTATTTATAATGAAATAGACTTTTGGCAATAGAATCGTGTTAATATAAAATTGGTAAACTACCTATAATTAAACGACTTTTCAATCAAAAAAAACTACTAACAAGCAATTATAATATATTATCCGATATAAGAGTTTCAGTTAACTTTTCCTTTCTTAAATACCGAATTACAATAAAATGAACATATGAAAACTTAGTGTTCATTTAAAAATTTCTTAAAATTCTCTTATCATCGAACACAACAACCATTCTTCGGCGATACCTTCGATCTCGTCATAACCAGAATCTACTATAGATCCTCATTTCCCCACCTTCCACGCAAAAGTATCCAAGTCACGGCGGAATCGCCCATACACCCACCACCTAGACACAACCTCTCGCTCCCCCTCCCACTCGCACACCTGCACACTAGAGAACGAAAGAAACGGAGAGAAAGAGATACGAGGTCAGGACTCGTCGCCCGCGCCGCCACCGCCTCGAGCGCCGCGGCTCAACACCACCGCTGCGCCACTACCCCGGCTGCCTGGCAGTTCGCGCGCCGGCCTATACCCGGTAGGATGAGAAGCCCGCGAAGTCCTCGTCGTCGTCTGGGAGACGCTTGCTAGAAATCCGCGAGTGTGTACAGTGCGCCGGGTTCGTTTCCGTGAGCGAGTGGAAGTTTGGGAGGTGTGCGGAGACGTGCTGGCATTTCGCGTGATATGGCTGATCGTGCTGGAATTTTGAGGGACGAGGAGTCGTTGTTGTTGTTGTGGTTGTGGGGGGGAGGGAAGAGGATGCGCGCTGTGAGGGGGGTTTGAAGTGAGCTCGATGTGTGCTTTGAATATTGGATTGCATCGGTGTGGTTGGTGGGGAGTGTAGGATACGGAGTGTCGTTGATAGTGTGGGATTAATAGTTTTCAATGATTAAAGGAAAATATTTAAACAAAAACGTTAAATAATTATTAATTGATACGTATAAGTGTAGTTGTTTGTGAATCAGAGTGGACGAATGTTCGTACTTGAATAAATAATGCGCGATGAGAAGTATACATTATATAACATTATATAAATATGAAGTAAATGTTACTTATTATTATATATTGCATCAATCGGTAATTGTGTATTTTAATATAATAATAATCCAGGAATCAGGATGTTCAAATATTCGCACTAAAATAAATAATAATACCTGATGCGAAGTAATCATGTGCTTATCTATGAAATGCGAATGTAACATTACACTAAGACATTATTTGCATAATATAAATCGGTAATAAAGTTATAAGTAATAAATAAAACAAGAATTTAAAATAGTGAAATAAAACCAAAATTCATTTATACAGTATCTAAATACCTTAAAGTTAAACCACGATATATAAACACAATTCCGCTAAAATTCTTAATGCACAAACTTCCAAATTCCTCCATACAGCTTTTTAATCACCGGCGCCTTGGAACTTCATCCTTCACCGAACGAGCCATAACTCGCCGAGCACCCCATATAAATTCCAAAAACTTGCGGATCTTCGAAATAACTCTCCTCCTCCACACCTCCACCTCCCGAACCAAACTCTCCCCCATCAACCCCTCCTAGGCGACTCCGCCGTATTTACACCGAAACCGGGTCATCGTCGGCACTCGCCCGCAGCCGCGCAAGCTCTCTTTCAAAAGCTCGCGAGCGAAGCTTCAGCTCTCTACATAATCACAAAGAGAGACTGAAAATCAAAGGAATTCCAGCGTTGCGAGTGGCAACCTCGCGCGAATCCATCCCTCGCTGCGGTCGAGAGTGTACGAGTGTACCGAGAGAGCGTGATCGGCATGCTCAAGTTTTGCTCGCCGGCCCAGCGCCGGCGCAACTGCAGCAACGCCGCAACCAACACGTGTACAGCGGCTTACATCGGCACGGTCAGAGGATACGTAAGTGCTGGAGTGCGTGGCGTGCGTGTGATGGTGGGATCGGGAGTTCTTGGGAGCGAGGGAGTTTGCGATGTGGGAAGCGAACTGTGGGTGTTGTGCGGTGTGGAGGAATTAGATTTTGTGACACGGAGAGAATTTTCTAATAAAAATTATGACGAAATTCGCAGTAAAAATTACCGTGAATGACTATAAAGCTGGGACACTATAACTTTCCGGCAGTTTTTATTGATATTTACGATAAATTTTACCGTACTGAAGGGTAAAATTTGCCTGCCGCAGAGTAAAAGTTCCCTGTACGAATCTTAGAGAAAGCCAAAATTTGTGGTAAAATTTGTACGAAATATTTTTTAAAAATCTGGATTTTCTTCCAATTATTGCAGCAGTATCATTAATACTTAAATAAGTACATTTATACACATTTATATTTGAGTTAACCTACAATATGTACACGCTCAGTTGTTTACTTTATCAGCTGTCTTCTTTTTCTCAAATCAGGTAAATTTTACCATTCAGTGCGGTAAAATTTATAGTCTGTGCAGTAGAATTTGTAGTCAATGAGGTAATTTTTATAGTAAAATATCAGGAAACAGTGCCAGAAAGTAGGAGTGTCCCAGCTTTATAGTTATTTACGGTAATTTTTACCCTGAATTTCGTTATAATTTTTATTAGAAAATTCTCTATGTGTAGAGTTGCGGGGAGAGTGAGCTAAGATTGATTTTAAAATGAGGATTGTGTATTTAAGAAGGATGGAGTTGGTTTTAGGAGATTGAGAAGAGAGAGAGAGAGAGAGAGAGAGAGAGTTGAATCGCATATGTGTGACTTAATAAGATTGAATCAGATGTTTATTTTAATAGAAGATTCTTAAAATAGCTATATGTTGATATTTTTAATGAATTTAGTTATAGGTTCATTTTATGCTGACTGGATAAAAAAGCTATGTATTCAAATTAATGCTTGTCGTGTCTAAAAGTTAAAAAATTCTAGAGTATTATTTTTATTCAAAGGTTCCCAATTTTTAAAAAGTGTCTACTCTATTAAAATCGGATTATAAAATTTCAGTATATTGACTAGAAAGTCGAGTATTTACGTTAAAAGCTTTAAAGCGCATATTTCGAAAAAATTGGATTTTTTTCGTGTACGAAGCTATGGCTTTGACGTAAATGTATAGAGCTTTTAACCTTTTTATGACCAGATACATAGCTGACAATTTTTTTCTGCTTTAATCTCGCTTTTGCTAATTAAAAGAAGAAGAGTAATTTAAAAATACTAAAACTAGAATATATTTAATGTATGAAATAGCCATTAAGCTTGCATTTTACTAGAAGCATGCGAGCGCGTTATCGCTCGCTGACGTACACTTTTTTTGCATGCCTATCTTCGCATTTTTTACATGCCTTAACTTTTGAAAAAAGATTAATATTGTAATTGAAAAGAAATAGTAAATCGATGTGCTTGTCTTACTAAACCAAGTTAATTCTACTTAATGAAATTGAATGTATCACTTAACTTACTCAAAAATATTTTTCTTAGCATATTTCATGAATGAAAATAAAATGAAAATATTACATGTTTTATGTATATAATTTGTATCGTAAATGAGCAAAAACTCTTTTCTCCATTTTCAACACCTATATAGAAAGTATTTAATTTTTTTTTAAATTTATTATTTATGTAATAGAAGAAGCTATTTTATATTTAGAAAGGTATTCTTTAGAAAAAGTGAACTAGGCAATATTTTTGAATCACCATAAAAAGACAATATGTAGCTTCAGCATTATTCAATATATAATTATGAGGAAAAAGACACTTATAAAGTTAAAATTGCCCCCTTCTTTAATTCTGATTTCACACTTTTATATTTATATCCTTCATACTTTTACCATAACAGTTCTACACAATGACGACACTTAAGGGAACCTCGTAAATAAAGTTAGTTTCCTACATCGTATTTTTCTCTTTTCACCATAAATTTTCAACTTTCAAGTCGCTGATATCATTTGACCAGAGGCACAATTCTCGTAATTTGTGGAACGTGCATCTAATAGAGAAATTTATCAAGCTTAAAAATACCCCAGTAAAACGAAAAATCGCTCACTATCGCTAACTATGAAACCACGCCATCTTATAACAAATATTTGCCAAAAATCATAGATTTCTTAAAAAAAAAACCTTTCCCGGACAAACCTGCACACACCCCTGCACTACAAAAAGAAAATCTTATTTTAAGATTGACCGATCTTAAATTTGTTGCATCTTAAAATTCCAAATGCTTGCAAAACATAAAGATAATATTAATATTAAAATAAAAATAAAAATAATTAATAATTAATATTAAAATAGAAATAATTAATAATTAATATTAAAATAGAAATAATTAATAATTAATATTAAAATAAAAATAATTAATAATTAATATTATTATTAAAATAATATTAATATTATTTTTATGTTTTTCAAGCATTTGAAATTTTAAGATGCAACAAATTTAAGATCGGTCAATCTTAAAATAAGATTTTCTTTTTGTAGTGTACCTCAAAACCCACACCGAATCCATCACTCCTCGAACCTCCCATCTTGAAAAATCAAAGCTCTCTCGAGGAGCGCCTGGGACACGGGCAACCATACTCGCACGGCTGCACGCGGTCGGGCCATCTGGGCGGGGCACCGTCAGCCGTGTTACCGCCTCTCCGCGCTACACACCTGGCCATTGTGCTTTTACGAGCTCGCCTCTCGTTATTCGCTAATCAGTCGTTTCATTCGCGGCTGCCGCTGCCACTGGCGACCGGCGCGCTGATTTAACGAGCGGCACTCCGTAGGTGTAATGACGTCGTTTACGCGGGGAATTTTTTGCTCTTGTTTTTGGAATGTCAGATGTTATAGGTAGTATAGGGATGGGGGTGTTTGAAGAAATTTGTGGGGGATGGGTTTGGATTGAGGTTATTTTGTAGGAGTGTTATGGGTCATATTTATAAAAAGTAACAATTTAGGATTAAGATTTTATGGGTGGTTGTTAGAAGAGGTGCAAATGGCCTTGAGAACGTATAACGTGACAGAACACATATTTAGACCGATACAATTAATTAAGATTAATTCCGATTATTATAGAAGTTTGAAATACCGTTGAGAATTAATAAAAATGTTTATCCATGACATATGTTCTTAAGAACGTTTAAATTTAGGAGACATCTGAATTCCAAGTTTTTTAAAAATTGATTAAGTATAGGGAAATATTTACTTTTAAAAGCGAAAACATTATTAACATATATTAAATATTTCATTTATTAACTATATTAACAATCTTATTTATTATTCTATTTTCGTTTTATTAAAAATAGTTATTTTTATTCGAAGTAAAAATTGCTACTTTTTGTAACATACGTCTATCTACATTACTTTGAAGTTTTACTCGATATTTCTTTGCCACGGATATTTCCAGTAAAAACTGCGTATTTTGATATTCAATCAATTTTTTTGAATTATTGAATAGAAGGTACTTTTATGTCAGTATTCAAAGATAAACCTTTACAACAGAACTCATCCAATTTTCCATGTAGTTTTTATGATCACGAAGAATGTAAATGAAATTATCAAATCATTAATTTCTAAAATATCACGGAAAATACATTAATTTCATATAATACATCCCAGCATTACAATTTAATACACTTTCTATTATATCAAACACATATTATTCTATTATTCCATTGCACCATTAAAAATACCATCACTCAAGCCAAACAATGAACCTCCATTTGTTATTCGTAATACACAAAATGCTTGCGGTCCAAACATAACCACACATCACGAATGACTAATAATACTCCACATTGCCGTGCTAAAACGTCCTCCACCACTCTACCCTTTACCATAATAAATACCAAACTGCGCCCATATTAAACAACCTAATTCCCCCTGCCCATCCCATACAAATCGACAAATCATTCAAATTCCATTTCCAATCAAAGCCCGGAAAATCCTCGAAACGTTTCATCGGCCGGCAGCGCTCGTCCAAAACAAACGACGCGGAAACTCTTCTACTGCCCCGCCTCTGATCCATCGATTCTAATGAGCGTTTCGTCGGTGTTTGTCCTGTGTTTTAGGTGAATCCAGGAAGCAAAGCGGCCCAGCAGGGAGTCAGAGAGGGCGACCTGATTAGCAGCATCAACGGACGGAGCACGCGCGAGCTGACGAACGCCGAGGCGCACGCGCTGCTGCGCAACGCCGACGATCACCTCAAGTTGGGACTGAATCAGTGAGTTTGGATTTTTTGGATTGTTTTACGATCGGGGGGTTGTAGGTGTGCAATGCAATCTGTGTGGAGAGTTATAGAATGTTGAACTTAAGATTGACAATAATTTGTTAGGGTGAAGTGGTTTTTGCATTTTTGAGGTTAAATAAGCGATGGAAAATAGGTAACTGAGCAATTTAAACAATTAAATTGAATCAACTGTAACAAGGAATCACCGTTTTGTGATTACACAAATTTAAACAAAATTTGCGAATTTATTGCAATTATAAAAATACTTTATCTTATTTTCAATTGATTTAATTCAACTTTAACATAAAATAAAAAATCTTTTCGTTCTTCCTACAAAAAGTTGGGGAATTTTTTAATTTCCTTAAAAAATCTGTATCTGAATATGGACAATTGTCAATAAAGTTGGAAATCAGGGATTTCCCATATTAAAATGATTTTAGAGTGTTATCAAATACAAGATATTTGTCTACATATGGAAGTGGAATTATCCGGTTTTGTTCGCACACTTCTCATACATGAACAAATCCTCAAAATCGGCTTTCCTCAAATACATGAATTTTGAACCTATTGTATTCGATTACTTGTAATGGAACACCCTCTGCAATATATCACGATAGCGATATCAAAATCAGACTAGTTACTCACATTGATATGATAGAAACCCAAATGGTCGTGTACATAATTTAATTTTATAATTCGGGGAACGATAATTTTACCTGGTTATTGATACATCATAATTACTTTTATAAAATACTCTTATAACTCATTTATGTAAATAAAGTACAATTTAAAGTATAAGCTGAATTTTTCAGAATTTTTAAAAGTCATGGGTATTGACTGCAATTTTAGGATTGGATAATACGCTAAAACTTGAGTTATGACATTCAAGTATACATTTTTTTGCTTCTCTAGCACGAATCTAATGCCTATACATCAAGATACATTTAAGTAAGAAGGTTGATGGGACGTCGCCTTGTTTCAATTCATCGTAACTTTCAAAAGATTTAGGTATATTATATTACATACACGTAGCATCTGCCTTGATTATTATTTATATACACAAATAAAGAATTTTATGATACCTATTAGTATACTATGATTGGTTAAAATACACAAAAGTTACTTGTTAGATCAGGATTACTATAATTACACTCAGTTTCAAGCTTACTTATCGGCTTATCTTGGTATCAAATAAAACTTTGATTGAGTAAATCCCAAGCACACAAAGCGATTACACACTCTAATACTCTTATGTAATGAATTTGTTGCGATTTCGACAGCTTCGACATCTACTGCAGTCTTTTCTTAGTTTATTGATTTATATTTAGAAAATAATTCAAATTAACTGTAAAATCTGTATCAATCAAAGATGAAAAATTCGAAGAAAAATTAATTACTAATGCCTAAAGAATGATTAAATATTTGTATACAAATGTGGTATACAATTAATTTCGTTTTTCAAAAAGTTAATAAGTTAATACACCATTTCTGTCAATCTGTTAGTGCCACATGAATGATATTTGGTAATTATTAGACTGAATAATTAGCTATCACCGCCGCTATCAGTTATCACAGCCACTGCACAAGCCATAATGAAGATATTCTGTATGATATACCAATTTGCCATGAATCTCAACGTAATAATCCATCTCGATTAATTCGCAAAGTTCATAGAACATATTCAAATAATTCAGTATTTCGTTTAAACAAAAAATTTGTAATCACGTACAAAAAATTAATTCTCTTCTAATTTTTTGTATTAGTTCGATCTCAAATAAAATATAAAGAGAATGCAGGTAGCTCTAAAATCTAATTTAAATATTATATCACATAACTAATTTTTTTTTAAATAAATTTCTACTCCAAACTTACTTAAACAAAAGATTGTTTGAGATCGAAACTATATCCTTGATAATAACCAATTTTTGCTTCCTCATACAGGAAGCTTCGTAAACAAAAGGTTATGCTAAAATCATTGTAGAAACATGTTTTAAGACATTAAGCATCAAAATACACTATTTTTGGAAAATGCATGTAGGGATGTGTGCGTGTGTGCGCGCGCGTGTGTATGTGTATGTATCTGTATGTGTGTGTATGTGTGGGAGCATGTGTGTTTGTGTGTGTGTGTGTGTGTATGTGTAGGTGTGTGTGTATGTGTGGGTGTGTGTGGATGTGAGTGTGTGTGAATGTTTGTATGTGCGTTTGTACGTGTATATATGTATGGATGTGTTTTATCTTAGCGGTTTTTAGATTTTTTAATTTCGTTGTTTGGCTTTTTTTATATGTTTGAAATAATATTATCGATTCAGTTTAAATGCATTTGAAAAAGCATAAAATTACCTATCTTTTACGATCCGAAATTTTAAATATGCTTTTTTTCCATTTTCTGGTATACACGAAAACGTCGTTTTCTATTTGATTTGCTTGGCCCACGATAACTGAAGTAAAAAGGCACCATTCCTTTTGAAAATTTTCAGAAAGGTAGCTTGGGTATCTCTTAGGGTCTGTTCTTTGCTCAAATTTTAACGACCTTTATATTTCGAGTGATTTGAGGTTATATTTTTTTTCCACATTTTTTTTAATCACTTACATCTCGAGAACGGAGCGGTCATATTTGCCAACCAAGACTCATTTTTTTCGTTGTTAGTGAAGATTCGGAATTGAAAATAAATTTTAATATTCATCGACCCATTTTTGTTTTATAATGATATTTCTATTATATGATATTCTAAAATTAATTAGGAAAATTATTTAGGTATGTTAGAAATAATACAATCGCTTTAGTGAAAATGCATTTAAAAAAGTATAAAATTACCTATCTTCTCCGACATAAGTATCCTTTCTTTTATTGTACATGAAAACGTAATTTTTTGTTTAAACGGCGATATCTCAGAAACATACGATGGAAAATGTTTAAAATAAATTGAAGTGTAAAAGGTAGCTTTCTACTATCCTTTGGCCAAGCTCTTTGCCCAGACTATGAGGTCTTTTATCTTTCAAGACATTTGAAGTTAGATTTTATTTTAATTTTGATTTCTTATCTCTCGAGAGTGTCGCGGTCATTATTTTTTATTGTATTTCATAGTTAATGTCATTTATCGTCTATGGATACGTATGGATGATTTACTAAGTTTGACGAACCCAAGTACCAATAAATTGGCAGTGGTTTTGTAAAATGCATAACATTTCTTACTTCAATAATTTATAACATCAAAGTACGGGAATTTCCCTTCACCAACAATGCCCGACAAACCGCCGCATCACCGTACGAATGAGATCTCGCATTATCGTCGTACAGACCCTTGCGTAGACGCGGGAGGGGCAGGCGCGGCGCGGGATCACGTTGTTAAAAACGGAAATACGTCGGCGCGATGGAGAGCGGGGTCACTTCTCGCGCGCTGTACGGACTCGGACTCTAGGCGCGTGACGTCACGTGGGACAGGGTGCGCCGCTAGAATCCGCGACCAAGCGCTGTGCACGCGCATTTTCCGCCGGATCGGATCAATTGTCCGGCGTTCCTTTTCACGCTCTCCGTGACTCTCTTTCTGTGCTTCACGCACTTTTCTGGGCTGCTGCTGGTGGGATTTGAGTTTGTGTAGGTTGTTTTTCGAATTTTGATCGTGGTTCTTTGGTAAAATTGTACGTTTACGGTTGAGATTTGAGAGACTTGAGATATTGTACCTTTGCTCAGCGAAGATATTTATCTTTGAAGCTTTGGTATTTGGAATGTAAAGCTTGAATGAAGCGTGGGTTAGTGGTGTATTTTCATGTGCGATTTTAAAAGATTTGCTTAGGATTTTAGTAAGAAACTGATATGTTACGTAAAATAATTGTGTATCTATACAGAAGTAACAAAAGATAACTTACCTACCTGTTTGGTATATATAGCTATCGAAAATGTGTGTTTAATATATCCATCATTCATGTACGTTTCATGCTGCAATGTCGAGTGCAATGCAGTATAATTTACAACAGTTTAAAGCAAAAGTAAACCTAGTAACACAAATAAACATCATGTTCCCTATCGGACACATTTGCTAATCACTTTTTCCTTTTTTACATAAATGGTTAACTTTTATTGTTGCAAAAGTTATTTAAAAATGTTAAAATTCTTGTATTTATTTTATATCACAAACTAGAATCTGTATATGGCAAAAACATCCATAACCTCTCAAATTGAAGCTCAATATAACAGTAGAAATATAATTCGTGATATTGCGGTTTACAGAATATATGTATGTTAGATTTACACTTGATTAAATCCAGATGTGAAAATAAATGAGCTCGGAGGAAGGGTAAAAATGTGCATTTAAGAGGATCAATAAATAGTATAGATATCTAAAATTTAAAAGTGATGTTTTTTATTATAGAAAATTTATTAAATAATTTTCTTCCAACTTTTTGATATCTATATTAGCTTTATTATAAAGAAAGGAAATTGGTTTTTAAAAATGATTTGGTGTCCAAATATTGCTTTATCTGTAGCTTGCAAGTCAGCAACTACGAAAAATATCGTTGACAGCATTCCGATGAACCGGAACTAAAGAAAAATAATTCTTATCAATTTTAATTTAAATTATTAGTGTTAGTTCCCTTAAAGACCAAAAATTCCAAGTGAAATCTAGAATCAAATGCTAATAAAAGAATTCTCTCAGTTGATCGAGAACCGGGTCTCTACGGGCACACGGTGCATCGAGCCAAAACTAACTTTTGAACCAACCTGTATCGAAACCACCACCTATCTCTCTCACGCATCCATATCGTCCCGCGCGATACGGTTCACCGACTCTCTCCGTGCGCTCGCACCTACACACACACACACAATCCGCGCGCATCGGCGGCCTCCGGGCGTGCGTGACAAAACGCTTTCGCGCTCGCGCGCGCTTTTACGAATCGACGCCGCGCGAGAGGATTCAGAGCGCGTACTCTCCGTTTTTTTTTCCTCCCATTTTTGTTTTTGTTTCATTTCATCCACGGCTCGCTCCCGCTGGTTTTTCCCGCTTCTTTTGTACATCGGAGATCGTGACCGAGTTATTGGCCGGCTGCTTATTCTTTTTTTTACGCGGCCCGCGCTAATCGAATGACGTGTCTAAGTGAGCGTTACTAATATAAAGCGGAGTTGTGTGTGGATGGAACGAGGGAATTTGTAGTGGGCTTGGATGGTGTTTTGTAATGGGGATATGTAGCGGGGCCGGATGCTGAGGCTGGAGTTGTGTGTAATTTGTATCGAGGTGATTTTTATTTTTATTTTTTAGAGTGGGGATGATGGGTGGATGGGGTTTGATTGAGGATATGGATTGCGTTGGGGTCGATTTTGCTTTCCCTAATTGAGTGTAGTTTTATAGAGGAATTTTTTGATACGCCGATATAGGTAGTAGCTGGTGAAAATTGAAAAAGTACAGAATGTATTGTTCTTTGAAGAAGTATGGTGCAATCCTCTAGAAAATTTCGTTTAATGTTTTATCTTGCCAGAATATCGATGTAATATCGGCACATACGATAAAAATATTACGAAAATAAGACCTGGGCATTATGAAAGATTCATTGCACGTATCTAAAAACATATTTCTAGTTGCTTAATAAAAAAGAAATACGTTTTTAGATAAAATTTACTACAAAAGTTCCTTCTTTTTATCTGATAACATGTTCAAAAGTATAAATTCTAGGCAGGACTGATACTACAATTTTGAGAATTATTTCAATGTTTTGATAACAATATTTGAACTAAAAAGTACTAACATTTAAATTCTTTTGTTTTTCAGAGAAAACGGTTCGCCGAAAAGAAGAGTTTACAAAAGCAGCCTTCAGGAAAACACTTCAATCGAAACTATCAAAAGTAAGAATAATCTACTTCTATTGTCCGCTCTCAAAATACGGATATTAAAAATAAATACAAACTAACATTCACGATATCTTCTTTTCAGAAACGACGACAAAAACGACGACAACGAATACGCAGATAATCACAGAGACAAAGAAAAACGGAACCGGTAAGTGTCCCTCAATAATCTATGCGACAATCGTATATGTGTTACATCTCGATGACGGCGGTGCCAATAATTTTCCGACGCTTCCGAAATGTAATTTACTGTAATTGAATTTTGTCGCGAAAATTGCTTTGTGAGGCGGATAAAATAATACAGAAGCGTTAGCATGTTAATTCTGTGGATACCCAGCATAATGATATAAGTCCTTTTTCAATTGGAGTTCTGAGATATTTTGATATTTTTCATAGAATATTTTTAGATAAAAGTGCAATAAATTTTGTTAAGTGTATAAATAAGTGACAATAATTATCTACTATTTATTAATTTTTAAACATTAGTTTAAATGAAAAATAAAACATAAAACATTAATATCTATAAAACATAAAAAAAAATTAACTTGCACATCTCGCTATGCTTCGTTATGCAACCTACACAATTGATTGGTAGCCTTTATTACTTTTATCAAACTATAGCGTACTTTTCATATATACAGTATTGGAATTGTTATATTTATTTTTCTAATGTTTTGCATTTCCGTGTCTTATTATTGCAACATGTGCTATATGTATATAACAAATATACACTGTTACTATTGTCTGTGATTTTGCATTGTTATTTACGTAAGCATCTAAACGCAGTCACTTGTAAAAAACGCTCCCATTAAACAAAAACTCCTTATAGAAAATAGATCTTTGTTCTGTCTAATTACTTTTAAATTGAGCGGAAGGTATTAAAAACACCCCTTTTTGTAATGAAACTTGATTGAAAATTAGAATAAATCCTATCAAGGATAATACTAAATCTTATAAATTATAATAGTACAATATCTATCATTTGTTGAAAATCGAATTCATCATATCTCTAAGTCAATTTATTCTTGAAGGTAGCAAAAGATTCAATGCTTAGCATAAGAACGTTTTCTCTATATTTTTCCTCGATTCACAAAAAAAGATTCACTTAAGTAATAAATCCCTTTAGAATTATATATAATTATATATAGGTTTTGTCTTTCAATAACTATATATAATTATATAGAAGTTTTCTTTACTAGGGTTGCAGAAATAGATAGTTAAATTAAAAAAGAAATATTAAAAATTCACCAACTAAAAAGATTGATAATTCTAACACATCTGTCATCACCACCACATTTCACAAACCTTCTACTTAAACCTCTTCCCTTAACACTCCAACCCCGCTCATAAAAATCCCGGTCCCTCAAACGTCGAAAATCCGTATCGCGAAATCCCATCCAATCCAATCCAGCTAATGGAATATTTAGGTTACAGTTACAGCCCCACTCCTTCAAGCCTTCATCTCCTCTCGCACTCAACTCCACTCCACTCCACTCCGTCGTTTTCTCTTTCCTTTGATACACCTCGAGGCCGTCGCCGCGCGGCGATTATACCGATCCAGGAAATACAAAGTATATACACGCGCGCGTATAACGGGCGGAGACGATCCCAGGCCCCCGCTTCTCCTCGTCACGCTGCGCTGGCTTTCGACTGCTGCGCTGCACATGCACGCAAGCAGCCGGCGACGCGGATGCGCAACGTTCGCTTGCAGTTGCACCGGTGCTCGGACGGGTGGATAAAGAAGAGAGAGAGAGAGAGAGAGAGAGAGAGAGGCGTAAGAGAGGTGTAGGTTGTTTTCTTAAGGGAGAATGAGTGAGGATGTCGATGCTGAGTAGGTGAGAGGGGGATATTATGGTGGAGTTTGTGGTATTTGGATCGCGTTAAGGATATCGTGCGTGTGTAATTATTAATCTAGGTTTGATTTTCTTGATTGGGATTAGGTATCGGTTGGGTGTAGATTTTAAGATCGCTTGAGTGTGTTGGAAATACAATCTGTTGATAAATTATACTTAGATAATTTTCAAATTCATCCGAGACTTAATGGTCGGAAAATCAAATTTTTATAAGTAGGTATATGATTAAATTTGTTACACTGAAAAAAAATTTGTTAAATCTAAGTAAACGTTTACTTGAATCGTACTAAGAAAAGATTTATTTGACAATAGTAAATATTTAATTATGTTTAGACTGGTATTCATCAATTCAATAAATATTTACTTTATTTAAGTAAATCTTTTCTTAATACGATTCAAGGAAACGTTTACTTAGATTTAACAAATTTTTTTTTCAGTGTATTAAAAACGTTGTATTATGTTTTAACTGCAAAAATCATTCTTAAAGTTTTTATTTATAGTTTGCCCGTTTACGTAATTAATTAGCATAATACTTATATTATTTTAATTTGTATATAATTAAAATTAGAACAATTAGGTATATATGTTTTAAACTATCAGAATGTTATAGAAAAAATACTATCCGAGTCAACAGTATACAGATTAGCGATTAAGTTTTTAAATTTAGTTTGTACTAATATATATCTACTGTATATTATACTATATAGCGAGTGTATTTATTAATATTTGAAGATACTTTGAAAAAAGAAATGTTACAAAATATGTGGTACCCCTGTGCGATAATTTATTGTTAATTACGTCCCTATGCAATTCCCATTCTTAAATGATAAAAACAATATTATGGTTTCATTTACGTTATATTTAAAATTTATATTTTTTATATTTTACACTGTCACAGTATAATAAAAATGAACAAAATTGTATTAAAAATTAATATTTAACTCTTAGCTCGTTACGTGATACCAAAAAAATGTAACTATCTACAGAGCTTAAAATTTAAAGAAACAACCATCTAAACGAACCTAAACCATTTATCTATCAAGCTCTCATCAGCCTTCCTCTTTTAAACGAGCAGCCTATTAGCCGAAACTTTTTTCTCAGCCCAATCGTCTACGAAACGCTTACCCACACCCATTGTCATCGAGCCTGCACGAGCGCGCTCGCGCCCACACCCATTCTCAAGAGTATATTATATCCCCATATCCGCGTCTTCCACTCGTCCTTCCTTCCCAATATAAATCAAGCGTGCTCGCTGGCTCGAGTCGTCGTTTTCCCCCAAAATAGGAGCGCCTCGCGCGCGCAGCCATCCTCAATTGCCCCTCATCGTCGTAGTTGTAGAGTCAATGTGTGTCCTTAATCGCTGTCGAATTAACGATCGACAATGTGACCCATCCGCGCGTTCTTCGATCGCTCGATAAATAGTTGCTATAAAAAAAGACTGTGTAGCGATCGCCTTGAGGTTTGTAGTGAGCACGAAAAAAAAAACGTTTAGTAATAGCGAGTGTTTCCAACTATTATAAAACTTTGTTTAGTTATTATTATTGTTATCTTGATCACTTTTGGTTTATAATACTGTTATAAACTGAAAATGGTTATATTAGAGGCTTACCTAAACAAATGAATTAATTTGACTATTCACGAAATTGTTCGCTTTCTGCTTACGCGTCTGCTGCTCTTTAACGACAATTTCGAATGCTAGCTTTGTTGAAACAGATTTAGAGCTTGATTATACCAAGAATTGCACTTTCAATGCAATTTAGAAGTTAGACAGATGATAAAGTAGCGTACTTAAATTGTGTGACTATAATTGGCAATGCTAAATTAAGTATCTGCTTAGAACAGCATCTGTAACCAAGATAAATAAGCTGATGAGAAAGTTAAAATTCAGTCGACTCTTGTTAATTCGAACTTTGATAATTCTAATTTTTCTACAATTTGTTTTAGTTTCTTGGCTCCTGCTCATTAATAATTTAAAGTTTTTACCCGTCTAAAATTTATTGATTCATATACCCTAATAGAAATCAGATCGTTTACCAGTCGGCTACAAGCTGATTATATTTCATCACGAATGATTAATTCGTGTCCAATATATATTTACTTTTCTATTAGAATATGATGAAGCATCTAAGAAATATCCAATTCAGGTTTAATTATTATGATTTTTTTAATTCTGGTTTGTTACTAACTGTGATTTATCAAGAGTCAACTATATCAATTCCACCCCATTCAAAATAAAGTATTCCTTCTAATACCAAAAAACCGTCGTATCAAATGTCCACTACGCATTCATCTAAAATCCAGTTAATCTCGTACAAAATACTTCTCTCATCAAACGACGGCCCCGACCGTTAAAAAAGAAGCACTCAGACAATAAGAAGAAACAAACAACCAGCAAAGACTCCTCCCTCCTTCCTCCTTTTCCGCGCACATCCACATCCACACTCACACACGTGTGCACCTGCCCACGTGCGTTATACGCACACAACAAACCCATCCACCGCCTTGGCTCGCTTGACTTGGCCCGTCGCGGAAGTCTCGGAAGGCGCACCCTAGCCACTTAAAAAGCCCTCGCCCGCTGCTTTCCCTTGCCACAAAAAGAGAGGGAGTAACTATACTCTCTCGAATCGCAAGTAAGTCAGTCGAGCCTCGCTCACTTGGGCTCTCTCTCTCCCCGATCAGTTCTCCGCGCGACACCTTCGAGACGACGACGACAACGACTTGGTCGACTTTGGAGGACGAGGCTCGCGTATGCGCGCGATTCGATCATGATGTAGTCGTGTGAGGGAAGGAGACGAGGTGTGGGATTGTTGTTATTGCGCGGACGACGCGACGCTTCAAGCTCGATTGACGGCGCATTGTATTTTTTTTCGTTTTCGACTTTTGATTGGACAATTGTTTAATGCGATTGCATTACGTGATGGAAGATCGTTTGTGAAGAAGTTTGCTGGGTGTTGGAGGACACGATATGCGATTATGACGTCGTGAATTGTGGACTTTTATCGGGTGATTCGATCGTTTGCTTGGATGTAAATGATTGCGTATCAC
The DNA here is from genome assembly GCA_949152435.1 of Gastracanthus pulcherrimus. Taxonomy (NCBI): domain Eukaryota; kingdom Metazoa; phylum Arthropoda; class Insecta; order Hymenoptera; family Pteromalidae; genus Gastracanthus; species Gastracanthus pulcherrimus. Next base: position 178,571,276 of record OX424575.1, on the reverse strand, counting down.
GGAGGATGTGGAAGAGATTTAATCGATTGATGTATTTTACCGGTTCGATACATCAAGAGACTTGAAGTGAAGTACGAAATATTATTGTGTATTGTGAGTGTTTACGATAATGATTGGAGAGTCAGATGTTGCATTGAGTGACGACATTTAATGCAAGTGCTGGTCATTGAGAATCTTTTTACGAGAAAGAGTGTGCATAAAATAGACTGACATCTAGTAAATGATTACTTTGTGAATAAATATTCTATTCGAATTACGAATACAAACATCTTACGAAATATCTCCTTGAACGATAGCAAGACAAGCACTAAATTTACGCAAAATCATCGAGCCACAGAAAAACAGAACCCACCACAAAAGCCGTCAACGCGGACAATAAAATCCCACTCTCTCTCCCCGTCACTCCCTCGCAAAACCATGAAATTCCTCACGTGCTCCCGCTGCTTGTCCATCGAGCAGCCCCCGCAGCAACCACCCACCCAGGAAATAACGAATCCCCTCGTGGTAACAAAGCGCCCAAAGGTTCTCGCCCACCCTCAAAAACCCGAACGCAAATCCAGCCCCTCACCCCGCAAGAAACTCCGATTCCCGGGCCTACTTAGTGCTCTAACCTCCTGGTCATCGCGTCGCAAGCATCGTCCATCTCCCGCGAAGAAAAGCCCACGCGTGCGCGTCATCGTCGAACCACAGCCAGGACGTCGCCGGATCAGACACAAACCTCACACGCGCACGCAGAGGCTCATACGCATGTACGAGGAGAGGGCGAGCTCTCCGGTGGGAAAGAACTGCCTGTACGAGCAGGAGTTTGTCATTGATCCACCGGCTAGCTTCAGTGGGGATGACAGCCTGGAGAGCCATCAGAATTTCAAGAACAAGCTTAATACCCTGGATTTCAAAAGGATGAACACCGTGGCGTTGGAGGCACCTTCGCCCACTCCCTCGAGAACGGAATCCGCTATTTACAGGAAGAACAGTTACAACGAGAGGGAGGCTAGTGGTGTACCGATCGCTAAGTTTGCGAGGAAGACACTGCTGGAAGACTTTCTGAAGGAACGACTGCGCATCGAGCAGACGATGATCGATCTGCTGAACGGTAAAGACCCTGGTTCGATGATCCTGAAGAAGAGCAGGAACGAGGATAAGAAGGTGCGTTTCAAGGTCGAGGAAGGTGAAGGTTTACCCAAGGAACTACGAGTAGATGTATCTGGTGAAGGGAAGATCGGTTTGACTGAGGATGGAAGGTTGGAGCAGGAGACGGAGATCAAGCTGAGCGTGGATCCGCGCACGAAGGTCCAGGACTTTTATGTAGAGAAGAGGACGACGTTTCTCAAGGATAAGACAGTGGAGGACAAGTCGCTAGTATTGAAGATTACACCGAAGGACGAGATCGAGGTGCAGCAGCTGCAACAGAGGGGAGAGGAAGGGGAAGGAGGGGAGAACGACGTCGAGGACACGATCGGTATGACGAGGTCCAGGGAGATGGTGTTTCGCAATTTCGGGAAGATGGCGTTGTAGGGATTTGATTGGTTGCGTGATGAGTCGTGGATTTTGAGGGACATGACGCAATCGATTGGTTTGAGTATTGAACAGAAATTTAATATTGTACTGAGATGTAACTAAATTTTGGATTAACTTGAAAATATTATTTTAGAGAAAAGGTTTTAGTAATTGAGTTAATAGCATATTCAGATTGAAATAGTTTAATTTTTAGACAAATGAACAGTATTTTTGGACATTCAAACTAAAGATTATTCTAATTTGAGATTTCATGCTCGAATTCAATAATTTATCTGACGGATTCTCCAATGCATTTTTTTTAACTCTTTGACAATTATAGTGAATTATATCAGAATCTGATAGTCACAAATTTTTAAAAGTGAATATATAAAAAAGTACCTATTATAGATTTTAAACAAAATAAATCATCGTTTTATAGTTTTTGGAGAAGTAGTTCAGTATCACTATTAAAGAATTTGTGAAAAATTTAGTTGATGAGTTCATTAAAGTCGTATGTCTAAAGATTATTATATTATTTTGAATTACAAACATAGCTTATATTTTAAAATAATATACTTATTTCATTAAGCTAATTTTCCAGCTGTTTAATTAATTATTGAAATTTTACAACTAATATAAAATTAATTAATATAAATAAAAATTTAGCTCACAAGAATAAAATATTTAGAATGCAAGACTTATATTTACGTAGTACTGACCAGACAAAATATTATGTTTTCCATAGTTTGTGATTTTACTGTTAATGTAGATTAGATTTACAATTAGTCAAGTGAACTTAGATGAATCAAATATATACATTTTTTAAATAAATAAATAAATAAGTAAATATATAAATAATAATTAAGCATTTATATGGTTAATATGAAATATATGCAAATCAAAATACATTGTATTATCATTATGTGCAATTATCTTAATTGAAAATAAATATTATATTTATCGAATATTTGTTTGTATTTATTTTCCAATCATATATTAACAGTTCAATCATAAACTAACAAAGCACATTAATCAAGAATCTCTTCAGTTAATACGATAATCATTTAATCAACGTATTTCAAATAATATGAATTAAACGTTAAAAACATTCACAATGATAATGGCTCACAATCAAACATTAGCTAACGTACAATTCGCATCATTCTAATCACCTTTAGAGTACGACTAAAATTACCGTTAAAACTAAAAAACAAAATCAATATACCAAAAAAAAGCTTAATCGAATATCCTTGAACAATGTTTATACCCATAAAACTAATCCACAAACAGCGATAAAATTCGCTCGAATTCCCTCTTACACCCACCCGAAAAAACCTCACTGATCACGTATCTGCACGGCTCCACAAAGCCAGCGCAAATTTTCTAATTCGCGCGTAACCCGGCTCACTCGGGTTTAAAATCGCGCTTGTGCAAACACACACACACACGTACACATACACACACGCATTCAAACGGCGAATGATTCGATATGCCTCGCATCCTCCTCGGAGTAATACCGTCCCGGAAATAACGACGTCCCTCGCCCCTCGCGCGACTCTGTACTGTCGCGAACGCGCGCGCGCGCGCGCACGCACGAGTCGACCGGAAATTGTTCCTTTATCGAGCCGGTCGCCCAACTGTTGGCTTGTCTGTGTACTCTCACTAGCTGACTCTCTCTCTCTTTCGCTCTCTCTCACTCTCTTTCTCTGGCCAATCTCGATGAGCCCTGCGGCACGCGAGACTTTATTATACGGGGCGATGGGCATAGTTGTGTGTTTGATTTTTATCCGAGGGGGGAATTAGCCGATTCGATGGTGAATTTGTACTGGATAACGTTGGAAAACAAATTCGTGGAGGGTTATGGGAGAAAAAGAGAGTTTGGTATGTAGTGGCGATACGAGAGATTATTTTTCTGCGAATTGGGAGAGGATGATAAAATACACCACAGGGCAGTGCTTTACAAGGTAATGTAACACAATATGATACAAGCTGAGATTCCGCGCATTCTTTCAAATCCTCTATTCATAAAAAGTTACATTTTATGAAAAATAATTTAAAACGTTAAATAAAGGAATTGTATATTTTTAAAATATCTCAAGCCTAATATTATGATTATTAAAAAGTGTATAATTTCACTCTACGGTAGACATATTGTTTAACGTATTTATGTAATATGAAATACTATTTCAGTTTAACAAGGCCTTTCTCTAAATTTTGATCAGAGATATTTCTACTCGAAGTTTTTTTCGGCATATTTTCGCTCGTATTGAATTCAGTCGTGCTCCAGTTCCGGGCTAAAAGATAAAAAACCCTCGAAAAAAGAAGTAACAGTAAAATAATATTGACAAAACCAAAAAAATAAAATAAGAGAACAAACAACAAAAGTTGTCATTAAACGTAGAGAAAATCGCCTTTAGCATACTTCAGATCACTTCTGGTTAACCACATTTAACTTCCGGTTGATCGATTGACCACTTCCAACTTCGAATAGCTAACACAGAACGTGCGCGAATCACCAAAAAAGAAAAACATTACAAAACCAAGAAGCTAATCAATACAGAAGCAACCCCATCCCTCCCTCCTACCTCAACATCTCCAAGGAACTACCCATGTAAGAATTGCCATTACTGACAATACGGGCCACTGCTGGCTCTATACTGCTAAACAATTAATCCGACGCCAGCATCGCTCCGGCACTTTTTTTACTGGAATGATAACAACGGGCCAGTAATGAATCTTTTATTATAAATGTCTGGTTTTACTGTAATGCCAGTACTCAGCCGGACTTGAAAATTCAGCACGTCAGATTGAAAAACAAAAATATCGCGGATTTGTCATAGCCTACTTTTTAACTTCTAATTTTTGTAAAATGTTATTTTAAAATATATTTGCCAATTATATAAAACAAATGCAACTGTTTAGCGGAATCATGCGATTAAGATCTATGCATAGTGAACCGGTAAATCTCTGCCGTAAATGATATATTTTCTGTTATATTTTGCACCAAAATTGCGAATATCGGCAGTTCTTGTAATTCCTGCTATGGCCTAGTACTGGCTTGCTAACCTCGGCCCATTGTTATCATTTCAGTATTGTCCCAGCATTAGAACAGTAATATCTGCTAGTACTGAACATCTGGCAAAAAGTACTCGTCCAATATTGGGCCATTAGAATCTTCTTGCATGGGTATACCTACTCGTACAAACCACCATCCACATTTTTCCCCCATCTCCGATCGCCCCTGTAACCCCCCCCCCCCCCCATACACCCAACGAGCCACCACCAGCCTGCTCCTCTCCGAGTCATTAAAGATAAGCTCGGCAACAAGCGCTCGCTCGCGCGAACGTCATCGAGCTCGCAGCTCCGCTCCGATGCAATATAACGCGTCGTGCGAGCGCGCGAGAGAGAGAGCGCAATGGGCCGCGTCCGAGCAGATAGCATCGATTTCCAGCCGAGCATAACGCGAGGTACGAGGTATATACGACGCTGACGCGCGAGGTTTACTGCGCGACGCGATGCTATAACGGGTGATGCATGCGAGGGTGCTCTTGCTGGATGCTGCTTGTTTCTTTTCTGCTTTATGGGTTCTTTGATGGAACTGGTGCTGTGGGGTTGGATGGTAGAGTGCTGGATGGGTTTATAGTGAATAATGGGGATTTTGTTGGATGTTTGGTTCTGAGGGAGGAGTAGCTTTTGTAAGATTATTGTGATTAGGAGTGTTGGGTTAAATTGGTCCTGATAATATTTTTTGATCTAATGTATATGGCAGAAACTGAATTGAAATTATAAAGTTACATTTTCTTGTGGTATTAATGTATTTAGATAAAGAAAATTATTATATAGGTTAAAACTAGGCCTAAAGTTGACATTATATCGCGTCAAATTTTTAGTTTTCATTTTTTGAAATAAATAGGTATCGACGTTTCGAAGTTTTGTAATAATTATTTTAACTAAAAAATAATAAACTAATTTTTAGTATGTTATTGCGTTTAAGCAACCGATTTAAAAATTTTAAAAGTTATAGGTATACATTAAATATTAAAGAAGATCATATATTTTCAATATTAAAATACATATTAAAATTTAGTTTATAAACCTAATACCTTAATATTATTTTTAAAGCTCTTTTATATCAGATATTATTTGCCCCACATATATATCGTCATCGATTTTTAATGTAATGCTATTATTTCAATAATACAGAGATATAAAACGATGCTTATAATAATGACATAAAACGATATAAAACAGTTTTTGCAAGCGATAATTCTATAAAATAATAATTGACTGAAATTCCATTTACAGAACTCGTTTACAACGAAATTATTGTTACATCGAATAACAGTAGTAAACATAAAATAAATATTACATTACAGCTAAAAACACATCTATATTCAAACTCTTCATTAATATTACAATAACCCAAGCACTATAATATGCGTATCTCATAATAAAAACATCTACCAATTTAAAAATGTGCGAAAAATTACATAAGTATCTGGCTCACTAATCTTCTTTCTACACCTAGACTTTATTAGAGTCACGCTTTATCTTTCGAATAGCAAAATTAATACAATGGGTCAATAATTACTAGAACCGGATAAACTTTTAAAAAGCTAACGGATAGACAAATTTTTCTCTATTTTTACATACGACCAGAATATTTATTAACATGAGTGGGATCAATATTATTGTTGATAAAAGTTTAGCCATCAATAATACTACATTAAAGTCAGGGTATGATACACCCTATAATATTGTATTACAAACCTTATCTCTATATACCTACCTGCAATAATGAGTAAGGCGATTGCACCTGTGAATGAACGCCAAATACCAGTAAATGAACCGACCACGTGACATTTTTGATCGCCTGAAAAAAATGTTTACCAAGTGTTACAAAGCTAAACGGTGACATTATCAAGCACGAAATTCGGGGTGAATCACGGTAGTGCTAATAACAATAATCAGAAATCATTCGATTTGCCTTCTTTTTTCAACCAGTGTCCATGCACTGTTGCACTCACCCCACATTAATTAAAAAGAAAAATCAATCCCTCATTTTCCCCTCAAAAGAACCTTACCAATCCAACACAGCTACGCGTCACGAACCAAACGGACACGTCGATCCGACGCCGTGCATCGAACCCTCCTCCTCCTCCTCCATTTCGGCAACAACACAACATTCCTACATATCCCTCCGTCGCACTCGAGCGCTGCACTGCACCTATACTCGTACATGCATCTCGTCGCCGCGGCCTAGAAACGTTGAGCAGCAGCCGTTTGTATATATACGCATGGGCGCGGTGTCATGGGCCGCCAGGGCCGAACCCACATTTCCGTGATTCTCTCCACTTCCCCCCTCTTCTCTTTTGAGGCTGCTGCTCACTGGCTTGTCTGTCTCTCTCTTTTTTTTATCATTGCACTGCAGCCGCGGCGCATTGTCGTGATTTTATGCGCTGGTCGCGCATGTAGGTGGTGTTTTGATTCGGGTGATGTCAGATGTGTGTACGCTCGTGGAGGATAAGTCGGATTTTTACGGTGCGTCGCTGAGATCGATTGAATAATCGATTGCGTCAGATAGCGGGGGATCAAGGGATCGCGTGGTGTTTGGGGGGATATCATGAATGACGTGTAGAATAGGTATGGTTGGGGATGCGTGTAGAGAGCCGGAAATGTGTTTGAGTTGGGCTGTAAGGGCGGTGATTTGGTTTTTATTTTATTGGGTTTCTTCCTTTGTTTTGCGTTGATTTGGAGCTTGTTTTATATAGCATTTTGGCGTGTTTTGGGCAAAGTATGTAACATTTTGTTATATTATCTTGTTTTTGTAATTACACAGTTGTTTTAAGATCTATAAGATAGAAAAACTTGACTTTTTAAGAAACTTGTATCCAGTTGAGTAATGTATTTGGTATTAGATAGTATGGAAAATTGAATTTTTAAACGTATTTTACTCAAACTTAATTTTATAACTTTTAAAAATAGCTTCTACAAGAGGTTTTAATAAATTTTGAAACTTTTAAGTAATACTCCTTATTATACGTAGAAGAAAAGCTGTCCGGGGACAATGTAAAAAAGAAAGAAGCCCTATCTTGAGCTCCCACAAAACGGACATTTTTATTTATTGTAAACTAAGTTTTCTCATCTCGTTCTGAAAAACTATTATGTAACGTAAAATAAGCGTAGAAATAAAACATAAAAAGCTGGGCTGAGCAAGCGATCCCTTTTTAAAAGATATATACAGACATCTAAAGTTGTGTTCCAATGATATTAGTATATCTATATCGTGGTTCTGTATATATGAAACTTAATGCTGTACTTTAGTTATTGGCACTATTACCTAACTTTTATAGATTTTACTTGTGATCTTATGCTCCACATTGTGAATTAAAAGGGTTTCATTAAAAACATTACCATTTAATGATGTTTTATTCGAAAATTATCTTTCTAACATTACTGCAAACTCGTGAACGTCCTTAAGGTGGAACTCCAATGATTTTTAAAAAATCTCTTCCTTTCGTCCAATAATATTAAAAATTCGGTAACTTTTTTGTCATGATTAAAGAAGGTTGTAAAAATATTTTGAGAATTTTTCACTAAAATTTTTTTATTAGTTATTGGAGAAAATACATATTTTTGTAATAAAAACAAGGGTTTTTAGAATAGTTCCTTGCGCATACGAATTTCACGAATTCTATTTTAAAAAATTCTAGGATATTTTTCAACTTAAAATGAACAAAAGTTAATTTTTTTGATATTGTTTAAACTCAAATAATGGTCTAAAATAAATGAAACATTTTTTGAACTTAAAAAAACATAAAAAATTTGCATGTCTCAACACTTACAATGGATGAAAAAACATTTAAAGATTACCATAAAAATACCTAAAAACAAAATATTAACTTATTTTCACAATACTTTAACCGATATTTTCTGGAAGTTTCAAAAATATCCATAGTCATGCGTTTCGCAAATAACTTTTGAAGGTAGAAAAGTAAGTTTCGAGAAAGGCACGTTTAAAGTTTTAAATTGGTACGCTATCCAATGTTAATTGTTTCACTCAACTGGCTATAACTTTGTTATAACAAAGAGTTTTGACATCCAGCAGGTCTCAAACTGTTGATAAAACTATAAACATAAAAAATGTGTAATAAAAAAAATTCGATTTTTTGGTAAAAAATCAATGGAGTTCCCCCTTAAGTGGTCATGGTGGCGTTTTGGTTAATAAGTATAGTTTATTTTTATCACACGCTTTTTATTTATTTTCTGACATTTTTATAATTATAATAGTCTTTTACATTATTTAGCTTATTAAATAATAATTTTTTTTGCATAAAATGTTTACAGGTCATTATTTAATGAACCATACAGTATATGTATAATTAATTGAATGTATGTTTTTTTCTTATTTTCTTTTAATAATTATAATCAAAACATAAATTTTGTATAAAGTGTGTATTTTAATATTTAATATCCATTATGTACGCAGCTTCTTGTAAAAATGACCTTTAACAATGAATACCAAGTAGTTGTTGTGTATACTAATTAAACCTCCGCTTATTAAAAGTTTTGAACATCGTAAATAAACAGCTACTTGGAAGTATAAATTGACGCAAACATAATAATATATAGTCGCAAATATAATAATGAACTAAACATAACGATAAATTATAATTAAACAAGCATCACTAAAGTATATTATAATATCACAATTGAAACATAATTATATAACATTTCCTGTGATTAAATTTAATGGTTTATTATAAGTAAAACCAATATCAAATCGAGTAATTCCGCATTGCTTTTAAAGCAATATATTGTTTCGATGTGTTAAAGCTATCAAATTTTAATACAAAAACAATTACAAATCACTTTGCCTATTCAATTAGCGAGAATCCAAGTAATTACAAATCTGCAGACTCTACCATTAAAACTTTCAATTCCCACTCAGCAAGAAAAGCACGACGAAAAACAAGACGAAATCCACTAGGTGCAATGCAGCAACGGGAAAACTCGATTTTTCGCACGGAGAATCGCGCAAACAAGCAATAAAAGAGAGAAGAGAGAGAGAGAGAGAGAGAGAGAGAGCGAGAGCGAGGCAATAACGCTAGTGCGATCCGAGTGACTTCCTTTCCGTAACTTGGCTAAATCGATACCTACACACATACACACACACACATATACACACACATACACACACGCGCGCGCATATGTGGCGACGGTATCTTTCACTGTTTTTTCCGTCGAGCTGCTGGTGTAAAGAGGCACGCGCGTTCTCGAGAAGCGCAACCTAATTAGGGGGTCACTAACCCCCCTTGTTTACGAGGGTGAAATTCCTCTATTCAGTCTTCACTGAGAAACAAGATTCACTAATACCATGACTTCATAGCTTATAAAGTTCCCGTGTATACGTAAGCACACAGCACAGCACATAAGTACATAGTACAGCAACCTAGTATATCGGATTTATTTAATTAGGCTACTTTCAATACCGTCAAAATCCTAGTAGTTACAAACTGTCAATATCTAGTTAGTCAATAAAAAAAAATGCGTACACTGAAAAAAAAATTTGTTAAATCTAAGAAAACGTTTCCTTGAATCGTAATAAGAAAAGATTTATTTGATAATAGTAAATATTTAATTATATTTAGACTGGTATTCATTAATTCAATAAATATTTACTAAATTTAAGAAAATTTACTTTATTTAAGTAAATCTTTTCTTAGTACGATTCAAGGAAACGTTTACTTAGATTTAACAAATTTTTTTTTCAGTGTATTTAAATTGCTTTTGCTGATGTTATTCCAATTATAGTAAAGCTAATCTCATCTAATCTATGTTTTACTATACACAGCTGATCTCGCGACGCTACCTAAATTTCGATAATAGTTAACAAATCGCCTCAATTACGCTTATTTCGCTAGTGTCTACTCTAATCGAGCTACAGTAAGAGCGATATATTTTTCTCAGTCTTCTTCTTTTTTCGAAGTACACGTGTACCAGCGTTTCGTGTATCGTAATTTTGGGTTTGAATTGAAAGAGGGGAGTGAAACGGGACAATCGTGGGGTTGACGAACGGCGATGGCCATCAAGGCAATTGGTAAATTAGATGGACAAGTTTTAAGTGCATCTATTGCGTTAGGTGGTCGCAGTGGTCGCAGTGGTCGCAGTGGTCGCAATGTGCTGCAGTACGCTTCAATTTTCTAATTGACCGGCCGTGGGGAGGTATAACGTAGTTTCGTGTGCCTCGTGGTGGACGAAAGTATACTTTTGACTTTTTTTATTGGTTTGCGAGTGTTAACAGTACATTAAGGGGATCTCATTAAAATGTATACGACTGAGTAACTATTTTTTGTTTGGCGATAGTTCTAAATGAATTAGAGTGAAACCAAATGTATTATTTTTTTTTAAAGAAGTCTTATTTGAATTATCGAATGTGTTTTATACAAATTGCATGATGTGTATCATAAATAAATTAATTCATTGATTTAATAATATTATTTAATTGCGCGTGCATTATTAAAATACATAAATAAATCGCACCAAATATTTAATTTAGCGACAATACGCTCTAAATATGTTTAGAACCTCTGGGATTATAAATAAATTATACCAATTAAATAATGTCGCTTATTATATAATAAAAGAAACCAAAAATATAACATTAAATACATTCTTGAGTATTTTGTCTACCAGTACATACTATATCGACGTTTCTTGCCAATACACTATCGTGTTTCATTTATTAACAAAACTGTCTAGTTTTCATGAGTCAAAAAAACTAATACGTGCACAACAAAATGTTCCAATAAAGTACAAAAACAAAATATTACGATCACCTAAAGTCCCAATCATACATCTATTAAACATAACAATTTACATGCTAACACGGTACAATACTATCAATACCGTACCCTTTAATACAAAGAAAAAAGGAAACACAGTACACTCTTCGCAATAATCGCCAATACGCACAAGCTACAATAATATCCCTGCACTCCAATCTCTTAAGAATCACTTAAAAATTCTCTCACACACCCTTCCATTTGAATCCTTCCCCATCAGCACCATCCGCAATCCCCTCCTCCACCTCCGCAACACAACCATCCAGCTAAAAGCCCGCACACCTCTCCATCGATACATCCAATCGCTCCTTAACAGCGATTTAATTATTCAATCGCTCCCACCCTCTCCACTTTCAAAAGCACACACACACACACACACACACACACACACACAGCTGTTAGTGACATAATATAAAAGAGGTGTGTTCTCACACAGACACAAACACTCGCCCACCTGGGACGAGAATCGGGCGGGCGCACATCCAATTGGGTGGGGTTATTCAGTGCAGACTCGGCGGCATTGTTGCGCGCCTCGGAAGGAAGTCACTCGCGTCTCTCTCTCTCTCTCTCTCTCTCACTCTCGGAAGTGCCGAGGGGACACACATACACGCGCGACAATTGCGAGCCGCGTACACGCGACGAGTTCTCGACTCGCGTACGCGTGTGTGTCTGCGGCCGAGAGCGAAGAGTCCGAGAGCGATGGATAGTGGGTTTGTGTAGGCGAGCAGTGTGCGTGCAAGCTCGGCGGGAGAGCGATCGCGCGAAGCCCCGCACGCAGAGCGATGTGCAGCGTTTGTAACTATTGTTCGGCTGAGTAGTACGGTGCGAGTTTTAAACAGCCGGTAGTCGAGGTGTTTGGGTTTGTTTTTTTTCTCTCGTTAGTTTGGAGTTGAGTTGGAGAGTTTGTTGCTTCGAAGATTTTCGACGAGGTGATAGTGAGTTCGAGGATTGGGAGTTTGGATACGTAAGTTTTGGATGGGGTTATGGAAGTTAATTGGGCTCTTGTGAGGTGAACGTCCCAGTGGTTGGACAAATTTCGCAATAAATATTGTATTTGGGTAATTAATAAGTAATATTTAAATATCAAACTATTTTCATAGTTTATCTATCACATGGCATTGTAGATGAAAGTTTATAATGTAATGTTTAGGTGTCCAAATACTGGGATTGAGCATCCAATTACTAGTAAATTTACCTTACTTCATATTTTTACTTCTATAACTTACACATGTCAGAAAAGGCTATCATGAAACAAATAATAGATCGATAGTTGTAAGGAACATTTACGTAGAGTAAGATACCCGGTAATTAATAGTATATATGGTATAGCAAGATTAACTTGATATTTTGTGGATATTTCATACAACTAATTTCTTGTTATGATGACGAAGGTAAAAAGCCTGGTAATTAATAGTATATATTGTATAGCAAGATTAACTTAATTTGAACTTAATGTTTTGTGGATATTTCATACAACTAATTTCTTGTTACGATGACTATTGTATTTAGCGAAGGGGTATGATTTATATAATTCAGTTACGCCCCTTGTATAAAAAATCTGTAGAAATTTCTGCAAGATATTTTGCAACGTTTCCTGCAGAATTTCGTGCAGGTTTTTCTACACGTTCTTCTACAAGGTTTAGGTCTGGAAATATGTCTGTAGAAATATACCTATTCTGTTATTACAGACATATCTGTGGGCAAAAACCTTGTAAAAAAATAAAAGAACCTGCAGAAAATCCTGAAAGTTCTGAAAAATATACAGGAAATCTTTCAGAAATATCTGCATATTTTTCCATAAGGGATTTATTAAAATTACAGTTGAGCTTCTCGTCTCTATTTGTCCGTCTTTTAGTGCTATAGAAAGAAACACGACTCAGCGTTGCCAATAACAAGTATATATACTTTATGTCATCTGTCAAAGTTAAAAATTACGTTGAAACTGCATTTCTTAGTAACTACGCTTTCAATTTGTTTCAACAAAGATTGAATTCTTACCTGTCATTCGAGACCAGAAGCTGCCTAATTAAAATGAAAACGAATACGTCAAGTATTTCAAGTCAACTCAATTTATTTAGTAGATCATTTAATCATTTTCATTTTATGCCCAAATTTAAATAAAAGATAATAGTAAAAATAATGAAAATTATCATATTTTAACAGCAGAGATAATTATTTCAACTTACAGTGTTTAAAATATAAGTGGGTATAATAGTAAAATCATAGAATATTCAAATATTATTCACGAAATTTAGAACAATATTTATATAAAGTTTTTCAAAAAGTACTTCCATTACATTTAAAAAATGTATTCTTCTTATTCATATATCAAATACAAAGTAAAGCGTTAAATGCACTTCACACCTATGCTTTTACGCATATTAATCCAACCCAACACAACCTGGCTCCACTTCAAATTATCCCTACCTGTCTCTACAGCACACATACACACCCTCCTATTCTTCACTATATGATCAAAACAAAAAGCACACTTCTACATGTACATATACACATACAAACGCATACAATCACACGCACAAAATACATACACATAATATACATACATTCATACATAAACACGCACACACACGCATACACACAAACAATCGACACGTACTTAAGAGAATCACGTGTGCGTTAATGCATGCAGCCTTCGCGATCCCACTCACTCGCCCATCCACAACCCAACAACACAGCTCGACCATTTTTCTCGTATTTCCCAGTGGGCAAGTCCCATCGCACTGTCCCCTACCCACTATCCTCCAAATAGAGAGAAATAAAAAGGGGAACGCACACACCGCTGAACGCCACGCGCGCGGTGGGGACACGGATCGTGTAGGTACGGTATAGGTGTGCAGAGTCGAACGCGGCAAAGTGATCGGCAGTAGTGGCCGCTGCTCGCGATTCGAACACCCCGCAAGGCGTTTGGCAGAGTCGGCTTTACGCGTCTCTTGGCACGTGTCTCGATTGCCACATCGCGGCTGCGCGAGGACGTCGGTAAGCCCGGTGCTTACGGTTAGGTTTGTTTGCTTCTTTGCTTTCTTGGGTTGGAGAGTTGCTGGGTTGGTTTTTGATTGGTGATCGATGATGGTTGAGATTGATTTTACTGTTTTGGGGAGATATGGATCATTGAAGTGGAATTCTTTTGTGGATGTAATTATTGAATTTTAGATAATGATTGTAGTGATAGATTCGGTATTTGATGTGATGATTATTGAGTATTAATTAGTGGGAATATTCGATTCGAATTTGACAGTAAATGGATCATAAGAATAAAGTTTAAGCCATTGTTACTTGTAGATAAGACAATAATTATTATTGTTCCCATCAAGACAGACATGACATCGAAATCTTTTTAAATAATGACGAAAATAGCTTTTGTGCTGAATGAAACCTTATTGTACACTTAAATCGAAAAGTTACCAAGTAAATTTTTTGGAAATAATTATTGTGACTTTTAAATTCACACATTTCAAAATAATATTCCCAACATCATATTTTTTATATCAGAAAAAGATACACTTGCAGCCATTATCTACTGACTTGAACTATTGATTTTTTCTTTTTAGACTATAGTTTGGATACAAGCAATACAAATTCATATATACATATTTTTAGTCGTATAGTGGTATCGGTCTTAAATGTTTAATAGTATTTTAAGGAGCATTTCATGAGGATTAGAGTGGTATTTGAAAGCACTATATAGGACTTTAAAAGGTTTTAGCTTGAATTTAAATATTGCCAGTGATGGAGTATATTGTAAATAGAACGAATTGATAGCAGAAGCACAGCGGGGTATGAAAATAGAAAAATACTGAACTTTGAGGTGCATTGAATCGGCGTTCAAATATATCTATTTGACTGGAAAAATATTGCGATTTGTGATTTTTTAAATAAACTTCTGCAAAACAATCTTTTAGATGCTTATGTAAACAAACTTCTTGAATAAATAACAGTGTGCTTAAAAGTAATAAAATAAAATATTTTGCTGCAGTTGCAATATTTTTTAAATATACCTATCATGAAGGATTAGAAGTAAAAAAACAGCCGCCAATTCATTGGCACTTAGCTTCCTCAAACTAAATTAATTGTTCTAATATGAAAATTTTTGTTCTAATAAATTAATTTTAAATTGCTATATCTCTTATTAATTCTGTTCTCAAAAATGTGTGCTGATTTATCATTGATGGTTTAATTCAGAACATTTAATTAAACTAGCTGTAGCCATAATCTTATTTTTATTTTATATTTATATTTTAATGTACATTTATATGTAAATGAAATCTGTTTTAAGCAGTTGTCGGTAACATTATTTTTTTAAATTAATATTTTTCACATTGAATTTTAATTTAACGACATCTAAAATCACATAGTTATGCCGTTCATACGTATGATTTTTACCTATATTTATAAAAAATAAAACAAAAAATATTGATATAAATTATTTCATCAATGGAAAAATTATAAAAAAAACCGAAATCCTCCTGCTCGCATCACTCGCCAACCCTCAGTATATAAATTAATAAATAAAATATGACTATTTTCTTAACATTTGTCGTTTTTAAATTTTTATAACTAAATTTTTCAGTTGTAGAAGATAGGTTTCTTATACTTTTTTAAATGTATTTCCACTAAATTGATAATAAAATTTCTAACATTCCAAAAAACCCGAAAAACTAAATCTCAAAAATAAAAAAATAAAATAATCACTATAAAACAGAAACAAGTCGATGAATCTTGAAATTTTTCTGCAATTTTGAATCTTCATTTAAAAAGGAAAAAAATTAGCCGTTTTTTGATAAAAAATTACCACGCCGTTCTCGATATATTAGCGATAAAAAAAATTAAAAAAAAACATAATCTCAATATCTCAGAATTTAAAAGATCTCATGATTTGAAAAAACATACAGGTCATGAGATAGTAAAAAACTACCTTTTTGTAAAGTTTCAGATAAAATGCTGTCGATTTACTTAAGTTATTGCGTCAGGAAGATAAGCGATTTTTTTAAGAAAATTATTTCTTTCTCGACAAAAGAAAAATATGAAGCTTCAAAAATTTTCCAGGGTATTATTCTAAATATTACTTATCATCTCAATTTTTAAAAAAAATTTTCCATATTATATTTCACAGATATAACCGTTTGAAAAAAATGACGTTATCGTGTATAAAAATGCAAGGGAAATATCTTTTTCAAAATTTCGGATCGATAAAGATAGATAATTTTATGCTCTTTCAAATGCATCTTCATTGGATCGATGATGTTATTTTTAAGGTATTAAAAAAATCGAAAAATTAAAACTGAAAAATCGGAAAACCGCTAAAAAACAAATAGTATCAAAAAACAAAAAAAAATTATTGTGTTGCCTTCGTTTAAGAAAAACAAAAATAATGAGCCCTGAAACATTAAGTTTCACCGTATGTATGCAAAATTATGCTGGTAAAAATCCACACACATAAACACGCACACACACGCACACACACACATCCATACAGACATTTTCTAAATATAGTATTTTGATTTCTTAAGCCTCAAAACATATTGCTAACATGTTTTTAGCAAAACTTTTTTTTTACTATCAAAAAGCTTCCTCTATGAGGAAGGAATATAATTTTTAAATATATTGTATATGTTGAATGAACTCACTTCTATTTAATAAAATAAATTACTAAATTCTCGTGTGTATAAAAATTTACTGCGTTACAAAATACGTGTTTTAAAATATTACTCACAATTATAAATACACTAATAGATTACTTTCTAAAATCGAGAATTTTTCTCTCATTCTGCTTTCAGATGACGCGAAAAACGAACCGAGCTACGAGAATCAAAACGGCAATTTGAAGACAAATTCCACCAGTCAACAGCCGCCGCAAGACGATAGCGATAAAAGTGAGTATTTTCCCTTTGACATTTTTTTCCAATCATCAAAGTAGCTTCCGTCAAAATAAAAGAAAAAAAACATTCTGTGTATCGCTTGATGCATGCTACCATTATTATACACGTAGAAGAAAAAAAAAGCAACCTTCGTAGACCCGCTTTAATCACAACTTTCGCAGTCTGTTTATCCTACACCTATATTACGAACTCTATTCGCTTGTGAGTATACAGCGTATCCACACGCAACGGTACCGCTATATATATAGGCGAAACGAAGAAGGATAATCCTCCGACCTCGGTGTGCGCGGGTTATTTTAAGGTGCGCTTGCTGCGCGTGCAGCGGCGCCCTGCACTCGAGAGCGGCTTGATTTCGACTTTTCAAGCACCTTCGCTCTCTCCTTTATATCAGAATATAATGAAATCCGTGCTCGCGCGCGCGCAAGCTTCAATCGCGCGCCGTGTAATGGAGCGGTAGATTACACGAGAGCAAGGGGGGAAAAGCAATTTCGTTAGAAGTCGGGCAAACATCGCTCATCGCGAATCAAAAGCTCGCTTGACTCGCTCTCTCCCTCTCGTTGCGAGCTTTGATCCTAGTGCCCGCGTGCACGTGCGTTCCTGTCTCAAAGGAAAACTCAAGACAAGTTGCGCGTACGTCGCCTGGCCGGCGACGGCCCGTTCTTTCTTTTGTTGTTGTTATTGTTGGAAATTAGTCAGAATAGTTTGCGGTTGAAAATAAGTGGTGTTCTGCTTTTGTGTGTGAAGGATTGTTGATATAGCTCTTTTTTTCACTACACTCAGATAAATATTTCAAGCGTGAAATGGTTAGTTATTTTCCACGACCATAAACGCAGGTGTACGTAAATTCAAAATCACGATATGAAACAAATTCTATTTTATATACACAACAATTTCTCTCGATCGTTATTTATTTTATCGGAATATACATATTTGTGTTCTGTGTTTATTTAATATTGCAACCTTTCTTAATCCTCTATTTTGTAATAAGATACAAATAATGAGTGCAAATACGTGTAATAATAAATTCTGATCTTTCATAAAAATTGTAATATAGAATTTCTGTACTACTAAAAATCCATATTTGTTTCTGAGTGTACTAAAAAAGAACTCAACTGAACAATCAAAACGTCCTTAGCTACGGATTTAGTAATAAGAACTCCAAATACTCAAAATATAATTACTTTCATAAGAATTTGCAAAGAATTCGGATTATCTGGACTACGCTACCGACAGCGAGTCGACGACTTACCTGGGCATAAGGATGCCTTGTGGCTCGCGCAGCCGTAAAAATCGGCGCAACCGTCAGCGCAAGCGGTTACCGCGCTCCTCCACCCCGACCCGCGATGACGACCCGACCAGCGACAGCGGCAAACTCCAAGAAGTCATCGAGGAGGAAGCACCATCTCCTTCAACCCCTCCGTCAATCAACGAAGAACAAAATGAAGAACCAGAAACCGCGGAGGATACACCAAAGAACGAGGACAAGGAGGAGACGAAAATCGACGGCGCCACACTGACGATCACGACGGAGCGACTCTGCCCCGAAGAACTGCCATACCTCGAGAACATGTCGACCGCACGGAGTAGACTCATGAGGCGCAACAATCGCTGCAAGATCGAGAAGAAGGTCATGAATACGGACACGCAGATCTGCGAGATAACGACGATAAGAAACGCCGTGCCGATGGAGGCGCGTCTCGATCACATCGCCGGCGTGGGAATCGTAGAATCCAGCGTCGCGAACAAGGAACGAACGTCGCCCACCGAGAATCCATCCTCCACGGTGACGATCTCCGAACCCGCCGATCCGGTCGAACCTCTTTCCAACGACCTCGCCACCAAAGTCGAAAACCTACCCGGCGCAAAGATCTGCATGGCTCTGGCGATCCCCATGAAGCGCTTCGATTTCCTCGAGATCCAGGAGATGACCGACAGCGACGCCGAGTTCGACACCACGACGCAGAAGCAGCCCCAACAACAGGGCATCATCGTCGAGGCCGAATCCGACGTCGAGCGGGAATCCAGCGTGGACGAGCGACGCAGGGACGAGAGCGAGGACGAGCCATTCGACGAAAGCATACCCTGGGAAATGGAGAAACAACTGCGAAACTTCATCGAGGGCCTGAAGCTGCCGACTTCGCCGATCGAACGAGACGCAACAGCTGCAGCGACTGGCGCGAGTGCCGCTGCGACTTGCGGCACCACTGCCGCCAAGCCGCTGCCAGAGAACGACGCCGGCGGGTGGGACATACCGCGTGGCGGTGTCGCTACCACGGCAACGACGGCTTGTAAATCTGCGCGGAAACATCGCGCAACCGCCGCGGCCGCGGCTCTTGGCGCGTATCAGTCGCAGATGAGTCAGGAAGCGAACAGGTGCCTCGACATTATACAAGAGGAGGGCGAGTCAAAGTGCCTCGACGAGAACGACAACGCCAACGGCAACGGCGAAGACGAGAAGCGCCACATTCGCGACTTCATCAATGAGGAGATCGGCAAGTTTCGCAGGGAGCGCAGGGACTTGAGCAGTGTTTTGAGGGACGAGAGGAAGTCGGTGGACATGGAGGAGGACGTGGAGAAGGAGAAGAAAGAGGAGGAGAAGCGTGGTGTAGACGATGTGAAGACAGTGAAAGAGAGTGGTGGTGTTGAAGTTAAAATGAAACTGATCGATGTTGAGACTGAGAAAGCCGAATATGATAAAAGTGAGGAGCCTGTAGCTAGTAGCAGTGAGCATGCTAAACAAGAAGTTAAAAGCGATAATGATAAGTGTAAAGAAGGCTGTGATACTAATGTAAAAGATGAAGAGTCTGAAGAAGAAAAAACTTTACCAAAGAAAGAAAGAACAATAGAGAATACGTTTGCTCAGTGTGAAAATGTGGAAACGTTTATGAATCTTGTTAAAAGTTTAAAAGAAAGTGTGATTAATGAAGTCAGGTACATGAAGAAAGAAGAATCTGCTAAAATAAATAAATCAGCGTGCCAAAATAAAGAAGTAAAAATAGCCGAAGAAAAATGCGTAATAAGTAAATCTGGATCTAGTCATGCATCCGAAAATGTTTTAAAACAAGAAAAATGCGAAAAGAGTAGTATAGTTAATAGTGAGTCATATTCTAAATTGGAAAGTCCAACAACAAGTCAAGGTTCAGAAAATCGAACTAGTCAAGGTGAAATTCAAAATGTACACGCTGCAGTGCAGTCAAATGAAATTATTGATATTTCGAGTGAAAATGTAGTTTCGGATAAAATTGAAGGCAGCAACAAAATTAGTGAACCTCAAGTGACTCTCGAGCCAGAAGATTCTTTGAAGAAGGACGCGGATAAAGTTAAAAATAACGAAAGTAATAACGCAGTAGATTTAGAAGAAGTTATAATACACAATGTGCAAGAGTCTGACATAAACAACGATATAACGAAAATAACGAACGAAGTAGTTCAAAACGATAAGAATAACGATGATCACAACGATAAAAATAACGAAGCAAAAGTTACAAAAGAAACACCGTTAAGTAATATCGATGAGAATATTACGAATAATAACCAAAAATTTAATTCTGTTACAACTGATACTATAAATAATAATTTAGATAATAGTGAAAATAAAAATAAGAAGGAATTTTTCAATATAAATGTTATTGAAGAAAATGTAATTTCGGAGGAACGTGAAGAAATCGTTACTCAAACTATTACTGAAATTGAGGAAACACAAAATTCTGTTAGTGCTAACTCAACCAAAAACGAAAAATCTTCTGAAACCCCCAACAGCTCTAATCATATTTTAGTAGACAATAATAAAGACTTAAATATGCATAATGAAGAACGTATCATACCTATAAAAATCGATACTACATCCTTAAGCATATCAAAAAATAAAAGTCAAGCATGTGACGAACCAAAAAGAAAGAGTGAGGAGCGTATAATACCTATCAAAATAGAAAGTACAGCTACAAATATATTAAAAGATAAAATTCAAGTCTTAGACGAGCCTAATAAAAAAAATATCGAAGAACGTGTAATACCTATAAAAATGGAAAGTGCAATCTCTGTGAATGCAAAAGATGAAAGTCAAGCCACTAATAAATCAAAAAGAAACAGTGAAGAACGTGTAATACCTATCAAAATAGAAAGTACAGCTACAATTATATCAAAAGATAAAATTCAAGTCTCTGATGAAACGAAAAAAATAAAAAGCGAAGAACGTGTAATACCTATTAAAATGGAAACTGTAATCTCCGACAATACAAGAGATAAAATTCAAATCTCTAATGAACCAAAAAGAAAATGTGAAGAGCGAAATATACCTATACAATTAGAAAATCTAATCTCAAAAGTCGCTAAACGTAACCTGCAAGCTCCAGAACCTCCAAAACGGACCACAAGCTTACGCCATCCCGAAGTACCAATTGCGCCAAGTGCTCTACCTCACTGTGAAAGAATCGTTTACATCGAAAAAATTCCACCGCCTCCTCCAGTTCGTCATCGGGACGTCCTTCTAATGCACGATTCTCGCTATCCACCAGATTTTCCTCTGTACTCCGACCAAGCTCCAAAATTCGCAGTTTTCCATCAGCGAGCTCTGAACGCTTTCGACTTCGACGATCAAGTGGAAATCGTCGAATTCGTCAAATCGCTTTTAACCGTTCTATCCAACTACGAAACCACGCGACAAGACGTGCAGAATCTACTGTCGGGATACGACCTTGAGAAGCTACCGCCAAATATTCGCAACATAATCGACGACCTGATGGCGCCGACGCCGAGTCTCAGCAGCGCCTCGACTTCGAGTGACGGCTACGCCGAATTATGCAACGACATGTACGAGGAGCCGCAAGCGCAGAAGCAACGAGCCGATAATAAAATTGGCATTGGCGAGCCGGCGACGAGGAGCCTTGAAATAGCTGCAGGCCACTATACCACCGAAGCACCGCGTCGTCACGTAAAATTCCCCGAGTTCACCCACTCGTCGGACACTCGAGAGCCAGGCGATGTGGAGGGAGAAATTCCACCACCGAGGCCCGCTCCATTAGTCGTCCAGATATCGGAAAGACGCAGCTGCGAGACGTCGACCGAGAGCGTTTGCGAAAAGTCAGTGATCACCTCGGAATCGACCAGGGACGTCGAGAGAACCGACGAGCCAGTGGTGCGAGCAGAGCTCTCGTGCAATGCCGTCAGTCCGACTGAGCTCCAAGGACATCACCAGCGTCAAGACTCATCCAGCAGCACTGCATCCCGAAGCACCGCCAAGTACAATCCTGCTCGGTCCCCGGTAGCCGATATATCATCGGTTGTAGAGCCACCGACGGCCGAGGATTTTGCTTCTCCGAATGCAAAGCCTGGAACCGAGCCAAACGACGAGCCGTCGTCGCCGCTACCGAAGCTTCTACTGCTGCAGAACGGCGAAGCGGAGAAGGAAGGAGAGCGAGATAATTCAAAGGTGGAATCGTCGGAATCGCCTCAGCCAATACCTTACTCGCCGGTCGACGATCATCTCTTCTATGAGCCACTCGTCAGCGCTAATCTTAGCGCCGATCGCAGTAGCGATGACGTCGCCAAGTTCAGTGACGATTTGCCGGATTCGCTGAAGGATCTGTGCCTCAGGAAGATTCTGTCGATGCCCTGCGGCGATCAGCTCATCAGCGAAATCGCGATATCTAAATTTAGCATCTTCAAGAGCTTGAACGCTCTGCAGGAGTCTCTCAAGGGTACAGATATGAATACCGACAATCATCGTACCCACGCGGCTCGCGCGAAGCCATCGAAAACCGTAATGATACCGATCGAAGTAGACCGACGCAACACTCGTAATAATCATAGCGAAACATATACGTCGCATAAGAAAAAGGTACAAATCGAGGAAATGACGCGCCAGAAGTCCCAAACTTGGACGGGAGTTCCCACAAAGGAGAACCCCAATCTCCTTGTCTGCTTTTCACCGGCTCAACAAGAGACGATAGTCCGCACATCCGCCGACAATCTTTTAGATCTCCACAAAAAGTTCATCAACCGCCGAGGCTATCACCACGATCATTGCCAATCGATATCACCCCCCAAATACTTCATAGACGTGAGCCCTCTAGAATCAGCTCCCAAAGCTCCGCAACAATCCAACGTCTCCAAAAGCTCGAATCGTCTACTGAGCATCATCAAAGAGAATCCGATTCCCGCTCAAAAGAAGCACAACGGTTTCCTGCCCTACAGCTGCACCACAACCCACACCGAAAAATTCTCCAGTCACGATGAGCATCAGGAGCGTTTGCGCACCACTCGGCTCGACGATTGGGTGAGTCTGCCGAGGCGCGCACCGCCACCGCCGCCGCCTCCTCCTGCAGCTGATAACGCGACTACGTCTGGCAACGACGTATTAATACAGCGTCGGCCTCGAGAGACCAAACACCAACAGCAGCAGTCCACCGATAAGACGCGAAACAATAATAGCAATTGCCCGGAGCGCGCGAGGCGCCACGTGAACAGCGCGCTGCTCGTCGATGCAGCGGCGACGACGACACCGGAGCCACGAAACGCGACGCCCACCTTGTGCAGGAGTCCGGTTACCGGCTTCAACAGCGCAATAATCGACAAGTCGCCCGACAGCCCGCTGCCGGAGAACAACAACAATTGGAGATCGGCCAGTGCGATAGGAGGAGGAGGAGGAGGAGGAAGGCGAACGCCGATTATCATCGATCCGTGGTACGTGAATCCCGCGCTCATCATCGAGGATAAGCCCGAGGTACCACCCAAGGTCAAGAAGACGGTGACGGTGGACAGAGACTGCATAGACACGAGGAGTATCTTCGATCAGGGACCTGCTACGCCCGCGCCTCGTAGCAAGAATATGGAATGTCCCGAAGGGTTCAACAATGTGACCGCCACGGAAGTCATGGATAATTTGAAACAGCTCCAGGCTGGTATGAAGGAGCAGATGGAGAAGAGGAGGAGGTACTCCCTGCCGCAGGAATATTACGACAAACAGTTGAAGTACATTGAGCGGCTGGAGAATCAATTGAAGAACGTTATCGTAGCGGAGGAGGAGGAGAGAAGAGCCGCGGAGGAGTTTCAAAAGGAATTGGGAAGCAAGAGGGGCAACAAGCCCAGGCCGTGCAGCGTCGCTGAGTCGAGCTTTTTGGATAGACCATCCCGCAAAACTCAGCAATCGCAGCAGAATGGCGCTACGCAAAATAAAGACGACTGTAATACCACACACAAGGATCAGCAATCGCAGCAGAATGGCGCTACGCAAAATAAAGACGACTGCAATATCACACACAAGGATCAATGGAAAGAGTCGTCGAAGAAAGTAGACGGCGATAACTCCGAGTACGAGAACAAGGAAGGCTCGCGAGAGGTAAAGAAGGAAGTGAAAAGCGGAAAAGGTTTCTATTCGGAATCCTCTTCCGAGAGAATCGAGCAAAGGGAGGAGCACAGCTCAACCACGACCACGAGCGTCGTAAACAAAGGCTCGCCGAAAGCCTCCAAGCTCAAGGATTTTCTTCGCGACCTGAACGACCCTCATTTGGACCAAGTGTCCTCGCACCCCGAAACCGACGAAACCCCGCACCCGAACGACCCGCACGCGCGTCAGTCGCAAAAGCGTCCGAAACTCGAGCGTTCGGTCTCCATCGCGGCGATCCCCACGAACGGCGAGGTGTTCCGCAGGCAGATGTACGACGAGTACGTGCACAAGGTGCACGAGCGCGAGGAGCGCAAGCAGCATCGCGTCATCAAGATAAGCTCGTGCGCCGATCCTACGCAGAAGAGGCCCGTCGTTGGGCAAGCAAGCAAGCGCCAGGGCAAGGACTACTCGTGCCTGAACAAGGTTGAGCGGGAGTTCATCGAGAAGGCGCGTAGCCGGCTGAGCAAATTCGGCATCAAGCTCGACGAGAGCAGCGAGACGGAGGGAGGAGGCGCCAGCAGCAGCGGCAACGAGGCCAAGCAACAGAGGGAGCGGGCTAAATTCCTCGTAGACGGCGAGGAAGTCAAGGACGCTCGAAGTCTGCCCAAGCACTTGCAGGAGTTTCTCCGGCTCTCCGGCGAGATGCAGGGGGAAGAGGAGACGGAGGAGAACGACGGTGAGTCCTTCCGTCGCGGCTGCTCGGGAGAAATTTTGTTTTGTGTGCTCGACTCTCCCTCGCGTGCTCTCTCTCTCTCTCTCTATATATATATCTCTGTCTTTATCTCTATCTCTCTGCGATTGCACTGCGCTGTGTACATATATTTATGAGTGTACGCCCCCTCTTCTCTGTACTGCTGTGCTATACTTATTTGCTCCCGTCTGGCGTGTACGCAGTGTACGTGCAATCGCAATGAAGTCTTGCTGCGGCTAATAACGTTGACGAGATCGCTCTCGGTGTATAGACTGCAGTGTGTGTGCACCCTCGCAGAGTTTGTTTACCCCTAACCTGTTGTTACTAACGCTGACCGTTTGGCCCGTGCTGAAGGCTGTTTAATCAGCGAAGATACGTCTTTTGTTGTGAGATGCAGTGGTGTGCGTTTTGTTTTCTCTGTTGTTACTAATGGATTTGATACGTGGTGAAGTATAACGAAAAATTTATTTTTTTTGTCGTTCAATGAGAGTGTTTTATGCTTCTTATTTTAAAGAATAGTTTGACGATTGATACATTGTTTTCTAACTATGTCATGTAAATATCTAAGTTTATTAATATATTTATTTCAAAATTAAATTTAGAACAGTTTTTACAAACTTTACTTATCCTAGTAAAACATTTTAAGATAAGATAAAAGTTCCTATGAAAAATTAAGCCTTTATTTAAGACTTTATTTTAATTAATTAAAGGCTCCTAGTTCATATAAACTATCTACATAAACGGGCAATATAAGATAAATTAAAATACAAGAAACAGTCGGGCAGAGTTTTTGATTAATAAAAAACCTTATATACATTTCTGAAAGATTATTAATTACTTTAAAGCATGTTTTTTCACAAAGATTAAAATAAATTTTGAATTTATTATTAGACAACCGGTATTATTTATCAAAAGTCACGACCAAAAAAAACCCCGTACACTCGCGATTAAAAGCAACCGCACTCAACAAAATCCATTCAATAAATTCTCCAAAGCACGTAAGTTAAGAAGAAATACGATTATTTTGCCTCTCTCCTTCTTTTTTTTCTCCATCGTCTCCATCGCGCCGAGCGAGAATATATAGCATGGATTATTCCGAGGCATCCCGCCCCCGTCGTGTAAACGCCTTCAAAACATCTTGCATAACACTCCGGAATAAAAACAAAAGCTCGCGTCAAACTCCCCGAGCAATGCCTACAGCGACAATTTCACTCCCCCCCCTAAATCCGAAGACAAAAAATTACAAAAACAGAAAACTGTAATCTTTGCCACCGCAAGAGCACCATAACTTACCTGCTCTCGTACACAACGTTCACCTAAATAAGGTTCATTTCCTCTCTCTCTCTCTCTCTCTCTCTCTCTCGAGGCGACGCAAAATAAAGAAAGCTCCCCGAGATACACCAGCTTATATTTCCTCGCTCGCGTGAAAATCGCTGCCGCCGCCGCCGCCTTATTCACGCGAGCGAGTATAGGTAAGACGGAGACAGCGCGCCGGAACTATATTTAGGTGAGACTCTCTTTCTCTCTCGTGGCTGAAAAATAGGCCAACAGCAGCGGCGGCAGCACCGGCGGTTGGACGTCACCGTGGCGGCCTGCGTATCCCGCTTTTATATACGCCGCGCGCTACCTCCTTTTCGGCTATTTCCGAACGTTGCGAAACCGCGCGTACACGCGAGACACACGCGAGCGCTCAAATTTACTGAGAGAGAGGGAGGTACAAATATACACATGATATTCATTTGTATGTGTACAAAAGACTGGGTTATTCAATTTAATCGAGTCTTATGTAGTCATCGTTCTTAAAATATAGCAGTGTCGAATAAATCAATATATGGTATCATAGTTTGTCTTAAAACAAGTAGCATACTGCACATCTAATGTTAAAACGAGTATCTATTAGTTTTGGTTTAAATATAAATAGATCTCAAATCTTCTAAAAATTTGGAATATGTTTTATTCACACATAATATAATATATACTCAATATATCAGCAGTTGTAATTCAATAGTATCTATTCATAAATGGTACTGATACTTATCATTATAATTCTGCAAAATTTTACGTTAATTACTTATAAAAGAAGATAAAAGAAGTAAGAAAAAGCTTTATTTTGAGTTTCTTTACACACATATTAAGGGGACAGATACACCTTTAAATTTTGAATTAATTGATAATACATCTTAAGGTGCAACTAAGTCACTCATCATATATTACCTGTTTTCTTTCAGTAAATTTGAATATTTTATCAAAATATAACTAAAAAATTTTATTTTTATTTTTCTTTGAAGATCATTAATTTATTTTTGATTGGCTATAATGAAAAGCTCTATATTTCTTGGGCTACCGCAAGGTTTACAGAGTTAATGTGATCGAATTGACGCTTTCAAAATTCTATTCTGTTCAAAATACATGTAGTTATGATATGAGTGTGGGAATTTGTATATAAAAATTGTTGATGAAAGTTATAGTCTAATTAAGCTACATATCATTATATATATATATATATATATATATATATATATATATATATATATATATATATATATATATATATAAAAATTCTCACACTCATATCATAACTACATGTAGTTTGAACATAATAAAACCTTAAAAGTGTCAATTCGATCACATTCGCTCTCTAAATCTTGCGGTAGCCCATTAAATATAAAGGTTTTCACTATAGCCAATCAAAGGGACCTAACATAATTCAAAAGAAATTATTAGTTATATTTTGATAAAATGTTCAAATTTACCGAAGAAAATCAGGTAATATAGGTATGATGAAGGACTTATTTTTACTTTGAAATGTATTATCAATTAATTTAAAATGTAAAGGCGTATCTGCCCCCTTAAGAAATATTTATGTACAAAATAAAACTCAAATTAATGGTTATTACCGCTACTCTTATTTCATCTTGGATCATTTCTCTATGTGTTAAAATTTTCTGAGTTATTATGACAAGTACAGGTACCATTGTTCATTTAAATAATGTATACTTAAAGTAGCACTGTTAATATCTTAAGAACAAGAGCTCGTTAAAAAAAATAAATGGCGAGACACGTGTCTCATATTTTATAATAATAAAATCTATTTCGAAGTTTAAAAGAACTCATCCAGTATGCAAAATGACCATATACCATCACTCGAGCTTCAATTCCTTTAACGATGTCATACACAAAAGCCAAAAGAAATAAATTTGACAACTGCACACCCCGTTCTTCCAACTATTCTTCCCAACATTCACCTACGAGCGAAGTACATACATAATTCGCATCACCTCTCTCCCAGAACATCTCAGCTCATCCCCATCGAAAACAGACGTTACACAGGGCAGATCCCTCAAAATCCAGGCAGTAGTAGACACAGCGTAAGTGCCAACACGGCGGCTTTGGGGTTTATAGCGCGTGACCGAGCCTTAATGGAGGGACTGTACCAGTAGCGGGTCTCGAGGCCGCCGGACGATTAGAAGTTGATGGAAAGCAGATTCGACGCTGGCGCTGCCTGGCCTCCGGGGCTCGCGATTAACACGCGCGCACCAACCCGCGGAGGAGGATAGATATAGATGGAAGCCGAGAGGGATATTGGATATCCGAGTCTGCCGAGCGAGTTGTTGGCGTACAGGAGCGGAGCGCGCCCGCCCGGGTTTTCTCTAATTGATTCCATTATCGGAGTTATCGTTATTGTTATTATGGCAAAGTTTCGGGATTGGACGCCCCCGGTGAATTATTATTAGCCTGATACGAGGGGGGGAGAGCGATATAGGAACTTGCACGGCGAGATGAGATGGAGATGCGAAATTAGTGCGGGAATAAAATTAATATCATAGGTGGAATGTGTGAGTGTATTATAGGCATAGTGCGTTACTTACACATAGAATTGTACGAGATTCGAATAATTATTGTGCACAAATATACCTATATATAATTTTACCAATGCTAAATTGTGTACAATAATTACGTGTATAATTCTTATGTGTAAGAAACGCGCTATGCCATATTATATGTACATATGGATTATGTAATAAATTGATATTGTAGGCATTTTGAGAGTAATTATTATAACTCTTGATGTAATTATATATTATTTTTGTTAAAAGAGTAGTGGATTTTGGATCGATATTTAATAATAGCTTGGTGTAATACTTGTAATATAGGAATTTAACGTAAGTACCAAGTTCTGATGGAAAGCGAGGCTTGAGACTGAAAATTAATTATTAGAAATTCTCAATGCCTCGCGCCTATCGATTTTCGATGTAAGCTGGTTTCGATCCAACTGTAATATTTCTTTTGCAGCTTCATTGTGCATGGATAGGTTAATTACTTTTAAATAACATCTCTAATTAAATTTATTATTTGATTTAATAGTTCAATACTTTATTTATTACTAGACTTATTTTATATCTATTATCTACTTTCTTTATTATATGTATATTAACTTTAACCTTTAAACTAACTTTTCAAATCTTCTAACATTTACTGTTTAATTATTGCACTAAAATATTAACAATATTAACAAAAAACATGCAGCACCATCTGTGAATAACCAAAAAGAAACGCAACTAACTTCGTAATGTCCGGATGCACAGATTTAATATTGTAAATATAAAAGAAATGGCACGCTTTTCTAGCTAACGGTAATTCGTATAATAAGGACGCTAAAAGACGAGCTGATAATGCCTCGGATTTGCTGCTCGAGATTGACGGTGCTTTGAGACTCGGCAGGGGATTTTTGCTTGGCAGAGGTTTGTTGGCCCTTTGCTTTTTATCCTTCGGTATCAGCGACGTTCCGCGCGCTTTCACATTTTTTTCTCTTTGCACAAAAGAAGTCAGAAAATCTAACGAACGAATCGCAAAAAAATGTAGCGATAAGAGAAAACAAAGGGCGTGTTTAACACGTAGTGCACGGTGTAAGCATTGTATATAATATGCCATGACCTACTGCGGTACTCCGTTACTGGTATTTACGTATATAATTAGAAAATTCTTGGTATGAACATTTTTAATTTTTTTTATTAAATGTAATAAGAAATGTTTTTATGTGGATATTCTTGGAACCAAAGATTTATCAAAAAATCATCAAACTCTTTATTAAATATACAGTACTTTAGCGTATTTAAATAAATAAATACATTATTGATTGATTAGAGCTAATTCATTTAATCATCAGCGTTATTGAGGAGGTTTTGTACGTCCCATTTAAGTACTTTATAAAAATATATAAATTTCTTAAGCAAAATAATAAATAAAGTAAAATAATGTATTAATTAAATTAACCCTTTAATGATCAATAGTAAGTACATTCATTGAAATATTATCTTAACAACAATTAATTGACTCTCTCCACCCTTAAATTTAACTTATTGACGAATAAACATAAATGTACACATTTATGTACACAAATTTTATCCGTTATAGACAGTTATAAGAAAGTTATATCAACATTCACTTGTACTCCAAATTCGGAGTCTCCACAACGAGACTCTTACGTCCAATATCAAAACAAAAAATACTATTTTAAGATTCCTGCTAAATTTCTCATAAGCATATAAAACACCACTCAATACCCCGAACCAATTACAAAACTGCAAACATTCGACCAGCACACCCACCACCATCTAAATGAAAACTCACCTCGATCCCATAAAACCCAACCCAGCATCCAACCCCCCCATTAGATAACACCCCTCCCCCTACAATAAAAAAGACAAACACGCGCATAATCGCGTAAAAAAAAGCCCCAATGAAACCGGACCAGCGGCGCTCGACACTCGCATAAAGACGCTTAATTGCAGCGACGCGCGGCCGGCGCGCCATAAACGTTACGACGGCGCCCGTATAACCCTCCTACCGTGGCGCGATAACGCGCCCCCGCGTGCCGGGACATCGGCGTATCGCGCGAACGCCCACTGGGAGAGATGCGGAGCGCATGTTGTGGATAAGTGGCCTGTTGGTTGGGAATTTTCGAGGGGGCTAGGAGGGAGGGGGGATCGAGGTGTGGGGGATGGAACTTCGAGGTGGAGGTTTGGGGTATTATGGTGGATTCTTTTAGTGAGGAGATACGTTGTGTTGGGGTTTGGGTAAGTGTTTCTGGGGTTGCAGGTGTTTTTGGGCTGTCGGGAAATTTTTGTAACACTCGTAGAAATGTTATGTAGTTTGGATAAAGTGTAATTTATATTGAACGCTGTTATTTTAACGGTAGAAATGATGCTTTTGTCATTGTTTGAAGACAGTTTCTAGAGAGCACAGAAATACGTACGAGGATAGAAATAGGTACACATACTCTATAGTACATTTTAGAAGTAGTTACTTAGAAGTAATTATTACTTAGAAGTAGATATTTTAAAAGTATTTTTATAAATATTGCAGTAAAATTTCGTAAAGAATGCACTATAAGTTACCATTGTGAATAACAAAGCTGCTTACTAGAATGTAGTCATTTATTGGGTTTTAGCAATCTGAGACCTATCCTTTCTGACAAAAATTCGAAAACTGCCGATGTGTAAAATTTACTGTAAATTTCCTTACATGTACATATTGTAATTTTATCAAATAGTTAGTATAAGTAATAGGGAATCATAGATATGTGTCTTACCTAATCAAACTGTTTCTACTTATTCTTGGTCCAGTGATTGGTACACCGTCTTACTTTTAATAAATTTGCTTACCTGCAATACTTTTAAAACTTTCTTCAATAAAGAAAATGGTAGATATATTCGTACATTTATTTATTGCCTGGTTATATGGTTTAACTATCGAAAACAAAAACTTTTAAAAACAAAATATGAGCTTCCTTGCTATTTCAAATTAAAAGCTTTATATTTACGCGTGTAATAACATTTTTACTAACATTAATTTTCGTAAGTATACCAGCAGCCAATCGACGGTTTATTTTAAACATTCTAAATAATTAACTGTTGAAAGTATTATTTGTTCACATGATCAATATGACAAACATTTTATATTAATCTAATATTATATACTAAAAGAAAGTATAATGTCTGAATCATAGTTTGGGAATTTTTTCAGCAGACATGTTTTCTGATTTGATGGCTGTTTGTAATCTTTAAATGTTATTTTTTCACGTTTTCACTAGAATGAACATCATAAAAAGCATTTTTCACGAATCAGCTATTTATATACCGAAGCAGCTGTGCCATTTCTGTTTCGTTGTTACGCCTGAAATCGTCGCGTAAACGTGAATTTTATGAATGAAAAATAGAAGATAAAAAGTAACATTCTCGACGATATAAACAATACACATAATAAACGTTAAAAAACGAGTATTCATTGCAATAATAATAAAATCGAATGCCTCACAAATTTAAATGAAATAATTTCATTTAGAAACATTAAGTTATTTGTAATCGTAAATAAACCAGTTTTACTATATTTATTTGTCCTACTTTTGAATCTCGCATGCTAGAAAACTGTAAATTTAAAAACTTCTTAAACTCTACTTTCAAAACAGCACCCGAACTTCGACCCAACTTGCATCTCACGAAACCAGGCGTCAACGCCAAGTGTCTCAAAAATCTTTGCTATAAGTTTTTCATGAAAATTTTACTCACATACATTTACATAAAAGATAGTTTTAAAATAATACTGCAGTAAATGTATACAAAAACATTAAAAACAGTTCATCTATAAAAAATCAATGGTTGAAAAACAATCTACTCGAAAGAGCTCAGCTCGACGATAAATACATAATGTCATGGATAAACATCAATATGAAACATATCTTTATAAAATAAAAATGTTTCTTTTTCAATATCATGATTTAGAATATTATTTAAAAACATACGCACGCAATAATGTATCATTATTCCCTAAAATAACGCATATTTGGATTAAAATAGATCATACCTTGGTAGGAGGGGTGTATAAGATGAAACTGCGAGTGTTACAGTTCATTTTTAGGTACTAGAAATCATTTCCCAAAGTCTCATCAAAATTCGTTTCCCGGAGGGTGGTAGCTCTCCTTGTTAGTACATATACGAATACATGTTGTATACTCTTGCAATTAGTATACCGGGTCTTTGAGAGCTCTCCTTTTTTTAAGAGTAAGAATGTTTGGCTAGATGGTAGATCTCCTTTATTGTCTTAAATACGACTAAAATACAATTTTATCAAAGAAACTATCGACGTCTTATTTTTACAAAAATAATTAGTTTCCAAAATATCCACCTTTTCGATAGGATACTCTACCTCTCTTCCCTTCACAACACTTCTTCCTAGTTTCGCAGTTCACCTAATAATGAATTTTAATGTAAAAATAAATTACTCAATATGTTATATCACTTCAGTCTTAGATAAATTTTAATAGGTATATATTATATTAAAATATGAGAAAAATACTGTTTTGGCATTTAAAGGTAATTAAGTCCCTGCAGTAAAAACCTATATTTTTCTCTATGCATCGTATAGTTCGAGAGGCCAAATTCGTACTTATAAGGTCTTATCTTTGTTCAAAATACATATCAAGTACGTCATAAATGTTAAAATTAGAAAAAAAAATTCATTAAAAAAATTACAAGCCATCAACTGTTAAATTAAACTGACAAAATCAATTAAAACTATGATCATCCAAATCACCTATTAAAACAAATATTCCATCTCCACAACATCTCCTTCTCAAAAACCCCTGCACCTCTCCTACAAAATCCTCCCCCACACCCCTACACTACAAAACGCCATTCCCTCACCACTCATTGTTCCTCCCACTCTCTCTCCCTCTCTCCAGTTTCCATCTTCAACTTCTCTCCAGGCAGCACCGGCAACACACCGGCAGGCACTTCTCTCGCTTCTCGAGACGCCACCGCCAGCAGCGGCGCTCCTGTCATTTCCGCCATCCGTCACTCCGCGCGGCTCCGCGGAGCTCCGCCGAGCTTCGACTTCCGCGCTGCGCTGTACAGGCAGTGGCACAAGGCGACGGCCTGTGGAGAGGCGAGAGAGAGAGAGAGGCTGTATTTACGTCGGCGCGCTCGGCGCCTACTTTTAGACCCCCGGGGGCAGCGGTAGTAGTGGAGGTAACTAGTCGTGGATAGAGGCGTCGGCCGGTGAGAGAGTGTGTGTTGGAGTAGCTGTCGATGGGCGAGATAGTTGGGGGATCTGTTTTTCGGGGGGTACGGAGATGACCGGGATGACGGAGTTTAATGGAGGTGGATGATGGGTTATGATGTTAGGAAGTTTATAGGAGCTACGTGGTAATGAATGGAGTTTGAATGGAATTTCGATGGAATTCGTTTGAAAGATTAGTTGAAGGAAGGATGGTAGTGAGATTATACGAAATGTAGTCATTTTGAGGCGGAACGAGTTATATTTTATTTCTTAAATATGACTATGAGTAATATATTAGTGGCATTCGACGACACCTTCACTTTAAGATTTCAATGTTGATTAATATTCGACCTACAACTATTTGTGAACCAAGAAATTTAGAGTTCATTCAAATTTAGAAATTGGCACCCCACGCTTTTAGTTTTAGTCACACGAAGAGTAGCATTTTGTTTGATATCTAAGAAGATTTCTTTATTTTGGTGCAATTTTTTACTCGAAGCGTTTGTTTAATTTTATTTTTTTTAATAATTTTATTACTCCCAGTCATTCTTGTCTTCATAAAATTTTATACAATAATTGATAACAATTTAGAATGTTACTCCCAATTTATTAAATTGTCTCGCAAAAAGGGTCAAAAATATTTTTATTCGATTTACAGTTAAGCTGATAGTTTTAACCATATATCAGTAACAGATTGATATACAT
Organism: Gastracanthus pulcherrimus; assembly: GCA_949152435.1. Taxonomy (NCBI): domain Eukaryota; kingdom Metazoa; phylum Arthropoda; class Insecta; order Hymenoptera; family Pteromalidae; genus Gastracanthus; species Gastracanthus pulcherrimus. Next base: position 178,536,200 of record OX424575.1, on the reverse strand, counting down.
ATACTTACAAATGAACAAGCATGTTAAGTTAAATGAAAACATTTAAAATAATTACAGTTGTTATCTTTAACAGAAAACAAATTTGATTTATATTATATTTTGCACGTGAGTATTACATTAATGTATAATTCAAAGTATTAGAAAGCAGGTTTTAACTTAAAGAATAATAATGAATACATAATTGAATGCACTAATGGGTGTTTGTATTATGCAAAACCGGGCGTTATTACATATTTATGTAAAGTAAAGGTTTTATGAAGAGGCTTTTGCATGTATTCAAATCTTTTGATTATTTTAGATAAGAAGTAAATGTTGTGCGGTACACATTTCAACTTAGTATAATAACGATTCTGTTTAGCCTACAAAAAATATGCTGAATGAAAAATTTCGCTTTTCTTCGTGTTTCAGTACTATTCATCATCCATAGTGTTATAAAAGAATTCATTAAAAAATTATCATAAATTTTGCATTCACTTGTTAGCGAATGTTTTACATAAGCATAATACATTATTACGTATATATAAAAGAATTGAAGAACAATTGGTCCTCTTTTTTGAAGGTTTCAACACTTATTTGGAATTACCAAATTTTTTTACTATTTTATGCATAAGTGCTTTTACGACTGTTTATTGCAGCAACTTAATTTTAAAGTGAATTTAATTTTTCATGAACTTCTTATTTTCTTTGACAAAAGAAAATAGTACATATCACTGGTTAAGTATGCGAAACCAAAATTTTTTTTAGTAAGTGATACCAGAAAAACTCAGTTTCTCCGATTGTTTAGGGTCAAAATCGTAATGATTAAAGCCTATTTCTATTTGTGAATACCCCGAAATTTTTCTATAAAAAGGTGAAAGAATATTTTATACGTAATTCAAATGATAGTCTTTGTTACAAACCATAATATTATAAACTATCGCTCAACAATCTTTGTATCGTAAATGTAATACAATGTTAACGAAAATTTCTTTAATCTAAAGCTAATGAACTTTTCTATCAATCTTTCGAGAACGATGTTTGTAAAAAATAATTTATAATTCTCGATATCTGCATGCATGCCTTTTAAAATTTGATACCTGTGAAAAAATGTTTCTCTATAAAAAGTCACATTTACCCCTTCGTTCTCGGAAATTGTGCACAGTATTGAGACTTCTACTTTAAAATAAATATAATTTTTTCTTACTTCATATGTTATTTATAAAATGTATACGCAGGTCCTATTTCGAAAGAAATCGGCCTCCAAAGACTGATGCAGAATACCATCAGCTTTAATGAACGAAAAGTTGAATGTCAAGCTCTAGTCATTACGAACACTAAGCTCTAGTACCTTATCAATAACCGACACACCTTCCACCCCTCTCATCAAAAACTCCCAAAAAACACCATCACATCAAATCACTCAATAACCAGCATCAATCCCCACCCAAACACGTACAAACTCACGCGCACATGATCTCACATCGTGCACCCGCGCGTCCTTCACGCTCTGATTGACCAGGTGAGCGCGAATTCTCCTCCTCGGCGCGAGTCGCCAGTGCTCGGGGGGGATATCGCGTTTCCACTGCAGTCGCGCTATTGTTGCGCCCGCGCGGCACGGCGGGGAAAGAGCCAGAGCCGCCGAGCGCAAGTCGCAAGGTCGAGGTTTTCGGCCCGATGAAAGTTGATAAAGTGTGACGCGCGCGGGGGAGCGGGTGTTTCTGGGAAAGGCCTTTTTTAGATCGAGGTTAGGAGGAGGCGACGGGTGTTGGGCTATTAGGGATATTGATGATGGACAGATTTGGTCGATTAGGGTATTTGCCTCGTAAAAAGGTTGAAATGATGTAAATAATCTTTTAAACTGGGTTGTGATAATGTAAGAGGTGATGTTGCATACGTGGAGATTTTAAATGGTAGAATAAGTCGTCGAGATAAAAAAATGTGTTACGGAGATAAGAGAATGTACTCGTTATTAACATGCGAGCGTAATTTCGAAAAGTTTCATTCTTGGAAACAATAAAAGTGTGATAAAAGAGATAAATGTAATAGTTTTTAAATTGTTTGTTTTACGTTAGCGGAGCGTGTATCACGTGAATTTTAATGCTTCTGTCACGTTTGTTAAGAAGGTGAACCATTTTTAAATGGAAAAAATAATTTTAATTTTAGTTTTTAGAGGAATTTCAATATATTTTATATTCAGTAAATTAGATAGTCCTAAATTATTATTTGAAGATTTGTTAGATCTTATTTTTGTTCAAAGTACGTATTAATTAGGTCACTAATGTGAAAAGACAAGATTGTAAAAAATTATAATCATCCAAAACCAATCTTCTTTGATTTGTTACATTTAATTATCAATTCAGGTTTCGAGATGCTACACCTTTATTACTAAAATTTATCAAAAAATCAAGTAATACATTAATGAATGATTAACTTCCACATTATACCACATTAGAAATTTAATCTTCAATTAAAACGCGATTAAATCCCCTCGATCCATCCACATCAAAATCATCACTCCATAAACCGAGTACATAAACTCCTCCCCACCCGCACATCTCTCATCTCCCTCCTACAAGCAAAAAGAAATCCACCATCGCATACCATACAAAACCCCCAGAGCCCTCGAAACCTCCAACGATGAAGCATCAAGACACGCAAATGCACATGTATCCGTAGCTGTGTCCCCGTCCCCCAATCGTATACTTGGCCAGCTCTCCTCTCTCTCTCTCTCTCTCTCTCTTCTCTCGTTCCGTCGGAGCCGAAGGCGGAAACGGCACGAGCGTCGCGACGCCTCACAGTTCTGCGCCGAGAGCGGCAGCGGCACGGCGTCGCTCGCGCCTATTATGAACTGAGAGAAAACGAGACTCTCGGACTCGCGTTCGCCTTGCTTTTCCGCGTGTACGCGGTTCTTTTTTCTCGCGCTCCGCGAGGGGATTCGAAGGAGTTGTTCTTGCACGGAGGCTGCGGGGTGCGCGCACGACATGCTGGAGAAAAGTGAGTGCGACGATTTGAGTTTCGAGGTGATAGGGGTATTCGCTGGTGTTTCCGAAGGTTCGAGTGTTATGCGCGTGCAGTGGAAGAAGGAGGTTTTATAGTGCGTTGGAGGAGTTGCGCTGTATGTAGATTCTTTTTCGGAGGATGCGGAAATTTTGCGCAGTCTTGGCAAAGCCGGATCTTCGCGGATTCTTCGAGTCCGGGGAAAGCCAAGAAGTTGCTTGGAGCATTGTTGGGCGCACGTTTGTAATAACAAATTAGTTGGGATCCGATTGTCTGCGTAAGAGAGCCGGAAAAGGCAGTTTTAAGTCAGTTACGAAACATGTGGAGCAAAGCTCATACATAAATATACAGTAGAAAAGGCCGGGTATGGTGAGGCGAATCGAGGCATGCAGATCGTTTGGCAGTGTCGGATCTTTTATTTTCTTGTAATCAACGAGGGGGTATAAGTAATGAAATATTATGTTTTTAATTGAAATTGAGATATCTAGAAGTCAAAGGGTATAAGTTTAGTTTTATTACTTTCAGAAAATAGTATTTAAAGTTTGGAAAATTACAAAATAAATACATACAAATAATAAATAATAAAAATAATACATGAAAATACATAAGTTTTCTCAAATAATTTGTTTGAATTTAGTTTAATTGAGGTTATAACTCTGTTGTGACATTTATTACCCGTTTATTTATTAGAAACTGGTCGTAACTTACTTTTTCGAGAATGTTACTTATTAATACCCTATGGTCTCTAATCGACTCAACGTTTCTTCTAATTACGCATATACTTATTTTTCGAGTAAAAAATATCTCTGAACAATATTAGTTCCTTCTTTAGACTTAAACTTGGATTCAGAAAATTATGCAATTGCTCTGGGAGAACTTAAATAGTGACGTTGAAAGTAGGAAAAATATAGTTATTGTTTGCACAAAGACTCTTATTCCAATAATAAAAATCATGCACAGAGAATACAGGAACATTCGAGTACGAGCACACGTCCAAAATTACGCAACGCGAATATCGTATTTCAGCTTCACGTACGAAACGATTTTAAAAAAGCCCGATGTAAATAAGTCACTAATTTGGATAGCGCTCCATTTCTCAAACTGACCAAAATATATTCGAAACGCGTTACTTCAATTTTATTTATTAATATCTAAAAATATTCTCGTCGCGCTTAAAAATAATCCAAAACATTGCGCAACCCAAAACAAAAACAACAAATTAAAGAGTTCGAGTTCAAGACGCGCGATTTAACAAGTTGTATAATAGTAAATATACACGTAAGTCCGTAGCTTTGAATCATATTTAGAGTCTCTCTTGAGAAAGAGAGACGGCAGCGAGCAAGCATTACGCGCGGTGCCAGCGAGAAATGTCAAGAGGAAGTTTGCGGATCGTAATTACTTGACAGAAATAAAGCGCGCGTCTACTTTCATCGACAATGTTTTGGGCTGCCAATTAATATTTCCTAATGTAAAGCGTTTTCGACGGTAATTGCAGCAACTCGTGCAACGACAATTGAATTTATTTATTTTTTTCTTGATTTTTTAAGGAAGTTTTCAGTTTTCAATATTGTACAAAAAGTAACGTAAACAATGATTTCTTATTTTAAATAAACACCACTAGATTCTCTTCACAATTTTAATTACTAAAAATATAACTTTCTCCGGAATAACGAAAGAAGGTTGAACTTTTAAACAAGGATTGTATAAAAATACCACTGTGACACAGTGAATAATGCAATAAATTTAAAGCGGGTTAAAGCGTTAAAAATTACTCGGAAAAATCGTTGCCGGACTGTAGCAACTGAGTAAACTAAAAATACGGAGTGCGAAAAGCATGGTTACTATTAGTAGATTAAGGAAGACCCGTATTTTATTCAACCTCCCAATTAATGCTTCATCTCCTACGTAAACGCGCAGACTAATGTTTATTTTGTCTAATGAGCACCATAAAACTTTTAACATATTCTCTGCTATAATACAAATTGTATCCGAGAAAGAAATAAAATATTTATAGCTTGATAAATTGACCTATAAAATAGTAATTGTGATGGAAGCACAAAAAATGAGGAAGCTTCAATATTCATTTATTCATTAAATATCTGAATACTTAATCAAGTTTATATGTCAGATTTATGTAATAATAACTTTAAATAATTAAATAATTTCAAATTAAAATCTTATGATGTACAGAGTATAAATAAATCTATTAAAGGGGATCGATTGAAATAAAAACTGTTTAAAAATTGTTTATTTTAGTTTTAAAAATTAGAAAACAAATGTTCAAAGCTCTACAATAATATTTTTTAGAAAAATTATCGTTTTCGATAATAATATTCACGTTTTAGGATAAAAACTATTAGTTTCATAGTTAGCCCATTACATATACCGACGTGAAATTTGATCACGTATCTAGCGAGGCGTCTGTCAGACCCCATGCTGATATTTCGCTAATATTATTTTGTATACATACGTAATATTCGCTTTACAAACAAATTTCATTAATAAGAGGCAACCATAATAGATAGATCAACACAATATTAGAGGCAGCAACAATATTATGCGCAAAGTAATGAAATCTCAATTACATGAAACAATATTAGGTTAAAAAACTAATTTAATGAATGAGATTAAATTATTTGCAAAGAGATTATATTCTGGGATTTATTTTTGAGTGTATTAAATAAATAGAATGATATATAAGATAAATAAAATAGAATAAAGAATGTAAATCTTTGAAATCAAAAATCTTTTCGAGAACAAACACTTTTTTCACATTTCTGTTTTATATTTTTCTGTTTCTTCGTTCTCAAATTATTTATAATTTTTTAACTAATTAATTTTACCTGTCATGCTATTTAACGAGTTTACATAAAGGTTAAATGACTGAAACTCCAATATTTATAAAGTTATAACTAATTTTGAGTGGAATGTCACAGACGCCAGGTAATATACACTTCCAGAACGCTAAATAGATAAATAAAAAAATTGAAAATTCTTCTATGAACCTCTCTTAATAACAAAAACTCCACCTATAAATTTCAGTCTCTCATAAATAATAGACTGCCCACTCAAACTAATTAAAATACACTCAAAGATAATACACACTCCAGCATATTTCGCAAAAAGCATGGTCACTATTAATGTATACCAGCCGAGAAAGAGAATAAGAAAGACCCAGACGGAGACAGAGAGAGTTGTCTCTTGTCGCGCGTCTCCTTTTAGTCATCTCTTCCGTCTAGCTCTCTCTTTCTCTCGTCCTCCTTCCTTCTCTTCTTCTTCTTCGTCTTCTTCTTCTTCTTCTTCTTCTTCTTCTTCTCATCAAGTGTGCTTCTGTATTAATGAACCGCGAAGGCAGGTCTTTGAGGCATCTCTCTCTCTCTTTCGCTCTCGCGAAAAATCAGCCTGAAGCTGGAGTTCCTTGCCTCCGATGTGTCGCGCGCCACGCGTGTGTGCGTTTGTATATATGTTAGTGATAGTAGCAGCACTACGGACTCCCTTGGGATGTAGCGTGCGCGGAGGTGGAAACGTCTAGGGCGATAAGGGAAAAAGTCATTTTGAAAGTGGGATGGTGGATCGTTCGAGGCACTTTTGGCGACGAGAGGCCATGTATTTTTGATGGGGTGTGCGTCTGTGGAATTGTTTGTGAAATCTGGTGGAAGGATGGATTTTTTTTTTGGAGTTTGGTTCGTGGTGAATTGCGTTACTGGAGTTTGGAGTGGTGGTTTTAGCTTGCGTGGGGTAGTTTACGGTGAGTGAAGAGTTTCTCTGTAGCAAGTGAATTGATACATTTGGAATGTTATAGAAAGAGCATTGCATTCTTAACAAGATTCCTGTAACTAGGAAGAAACATTCGTCTAAGTGTTAAAATTAGGGATTTTCAGTCATGATTTACTAATTTTAAAGTATCAAAAAATATAGTTAGCTGTATTTTAAATTTGCTCACTCAAAAGTTATGAAATCGTACTAGGTATAAAGAAACTCTTTACTCAGTATACTTCTTTTAGCGAAAGTATTAAACTTATTCTTCTGTTAAGATGGAATTTGTCATTTTTTAAAAGTATATAGAAGTGATACGTCTTTTTGAAAATCGAAATTCAATTTTAGATAGAGGTGAGATCCTACGGTATCGCAGTTTCGTTGACGTTATTATAACTTTATAATGGGATGTATTTTTGAAAAGTGAAGAAAAGTGTCTTGGAAATTGTGTGTAAAATCTGAAAGGAAAGCTTCTATTTTATTGCATCGAGAAATAGCATTACTGGAGTTTCGAGTGGAAATATCAGTTTGTGTAGTTATTTACTTCTTGCAGTGATAGTATCGAGGTAGTTTTTTCATTGAGATGAAATTTACCACTTGAAAAATTTAGAGAAGTGATACTTTTCTTGAAGGACTCAAACCAATTTTAGATAGAGGTTCGATTCTAAGGTTATGCACTTTGGTTGATTTTATCATAAATGTATAGCGGGATGTATTTTTGATACAATGAAGAGAAGTGTCTGAGCTGGAATTGTTTATAAAATCTGACGGTAGGGTTCTTTTCTTTTTACTTTTGAAGGATGAGAAATTGAATTACTGGAGTTTAGAGTGGAAATATCAGTTTGCGTAGTTATTTACTTCTTTCAGCGAAAGCATCGAGCTTTTTTTCTGTTGAGATGAAATTTGCTATTTGAAAACATGCAGAGAAGTAAAACATTTTTTATTTGAAGGTCCAAATTCAATTTGAGATAGTGATGCAATTCCATAAAGTTTTGCGGTTTCGTCAACGTTATGACTTTATAGTGGAAATTTAACTTCAGAAAGAACAAAAACTCTTACATTTTATTGCAAAATATCATTGCACATTGAGAAACTAAAAACTCTTGGTGTAATAAGTTCTTAAAAACATTTACTTACACAAGTACAACTGTTAATAAGTTGTTAATAACCTATTTTTAAATTAACCGTCGTAAAAACATATAAATTCTGCAACATTATTTTTGAAAACCAGGACGATAATACAATGTGATTCACAAGAGTGAAGTTTTGAAAATGGTATCAACAGTTTATGCCCGTGATTAACAGTGTAGGTTTTTGGTGTTTTCAGAAATGATTGCTCCGAGGTTTAAAGCGTCCTCGGCGAAGCCAGGTAAATCAGTGTTAACAAACAATTTCTGTTGTTTTTTCGTTTCGTTATGTCTGCACACAAACGATTAAATAATATTTATTTTAAATGCAGCTACAAAAGATGTAAACAAATAACGTAATATTGTTAACTAAAGAATTTACAATGAAAATGCATTTTCAAATACTACCATTGTGTGGTGTGCGCTCCGAGCATTCTAACAAAGCCTGATTTTTATTGCTTCTTGTTACCGCAAATGTATATTGTAGAGTGAGTTACGAATATTCAATCCGCAGCTTTAATGGTAATACTAAAATTTTAGAGAATTCAATATTGCTTTATAATTCTCTTGGTTAGACTATAAACAATTTCCTGGTTGAAATGTTCCATTACATTTCATATATATTTCAAATAATTTTTTAATAACATGTGTAAGTCCATTTAGTACATTCTTTCACATATGTAAAAGAAAGAGTCAAAGTATAGAAAAAATAAATATAACATCAGATACAAAATGGCCGATAGCTTTTACCATTCATGTACTAATCTAACAAATCCTGATTTCTATTGCTTCTTGTTACAGCAAATGTATATTGTAGAGTGAGTTACGAATATTCAATCCGCAGCTTTAATGGTAATACTAAAATTTTAGAGAATTCAATATTGCTTTATAATTCTCTTGGTTAGACTATAAACAATTTCCTCGTTGAAATGTTCCATTACATTTCATATATATCTCGAATAATTTTAAATATAATATTAGATACAACATGACCAATAACTTTTATCATTCATATGTAAATATACTAATCTATAAGAATTTACCTCTTTGAAGACATTTTTTATTAGGATGACAATATTTCCAAAGCACGCATTTTGAATAAATCTAAAGAATTACATTTAAAATCCGTTAAAAACCTCCCACGAGATATTACCTAACTAAATGCAAGATCAGATGCAATTGCATGGCCAATAATTATTATCTTTAGACTATAAAAGTCCTAAGTTCAATGAACCTATACATTTGAATTTGAACCTTTCATTTCTATTAGATTGACAATACCTCCAATGCACACAATTCGAATAAATCAAACAAACTGTCCCCAAACTCCTCTCCAATCCCCCACAAAAAGAACCTCCCGAAAAACAGTTCTAAAGGCCCATCAATTAACCTACTTTCGATGATCGCGCCAGATTAACGACTCCATCCACACCCACGCTCCCACCCAAAAACCGAACTAACTCTCCGTAAACAGCCACCGCTCTCTCTCTCTCTCTTTGATCCTTTTTTCCCCGCGTATAACCGCAAAAAGCTCTCGCCGCGCGCGTTTAATTTCGCCCCCGCGGGCTTTGATTTATCGCCGCGAATTAACAATGCGCGCGACGCGCCGACTATCGGCCGAAAATAGGAGTGCAAAAGGCCAGTCGCGAGCATTGTAATGGCCACTTTGTCCGCGTGTAGGTGTGCGCGCGTACGACTTCGCGGCCCAATTGTAATTATGCTAACGGCCGGCGCGGGCGGGGGTTTTCGTATATATACGCGCGGGAAGTTGGAAGCGAGAGGACGGGGAGAAGGTTGCTAAAATTAAAGCGCGCGGATCGAGATGCGGGACACACTCGATTTCCTGCTTCCTCGTGCTTATGAGAGAGCGCGAGGTGTACGTTGTAACTATTTTGGGATGGGCTTGAAAGGGGAGAGGAAAAATTGCGATGCAGAAAATTGGTGTGAAATTTATGCGAGGTGTTGGGATGTGTGAAAGTAATGTTCATTTGGTGAAATAACGAGTTGAAACATTCACTTTTGCTAAAAGAAGAACTCGAATTTGTAAATACATCATATTTTTTAAAGAATGAATAATCTTACTTGATAAAATTTCAGTGCTTTATTATGCAAGTTTATAAATGTTTTACATCTTATATTATGCGGACGATTTATAAAATTAATTATTCATAAGCCTTTACGTATAGAAATATTTTATTAACATTAAAGACTGTATACAATTATTTCATGTGTACACTTAATAATTGGTATGTTTCTACAACAATAAATAGTTCATGGTAAAATTTATGTTTAAAGCAAGACCCAGCGCAAATGCTGATTACAGTTATCAAGATTTTTCAGTTGCACTCGTGGTTGCTCACAGAAAAATATGAAGTACATCGATTTTTCTCTCATGCCTTGAATAAAATTATTACGAATGTTCTCGGAATAATATACTACCCTTTATGTAGGGCAATGTAAATATTGCACCGATTTTTCTTCTCTTGCAGAGAAAATCTCGCTTCAAGATTTGCTTTAAAATAACTTTTGATACCTTCAATCTGACATTTTATATTTGCACTTTTAAAAAGTATAAAAAGAAACGAGTGTAGCCTCGAAAATGATCAATATAAATTAATTTTGTAAAATCGTTCGAAAAGATAATACAATTTCCATTGTTACCATAATATACTGTAGTAATAATTTTATATAAATAAATTGAATTTTTACAGAAAAAATTTATTGTTCGTTGAAAATTTATTTAAGTGCACATTGAAACAGTTGATTTAATGTACTAAAATTATTTTAACTTGAAACAGTCTCTCTCTTCTCATCTAGAATATAGACAAACCATATGGTTGTTGTTTCGCACTTCTAGTGCTAATTTATTAATACTCATGTATTTCATCTTCTTCTCATTATATATTTATCTTCTCGACTTTAATTAGTCTTCTACTAATTCTACGACCAGAAATAAGAAACCACTATCACATCGTTCCATTCTAAATGAAAATAGAGAGATTGTTTCAAGTCAAAAAATCCTTGATTCGTTAAATCAATCGTTTCTATACCTACTTAAATCAATTTCGTTTTTGCTACATTCAATCAATGCCCAACAACAATTAAAATAACAAAAGCAATTTCCAAAATCTCCGCTTTCAAAGCTTGTCCACTATCAGTCTTGCTCCACGGGAAAAAAATACCTCAACGCTTATCGCTCGAAAATAAAGTCTCGTTTGTTTACTTGTATAATGTGCTCGATTCTCCGGCTGTAAACGTGGGTCGCGTCGGGCACGCGGGTAAGCGACTTCGTGGCGCGGCCACGTGGACAAACACTGGCGCCTTTTTCCGACTCGCTCGCGCGTTTTAATAAGAAAAGCAAACGAAAGTTTTGTCACTGTTACCAGCGCTGACCTGCTATCCCGACGTCTGTTGGCGAGGACCTCGTTTCGCTTTAAAGCCGTGATGTTTTCCTTGCGTCATTTTACATCTGAAACGTTTTAAGATAATGTAGGATTGTGCTCCTGGTGAAAATGGAGATCGAATGTATATAGATGAAAAGTTTTGTTGTATAAAAAAATATTTTAATGTCAAAATTAAGTAGATTTTCTTCCAAGATTTTAAGAGCATGAAACTATTAAAATAATAAAATGATACAAAGAAACACATTTTTTCTAGAAGGTTTTGACCCACGCACTTTGAATATGCTCTTTTAAAATCTGCCTCTTATCTTTATACAGAAATTCGTGGAAAAATGACAGAAAAATATGGTAAAACTAAAATTTTGCGACTATCCGGCGGTGTTTTCTTATATTTACAATAAATTTGGCTATTTAGAATAGTAAAATTTGCCTGCTATATATCGAAACAATTTGTCGTTTCATTTTCACAGAAGTTGAGTGTACATAAGTTTGAGTTAACCATAACCTAAGATTTATGTACAATCAACTGTCACCTTTGATCAGCTGTCTTTTCTCGTGCATAGTCAAGTAAATTTAAACTAAATGTCAATAAATTTTGTTACGTAAATAAAGATGTTTTATAGATCACATAAATTGTATAATTCATTGCCATAAAATTTATTGCAAAATAATAGTACAAAAATTCCGAAAAATCAAACTGTCCCATGTTTACCTAACTTTTGAATTTTATTAGAAATTCCGCTCAGCCTGATATTTATTATAACAGATTATCACAAGTTCTTCAATAAAAGCAAACATTATTTACCTACACAACTTAATCAAAAGAAAAATTACGAACTTCCAACAACAATATCTTCTCAATTTTTCACCATCTCGAAGACAAGAAAACAAGAACAGATCGATCTAAAAACTCACCAGCACCGCGCTTATTTATCTTAGCGTCAATGCGGACAAATTTACCGCGCGCGGACTTTTGGTTGGCAAACGAGTTCTCCGCGCGCCGCCAAGAAAGAATCGTCATTTATGTAATACTCCTCCGCCGGCCAGCTTTACCCTCTTTTTCCGCCTCTGCGCGCAAATTTATATATATATAGCTCATATACACACACGGCCGTGCGTATATATATACTTATATCTCGGTCGCCGGGTCGTAAATTCACGTGTTCGCGTCGTCTGCCGCTGAGCTTTTCACAACACCTAGTCCAAAGACCCTAATTACGTCGGGTGACTCATGAGTGAAAAATCGAGAGCAACGTGGAGCTTTTGAATGGGGGTTGCGCTCAAGTGTGTGCTGGATTTTTGGTTTTGCATGATTTTTGGACTGATTTTTTTTGTGATTTTTCTAGGTGTTCTTTTTATTGGCTGTTGTATAGAAATGCATTATGCCTTTATCCAAACATTATTTTGTTGGTTTGAAAAGTATTTAATAGTTTTTTATTATATTTTAAGGCTGAATTGGTTATGATATGATTGAAGCTGAGAGTAACGTTTCAGTTATAAATTGTAATAATTACGTGAAGTACATTTTGTGTTTAGTAGAGCACCGTGGAGAAATGTAATCAAAATAATATAAGTAAGGTATTACTTACAATCACAGATCGAAGTATTGTATTGAAAGGAGTTACACTACTTTGGTGAAAATCGTCAAAATCGCACCAGAGTAGTGAAACTCCCTCAATTTTACTTTGAATTATGGTTTACGAGGTCTATTATATCACTCAGATTACAATTCTCCATGTTGTATTAATAATCAAGAAATGAAAAATTATTTTGCGCAGCTTATTATTACAGTATTTAAATGAAAATTCAACTTTTAGCATTAATGTTATATCTAATACAATCTTAAGAATAAATTAATGAATGTACTATCATAATGCAATGATAAATTTTCTATATTGTACTCCAAAAATAAGACTATCGCCACTCAACATTTTTTTACCTTGATTTTAATATACAAACAGTTCGTTAATGAATTGAAATAATACCCATCCCTTGAAACCGTTATACAAAGGTTACAAACCTATAACGTATATATATATATACATAATGTCACAAATATCGTTTGTTTATCAGTCAGTTAAGTCAGTTTATCAAAAATTTAGAATCTTGTGTTGTCATAGTCTTATTTAACATACAAATTATCAATACATAAACTTGAAAATAAAAATGTCAAACCCTACGTAAATATGATACCTCTTATAGTTCTAACAGACTTATTTTACAATAATAAATATTTATTTTAATATAAGAAATTCTTTATCTACATAAATATTTATATATTCAAGTAAACAACTTTGTTAGTACTTTTAAAATAAATATTCACCTAAATCACAAACAAACTTTCTCAACATACATTACACACTACATAACCAAATAAGTCTAAATTACAAACAACGCCCTTCGCTATAACCCGAGTCTGCAAATCAATAGCAGAAAAATTGACGCGTAGAGGAGCCGCAAAGTTTTCCAATAACGATTGTGTCGTTGCGATCCAGGTGTCTGGTCGCCGGGCAGCGAGTCGGCAAAGCCGCTGAGACAGCCGAGTCCGGAGCGCGGCAAGGACGGGAAGGATGAGCCAATACCACCGGTCTGGACACCCACGAGCGCAGGCCCCAGTCCGACTCCCGAGAGGAAGGCATTCCGTCCGGTGCCCTTTGAGAGCCCGGTCCTGAGCAGAAAGAAACTCGTGCAGGTACTTACTACTTATACGCCAGTCCGTTTGCGTCGACTTGACCGATCGGAAAATTGCGCTTAGCGAGTTTCTTTGTGAGGTTGATTTTGTCGAGTAACCGTTGTATTTTGTTTTAGATGAAATTGGAAATAATGGGGTTTTGGGCTTTGAAGGATTAAGTAGTTTCACTGTTTTATGATAAGTAGAGTAAGAGTCATTTTAGGGTAAATTTAGCGAAATTCTAAACAGTATAAAATACTAATTATTATATAGAGGGAACGTATTGAAAATAGTTAGTAAAAACTTTAGTAAAGTATAAGTTATTTATAGTAATTTTAAATAAATGACCGTATAAAAAATTAGTCTTGCACTAGTTTGGGATTAATCTGGCTTAACACGTCTGGCGAAAGTCTTGCAAAAGTCTGAAAGAAGTCTGGCTTAGGCCACTATGCCAGACTTTTTTTGGAATTATGTCAAGAAAAGTCATTTTTCACAAGTAAATAATTAGAGTAGTACATTAATTATTAGTATCGACTAGAATAGTGAAAATATGTACTTTGCGATAAAATAGGAGAAAAGTTTTTTTACATATTGCAATCTTGTTTAAAATATGAATATTTGTAAAAAAGAGAGAAAAATTTAGGTTACTGGCAATTTGACATGACGCGATGCTTTTGTTTTGCATATTGTGTCTAAAGTCTGGCATAGTGGCCAAAGCCAGACTTCTGCCGAACTTCTGCAAGACTTTCGCTAGACTCATTGAGCCAGACTATTTCCAGACTAATTTTTTTACACGGGTGCTTTTAGTGAAAATAACTAGTTATTATATATCTATCTATAGTAACGTAATAAACGTTAAGATGAAATTGTAAAGTAAATTTACCTTTTTTATTTTTATCTGTATCTTTTAATTCGTAACTTTTCATAATAAGTTCAAGGACATAGTAAATAATATTTCTTTCGTTAAGCATAATTTACCTAAATTTGCTTAGTTAAATGGATGTTTCACTCAAAACTGTAGTACGTTTTTAGTAAAATATACTATACATATCTCTCACAGTGTGCTTTTAAATCATATATATATTTTTTCGCTGTATTCAATTTCAGTACGAAAAGCTAATTAGTATTTTAAAACTGTCACTTTTTAACGTTGATCAGTTTACCATGGAATAAATTCTGATTCATGTTTACAAAAATATAAGGTTACATAGTCAGATAACAGTATTTATTACTCGAACTTTGAAGCCCAATGATGTAAAATAAGATCGATACTCTGAACTACAATTTTTTTATATCTAATCCCTTATTAATCTAAAAGTATGACAATTTGATTCCTAATTATGTAACAATATTATTATACATGTACAAAGAAACAAACTATTTTCCATTTACAAAAAATCACACTCTATCCCTACTTTCCTAAACATTAAATTATCTAACCAGCTCAAACTCCTTATTCCCAATATCAATACACTCAACTTATCAAACGATTCACCACCCATTTCCTCTCACCCATCCAATCTACCTATCCTACCCCCCATGAAAGAATTTGCCAGCAGTGATAGTTCGGGCCGATTCTGGCTGAATATTGTATGCCGGTAAATTATTTTTCGGCACTGAACCAATACAGGGATTATATCGTTTTGATAAGAATGGGCTAGTAAAGAGAATCTACGTTGGCCCGAAAAACGTCTCAGAGTCGGTGCAATACTCTTTGCCAATATTGAAAGAAAACAAAACATCGCGAAATCGTCAAGCGTAACTTAACCTACTTTTTAGGCTAGTTTTTAATAAAATATTAATTTAATGTACGATTACTAAGCTTACGTGAAATTTTCGGCCGCGCAATAGTAATCTGTATTTATGATTATTACACTAAACTTTGAGTAAAGTGTCTCGCGTGTACCTAAAAATGTATATTTCTTGTAGAATTTAGAATATATCAAGAAGAAAAGTGTTGTACTGGGCCGTTCTTATCATCCCCGTTATATCTCAGTGCTGGACCTCTAACATTTGCAAGTACTGGTAGTGCCGGCAACTAATACTCGAACAGTATTCTGCCGAGAGTAAATTCTTCCATGGGCCAGCTCTGCAAACCACATAAGCTCACTAACACTCCACCCTCCTCCAACAACCAAAAAACCTCTACACACTTATATAGACAAAGCAATCTTCCCCCCATTATTGACTCTCGCGTCACATTCCCTGCATCCAGCCGCAGCCGCAGCCGCAGAAGCAGCAGCGTCAACCTCCACCACCGCCGCCGACAAAGTCCGATATCACCTGCAGCCCAGCCCCAGCTGTTCCCTGGGAGGAGGACGACCAGCAGCAGCGCAAGGAGCTGCTCTCGCAGAGCGTGCCCTCGCGCATCGTCAACTCGTACTCGGCCCCGGCGCAGGGCTTGAGCGCGCTCGCGGCCGCGCCCCGACTGCCGAGGGCGCAGAATCCCACCATCACTCTGCTGCAGAAGGCCAGAGGTGAGTTGGAAAGATGCTTGGAGATGCGTAAGGGGAGAAGGAGTTTCATGGGTGGCTTGAAGTTTTTTTTTTTTTACTAATTTAAGCTTTATTAACCTCATACGAGGTTTTTTAGCATTACATAGATTAGATATACAGTCTGATTACAAAGTATAGCGTGTTTGTGTATAACATTATAAGTTTAACTTACAGTTACAAAAGAATGGGCTTGAAGTTGAATGTGTGTGGTGAGGGTGGAAAAGAGGGATTTTTGAGGAATTGATGGTGATTTCGTGGAATATTGTAATGGATTCGTTGCGGTTTTGTTTTATTATAACGGGGAGAGAGGAGTAGTTATGGTGAGGGATATTTGTACGGAGATTGTTGTAATATTTGTAGCTAATAGGAGATTTTAACTGTAAGTTACAAATTTTTAACTAACTTATTGTGTCGATAGATTATAAAAAATTAACGTACTCATGAATTCATATTTATTATTAAGAATACAGTTTATTAGTGTATTGAAACAATTTTATATTTAAAGATATTAAAAATTAAAGGTTTGAAGTGAGATTAAATCATTAGACATTTTACTAATTAATTCAATTCTTTGATTGCCAGTATTGTCTTTTATGTAAAAATTAACTGTACAAATTTGCCCTGATCTATAAATAATTATTCTATAAATATAAATTATAAATAAGGTTTATCGTTTATAGATGACAAATAAGGCTAAACCAATTTATCCAATTTTATCCATTTATATTTATCAGTATTAAAATATAAGTGTCTTTGAATAGTATTTCTTTTTTAGATCAAAATTATTTATTACTTGCTAAAACGAGAGTAGTATTGAATTAAATGGTTCATTTTAAACCAAAGCTGTATGAGTAATAAAGTTTTCAGCTTAAAATAAAAATATGGTTATAAGAAAGCACTTAGAAACTCTTCTTAAGACTTTCATTAAAGTTGTAAACTACAAGCAAAAAACGAATCTTACTTAACTTTTTCTTCATCAACAACAATATATTAATTTTAATACTCCTTGTCCATTTCTTTCTATAAAAATATATGTACATTACATTACAAAATTAATACAGTTCTGATGAATACAAATAAAAGAAAAAATTGGGAATCAGAAAGTAAAATAATTAAACAATAAAAGCAAACGAAAAATATTTAACGCGCACGAGCTTATTTTTATTACACCTCGAGCTACATTCTATCATTTTAATATTTACCCAATTCTATTCCGGAACAGAGGGACAGTTGCCAAAGGGAGCAGCCTATTTGGACGAGACCGATCATATTGCAGCCGGCAGAGCCGACGAGAAGCCGCTGCTGAGTCCTGGAGAAGTCAGTGAGTATCCGCCCCACCCACGCCACATTTTCTCCACCTCTCCGCGCGAAATTTTCCTCGAATATCTTCTTCATCCCTGCCTTCCCCATTTGCCGCGATCATCGTACATATACGTCTCCTCTATATCACAAAAAAAAGATATCCGTATTACATATAACCCAATCTGTGTACCCTCGCGGACGCGAGAAGCGCGAGAGCACGAGAAAGATTTTACATTGATTGAAAAATTCGAGCAGTCTATACGCTGAAGAAGGAGTACGAGAGCGAGCCGGAGACCGAAAATGATCCGCCAAAGAAGATGGCCGATCTCGGCCCACGCAAGTACGAGGGTATCGGTCCGACCACCCGGGGCGGCATGCCCATCGTTCTGAGATCCGTAAGTCGGCCGTGGATTCGGCTCTTGGCTGACGGCTCGGCGAATCGAGAGATTCGCGGCTGGACTGAAAATTTGCTCGCAAGGAAGCCGTTGCTTTGTTATAGTCTTTTCTTTGAAAGTCCTGTGTGCTGGTGGAATTATGGGGCGGAGATTCGATTGGTAAAAGGTGTATAGGTTTGAAGGAATTTTATTTATCGATTGTTAAAAAAAGTATTAATTTGAGCAAATTCAACTTATGAATTATACATGTAACTATAGAAGGATTGCAGTATACTACAAAAAGAAAATCTTATTTTAAGATTGACCGAACTTAAATTTGTTGCATCTTAAAATTTCAAATGCTTGAAAAACATAAAGATAATATTAATATTAAAATAAAAATAATTAATATTATTATTAAAATAATATTACTATTATTTTTGTGTTTTTCAAGCATTTGAAATTTTAAGATGCAACAAATTTAAGATCGGTCAATCTTAAAATAAGATTTTCTTTTTGTAGTGATAGATTCGGGAAATATTGAAATATTGATAAGGTTTTATAATTTTTGGTTGCCACAAGGGATGGGCTAAACCCCAGCACTTTTTATTCGCTAATATATTCGAGCCAAGTGCATTTTCAACTTTATATTTTTAAATAAAATCGTCAGCACAAATTAAGAAAGTAAATATTCTAATTAGAGTCGTGAAAAATTAATGGTCAAGGAGAAATTTTTAGAAATATAATACAGCTTAGTTGAAAAATCGAAAAAAAATTAATTTATGCATAGGGTGTGTTGTATCACTTTAGACAACTGTGGGTTAATAATAGCCAAGCTTTTATGGTTATGCTTGAACATTTGGCTGAGAATACCTTCAAATCATGGCAAATATATCTACCAAGTTGGCGACAAATAAAATCACGTAGTTTTTAAATTTTTCTTGAAAACATATACTACTGTAATTTACTTTGATTTTATGCACTCTCTTTTACTTACTTTTATAGAAGCTAATATAAAGGGAAAATAAAGCTAATTTGTTAGTAGAGTTATGTAACATTTTTTATCAGTTGAATCGATGCAACTTTGGTTCCTAACAACTTCAAGGAAGACTATAACACTGGATTATCACGGAAGAATTAAATACGAAAGTTATCTTAATTCGATTCTTGCAGGAAGTGAAAGAAAGCAACCAAGCAAAGTGGTACAAGCGAATGTACGATTCCCTTCATCGCGCACCAAAGAACGGTTAGTTTTTTCTCGCTTGTGTAATAAATAAAGTCGAAAACGACTGAAAACGAGATTCATAATTTTTCCGAAACATGTGTGCAGAGTATATATAAAGAAAAGTCTTTCGCATTTACAGACGACTACGTAACCATCCGCTACAAACCACATCGAGGTGATTACCCTTATACTTTTTTCTGTTGAATTTTTAGAAAAACAAAACTGCAGTGCGAATATTCTGTGCTAAGCTCGTGGCGTTGTGCGACTCATTAATGATATTAACTTGGCTGCTAATATTTCTAATTTAGCTTCACTAATTGCTCTCTGTATCGCAACCCTGTTTCAGCCCGAAATCTGATATCCAATATTTCATCGTATATATAAGGATCAATAATGTTTTGATTCTAATTAATGCAAAATATATATTTGTTTTATTTTTTTATCTCCAGGTTCGATACTTTATTTTGTTTCTATTCAATTATTATCTTTATTTATGTTGTATTTTGTTTTTTATAAAAATATTATAAGAATTGTAATTATATTTATAAAAAATGCAGGAGCTGACTGAATGGTGCTATTTAATCCTAACAATATTTATGGATGTGTTCGTGTGCAGCGGTTGAGTATAACATTTATCAGGGAATAATGCGATGAATTATCTGCGCATTTTGTATGCTTATGTGCACACGAAAAGCAAGCGAGAAAGAAATGGCAAAAATAATCTGATCTCTCCAAATTCTCATATATCATTCACCAATCCGCGAAATTTCAATAATTTATGCATATAATCATAATAATCCACCTTTTAATGCGCTTAGTTATCTGTGAAGTCTAATTTATATCAAATATGAATGAATCACACATTTCGAACTCATTCCTATCGCTGCGTATCATTAATTATTCTCAAAACTCCCGTTTGTTTCTAATTCACAATTGATGCAAAATTAGACTTTAATCTTTTATCAAAATCAAAAATATGCTTTCTAAGGATGATAATACGCAAGGTTGGCTGTGTAAAGGACTTCTGTGACGTGGCTGAAACGTTATATTATAAACGTGTATCCGCTATTGTAGGGTGACAAAGAAAGTTAATGAAACTAAAAATTAGTTATTTCTAAACGAAAAGATTAAATAATATAAATTTAACGAAAGTAAATGCATTGAAGAACGCGATATTCTTTACATGTAATCAATTTTTGTAATAAGGAATCGTATCGTTTATTAAAAGAATAATAATAAAATTTAATTAATTATTGTATATACGTATATTCAAAACGTCTTTTAGGTATTAGAATTTGTAAAATATCCGATACGCTTGAAAAAAGTATCAAAAACAGCTATCTAAATCTATCATTCGATCACTTATGTCGGCACTTGCTTCTTTCTTTAACGTAAATGAGATCTTCATTTCTTTCGCATAAGACTCCCATCTAGAGTAAAATCCCCCACTAAATCATTCTTTCCTTTCTTTGATGCTATCCGTTCTGTAAACTCTATGCACGCTCAACATGCATCGACTCAGTTTCTACAACTTTCTTTCGTCACCCTGCACTCTACTAAAAAAAACGAAGCCAATCCGCAATCTAATATAACGATCGAGTGTGACCTTGTCTCCCCGCTGCTTTCTTTTCCCCATCGAATAACAAGCCTACTCGGGACAACGCTAATTTCTTGGGTGTGTGCTGTTGCGCGCGTTGTGCTGTTGCAGGCACGAGGACCGGCTACAGCGGGGCGTCGAGCGGCTACCTGAGCGAGCCCGAGCCCGTGCGCAGCTACTCCGAGAGATCGGCCACCCTCGACAATCGCCGCCACAGACAGCGCAACAAGGAGAATGACTTCTCCACGGCCACTCTGCCCAGACCGTGAGTTATTACATTTTGTAAAATATGTGGGTAGTGGGAGGATGGGTATGATATTGGGGAAATACTGATTTAACAATTAGGATGTTGCATAAAAATAGAAAGTTGATTTTTCGCATGAAATAAGTAGAATAGCGAAAACTAATTAGGTCGTATTTTTTCTTTTGCCATAAAATTGAAAATTTTGAAAGTTACAGACGTTTAAAGTTTTCTAATTTTCGATATATATAGATATACTCTAATACTACGTGACGTCATGAAAGTATACAATAGTGACGTCACGCAAATTTCAAATGACTGTAATTACTTCAATTTTCGTTAAATTGAAAATCTAAAAAACACGACCTAATTATTTTAGCATAAACTATTTGAATATGAAATAAAAAAAAGCATGCAACAATCGAATTAACGATGAATAATTGGACATGACTCTTTTTGTAATATGTTCAGTATTTGAAGTTTCATTTGAACTTTTAAGACTTTAAATGCAGATTTTTTATTAGCGAATGATTATTTGTGTAGTCTTGAAATAACTTTTGGTAATAATATGTTTGAGGTGACTATTTATGTAAGAAAAAATTATCAGGGATTGGATACTTTCCGGTATGGGCTTTATTATACATATAGCGTGTCGATGCCTGAATGGAGGGACTTCCTATCTTATCAAATCGGCGGAAAACTCCTGTCTCGGCGAATATGTAGAGAATATTCTACCTCGGAAAATTGTTGAAAATTTTCCTATCTTAGCTCGCGCGTAAAGAAGATCCTATCTCGGGAAAACTTGATTTGATACAAATTTTGTAGCAGTGCCAGTCAAGTGAAAAATAGACAAAAAATCCAAATCCTAAATAGATTCTATCTCGGGAAAACTTGATTTGATACAAATTTCGTGGTAATACCACTCAAGCGAAAAATAGACAAAAAATCCTAATCCTAAATAGATTCTATCTCGGGAAAACTTGATTTGATACAAATTTCGTGATAATACCACTCAAGCGAAAAATAGAAAAAAGAAAAATGTAAATAATATAAAAAATGTATTATTTTTAAAAATTTTGATACCTAGAGTCTTTCGGTTTGCTGCTTTCAAATTTAAGATTAACATCAACATACATATCAGAACACAAGTTTCGAAAAACTAAAGGAAATATATTTACTATATAAAGTAATATTTATATGTAACCTTACTTAAAATACCTTAAATTCAACTAACAGTATAAATATAATATAATACAAATATAATATATACTAACCTTCTAGTACCCAAAATATTTATTCGATCGAAAGCATATTTATTAAGAAAATTACAAGCTCTTAAATAAGTAAATTTTAATAACTAACTTGGTAATACGTTAATTCGTTACATAATTTACGTTAATTTTCTGAGATAAGATGTTCTTTCATTCAAGCGTCGATGATATTTTTTAATTTGGTACGATAAATAATGAATATATTGATAAACATCGAATCCAATTAGTCCCTTTTCACCGAACATAATCAAAAGACAATATTTCAATTTTCAATCAATTCATTCGAGTATAAAAGAATTATAGCAATAGTTGATTAAAAATCTTATGCAAACGTTTGAATACTCAACAATTTAACAATTGTATTTTATTCAAACTTACAGAACCGGACGTGTAGACGGCCACTATTCTCCAGAAACATATCACCTGCAGCCAGGGCGAATAGAAGACTACGTGCCCGGCAACTGCTCGATCCAAGAAAAGGAAGCCAAAGAGGTAAACCAAAACTCACCCTAATCAAAACCCTAACAATAGTCATAATAACCGTAGCAGTTAACCGCAACCCGCGGAAAATCACATCACCCAATCGCGCCCATGCATCGACGCGATTTTACACACCTACAACCCCGTTATTCAAAATAACTTTCACCATCGCCAAAGCGTCTATTGTGTCACGGCTAAATCGACTCGCGACCCCTTATAAAGACGACGCAACGATCAAAGTGTCGCGCGGAAGTATCCACGCCGCGTGGTCGTAACAAACGGAGTTTCCTAAGGCTTCCGCGAAAGCGGCCCGATTAACGAGTGAATTCCGCCGTATAACGCCTCGGGGATCGTTATTAAATGCGCGTGTATGCGCGCGTGTATGCGGGAGTTGCGCTCGGATAACACGCGGAAACAGCGAATCACGTTTCATAAGTGCCAAATTTATCCGGCGCGCGTGGCCGTGCCTAATTTCCGTAATCGGATTAGGGTGTCGCTGAAAACTCGTGTTATACGGGTTACACGTATATTCTACGCGGTGTGATTATTATTGATTCTGCAGGCTAATTAGCGCGACTTTCGGGCCTGGGTTTATTGCGTTATCGGTTTTATTGAATAATGCTCGTGTGCGAGGAAAACATTGTTGGAGAAAATCGGTCCTGATTTGAAGGGGAGAGTATATCGATTTTTTGTATAAAATTAGATTTTTTTAATACAACAATTGAAGAAGATAATTTGAAAAGTGTAGGAATTTTTAAAGTAATATATTCTTATAAAATGCATGCACTTTATTATCTATAATTTATTTTGATTGGTTATAAAATATATTTCTCTAAATGAGTCAGATTAAAACTTTAACTTGTCCTAAGTAATAATTTTGCAATTTAGCGGACACAAATAATTTTTCGATATATTTAAAATAAAACTACAGAGGGTTCTATAATGTTCGATCCATTTCTATAGTAAAAATGGGATTGTTTTTAAAAAATATTTTAAATGTTAATCAATCATTGATTTCAATTAAAAAATCTAACGTAATAAACTTAATTATACGTAATATCAAAATAATTAAACATTTTGGATATTTTATCTCTTTTATTCTCCTAGAATATCTGAACAAAATTATTTTATCACTTATGTCTAAACATTTTATTTAACATATATATACGCTCCCTTTGAATGAATTAAAATAATAAAAAAATTATTCGTTGACAATATTTTCTCAGCAATGCGTAAATTATATCGATATAAATGTGTTGAGAATATACAAGCGAAATGTAAAATTAAGATAGTTGAATAAACTGTCGTGAGAATCGTACATGATAGTTTGCAATGGCTTTTCTTCCAGCCGCCGTCTGATCTCACTTGGGCGAAGCGGAAGGTAACGATGACATACGAACTTTAAGCTACAAATATATATATATATATTTACACCTTTATTAACTTTATTAATGCAGAGTGTTTCTGTTGTGGTCTTTAAATTCGTGCCGTGTGCGAAAGGTCACTTGTTTGGCGTAGGGAAATGTAACTTTTTTTCTCTATCCGCGTAATGCAAACTTATACATATGTACAGAATCAACTTTTAGATGCGAGCTTATTTTTAATTTATCTTGTGGGATTCTTCTTTTAACAATTAGACGTTAAGATGTTTTGGTTTTTTAATCTACTGGATGTTCATTATACGTTTTCTTTATTAGCTTCCGTAGAAACGCTTCTAGATATTTTCTAATCAAAGTCTTTTATTTTGCAAGCAGGTGTCATCTATATTGTTTTTGAGTGTTATGAAAACAAAGCTAATATTTGCCTTGCGAGAAATTTCGCAAATAACAAAATCTTAATAGATGGCCTCTACTCAATTTTTTGTTTACAATTTTAGTTTAAGTTAACGACAATTTCTTTTTGAACTATTAATAGTATTTTTTTAACTTAACTAGCGTAGAAACGACGCATAGTATAATGCATTATTTTAATCCTTTTTTTCTAGTGGTGGGACGAGGTCATGGACATATTTGACGGGGTACGCAAAATTTTATTCTCAGAAAAATGAAATAATCTAAGAACGAAAATCGTTTGTGGGCAAACGATCTTGCACTTTTACTCTTTCTTCGCAGTTTCGTTTTTTATTAACCTATACAACTTTTGCCCTATTATATTTATCCATACTAATATTTCATTTTTTTTCTTTTTTAACAATCTAACTCGAAGGAAAGAAGGTATTAAAATTATGTTTGAGAATTGTAATGAATATGTAATTAAAAATATATGTTCTTCAAAATCTTATATGTTTTTGAATCTTAGAACTCACTCATATCATTTGATTGTATATTTATAAATGAAACTAATAGTAAGGAGATAATTTACATTCTTCATGAAACATAGAAATATTTTTTATTAAAATTCACGAATTTTAAGAAACTAAAAAAATGACTATTTAATAATAGCTAATGGCTAAACAGTGCTTAAAAACATTTTAAATTTACAATACAACCTAATACATTTTATCTTAAATACTTATAACTTGCGTTTGCGAAAGTTTAATACCTTCTATTCTTAAAACAAGAAACTGCGAAGATAAGTAAACACTGATATTTAAAATTGTTCTTGTCGATCGATAAAATTATTGAAGAATTGAATAGACTATATAATAACTTAATATTGCTTTGAAATCAATTAAAAAGAATTAAATTTTAGTTTATTGTTAAGCCGATCGACATTAGATTTTGAACTGAAGTGGGGTTTATAGTGTACAGTAATTACATTTGCAATTTTGCTTTGAGTACTGACACCTTTCACGTAATTGGAGTGCAATACAAGTGGAAACGTCTCGCCTGCCTACTCACAGTATAATTTCTCCTAACCAGTAATGTAACACGTGAATTGTCAATGCATTTTTTTCGTCATACTTTAAAAAATAATGAAAAGGGAAAACTTTTGTACATGTGTGTGACGTTTACAGCACATTTTCTTTTTATTTTCTTAATGTGTTAAAAGCGTGAAATTCCATTTGCAAATGTTTAATTGCGCCTCTAAATGAGATTAACGATGCTTTCGTCGGTGCCGAATTAACTGGATTGAATTCCATTTATTCTCTTCAAGTTCAATTATACATTAAAATTCAATCAAAGGTTTCAATCCTTAGAGTATAATTACATTTTTTTTTAATTTAACAGGGCAGAATAATACGATTTCATTATCTTGACTATTATAACTGAATATATTTTTTATTTTTATTTAATCGATTCTTTCAAATTATTTATATTATTTATATTATATTAAGCTTGTAAATATTATAAAATATAATTAGTAAATGTGTTAATTTGATACCTTAATTAAGAAAGCAAATAACTACTGAAGAACTTTAGAAAATCTTAAGATCATATTTTGAGATAACCATATTTAAATATATTGCAATATTGATAACCCTGAAAGAAAATTATCTTCTTTTATCGAGGCCCTAGATTATTTTCCACGGTAAACTAGATAAATCTACATAGTTCTCGATTATTTTCCACTAGGGAACGCAATATTTTCTTATAAGTAACATATTATAAATTCTACAACATATATCCCAACAACTACATTATTGTTGTCATAGTACATTATAAATAACACTTTAAATTGTTTAAAGAATGGTACTTCATGTAGTACTGTAGTAAATTCAGTTTCTAATCAAGACTTAATTCCTAATAACTTTTTTATGCAATTATTTAATGTCTGCGTAAAATAATGATCTCACCCGAAAACGATCACTTTGAAAAATAAAATCTGCTTAATGATATAAAAATCTGTATAATGATTAGTGCAAATCATCATACTAACACTATGTTGCCGTTATTAACCAATATATTTGAATGATATCACGTACAATATTTTTTGGATTATAAATGAAGTGGAACATTTATTACAAATTGATTAATGTACAATAATTATGAAAAATTATTTTACGGTCTATCTATAAATTTGTATTGAAATTCTAAGAAGTTAAAGTAACATTTGTCTTTATATAAACGAGAGTTGATGAAGAGTTACACTTACTTCATTAGAAACTGAATCCCTGATGGTATCTAACACTTTAAATTTGTTTAGTTTAAATTTAATGGAAATTAAACACGTAATATATTACGAGTATAAACGCAGCAGTTAAAAAACTGCCCTACAACAAGATTTTCAAAAATTCTTCAAAACATCTCAAATACCAATAACCACCTCAAAGTAACGATCGTAATGAACTCTGTGTCCTTGGGTGTGCTCTCTGTGTCTCTGTCGAACGCACGTCCACGTGTGTGTCTCTTCACTTCTCTCCGACTGGTCTCTCTTCTGTCTTCGCACCGTCTCTTCCATAAACAAAACAAAAACAATCGAACAACCCGCTCCCACCAAAAAACCAACCAACCACCACCACCACCACCAAAGTGGCTGGACGAAAACGGACGCCTACAGACCACCCGAGGAAGCCTCAACGAATCCGGCCTCGTCAACACCACGACAACTCCTACTACGACGACACTCCTCCAGCGTTCGTCCAGCGCTCGTCCGTCTCTACAACCCTACCGTCAGCATCAACAGTCAGCTCAGCTCTCTCAAAGTGTAAGCAGGCCCGCGGTAACCTCGCATTCTCGCTCGCTGCGCGGGCCCTCGCCCCTCGGCCGTCTCTACTCCAATCCCTCCTCTGTCACCACTCAAAATCGCCGCGCGCCCGCCAACTCGAGGTCCCAGGTGTCCAACGGGAAAATCCGCCGGGACCTCGAGCTGAACGAGGAGCAGCAAAGACTCCGGCAATCCAGACTCCTCGAGAGCCTCTTCGAGCTGGCCAACACACCGGGAGGCGGTGGCAGAGCACCCGCGAGACCGCGCAGCGGCTCCACGGGCGAGACCGAGCACCGGCTCATCCAGCCCCTGGCCCCGGACGAGCCCGACGACGACGACTGGGCCTTTCTCACCCTGATGGGCCCGGTCGACGCGCTCGCGGCTCTGCGCTCGTCGCGCGCGGCCCTGGCCCAGGCGCGCGCCGCCACCGCCACCGCCCAGAAGCAACAGCAGCTGAGAGCGACGGCGAGCGTGCCGGTGCAGCTGCAGCAGCAGCAGCAGCCGCAGCTGTCGTCTTCTGCCTCCTCCTCCTCCTCGGTCACGAACTCGTCTTCCAACGGCACGACCACCTCCAACACGACCAATCACGCCGCGGTAGCGCCCTCCTCTTCTTCGTCTCTGCTGGTTAGAGGGAGCGGCGCGCTGCACCTGCATCTTACGCGTGCACGCAATTGTATACACTGTGGCCTGTCGCACCGCGCCGAGCACGAGGATTTTCTTTCATTTCTTTTGTCGTTGTAGCTGTTCGTGGAGATACTCGTTGAGATTTTTGTTGTACGGGGGAGCGATTGTTGCTATGCGAAGAACACCCTTTTGTCTTCTTTTTCTATATGATGGATGTGCTATGTTTATCTATTCTGTATATCGTTTTTTTTTTCGTATGTTCCCTCTTCTTATTAGAATTTTGCACGTTGATCGACAATGGCGATCTGTCTTTTGTCCATTGTCTTTCTTTTATTTTTTCGTTGTACAAAGTATACTTTTAGGAACACGACATTCACATTCAAACATTTTTTATGCAAGAGATCATATCAATAGATACATATTTTTGAAGAGCGGTTTTGTAAAATAATTGGAGATATATAGTTAAGAAATATTATCGTTAACCTATGATAGGTTAGCGCCAATAGATAATACGCAAACTGGCTATAACTAACTTACTCCTGGTATAAGGTAAAGCATTGTAGGATTGTAAAGTAAGAGTATTTTTTTGGCATTTGCTTAAACAGCAATAAATAAAAATTTATTTTTTGAAACACTAACAAGGGCAATTAAGTCTACAATAAACATACTAAATTAACAAGCAATTATTACTTTAATTTATTACTTTTCCAATCATCAGTCGAAGAAGTCTTAAAATAGTAGATAGGATTCTGCATGACTAATTGTTTATATTGCCTTTGTAACAAATAAGTAAAAATTTTGACAAAAAATCAATCATTTATTAGCTAATCAAAAATTTTGCTTTACTGTTATGCCAAGAATAAGAAAGTTGTGGAAAATCTATATGTTATAGATTGCCAGTAGCTTATCATGTGTTAATGTATCTTTAAATAAAAATATTTAATAGTCTATAGCTTCTGTATATTAAATCATTGATCAGTATTTGTGTTTGACACTCAAATATCTTTTCTCGTTACCTTTGTTCACTCGATTCACTCGTTCGACTTTGCTTCTGAGCTTATCTATGATTCAGATACACTGTCTTGTGTCATATTCATTCAAGTTTGATAAGTGTAATGCGTAGAAAAATTACTTTTCTTATCTATGGCGTAAAATATCATCTCTCCTGATTGCTTTTGAAGTAAACTTTGCGGAACGTCTCTGCTTTTATTTGAAGCTAGAAGTAAACTTTTCATAGTCAACCAGTCGGCTTGCATCGTTTATATGTCAGTAACATCAGTGCTTCAAAACATTTTCACAATCAGTAACAGACATTCATCTACAAACCCTGACAACCTTACTTATTATTACTATACTTATACAATATACATACAGGATTTGTACAAAATATGGAAACCCTGAAATTTCTTAAAAGGAAAGCATATTTTCTGTAAACATTCAAGGAAAATATGTATTTATTTCAAGGTTATAAAAAAGGTATTAAATTTGCTAATCAGATTTCAAGTTTGAGAAAACTTTATAATTTAATGTTTTCAGCGAAAGTGCTACCATTTCTAAACATCAGCGTTTCCATATTTTCCACACACCCTGTACATCAAAATAGAAAAAAGTTTCTATAATGAAAACAAATTTGTTTTAAACATTATTTAATTTACATTTATTTACATTTAATAATTTTATCTATTTTATACAAAAACAAAAAATAAAATAATTTACATTTTATTACATATTTTATATGATTACTGTAGCAAAAGTTATGATAATAAAACCTACTTAATTATATTCGCTATAAATACTGAAACACGTGCGCATTAATGAATACAATATACAAAACAAATAAATACACAATATATGTACAAGTAAATGGTAATTAGTAGATACTTTGAATCTTTAGATTAAGTAAATTATTTATGATGGTTACCAAATTTGATGTTGACAATTACTTCCCTCCCCAATCTTAAGTCAAATTATTTTTCCTTCTTTTCTCATTTCTTTATATGTGCATCTTACTAACAGCACGCTAACACTAACAACAAACGAGAGCTTCTACTAAAGTGGAGCCTGCTTAAACACATCAACAATAAACCTTCATAAAGTGAAATCATGCCCAAACATATTAGATATCACTACTACGATAATTCACTACAATTTCAAGACAATATATGTACATGTAAAACATACGTTTATAACATTACACAATTTGAATGTCGTACATTATCGTAGAAAACCCCGCTATACGTTTAGGACTACTAAAATTCTAGCACGTGTAATTAGCATGCACTACATGTGTTAATATAAATATATTAATTTTAATAAAGACTAAAAAATAATAATCTCCTTAATTTTGCAGCCATTCGAACAGTCCAATACACACTCGCCCAAGTCTTATATGACTCAGTAAGTATAATTGTACTATTGCTTCATAGAGGGGACTAGCGCATTTTCACGAAGCTTTTTTTAAAAACTTCTTTACCTGCTAAAGATTATTACATTAACTACAAAAAGATCTCTTTAATTATCATGACGAGCCGAAAGTTTCGAAAATCGCAAAGTAGTAAAGTCGTAAAGTTCGGCCGCGCTAGTCCTTGTCTCTCCGCACTGCTGAAAAATTCATTACCGCGGGAGTTCGCTAATTTTTAATGCCTCTTTTTTTTTCTCCTGCAGCGCTCTGAAGGAGTCGGGCTATGAAAGTGACTCGACGCTTGTCTTCCGTCGTCGCGAGGACGCCAGTCCATTGAGTCCTCTCGAGCAGAGGATAGCCTATAAGACCGTTCAGAAAGGCGGCGACGTTCCCCTTCATGGTCTTCGCAAGCCGGCGCCCGAGCGTCCCAAAGGTAAGTTTCCTCTCTTTCTCTCTCGAGAAGTTGAAAAAAAAATCTCCATGGAAAACTCCGTCGTAGAATAGAATAGGCTTCATTAGGAATAAGAACGTCTTCCTTCGCTCTTCTATTGACATACATTGAGAATTTTATTTCTAGAATCTTGTTAGTTTGCTTTAGAGTGTTGGTTAAATTACGTACTGCCTTCTCAATGAATGCTCAGTAAGAAAATAGCGTTTCCTTAACTTCTTTTATTTTCGAATAACTTTTCTTTATTACATTTTGTAATATGGTGACAGCGATTTGACTAATTCGGCATGATTTCGAAGTGGGGAAAGTTAGTACATATATCTAATAACCGTATTATCATATGAACTTTATTATAGTATATAGTAAATATAACAGTTTTTATTGCTCAGGTATAGAATGTAAATTAAGTAGTAGCGTCTATAGGCGAGGCATGAAAACGGCTTTATATTATTTTACGTGCCATTGATTTTCCTAAATTGCACGTTTTTTTATTTGCACACCTTTTCCTCATGCCACTTTTATTTTAGAACCCGTATTTTATTATTTTTTATCTTTATATTGTAGAAAAAAGCTTTTATCATTTTTAGTAGGCTATATTTAGTTGTTATGGCTTGCGAATTCATCGATGATACGCTGCAGTTTTTTTATTTGATTTATATTGCTCAACTGAAATTCATTTAGCACCACTCTTCTTCTTAATAAAATAGTTTTTCAAGGATTCTCTGGCAATATATGATAGTAAAAGTTTGTTTTCTATTGTATTCATATTGGTAAAAGAAAATAAATCTTTATGCATTTATATCGTCAAGGCCCCTTATTCTTATCAATATTAACATTTTTTCTGGACAAAGAAGTAAATTGACTGTTTGTAAAGAATTTTGTTTTGATAAGAAGAAACGAAAACACTATTTTATTAAGATCTTTCACTCTATCAATATCGGTACGCCTATATCATGCCAATGTTGCCGAAATTTATTTTCTGACGTCACGTTTTTATTCTCTTTTCTGATTTTTTACTTGCACTTTATCACGCACCAAAATTACCAGCGCAAGTGCTATCCTCACGTCACACGTATATTCACACTCGAACCGCAATCAACCAGTAATAATAAAACCGAACTAAGGATCAGCGCACGCTTGTACTACTCTTCTGGATCAAAGACATCAAGTCATCTATCGATCAGTTCGACCACACTTTACTATTTTTGAAGACTCTGGTGACCGGGATATCTTTACTTTTCACAAATTTCCGAGCTTCGTCACCATTATCTTAAAAATCAAAGGACGTCGCAAAACCACAAGTCTCTGAAATCTGTCCACAGACGACACCGAGATCGAGTACTTTCCGATCTCGCCGACCTTGACGAGGATTCGCGTTCACAGGAAGAGCAGCTGCAGCTCGGCCACCACGGCATCGCCCGCATCCTCGATCTCGTCGTCGATGAACGTCTCGCGCATACCCGTCAGTTCTATGGCGTCGTCGACTGCCAGACGACCCCATCAATCGCTCTCCGCAAGAAGCAGTAGTAACAATCCTCCGTTGGTTAGGAAAAACGCGCTCGCGAATGCCGCGCCGAATCCTTGCTCCCTAGCAAACGGTACTAAAGTGCCCTCGCCGCCCAAGAGGAAGTCGTCGCGCAACAATCGAACCCTCAGGCTCTACTCTAATAATTCTTCCTCGAAATCACAAGACCCGCATAGTCACAGGCACGAGCAGTGCTTCGTGGAGGAACAGATTTCGAACATACGGCTGCTGAAGGAGAGGCTCAACTCGAATCTGGAGAAACACCAAAGGGACAGGGAAGAGCTGCAAAAACAGAGGATCATCAGAACCTCGTCGGCTAGTCCAGTTTCGTTCGCTAGACGACCGATTTCAGGTATTTCCCTGGACGCGAGAAAGAGAAGATCAGAGCCTTGTTTGTCCCGTAGTCCGGTTTGCGACTCCAGTGACATATTGACAAGTCGCGCCAAGTATAGAATTTCCACCTCGGCCAGTCCAGTTGCCAGATCACAGAAGGTACCGTTGGTAAAGAAACCTACGGAGGTCAAATCCACCATCGGCAGAAGTACATCGAGAACTTTGATTGCCGGCTCGTCGAGAGATTTAAGGGGCGTCGACAGAGTCTGTCAACACGTATCTAGAGCGAAAACGACGAGTTCAGCCCAGAAGAAGGAGCAGAAAGCACGTAGAACGAAGAAGGATCAAGAAGAATCTTGCAAGAGACTTAGTAGATCGACGGCCGACTTGACGTCGCCTGTTGAAGTTCGAAGGGTCCTCCAGAGACAGAAGGAAAAGGACAGACACCCGAGAGCCGTAACGACGAAAGTACTCTCCTCCGGAACAATCATTAAAAGTTCGACTGCTCCGTTTACCTCAAGCATCGGCAGCAGCAGGCTGAAATTAGACGAGAAATCGTTAAAGGTGACGGTGGCTATTTCTCCGAGGGGTAGAGAAATTTTGAGAAAACCGGCGGAAAGTGGAAAGAGCACTTTACCTTCCAGGCAAAAGAATTTAGTTGCGGAGAATATCAGCGAAACTAAGAAGAGGAAAATAAAAGATAAAACTCCGTCTATTAAAAAATCGGAATCAATACAATCTATATCTGACAGTAGAAGTAGTTCAAAACCGCGTAAGGAAGTAAAAACGTTCGATACACAGATGCTGAATAGAAACAAACTAAGTTCAAGAGACTCGAGTAAAACTAGCAGTTTAGATCGGATGAGAACTACCGAAAGAATGACAAAATCGGAAATTGCCACTCCCACTTTAACAGTTGATCTGCTCAGACAACACCAAGAAGCGACGATGTCAGACTCATTCTTCCAACACCTATTCTTGAGAGATATTCTTCTAACTTCCGCTCAAACTAATCCCCCACGAAAGTCTTCAGTTCTCGATAGAGCACGCATGTTTCAAGAGATAAGCTACAGTGACAGCTACCGATCCGAGCCGTCCCTAAAATCTCTCAGCATCTATCTGACCAACAAAAGACCGGTTTCGAATTCGCGATTTCGCAACTGGGAGCGCGAAAGCGCATCATCCAGAAGTTCTAGTCCTTATGGACTGAGGTCATCTACGGCTGCCCTGTCGAGATTCCACAAATACGACAGTTTATTAAGAGTCGATGAATTCGGCTCGTCAAGCTCGCTGCGCGGTAGAAGTCCGGATCTGACTCGCGAGTGTCCAAAAGAGAGAAGCCTGAGCGAGCCTCCTCTGAAGACTCTGAGGGAAAATTCGGATCTGAGTCCAAGGAGATCGCCATCTCCTTCCCCGGTTCGAGCTCCATCAAGTCGCAAGATTCAGGGTTTAAAACAAGGTGATTCGGATAGCGTGAGCGAGAGTTTGACAAAAAAGTCAAGGGCTAGAAGCGCTAGTGAAATGGATTACATTTATGGACATAAGCAGAATTTTGGATCAAACCTATCCTTGACCAGAAGCACGAACTCGCTCATGAATTTCCCGATCGATCGCGAAGACTATCAGCAGTATATCCTGGAGAGGCTGCACTCCAGACAGAAATCCAAACGTTATAAGGACTTATACGATTTCTACACGAGTTTGGAGAGAATGGGAAAACTCGAGAAAACTACTTCGACCAATGAACTGCGACCAAGGTTAAGAAATGAAGAGATCATAGATTACGAACGCTGGAAGCAAGTTAGAACGAAGGAAAAGGCAGAACAAGAGCTGAAGGATCTTTATAGAAAGTTAAAATTGGTTCAAAAGGAAAAAGATTTTCTGTTTTCCACCCGAGATGTCGACCACTCCAAGTGGCGCGGTGACTCCAGTCTGCGATGTAAGGAGAGATCGGTAGAGAACATCAGAGAGCAGTTTCGAAAGTTAGCCAAAGAGGAAAGTGAATTGGAAGCAATCAGACAACGAGAAATTGCTTCAAAAAAGGATACCTATAAGCCACTTTGGCGAGGAAATTCAGTGATTAACGTGGCAAATACTATGACAAGAAAAGCTGCGGAAAAAGCGGACTTTGATAGATCATCGTTACAAGCATCGTTGCAGAGAAGCCTCGGAGGTAGCAATAAGTTCTGGAGCAGTTTGACCATCGAGCAGGTTACTGCTTTAAAAAATCAGCTGAACGATATTTACGGAAACGACCCTATCAATCCAAAAAAGGTAATTAAATCAAAATCTCCAGATCCACCCACGCGCAGTTCTCCAACACCTGTTACCAATGGTATCTCAGATTCTCGAAAGGATCATCTGGACGAAATAACCTCGTACTCCAAACGCACTAGGAAAGAAACCCTTATCTCAGATAACGAACAATCGATGATATCAGTCTCAGACTATGAAATCGTTGTACCGAAGAAGAAAAGAGATGTCTCTCCAGACGACTTGGGTCTGCACGTCCGCTGTCACTCTATGATCGCCCAGAATCGTCCAAGGCGTGGTCAGGAAACCGACGCGATGAAGCGTAGTGGCTCTATAAGTCGAGTCTCCAGCTTGGAGAGATCGCAGTCCGATCGCGTGCCCAACTCCTCGCCCATGAGCGAGGTTGAAAAGAAGCGTCTGTCGTTATCTCTAGGCAAGGAGATGCTGGAGAAGGTAAGCCAGAGACTGACCTCATCGATGGTCCGACCACGCGAGACCCGCGGTGCCCTAGCCGCTGTCCAGGCCAAGAGCACTTCAAGCATATCGCCTAGAACCTGTTCGTCCATGGATGCACCGACCAGCGATGATAAATCAAAGAACGACTTCGTCCTAGTCCTGGCTCCCAGCGACGAAGGCCCGGAGCAGATGGAACGCGTCGAGAGGGTCATGAAGGAGTGGTCCAAAAAGCCACCCGTCGCTGCAATCACCCCACCCGAAGTAACAGATCAGCTAGACAGCGCGACCGAGAGCTCGGACACATCGGTACGCACCGTTGTCCGTCGCTCTAGCGAGTGCGACGACCTGCTCAGGAAGGTCGAGTTCTACGAAAAAATCGAGGAGCATAAGGACCGAGTCCGCAAATCCACGAAAACCGCCTGCAAGCTCTCGTCCGCCCAGAGCTTCGCCGATCTCAAAGAGCTCTTCGGCGAGTGCAGCTCCGCCAAGTATCGGACCCAGCCGCGCTCGCGCTCCGCTTCGCCTACTTTCAGAGCGGAACAAATAACGACCACCGATGCCCACGGCAATGACAGAGGAAGAAGCTCTTCCGCCTCGCCGGACGTGGTCGCGAGCACGCGACGCTCGTGCTTGGGCAGCCGTGACCGCGGCTCCGACTCCGCGCAACTGGCCGCGCGACCTCGCAGTGTCAGTCCGTATCGCGTCGCGTCGCCCTCGGACTACTGCTACGACTCCTCGGGCAGCCTCGAGAGCCTCTGGCAGCGCTGCGGCTCGCCCGATCCCGAGAAGTACTGGCGCTCCTATCTGAAGCTCGTGCGCGACGGCACGGTGCGTCGGCTGCGCGCCAAGTTCGAGAGCCTAGAGGAATTGTCGCACGCCGGTAGACGGAGATTGGCTTTGGCCCCCAAGAGATTTCAAAGTGACCCCGAGTTGGCCAGGAATCTGCTGAAGAAGGTGACCGACACGACCAAGAACTACATCAAGCCGCAGGAGATACCGGATGTCGCGTGGCTGCGCAGGAAGTACGAGCCACCGCCCAGGGGTAGAAGGCGCAGAGGTGGAACCTCGCCGATACCGAGACTACCCTGGAGACTGGAGGATCTCACCATGCCCCACATCAACGTAATCAGCAAGACCGCCGAACTGAAGGATTCGGCTTCGCGAAAACCCTCGAACTCCGTGGCTCGCAAGGAGGAGACCAAAGAACTGGAGGCTCGCCGGGCCGTGAATCGCGTGCGCGAGATGTTCGAGCGAAGCGCGAGCCCCGACTCCAAGGCAACGTCGATTCTCGGGGAGATGTTCACATCGGCGCCCAACGTGCACGAGCTCCGAGACATCGCGCCCTACCTGGCCGGTCGCTGGGTGGCGCATCAATATCCCAGTCGCTACGACAACTCCCGATCGCTCTCCTCGCCTCCCGATCTCTCGCGCGAATCCGAGGATTCGTCCCAACGCTCCAAGAGATCGATCACTCCACCCAGTCGGAAGAAAAGATTCGCCTGTTCGAGGGCTTCCTCGACCTCTCCGGTGCGCCCGCGCACGCCGGTTTCCATTCTCAAGCAGTCGCCGCCGCACTCGAGCAGCGACGTGTTCGCCAATCAGCCGTTCGACCCGAGCAAACACCGGCCGAGATTCAGGTATCAGCCGACACCGCCGCCTTTGCCCCAGCTACCGTCGCCCTCGAAGACGCTGATGACGACGACGACGATGCCGAGATACAGGAGTAGAAACTGGTGTCCGCCGATACCGACCTACAGTGCCAGGCCCACCGTCGTTACCTTCGAAGGTCCGGATGCTAGGCGTAGAAAAGCATAAGCGCGTTTTGAGGGTTTTTTAAAACTTTTGCTTTCGTTCTTTTTATTTGTCTTTTTTTTTTATTGAGTATGTATGTGTTAAAGATTGCCGCGTTTTTCTATATTTTTTTTTATTATTGATACGTGTATTATATTGACGCCAGCTGCGCTGTTAACATCTAGAGCGAAACGGCGACGTACCAATATTGATAGAGACGAGTTCACTATAAAAATTTGATGGCTTTGAGAAAATACATGTGTGTACAAGCACAAGCCAATGAGAGCTTTGTTTATATATATATTTAAACTCCGGCGAGATCGTCGTCGCACGTAGAGAGCAGTAGAGCGTTTCACTTATTGTTTTTCCCGTTTTTTTGTTTTCTTTTTTATGCGCTCGTCCATTGTAGAGTACACGAATGCACCGCCACCACCACCGCCAAAAGCTCAACACTACAGAGGCGAACGCCAAGGTAAATTCTATCCCACATCTCTCTCCATCAATTAACCGATTAATTATTTTTTTTATTACTATATTTTTTTTTAAGTTACTGATTCATACACTTACATGTAGAGTTCACCATATAATCATTATTTTATGTTTTTTGTTTTGGCCGTGTGTCGTTATTTTTTTAATCTACATCTAAGTGTTTGGTTGTATGTTTAATTAAAGTTTATACAATACTTATCTGTACTAAATACTAAAATAATCTTGATTCTATATAATTTATTAAATTTTGAATATATTTATTATAACATTATTACTATAATTTGTATTATTACTATGACTAGATATTATTACTACATTTTGATAAAAATATTTCAAACTGGAGTTATACAATTAATATAATTTTCTTATTATTATTACTGAAACCAATAACTTGATTTTAATATTTTAAAACTAACAATATAAACTATATAAAGTTAACAGAAAATTATTATTGAGAGTATAAAGAACAAACAAATATACATACAAAATATTTTGATGAAAATTATCATGCATATTTCATCATACTCCAAAGAGGTCTATAAATTTTGGTAAAATTTTCACTGAACTGAGTTTATTGACTTTTCTGGACCGTATTCGACAGTACGATAATTCTTATCAAAAAATCATGGGTTGCGAATCATTTGATCCACTCTATTTGAAAACATTACTCTAAAAATCAATTCAAGAATCAAAATGGAAAAAAAGAACTCGAAAACCAAGACCAAGACCGACACTAAAATCAAAAGTGCGATAACAAAAAACAAAAAGTATAGGAAAGTTATGAACGTTTTTCGAAGCGGTTTGAAATTATGCTCTACTGAACGGTTCTATATCGACTTTGGCTCTCTCGGTCGTCCTCGATGAAAATAAACCTAAAAGTCTTCCCACCTGTCGAATCTTTGCGTATTCTTATACCTGGATACTTAACGAATATTTTAAGATCAAAATTAAAATCTTCGGTAGAGCTCCTATTTTTTAAAGTTCAATATAGTATTGTTTTGCCAAAACTGATTATCTGACTAATTAAATCATTAATTTTGATTAAACTAATTGGTCTACTAGTGAACTATTATCGGTCTATTTATATTTTAACCTTTTTTACGTTATTAATGATTATACTCACATGTCGTGTGCAGGGAAATTATAATAGTACATTATGTAACTAGAGAATAAAGTCCCTATTTACAGTATTTTAATAAAAGGTTAAATTATAAATAGACTAATAATAGTCAACTAGTAGACCAATTAGTTTACTCAAAATAATGATTTAATTAGTCAGATAATCATTTTAAGCAAAAAAAATACTATATTGGAGTTTAAAAAATAGGAACTCAACCGAAGATTTTCATTTTTGTCTTAAAATGTTCGTTAAGTATCCAAGTAGGTATAAGAATACGCGAAGATCCGACATGTGCAAAGACTTTTAGGTTTATTTTCATCGAGGACCACCGTGCTCCAGTGTTAATTATTCTGTTATATTTAGTATTGGTCTTAATCTTGTTTTTGGCTCTTTACATTTCAGCTTTGTACTCTTGACTTGATTTTTACAAGAAAGTATTGAACGCTCTTAAAACCGAGTATATCAAACCATTCACAACTCAGCTAAAGAAATTATCCGCGCACAAAATGTATACATCGGTCGTCTCGACTAGTCACCACAATCAGACAATCATCCGTCACATTGTTCGGCCGTATCGCTTGCTAAGTCCCCCTTGCGAGTCCAGCTCGCATCAAGAGTTATACAGCATGCGATTGATGCCCCCTCAGACGCAATACACACATCCCACATAGCTCTGCATGCGAAAGCGCGATCGATTGCATTTTGCTGCTCTGCCCGTCTTCTCTCCGCTATATACCACGTATCCATCTCGGCTACTGCTGCTGCTCTGATTGCCCGCGTGTGTGTGCGTGTGCCTGTGTGTGTGTGTGTGTGTGTGTGCATACGTATGCACGTCGCTAATTACGCGGAGACCCAATTCGTACATATCTCCGTGTACGCGTCCCTCTATATCTCTGCACCTACATGGAAAATCCTCTTTTCGTATCGTTCTCTTTTTTTTTGTACGTGTACGCGGCGCTCTCTCATTAATCAGTCCCGGGAAAATGAAGAATATAGAGCGCGCCGCGGCGCATCGCGCCCGAGCAGAGATTTTAAATTGCCTGCCTTGGGGATGAATATATTGAATGGCGCGCGTGCGCATGCATGCATACAGCCGCCGATATTGGCTGCAGATGAAAATGACAAAGACCGGATTACCAATCTTGATTTTGTATACTTTATGCGGGGAATTTATGAGGGCGGAGGGAGCCGGCGTTACTATACATTAAATTTGCATGGTATTTCGTTGGGATTGAATGTCATTTTATGTATTATAAATAAGGTACATTCGAACTGTTGTTTATAATATTTTTGGAATTTATGATTATAGTATATCAATATAATATTATTTTTATAAAAGATAATTAGATTCATTGTTATCGTTGATAATTTATATTATTATAATAATAATGTATGACTATGTAATTAACGCATCATCAAATTAATTTATAGCACAGCAGAATATACAAAACGTCAATATTGTCTAAAATTTTTCTGATAAAATCTTAAACAAAATAATAACATTTTTTAATAAAAGAGATGTTGAGCTGTGCTGAAATATACATATCTTACTGGCATCAGGATTTTTATTTGAAATTAATCATTTATAAATAATTTCTAGAAATAATCAAACCTAATGTTCAAATAATTCCGTCCATACTACTAATATAAAATATATATACAACGCTTAAAATGTAGCTATTTGTATCGATAATCCAACTTTAACTTGTTTAACTACTATTTACCGCTGATTAAAAAGCCTGTCAATCGAAGTACCCAAAGAGATATTCTAAATAACCCCAACTTTACTTAAAATCCTCATGCCAATAATACGCTCCAAAGCATTTTCACATCGAATCAGAATCTCTGAAATCTCCGGCGCAAAAGCCCCGCACTCCATTCCTCCGCGTATATCACGCATAATACACCACGTTCTTCCGTATTTCTGCTCGGGCGAGCCTGCAGTGTCTGATGTGTGTACATGCGCGCATCGAGGCGGGTCGTCGTCTGCAAGCCCGCGCGCAAGTGCGTTGATCCCGCCCGACGCTATCTCACTCTCTCTGTTCTCCCTTTAAACGCACGCGTGTATGCAGTGTCAATCGACTGACCGATGACCCGCTCCGTCCCTCGTGTGTTACATTTTATATTTTTTTTTTCTTTCTTTTTGCGCTTTCTTTATCGATGAATCATTGCTGCTCGATCGCGCGCAGCTGTGCAGATGCGAGGAGCTTGTTAACGTCGTGGAAGTTTCGTTTGATCTGGATGATCGGAGTTTAGTCGGTTCTAGGCGTAATTAGATTGACTCCGAGACGGGGGAGGGGTTTTCGCGGGCGTCAAGCCAATGGTTTAATCGAGCGTTTTACGCGTTTAAGGCTTGAGGTTATAAATTATTGCTTTATTTTAGAGTGGAGGGGTTTATTTTGGGACGTGATGCGCGGATGTGTCGGTCGAGTGCGTGTGCGAAAATATTTTTGATCGATGTAGAATGAAATTTTTGAATCGATTATTTGAGTCCCTTCTGGTTGTACAAGGATGAAAGAGTTACTGTTAATTGTTTTGAAATACTGATTTAGTGCTTCTTAAGAGTAGCTTGTTGTTCGAGTAGTAGTAGATTTAATGTTTAGTCAAATTTAGTTCTTATTATTATGTAAAAATGGTATTTTAAACTTAACGAGTCTAATTATACTCTCATATTATACCGAGCAAAATATATAACATATTATATACAATGTACTTTGAAATGTTATTGTTTCAATAAAAAGCCATGTTACGTAATTTTTTGTTTCTCCAAGAGTTACTTTATTTTTTCACCGACATACAAAAAGCACGTAGTCACAGACACAATCCATCTTTTCACGCACGAAAATAGCTCGCAACGGCCTTTTCATAAAGTTCCAAAGTCAAGGACAGAAAATAAAGAAAAACTGGTAATCGCAGCATTTAGCACCCGGCTCCTTAACGAGCCTTATACACATAAGTCTCTAAATGACTTAAACGTCGCGTTCAAGAGAAAATTCAAGATCAAAGCAATTACTCGCAAACTAACGGGCTCCAACCAAGAATTAAAGAGAAAAAAAAAACAGCGCCACGTCGCAGCGCTCCTTCGTTCCCGTCGAGCTTACTCTAAAAATACCGCCTGACTCGGTCCTTCTCTCGCTCTCCGATAATCGAACCAACGCAAAACCAGCTGCACCAGCGAGTCGATAAAAACAACCTCTTCTCCTGAAAAAAAAAAAAAGAAAAGCCCTCCATATCCGCTCAGCTCTAAACACAATCGCACAGAACAAAGGACCTACAAAAAAACACGCAAACGAGACTAGACATACACACACACGTAAAAAAAAGAATCCCGTTCATTGTCACGATAGTACCTTACACGTACACTCACATACAGAGAATGTCGAGTTCGAAGGTACGATGCGTGACGCGATTATCCGGCGCTGATAACGACGACGACGCGACCTTTTGAATGCCGCAGACAAGCGGCGACGCTGCGAGAATGAAAAATTATACATCGCGCGGAGGTGCTGCTACTGTTGCGAAGGTTGATTCTGACGGCGTCGCGCGCTGATGGAATAATCATCGCGAACGAGAATATGCTCGGAGTTTGTTATTGCCCTAGATGCTTTAGTTATGCATGCGGTGTGTAAGACATTGGCGAGGCGTGGTTTCGACTGCTGCGGGACTTGGTCCGATGCAGTTTTGTTGTGGATGGGAGAATTTCGGGTTTATGGGTGTTCTTGCGCGTGATTTGAGGCTAGATAAGCGCATAAAAGCTTTATGTGGTGTTCGTAAATCATGATAGTATTAATCAGCGAGATTCTGGAGCAGGTTATCGAAAATTTCGAAGAGAATTCAAAGAGATTAATACATTAGATTTTTTATTGAATTCTTGCTGTAACAAGTGTTCAAAATAAGGAAAAATATATTAGAAATGATTTATTTAATAACATTAATGGTATCGATCGTTTAAAAAATTGTATATTTGTATATAACAGAAATTGAGATATTTTAAAAATAGCGTGTAATAGTAAAAGTAAGTCAGTAACTAACATTAAAAGTTTAGTTGTATAAATTGTTATTGTCGTAAACATATTTTCTTAACGTTGTTCTTTTGATTAGAGTTTACGCAAGCACTGTTTTAAAGACAGAAAAATTATTCGACAATAAATATCTTATGTTTTTTTTCTAACTTAGGGTACCTACACTATCACTTTTGTAGAATATGTATGAAAAAATAATTGAACTGATCTATGGAACGCGTATGATAACTTGTTTCGCGAAAAACAAATCAATTTTGAAAGGAAAGTCGTGCTGAATTCGTATAAGTCGGTTCATATATAAGTAAAATAGGTCATGTATAGTAAGACAATGTACACTTAACAATAGGTGTGTAACGATAAGTCATAAAATTTTGAAATATCTTAAAAGTTTGGTTCTAGTTCTATTGCTTACTTAAATCTCAGTACTTGCGCTAGCCTAATGTCTCTTGGGCAAATATCGCAAACTTCAAACGAAAATTTCCAAATGGTTTATTTGAGTCCAGAACACTTATCCTTTATCTCTTCAAAACATTTTCACTTGACTTATTTTTGGGAACAGTAGAACGTTGTATATATTTACTTTTTGATAGCACAGATTTCAGTATGTGATTTTTATAACTGAACCGTTATTCGGTCGAAGCATTTAACGGATACGATGATTAATCAGAGGAAGTGAAACTTGTGATTAATCTTCCATCAATCCAGGAAATGCCAGTCTTTCATTAACATTTTTAAATCTCATTTCTCGGTGGCGTGAGTGCACGCGGAGATGCGCTTAATTTGTAAATCTAGTATGAACGGATATAGGTTTCGTAAAATGTATAATTTACTTAATAAAGAGTATATATGAACAGAAACAAATAAATTACTTGGAAATAATAAAATAACAGTTGATCTTCAGTAGAAGCATGCGAGGATATCTTCACGTGGACAACAAATATTTGTTATCTAATCTTCGTATGTTCTTGCAGCTATTTATGAAAAACCATGAATCAATATTATCATTCAATAAACAGATTGAAAATATCAATTTTATAACTCTGCATTGGTCACTGATTAAGCTTGATAAAGACAATTTTAAATAGTATTACTCGTATGCTTTAACATAAAATGAAGACTATAAAAAATTTATTTGGCTGCATCGCGTGCTTGTTATAATTAGATTTCGTGATTCATGTGCGAGAATGTGTACAATATACGAGTGACTGCAGTTTTAGTTAAAAATATAGTTTTCTACAGAACAATAAAACATCTTGTTTACGAAAATACTTCGTGGTAAATAAGGCCAAACATTCTAAATATCGAAATCAGCGCTTGATTACTTCTTAATTTTTATCACACATGTAGGCATTCATTTAGAACAATATAAAGAATATAACAAAAGACCACATTTGATCAATTTCTGTACAAATTTCCCCCAGAATTAAGAAATATTGATAATATAAACAAAAATTTGTATCGTAATACGGTGTAATAACAGCTTCTAC
Source organism: Gastracanthus pulcherrimus (assembly GCA_949152435.1). Classification (NCBI taxonomy): domain Eukaryota; kingdom Metazoa; phylum Arthropoda; class Insecta; order Hymenoptera; family Pteromalidae; genus Gastracanthus; species Gastracanthus pulcherrimus. The sequence continues at coordinate 178,491,748 of OX424575.1, read as the reverse complement.
AAATTGAGCGCATAAAGATTATCTGAAATATAATATTCGAATATGTAAACTTTGTGCACTATACAAAATAAATATTTTGTAACGTGTAGCAAACAATATTAATTACGAATACAGGATAATAATATTTTCTCATATTCTTCACTATAAACACCGTCGTTTCCGATTATACTAGGTAGGTACGTACTATAATAAATTCCTAACATCAAAATTACCGCTTAACTTTTCGTTTTTGGACACACACATATAAATAAATATACATGTATAACGAAATATGGAGCAATTTCGTGCAATAAAAACTCCAATAAAATAAACAAAATGATCTGAAAAACATTTTTCAATATTCCTGCATCACTTATATTTCTGAATCCATTTCTCTCTCATCTCAAAATCTATTCACCTTTCAAATATTAAATACAAAACCATCTTAACTCCTCGCCACGTTACACCGATCTCGATCGCGAGCAATTATCGATGACCTAATCGCCTCAATTATCGACGAAAAGTTAAACTCCCCCTCGCTTGCACGCACTCGCGCTCGCGACACCAGTCATCCACGAGCTCGCGCGCGGTTTGTGCCGCGCTCTCTGTTTTTTGAGTCACGTGACCGAGCAAACGTCGCGGGCCGCTCGTTGCGGGCGAGGAGTCGCGGGCAAGACGCTCGTCGAGGACGAGGCGCGCGCTCCTCGTCTTCTCGAGTTTCGGGCGTTTTTCGGCTCTTCGGGCGGTCTATGGCTGTTTGTTGGGTTATTGTTTGCAGTGAATGGGGATAAGTGAGGTGATTATTCGTGGTGACAGATAGAGTGTGATTATACGGTGTTCATGTGGTAATTTTGAGGAGTGCTTTGGGAGTGCTCGATAGCATTGTGCATTGATTTCACTATGGTTTGAATTGAAAGGGTATTGAATAGTTATGAGATTAGAAAACAGTTGTTAAATGAAATTTTTTTTATATATTGATACCAAGGCTATTTTAACCTCGTCTATTTTTACTTTTTCGTCTGCTTTTCCGACAATTATTTTAATTTATATTGGATGTAAACAACTAACAGTTTACTTTATAAACAGGTGCTCAAAGTGTTTTGTGTACATTAGATGTTTCTATTTTTTATTTATAAGCAATTATATAGTATTTACACAGTAGAATTGATTAAAAATTAGAGAATTTTAAGTAGATAAGGAATTTTGGTCCCAAGGCGTTAAAATAGATAAGATATCTTTGTTTTGTATATCATTATTTATTATGTGTATTTAAGTTTAAGATAAACATAATACAAAGTTTGCGCATTCGAAGATTAAATTTGACGTAAACTGTATGCATTTGCAGTTTATACTTGAAGCTGTTATTACACCGTATCATGATAAAAATTCTTGTTCATATTATCGATAATTGTTTAAGCTTGGGGAAAAATTTTAACAGAATTTGATAACATGTAGTCGCTTGCTATACAGTCCTTGATGATATTACAACGAAAAATCAATATTACGTGAAAAACAACAATTTATAACGTAAATTCCACGATAAAGCAAATCGCGACGTTTAGTAGCAGGATCACCGTAATACAATACAATTTTATCTTCGAACTACATATCGTGTACCTCGATTTTACAAAGCGCAATTTCCATTTTCAATGATTTCCCTCGTATGTACGCGCGCTATTCATCGTGATTTCGTATTCATAAAAAGCAGAACAAAAAGCACGCCTGTGTTTTTCGGAACCAATATACCCACCTTCACACCATTCATTCATCATCGAGCACACAGGCGCAATTAGCAGAAAAATCGAAAGAAAAATAGAATGCAAATTAGCGCGGCATTTATCGAGTATCGTCGGCAACGTGCAATGCAATGTGCCTCCTCCCTGATAAAAATTCTCGCGCGCGCGCGCGCGTTCGCGCTGAATTCCATTGATCACGAGCGCGTGCGTGTGCGCCATAATAAACGAAATGTGCGTTTTTGTGTTCGCCGGGCCGTAGCTACTTTAATAAACCAGAAGCGGAAGTCGATATGCGCGCATACTGATGTTTCTTTTTTATTTATTATGGACAAGAGGAGCGTTTTATTTTTTTTTTGGTTCGTAATGTTATCGGTGTTCAGCATGCGTGTAAAACAGCATTGTTGATGTATCGTTCGAATATTGCCATGTTAATAGGACAGTTGTGACAACAGCCGAGTGAATTTTAAGAAGTGCGTAGGAACTTGCGATGAGTTATCGAATTCTTTTGTTTTTCTGACATTGCAAGTACATTGAATATCTTGCGATGCATGATACACTTTTGAATGATTATTACAGGGAATATTTTAGATAAGATATTACAGGCTAAATATATCTTTTGACGACTGAATCGTGATGATTAATTTTTATTATTGATCGATTTACGTTTTCTATTGATATAAGAATTATTTATTAATAGTGTATCACTTTTTTAATTAAACTAAAATTAACGTAGATACCGCACTTATGAAATTTGCATGATTTTACGATAATATAATATCGCTACGTCACGTAATATTATATTTTATCGATATATTACGTCGAACATTCTGAAACTTTCGTTATCTCTAACTATGGAATTTATTATAAAAAATCCGATCTTCGATACTCAAAATAAAAATTCTTCTTATTACATCCTAACTTACATGTATATATATATATATATATGAATACACCATAATATCTACAAAAAAACAACCAAATACAATACACATCACACCTGCATCCAAGAACCCATTTCAAATCGCCCAATTACAAACCTCAAAGCAGCCACAAAACAAACGACCCTGATACCAAACACACTCTCTCCAACAAAGAAACATACCTCAAAACCCGCTCTCACTCTGCAACCTTCATTCTCAATTTTTTTTTTTTCCCCAATTACTCTCTCGCATAATACACTGCAGGCGCGCGCCAGATTTCACTTTTTTCCTAACCCCATTCACTCGGTCATTCCTTTGCGCTCGCGCTCGCGCGCTTCTAACGATCCGCGCGGTACAAATTAATTATGCCTACGCGCGCGCGAGGAGGAAAAACCGGCGGTGAAACGACGGCGCGCGCTCTCGAAAAAAATCGCTGCGCTCCACATCGCGATTAGCCTCCTGGCTTCCTCATTAGAATAGAATGACACGTCGGCGTTGTGCGGTAGTCAAGTGTGAGAGCGCGCAAGGTAGCAGTGCGAGTGTGGATGGGGGAGAGCGGGGCGGGATGGGTAAAAGAATAATTTTATTGTAAATGCATAAGGTTAAGGGGACTGGCCTGGGTTAAACCCAAAAAAAGAATTTTTCTTTACTAGTCCAGGAAACTTTTTATGTTTAAAAGCAATCAGTCTGAAAATATTTGTGCTTTATATATTTAGTAATATTTTACATTTTACCGTTGTAAAGCGTCAAAATTTTGATCCTACACGTCACAATAAATCACTATTTTCAATACTGTATTTATTAAAGTTACTGTGTTCCTCACACGATTGCAAGTGACATGATGAACGAAAATATTATTTTCGACGGTCATTCGACTCCTTTTGACATGTAGTCGAATAACCGATGCAAAATAAATTTTCGTTCAAATAATTCTCTGTTGAAACGTTTGCAAAGTATTATTTAATTTCTATAATATCTATGAACGATAGAAAATAGTAGATTGTACGATATGATCCATGTAAAGTTAAAATTGGAGCAATAGCAAAAATCTTTCTCTTTTAGAAAGTAAAAAACTACCCCTTCTAGTATCAGGGTACGAGGCAAATTGTAAAAAATCAAGTCTCGTGATCGTTAGATATTTTTATTCGAGGAAATATTATTGCAGCGACATCCTTTATCCAAACACTTTCTAGACAAAAATTATCTGTATCCCATTTCGCCCCGATCTTCCCAATAAACCATGTGTATTCATACACGGTCGCGTTGCGCGCATGTGTTCTCTCACGTATGTGGGATCTATTTTGCGCACAGGAAGATTATTTCCGGAAGTTCGTGTGTATATGTCTGTATTATTTGCCGGCGAGCGCGCGTCGTTAAGACAGAGAGGAGGAAAAAAAAGATGAATGGCTTAGCTGCGGGTGTAATTATCAGCTCGTAAATTCTGCGCGAGCGCGGCTTTCTCGCGCGGAATACACTGTAGATTATGTTTGTGTTGCACTCGTACTTACCGCGAGCGCTGCGTGGAAATTCTATTTTTTTTCCTCTTCTTTTTTATTATTCTTACGGAGTGAGTCGCCAGTTTTCGGCGAGATCCGCGCTCTCCTTGTTATTGCTGTAGGCTGCAGCTTTACGAGTTCGAATCTCTTTCTTTCTTTCATTTTTAATTGGACGAGGTGAAATGTTTGACGATCGTGAGTTGGGAAATGTACACGTGCAGTACGTTGTGATTACGTTTATTGTTTCGTGTAAGCGAGTAAAATTATATGGGGCAATAACGTTAAATGGTGATAGTAAATATTGCTCTTATGTTCATTAGAAATACTGCGAGCGTTCACTTTTACTCAGTCGTGTAATAAATTATTTTTAACAATGAGAATATAAGATAATAAAAAAATTGTATCAATTTAATTTGAAAATTCGATAAATGCTTCTTGCTTCTTTTGTTTGAAAAAGTGGTCGCTCATATTCCAGTACCGCTATCATTTTATCAATTTTAACATTGTAAATTTACATTAAGAAAAATCTGTATTTAATTACTTCGAAAATTCGATAAATGCTTCTTGCTTCTTTTGTTTGAAAAAGTGATCACTCATATTCCAGTACCGCTATCATTTTATCAATTTTAACATTGTAAATTTACATTAAGAAAAATCTATATGTAATTACTTCGAAAATTCGATAAGTGGCGAGAAGCCACTTTATTTAAAAATGAGGTCACTTGCATTTCAGTGGACCTACCGGGTTTAATTCGCGCTTTTGTGTCGGCGAAGGTAGCGCACAATATGCGCGAGGTCTGATAACTATACTATTCGTCGCGGGGGCGGGTTAAACTCGATTATGCCGCAAAATGGATTTTCCATCAAGCGTGAACGCATCGTTCTAGTCCTGAAAGAGTGACTATATAAACTCTCCAATTTATGCAATCTGATTAGGATTCTGTCAAAATAATGATATTACACCTTTTGTAATAAGCTTTCGAAATAAAGTACTTTTATTTTCTTGAAAGCGGCAGCTGCAAACTTAAACAGAAAAATAAGAATTTTTCGTTTTATTAAGGTTAAAATGTTGAAATGGTTCTACGATTAAAATGGATGATAACAATTATTTTTTTTATTCGTTAATAAGTTACTTCATAACAAAAGTAGGTTCATAAAGCTAAATAAATCCAACTATTAAAGTGTCAAGAGTACAATAACATGGGTAATACAGTGTAATTAAACGTATTCATAGTTTAATTTTCATAAAAGTTTTGGTTCCTAATACAATATTGTTTTTATTTATTATTCGCAATACTTGATGCACTTCTGATTTTTGAAATCTTGCTATACTTTATATTTTCATAACATTGTATAAACCCGAGGGGATAAACCACTCAAAAGTAAGTGCTTGAACGATTGCACAATTCAAGCGATTTCTGGCCATTTCCGGTGATTTTACGGACCACGATGAAATCAATTCCATGTTAGTACTTAATATTTAATATAATAATATTGAATAAATCATTTATACAATTAAACAACTAAATTTAATCTTTAAATTTTAACTCATTAAAATAATAGATAAAAAGGTAAAACTATAACTAGAATAAATAGATAAATTACGGTACTAGGAATATTTGTTATTTTTTTAAATTTATTATTTTCCAGAACAATATTTTTATCTTGGACAATAGGGGACTATAATGTGATGAGTACATACTGCACAACATTTATATAATCATGAATATCAATGGAAACAGGACTCAACATATTTTTATTTTTTATTGTATACCAGTGTCACAGCACACTAATAGTTTTAGAATTACCAGAAATATTTGCGTAATCGCTTGAGTACTCTGTCCTTTTCCAAGTTTTACCTAGCATATATACAAAAGAAATAACTAATCCTAAATAGCATTTAGACTTTTGATCTAATCTTTTAAACAAACAATAATCTCTTATTTAAATTTCATCCTATTTTTTTGCATTAATCATCACTCACGGGTTTTTGTTATTTTTCTTAAATTTCTTCTTTATGTCCCTTAAAACCTGGACAACGCATTCAGTTTTTGCTATTGTCATTAAGGTGCTTCAAATGTTACAGGATGTTTAAAAAAACAATTTTTATTATAATAAGCTATGATCTGATTATATAAGTGACAATGTATATAAAAAATAGACGCTGAAATTAACTTTTTATGAAAATACAATTAAGACATTCTTCTAACTTAATTTACTACAAAGAAAAATAGAAAAAATTATTAATTTCCATTCTTTTTACAAACGAATCATTTCTTTATCTTTTAGAGACGTACATTTTATCGACCATCAATCTGTATAAAAATTACCTAAGAATTCGTAAAAATGCATTTCACGTGACTAGTAAGCTAATACTACTACCAGAAACAAAATTAAACGCAATATCTTTCATTTAAAGCGTCGCCCGGCCTCCACCAGCCGGCCTTCCTTTATTTCCCCGCAGTCCACCGACCACCTCGTACATTAAACACCGATCTAATTTTCTCCATCCTCGCTCTGGAATCAGATTTCCGCGAGAAAGCAATTTTCCACCAATCCCCCATCCCCCCCTCCCATCCCAAAAAGACACACAAAAAGAAATCCTCTTTCTGCACGTCCGTTCATTACAACATCCCCACCAAAAACGAGCGACAAACCAACAAAAGAACGTCAAAAACCGCGCCGGTAGTCACGTACGTTGGAAAATCACGTACGCCGCGCGGAAAATTGCAGGCCTGATGCAACGAAGGGCCCACGTCGCGCCGTTCATTGGCGCAGCCACGGAATCGATCTGACCTTGCGCGCGTTCGCGGGGCGAAAGGGCATCGCGATAATGGAGCGCAACAATTCGCGAGAGTGGGGCCAAGTTCGCTGCGCCGAAATAGAATTTTGAGCGCGGGCGGTGAGCGGCAATTTTCGCGCGCGAGTCTCAATGGGTTTTAGGAGAGACGAGAGGTCGACCGGGGATTTATTGTAGAGGTCTGCGGATGCGGGAGATTGGGACGAGTTTGGATGGACGCAGAGAGCTTTGCGTTGGTTGGAGTGGGGGGAGATTTTTGGGGCGTGAAATGATGGAGGGGAACGTTGCGTGGTTTGAATATGGAACGCGGATTTATAGGTGTTTTTTGATTGAAGATAATCGGATTGTAATAGTAATGTACGTGGTTGACATTTTATGAGAATTGGATTGGTAGTTTTTGACGGTATTACGAAAATGGAAAGAAAGGTTGGCGCTTTATGATTCCGTGATAAAATATAGCTTTTGGCACTTTGGAAAATTTGAAGCAGATAAGGTTAAAAGGTGTTCACGATTTTATGCAGTTTTTTATATATGCTAGAGAATAATCTATAGGGATCATATTATCACGAAATGCGAAAAAAGACCTTAAATTTGAAAACAAATTTTACTCTCTTAACTTTGTCTAAAGTTGAGAAACGAGAATAAAATTTGCTCAAAATATGTCTTTTGATATATATCTTTTACTACTGCGATGTATGCTAGAGGACAGAAGTTATCTATGCCGTGAGAATATTTCTTTCATAACTATCAGAATAGTAGTTGTTGAAAAATTTCAGAACATAAAACAAATGCTGCTATTTATTATAAGTATATTGCTATATAATATATAATATTATGAGATAGTAAGACGTATTATGAAAATAGAATCGTCCATCTTTATGTAAATTACACGCAAATACAAATTACGCAGAAAAATTTATTATTGCTATACTGTAATTATATATTACTAAATTTTAAATTTCAACAAAGATCAATATTCATGTATTTTGTAGAGACAATTGGAATTCTAATTTTATTTACAATTTAACTACACCAATAATGTGATTTAGTAAAAAATGGGAGTTCAATGCACATTTTAAGAATATTACCGGTTTGAAATTAGGTGTTTGCAATGATACTTTTGACGTTAAATACAACTTACGTAAGTTCGTGCTCTCGTTTCGGAGGTGCGCAATTTTATACTTGGAAATTATTCTCAAAGTTAAAACGATGATGCGTTTGCACGAACGTCTCGAAATAGAATGTTTTGAGGTTATTTTGGAGTTCTGAATTTTGAGAATTCCTAGCTACTTGCAAAGTTAAATCAATATTTTAAACATGATTCTATTTATTTACAAGTATGAATTGAATTTAAAACTAAAAATATTTTCAACTCTAATGATAAGAATATAATTCATAAAACGATTTGATCTTTTTAATTCAAACTGCTACATTTCTTTTAAATTATTTTTGTACTTGACGTTTTGGTACATTTGCTTCAACAAAGTCAACTGATCGGATACAGCGAAGTACAGCAGCTGGATTTATCGAAAATCAGAAAACTTCCTAATGCCGGCGAAATTGCACAACTTTCTCATGCGCGCGCTAGTCATTCCGACAAACGAAGTCCGTGGCAATGCCCGAACATATATAAAACCGACGAACTTCCCAAGGAAACCAGAAAAAGCCTTGCATAACCCCGCGGAAAGCAATTCCTCAAACTTTCGAGATCCCAGGAGTGATCTATGAGTATCGAAGAGCAACTTCCTCGATCACACGATTTTTTTCACGAGATAAGGGCTTAGAGTCTTGCATCAGAGTTTAAAGTTCTGTACATTGTAAAGTTCTCTTGCTATTTATACGACTTTTTTCGCTTCATAGCTACTTGTTATCGAAATCTGATTTGCATAATTTATACGGTTAGAATCGTTGTTAAAAGTTAAGAAAAAAAATGAATCGATTATTATCAAAGTTACTTGTATATACAAAGTTCAATATACTTTGTGTATACTTTTTATTATGTTACATAAAAATATCTCAATTTATGGTAGATTTTTCTAGAGTACCGTTTTGTTGATGTTTTATGTGAACTCAATAAACTTTTATTTTTCACATTTTTTAATACAAGAAAAGATAAATAAAGCCCTGTCTCATATATTTCTACGTAATATTTGGATGTAATATTGACAAACAAACAATCTTACAAACTTCTTGAATTACGGAATTTACAGTAAAAACTTTTATTTTATCTTTTATTTTAACATTGAACTAAATAACTTTTGTTAAATATTCGTTGACATAAAATTTTCTTGACGAATTTGTATGCTTTTTTTATCGAAAAGAGGATATATTATATAGCTATAATAATACACATTATCCACACTTTTTAATAAAGTAGGTAATGATATGATATTAAACTTCTTTAAATTTCTTTAGATATAATGTATATATTATAATATATAATAATGCACCCCCAAAAGAAAACAATTTCAATTAAATATTTCTTAGCCTGATTCTAGCGAAAAAAGCCATTAATGATAATATAAGATCGAAAAATGAGTAAAAATCGGTAAGGTTCATCGGTTCTATTCTAGCAGAGCGATATTAATAACATTCTATATAATTTATTATTGGGTACTAAACTACAATCCATACATTAAAGCCCTAAAACTCCACAACGCATCTCCTAAACAATCAAACTTCCATCCACCATTGAGCAACCTCCCCAATTACTCGCAAAAAGTCCCCCCCCCCCCCCACAAAAATCCCACGTCAGTCCCACCTTACAGAAACACAGCATACAAATATCTCAATTTATGGATTAAATAGCAATACCCCTCCAATAAATCTATCGACAGCCAAGCCCACAACGAGACACACGAGCGTCGTCTCGGATCACCGGCCGCTGCACTCTCGACTCTTCGCGCGAGATACCCCCCTATATACCCACTGTATACACGGCTCCAGCTCCAACTCCTCTCGCTGCAGGCTGACTCGGTCCTTCCGGCCCCCGCGCTCCGCCGAGTTCCTTCTCCCCGCCGCTATATATACCCACACACACTCTCCTCCTCTCGCTCTTCGCGCGCGCGCCTTTATCGCGAATCGGCGATCGCGGCCGGGCCGAGCGGAACGCCGCGCGTGTATAACTATACACGTACCCGCGGCGCCGGATGAGAACCGCCGCCGCTTGCGCGCCAGCGCTGAATGAACTGCCGACGCTAGAGAGAACGAGAGGAGAAACAAAGAGGGAGCATGTGTGTGTACGTAGGGCATGTGCACAGCGATGAAAGCGTTGCGCGAGTGCGGCTTCTTTTTGAGCGAGTTCGGCGGGAGGGAGTTGGGAGAATTTTAGGTGGAATTTGGGGGAATGCTTTACAGCGCGGGAATATCCGCGAGCACACTTTTATCGTAAAAATTGTGTTGTTATTTTGCGATAGCGTTTTTTTGGGGAGGTTTCTGTTTCTTGTTGGAGAGTTGGAGCTTCCAATTATTTTTATAGTGAAAAATTCTCTATTGTTTTGAAAGAGATTATTACGGGCTTTTTATTGATGCTGTTTTATTGGCAGTTTCCTAATTGAGCATGATTTATCAGTTTAGAGGGAACGTTCCATAATAAGTAACTAAAACATAAAATAAATTATAGATATCTCGTTCGTAATTAACAACTTAAACTACTTAACGCAAGGAATAGTGAGACATTAGTAAACCGAGGCTTCTTGGAAATATTATCTTGTTTATTATTTCTAAAAAGGAGATTTTTTTGATTTACAATGCCATCAAAAACATTACACTTAAAGTTTGAAATATTACATCAATATATTTACCATATCGATACATTTTACTTTTGTACTGTATAGAATTATTCTTTTGTTGTTCATGTCATCGATTTTTGCAAAAATCGTCCAAATACTCTCTAATCCAATCACAAATAACCAAAAACCTTTCTTCAACAAGAGTCAACAAAGCGTCGTACATCGTAAAATTCTCCGAATACCTCGCCTTCAAAAAAACCCAATCCCCCCCTCCGCAGCAAAAAATAAAAGAACGAAACTGCGCGCTAAAATCTTGCACAAGACCTTTAACTGCTCGCACACTCTTACACACAACATACGCGCGCGTATATATTCACGGACCTTCGCTCTCGCGGCGATCCTTTTCGCGGAGAGGGCCGAGGCAGCTGCTATAGCTTCAACGGTCTACGAAGAACCAGCGAGCGAGAGAGAAATATATATATGTATAGAAAGAGCCCGCCATTGTCTGTCTCTCGGCAGTGTGCGGCCCCTCGAGGGACTACTCCGCTCGGCGCGGCTGTTCTCTCTTCTTGACTGTTGGGGCCCCTCTCCGCGCACGGCGCGGGAGCGCGCGCGTTGCTCCTCGAAGGCGGTGTAGACGGCAGTGCCGACGCGACTATCGGCTCGCTCGCCCACGCACGCCGGGCCTCCGATGTGCTTCTCGCGCGGCCCTTCGGACTTTTTGAATGACGCGGGTTTTTTTGGGAAATAATTTTTGGGGCAAATTGCGGAGGGAGAATTAACGTTTGCTGTGGCGAGTGCTCGAGACAACGCGAGTTTGTAGTTTAGATGAGCGTTGATTGTAGGATGGGAATTATCAGAGTGCTTTGATGTGTATATAGGTATAGGGAGATAATATGAACAAGAGTGGTATTTTTGTGTGTTATTGATAGGGTGGTTGATTTAGGTGAATAGTGAGATCAATGTACTGGTGCTGTTATAGTGTTTACGTTGTAGAGTGAAATTTGATGGAGGTTGTTTATACACTGATGATATTTGTGTATTGAAGTTGATTACGTTCGTTATGCTTTGTTTGCAGATAAGCAAAGTTTGGAAATCTTAAATATTTGCAAAAATTATATTGTTACTTAAAGACAATAATATTATAAACCGCAATTTGCATAAAGATTGTTATCACACATTTTACTTTGTAAAAAAGCGGTTTATATGCATTCTGGATCAATGATGTTAACAAAGAAACTCTAAGCAACAAAACGTTTTTATATACGAGATTCGTAAAATCATCAAAATTATTCAATCCTCGCCAAAAGTTCATTAGTGTATAACAATAATCCAAAAACAAAATCACCTGCGTGCTTACAGCGCGCACTACGAAAGAATGTATCTAAAAAAGCTCAAGTATTTACCGGCCACGCACGAAGTGCGAAACTGAGCCGCGATGCAGCAGCTGTCGCCCCCACCACCGAAACAACAGTCGCAGCCGCAGCAGGCCCGGAACGCTTTATTAGCCCAGCTGCCGCGAGTGCGCGAGCTCGAGCAGAGTCGCGAGTGGACGGGCCTGCGCAATGACATCGACGACCTGCGACGCTTCTCTCGCCTGTCGCGACGCCTGAGGATGCGCCTGGCCGCCAGCCACAATCAGAACAATCAAAGGAACCATCAGCTGCACAACTTCGAGCGTCACGCGGTTCAGCGCAGATCGATGCCCGAGATACAGAGAGCGGATCTGGTGTACTTGAGGCTACAGGCTGAAGAAGGCTCTAATATGCAGCCGGGGAACATGGACAATCACGTGTTTCGCTCGGTGCAGCAGCTGAATTATGACTGGAAGCCCAGGACCGAGTTCGAGAGGTCCTACTTCGGTGACATCCAGGATCATACCAGGCCTAGTTCTAGTTTGAACTACTACGAGTGCAACGACCAGCATCTGCTTAAGGAGCTTGACAATGCTAATCGAACGAACGACAATGAGAAGAAGTTCGATCAGAACAGTAACTTGATAGGTTCTGAGGCTTCGACAAAGATTCCAGAGTGTAATAACGAAGATGACGATGATAACGAGGTTTACGATCCAGCGGAAATACCGAGAAGGATAGACGACTACGTTGTACCCCATAGTCCGGAGTTCCGCACGAGCAGGGAACGACTGCACGAGATCTTCGAGCACAATCGCTACCTCCGCCGCAAATTCTTCTCCGACTTACCTGGTAACAACAACATTAACAACAACGATGCCCAACGAAAGCTACCCGCGAAACTCCAGACGACGACGAGTCGCAGTGTGGAGTTCCCGAAGGCCGGTCCAGGGTTCGGCAGCACGGAGACCCTGACCAGCCAGAGCAACCAATCAGCCGGAAGCAGCACCGACGGCCGCAAATCCCGCGCCGACTTTGGTAACACCCCCGACTCCATCGATTTCGATCAGCCGAGCAAAGGAAACGAACCGAGCGCAGCATCGCAAAAACTGACCTGCAGCCTGCCCTTGACGTACTTCGGCACGGATCGCAACGGCGGTACGTGGCGTAGCGCGACGAATCGGTTGTCGGTTAATGACCCACCGCAGCAGCAGCAGCATGTCAAATCGCCGCGACTGGATGAGTCGAAGAGGCAACGGGCGAGGAGAGGACTGTTATCCACGACCTTCCCAGAGAGAGACTTTCGCAAGTCCATGCCGAATTTGTCGGGAATCGCATCGCCACAGAGCTCAGTGGCTAGATTGGCTGTGAACGGTTCGTCGGTGGATCTCGCGGCGAACTCCTACATAAGATTCAACGACGAAATGGACAAGACGTCTAAGGCTGCGAAGGAGGAAGAGGGCGAAAACGATTCGAAGTATTTCGCGAGCTACGCCAGAGTGACTGACTCGTCGGATGGTGATTCTAAAAACACGTCGCCATCGACGACTATGCAGCGCAGGGTCAAGATCGTTCCACCAGCTTTGGATCTGAGTAGCGTCAGAGGGAACAGCTGCGATGAATTGGAACGCGGCTTCCTGAGAAACTACGACGAAGTGGACCAGGTCCAACCTTTCCTCGAATCCTGGAACAACTTGGACGTGGACTCGAAGATCGAACGCAGCCGGGAGACTCTGCTAAAGAACAGCAGGAGTCTCTTAGAGCTGTCCTCTTCGACCTCGCCGACGATTCTCTCGCCCACTCGCAACCGTCGCGAGACGAAAATCGAGCGGATGATCCGTCGTCGAGGTCACGGCTCCTTCAACAAGTCCTGCTCGGACCTCACCACCATCGAGGACGACGAGGACGGAAACAATCTACTATCGCCCCGGCTCGTGGGCAACGCGATCACCGCTTCGAGGGACAGAATCGCCGCCAGGACGAAGTCGCTGGCATCGCCGGATAATGGAGCCGCGGCAGGAACTACGCTCCCCTCGGTCTACGGCCCGATACCGTACAGTCAGTATTTTGCCGCTCTTTTTTCTTTAACTTCGCGGCGCGATCGCCCTCTCCGCTATCTTTCTCCTTTTGTGTCGGGAGTATTGTAAGGAGATGGTAGATGTGGTGTGTACGACCGGCGCCACGTCCTAATTGTTTCGCGAGGATAGGCGTAGGTGTAGCTATGGGTGTTCTAGAAAAGTGCTCGAGTGGGTCTGCTTTGGTATGCTTTTTCTGCGAGGACACGCTGCCCTGCTATGGTTCAACGATAATTACAGGGGTAATTTACATACTGGTAAATTAGGCATTAATCAGTTGTGCTCTACGATTATAGGTTACAGCAAGTATTTACTTTAATTAGATAATTTATAGATGCAACATGTATAAATATTTTGTTGCATTTTTACTGAGCAAGTGATTATGATATACATACAAAAATTTAGACTGGTATCTATGTTCATCTCAACTCAAGCCGATAGGATACGCTATGCAAATGAAAAATTGTTAACTCTTTTAAAAGTAGGTTTGCTTTTGTCTTGAGAAATTTATTAGATTCATCAAATTTTCAATTCTAAAGGTTAATTTTGTTATTTACCAAAATTTAAAAGGTTTGTCGTTCAAACATTTTTTAATTACTGTTTTCTATAGAAAAATCGTTCATAAATTTTTCTAAAATTATGCTTCATTCTTTACTCGCTTTACTTAATTAGTTACACAAAGCTTTAAAATAAAAATTAAAAATTCTTTCGATCGTTGAAACTGTTTACGCTTTGAATAAAGACACTGTTAATAAAAGTTGAAAATTATAAATTAAATGAGAATTGTAGATTTATCAAGACAAAAGTCAGCTTTTCAAAAAGTATGCAATTATTCATTTGCATAATTTATCTGTTTAAAGAAATAAAATACTTGATCTGATAATCCAATAAATAATGAAATAAAGAATATCCGAATATATCAGTCAAAACATTTTTCATGTGTATATGTATAATTACGTGACTTATGCAGTCCGACAAAAGATTTTATACATATACACAATAAATCCGTAAGATCTATAATTAATGTAAATTGTTACCTATTTGTCAACGGTAGCTAAGCGATAATGACCTTAAAGTAAAATTGAGAAACAAAAAAATAAATTTAACGATCGTGCTTTCGCGAGTAAGTATCTACAAATACTACATTATTAATAAACATTACACTGCACAAAAAATTCTAAAGTGTTAAAAAGAACTTGCAAAAGTCCTATACTCATTGTCAGAAAGCCATTACACTAAACTACCGTACAAAACCATCCGCGCAAAAAATCCACCTCTTGACTCTACAAGCCCTCGAAAAAAAAATCCACCATCATCCACTTACCCAAAAGTCAACGAGCCATCATCCAGCAACCCTCTCCCTCCCTCCCCGACTCCCTTAACACTAAATTAATAACGATTAATCGCAGGACATTCCACTCCACTCCACTCGGCTCCACTCCACTTCGTCCATCCATCAAGCGTCCCATTAAACTTTCATCGCTCGGCATTTAGTTCCCCCCCCCCCCCCCCGAAGTGGACGACTACTGTACTACTTCTCGCCCAGGCGCTTCTCCCCAGACGCGAGATTAATAGATTCGAGATTGTCAATTACGCACGCCGGAAGGCGGAGTGGCTGCAGCCACTGGAGGCCGCGCTACTCCCCCGGTGCGTTTACCCGTCGATTATTACGAGCGCGCGCGTGCGGTGTACAGTGGCATTGCGTGCTCTCGACTCGAACTTGACTCTCCTCGAGCGAGCGCACCTGCACGGCGCGTTTCACTTTCGCTGCGCAAGAGCGAGCAAGCGGGCGAGCATGCGTCGAGATGCCTTGCAGCTCCCGAGAGAGAGAGAGAGAGAGAGGGAGTTGCGAATTCCCTTGGTGTGAAGGGTTGTTGGGTGACGTGGAGAGGGGTGGTGGGTGGTTTGTGATCGTTGAGAGCTGGGGTTGGTCGAGTTTGATGTTTGGGTATTGTTTTGATGATAGGATGTTTTGCTATTAAGCCACTTGAGTTGGAGTTTCTATATATGAAGTCGTATGCAAATGCGGTAATTTTGTATTCTGGAGAGCCATCTTACAGAAAATGAAGAGGAACAAGTGTAAAGTAAATAATGCGAACGGGGAAAATGCTAATTAATTATACATTTTTATATGTGTACTTAAAGAACACTTTTTTCTCATATATTGTTACATCTTAGCAAACTATAATATGACAAAAATAATGAAGGTATATTACTCATAAAACAGTATCTAAAATTTTAAGTTTGCATGCTCGGTAAAAATGTATTTGAACATGTGGTCTTATGGAGTTTTACAAAATTTTGATTGAATAGTCGTCAAATTTTTCATATTTGTTCCAAAAAATACTCTCTGGCCTTGAAACACACTTTATACAGTTTATCAACCTCATTATTGTAATCATTATTTCTTATAGCAAATTATAAGTTCCAAATATATGTCTCGAACTTTTGATTGAGATCTCACCACCAATACGAGCGTCAATAGATATAAGTAAGATACATATTAAGTAGAAAAAGTCTTGTATGATAGGACATAATGTTTGCATGACTTGTTATTAAAATCTTCTTCGACGCTACGTATTTGTAATTTCATACAGATATTTTACATTTTAAATGATGTAATTTATGTTTATACTAGTTCAATATTAACTTCAATTACAAAAAAAATTACAAAAAAAATTCAATTACAAACTTTTATGAGTACAGTACTTCGCAAGTAATAAAGATCGAACGAACGACCGTTACAATAGAATTTAATGCTCTCTTAAAAAAAGTTAAGTGGAATTAATTTTAAATACAGTAATATCGACGACAATTTTATTGGAGGCATATCTTCCAATTTATTAATGCAAAGTAAGATTAAAAATGTTATATATTCGTTATTATTAGTTTTAAAAGAATGTTACCATTTTTTTTCTATCAAGTATAAACAATATAAAATATTTTGTCATAATTAATTTCTCCTCCAAGTTGTAAGATTTTTTATGAACTATGTAAACCCCGCATCGAACAAAAGTTTTGACGAATGCAGTACTAACTCAGAAAAGAAAAAAACTACCTGACGTTCACGAGATAAGTTTTCATGTAAATTTCATCAGCTTCACTTCTTCTTTTTTTTAATTCTTTAGTCAGCCTAGTTTCTCAACTGCTTTCCGAAGAAGAATTCGCATTATATGACATTTTCAAAAGTTGGAAATATTAAAATATACTTGTTTGTTGTATCATTCCGTTTAAGTATAGTATTTTAAATTATGGATATATTTAAATTAAATATAAATCTAAATATAATTTTTTTAAGTTTTACTATCTAATTGAAGCAGATAATGAATATCATAGAAAACATGTCTTGCTATATCCGAATCATTCTACTGACTGTTACCATACATTCTACTTGATTTGAAAAATGTCGACCGTAGTATTTTCAATTATTTGCTATCTATACTATCGAAACTACAGTTCTTCGTCGGTCATTTAATAAATAATTTTTTATAACTTACTATGACTAAGAATTATACGTAAATATCATGTTTTGATGTAAGTATTAGTAAAAATATCGTCACCGGTAATCGAGTCTCCTTTTAATTTTTTGTTTAAAAATTTATTTCCTTTTAAATTTACGATCCAGATAATACATCTCTTTATATGTACTTGATATATCATTTTGTAAGAAGAATTAATACACTGATTCTTCCGTCCAAATGAAAATCCTAAATGCTACGTGTTTCCTACTTAAGTACGCTTTTCTTTATCACTACTGCAGGGTTACTCTCAACTAACCGAAAACTGCATCTGTCACAGTATTAAAAATCCCCTCTCCCAATAATCAATTAACTATCCTGAAAACCAACACAACATTACACTTCTTCTCCACCTTCACATCCTCCCTCCCAAAAGCAATCTCCTCAAAAACAATGCACACCCACAAACAAACCCATTACCCAATAAAACACTCCTCTTCCATAATCGACTTCACCAACTTCGCCCCAAGCCAAGACCAACGCGCCTATGCGTACGCACCAGGCCTTTGTTTAGGCTTCACGCGCGGGCGACTCTCTCTCTCTCTCTCTCTCTCTTTCCCTCAACTACAGTACTACCGCTACACGCAGTGTGTAGAATCGCGCACGGGCGAGCGGCAGTGTCATCGGCGCCGTCTCTCGCGATCAATCCACCGTCCGTTACATACGTACATAACGCCCGTCCATTTCTGCACATGCACACGTGACGAGAGGCGAAGCGCGTAGCGACGCGAGACGAGACCAGACGCCCCGACCCTATCGCCCGGAGTGCAGTGTATACATGTATAGTAGTACTATTAATACGTAAGAGGGAGAGAAAGAGAGAGAGAGCGAGAGAGAGTATCGACTTGTGACTCCGCTGCGCGACCCTAAAGAGTTTTAGTCCGAGCGAGGAAGTGCAGTGCGCCGGTGCTGAGCTTGGAGCGCGCGGGGTTATCGCTGGGAAAAAGAGTTTCTTTTTAAGTACTTGGATTCTTTATGGTGCGTTGGAGAAGCTAACTTCGGATGGTCTTAGTTTCTCAAACTTGGACGCATATTTGCATTTGTTCGTGGTTGAGACTTTCGCTGGGGTATAAGTGACCGGTGATTCATATAAGAATTTAAAATTGTATTTTGGGGGTGTAGTTACTTTTGTAAGATAGATGACTAAAGATTATTCTTCGACTATTATTGTATACATAGAAATGTAAAGTATATTTTTTGAGTTCTAATACACATTTAAAAATTCGTCATTGTCATATTTATTTATTCTACCACAGCGAAAGCGTAATGAAATGCAATTTACTTATAATAAAGAAACTCTTTTCTCAGTGTAGGACGTGCTCGTATTCGCTCTTCTTTGTGATATAGTGCCTTGTGGAGTGTAAGAGTTGTCGATGTGAATGAAGGAGAAGTTCTGAGGGTTGTTTTTGAGTTTGGTGCAGGAATAGGAGATGGCTGTTGCGCGAGAAGCTTTCTGCAAGACTCGCGGATGGTCTACCGATGTTAACACTTCGTTCGAACGTTTGGGTAATTGTTTCCTTTCTTTTCGTTTCCAATGGTTTTAAGTTACTGTTTAGTCTACTTGTGGTGACGAATCACTGTGCTGCATTCGTAAAGTTGTACGTGTTTGAAGTTAAAAGCTCGAAATGCTTCTTACACGTGTTTGAATACTTTTATTTTTTTTTTTTCACGAATATATCGATATACAATCTATAATTTTCGCGAAAAGCACGTGATTATCTCGCATTGACATTATTACTTATTTTACTGTAAATATCCGAATATCTTAACGTATACATTATTCCGAAATAAATATTCATCATGGCAATTATTATTATGTAGAATTTTCATATTATTATTGTTCACTACGACTCAAAACAAAACTAAATATAACCGACCTTTAAAAAATGTGCTCATAAAATATTTTAACTAATTATCATAATTTCCGTTTCGAGTTTAACTCAATCATAATTTCGCGCAATGCCTAAAAAAATGACGTCAAACTCTAATTACATTCATTTAGCGCATAATTCGGTCAACACAAACACACTCTTGTTTATACGACAGTGGAACGAAACATCAACACTGTATGACTCTAATCGAGTTAATACATAAGTTTGTAAAAATCCGATTTCCTGGCTTACAATTGTATTTCTGTTTGCGGCTAACCACGTGTCGTAAGAAAGTCCCTCGGCGTATTTCTTTTTTAAAGCTCAAATCCGCGCAGACAGTCAACACAATTTATTATGAAATAATTGCACGAGCCACCGACTACTGCAGGCTCCCGCAGAACTCATCGCCTTCTGCGAGACGAGAACGAAAGTCGACGCGCTCGCAAAAGTGCATCGTACCGGCAAACGCAATAATGTACATTTATCTTCTCCGCTGCGATCAAAACAACTGAGATGAAAGTAGTCATTTTTATTAGAACTGATGTTATGATGTTGGAAGATTAATGTAAATTAAATTATAATTGTAATTATATGTTAAAGATTTTAACGAGTTACATAATTCATTTCAAGTCAGCGATCATAATTGGACGCGAAAATTTCTATAGAAACACGAAGAAAAGCTGTTACACTGGAGTTAAATATAGTCATATCATAGCGCATTACGTCGCAGGCTTTCAATACACAAAGTCTTCGAGCGATCGGAAACCTTAGAAAGGTAGTTGAACTACTTAAACGAGCGAGAGAGCGCCTATGTAGGTCACTTATCTGCGATCCAATTTTTTCTTTCCCTTCTTACACACCGCGTACGTCCATTCGAGGAATCTTCAGCGGGTCACATGACTTCGTTAATAAAATCCCTCTCGAGTTGTCGGAGGGAACAATGGATAATGAACTGGATTTTGTAGTCCGTGACTTTTTTTTTCATACGTTTGCGTATGTGTACGTAGGAGAATAACAGCTTTTCAATTGCAGGAATAATAGTAGCGGATCTTTTTGAATGAAGTTCTCTTATGATTTTTTTCGTAACACTGGCAATTTAATACGGTTGTGGCCTAATATATTTTTACATGTTTTGTTATCGCGAAATTAATCATTACAATAACAATAATACTTTTAGTATCAGTAAATTAAATTTTTATTAAAAAACATAGGAATATTATAAATCAGTGGCATAAATTTTAAGAATAAGTAATATTTATTTTAATTATAATCGAAATATATTTTTGTACTGTGTATTACAGAAGCTAAAAGAATTAATGCTGCCTCACGCTTGAATAGATAGTTAATTGGTCATAATTTAATATAATTACGAGATTGACGTACAACGAAATCTTAGTGTGTGATATAATTTGTTAAAAGTATATGCACCATTTGGTATTGACATTATAAAATGAATAAGATGAAATTTATTTTCATTTAATTATTTAGAAATATGCATACATAGAAACAATGATAGATTGTGTTACATCCATTTTTTTCCACTCATAACTAAAACAAACGTCTGTGAGACTCATACATTTTATTGAACGATAATCGATTATTTCTATTCTAGACCTGATTTATGAATAAGATATACATACCGTAGATAAATCAATCCAGTATTAAAAAAGAAAAATCAATCAGCGTTGTACGCACATATTCTTTCATACTCTTTTTTTTCTCGCAGGAATAATTGACACATCCATTTTTTGCAATCCGTTACATTCGACAGTCTATATCAAGGTCTTCACATCGACCATTACTCCGCAATCGACAAACCCAACGCCCGCGATCCTTTGTTTGCCGACCAGCCAGCCACGCGAATTCGGCCCTAAACCAACATAACGTGCGATTTCCCGTCGCTCCCGAACCCATCAATTCCGAGCAATTAAGAGTTTGCTCGTCAGAATTCAAGCGCGACCAAATTTTCTCGCGCGGTTTAACGCCGGCTTTTCACTTATTTGAATTACTAATCGCGCAACGATTAGCGTTCGACGAGCGCGAGTTTTATTGTTCGGCGGAGTCAGTGATGGGGCTGTGAGATTTTTTTTTTCTTCGTTTTGTTCCGAGCAATTGCTCCGTAGAAACTCGAAGCGATGCGTGTGGAGATACCGGAGATTTTCTAATTGATACGATTGCGCGCTTTGCACGCGACGATGAAGTAGTTTTCTAAAGATATTTGAAAGTCGGAAGAATGTAATTGATAAGGCGAGTAGTGGAGTTTTACGAGGAAAAAGTAGAAGTGATAGTGAGTCACTGTTTTTTTTTTTTTTTTTTTTATTGTATGATGCAGTTACGAATTTGTAGATAACGAGCACAGCGGAAGTATCGCGAAAAGTGCGAGTTAACGGTAAGTTAATGGCCGCGACCTGCACGGGAAAGTGTAATATTTCGTTAGCCGCACACTTCCGTTCCGAGTGTTTCGTCGGTGTGAAGTTGCGCGAAATTTCCACTTGGGCTGGCCCCTTATTTTCATTGTTTTGTTATGCAGCGAACTTTTTGGAAAATCATAAGGAAAACTTTCGGAGCACCTATTTATTTAACATACTGGAGCATATACTACTTTAAATTAATAAATTAGTGTACAAAATTACAATTTTATATTTAAAAGTTATCTAGTAAATACAGATTAAATTTGAAAAGAGAGAGAAAATTTAAATGTAAACCCATAATTTTAGGAGAGTAAAACTTTTTCGCTGCTTTTTATCCGCAAATTTATCCTCAAAACATTATCCGCGGCTTGCTGCGAAAGAAACTTATAGATAATTCTGTCAACTCGCGGCGAAGACCCATCCATCATATCAAACAAAAAGTACGAGATTACTTTTTAAAATGAAACAATAGCATTTCCTTCATTTTCGCACACCGCGTAGTGCAATAAAAATTGATCACGTTATATTTTATATTGACAAATAAAAAACTTGAATTACATGCATGTTTTTGGAGAATATTATCTAATATTTCCATAATTTTAATATGCATAGAAATATATAAACTAAACGTAAAACTATAATATTATATAAAATCTAAATGTGATCGTTCGTATTGTATCAATGTGTTTTATAATCTGCATCCATGTCAAAGATACCATCTCTACATGAATTATTCATAACATTACATAGTGAAACTCGACATTTATGTATTAAATTCTTACTTTACTGAAACTTTTAATCTAATAAACTGAAATTTATTAAAATTAACAGATATACTCACTAGGAGTATGTATCATATTAGTTCAGTTGTTTTGATGAAACTTTTGGAGAGGTTTTCAGGCACCTGGTAATGAAATATACCAATCATAGTGAATTCTCATACACGCTTGTTTTTTAAAAAGCTAATTTAGTGTTATTGAAAAATCAGTGAAATATTGTACGCACTTTCTAATAATTTAATTTCTATAACTCAATCTCTATAAGTAACATGAATATTTTTATAAAGCTCAAAATATACAAAGTTACGTACACTTCAAATTTATATAAAACTTGATTGGTTATTCTCATAATAACTCTAAAATAGCTTGCATCTTGAAAATAAAAGTTTGTCGTAATAAGCTATAGATGATTTATTCTATCACCCACGGTAAGCTGGATTTGAATATGGGTTGTTTCTAGATTATTTACCAACCAAAATAAAAATAATCGTTCGAACCATTTTTGAGAACTGGCACTTTTGTTTACCATATTGCACCCATCATTTTGAATTTTTAAAATCTGACAACGGATTCATAAATCAGCAATCTAAAAACCCGTTTATATACCAATTTTTATAAAAAATTAATGGTTAGAAAAATGTGTGCTTCAAAGGACCATATTTGTCGTTTAACCCTTTGAGGGAAAAATTTTTCAAACCATTAAGTTTTTATGAAAATTGGTATCAGGTAGTGGACCCGGTTCTCGATACGTACCCAGTTGTCGATAACTCGAAGGAATAATACGATTTTAGATATATTTTGAGCAATTTTTCGGTATGAGAAAATTATTTCTATATTAAGAATATATCACTGAATAAATATTTTGAATTATAAAAACTCAGTTAGCGCTACTTGTTAAATAGAAATTCACACTTCTTGGCACTCTCAGATTTGATGCGTTTCTCGACGTTTCCTTAATCACGATCGTAACAAACAGTAAACTTTAAAGTGACATTTTTGTAATAAATAGAACGTTTTAAAAAACTGTAAAGCCAAGATTAGCTTTAAATTCAACAAAATAAGCGTAATCAAAAAGTTAAATTTTGATTTATTTACTTATAACTATTTTAATTCATATATCGACAACTCCGTCTTAATTATGCGTACGTACCCAGTTGTCGATAGTCAGATAATATATACAAAATACAAATAAATTTTTCTTTAAATGTTATTTCAATTCTTAAAAGTACTTAAGCACTACTTTTAATTAATAATTATGTAATTATAATAATCAAAATGTGTATGTTATTCAATCAAGTTTTGACATAACCTAGAACCTAACCTGAATAATGGGCTTGTTGGTATATCGAGAACTGGGTCTTTTGCATCTATCGAGAATTGCTCCGACTCGTAAAATGGTTATCGACAACTGCTCCCTCGGATTATTTTTTGGTTTATTGAATTTAGAAGTAAACACTACGTTAAAATTTCGTCTTTTTCGAGTTATTTGCTAAATAAGTATATTAATTAATAGTTGAAAACAAAAAATTTCAATTTTTTTAAAATTAAAGCATTTTTTATAGCGAAATAAGTTGAGTCTGTTACTAAGCTATCGAGAACAGGGTCAACTACCTTATAATGGATTGTGGGATCGATGAGTATGAATCCGTTGTCAGATTTTAAAAATTCAAAATGACGGGGCAATATGGTGAACAAAAGTGCCATTTCTCAGAAAAGGCTCGAACAATTATTTTTATTTTGGTTAGTAAATACTCTAGAAACAGTGTATATTAGAATTCAGAAATAAAATATACAGTCCAAACACTTTTGAGTTAATTTATGTTAAAGCTCACCGCGCATCAGGTACCAGAAAATATTTCCTAAAGTTTAATGGAAATCAAAGATTAAAAGCTCTCCTACGCTAATCTCTAAAATTACTGTCACCTAATTCTTATTTGTTCTCACTCCAATATTTTCCTATAAAAATTTGAAAAGGACATTTCATTTGTAAGGTGAACAATAGTATTTTATGTAAAGTGTCCAAGTATGAAAGATGTTTAAACTTTTCGGTAAAAAATGTAAGGATGATAGCTAGTCATGGGCAAAATTTATCTTTTGTATGAATGATGCGTATACAGGATACTTAAGTATCTAGAATACTAGACAAAATTATCATTTTTAAAAAAATGAATATATCGACGAATATATTCTAAACTAAAATTATTGGTACCAAATTATATATTTAAAATAAACCAATATAAACAGTGACTTGATATTTTTGACAAATTGTACTCATTTATCATATATCGTTTTGATATAAACAATTTTGGAAGTGTTTTTCACTGCATAGGCATTTTAAAGCTTGTTATTATTCATTTTCGAAAGTAAAATACTTCTTGTATCTACATACGTATCTAGATATATGACGAAATACACAAAAAAAGCACGTTTTGAGTCCAGAAATTGCAAGAAAAAATTGGAATACTCGGGTTTCCAAACCTTTCCTATCTTGCTTTAGGGGCCAAATTATGGCAAATTAGGTGTTTTCTACGGTTTTTATATATAGAAATAAAAAGGGGTTTACTGCGCAGTTAATAACTATGCACACGAAGGTGAAAATTTTATTTTCCATAAAGTATATAAAAGTTGAAGAAAACCAATTGAAAATAGGGTGATAATTCGTCGAAAATCTCAGATTCAACGAATTTTTTGGGATTTCGTCATATGTAGTGATACAAGATTATAGTGTCAGATTCTAAAAATTTACTAGAGTTTCTAGTAAAAAAACGTTGAATGAGTTTGACTGGAGCAATTACAATTAGTATCCGTTTCCAATCACTCTTTTCTCAGTGTATTATCTTAAATATTCCCCATGACAGGTGACAGCTTATATTTCTCAGAAAGCCGACTAAATATACTCCAATACAAATCTAAAAACCACCCAAAAGCATCACCAACCCTTCTTTCGAAACCCCCCCCCCCCCCCGCCAAAAGTCAAATCTCGACCCAGCTCAATACCCCCCCCCCTTTATTAACCTTCCGTGTCTCACGCCGCTCTTGCCCGACGTTTTTCGCAGAGTCGCCGCGTCGCTACGTGGAGGGCGAGGTGACGATCCACTATCGGTCCCCGGTGCGCGCCGAGGCCAAGGAGCCGCTCAGCGAGGAGGAGCTCGCCCGGCGCAGCGCCGAGAACATGCGCCGGGTCTACCAGGAGGAGCGTAGGCGCAAGTATCTCCAGGAGCTCCACGACATCGACTCTCGCCGGCACACCGACAACTTCGTGTAAGTGAAATATAAATGTGTTATTATTTAACCCTCCTCTCTTTCGGATGTTATTTTCGCATTAATTCTCTTTACCTCGAAGGGTAAAAGACTGTTGTAATACAGTTACCCATCCGACTTGGAGAAAGCGGAATGACAAAAGTCCGTTTGAATAGTATAAGGGTTTATAGCTCGTAGAGTCCGTTAGATTCTCTTTAAAATAATTAAATACCCAACGAGCAATCAGTTTGCATTTTATACTTTCTTGCCGATTGTCGAGAAAGTCTAAAATGGAAATTTCTTTTCATAATAAATGTATTGTATTATGCGATGTGGAGATGAATCGAGGAGGATGTAAGGCAAAACGGTAGAAGTCGAGTCGTAGGGTTTTACAGAGATTGCATGAATAAAATAAATCAATCATACAATATGATGAAGTAGTAATCAAATAATATCTTATGTCGTTTATATATTATCAATAATAATCGGTATAGAAATACGAAATGGACTCGATTTATGATAAAACGGTATAACTCGAAATTTTCGTTTTCTATTATTCAGCTTGGATTTTAATGTTTAACTTCCGATAAATTTATAACAGTGCAGATATTGTCTAACATAATTTCCTATGATTTTCTCAATTTTCTCAAAACGCAATTTTCCGATTTATACCGTTTCACCACGTATTCCCTCAATTACGAAGTTTGGAGTTTGGAATATGAGAAATAACGTGGATGTTTACATAGTAGCGGTGTAGAAATATTGTGGGCGTGTTTTTTTGTTATCAGGAAACAAGGATTATTTTGTTATTTTTGTTTGCATCGTATCACCGGTGGACAGAGTTTTGACAGGAACTGTGATATTTGAGGGAATACGAAAGAAAATGTGAAAATTTTAAAAAGAAGGGAAGAAAACCGTCTATTTTGCAGATACGAACTTTTCATTTTAAAAAAGTAAACCAACAATTTGTAACAATATTCTTTTATTGAGAAAAATTTTCTTCTACAACTTTTGTTTAAAGAAAGTTCTACAGCTAGAAATTATTAATGATTTTGTATGAATGTGTAAATAAAGACATTGTTAAATTTTTTTACAGGTATAAACAAAAATAAATAATTTTATATAAAAAAAGCAGTTGATAAATGTTAAAATTTATCAACTGCAAAAGTTCATAATTAGATACTGTTTAATTTTCTGAACAATTGATGACAATAGTTTGCTTGATACCGAAAAATACTTTAATAACTTTTTACAAATAAATACAATTTTTTATACTATTCAATATTCACATAAATCGATAGTTTTAGACAATTTTATTACCGCCAGGAATACTCAAAGCATCCATGTGAATTTATATGGAAAACCGTTAGATACACTTGTATACAAAAAATAATAAAAGAAAGGAATTTTATGTACATATTGGCAGATGAAGCGTAGTATTCATTTCAATGCGTCTATGTACATAGAGCCCTTTTTTGTACTATAGAGATCAATAAACGTTTACCGAGGGAGTAGTCGCGTTCCGTATTTACCAAGAGAGAAGATCAGGCTTGTATTGATACTACCTTCATATGATTATTAAATAGATTAGTTTAATTATTTATAGACAATGTTCGAATAATAATAGCCAAATTGTATAAATAAGAGGAAGTAAAATAATGTAAGACTCAAATGTACGTGAATAGCGGAAAGCCACTGCAATACCATCTGTGGTAAGAGTTACAATCTTCTGCTTTTTACCACCTGGGACCCTGTCTGTCAAATCAAAACGAAAATATTAATAAAAAGGTTTCAAATAAATAAAATGATAAAACTAGACTCCTGGTGATTACGTTCTGCAAACTTAATTATAGTTTAAAGTCGGAAGGGGGAGGATTATATCAACAATTTTAATTTATTTGCTTATATATTTATCATTTTGAAAATATACTACTAACTTTAATACTAAGCTTTTTATCAATCTTAAACAATTTATATCCAGAACCTTCAAAATTATTAACAAAAAATCTCATCTTTCTCGCAACAAAAGTATTGTTCCACATGCATTTACTTTATCTAACAACTCCAAGAAAACTCTTTAACCCAACTTTCAAGACTAAAACATACAATCACACCCACCTTCCCTGAAAACATCAACCACTTCATTCTCTCAAACAACAAATAATCCCCCCCCTAAAGAAAAAACCAAAGCCAGCCGCTTCAACTCTCTCTCAAATTCTGCCCCAGCAGTCCGTCGCAAAAGTCCCCGATCCCGCTGAACCGCTACGACGACTTCGTCGACGACCTGAGCTATCGCAGTCGGTCCCAGGAGCAGACCCCGGAGCCGCGTCTCGTCGCCCGGGCCCTGTACAACTTCGTCGGGCAGTCGCCGCGGGAGCTGACCTTCCGCCGGGGCGACCTCATCTTCGTGCGCCGACAGGTCGACAAGAACTGGTACGAGGGCGAGCACAACGCCATGGTCGGTCTCTTCCCCTTCAATTACGTCGAGGTGAGTGTCGCCTTGTTTGAAGAGGATAGGGAGGGAGGGTGCATGTACCTGTCGAGTCGAATCGATAGGGGAGAGGGTGGAGGTGTGAAGGCATGATAGGGATGCGCTGGGTTGGGCTGGGATAGATTAGAATTCGATGTTTGCGACTGTTGGTTATATAGGGAGACGGATACTTGCTGGGCGATGAAGATAGTTTTATAATAACTGAGAATGGTCTTATTGAAGTAATAGGTTAGCTTTCTTTGATTTGCATTGTTGCAATATTTTGATCGGGATTCAGTTCTGATATTTTTTTGTAGATATTGTTACCTCAAGCTTATTGTTATACTAAATTATTTTATTACTAGATAAATCATTATGAATTATTTGCTATTTATTGTGTGGGTTTAAAGTCTAAAAAGTTTAAGTAAAATTTACTTTTAAGAAAACAAGAGCTGATTAAGAATTACTCTTTACTGGTCAGAAATTTGATTGGTAACTATATAATGAATAATTTTTTACTTGTATTATACAATATATTTCATGTCAATTTTCATACATGATGTCAAAGTTTTTTCAATAACTTCTTATTTCTTCTTTTATTATATTAACCCTGGTAGAAAATTATCTAGTTTTATCGACGTTCCCAATTTATTAAGCTGGGAGCTCCGATTATAATCAAGAAATCTAGATAATACTAGATAATTTTCTACCAGGTATTTAGTTTTTTTATAGAAAAATTTGATATTCACTGTAGTAGAAAATTATCTAGTTTTGTTTAGATTACCTGCTCATAATCGGGGTTTCCAGCTTAATAAGCCGGGAATCTTTATAAAACTAGATAATTGTAGTTTTCATTAAATTTATAAGCGAGAAAAAGTATTTGTTGTAGTTGAGAATGCTAGAAATTTTAAATCTTAATAGAATGTATTAATAATTATGTACTCTACTTTTACAGATTATTCCGTACGATGAAATCAGAACGTTGCCGAAGAAGCCTTACGAGGGTCAGGCACGAGCAAAGTTTAATTTCATCGCCCAGACGAATCTCGAGTTATCTTTAGCGAAAGGTATGCATAGCCCTTTTCAATACTTATATAATGTTGATGATTAATCGATGACAGGGATCTAATTTAAACAATGTATGTTTTTCAGGGGAACTTGTATATTTGACCAGGAGGGTCGATGAGAACTGGTACGAAGGTCGCATTGGTAACAGAAAGGGAATCTTCCCTGTTTCCTATGTGGAAGTTATCAGTGAACCTGGTCACAGGCCTGGTAAGAGAATATTATTGTTTAACTATAAATATCAGTTTTTATAAAACTATAAACACTATCTACTCCATGAGATATTATTAGAATTTAAATTATTGAATGAATGATATGTTTATAATTTTTTTTTTTTTATATTGAGGAGAAGATTCTTTAAAGTCGTCTAAAAATATTTACAAAAAATGTATCAACAAAAATTTGTACTAATTTTAAGCTAAGATAAAATTTTTATCATAAATTATACGTTAAAAATCTATCTTCTTCTAAAAATATTAATATTGTTATTTAAATAAATTATAAGTTATTCAAAGTAGGAGATAGTGGGATTTACTTTTAAAAACTTTTAATTTTTACTGTTCTGGAAAAAATCTTAAATAATAGTCATTAAACATACAGTCACAAATATATATTAAAAAACGTTAAGCTCTTTCTTTATTTATTAAATACATTTGTTTTTAGTTTCAAAGACAAGCACAAGTGTACAAAAATTTCGAGCTCTCCCCTACGTGGATTTAAAGATTAATAACATAAATTACCAGCAGAGCAATGTTCACAGATGTTTTTCCTCAAGTTAAATAAGTAGTACAAATGACGTTTAAAATTATAACCGTTCAAGTACTTCTTACGAAATAATAAAATATTGCAAGACAGATTCTTATTCCCGACAGTGATCTCACGCTGCACCGCAATTTTTATTTTTAGAAACGCCTGTTCAAAGCAAACCTGTTGCCTCCCCCGCTGCTCATAGCCTCTTATCGAACGGATCGGCCGGCGGGAAGCTCAGTATGGGAGCCCATCATTACACGCCTTCGTTACCGGTCAATATTAACACAACTCAGCCCCACTATAATTCACTGGTAAGTCATTCGCGTGCGTTCATTAATCACGAGCGCGTCGGCGAATTAAACTTGCCGAGGCGCTATCAACAAAGTAGATATTGTAACTTTAATGAGGAAAAGATTTGTATTATTGGATCGTAATTTTTGTTATTGTTTTGCAGCCAAAAGGAGGGAGCAAGTTGCATGTAGCACCAGTTAATGAAACTCTGCACATCGATACTCACTCCGAACCAATTCCGTAAGTATAGTTTTGAAGATATAAGGGAATATAACATCACTTTCCTTTTAAGAGGTTGTAGTACTTGAATAATAGATCCTGATTTGCTTACAACACGCTTCCATTATTCATAAAAAAAATAATGGTTTTAATGTAAACATAAAAGATGTTCTTCCAGTTATTTAGGAGTCAATAAATAATTTAGTCCAAAGAAATCTTACAAGTATAGTATTAGGCCTTGGGAGACTCGATTTCTATGAGGCTTTTAAAGATGTTTTCTAGGGACTAGAAATCAAAAATTCAACTGGTCAGAGCGTCTAACACTATCCCAATTTTGAAATAGAGGCTATAGTATTGAAAATATATGCAATCTTAGTAAAAGATTATACTTCTATTAATAGCTATAAATCCGTACATGCTTATTACATAAATAGCTGAAAATATATAATGAAAGAAAACGAAATATGCTTTAATTTGAGAGGCGTTGTATATAAAAAGCTTATCATGTTCCAAAGTTATGACTGAATTAATATAGTACAAAAATTTATGTATGTAAATCGTTTATTTGAAAGCAAATAAAATATATAAAAAATATATATATGTTTTTTTCGGGGCGATAATTATTAGGTCATAACTTTAAAACAAAATGAACTTTTGGTATAGAATTCTTAACAAATGAAGGCATTAAACATCTTTTCAGTTTGTGTTTGAAAGTTATAATAAAGAAGTGCGAATTTCTGTCTAATTATAAAAGTATAATTTTTTGTATTAATATTATATATAATATTTACCAATAAAACTCTCCAGTTTCATCAAAATGCATTTTAAGAGGCGTAATATTTTTCTCATTAGTTTCATAGATTTTGAGTAAATAGAAAAAATACTGATAAGTTACCATGTCTTGGATAGATAATCTGACATCGATAATCTCTAAATTGATTATCATTTCACACTTAATTTAAAAACAAATCTATAAATAAATTAAGATTTTTTCGGTCAAATTTATTTATTATTTCCAACAGTGTTAAGAACAGCTTTTATTTTTACATTACATAAATTATTTTTGTTAATAAATAAAAGATAAAAAAAACACCACGGTTAGCATATTATGTTTTAAACCACAAGTGGAATGAAACCACAACTTATTCTACATAACAAAACTTAGAACTAAAGCTTCATCAAACTTAACACAATGAACTCACACGATTACGTACTTACCCGCAGGTACCGAGCCCTCTACAACTACCGGCCCCAGAACGAGGACGAGCTCGAGCTGAACGAGGGCGACACCGTCTACGTGATGGAGAAGTGCGACGACGGCTGGTACGTCGGCTCCTCCCAGCGCACCGGCTACTTCGGCACCTTCCCCGGCAACTACGTCGAGCGCTTGTGACGGCCGGCGGTCCAGCTCCAGCTGCAGCCCCAGAGCCGGGACCTCGAGCGCATAAGGCGCTCCTAGGGTCAGGCCCCAGGGCGAGCCGCGCTGCTCGCCCCGCCGCCGAGGCGCTCCAGGTCGCGAGCCCTCGTCGATCGACTCGTGGCTGCCCTGCTGCCGGGCAGCATTGCCGGATGCACCAGCAGCGCCGGCAGTCGGAACAGACTCGCGATCGACTGAGGATCGAGATGAATTGACGGTCGACGGCCGGAGGTGGGAGGATATAGCTGTTTTGTTATCCAAAGATTTAAGCTCGCTGCTCGCGTGAGCGTCATTGAGAGGGGTGAGATTTTCGGGGGGAGAGGTGCGATGGAGATTGAGGGGCATCTTTCGTTGGGAGTTGATTCGATTTTATTACTATATATCTTAATGTATGGAGTAGCTATTTCTGTAAGCGTACGTATATCTGTATTTCCTGGAAATTTTTTTTTAAGTATCTACGAAAACATCTCTTAGATTGGTAAAATAATAGTTTTTTTTATATAAATTACACTTTTGCCAAACTACAAAATAATAAAGAAGAATTTGCGGAGGGTACAGAAATACGTACAAGCACAGAAACGCAGATACATACTCTAGTTTGAACGTCGTTTGATTGGCCGGTATGATTCGTGCGCGAAATTCAAATCAACATAAAAAATGGTATAAGAGAAGAAAAATATTCGGTTTTTTTCAGTCAATTTTAGTAGAGTTGCGCTGTCAACCCTATAAGGTAGGAATTTTTTTACAAAAGAGAAACGGTTTTTGTCGAATTTTTGTTTATAAGATATTATGGTTGATTCATTGGTATAGTAATATCCGAAGATTGTATAACGATTTATTGTGTGTCAAAACACCTTGAGAATGATTTTTGAGCAACATAAGCCGACGTAAAAGATGTTACATTATCATACAAGAAATGATTAACTTCGAGGGATATTCTTTCAAAGATAAGATTCTTGTTATTCAGATAAATTGAAAATTCTCGTTCATTCGATTTAATCGAATCTAGATAAACTGTTTTTATATGCAATCATTCTAAATATGCAATGAAGAAATAAACAACTCTGTTGTATGGATTTTATACATCAATTAAAAATTTTTCATACTTTTGCAATTTAACAATAATCCCAATGTTTTAATAATGCTCAAAAATGAATTATGAAACAGAATTCGAATACGAATTCGTAATGACAGAAAGAATGAATTTAAAAGTAACGAAAGATGCCCTGCTCCGAATAAAATCAGCGTTGTAAATAGCGTTAAAAGAAAGAAAAACAGTCTTCCTACAATTCTGAGCGAGTCTTATATATCATATTCTTTTGTAATTCGTCCGCGACGCGAGGACGCATTTTACCATTTTTTCTTACGTATATCAGGGGATGTAATCCCACGCTGTATTTCCCGTTTCAAAAACGAACAGACTCGGATGATCCCCGTTTCAAAATAAAATGTGCGGCCCGTCGCAAGCGAGGCGATTTCAATCATAGGCTATAAAGAAATAAAAAAAAATATAACGTCGCATCTACCAAAAAAGGATAAAACGAAAAATAAAGATTATATAATGATAATCGAGACGCCGAATCTCTCGAGCTGTAAGCTAACGTGTAAGTAGTGTATAATAACGATTTAGAGTCATCTCGATATACATAAATATATAAATATATATATAAAAAAGCCACGTAATCGCATAAAAATGCACTTTTTCGCGCTTTCTCGAAGCGGCACGCCGATTATGCGCATTATAAAATAACCGCGTGGAGGTGCGACTGTTGCCTACCTTATCGACAATATACACTTTTTTATTACATATGTTCTGTTTTTATACAAAATTTGTTACTGTTTTCAAATTTGTGTGTCAATTACAGTATGATATTTCATAAGAGAGGTTTTTTAAGATAATTGGAAACGATCGATTAAATTGTAGTTTTATGGATCGTGATGCTGGCATTGACACATGAATTTGAGAATTGGATTTAATATACGAAGCATACAATTTTAATGCTGTAGATAAGGTAAAAACTTTTGCATCTTCTTACCAAGCAAAGCACTAGAGTCGCCTGAAGCATGTAGAGACTGGACTAAGTGTGCGAAATGGAAAAAGTAAATAATCAAAATGAAGTGGTTGGGCACGAAAAAAATTTGTTATGAAAAATATGGAGAAAAACGCGAGCTCAGAGCTATACACCATTGAGCCTACCTTTTACGATACGAACACTTTTAAGCATTAACAATAATTTAAAAGAATAATAATAACTTCTAATAATGAACTATCGATGACTCGCAAGAGACGTATGAAATACGATATAATATAGGAAATGAGCGTGTACTTTGTGGTCTAAGTTCAATTTGTATTGTTACTTAATTTTGAGACACTTACCACGGTGTTTTGTCGACGAAAAAATCGGAGGAAGCCCTCGCGCGATACTAAACTGAATTCTTATGTACGGTCGACGTGATTTATCATTGAAAATCTTTGCCTTCCCAAATTCGTATTTTTGTAAAGCATTATTTGTACTCTATATAAGGTCGAAGGTTCGAATGAGACAAAAAAGAAACAAATATGATATATTATGAAACGAAGCAAAAGCAGCGCGTATAATTAATTATACGGGGATAATAATAATAACGTAAAACTATCGCATACTGTATTTCGAGTTAGCTGGTATACATGTAGCCTACAACAGGAAAAAAAAACGTGCGAAGGGAACTACAGTTTATTCGGAATTTTTCTGCAATCGAATGCGACGCTGTTACTCTCCTGGGGTGTCTTTTGTCTTCAAGAGAACAAAATCAAATCAATTGGAAACATATTTTAATCGATTTTGAAATACAAATCGATATTAAATTATGTGGTTATTTGAGTTATTAGCGAAGAATATTTTATGAAGATATTGTCTTTATATTTTAATCATGCATGACTCTAATTGTAAATGTTTTATTTTTATTGTTAAGAAAGTATATTTTTAGATGTTAGTCTATAATGAACTTAAGTAATACCTAATTACTTGGATAATCATGTTACATATTCTATTATGTAGTGTTTTATTTTAGGATTCTATTTAGTAATAATTATTTATTGTTAAAAGTCTAGATTTTTAATCGCCTGTTATTGTTAAATTTTATTTTTGATTCTCTATTATAGTTCTAGAAGCTAATTTTTGTCCATTGAGAAATATCCCCAAATGCTCAATTTCATCTATACATCACACTGTTTTTGTACGTTTCAAGAATATTAATTAAAATTTTGATCCCCAAAATTTGTAATTAGTATTTCCAATCAAAATTTCCATTAAACACCTAATAACTCAAGTAATGGAACAAAATCTATATACTCTCGTTCGTAATTACGCGATGTCAAAAATTGAATTGCTACGAATTCTCGGACAAAAAAAAGATTAATGAGCAGAAAGCACTCAAAAGGTTTAGTGACTCCGTCGCTCGCGCTATACGTATTTAAGCTATAATAAAAGAAAAGAATCGCGCCGCTCGTTTCCAGTTGGAAAACGCGCGAGCTACAAAACTGTCTTACTCCTGTGCAATGCGCCGTGTTAATCGGCGTAGTTCAAAAATCAGACAATACTACCGTTTTAACCGATTAGCGAATAACTTAGAGAGCCAAGAATTATTCTGAATAAGAAAGATTAATGAAAAATAATAATAAACGTAAAAAGCGATGGAGATCGAACGAGGGCATTTGTAAATACCTAATGGCAAATCGTATATAATTATGGAATTTTGCTTCTATTATTTTCAAATGGTCACTTTTGATCGAAAGGGACTATGAATACACGCAGCCATGTGTATAATGAGAAACATAATAACGATAAACGATTTAAAAATAACTTTTCATATTAACGTGTAAGAAGTTTTTAAGCTATTAAAAAATTCTCTTGCTCAAAATAAACATAATTATATACGCATTTACTCCGGGGTACAGCGACGGATTTTTTGCATATGAGACGACGACAGAAATAAAAAAAAAAGAAGAGAAGAAGTACGAAACGTTAGGTGGGAGGGTAAGAGCGAATGAGCAAAAAAGGAGAAAAGAAAATAAGTTTCTGCGAGCTTCTAGTCGGTACTATACGAATCACGTGTGTGCGCTGGCTTTGCCGTCTCCTCATGTTACTATTAATGTCTTAACGGGCGCACGCATATATATATATACACACACGCGTATATACACAAGTGCATACAACACACGCGGAGTCGAGAGAATGAGAGCACACGCGAAAAATACACACACACACAGACACACGTACATACACGCAAAAATACAGACGCGCGAGCTCGGCCCTTTGCCGATTTTGCGCGTGCCTCTGGCACATCTGTCAAAACATATCTTCTCGGAAATAATGTTTATCTTTAGAAGAAGAGGTGGAGCGTTTT
The DNA here is from genome assembly GCA_949152435.1 of Gastracanthus pulcherrimus. Lineage (NCBI taxonomy): Eukaryota > Metazoa > Arthropoda > Insecta > Hymenoptera > Pteromalidae > Gastracanthus > Gastracanthus pulcherrimus. The sequence goes on along the minus strand of OX424575.1, from coordinate 178,455,239 downwards.
AAAACGGGAGGGAGAGAGAGTGGCGATTATTATCTCGTCGATTAAAGGCGCGCTAATCCGTCGTGGAGATTCGTTTGTTTTGGAAAAAAAACGTGCGAGGAAATTGTTCGTAGTGAGAGGTATTGGTTGTTTCTTTTTTGTAAGTTGGAGAGAAATTTTAAGAGGGGAAAAGGAAATTGCGAAAGTGTATTTTTTTGGTGTTTATCATCACGTTCGGTTTGCTTTTAATTGTGCTTTGGGAGGTTTTTGGAGCGAGAGAGACGGAAGATACGTTTTGGCTTTCCTTTTACTTTCGATTTTGCGTCGATTTTATTGCTGCGTTGACTAGCACTAACGATGTTACTATGCATTGTACACTTCAAATACAAATAAAACCTAGTCTAATAATATTTCAAATGGTGTGTTGTTTATTTATACCCTCTGTGAGAATGAATGAAAACAATTTCTTTTTGTCAACTCATTTTATTGCGAAAGATTAAAGAGAAAAATATGATACGAAATTATATAATAGCGATTTCATTACTAACAAGTTTCAATAAATTAATGAAGCTTAACTTAAATAAATAAATACATCTTATTTTTAACATTTTAAGCAGTCATTTTTAAACACAGTTGCTCGATATGATATATCAAAATACATAATATAATACTTGGAAGTTGCTAAAGTACTTATCCTTCCCTAACATTACATTATCCTAAAAAACAAGACAAAAAAGAATATTATTTAAAAAAAATGTATTTAAATATGGTAACATATTCCTATGCTAAACTTATGCGACGAAAAAATTATAAAATAGAAATTATATAAGTAACAAATGATATCATTTAACAAAATTTAACGTTCTGTGATTTCCATTCTATTGAAAGTATATCTATGTAAGTATATATACTTTTCGAAATTATCATTAAAGAAAATGCTTTAGTACCAGATTTAAAATGCACATTTATAAAAATCTAATATCCTTAGTCTTATCCTATATATTACATAGACAATAGTTTATAAAAACACTAGATAACGTTCCAACCTATTCATGCTTACAGTCCTTTTCAAAGAACATTCGTACTCGAATCGTATTTAAATCCAAATGATTATATAATTTTTGAAGTTTCTATATTCATGTAATTATCATTATTTGTTAAGAACCAGCCAAAGATCTAAACCAGCCAGTCAAAGATCAATTGATGATAGCTGTTTTCTAATGCATTGTTCCAGAACTTAATTCTGTTAGTTAATACAACCAATTTATAGAAAATTCTTACCATATAATACATAATAATTATTATGATGTACACCTATGTTGATTTGTCTAAAAAACATTCTCTTTTCCGTCTCACGAGGAAAGAACCTCTAATTTAAGACTATCGAAGACATTTTGTTGTTTCTTGTTCTCAAGATATAAGCAATTGTACTACAAATGCACACAAGTTTAGCAGCAAATGGTACCTCTACTTCTAATTAGATCTGTGTATATATTTACACTAAAAAATCGACCCAGAAGATTATAAACTTATAAAACTAATCAAAAAGAATTTCAACCATTTGAAAAATATATTAAAAAATTTTGTTTTTCTCAAAATATACGCAACAGAATTGACAAAGTGACAAAGATTAAAACAGTCCCGAAATTGCATGTCTTTTTGTGTACTATCTGTGATCATCAATAACTTCTAGACCGATTTCTTAGCTTGAATACATGCGCCGAAGTAAAGGTACCATTTATTCCGAAAATTATACGTATTTAAGGTACAATGGGTCTAATGGCTCAATAACACTTGCCCCTTAAAACGAACGTTACATCTCAGTTTCAGTCCCCAGAAAACACCTCTCAGACCCGTTAAAATCTCTTCACCCTTGAACTCTATTAATTCTCCCGAAGTATCTACACTCTCCCCGTCCTCAAAACCAACACTTCACTTATAATGTTAATAACAAATAATCCTGGGACATGCGAGGTCGAACACAAAGAAATTCTAATTCTGCATAATCGAATGAACAGAATTACATTGAAAAATCGACCTCGCAAAAATACAGAAAGGTACCTGGCGTGTGGACTATTACATCTTCACGCACAAAGTCCTCCCGACGCATCCCTCTCACTCACTCCTCAACCCTGCACACCACCTCCCCATGGAAGAATTTACTCTCGGCAGAATACTGTTTGAGTATTAGTTGCCGGCACTACCAGTTCTTGCAAATGTTAGAGGTCCAGCGCTGAGATATAACGGGAATGATAAGAACGGGCCAGTACAATACTTTTCTTCTTGATATATTCAAAATTTTACAAGAAATATACATTTTTAGGCACACACGAGACACTTCACTCAAAGTTTAGTGTAATAATCATAACTACAGATTACTATTGCGTGGCCGAAAAATTCACGTAAGCTTAGTAATCGTACATTAAATTAATATTTTATTAAAAACTGGCCTAAAAAGTAGGTTAAGTTACGCTTGACGATTTCGCGATGTTTTGTTTTCTTTCAATATCGGCAAAAAGTATTGCACCGACTCTGAAACGTTTTTCGGGCCAACGTCGATTCTTTTTACTAGCCCATTCTTATCAAAACGATATAATCCCTTCATTGGTTCAGTGCCGAAAAATAATTTACCGGCATACAATATTCAACCAGAATCGGCCCGAACTATCACTGCTGGCAAATTCTTTCATGGGTCAACCCAACATATCCACTCTCTCTCTCTCTCCTCACTTTCCACGACACGACACGCAGCATCTTCTTCGAAACGCCGGGTTCGCGCAGTGTCCCGCGAGGTCTCGCGTCGTCGCGCACAGCTGTCCCTTGTCCCTGCGACACTGAGGCGGCTGCTCGGTTCTGGTCCCGGGCGCGCACTCCGGGCCGTGCCGGGCCAGGCCCTTGCAGGCGCGCGTCTCGTCGGGGGCGCGGGTCGCGTTGCACGAGTCCAGGAGCAGCTGCTGTCGACGCTCGTGGTCCAGGCCGGCGGGCGTCGGCTCGACGCACCGGGCGCGACGGGTCTGCACGCCGCGGCCGCAGCTCTGCGAGCACTGCGAATGGAAGAGCACATTGTAGATGGTTATAGTTGGGGGGCCCTCTTTTTTTTCTTTTTTTTTTCTTTATTGTTAAAGGCTTTTCAAGTCTTTTTAAAAAGACTTACATCAGCCGGTTTATTGAACAAAATTTACATAGTATGCATAATATTTTACCTTATAACATAATATATGTTTGTGGCTATACAAATTTATTACATTTTTCGAGAAAATATATAACATGACGCATAATACTTGACTTAGGTGACATTAGTAAGTTATCGCAGTTAGATGGTAAGAAAATTTGGTTATTAAACATGTATTAACATAGTATGGATCTTTCTGGGTTGAATAAGGGGCACTGCCTTGGGGGCCCTTTTAAAATATCGGAAAGCTATTTATTCGGAAAGCCAAAATATCGGAATATTTAAAATTCGGATATTCAGAAAATCGGAAAGTTGAAAAATAGGATATAATAAAATTCGGAAAATATTTTTACTGAGAGTTAAAAATTCGGAAAATATTTTTACTGTAAGTTAAAAATTCGGAAAATTAAAATTCGGACATATCGAAAAGTGGAAAAATGATTCAAAAGAAACTATTTTCTATCATATCTAACAAATGTAGACTACCTCCAAATCTAGACACTTCATTTATTTTTACATGGGCCTTATGGCGCCAACAAGAATATGCTTATTTAACGCTACATTCCCTGTAGAATGCATACTTTCAGCTATTTTAGTGATCCGATTTTTAATTTTCCGAATTTTTAATTCTCAGTAAACATATTTTAAACAACTTTCCTACATTTTAAGAGAGCCCATAGTTGGGAGATCGGTGTATAGAGAGTATTCCGTTATGTCTCAAGAATCTTGAGAGATTTCGGAGCGCTCCGAAATGTAAAACTGGAAATTGAAAACGGAACGTTCTGAAATTTAAATATGACGTCGTTATAGTGATTGGCACCGCCGCGCGCGCAAGAGAGAGAAAGAGAGTGAGAAAGTGAGACAGAGGAGAGAGAGAGAGAGATTAAAATAAAAAATAAAACCTCCCATGGAACCGTAACTATATTACCTTAAAATAATGTTTAAAATAATGGCTCTCTCTCTCTCTTTCTTTATCCTCTGCGCGCGGCGGTGTCAATTACTAACGACGTCATATTTAAATTTCGGAACGTTCCGTTTTCAATTTACAGTTTTACATTTCGGAGCGTTCCGAAATCTTACAAATTTAAAAACACTAATTTAATAGTATATTAAGCAACAAGGGCGTAAAATTAACTTCACGAACAAGTCACCGCGAAGAGTACGTAAAAGCGATTTTACGCACGAGTTGCTGATGAACAATGCGTACAAAATTATACGCTTCGCAAGCGCATTGTTCATCGGCGACGAGTGTATTGAATCGCTTTTATGCTCGAGTCGTCGGTAGCAAGTAAGTGAAGTTATGCGTCCGTGTCGCTTACGCTATTTTTTGAGATTCCTGTGCGTAAAGTTCAAACGGGACTGAACAGTAATAGTATCGATCGCACGAGTGTGTAAAACGTACTCACGAGTTGCATACGATATTTTTAGCAATAGAGTGTGCAAAATGCGTCACTAAAGTACTGAATGAAGTATGTACCTCCTGGACCATTTTGTGTATACGCGGATCCCCCCCCCCTTGTAAAAAAATATACTTATAAGTCATTAAAATAATAATTTTAAAAAATTATATAAAAATTTAAAAATTAAAAATTAAAAATAAATAATTTACTGTTTTATATTTTTCAATAGTTTACAATGTTGTGAAATTTTTCTTTAATTTTTTCTATATTTTCTTCAATTTTTACAATATTTATAATTTTATATAAATTGGTTCGAGTTATACAAATTCTTTTGAAAACAGCAGCCACCTTCAGTGATACGGCGAAGAGTATAACGTAATAATACGTCACGTACTATTCGCCATTTTTATACGCGCAAATATTCAAATAAAATCATAATAATTTAAATACACGAAAATATATAATCACTCGATTCTCGAACAGACTATGACACAAAATATTCAATCTTACAAACTGTGTCTGAAAGGCAAACAAAAGACGCTCACTATAACAGAGAACCTCTGTTCTACGCGATATTGGGGGGTCCGAGTTCAAGTGCTTTTCCGCGAAGAAAAGCGTGTCGTTCGCGCGACAACAACATGTGGCTGGAAACAGCCTCCAGACTGCATATCCAAAAAAGGGACCGGAGGAGGTGAAGAGCTCAACAGGGCTACAACGAATTTGTAGACCACGAGTAAAGTCAGTTAGAGTTATCTCGCGATATTCATTTATTTCATTCTCCTCGTTATTTCTCGTTTCAAGTACTTTTTTGGCTATTCAGAAAATGCGGCCGTAGTCGGTCTCAAGACCGGATTAGACGCGGAGAGAAAGTGTCGTTCTTAATTATGTAATGTAATAATACATCACGTGTTATTCGCCATTTATACGCGCAAATATTCAAATAAAATAATACGCATTTATTTAGAAAATATTAAAAAATATATAAGCATTCGATTCTCGAACAGACTCAGACACAAGATATTCAATTTTACAAACTGTGTTTGAGAGGCAAAGAAACTATGCTCACTAAAAAACAAAGAACCTCTGTTCTACGTGATATTGGGTGTCCGAATCGGCACTATAAAGCGATAAAATTAAAAATATTGAAAAAGTTACTTCGTAATTTTACATACCGTTAACCCATGTGTAAAACATTCTACACTGAGAGAAAGGATTCCTTGTGGAAATGAATCGTGTACTTGCGGAATCGAATTCTCATGTACTTGACGCAAATGTTGAATTCTTAATAGTTAATAACTCGAACTTGAGAAAAGTGTGCACGAGTAAGATAAACATACCGAGTACGAAAGGTTATTTGACGATTTTCTAGCATATAATGATGCTTTTCAAGCATTGAAATATAAAAAGATCCTATACGTAAACATAATCGTGGCAGACGAAAACTTATATTAACATATAACGGTCATATAATCATCTTAGAAATATAAAAATTCAGTTAACCTTAAAGTCAGGCGATCAACCGTTGACAACCGACTCAAGTTCTAAGTTCTTAACTATTAAGATGATGCGTTTAGCTGTTATGAAATATTCATTTGACCGTATTCAAATCCACAAAACTTAACATTTAAGAAATATTATTTGCCGCAAAGAATCCTTTCTCTCAGTGTACGTATTTATAGCAGTGCAAAACGATTTCGAAAAGTACTTTACGCACTAACTTTACGCACAGAATCACAAAAAAGATATTTAAATAAACTAATCAAAAAGATTAATATTTTTCGACTGACAAATTGATCCAGTATTTACACAAAAATACTGCATAGGGGAGAACGGGGTAATGCCGGTCACTGGTTAATTCCGGTCACCCTTATTTTCAATAATCTAAACATTTTTAGGTAGCAATTCGAATAGTATATTAAATGCAACATAAAATGCAATTAATCTAATATCCAAACAACCTTCTATTCAGTTTTATTAAGGAATTATACACAATCAAAGTGTAGGCCTACATTTCTTATAAGAAATCTGGTCTATAAAGTAAGCTTTTATGCATATTATTTGTTACTTTATGCAGTTATTTTTTGCAACTTTATAAATTTGAACAATCTAAGAATAAGAAGTAGTGAAGAGAAAAGAGTATATAAACCTATTGCTTTTTTATCATTTCAATTTAAATTACTAAGCAGAATTGGGGTAATCCCGGTCACAATGTTATTTATATGACGCTCCCGAAAGTGAGGCTAAGAAAACGTTGCGCTGCGCTCTCAGGTAGGGTAACTTTGCTTAAGTGTTTTTGATTGAACAGTGGTTATGTTATTACTTATTTCCCTGTGTAAGTGCGAATAATAATGCGACGGATCATACGAAAGTTTATATAATTGATTTAAAAAATTTTTTCACCTATAAAAGTAACTTTCTAATAGTGATCGGAATTGTACCAAGGCTGACCGATATTACCCTTTGACGTGGAGTAAATTCAGTCAACATGCTTTTTTTTATTTCGACTTATAGCTTGGATATCTTAAATCTTTATATTAAACCAATAAGAAATATTTAAAGTCAATGGTTTGAACTAACATAATAATTATTTAAAGTTAAAAAAAAAAATTTGAAAGTAGAAATAATAAGCACGTTTGCTTAGGTGACCGGCAATACCCCATCCTCCCCTAACTTTGACGAAATCAGAATAAAAATAGAACAAATTACAACCTCGCATGATAAAACATCCAATGTATATTATTGAGAAGTGAGTACACTTACGGGTGACCAGTCGCCGTAGACCCACTGGCCCTGGCACGCGGTCATCCTGCCGTTCTGCGAGCAGGGCCGCTCGGTGGGCGGCTGCCTCAGATCCCGGCACTTGGACGGCGGCACCGTGTTCCGGTAGACCCGGAGCTCGTTGTCGCGCGTCACCTGGCGCTCGCCGAAGGACGCGCGCACGCAGTAGAGTCGGCGCTGCTGGACACCCAAGCCGCTGCTGCAACCGCCGGTTGAATTCGGAACGCTACAGCGCTCCCACATGCCCGGCAACCACGTGTACTCGCAGCTGCAATGAGGAAAAAGAGTCTTTTTGTCACTCGTGCATGATTTTCGTGGTTTTTCATGCCTCTGAAGCGACCGCAAAGAGGATAGATAGATATAGATAGATATACGATTTATTTGTCATTTTTGGCAAAAATACATTACATAAAAATTGTTATTTTGTCATTACATTAAATTTTTTTATCACTATCACAGGTCGTCAGTTTATAAATATAAAAAATTGTTGCACAAATTTGTCATTATCTAATATCACAGTTTGTTTAGATCACAGTTCCATAACAATTTCTGAAAGTTTACTCATTCTTGCATACACGTACATCCATCACGTCACAATTTAAAAACAATTACAAGGATGTGTGTTTACCGAAAGAATTTCTCGCCATACGACTTTTCGCCAGGTAGCTTTTCGCCCAGCGGGAGAAATGATAAGTTAGAGTGAATGGTTACGCTTATGAAAGTGAGAAATGATATTATATACGTTATTTTCCTGTATTTTTACATTATTTTAATGAGTGTTGTAGGTATGGTAAGTACTGAAGTAATAGTAGCTAATGTAATGTTCTTTAATATAAAACATGTATTGTTATGAATTCCTAATTAGTTATCATTTTTTCAAAGTAAATTGTTCCTGTTCATAAGTATATTTTCCTGCATTTGAATGACTATTACAAAGACCAAGGACGATGCATGCATGCAAGACATTCCTTTTATAAAAATATCAATATATAGATTTAGTTTACTAGAATAGGCGTGAAGTAATATAAATAATAAATGTAGACTAAAATTTGTTTGAAGTATGAATAATTGAAAACTGTTTCGATTTATTTATCGAATAGTGTACAGTCATAAACGAAAGCAAAACAAATGAAGCACCGAATGCTACCAGTAAGCGGTGGAACTCCAATTTGAGGAATGTATGCAGTAAAATTAAAAAAATTGACGTATTATATTTAATAAACTATAAACATCTGAAAGATGAAAATTCATACTAAAGGTTTAATTTTATAAGAACATCGATTTCTAGATCATTGTTAAGAAAAAAGAGGATTATTAGACGAAAGATGTTTTGTACAGCTGTTGTCCAGGCTGGTATGATAGTTGCGCAAAACTCAGAGAGTTATGCGCTCCAATCGTATCGCACAGCTCTTCTCTCAATTTTGTACGTCTGCTGCCCAAAAGTCGGACATGCGATATACGAAATCGATGTGAATTGACGGGTTCTGTCGCATGGGAGTCTGCTGCACAGCTGAATTGTGCGCTTCATACATCGCGTTGTTTTATATTTTGATCGTCATGCGAGATGAATAAAGCGTTATGAAATTATTAAAGCGTTAAGTAAAGAAATTCCAAGCACTGTAATAGATGTGAAGAAATTTCAATTTGAGAAAAATACGCTATCGATAAAATCATCGATTTATCAGAATCCAAGGGATATGTCGTTGTACGTTGTATTAACCAGTGAATATAATATTTTGAAACGATTCATAGACTTCTTTGTGCAATGATTTCCAAAACCTATGGGACCAAAATGTCTGGTTATTCTTTATAAAATAATGCCAATATGAAGAAATATTATTAAAAACATTGTTCAGTACGCTTGGCTTAACAAGTTCTTAGATTTTTCGATCATAGAAGTGACCGAAAGTAAGGAATATCTTCATATCTTTAATCCATTCTTTAACATTTTCAACAACGTAAATTGTATTTTAAAGTCCAAATTTGAAACGAAACGATGATAACTTCTTTGATGTTGATGTGAAATAAATATTCTAGTAATGTTTTTAAGAGAATACATTTTCCTTTCATTTGCGTTTTGTAAAATTATCCTCGGATTTTTGCTTCTAAAGTTACAGGTTTTTTTAAAAAAGGTATAATACACACATTTAAACGTGAAAATTTCCGCTGTTTCTATAGTTATTGTATGCGACGCACTGTATATATCTCTATATTAAAAATATTTCGCCGCCGCAGCCGTCGTCGATTCAAGAATCGAGGCTCCAAATTTCTTCTCTTCTACGTTATTTTGGCCTCTTTTTCGGAATATTTAGTTATTTCTACGTTATTTATGAGCTATTTCACGTAGTTTACGTTGGTCTACGTAATTTTGCAAGAATCGAGGTTTTTTCCATTAATCGCTTCTTCTACGTTATTTAGGCCTATTTTTTAAATTTGTTGTTATTTTTACGTTATTTATGAGCTACTTCACGTAGTTTACGTTGGTCCACGTTATTTTACGTGTAAGAATCGAGGTTCTTTCCATTACTCTCTTTTTGTACGTTATTTTGACCTATTTTTTTTAGAATTTCTTGTTGTTTCTACGATATTTATGTGCTATTTCACTATATATATATATATATATATATATATATATATATATATATATATATATATATATATTGAAAATATTTTTATTTCTCTTACAGCAATACAATAATGTGCGATTAAAATATATCATATATATATATATATATATATATATATATATATATATATATATATATATATATATATATATATATATATATATATGATATATTTTAATCGCACATTATTGTATTGCTGTAAGAGAAATAAAAATATTTTCAAAATAATAAATAAACATGATAGTTAGTTTTTAAAATATTTACATCAAGTTTATAATCGAGTTTTATTTATAAGAGGAGATAATCTATAAATTTGATTTCTCTCAACAATATATACCTATATTTTATAGCACCTATAAATAGTGGCTTTTATTAATACTCTGGAGTTTTTGAAAAAGTATATCATTTTGATCAAATCAAGCGTCATAAACACTATAACACAATCAGATTTCGAACTATCAAATACATAATTAAATAGCGCGACAGCACTACGTAAAAAGTGTACGTGGTGCAGCGAGACCAATAGACGCTATACCAGCAAGAGACATATAAGGAATAAACTATGTATGAATTAACACAATTGGTAACTGTATACTTATACACTAACATAATTCGTAAATCTTTTATATTTAAGATTTTTAGAGTAAAGTTTAAGCTGCAAAATTGTACAGATTCAAATTTTATACGCAGCCTTGGCTTTTTAAATATGTTTGAATGTAAGTTAAATTATAATTATCACTCTCAAAATATAAGGCAGTTTAGTAGTACAAGAAACTGCAGGTTTTTTGTTCGTGTGAAAATGCACATAACGCAGTTGTCGCGCGCAGTACGCGTTCGTTATGAGCTTCTGAAGGGATTTATGAATATGAGTGGCAGCGTGTCTTTGAACTTTATTTTAAGCCGCGTAATGGAGCTGTGAGCTGTACACGCGTATCGAGGGATTTGTTCCATGTGTCCCGCTCGCGATGAATATGTAGACCTATGTTCGGAGGCACAGTGGAACGACAGCGGAGTTTTGAATAATTTGTAGACGCTTTTGAGCTTTTCCAGAAAAAATCGTATTCCCTAACTGTTTTTCACAAAAAATGTATATGAGTAAATATTTATAGTAATTGATATCCTATTTGAAGGTTTTCTGACTATTTAATGTTTTTATTTTATAATCATTTATATGATTATAAAACAAATATGTATATTTTTTTAATTAATTATTTTCTTTGAAATCAAAAATGCCATTAAAGAACAAAGGAGCTACGAAAATAGGTTTTATAAAAGTCAGTCTTCAAAGAAAATTCGACCGCTAGAACAGGACTTCGATGTCGTAAACACAGTAAATACTTTCCACGGGAAATCCTTACAAGGACATAAAACGGTTAACTACTTTGTTGGAAAGAACGTAACTAAAATAACTTCTTAAAACAAAGTATAACATCTAAACTTTTTTTCCATTTATACACTATAAAAGATACACATAAAAGAACTCAGTTATTACGCTACATAAAATATTAAACCATGATGGGGTTTTCATTATAAAATGCGCAGAAGGTGGAAATAATTGTAATTGAACTTTTACTTTTAATTTAATTCATGCATAAAATTGATGATGCAACCTTTGGATAAAAGCATTATGAAATAGAGATTTGTATTTCACAAAATTGAAGAGTTAATTTGAAATATGTGCATTGAAATGGAAGGAATTTTTTTATAAATTCACGTCTTACCAAAACTTGACTTATACTACTTATTATAATTATAAATTAATTATCGGTTAAATTGTTAAAAGATCTCATTATTTACTAGCTGGAAAAAATTGAATTGAAAAAAACGTTGAATTTTAGAATATAAGTTATCCAAAAACTTTTATATATATAGACACTAATTATTTATAAAGAAACCGATGAACAGAAAAATTTGTATTTTCAAGGGTTAAAAAGCAAAGGTGGCTATTCAATCCACTAGAGCATTAATTTTTCTAATCAATGTTTTTTCATGAAAATTGGTACACCTATGTAAATGCTTTTGAAGTCGCTGATTCCGTATTCGCTATTAGTTTTTCAAACTTCTAAAATGGCATATTCAATTTTTCGAACAAAATGACATTCTTCAAGAACAGCTGCATCGATTTCAGAAACAATGTAAATTTCATACAAGATAGAATAATCAGAGACTAACACCTTCGCGTTATATCATCTTAAAAAAAAGATCTCAAGAATAAGGTGCGTATATGTGGATTCCACTCTTGTATAATGTATATGACTATTCTTGAAAGCATTTAAGGTGGCGGTTGAGATGCACTTCGCACAGTCAAATTGATTAGAATGTAAAATGAGTGCGCATGTATATATTATTAAGTAAGATATATTTATTATAGTATCGACTGATAGACATATTTTGACCCACTTTTGAATGTGCAATGATGTATAAAAAATAATTTTCAAATCATTTAACTCAGCAATCTACGATACACTAGGGTGGTCCAAAATTTTCAAAGTTTCGATTTTCCTTCTTGTAACCCTTTCAAAGGTTGACAAATGTGAAAAAAATAACTCTCCTGCAAGGCAGACGCTGGATGTCGAGTATTATAGGTTCCTACCTCAATTTCAAAGTTTTTAAGTGCATTTATCCACTTTTTAAAATAAACTTGGTAAAAACTTGATTAAAACTTTATAAATCAAGACATAAAATTTCACTAACTTACCATATCACTAAAATAGACAGCCATCTACCTCCACTCCATCAAAAAATTCTTATTTTCTAAGTAAAGAGCCATACGCATCAAATATAAACAAAAAAAACGTGCCATCTTCGAACATTTCTTAAGACTCTAATTATCGCTGATTCTTCAAACCTCATTAAGTCACACGAGACGCATCCCCGATACAAATAAAACACAAAATACTCTCTGAAACTCACCTCGACGTACTGCACCTCTCGAGCTGCCTGGCGCTCGCGGGTTTGGCCGCCAGCAGGCACTTGCCGCGTGAGACCAGCTCCCGCGTCGTCTCGTCCCTGCACAGCAGTTCCCTCGTCCTGGCGTTGCGCCTCGTCGGCTCGCCGCCGGCCTCGCAATCGGCGCTGCAGGGCCCCAGCAGCCAGACGTAGCGGCCCCGGGCCTGGCGCAGCTCGGAGCGCGCCAGCGCGCACTGCCAGGACACCGCGATAGAGGCGCCGCGCGGCAACACCTCCCTCGAGGCCAATAGCTGCGGTGGGTCGAAAAGAGGATGAGAGAGAGACGCGGAGATGGACGATTGTTTGGGGTAAACAGAGAAGGGGGTGAAATTGACGGTTGGGGTGGTGGGGTTTGTGGTGTGGACTTTTTATGAGATGACGTTTTAGGGTATGTTTTAGGGGATTGTGGAGAGGTTATTTTTTACTTAGGTTTAATTTGGTTAATCGTTGTTTATAAATTGATCATAGTTTTTCATTCAAAAATGAGGGAAATTGAGACAAGCTTTGTAATACTGCATGCGCATGCGAAATTGGTAAAATCAACTAAAAGTGCGTTCGGACAGATACAATGGTATTGTGGAAACCTTACGAATCCTTGTTAAAACTGATTTATTTTTAATCATTATTATCAATATTTTTTTTAATATTTGTATATTTTTACAATAAATGATTGTTTTATTTTTAATTATTTATAAATTTAAAATACCAATTGTAAATAAATATACTGAAATAACTTATTTTTTAACAGAATTAAATTACTTTTCTAAAAATATAAACAAGCCTTCCAACAAAATTTTAGTTGGTTTCATCAATTCATTCGTTTCATCATTCTCTGTAGTACACATTTGATAGTATCAATGGTTTTCGGATTCATTTAAAGTGGAATTAATGTTATACTTTAATATTTATATATATTATAATTAATGTATAAAATATATTTAAAAAGATAAAATAAATTAATTGAAAAATTTTAAAAAATTGACCTTATTGATAATTTTTAAATATTAGCAAAATTAAAAATAGATTCTTCTTGAACAAATCGTTACACTTTCAAACAATTTTAAATATAGAAATGTATTTAAAGAACGTTCAATACAGTAAAAATAAAAAAGTCATAGTTTAAAAAAATAAGTTTTGATGAATAATTACAGTATTGAATATCAAAGTTGGGAAAGCTTAATATTAAAAAGAAAATTTAGCCCTTGTTTACAAATTCTAAAAATTCATTCAAAATTTTGCCGTTTGATTACATAAATTTCTTGAATTTAAACTAGATATATATGAGCAATAGACGTTTGCAAAGTGTAAAACTATGATTATTCTTTTGAAGAGCGACTTTTGAATAGATACAACGAATTGGTAATCTCACCGAGACGACGATTTCGGACACGACCGGACCCCTGCTCCACAGCACGTATTTCTCCTCCCGTCTCTCAACTCTGAAGGCGGCACCCTCGATTATCATAACCGGAGCTCGTCCATCCGCGTCGAATTCGTTTATCTCGTGTCTTCTTCGCTGACCGTCTCGCACGAGTATTCTCATGTTTCCCTCGTGCGGTATGGAATCCATAAGCAGCACCGTCACCACGACTTTGATGTTGTGCGAGGATTTCGGTATTACGGCCAAGCGCGTTGTTTCTGTTTTAAAATACAAAATTTTTGTTATTTTCTTTTTAATTTTGAAATTATTTTCTTGAATTTAAAATACAATTAAATCAAGAATATGGTATGATGAATAAAAATGAAAAAAGATTATTTATTTATCAAATGAACTTTGAATTGCCTGATTTTTAGAAAAGTGATGGCAAATGATGCAACTATTCGAAAATAAATTATTAACTATTCGCGTAAGGTGGCTCTCTAGTGAAATAAAAGTTTTTTACAGTTTACATTTTTATGAATTGTAATTTAGATATCATATTTCTACTGATATTATGAAGTTATATAAAAATTTTCAGTTATTTACCTATCTTAGATTTAGAGTTATCCTAGTAAGTTTGTTAAATTTGAATAAAAATAGGGTTACGATGAAAGTCATCCTGGCGCACATCTAATTTCTGAATCCGGATGAAATTTTTAGGATATTTTCTTTAAGGAGGTTCAGAGGTTACAATACGACCAATTTATTTTCATTTTGCTTTCTATTTCGTTAAAACTTGTTAGTGTCAATCATTGTGTATCTTATACTAGTATACCCCATGTACATACAAATTTTTTTTAATCAACAGTTGTGATGTTGCAATAGGATTATTGTTAATTGGAAAAAAAAATCATTAAAAGAACAGAAACTTTTCTGTTTTCCATCCAATTTTAATGATCGGGGTCATATTTTGTTCTTTAAACATTGTTTGACAGATCGGTCGAAAGAAAATTTCAAAATAATTTATATGTGCTAAGGAAGAACTAATTGTTTAACTAGATTACGTGTTTAGTTATAAATAATAAGTTTTTCTGGAGCACTCATTTATTAAGAATTTTTTTTATCTCATCATTAAAATTAGTTGATAAATGATAACTGCGTTACAGATTTTTGTTCACTAAAAATAAACTCCTCATCTTCCTGGTTTGATCATTTAGCATAAAAGCATTCCCACTGTTAATTATATTAACAATCTTGGAATTTTCGTCAACCCTATTTCAGTTCACTAACTTCAATAACTTCTTCTTAAAACTTCTAATTATAGAAGCTAATGCTTTGCCAAGATTTTGCATGTACTTCGCAGTAGAGAAAACTTCAAACGATAAGAATTTGAATTATGGAAAAGAAGGTTGCATACAGATTTATAAATAAATCATGACTTTAATAACATGACTTTTAAAAGCAGTTTGGCCCCCTTAATTGGGTTGTTTCAAATTTCTTTTTTCTTTGGCGGTATCGGTGATCAACTTCGATCGACTTCTATACACGCCTCATCATCATCTCTCCACACACACACAAACATACGCGCGCGCTCACTCTCAAACACACACACAAACTCCGAGTCCGAGTTTCAATCAAACTAAATCTCCTGGCCGTCGCATCGCCAACTTCCACCTGCAAACTTGTCACGCACCATCCGTACAGCGAACTCTTTGACTCGTCTCTCGCAGGCATCAGTCCTCTCTCTTTCTCTCTCTCTCTCCCCCCCTCTCTCTCTCTCTCTCTCTCTCTCTCTCTCTTTCATTCGCAAGTTTCATCGAGTTTCCTCTGCTACACAGTCTCTCGTTCCACTAAGCTAGTTTCGCGGAACTGTAGCATCGTACATTCGATTATCGATCGGGGATGTACGCGTGTGTATGTATCCATTGGCAATATTTTGTTTTCGAATTTGTACAAATTTTTAAAATTCGAAAACATAAATTACTTTGATATAATCCTAAAATATATTAAATTGAAACGAAATTACACATACTCTGCGAATATATAAATATATATATAGAATTGTGTGTGTGTGTGTGTGCGTGTGCGTGTGAGTGTATGTGTGTGTGTGTGAGTGTGCAGGTGTGTGTGTGAGTGTGCATATGTGTGTGTATATATATGTGTGTGTGCGTGTGCGTGTGCGTGTGCGTGTGTGTGTGTGTGTGTGTGTGTGTGTGCGTGTATAGATACGAACCTCGACGCAGCTTCCGCTGGAACTTGCCGGCGACGCTCTCGCAGGTGGAGTTCCGGCCGTCGCAGAGGCCGCACGCGTCGCGCGCCCGTCCGGAGTTCAGCACGCCGTCGCAGCCCATTGGCTGGCATGCGCCCTGAGAACAGGAGGATCGAGGGTTGTTAGTTAAGTGGCAGGGTGAAGATTGGTTTGAAGAAGGATGTTGCTTTGGTTTTTATTCTTGTTTAATTAACTTGACATTTGATAAGTTTTACGAACTTTTGAAAATAGTTAAATACAGGGTGGCTCGTTGCAATGTATTACCCCTTGTAATATTACTCGATAAAATCTGTCAGAGGTAAGAGAGAAAAGCTTTGTCGTTGAGAAAGCAATATATAGAATTAAAGGTTTTAGTGTTTAAGTGTAATAATGACCTTGATGTTGACTCTAAAGATTATCGTAAAGTTCATTTTAAAGTGAACTGAAACTGTTCAAATAGAAAAGCCTAGTTGTGGAGACTTGGATTTTTTATAAATTAAATAATCTACTTATATCACCAGGTATTAGCAGGTCATAACGATCCGAAAAATTCATAATATCTGTTAAGAAAGATACTGTTTTCTATTGATACCTAATAATAAAAATTGTTAGTCTATTCTATTAGATATATGACTTTGATGTTAATTAGATCTCATCCGGATTAGCTTAACTTAAAGATTTCATAGCAAGTGTTGTACAATGACCTTATGTACCTTATGTTACCGTATATACCTCATGCACTTTTCATAAGGCAGTCATAAAATTGGTCACATCCCAAAATTGTTCATAACATATTTT
The DNA here is from genome assembly GCA_949152435.1 of Gastracanthus pulcherrimus. NCBI lineage: Eukaryota > Metazoa > Arthropoda > Insecta > Hymenoptera > Pteromalidae > Gastracanthus > Gastracanthus pulcherrimus. Next base: position 178,437,928 of record OX424575.1, on the reverse strand, counting down.
ATGTTACAATTCTGTTTTGAAGTAATACCTGGGCATAAAAGTAAGGTTTTTCACTAGAAACTGTAACTTGACCTTGATACGACATAAAAATAGGTTATTTAATTAATTTGAATTTGATCCATTAACGTTACCCCAACTAATAAACACATATTTTAATGTAAAATTTTTACATTTTATAATTTGAATATAATTAGATAAAATTATCAAATATAAAATTGACCTTACCTCCACGCAGATATCACTAGTCTCGTACGAACACGGTGTCCCATCATCGACGTCCAGCCCGGTATGAAAGATCTCACCGGTCTCCTGTTTGTAGCAGACCAATTGACAGTTGGGACTGCCATCAAAAGCCTCATAGGGTAGCCACGTGCTATTATTGATCCCCTCAAATGAGCTTCGCTTCGACAATCCCGACCGATCCTCGAAAAATCTCGAGCACTGCCGTGCCCGAAGGTCCACGTGATCTGGACAGGCCGGTAACTCGCAGAGACGGAACTCCTTGGAATCACCTTCGCAACTGTGTGCATAGATAAAATGATCTGCTTACAATCAAAATTATTTGTGAGAAATCGTATAGATAATTAGAATTCTTTTTCGAATAATCCCTTATCTATTTATTTACTATGTTATTTTGTTAAAAGGTATTATCTTTTGATAATAAAAAAGCATGTTATTAGTTAAAAAACACTAATAATTTTTATAATTAACAAGGATGTGGTCAGGGATGCTGGTCTTAGATTTTTATGGAACTTCAAGGATCTTTTTCTAAAACTTTAAAACCCAGCATCCATTAGCAATACATTTATATACACAAGTATATAAGCAATGTTAATAGTTTTGGATATATCTCATAAAATAAGATTTATTTAATGAAACTACGGGTGCTGGGCTTTTATTTCAGTATCATGAAAAGATCCTTAACCCGTTATGGACAAAATTTTTAGTGACAAAAACACTTAATTCAATGGAATTATCCTTGACGTAATCTCGAACAAAAAATATTGTAAATAAAAACTTAATTTTATTCTATTATTTGAGTTATTTAGATTTTATTAAACAAATTAAAGACGTAAAATTATTTTAATCCTTAGAGTTATATGGTTACCTACAAACTATTTAATATTTAAAGCTCGCAATGAATTGGTATTCGAAAAAGTACTAATATCTTATGCTACAAAAATAGACCACATATCTATAATGGGCTAAAGTTTCATGAAAATTCAAAATCCGCATCTCTGACCCTTTCCTTCAAAAGACACATTTGCTTAAAATAAACAGATTTATTTATCTCAAAATTGTCTACCATTAACTAACAATAAAGTTTTAGCTACATTATAAATATAAGTAAGTAATTAATTAATTACTTTATATAAAAAAGTGTAGTGCCTAGTAAACATTTATCGCATTTCTTTTATATCATGTAAGATTTTGTATTATTAAATATCGTTTTGTGCAAAAATAAGCATTTTCAATAAAGCTGTTTAAAATCTGCTAAAATAAATTATTTTATTTTCTAACAGTTGCACCGCAGAAAATATAAAGGATATTTAAAACTATTTTGCATAATCCTCTAATATTACAATTAAAAAGAAATCACTAATCTTGTCAACAACATTTATCTTTTAATTAAAAGTCACCCAAGTTTCCTCCGCCATTCCTTCTAAATTTGAAACAAGTCTATGCGCTCGCAATTAGAATTTCTTCGGGAATTCATGGATCTCGTGTAGCTGACATTGGATCTTATAAATTTCCTTAACGAAGCGCGAGAATCCGTCCCGGATAATTATGCGGCGGCGCATAACTTTCGAGCCGGCGAGCTCGAAACTTGCCGCGGCACAAGCACTTACAAGCCGGTGGCGCAGCGCCGTAGCCTATACTGCACGGCTACGCCGCAGGTCCTGGTGCACTCGCCCCACGAGCTCCAGGAACTCCAGGTATTCGCAGGCGTGCCTCGTACCGCCAGGGGGCTCGGATCGTAACGCCTCTGCTCGATCGACTGGCATGAGCTGTTTATGCACCACTGTTGAACAAAGAAACAATGGTGAGTTTTACTTTTTGGAGATACTTGAGAGTAGGTACGTTTATTTAATGTATGTAGGTACTTGATTGACAATTGCGTTCAGAGTAATGTTTTATTTAATCAATACACGATTGTAAAAAATTTTAGTTCAGAGATTCTTATCAATTTCGATGTTTTCGTGGCTTCTGAGTCGGAATAACATTTACTCAAAATAACATTTTTAAATCGGAGGGAAAGATAACTCAAAAAGTATTCGGTCAATTGTGGTCAACCCGTGTATACATATACTTTTTTATATTCTTCACCGACTGTACCTATAAAATCAACAAGATTTTTAAGTTTTATAACTATTATTGCACAATTAGAGCGATTTTATTTTCATAAAAATTGTAACTTTTTGTCAAAGTTCCATCATTTTACAAATTTTATTCTTTTCTCATAAAACCAGGTACACTCGCTGCGTATTATCATAAAATAATAAAATATTTTTGTTTTTTTATTTAAGACGCTTACAGCGAATGCTAGACGTCCTGCTAATTCACACCTCCGATGCCGAATCCTTTGCAAATGGCTTTAATATATATGCTCTCTAAATAGGTCAAAAAACTATTTCTCATATTTTCAAATATGTATTTATATACATGAAAAGTTTTAGCTCTTATTAATATATAGTTTTTGTACAATAAAAGCACAAAAAATTACATTTATTTTAAGCATTTACATAGAGTGCTCTCTTTAAAGGAGTACTATCGGTTTCGAAAAAAATCCAAATGTTGATTCACCAATTTTGAGAGCTAATATAAGCAAACCAATAAAATTGTTCACGCTGACTCAACCATTTACGCACATGATTTGGCCTACCACGGAAGCAAAAACCGTCCAAACACGCATTTGCATCGGAGTACCTATAGTACTCCCTTAAGTCGGAAATAAAGTTCTATATGCAACACGGGAATAAAGTCATCTATTTCCACGGGTGATTACTGCCGGTATAACCATGAAAAAAATAGTGAGCGGGCAAAATAGTACATTGTACAACTAGGGGCGAAAATGGAATTTTCCAAGCCTACGACGCCCTCGACTGCCACTCCTGCTCAAACATCATCCGAGTCTGAAAAGCCCATTCGACCCTTGTTGTGCACAGTATTTTTTGTAAAAAAGTGCATAAAGAAGATCATTTTTTGTCAACTACAAAGTGGATTTACTTTTTTTCAAAGTTCTTAAAAATTTGAAGCTGTATTAAGGAAACGGAGCAAAAATAGAAAAATGACCTCCACTTTATCGACGCCAAAATGATCTTTTTTATACACGTGTTATCAAATAGTATATTGCGTATCAAGGACGGAAAGTAGGTGATTACTGTGAATGGACATTGCAGGCCAAGTCGAGGGATGTCGAGGGGTGCCGAGGTAAGGGCTGCAACCAGCACGAGTGTTAATCGCCTTCCGCCCGTGGTGCACACGCTATTTTTTTTCCTACCTGTACTGAAAGGATAATTTTTCATGCATATATGCAGCGGGCGGATGATAGTTCTTTACCGCTCTAGGGTGGAAAATACTGTAAAAATACAATTTCTGTAAAGAACCACTTTCCGACCGCTTTATATGCATAAAATAGCACACTTTCGGTGCAGGTACGACAACAATAATATTGTGTACCAAGCGTGTAGCAGGCGAGCTAACACGAGCCGAAGGCGAATGCGAACAACGAACCAGAGACGAGTACTGCAAACACACGACGTCAAAAGCCCTCTTACCCGTGGTGCTACAACATTTTTTGTAACGTAAGTATTGATTTTTACGTTTGTTTTTATTTTTGTGTTTTTTTTTGTTGTATTTTTTTTTATCTCATTCTATCTTTTAGTCGTTATCAAAAAACGTGATTTTTTAAGCATTTTTATAAATCAAATGAAAACTAAGCTAAGTATATCTAATATGGCCAACCTAAGCTTTGAGCATTTACCATATAGTTTCTATATTCAAAGAATTTTTAAACAAATATAGCATAAAAATATTATTTTAAAATATGTAAATAGGGCAATTCTATACAATTTTGAAAATAGTCAGCTAGTGGAACATATTGATTTTCACGTATACCTTCTTTGATGAATACTAAAACGTAAATATATGTATCGGAAGGGGTTAAAAATAATTAATTGATACAGATAAATATTATAAGTAATATATTTCATTATTTTAAATAAGGTTTAGGCATTCTGGACAGAGACAATTATCTATGTTGGCCGCAATAAGATCTACGCGAATTTTCGTGGATACAAATAACGTATAAAATGCATAAATTATTTGAACACATATTATTTAATATCACAATAAATATAAAAATGACTAACTCAAAATTATAGTGATGAATTCACTTAAGCAGTTGTATGATAAAATACACTGTAAGTACCTTTTTTCTTTCGAGAGAAAATTTTCCGATAAAATAGCTTCAACTGACACCATACACATAATGCATCAGTTATTTTCTGGCTAAATCGCGTAATAGATAGGATAGTCATGGTGGGCTATATTAGGTACAAGGGCCATATAAGGTACAGTCATCTTAATTTGTTTTAAGGAAGTAGAATATGATTTTTGAAATATAATTGACTGTGTCATTTGCTGGTCAAACAAGGAAGTGACTCAATTTTTTTCAGAGCTTTATATCAAAATACTATGAGCAATTGACATTTTAAAAACTGGGCATTTTGGTTTTAAAAAAATCAATTTTTGTCAGTAACTCTGGAAATAATCGATTTATTGAGCTAAAAATTGACACAGAACTTACTAATATCGTCCTTCATAGGTCCTGCTAGCTAGACTGAAGGATAAAACAGTTTGTCTTTTCACCATGTTACGTTACGAAATGTCTGCTTGCTAAGTGATATCAATTCAGTACGTAGTTCAAAATATTTATTTTTACAAATTAACTTTTTTCTGTTACTAAGTATTTTTCCTTGCATCAGCATGCCGACTCCATCAGGGACCAATGCTGATGCATAAAACATCCCTTTTATTAAAATATCAATATATAGATCTAGTCTAGTAGAATACTGAAGGTGTGGAGTAAAAAAAATAATGTCATCCGAGTAAATTTTGTTCAAATACTAATCGTTTACAAATATTGATCAAACTATGTACAGTCTTAGACCAAAACAAAACCGATGAAGTATCGAATACTATTTGTAAGCAGTGGAACTCCAACCCAATGAATGTGTACAGAAAAATTGTGAATTTAAAAAATCATATCTATCTAGCGTATTAATTTCTTAACTAAACAATACATATTCGAACGGAGAAAAAATCTCACAGTAACGGTGAAATCATCAAAATACCAATTTCGACTTTATCTTAACTAAAAATGAAGATGTTTCACTTTATATTAATGTTATATTCCTACAAAAAAATCTTCAGTAATGCAGTATTACAACCATGGTTGAACGTTCTTTCAACAAAAATTTATCAAGAAGAAAACCCTTACCAATTGACTATTTTTACGTATGGTAAAATAGAAAATATAGCAAACCAAAATGTTATAAACGCGCTGAGTGAAAACATTCCAAGTACTGTAGTAGATTTGAAGAAACTACAATTCAAGACGAATAGTCAATCGTTAAGAACACCGATTCTTAAAAATCCAAGAGATGTATCTTTGTACCTTGTAATAACCAGTGAGTATGATATTTTAGAACGATTCATAGACTTCTTTGTACAACTATCACCAAAGCCTACAAGGCCGAAATGTCTCGTTATACTTTATAAAGTAAGTTCGATATCAAAAAATCTTATTAAAAACATTGCTCAGTACGCTTGGTTTAAAAAATTCTTAGATTTTTCGATCATAGAAGTGACCAAAAGTAAACAATATCTTTGTCACTTAAATCCATTCTTTAACGTTTTCAACAAAGTGAAATTGCATTCTAAAACAAGAATTTTCCCTGAGAAAATTAGAGACGTTAATCACTATCCTATGAAATCGCTTGTTTATCATGATCCTCCTTTCTTAGACTTCAAAAAGAATGAACACGGAAGAATTGATGTCAATTTTAAGTTTGAATCTAATCAATTGAACGACATTACACCATTTGTAGTAATTCTAAATATAAGCTATGAACTTCTGGCATCCGGCAAGATCAATTTATTAACAGCTGCGGCAAACTACAAATTTTCTTTGGATCATAATAATATAGAAATAAACGGAGACTATTTCTGAAATGTTGCTGTTGTACCAATTGTGCCTGTACTTAAGTTTGATATTTCCTTCAGCATGATCGCGTACTTCATAGTGATTCCTTTAATCGTCTACAGCATACTTTACGCTGCGAAGTTATTAAAAATCACGGTATTCACTTGGGAGGGTTTTGAAATTCTAAAAATTCTTTTAGGCGTTTCAATTAAACATCCACGAAAATCATCAGACAGGTTCATTACCTTAGGTATATTTCTGTTTAGTAATGCTAAATATAATTTGATATAATATAATTAATAAAACCATTTTTTATAGCATTAATTTGTCTGTCGATAAGTTATACAAATAAATTGTACGCAGCCTTCTTGAGTAATAGAGTAATACGTGACGAAATGCCTCTCGACACCTTCAAAGACATATATGAATCGCAATTCGAATTGCAAACGCCTACGACAAATTTTAATAATATTTTTTCAAGCACCGAAAACCAGGAAATGCAGATTTTAAAACCGAGGACGCGTATTTCAAATAGCATGAAAAATTGTATACATGATTTAAGAAAGTCGAAAAACGTAATTTGTATAATGCTTGGAGGCAAAATACTTAGTAAATAAATATAAAAATGCAGACGGAACGCCGATTATGAAAATAGCCAAGGCAACTTTTACCAGAGATAGAATAGCGCTTATTTTGGAGGATGGCTTTCCGTATGCTAAAAGATTCAGTGAGATATTTCAGAGGGTGTACGAAGCTCAGATATGGCATCCAACGAACGATATTACAGATTCTACGGAAGCACAAAAATATATGAAGCACGATATATTTAACAAAAATGAAGATTTTGCGAAGGAGATAGTTTTGATTTTGTTTTCTTGTCATTTAATTTCTGTAGCTATTTTTATCGCTGAGTTAGTTGTGAATCATTTTTCAGTTGTAATGTTGCAGAGGAAAACGAGAATGAAATTCTTGTTTTTATTAGGTAATAAATGATGAAGAAAAAAATTGATTATATCAATTATGTAATTTGTAAACTATTAAGTTATGTAATTGTTTACATACATGTACGTATATAAAGTATTTTAATCGCACGTCATTGTATTGTTGTGATCGATTCCGATAGCTGCAGTTATGCAAGCACTATTACTGCTAACCACTACTTGTTAGCTAATGTAAAATTAATAATAATAATAATAATAACAATAATAATAAAAATTGTCATCATTAGGTAATAAAAGGTCTCTATTGTATGTATGTTTTCGTGTCTGTGTGAGTGTGTATTTGCGTGTATGTTTGTGAGTTGGTGTATATATGCTAGTGTGTATCTGGCTGTGTGTGTGTGTGTAAGAGACGGCTAAGTTTGTTATGCGTTAAACTTTATGTTTTGGCGAAAGTAAAATGCGAAATAATACAATACTTAACTAGAATTCGTATCTTTGTAAAAGAGTTGAGTCCAGCTGTAGGTCGCTAATCGTTCAAACGAATGTAAATACGATATCTCAGTAGCTTACGAAGACGATATCAACGTTCCCTACGAAGAATAACGTGAACAAGATTTCTCGAAAAAGACTACTTTTTTCCAGTCGCCCCATTAAAAAACTAGTACTTACTAGATTCTCAGATAAAGACAGAAGTAACTTAAGTGAACTACTGAGTGATAGTACATTTTAGAGAATCTAGAAAGTACTAGTTTTTGAAGGAGGCTCCTGGAAAAAGTTGTTTTTTTCGTGAAACCAGGTTCACGTTATTCTTCGTAGGGAACGTCAATATCGGCCAGCAGAGTTTCGTAAAGTTTTCGATAAACGCCGAGTACCTAGATATTTTTAGTCAAGACTAAATAGTTATCTAAGTAATTTATTTCGTCTGTGAGCTTTAAAACGTTCCTTACCATTACTTAGCTACATGTTAGTATGCTCATACCTGTACAGATATTTTTTAAATAAAAATACGTCTGTATCAAATTTCTATCTACAAAAACTTATCTAGATATTTGTAGACGACTGTACGCTATAAATGCTGATTGACAAAATAATGCACCCAATATCTACGTCTATATATCAACTGTATCGAAAACCTATTTAGAAACCAAAAAAAAACGCAATCCACTACATCATCGATCCATTAACCCATATCCCTACCAAGCGCTCTAAAGACAATCAACTCTCCTCTCGAGTTTCTCAGACCACGAGTGGGCAAGCGGACCCCCTCTAGCAAGCAATGATAATTAACTTCGCGGGCCATTATTCCGTTTCTCCGCCAAAAGCGCATTCGAGCCTTCGGCCTCTACCTCCCTCTTCCTCTACAGAAGCTAGAGTCAGCGGGGCGGTCATTAAGCTCGAGTCTCACTTGCCTTATTTTCGGCGCAGAGCGTTCCCTCCAGCGGTGGTCCCTTCTTCGTCTTGCAGGCCTGCGAGCCGCTGCCGTTTGCCCGGCCGCACCAGAGATGCGCGCACAGGTCCAAAGACTCGAGGTTCCGGCATCGGCTGTAGCTGTAAGCAATATGACGGATGCTGTTCTTTGTTTGTTCTTTGGAGAGGGTTCCGGTGGTTTTGTTTTGGTTATGGAGACTGGAGAGTCGGGGAATCGGGTACTCGGAGCAAGGAGAAATATGATTTAGCTGCGAGGGGTGTACTTGTAGCACGAGAAACTTTACTTGCGTGGTGCATAACTAGTTACAACACATTTTTGTTCAGTTAAACAAAATCTACTAGTGAGTAAAAGATGAGCATGAAATAGATTTTATTATTCTAACAATAAGAATTCTATTTGGGTCATATTCAATAATTTTGTACCGCCTGGCTGCAGAATCTACTTTCGCCGAGTAAGCGATTTTCTGAGTGAAGTGCTTTTGAAATTTTGGGGAATGTAATTATTTAATTAGCTTACTAATATTTTGAAAATAAAGTTTTGTTGAAGCACACTAAGTAGATTTAATTTTTTTAAATCAACGTACATATTCAAAGTTCAGGTAAAAATTTTATTTTCAATTTGAGCAGTTAAAAATTTATTTGCGTATAAATATTACATTCAGAATTGGATTGCAGGAGTGAAAAAATTTGTAAAAAAGCGTTGGCTATTTCAAATGTGTACTAATTGAATTAATAAATTAAAACAAAATAAGCTCTTAAAAAAATGTTAGGTCGACCCGACCGAATACCGTCCGACCGAATACCATCAACTCGATTTCCTTGTCCCATTCGGAAAATTCGCATCATAATCGATTATCCTTTTCAGTATTACTTTATTTTATGAATATGAATAGCGGATCAGTCCAATTGTAAAGGAAATCGAAAAAATGCATGCGTATCAACGCTACTAGATTCAGCTAATTACGTAGCTAACTTCACACGTGTCGCAAACCAGATTATTATAATCAAAAGTAAATTATTTATTTTTTCCTATTTTTCTTACAATGTCATTGATCCGTTCTTCATTTTCACAAATTATAGCGACCCGGAATTGGAATATCGATTCTGTCGCATATTTTTATAATGGAACGAAGAATTCGGTCGTTACAGTATTAATCGGTCGTTACAGTAGGACTAATGCACATCCTTAATTTGAGTTGTCGAAACACCTTTGGATGAAATGTTACACTCAATTAAAAATTATGTAAAAATTTAGATGACCAAATGGGAGATCGAAAGTTGTCTGCAACTTAGGAGCGCAAATCATCGAAAACTTAAAACAAAGATAAGGAATTAATAGTCTTCTTAAGACGTAGAATTTGAGACGTTGTGTAGACCTAAAATCGTATTGATTTTGTAAAATGGCAAGCAATCAAACATGACCTAAAAAACACAACATTTTATGTTTATATTCAGCTCAGGGGGGTATTTAAGGACGTTCACCGGCTAATCGATTTATTATGTATTTGCTTTAAATTTTGACAGAGTGTTATTAATAGTATTATTTATACACCCGCAAACTGGAAAATGGAAATATTCAATGTCAAAGTTGTGAGTATTAACACGTATGGTATAGGTCATGCGTGTGTTAAAGAGACATTTTAATTTATAACCGCAGAAATTAATTATATATTATTCTGAAAAATCGAATATGTTGTAAAGAATTACTACCTATATTAAGTAAAACAAGAAAAACTATAGTTAGCTGTCCCCATTCAAATATATGGCTAAGTAAATATTGTTGCCTGTCTTATTAGCATGTCTATATTGTGGTACAGTCTGTAGAAAAGTTTATACCGTACTTTAGTTTTCTGCCTTATTTAATAGTATATTACGATACATGTGACCTAAGTGGCCCATAATTAAGTCACGAGTATCGTATACTATTTTGTAGCACGAGTGACATCAACCCGCCATCGAGATAGGGGTGGGTGTAGGGTGTGAGGGGACGGGGGGAATTCGGGGGGGGGGGGCGGAGCCCCTCAGCATAAAAAAATAAAAATATAATCCAAAAAACATAAGAAATAAATTAAGGAAATTACAAATCGTAAAAAAAAATTTTTTATTTAACCAAAATTCATTAGTTAATTAATAATCAATGTCAACCTTTATGCATTGTTTGAATAGAACCTTATATAAATATATTTCGTTTTTTGAAAAATAATAAATGTTTATTGTTAACAGTTAATTTGAATATATTTATTTACCCTATCTTGACATTTTTTAAATTTAATTTTAATAAATTTATAATATTAATTATGAAGAAAAAATTAATACTGAATTTTAAATTGAATTCCAGATTGAATATTCAAAAAACGCGCCAAATTGTCATATACAATCAGTTGAACTAACCTCTTAATTTGAAGCATTATTTTAAGGATTTATAATTATTCTCTGATACGTGGCATGCGTATTTACCAGGTTTACTTCTTCTTTCTATTATTATGAACGAAAACGTTTATTTTGAGTATTTTTAGTCTTTATTATAGGATACTACGGATCTGTGGCCTATGTGAATTCATTATTACACTGTGTAATAAAGCGCCACTTAGGTGACGGATAAGCGTGGCCTAAGTGCGGGTTTAGGTCACACAGTACTATAAAAAGTTATGGGATGCTTTTAATATTTTAACATTTTAATATGAGTTTAAGTTATAAGTAATATCTTTTAATGATGATTTGAAATATAAATTAACTTTTTAACCTTATTGTCACCGGTGAACTACCTTAAGTAAGTTACGTTGCAATAGACATTTTTACTAGTACTTCTCATTTTAAATATAAAAATAGAATTATCTAATTTAATCAAAAAGTTTCCGTTTTGAAAAAAAAATTCATAAATTATTTATAAAACACAAACAGTTATTTCTCTTTTCTGTTTTATTTTATAATATTTATTTTAAACGAACACTTTATTCATTCCATCATGAAATGCGACAAACATATGATTTATATGCATGTACTTGTTGACGCAAGCAGCCTTTATACGCAACAACTCCATCGATCCAAAATGCAAGTTTTACAAAACAGCCCACGCTTTCCAGAATACCTACATTAATTTGTAAAATGTTTTTTACAGTTGTTCCACTTTCCGTTATGATTTCATGATTTCATGATTTCGAAAAGCTTTTTTTGATTCCTAAAACCTGTTTTATATAACAGTTCAACATACCAAATATTCTTTTGGCATTCAAAACGTTTTCTAAGTGTGACTTTCACATGAAATAAGACTAAATCTACAAATTCTCAAATTGTTAAAACCTTAAAAAATTAAAATATTTTCTTCTATAAAATTAAAGTTGATAGTTCGCTTTTATCCTTCTTACGCAACTTTGAACTTAAATTGTAATATCTATAATATAAACTGTGTAAGAAACCTAAAGAAACAATCTTAATTAATACATCGTTCATAAATATACTCTTAGCCCATAAAACTATAAATACGCATCTAACCCTAAAAACTCCTACACCCTACTTTCATCGCCTCACGTCAACACCCGACAACGAAGGAACTTCTCCTATTTTCTTTTCAATTCCCTCTCTTTTTCTTCTCGGTTCCCTCTCTTATTATCCATCCCTCGCTCTCCATGCAAAGTTTACATACGACGCGCTACGCAGAACGAAGAGAGAGAGAGAGAGAGAAAGCTGTACGAAAGCTCAACTTTCGGCAACTGTGGAATCGCTAATCCGTAGTTGTTCCGCCGTCCCCGGAATGGAGTTTTAATGGTGTGCGTGCGCGCTCGCGTCTCTCGCGCGAGCGTTAATTACAGCCGGGGCGCATTGAATGGGTTCGATAGTGCGCTCGCCTGCTTGGCTCTCGTTGGATATACCGGGGGGTAATCCGGCCAGCTGAGTTTAAAGGATTAAGGATGCGGGGATTAACGACGAAGAGTAGAATTTATTCAAATTGGGGAAAGATTGGGTGGGAGGTTTATTTTACATTGTTGGCTGTTTTGGTTAGAAGTTGAGAAAAGGACTTTATGTTGAAAGACGTGGTTTTCATTGTTTTAAAATTGCTAAATTGAAAGATTCATTTTATCGAGGCCATGGTTATTATAACTTTTGACGTAAAATTGTGTGATCCTCTTGAATTATTAAGCCGTCATATCACTTTTAAGGGGGTACATACACCTTAAATTTGAAATAATAATTATTATTTTTAGTGTTTGATAAAACAATTTTAATGAAAATTTGTACTCATGTAAAAAATTGATCACTCTTTAAACGCATATAATGTACCATTTCACTGAAGAAAAATCTCCAAATATCGATTACAGGCCCAAAAAGACGAGCATTTCACTTTTCATGGAAAATTCACTGATATAATCCAGTGGTCGTAAAGTATAGCATCTCCCTGTAAGCCGATGTCAATTTTTCAAGTTTCTTTCACTTTGTTTTGACACAGGCTACGAGCATGACTAAAATCTTGAATAAATTCGGATTCTAAGACACTTTTCTAGTGTTATATATGATTTTAATGCGTATAAATAAAAAAAATTTAATGGCGATATGCGTTTAAATGAGTGATTATATATAGTACTTGTACGTTTTCAATCTTCAATATTTTGGTCATTCCCGTAGTCAGTGTCAAAACAAAGTGAAAAACACTTGAAAAATTGATAACTGCTTACAGGAAGATGCTATACTTTGTATTAACCCATTTCTTCCCAAGCGGCCATTTTATAGTCGATTGGTTTTTTGCCTAAAAATTGTTGAAAAAATTTTCCAACGGAAATTTAAAAATTCTGACTTTAGAATCGGAAAGAGCGGACAATTTTACTTCAGAAAAGTGCAATTTGGTTATTATTATTATTTTTTCGTCAATTTTTTAGGCAAAAAACCAATCGACTATAAAATGGCCGCTTGGGAAGAAATGGGTTAAATGGACTATGTCAGTGAATTTTTCATGAAAAGTTGGTCGGTAGAATGGACGCTGGGCCTGTAATCAATATTTGAACCTTTTTCTCTGGTGAAATGGTACATTTTATACGTAGGAATAAGGTGAGTTTTTTACTTGAGTACAAATTTTCATTAATAGCGATACAAATAATTCGTGCGATACAAATAATTCTTGCACGACTGTGAGAATCATTTTTATCACGTGTATCGAACATTCTTTTTTTACCCTCCGTGCGATAACTGCGACTTTTGCATACGCTTGCGTTAGCAAGCGTACGTAAAAGTATCCCTTATTGCACGGAGTGTCAAAAAAGTTTTTTTATTAAACACTAAAAATAATAATAATTATTTCAGATTTAAGGTGTATGTACCCTCTTAAAAGAGTTAAAAAGATTATTAAAAAACATAATTTTTTACAATTTTTTTTAGTATATGTACTTAGAGCGCTACAAGTCTGCATAATAGTCTGACCCGTAATCCGATAAACTCCAATTTTACCTATTCTTCAAACATTTAAAAAAACAAAGTAGATGATAGTCTGATAGTGTGTAATTTTACACCATAAAAATAATAATAAAGTTTAATATAGATAACAATTTAAACTAATTATATTCAGTTAAACAAACGATTACTTTTAGCTTTATTTATATCATATAAGCGTATACAAAATAAATGCTCTCTTTTGATACTAAACGCAAAACTCGAGAAATATCATGCATAGGCAAGGACGACAAAGCCGCGGGTTAATATCTAACGGGCAATAAATTGTTTCACGCATGGATGGTACACATATTGATATACGCACCCCTCGCCAAATTCCATCCTGCACTGCTCGTCCATACTGAATACCTCGTTCGGGCTGCCTTTCACAATCGACGGGTCATCGTCGCTCGGTCGATTTAGGAGACACGACCAGTGCCTAAAAGTATTTTCTGTTACTTTATTTTCAAGCTATCCTTTTCTTTTTATTTATTAGACTATGCTTCTTTATGCATTGAAATAATGAAGACCCTTATATAAAATAGAAGATAAATATTCGATAAAATATGATGATATAGATATTTACAACTTTTACAAGTTGAAGATATAGGGACAATTTTTGTTTAGATAAATTGAGTCGACAAGATTTTGATGAAGTAAGTACTAAATCAAATTGTATATGCAAGAACATATTTCATAGCGTACTTGGCTTTTCGATGGAATTCCTTTCTCGAGCACGTCGACCAATGAAAGTTGTGAAAGGTAGCCGCCACCATCGGTGCCATGATGCTGCCACGTGCGGCCTCCCTGGCGCAGGTATTGCCGGAATTTTTGTCCCCGTCGTGAGAAAGACCTAATCTATTTGGAGAACAGTGAAATATTACAAAGCTTCCTCTATCAGGAATCAATATTTGAATGATTTACAGAAAAGTGGTATGTTTCGTATATCCCTCGGTTAAAAACACATTAAAAGTGAAAATAATGTACTAACTAGTATCTATTGTCATTCAATAGCCATATTATTTTGTGTAAATTTTATTGATAAAGATTAATAAAGAAATGAATTTCTTGGTCCAATAAGACCAAACTCAGTCAAAATGTCAATAGCGTAACATTAGTAAAATTTAAGAAAGATGAAAAAAAATAGACTTGGAATTCAAAGAAGCTATACAATGAGTTATTTAATGTTTATACCAGGTTTTTGATAAAACTTTAATTTTCCATTTATGTGTATACATTTTAATTTATAACTCCTTGAGCTTTTAAGCCCAAAAAGCATCTAAATTTCTAGTAACAAAAATGTATAATGTATTTAGTGAAAAAGAAATTAATACCTTTTATAAGAATTTAATTAAGTTTGAAACATTAAATTTATAATTTTAATATTAATTAAATCGTTTTTAATTAATTCATATTTGAACAGCTTTCTAGAGTGTTTTAATTAAGACAATAATTGTTAAAGCTAATTAAAACCAAATGATAATTATTAAAATAATGTTGATAATATTTACGATATTCATTAAATTAATTTACAATCATTAATATTTATTAAAATAACGGTGTGTGCAAATTATTTTTATACTTATTATCTAACATTTCTAAATTGTGAAAAAAAATAATAATTAATATAATTCTTAGAATACACTAAATCATATCTGTACAGAATTTTGAAAATTAATTCGGAAATGTAAAAATACATCTTTAACAATATTAACCTGCCAGTAGGCGCACTTGCCTGATCTATGCAGATAGGCCTTAGAGCCTTTGACACTCACACTCAGGTAAACTTTGTAAACAGGTAATATGATTAAAATTAAAATGCTAAATACATTGGGATACATTTTTCGGTAAATGAAAAACATTTTTTTACATTTTTTGAAACATTATTAATCCTTTCATTCTCACTGTAGTTATATCGTACATTTCATAGATAAGAAAGATCCCGGGGAAAAATGACTTCATTTAAGATCATATATACTTATATATGATCATATATGATCATATAAGAAAATTATATATGAAGATATATGAATATATATGATCATATATGTAGATATTAATCCATGTATGAGCATAAACGAATTATGGCAACATATAAGCATATATGAACGTATAGCAAAATAATCTCTTACAGAGATTGCAATTGCTTAAATAAAAAAAAAAATATATGAACGTATATGGTCTAGTATGCCCATATATGTCGTAATACCATTTTATATATGCCTATATGGACATATCAAAAATTGGATTTGGATGTTCGAAAGAATTCATATATAGTCATATGTAAGCATGTACAGTCATATTTTATATAATCATGTATAATCATATATGATCATATATGAAACGTTATATATGATGATATATATGAGCCATTTTTACACGGGATATTACATTTATGAGGTTCCTTTATAATCTGTAGGGAGCTTTAAAGTATAGTTCCATTTTAATAAGATCAGAGAATATATCATATATGATCATATATGAGCCATTGTTATCCGGGATATTGGATTTATGAGGTTCCTTTGTAATCTGTGCGGAGCTTTAAGGTATAATTGCTTTTTAATAAGATCAGAGAGTATACTTCAGTAAGCGTAGTCTGCTTCCTTAATGAATTATTTCGTTTACAATGAATTTCTTGCAGACAAAATTCGATTTCTAGAAAATATCTTGTAAATGACAGTGTTCATAATATGTCAGATAAATTTTTATTACTTTTCTTCCAGTCCTATGTGAAGCTTAAAGACATTTCCAAAGAATTCTTACCCACAAAGCTTTCAGAATAAAACAAATCCTTTATCATCAAAAACATCTGTTTGTTAAAAAAGACACCTTAATTCCCAGAACCTCCCCCCCCCCCATGAAAAATCAAAGCCAAAATAACCCTGGTACGCACATGTGGGCGACTTCGTGGGCGATGATGAAGGCGCTGGTCAGTCCCTCGTCGCGGTTGAGGGCGCAGGACCTGCCTGGGTCGCAGGCGCCGGAGACCGGCGCGTAGCCCGAGGGCCCGCCTATGTCCAGCCTCGTCAGCCAGACCGCCACGTCGTAGGACGTACCGTTCGACTGGGAGAGCAGCTTGCGGTTCCACTTGTTCACGTTCTCGAGCGAGCGGCGCGCGTTGCCGTGCTGCACCTGTCCAATGCGCCCGGTGAAGTGGTTAATTGGTGGGTATAACGGGGTGGGTAGGGTTGGATTGACGAGTGGTTGATCGTTTTAATTTTGGTGGATGAATGGAGATGAATGGGATGTAGGGTGAATCTTGAAGATTCGAATTTATGGCTCTGTTTGATAACTTTTTTTGTAATTTATAGAGTTTAATAGTTAGACTAGATTTAGTCGATTGGTAGAACTCGAATGATTCCGTTTCTGTTCGAAAATTATATATTTTGTGTGTATTGTAATTTATTGTTTCTTTGTTATTTATTAGAATAACATTTTATAAAAATAAACAGGAATGTTTAATTGTTAAAATATCAAATTTTTAATATATAGATAAAATATGATGACTTTTCAATAAATACATTTTTTGTACAACTTTATATCAAAAACGAAAACTGGGATATTCCGAATTTATTTAAACAGATATTTTATAATTTACGCAACAGTAAGATCCTCAAAAGATTCATGCTGTGAATTAACTTATTCTTAATTTATAGTATCAAGTTATAAGCTCCGTAAATGTCCCGAAACAATGTTCATGTACCTAAAAGACTTGTAAATACTTTTTATTTTTTCAAAGCAGAAACTACCAAGTAAAATTTTAATTTTGATGCTATCAAATAAAATAGTTCAAGATTCAACGGTGACAAAAAGTCATACTTGAAAAGGTAATAAATACTATTCATTAAAATATGTCTGTTGCACTTAAGTAAATTTATCCCTAAAATTTCAAAGATGCCTAAGAGTTTACATAAAATGTATGTACTTTCAGAGAATTACCATGTTATAGCTAAAGTTAAAATAGTTAAATTAGTACATAGCAAAACTATATAAGAATTTTTGTCTACTTTTATTTTATTATGTTACTACAAATAATTGTTTTAATTTTAATGCAATACTTTTATTATTTTAATATAAGTTCAGAATTTAAATTGTGTCAATGTTAATATTATTGTGAACATTAGGATTATCTATTGAATCTAATGATTTGAATATTGCTGACTATAATATCTACGTTACAGTTAACATCATTATAATAAGCTGCAATTATCATCGGATTATATTGCAGTCGGCAACCCACCTGAGCAACACTTAATTCTGTATTGGTTTATGATTAATATTTTATTATTTCACTCTATTCTACATATTATTTATACGATCATTGAATGGAGTTGAAGCCTCCTCAGGATGCAAATTATAAATATTTTAATTAATGTGATGGAGGTTTTAAGGTTATTAATTGCTATACTTGTTATTAAAAATAAATCTTTTTACGAAACATCATTACCATCCCATCCTTTTTATCCGTATAAAAGATCATGCGAACAACCACAAGCTGCATATTAGAGTCGAGCGAAGGATCTTTATAAATTGCGCTAACCTGTAATAGAATTAGATATAAATGAGAATATAATGGTAATTGAATGACGTTTATAACTGTGTAGTAAAATTGCATTTAGCGCGAGTTTAACGAATCTATCGGGGAACATTTCAACTCTAATGCTTATCAACACGATGCTGAAGGCGATTTAACTTTTCAAGCCTTCCGGCACACGATGAGAACTTGGTAATCGTTTTGATCCCCTCAGCTACTTGAGCTCCTTAACTTTTCGTATTAACACATTGCTACTAAAGTTGTGATTCAATTTAACTTTTTTCTTATAATTTTATAAGGTAAAAAATAGTTTAAAATTGGTATTATAAAAAATGTAATACTTACAATGTTCAGTAAAGCTAAAATATACTGTTGAACTCGTGATCCATGGAAATCAATGACTGAATAATCGGCTACTATTGCAAGCTCGAGCCACTTTGGTGGTGAAAACTTATTAACTGTTTTTCTGGCTATGAGAAAATTTTATTAATAATTATCTAGCCAAGGCATATACTTAAATTTTAAACATTTTTGTAAAACATTTTAAATTATTAAATAAAGAATTGCGTGAGAATTACAGAATACTATTCTGTATTTTTGAAATCGATATGATACATTATATACAAATAAAAATGTTAGATATTTCAGATGTTCTTATGAATAAACAATGTAAAAACTTGAAAAGATGAAAATGCAGGCAATATCTAAGAAATTTTTTAGAACATTTAACTTTCGTACGATTCCACAATATATTCGTGCGTGTAAATAATATTAAATGCAGATTATCCTTATTTATGATATAAAAAAATTACCCATGTAAAAAATGATAATGCTTTTTAGCTTTATTTTCTATTTATTGACCCATTGGACAAAACTACGAGTATTGTGCTTCATTTTTAGATTCCAAAAGTCGATCCCTAAAGTTTCATTAAAATTTAACATCCGAACTCCGAGGTCTCCCCTCATTAGGTCATTTATCACACGATTTCATTTGATTCGATACTTATTAACGCAATATTACTTTTCTGAATTAATTTCAAACAATCGTGCGCCTCCCGAAACTCGAATAATTTCCATCCCATCCTTCCATTTATACATCGACCATTTCCCTCAGCCTCCCTCAAATCATCCCTCTATCTCAATCTCTCTCCCTCCCAATCGTCCGCTCGTAAAGTCATCATCGAACCCGATCCCCGCCATAAAACCACCAAACGCCGCTCTCCGTCCATCTCACTTACTCGGTAGCTTCTCCCTCTGCCAGTTCCGATCGAAGAAGTACCCCACGCTCTCCGAATTATCCTCACCGGCACCAGCGCCACCGGCGTCCTGCGTCCTCTCCAGCTCGTTGTTCCTGCCGAGTTCGC
This sequence comes from Gastracanthus pulcherrimus, assembly GCA_949152435.1. Taxonomy (NCBI): domain Eukaryota; kingdom Metazoa; phylum Arthropoda; class Insecta; order Hymenoptera; family Pteromalidae; genus Gastracanthus; species Gastracanthus pulcherrimus. Next base: position 178,418,035 of record OX424575.1, on the reverse strand, counting down.
TGCGCTCGCTCAGCAGTTCCGGGCTCTCCTCGTAATTCTCCGCGTCGAACGTGTCCCCGCTGAGGTTGTAAAAGCGCCGGCTGGCCTCGTAAACCGCCGACGAGGCTCCGGCCTCTCGCTTGGCCCGCGAGAACTCGGCCTCGTACAGCAGGTGCTCGTTGCGACGCTCGCCGCCTCCGGGTGTCAATAGGGGCTCGACGAGGTACGTCCGGTTGCCGAGGTTCACCAGGCCGAAAAACTCGTCGCTGCAGCGGGTGAGGATGACGCGAGAGATACTCTCGTAACCGTGGATCTGGCCCTCGCGATTCTCGCAGGACTCGAGGAGGTTCGGAGGTTTGGTGCCGCTGGAGGTGGATGAGATCCAGTCGACGGTGAATTTGCCTGGAAGGGAAGGAAGGTAGGAGGATGGTCAGAGCGTTGAGTTGTGTGAGTTAATTTGTATCAGAAGAAGAGTGAGGGAATAGAGCTTTTAACTGTGTATTAGCCCATGAAGCTTTGCTGGGTGAGGTCTGATAAAAGAACGTTGATACGAACGTTGTATTATTTTGAGACGAAGGTATGATGGAGACCTTGATTCTGGTAACCATCTTCAGGGACCTTGACTCTAATGATCATATTCAATGTCATTGCAAGGTTAGCTTCAGTATCTGAACGGAAAGGTTCATTTTCAAACTCATTAATCGAGAGAGCGGGAAATATTAGATCAAACTATGTGTTCATGAGTCTCATTTTTCATTTAAATAGTCTGGTTTTATGGCTATGTGTTGATAGAAAATAGAATTTTACGTGCAATTACGTCTTCAAGTCATAAAGTCAACTTGTCCTGGGCATGGTGACGTTGATCCCAATGGGTTTTATCAGAATCAAATTATTTTTTATTACAAAAGAGTCTGTTTTTATAACCAGTCATTATATTTTTATATTCAGTAATTAAACGATAGAAAGACGGAAAAGTTTACCTACGACAAGCTTCGAACCACCAACTCATGTTTGTCTCTTGTATAAAGGCAAACGCGTAAACCACTGTGATATCTCTCCGAACCTGTTGTTTTCTCTTCGTTTCGAGTTATTTTCTATTGCGACTAAATGTCCCGTGACTCATTACATTATACACGTGACTCTAGGAATCTACAGAAAACTGAATTTAATGTGTAAGTACGTGATGAAGTTTTTAGGTTATACTGGACTTAGTGGGTCATATTAAGGTCAATGTAATTCCGTCTAGGCCAACGTGAATTAAAGACGTAAGAACATATATTGCTACATAAAATCATCTTTTATCTTTACCTGTTCTTAAAAATCCGCTATTCTATTAGAATAAGTATTTTGGCCAATACATGGACCACTGGGGTCAACGTGATTCAGACACATGAACAAATATTTTGATGTAAAATTTCTTGTTCTATTGATTGACGGGGTCAACAATAGGCCTTACTATTTACAATTTATATAATTATGTTTTTTGTTTTAGCGCATCCAATAAAATTATAGGATCTGATATATTCAAATAGTATATCTTGTATAATAAACTTGCAGCTAACCTATTCTACTCATAAATTGCTCCTTGATCTAGTAACTCAACAAAAAATTCATGTATTTTTTATTGCTGTCGTTTTTATTTGTATTGGTGCTATTTTAATTTCACCGTATAATATTGTTAATGCTTAAGACTCTGCTGAGGAATAGATCAATATGAGTGTTTGTTTATTTTACATTCATTATTGTTATTTGATGTCTAATCTTTCACTGAAACAAAAAATATACAGGTACTTCTATGAAAAAATTTTTTTTATTGTTTTTGCTTGAAACTATCTATGTTATATAACCACTTATAGGTATGCTAATTTGGAAAGTTAACATAATTTCCGTCTAATCTAGTAAACTATACATTATTGGATAATTTAGCCAAGAACCACTTTAGATAATTAATACTTATGGTAACCAAAACAAAATAATAAAAAAATATTATTCAAAAAAATGTTAAATTACGTTATAAAAAAATGTATAATATATTGTTTCAAATATAATTAGAGCTAAAATGTTAAGGGAGAAATATTTTGACGGGATTTAAAGACACCACAGTTGAACACAGCAACGTTTTTTACCATGACGGTTATTCATAAGTGTTACATAATTAACATTTTAGTAGGGGAGAGTTGGAAAAGCGGAATAGGGGCTTCTCCTCGCGTTGTATTTATTTTAATCTGTCGGTATGTACTGATGGTCATTTTGATAATATCTCGAAACTTGTAAAATGTTGTTTCGGTTTTCACACCGCTATTATAACTTTTGATATTTGTTTGAGCTCAAATACAGATGCTCTAGATTAGTTTAAGCAAAAACTGTTGGTTCTACTTTAAAGAGTTTATAAACGCAATGAGGAAAGCTTTTTGCGCATGCTTCTCAACATGACCTACATCTCTATTCATTATTATTTATCTAAATAGTTTAAAAGAAAGATAAAGAAAAAAAGGTAAAGAATACTTTATAATTTTATCGCGTAATCTACCCAAAAAAAAACATAAAATATTGACCAACTAGACTGCAATATTGCGTTAATTAGGACAGAGATGAGCATTTTCGTACAGTCTACCCTTTGACATTTATATTTCACTGCTCTGCGAAAAATCATATCCTAGCAATTAATGTACACTCATAAAATATAGAGTCACAACTAACTGTCTAATATTTATATATTTCCTATATATATCTTAACTTTCAAATCCAAGCACAAGTACACACCGAAACACCCTCTACCCCCTCCAAAACCATCCAAGACAAAAATAAGCCCCCGCTCGTCTTCTCACCAGGATCGGGCGAGAAAGCCAGCTGCTCGTTCGGCTGCGTCTTCAGTATCCAGTCGCTGAGCGCGACGAACTGCAGGTCGCGCCGCTCGTAGTCGGAGCGCGGCACAGTCGCCGAGCGACGATCGCGAGACAGCTCGGCGTGCGGGATGACGCGCGGGTGGACGACCCGCGGGTAGCGCTGCTGCTGCTGCTGACCATTGCCACTGGTGAGAATGAGAGTCAGCAGGACGAGAAGGCTCTGGTGGAGGATTGCTGTGGGCTCGCGCGAGCTTACGAGCGACGGGATCATCGTTGCTGATGGGGTTTTTGGCGATGATGATTTTGTTACATGGCTTGGGCGATGGAGAATTTAAACGAAGTTTTACGGTGGTGCAACGTTATTGAGTCTTATCGATTTGTTTGTTTTGGAATCGTTAGTTTTTGATTTATATGACGCAATCGCTGTTTCTGGCAGGATTTAGTTCGTTTGTTTATCGAGCGATACGAGTGCGGAAGCATTTAAATTTGAAATTTCAAGCGCTAGGGTTGTTGAAGTGTGGAACACGTTTTATGGTAATAGTCTACGAGCTAATGTAACGTGATTACAGTAACAACCGATTCTTTTGTATCAAAACTGTAAGTTTTTAAATAAATACACGAGTTTGTTTTAAATTAAAGTGATGCAATCATCGTCTCTCTGCTGATTCTTGGATTTTCCTTTATGGCCCAGTTCGAGTGTGTAAAAATTGAAATTTGAAAAATTAGACAACCTGGTTAAAAGTATAACACTTTATTATAGTAACGGTCTTTATTTGAATTAACATGATTAAATCCAACGAATTAGATTGTTTTTATATCCTTAGTTGTAAAACATATAAACTAGTTTGTTTTAGAATTAGAATGACGCAATCGTTACTTGCTCTACTTTTATTTATCTTCTATTGAAACCTTGTTTAAATCTCTGAAAAATTTAATTCAAACAATCTAACGATATGATTAACAGTGTCAAACACTATACTTTTTAATTGTATCCTTTATTTTAGTGTAACATGATTAAATTTAACCGATTTGTTTGTTTTAAAATCGTAAACATAATAAATGCACTCTTCCATATGATTCTTGAATACTACAAATTCTTAATTTCGATTAAGTACTAATGTTCACAGTCAGAAACTTGGAAACATTGATGATACAATGATTGCAGTCTTCATAAATACTTAAAATAATTTAACAACAGCTTATCCATTGCAGCCGTTCTAATTTCACAATTTTCACAAACTGACAAATTGATTCCTGTAAACTCATATTCTCCTTGATAACTTTCAATTATTTCAGCAATTGATATTCTTGGAAGTTGCACGTTTTAATGAACTTCTTTATATATAATAACTACAACCTTTGTTTCAAACGTTACATTCAACTTTTTAACAAATATGTATAGTATAATTAAACACGTTAAGCACTGTTTTAAACTCTTAAATTGAAAACACTTCACTCGCTTAATCGTTCCCGACAAAAACACACTCGAAACCACCAAGCGCGACCGACAAACCTCCTCCGCAAAAAGCCTCCCAATCACTCTCCGCAGTACCACTCGATACTTCAAGGCCTCCTCCACATCTCCCCGATCCACAAAAACTCAAAGAACGCAGTCGCTGCCGCCTAACCAAAATTCAAAAATAAAATCCACACTCTCTCTCTCTCTCTCTCCAAAAGCTCCGCTTCCACACTACACTGTCTCACGCGCGCGCGGTCGGGCGCGAAAATTCCCCCTTAATTATCGTTTAATTAGGCCGGCCGCGTCATGCCGCCGCTCGCGGCCGTTGCTGCAGCACATGGCGAAAGCTCGTCCGTGGACGCACTGCGGGGGAACTCACTCTCGATCTCCTCTCGCGCACAGTTAGACACGGAGATCACGACTGAAACACGAGAGAAGTGAGAATTTTAAACCGAGGCAGCGAAAGAGAGAGAGGGCGCGTGTATTTGTGTGAGGGCATCCATCTCTCTCTCTCTTGCTCTCGGCATTCTAATAATGGCAGCTTTATGCGCGCGGGCCTCGCGTGTAGAGTATCGAGAGCGAGGGAGAAAGAGAGAGAGAGAGAGAGAGGGGACGAGGCACACAGAGCGGTCAGTGTTCTTGCGGGAGCGAGAGAATCTTGTACACATATACACGCACGGCCCGCGCCCGTCTGTCTGTTTCTCCGTCCGTCTGTCTCTTTCTTGGATGGGCTCTCGTTTCTGGCCGTGGCCCGCGTCTTTCTCCCTAGCGCGCTGCGCTGCGTGTACGCGCTTTCTCGGAGTTGCGCGCGAGCAGACGAGACGCAGCGGTGCCTGGCAGCCCGTGTTACTGGTGTCTTGGCTGGTGCGCGGCCTGCCGCTGCTGCGTGTTGCGCTTTTTGGGTGTCTACGCGTGCAGTGTTCTCGCGACGAGGTTTTTCTTCCTCGTCGTTGATTTGGCTCTTTTCTTGCTGGGCGATTTTTGAGTGGTTCTTTGCGTGTGGTTCTTTGCGAGTATCGTTAATAGATAGATGGTATGTTCTGATTTCTCATAGAAGCTTTGTAATGGTAAAAAAAGTTTAATAAAAACACTAGAAAAGCAAGACCTCAAAAATAAAAATGCGCTAATTTTAGAAAATGTGTGTGTATGTGTGTGTGTGTGTGTGTGTGTGTGTGTCGTGGGTGTGGGTGCGTGTGCACGTGGGTGTGCCTATGGGTGCGTGTCTCTGGGTGGCGTGTCTGTGTGTGCGTGAGTATACGTATTCATGAATGTATGTAATATAATATTCTAATTTTATAAATAAGCACATGCATACGGTTTCAATTTAAATTTTTAATCTTCTAAGGAATCTCAAAATATTGTTTGTTTTTAGAATTTAAGCGTCTTTGAAAATAAATTAATTGTTAAGAAATAGCAGTTTATTAAGTTTGCCAATTGATCAAGTTTGAGAAAGCTACGTACACTCGACGAGGTAAATTTCTGGTCGAATACGTTTGAAATCCTCCAATGAGCTTAGCGAAAACTTGCGTTCGATCCAATGAAACCCAATGAAATTGCAGTATTTCAAAAAAATTTAAACGCATTCGACCAGAAATTTCCCACGTCGAGTGTACCAATGAAATAGCAATGGTTTTCTAATACATTTGTGTTTAATATTATTGATTTATATTTAAATATTTCACACGTACGTGAGTGAAACAGCGGAACTTTGCTTTAATAATGCAAAATGCATTTTTGCAGTTGAGCTTTCTTTTTTTTTAATAATATATACGGTCATGACTGCCTTGATCCAGGTAGAGAGTTGCAGACCCAATCTCCGCAACCGAAAAATCCGAAAAGACATTTTCTTTAAATGTTCCCCAAAAATTCTATTCGGCTATTTAATTTGTCAAAAGCTATACTAAAATCGATTAAAAAATACCTTATAATAATAAAAATATTATCAATAATTAGTAATGTTAGAATAATTAGGTTACTCTATCCGATGACTGAGCCCGGCCCGATTACTTAGAAGTAAATGTTTATTTTTTGCATATAATTTTACAAACCTCGATGAGATTTCTAGTTTTTCAGTACCCAAGCATGAGGCGGAGACTTTGCAAACCGTTAACCCATATTTTACGTGTAATGTCAAAGAAATATTGAATCATATTTGGATATTTGTAAATTATGAAAATGACACACTTTAATTGAAATTTTATATGATAAATCAGTTGCAGAATGTAATATAAATCCATTTCCTTATTTACCGTTACCATGTACAAATATTCATCAAACGATAATGTTTTATGTTTTATATTATCCAAATTCGTTAAATATGCGATACTGCTTCCATTAAAAATTTTATTTATAACAATAGTCGAATATTCTGAGTGACTGGAAGACCCATTCAAGTAAAACGTCATACAATATGTTTGCATTCTTATTTCCGTTGAAAGCTTTGTGAGTACTGTTCATTTTTATTCTAAACTGTTAACGAATGTTTCTTGATATATTCACAATTTATTTATAAAAAACAAAGAATTGATCATAATAGTATACTGATTATTACTCGTAGTACGGGGCTTACAAAAAGTTAGAAGTGAACCTAGTATTCTATTCCTTGAATTCCAGATAGCAACTATTTATATTTGAAAAAAATTACGCTAACATTCTTAGCATAAATTATGCACGTATATTCAATGTTTCAATTGAATGATAATATATAATTTTACAAAGAAAATTTTTTAATACACATAAAATAGAATCAATAATCCGTTATGCATAGGAGAAAATCACTTCACACAGATAAAATATGTATAATTTCTAAATTTAGATCTTAGAGCTTAACATTTGTCGAAATAATTTGTCTGTATACGCAAATATATTTGTAGTTGAATTAATGAATAGATATCTAAAAAAAATTAATTCTTTAAAGAGAATTATTTTATAACCATACCATATGTAACTTTCTTAAACTTAATATTTGTTCTAATATAAAATACTTTGTTCTATAACATTAATATAATCAAAATATTACGATAATTATATCGTTATAAACGTGAGATTATTTTGTTGTTTTATTTTGATTTTCGTCGAATGGGTTAGATTTTTCGTCGAATGGGTTAGATTTTTCGTTGAATGGGTTAGATTTTTCGTCGAATGGGTTAGATTTTTCGTCGAATGGGTTAGACTTTTCGTTGAATGGGTTAGATTTTTCGTCGAATGGGTTAGATTTTTCGTCGAATGGGTTAGATTCTTCGTCGAATGGGTTAGATTTTTCGTCGAATGGGTTGGGTTGAGTTTTTTGTCAAATTCATGTTTTGTAGAAAAAATCTTTTGTCGAAAATATATTTTATCAAGTACAATTTTCGTCAAATGGAATTTTCTTCGAAAATACATTTTTAACATATTTTACATACAATAAGTATGATCTGTGGGGGAATCACGGTCGTGTAGTGGCCATCTATATCGTTCTTGCATTGATACATCCATAACCCCTGTTAGTTCGGGAATATCTCGTCGCAAAATATTAATTTACTATTAAGAAAAAAATAAAATTTATATATAAAAAAACAACCCGTTTATTAAATACTTTTATGAAAAGTTATCAGGGATTATGGATGCATCAATGCAAGGCCGACGTCTCATCGTGTAATATTAATTTAATGTCTTCAAAAGAGAATAAAATTTATAATAGAGAAAAACCTGTTTTATCAATTTTTTTTATATAAAACATCATCCTTAGTTAAATGAAGGGTTATGGATGCATCAACGCAAGGAAGATATCAATGGCAACTATAACACGACCACGATTTGCCTGACGGGCTTGCTTCGCTCACCCTTCACACTTTCTGGGTGTTCGATAAACATGCATTCGACAAAAAACCCAACTCTAACACATTCGACAAAAAATACATTCGATGAAAAGTCAATTCGATCAAAAATCCGATAAAAACTGTTTCATGAAAGGTAATCGATAGAAATATCTGTAGTTGGCCGTGGAATCGACGAGCCTCGTGGTAGTTTCGTGGAACTGGAAAATCAACTTATGCACCCACCTTACGTTCGCCAGGGCACATACCATTGTCGCCGACGACGAGTCTTAATTACTTAATTAGTTCAAGACTGAATTTGTATTTTCTTAACCCATTTCTTCCCAAGCGGCCATTTTATAGTCGATTGGTTTTTTGCCTAAAAAATTGTCGAAAAAAAAAATAATAATAACCAATAGCACTTTTCTGAAGTAAAATTGTCCGCTCTTTCCGATTCTGAAGTCAGAATTTTGAAATTTCCGTTGGAAAATTTCAAAATGGCGGTTTTAGGCAAAAAACCAATCGACCATAAAATGACCGCTTGAGAAGAAATGGATTAAGGTAGCTCTCTAGTGAAATCAAATTTTTCTATAGATTTGATTTTTATGAATTGATATTTACATACCATATTTGTATTGATATTATGAAGTTATATCATTTTTCATCCATTTACCTCTATTAAATTTAGAGTTATCCTAGGAAATGTGTTAAATTAGAATAAAAATAAGGTTACGTGCTCGGTGAAATAACATGTGCACTTTGATTCCTAGAACATCGAAACACGTTCCTATAACAATTTTTACAAGCTTTTGCTACCACCTGTTACGTACAAGCAACAAATGATACACCTTTCCGTTCTCAAAAAGTACGCCAAAACTTGAAACAACCATTGGCTTCATTCCGAGAATTCAGTGAGCGCCTCGCGCTTAATTACGTTTAATAAGCAAGTTCTAAAACACGTCATGCGTCGAGAACTGCGTACATATGCGCGGAGCAGAGTCAGAGTCGCAGCCGCGCGACGACAAAGGCAATTGTCAATCTCCCGAAGCGGGAGAGTAAGAGAGAGCGCCGGAATATTCGCGCGAGCGCGGCGTTTGGAGTAGGATTGCAGTGGCAGGGCGCTCTTGAAATAGGCGAGTCTACACGTATATAGACACCGCTGCACACCGCTGGCGCACGGCGATGTTTAACCTCGTCAACTGAACCGCAACTCCGCGAGGGGTACATTTGCCTAACACTGAACTTTTTGCCTCGCGGTTACTTTGTGTGTGCGGTGTGCTTCTTCGTACGTGGTTAATGGACGCGCGCGCGCGCGGTGTGCGTCGTATGTGGTTAATGGTTGTGCGCGCGCGCTGATAATAAGTTTCCTTTGGGGTACTCGGAGTAATTAACTCTTGCGCAGAGCGGAATTCTTCTTAAATATGCGCCGAGATGAAAATCCGCTTGATTCTAAATTATGTCACTACGATTGAAAACAATTCTTAATCAACTGGACACTTTTTACGCAAACTGAAATTGTTTTGTATGAAATAGATTTTCATCTTGGTGCGTATTTCAGAAGAATTACACTTGGCATAAAAGTTTATTTCTGAGTGCGGAAGTTTTAGTATTTTATTTATATGATCAAACTTTTTTTATTTATAATCAGGTAATATGAGATTTATTTTGTATAACGGGTCTTTCAGAGATCTCGCGTAGAGGGAAATGGCTCCCCAATACATTATCAAGCTATTGTTTTAGCAACGATTAAAGTAATTACTTAAAAAAAAACACAACATTTTTTGGGTTAAGGTATTTATTGCTTTAGTAATTACTATTTTTATTTCAGGCTTAAGAAAGTCTTTAGTAATTACTTTAGTAAAAACTAAAAACAACTAACTATTGCTAAAACAATAACTTGATAATATATTAGGGAGTCACCGCCCTATCCACGAGGAGTGCTCTGAAAGACTCGGTATGTGTATTTAGGAAGACAAAAGACATCCATATTGATAACAAAATATTTTTTAAACTAATAAAAGTATATTATTATAACAAATATACAAAAAACTGTTTCAATCGTATTGTGATTCCATGGTCAGAAAAAGTTGAATATTATATTATCTTATATTAAGCTGATCATAAGTCGAAAAATGACGTTGTGTGTACTTTAAAATAATTATATCAATAATTAATAAAACGTCTTTGTATATAAAATAATTGTCAAATCGATGCAAACTTGTGCATGCTCGACTAATTAATTTTACACGTATAGTTTTATATATTTTCGGTATCAAAAAGTAATATAAAACAATTGTTAATAATATAATCATGATATTTATAAAATGTAATAATAGAGCATTATTATATATGTATGCACATTCTGAAATGCTTAACAATTAAACTATTGTATATTTCGTATGTTATATAAAATACAATTGAGCAATGAATTCTTACATTTGTATGGTGATAACTCATCGACTCAAAAAATAAAACGCACAGCCTTCAAAAAAATCGTAGGAATAAAAGTATAATATAACTTATTTTATTCTATATATCTGATCTCAGGAATTCAATTTGCAAACTACTAGGAAAACTATTTCGGGATCTTTACAAATCTTCGTAATCACGTGAATTATTTCATTAAAGATAACATCGCTCAAGGAATAAGAGCGAGAACTGCGCTAGTTGACGCGGTGCGATGCGGTTTTTATCTCGTTAGCCGTAAAGCTCTACGGATGACGAGCGAAACTAAGTTCCTGGCGCTTCAGGGACATGAGAACGGGACATGAGTCTTGGAAACTTGACGAGGGTGTAATTTATAGAATTTCTCTTGTTTCTAGTAAACGAATAAACAACTGATAATATGTGTACAATTTGAATAAATGTTTAAAATAATTCGCTTATTTATTTCAAACTGTTTAGAGTAAATTAAAACATTTTAATATATCCAATACACTTACACATTCATTGAGCTTAAGTGTCTTTTGTCGGAGTAATTTGACCGGAAAGAGCTAAGGTATATCGGTAGAATATTTAAACTGCAAGTCTTACCTTCTGAATTAATTAATAGGCCATGTAGTTCTACGATTAGCGTTAAAAATTCATGTTATCCAGTTACAAGCTTAATTCGTAGATAATTAATTCGAAAGGCCTTGTTGATTACAGACGCTTTTAAGAAGACATAATTCCATGAAAGCTTACTCCTACGTTAGTTATTTTTTGTTTAAAAAAACGTTAATTAATAATTCATGATTTTCGTTATTGACACTTTCTTTTATATATTAATAATCACAAAAGTCATTTAAGTGTTAGCGAAAGATTAAGCTCCATAAATCATCTACTTTATGGCCAATGAATAATTTATAGAGAAGATTCTAGACTCAAAGTTTACTCTGAATAGTTTAAAGCTAATTTTGGAATTTTCTCGGCATTAAATGTTCATGAACTAAACTTGTTTATGTAATACTCGTTAAACCGTATTCATTAAAAAATGATTTAAAATAACTTGAAACGTTAATAAAAAAATTATAATATTTTCCGCAAAATAAGTTATTGAAAACATCTAGATCTTTATCGTAACATATAATATATATATATATATATATATATATATATATATATATATATATATATATATATATATGTCATTTTCTAACGGCTATTAAAAATGGAACAATTCTAATAGATTTTTTTAATATCGTGAAAAACTTTAAAAATACCACCTTATTAAAATATCAGAATTCACTTTTTTGCTAAAAGAATATGCCTCTCCAAAAAAAATCAAATAATTCTTTCGAAAATGAATTACCAGAAAAGTGAAATGTTCCAGAAAATAGTTCCATGGCTTCGAGGTATAACAAATTAAGTCCAATTCTTTTAAATTAAGTTTTTAGTGATTCTGGTATGTACGCATGGTATATTTTTACATAAAGTTGATTTATTACCTTCATTTCTTCATAATTTAAATTTATTATATACATGGATTTAAATGGCAATGTAAAAATTCAAACCTTAACATCTCGACATTTCAATCGCTATGCCCCTTCACCACAGTACTCACACCCAATAAAAAGAAAACTCACAAACAATCCTTCTCCCAGCAAGCCACATAGGTACACCACCCAGGAAAAATAAACATACACACATCTTTATAAAAAAGACTATAGGAATCAACGTATATTTAATTTACATGTATGTTACAGCGAGTGTCACGAAGGATAGAGGGTGACCGTGAGTACGATCTGGAGCGCGAGGGCGAGGAAGAACTCGATCTCTTTGGTGGCGAGGTCGTTGGCGTTGCCGGTGCCGCTGTTGCAGAGGGACTTCTCGCAGCAGGCCGTGCAGGCGTAGAGCTTGGTGCGCTCGCCGATGACGATGCAGCCGGGCTCGCATTTATTGGTGCAGTTGCGCTCGAGGCCCCACATCATGGGCACCGACGTCGAGTTCTCCGTGCTCGTCGTGTACGAGAAGCGCTTCACCTGGGAAATAGAGAGATGTTTGATTATTGAGATAGTTGGAATGAATTGTATATGATGATTGTATTGATTGAATTTTTTATGCTAAATTTAATATCCAAAGATATCGTAAGTAGATAAATATATCTTTTACAATACAGTTTAGTTTATAGTATACTCGTCCAAAGCGTATGTCATTTTTGTATACATTTTGTATCACAGATTTAAATATTTACTTTGTTAGGACATCTACAACCTCTCAAATTGAAGCTAAATAGTATAATAGTATAGCTTTAATTTAAAAGATGTTAGAAATTTGGAGTAAATATTGTTGCAGACTTACATTCGATCTAATCCATATACACGGAAATAAACTTCTGCGTAGGAGGGTTAAATTATGAAAAAATCAAGGTTCATCTATTATTATTAAAGAAATTATGGATTACACGATTAACATAGAAATTAAACGGTTGACAAAGTTCAGAATACACCGGTGTATAATTATCGAATAACTAGAAAAGAAAGTATGTAATCCAATATAAATCACATTCAGTGGCTTATATTGCTAGAATATCAATATAATTATTTCTGATAACATTTTTTGGAAACATAATCATTGTTGAATTAAAATTAACATATTTCTAAATAAAATTTACTATGTACAATAATTTTTTTTACTCAAAATTATCTAAGAAAAGATGTACATGTTATTTTTATATCACACAAAAACATGTTTGTAATCATTTTCAGTCTACTAACACTATTGGTTTATTACAATTTTTAGATAAACTAGACAAAAACATGATTTTACAACCGGTCTCTACATGAAAGGATACTATAATATCTTATTAAATTTAAATTTTTATTATTTTTATTTTTTCGTTTCAATGAAAAATTCAATTTTCTAAAAATGCTGGTTTCTTGGAGAGTGAAAAATGTATATTGATGGATATACGTACCATGCATATTCGTTTATCGTCTTTGCACTTTTGTGTGAGTGAACTGTGGTTTCCGGTGAGATTGACACAACTCTCACCCTCCCCAATGGTATCGCATTGATAGCACCATAAATCATCCTTTCTTTCTGACGCCGCGTGCGTTCTATGCTCCTTTGACATCAGCTGACCTAAAAGTATATTCACTATTTAATCTAGCTCGTAAAAAATATTTTTCCAGTGCAGGTTAAAATTTCTACACCTTTTCAAATCGTTTGATAAATTAATGTAGTTTTTATATATCTGTAACATAGTTTCGTATTTTAGGCATTGATTGCTCTCACAGAGTTTAAATGCACGTCAGAATGGTTTAAAAAACTAGATAGCAGGTAAGTACTATCAGTTTAATTTGCTTTCTTACTTTCAACATATTACGTTTTAATCTTTACATCGTAATAGCAATTATAACACATACCGAATTCATCTCTATGAGATAAAATGCTAGCACCACATCTTCATCAATCCTTTCGAACACAATTCACCCTCCCACCTCTAAATCAACAAAATCATCTACACACGCATCACAAAAACTACCACCCAAACTCAACCTATCAAAACACCTCACCCATCACCTCCCTCAAACTTCCTGCCCACCCCCACTGCACTTACCAGTTGAGCTTGTTCCCAGGACAATCGTCCCCAGGACGAGTAACAGCAGCCAGCAGTCCTCTTGTCTCATGGTACTCCTTCCTCACCTCGTCGGCTTATGACTCGAGCGTCGACGGCATCTCTTCTGCGTCGGCCGAGAACAACAACGTTCCAGCGGCAGTCTCCCGAGCTTGCAAGCCCCGCAGCAGCCCGGGGGCGCCATGTTCCAACGACAGCAGCAGCGCGTGCGCAGTAGCCGCGAGAGCTCGCGGTTCTCGACCCCTTTTACGCTGTAGCGCTACCCCCAGGAAAGCCGTGCGTGCACTTCCTCGAGCGGCGATTTTGTTCAACTTCGACCAGAGAAATAAATTGGATCGTTGGTATCGTGGGTAGTCGATTATTGCGCGATGATTTTTCGGAAGGAATCGAAAAAGAGTTCGGTGCGCGGGGTTGCGACGTAGCGTGAAGCGGCCGCTTGCTCCAGAAACCCGGAAATCGATTTCCACCCCATGGCGCTGCCTTGTCTCTCTCTACTGGAGATAGACAAGGAGAGAGTTCATTCGTCCAGATCCGGACTCGAGAGCGCTCTCTCTCTCTCTCTCGCTTGCTCGCCTCTCGGAGATCATTTCCGTGGTGTACGTGGCCTACGCGCGTATATAGACATAGACGCGAGCGCTGTGGGCAGGTTCGTTCGTTCGAGAGAATCAGAGTGTGAGAGAGAGAGAGAGAGAAAGAGCACAGGCGACGTTCCGTACGTAATACCGGGCAAAAGTGGGATTATCGATCGGAATTGCTCGCTTTCGCGCTGTGTGTACGGTTTGAAGTGCCTTTCCGTCGCTTCGGTGCTCTTTTGCGCGAGCACGGTTATGCCGGCAATACGACGTTGTCTGAAGGACTTTGATGGGTATACGGTGAATTTGGATAGGGGGTTGGTAGGAATTGTCGTGGAGATGTCGTATGTGGAGAAGGATTCGGTGAGAGTGGAACTGTTGAGGCAAATATATTTCGTTTGATTTTTGGAAAATGTTGAGAACATATTGTAGCCATGTAACGTCAAATGTTTATCATATCATCATTTTGCTTTTGTTAATTTATATATGACAAGTAAAATAAAAAAGTAATTGCGTAAAACAAGATAACAAAGAAAAATTCATAAATATATTATTTAGCGTAATAATTATAATAATAATTATTACCATTGTTATTACTTACAATGACCCTGAAAGGATCGTGATAAAACTGTGTTAATATTTAAATTATCCATGGCGTTTGATATGGAGATACCCGGACTTTTAGCGTTCGCGTTGCGTGACGCACCTGTTGAAAATAAAGCACGTGTCCATAAGGCAGGAAAAAGTATCCGTGCCGTTATACGTTTAAAAGCTTTGAGTAACGCGATACTGTTTAAGGAGGATGAACATCCGAACTAGAGTCTATTATGGTATGAATAACAGGCGTAAAATACAAGTAAAATTCTTTTATAATGTTTTAATTAATATTGATCATATTGTGTACATGAAGTTTTTTGCAATGATACGTTGAATAAATATAAAAATTATATGAAAAAATATTATATCTAGGAAAAAAGTGTATCTTTATAGAAGCCATCAGTTGTTTTAAAGCGACACTATTTCTTTTGTGAAATAATATTATTCTCACATAAGAACTATTATGGATGAATCCTTAATGTACCTTTATGTACATAGTTATAATAACTGTTCTAGAAAAAATATGAAAATGTACCCTCGTTTTTTATAGGTAAAATGAGACTTTTAATTTCACCCTTCAAATAAAATACGATTTTTTCTGATAAATATATCTTTGAAAAAAAATAGTGTTAACATTAGAATTTATCACGTTATATTTTTATCTCAATAATAATAATAATCACAAATATAATTTTTTAGTTAAAATACATATCAAATGATCTAATGAAAACATATATTTTCAAAACTATTTTTAGAGCGTCTTTGGTAATATATAGACGATTTAAAAAGATGTGTATCATAAGTAGCTAAGATCGTATAGCGTAAGTGGCGATATATATATATATATTAAAGAGAAATATTTAACAAACTAAAAAGAATTAAAAACCTGCATTAAGATTCTGAAATTGCAGAATTGAATTTGTTTTATACATAATTATTGGAAAATAATTTTATTAAAATTGTTTTGAAGGGGGTTCTTAAAATATTATTTTTAGTTTAAAATAATATTTTGTGCTTTATTGAAAAAAGAAAAACAATTATTAATTTACATAAAACTAATGCATTATCTAAAAAATAATACGCGCGTTGGCTTATGATCTGATGATCTAAGTCTGACTGAACTAATAAAATCTTATATCTAATCGCAAGCAATAAAAGTATAAAAAATATAATAAATACGCCGATAATCTTATAATAAAATCTTACAAACTAAAACGAACGTTGAAACATGCATACGTCCTCCGCAACTCTTCGCTCCGCGGCCCCTGTCTGATGATGATCTTGATGAAACGGGAAATTCCAGCAGATGTTGGTTTGTTCCTGAAGACGACGTTAAGACTCTTGATCGGCGGTTGAGGTGAGAGCGGTGAGATATGAGAGCTTCAACTGGACTCGAAAGATTCGCTTTCGTATCGGATCTGTGCGGTATCAGTCGAGCGTCCTCGACATCGATGAGAGAAGGCACACACGATACTTATAGTCTATTGAACTTATTCTACTTTCTTTTGATCGCATTCGAAAGGTCGATCTTGCTTAGAAGTGAGAGCTCAACTGCCGACTCTCTGGCAACGATTAAGGCAAAATCTCGCTCTTCTTTTCCACCTAATGCTCTGTCTCCTTTTCCTCGAAATCCAGCATGGATTAACCGATCGATTCGCGCAAATGTGCGAATCGTTGTGTAGCGTCACTGGCCGTATCTCTCTCTCTCTCTCTCTCTCACGTAAGTGAGATATAGAAATAGACTACTACAAATTCTAGAAAAATTCAGTAAAATCTCCATCTTTTTGTTATTTTTCAACCGACATTATTCCTTAATTACTAATTGCGCTTATTCAATAATTATCTGTATTCTAATTATTTATATGTAAATATACAAGAACTTATAAACAAATTGATTTTTCTCTGCACACATCAATTATTTTACAACTTTTCTTCAATAAGTTTATAGATAATTATTGAATAAGCGCAATTAGTAATTAAGGAATAATGTCGGTTGAAAAATAACAAAAAGATGGGGATTTTACTGAATTGTTCTAGAATTCAATTCTGCAATTTCAAAATCTTAATACAGATTTTAATTCTTCTTAGTTTATTAAATATTTCTCTAATTAATTAATTAATTATTTCATCATTTTTCTTTGACTACTTTATAGAAAATTATTTAATGAGCAAAATGAGCATTTAAGGATTAAAATCGTTTGAAAAACAGCATAAAGATGAGGGTTTTACTGATTCTTTTTTAAAACAACAATATCTACAATTGCAAAATCTTAATTCTGGTTTTTCATTTGTTTAGCTTGTTGACTACTTCTCTATAATATATATTGCCACTTACAACATAAGATGTTACTTACTTGCGATATACATTTTTTAATCGTCTATATCTCGCAAAAGACCATCTTCAAAAACTGAAAATGTTTACTTTACCCTTATCTCTCCCATACCCACTTCAACCTCCACAATTTCAAACTCGCAACTTTCTCCAACGCCGAAAATCAGTTGAAACTATAACAATAAACCAGTTAATAAAATAAACCCACCGTTATAATATATGCACTCTTTCTCTCATCAGCCGCCGCTATCTTTGCACAAATCCGCAAATAATCAAGACGAAGCACCTCGCGCTCGTCGTCGAAATAAAGTTTTCTTTCCTCCACTCTTTCGCTCCGTCGGGGTAACAACATTTTTTTAATTTCGCCGGGGCCCCGTAATGCTATCTTCGCTTCTGCCCGAGGAGATACGTATAATAAAGCCGCGGATTACGCTGAATGGGAGCATTACCGGGGCTGAGCGAGAGAAGAAGAAGATTCTCCTTTCACGATGTACTACCTGTCCAAACCTCGACTCTCTCTCTCTCTCTCTCTATTTCTCTCTTTCTCTTCCTCTTTCTTCGTTCGCTGCGCTCGACCCCATGAGCAAATGAGTATAGGGTTTAGAGCTTAGGGGGCTTGATTATAAAAGCTGGTTGAGCATTGCGAAAGCTCGAGGATACGTGCAATGTTCGCTTTCTAGCTCGTTCGACAAGAGTTTGATGTCGCAATGTTTGTCGGCACATATTGCGGGAATCTCGTGCGGAAGCCGGGATTTTCCGAAAAGTGGGCTATGCAGAAGTATCGAAATATTGTGTACTATTTGAGCTCTCGGAGTTTTCGGATTTTCGGATAGACGAGCAGAATATAAGATTGAAATACGTCGATAGAACGCTTTACTTTAGCTATTAAAAAAATTGCGATGGGTAATATGTCACTTTATATTTAGGTTTTTACTATTAGATGGTGGTTTCTCATTCTTGTAGATGTCTTATTTTAACGTTATGTAAACCTCCAACCAACTTCTAACCAAATCCTACTAACACAATTAGGATGTTGCATAAAAATAAATAATTGACTTTTCACATGAAATAGGTAGAATAGCAAAAAATAATTAATAACCGAATGGAGAGAGTAGATTATTATCACCTTTTACATATGCATAAAATGATTGATTGAGATAGAAATACATGTGATTTGGTGAAACAACCGTTTAACGTCAATGATGGGTCCTAAGAGAAAAAGCTTATCTTACGCGTTTCGATTAGAAAATACCTATATCACGCGTTACGATTAGAAAAGACCTTTCTTGAGTGTTACGATTAGAAACAGATCTAATTTGAGGTTATTTCTT
This sequence comes from Gastracanthus pulcherrimus, assembly GCA_949152435.1. Lineage (NCBI taxonomy): Eukaryota > Metazoa > Arthropoda > Insecta > Hymenoptera > Pteromalidae > Gastracanthus > Gastracanthus pulcherrimus. The sequence continues at coordinate 178,399,067 of OX424575.1, read as the reverse complement.
ACACTAACTTTGAGGTCATATAGTTATTATAAGATAATTTCAATTATAACTTCTTGACTTTTTAATATTACTGATGTAAGATTATCATCTTCACGGCATTAAAAGTAAGGTTTCAAATCATTTTATAACAAATTTTCAGCACTGAATAGAACCTACAAAATAACCTCAAAAGAGATGTCCGTTTTTAATCGCAATATGCAAGATAGGTCGTTTCTAATCGTAATGCGTGAGATAGGTCTTTTCTCTTAGGACCATTCCAATTATATCTTTCATATCAACCACTGGCACTATTAGAATTTAATTGTGCAGCCTATAATATACTAAATTTATGTAGACGCATGCAATTAAAAAATCAATGCTATACTAATATTTATTTACTGTGACTATTTTTCTTCCTGATGGATACAAGTCTAACAACAGTTAAAAATTGATTGTTTTAATTTGCCAAAATTTTAACCTGGATTGTACTTTTCGAAGAAAGTAATCGAAAGCACTAATGATAAAAGTAGTTTTAGCGCAAGAACTCTTGCTACATAACATATTTATGTCTTATTTATCATTTATTGGTTTATTAACAAAGCTTTCTCATCTAAGTACAGAGATATTTTCAAATGTAAAAAATGTTGGGTTGCCTCTAACGTGTATAGAAATTCTGCAATAGTTAAAAATTTCATCTACAAACAATCATTGAACCATTAGATTAATTTTAGTATGTTGAGGTTCAACAAATGATTAATAATTCTTACTCGAAATTCGTCATCAGTATTCCAGGAATACTGATATATTTAAGGAAAAAGGAAGATGTATGCTCTGAAATTTTATCACATAATAGTTTATAATTACATACAATAGTTTTTATTAGAACTATAATCTATCTACAAATTGATAAATTCATTCTTATGCCAGTTCGTTTCAGAAGTTTACAAAAACTAGGTTTTTAGATTTTTCAACAATATCTATCCTTTCGACGAAGGCCTTAATAAATGTTAGTCTTGATCCCAGTATCTAATAAGTGCTTATTTCTAACAGGTGTCTGAAAAAAACTAGGATTATTAAACAAATTTTAAATATGCTATTCTTCGTAAAGGGTATCGAATAACATAACAAAACATCCTTTCAATCACAGCTGATAATACACTTCAAAGCACCACCTAGTTCGTATAACACTAAACCGGTATAAAGACGTAAATCCTTCTTCGACTCCTCATTTCCTATTCTCATCACACCAAGAATCACTACTACCTTAAGGACGTTCACCGGTTAATTGAATTTCTTGAAAATCTCTTGAAACTTTTATCATACGTTAATTTAGGTGTGTTTTATACGTGGTTGAAGTTTCGACCCCCCTTGTGGTATCCAAATCGAGAAATTTAGCTTCAAAGTTTCAGTTTTTAACATGGGAGCCCTATCTTGAGCTCTCACAAACTGGACATTTTTATTTATTGTAAACCAAATTTTCTTTACGTCGTTTTGAAAAACTAGTATATAATGTAAAATAAGCATAGAAGTAATACATAAAAAGCTGGGCATAGCAAGCGGTACTTTTTTTAAAGATATAGATATCTAAAGTTGTGCTCCAATATTATTAGTATATCGTGGTACAGCACATGCAAAAGTTGATGCCGTACTTCGGTGTTTCGTACTTCTTCATAAATTTTATATTCTTCACTAATATATTATTACTTTATATTATAAACTGACAGGTTTTCATTATAAATATTGCCATTTAATAATGATTCTTTCGAAAATTAACATTCTAACCTTACTGTCAACCGGTGAACGTCCTTAAGCGCCCCCTTCCCCAAGAAACCTCACCTATCCTCTCATGCACATCACGTCCCCCCTCCATCAAATCCATCTGCATTCAAATCCCTCCTCGCCTCCCACTCGAAAAAAGAAAGAAAGTAAACGCATCACGTCAATCGGGCGTAAAAGTTGCGCGAGCACAATCGACCGTGACCTACGACACATCGCGCGATCGCATCAGCGGCGCGATCGTCCGCGACAACGTCGACACACACACGACGACGACTTGATTCGAACTTTGCCGGGGCCTCTACGTGCTCGGCATTTCGAATTGCCTCACGTACACACACACACACATACACACAACTGATGCTGCTGTCCCATCCGAGCGTGGGAGCATCAGCGAGTCACTATACTGTCTCCCTCTATATCTCTCTTCTGTTTTTTTGACGCTGACGTGAGAACTCGTGTGTACATGGAACACAGATGCAGGATGTTTCGCGAGCGAGGTGTGTGGTGTATACGTTTTAGGATAGTCAGTGGCGGGATCGGCAGTTTTTTCTGTTTCTGTTGAATTTTTGTCGAGCGCTGGCTATAGCGATACGTGACGGTAATATATATTTTATACGAAGGGGTGATGAAATTCCGTGACGATCAGGGAATTGAAAATTCCGAGGAAGAGTTGTCGATGTAGTTCGCGCGAGCGACGAAGTATTAACAAGCTAGAAGAGTAAAACGATAAATGATGTAGTTTTAAGGTAACTTTTAGAAACTTCATTTTAAATAAATTGGATACATCGCAAAACTTTGTACGCTGGAAATTAGTTTAAGAACATTTTGTAGATATCATTATACACTGACAATATTAATACTTTCAATAATGACATGTATACATAGATATACGGAAACCAGTACTTATTATTATTTAAAATATATATATTTAGATTGTATTCTGGTAATTTATTTAGATAAAAAATTTATTTCTTTGTACATTGAACCTGAAATATAACTTTGAATTTCATGTCGAATTTTTTGGGGTTTCATGCGAACGCGAAATTTGGATGATTCCATATCCAATTCATGTTTCCATATCCATTCCATATTTAATAATGATATCTTATTTTAGTATAACTGTGTAAATGTTATATGTGTATATTTTTTGGATATTGATACAAATTAATAAATATCTATCTATCTATCTATTTGCATGAACATGCTCCAACTTGAATGATTTGCAAACCACGCCGCAAGCTTATTACCTTTACAATGCTAGGAAATTTCATAATCCCGGGATCACGCAAATCCTACCCAATGAGTCCGTGTTTGACATAGTGTTTGCGGACAGTCACATCGACCGCAATAACGCATCATCTGCATTTCTGGTATCCAACAATATCCCATGATTTCTGCTCCATTGATCTGCTTATGGCTTTCACAGCTTGGCATTTAGTTTGATCAACAATCACCAATTGATGATTTTCATATTGTCAACAGAATCGAAAGATCTTTGCTTTCACTATTTAGTAAATATTGTTCCACTTTTCAGTTAATTTAGTCCAATCTACTTCCGCAAATATCAATATATAGGGTGTCTAAAAAATACAGAAATTTTAGAATATACGTAACGGAAACATTTTCAATGAAACTATTAAACAGAAAATTTTGATGATTTTAAAAAAGCTATCAGAAGTTGATACAAAAATGCTGAGAGGTCCAATAAAGGACATCATAATTTTTCACTCTATTTATCTGATAAATTTATATTTTGCAGATTGGATCTTGCTGATAGAGGGATAATTTTAAAATTTGATCAATAATTTTTTAAATCACTATTTACAGAATGAAAATCTGCATTAAATTGTACCTGAAACAGTTGCACTTGTAGTTTTAAAAAGTTTAGATATTGTACGAAATTCCATTAGAAAATTATTTATATATTTTTTGTTTTCTCTAGATATACAGAAGAAAGAGTATAAAATTAAAATTCACTGTATCAAATACGGAAATAAAAGCTCAGAATCAATTTTGTTTCCTCATACAGGAAGCTTTGTGACGGTAAAAAACAGTTTTGCTAAAAATATGTTAGAAACATGTTTTGAGATATTGGGAAATAAAATACAATATTTTTAGAAAATGTCTGTATAGATGTGTGTGAGTGTGTGCGTATATGTGTGTGTGAGCGTGTGCGTGTGCGTGCGTGCGTGCACGTAAGTGTGTGTATAAGTGTGTGTGTGTGCTAGTGTGTATATATCGTGGGTGTGGGTGTGTGTGCGTGTGGGTATGTCTGTGGGTGCGTGTCACTTGGTGGTGTGTATGTATATGCGTGAGTATGTATGTCGTGAAGGTGGGTGCGTGTACGTGTGGGTGTTCCTGTATGTGTGTGTGTCTGTGTACGTGTGTGTGTGCGAGTGTGTGTGTGTGTCGTGGGTATAGGTGCGTGAGCGTGTATGTGTGCCTGTATGTGTGTGTGTTCGTGTGTGCGTGCGTGTGTGCGTGCTTGCATGCGTGCATGCCAATAAATTGGCATCGATTTTTTATATAGACAGTTCTACTTTTTATTACTAATTCGTACTGAATGCAAAAGTTGAAACAATTTAATTTCGACCCGTAGTAACGTATGGCCTGTTAAGTCCATAATAGCCCTTAAAATATAATGGAAATTTGCCGAAATAAACCCGTTATTCCATAGCAAAATACATTCATTACAATTACTCTAAAGATTTTATCCTCTACATAGTATGTTATTTTCATCCTGCATATCTTTTACTGCATATATATTAAACTGTTATTCACTAAAGCGTAAACTCAGTTATTAACTCATAAGAGTACACCTTCTCTTCTGCGTTACTCAAAACTCCATAGCTCAAGAGATAAGCTTTTATTGCTTACATTTCACGCTTTCACAATGTCCACTCAATCCATAAACAGCGTTTTACTATATAAAACAGATTATACAAAAAGGTCCTTCTTAAAATCCTATTTACTCCGGGAAAATAGACTTCTTCACGGCACTCTGTTCAGCCATTACTAGGTAAGCCTCTGGAACGAGGATGGCTCTCGTCGTCCTCTACGTACGCCTCTTGTATCCATCTCGGCACTAGAGTGACCCTCTCAAGACTCCACAAGGAGGACTGATGAGCTTCTCCTCTAGCCTCGGTGAGGAGCGCTACGAAAATACCGGCTGCTCTTGTGGGCGTCGTGTGTAGGGTTACAAATTTCCGAAAGATCAGCCTATACGATTACACGATAATGTAAGGAAATAGTAGAATGTAATATTGAATAACATATAATGAAATTAATTGTATAATATATAATGAAAAAACAACCGAAAATTTGTAAAAAAGGATTATTGACGAAGTAATCAAAGAATTTAATGAAGTAATAGAAGAAGAGAAATTTGTCTAAATCGTTAAATGCAAGGAGATAAATAAAATCTTAAATTCATAATAACGTTTATTGCTACATCATTTTTGTATAACTGCATATTCAATAACAAACAAATAATTCCAAACGAAGCAGGTCAAAGGCAATCGCTACTACTTGAGCTAATTCGCTAATTGACGTCATATATGATGTTAGTGGAGTAGCAAGAGGCATAATAGAGCATCTTATTGAACTCTGAAGTGAGCTGTAAATCGACGCGGAAACTCATAAGCTAACAATATAGTAAATTGGCCGTTGACCTTAGTGACCTTGAATTTATACTACGCTACTTTTATCAAAATATTTAACTCTATAAACAACTATTTACAAAATATTTATCTGATGGTCCGAAAATTCACCGCAGTCTGCTAAGTACAGTGTCTCCTTCGGAATAAAAGCTTTTGATGATACTATAGAGAATGTCTTTCGGTGTACAGAAATGAAACTCATGTTCCCTCAGTTTGATCCCATACATCCCAGATCCTGAGATACAATTATTAAGGTCCACATTCACAATCGCCACTCATACTCAGACTCACAAGGAGATGCCACAACCCGCGGGAAGCGATTTTCGCTAAGGCTTCAGGAAGTAGTTCTTGTACCTAAAAATGATGCCCAGCACTCGTTGTATGCTTTGTATCATAATTCTGCAAGTCTTTTTGCTAAAGAAATGATGTAATAAGATAAAAAAGTTGACTAAAAGAGCTTTAATTTAAGCTTTGTTTTATACAAAAATAATATTATGTTCTAAAGTTATAAACAATCAATAATAATGACGGAAAATGCACGAAAATTTAAGGATTTTCAGTTCTTAAAATTCAAAAATTCAGTAGTTTTCCATGCTTTTTTCGTCATCATTTTTGATGGTTTATAATTTTGCAACTTAAAATTATTTTAGTATGAAACAAAGCTTAAACTAAAGCTCTTTTAGTCAACTTTTTTATCGTATTGCATCAGAGTTATGATACGAAGTATATGTATCACTTTTTACTGAAATACACATATTTTTATTACAAAAAAAAAGAGCCTATCTTGACCGCAGGGGTCTATGAGACGAAACTACGGATGCTAGGCATCATGTTTAAGTACCAGAAGCCTTTTCCTGAAACCTCAGCGAAAATCGCTTCCCATAGGTTGTGGCTTCTTCTTATCAGACTTACGTTCAAACTCAACAGCCGATCTGATAGCTTGTGGCGAATAAAATACAATTCGATTGGTCGATATTGTCCACAAACTAACAAGCAATAAAAGTGAAATACGGATTTTAAGTGCAAGTTTAAGAGCTCGTATCGAAGGTCCGACAAAGTATGAGCGATGTGGCTGGCCCGTGGTTCTATTTATACCCATCGTCCGTGCTTCTGTTTTTGTTTACTTCAAGATGACAGATGCTGTTTGTTATTTTGCTGCTATTTACAAGATATATAATATAATCGTAAACACTTTTAGGGTGAGCACTCAATGAATGTACAATTCTGAATTTATTTGAATCTATTTGATTCTACAAAACAATTTCAAATTCATTTTAAGAATTTTAAGTTTCATTAGCTATTATATATATACAGGGGTTTAAATTAGTGGTAATGAAAATATTATAAAAAGTTTTCAATAGACTATGAAAATGTATTACTCACGCCAGTATAACAAAGACGCCAATCACCTCACCCACTTTAGAGTATAACTGATTTTGATACTTCCCAAGTATTGACAGAAGCAGCTGCTTGGGTATTTGAACTTTGTAATATAAAAGAAGCTATTTTCAAAATTTTAAACTTATTGGTAGTTAGAACGAAAATTTAATTGACTTATAATCAATTCAAAATATACATTACTTGGTACTAATTTTGGAGACTAGTGCAACAACAAAATAAGTAAATATATCGCTAAGCAAATTATTGTAACAAACCGTATCATTATCATTAAGCTACTACTAGTTCTATTTCCTTTAAAATATGCTTATGAGTTAAAAAGTTAAAGGAAACAAATAAGGTCCAAAAGTTTTCTACATTTAATTGCAATTAATGACATTGAATAATTTGAATTAAAGCTGATATGCTATTTCATATATCCTAAATCGACCCAAAGAGGTTTAAGACTCTACAGGTCATGTCACCATTCAAGCAAAACAAGCCCTCTCCACCTCTCTACCCATCCATCATCCAGCTGTATCCATCACGACACAACGTCACCACACGTACGCGTACACACCACATGCAAACTAGCGCGATTACACTCACGCTTCTAAAAACCCGCACGATTCCTCCTCCTTCCCATCCCCCTAGAATCCCCTCGAAATGTCCGGCGGCGACGCCCGGAAAACATCCAGGGATCGAGGATCAAGAAGGTTCGTTAACGAAATCCTCGGCGAAGCCCAGGCGTGCCGGAATTAGGCGCGCAACTGCGCAGTAGCGACGTGACGGCGTTCGTCTCCGCTCGCGTGGAAAATTATGTCGAGAGATGGAAGAGGTTGGAGTCGGGACTCAAACGTTGGGGTGAGTGGGAGGGGGAGAGAGATTCGATATTTACGAGTGTATGGAGCTTTGATGTGCCTAAGTTGTGCGGTTGTTGGCGGTGGGGAAGATGAATATTGAGAATATGAATGGGAAGGGGTGGTTAGTTAGACTTTAAGATACTTGAGGATTTCTCTTTATGGAATATTTATATAGTGAGCAAATTTAATTATCAAATCTGTTTGGGTAGGTTTCGTAGCTGAGCTTGATTAAGATTAAGCAATTACATTAATTTCCATTGATAAGACAGAAAACTAGAATAAATATTGTCGCCCGTAGGACACAATTACCCAATTACTGGGATGCTATTTAATTATATTTCAATCACCGTAAATATATTTCATAATTAGGTTTTGGAAGATTTTAAAGAAAATAGTAGCTCTTTATAGTAATTGTAATAATTTTTTATGATTATGAAAACGCTGGTTCATATGTATTTATTCATTATCTTGTTCTATAAGTTTCTAAAAATAGTATCAAAGAACGTTTATTTTGATTTGAGTATACGAAGTCATTTAATTTGTTGTACTAGCTATCTAAACTCAAAAGTCATGTAAATAGGTTTCTTTCATAATGAAGTTAAAACATTTGAACCGCTGCTGGTGCTCATGCACGTAAGAAATATCGAAGTCAATAGCATCAGAAAGTGGGCGAGTCTCATATAAATAAATATTGCGTATGTTAAGCAAATATTGTCGTTTGAAATGATATGAGATGATTGAGTTTTATTTTTATGATTTGAGTAAAGAGTTTCAACAATTCTACTTTAATGAGTGTCATACCACGCGAAAAAGAAGTATATGTATAGTGAATACGAACATTCTGAAATTATTTATCTACTTGTAACAGAATACCTAAAATACCTCATCTCCCATAATTTCCCCAAAATTTCTTAAAAAATTCGTTGAATCCAACCACACGTAACAGATAAAACCACCCACCACATCAGACCCAATTACTTAAGCCATTACCACGATTGCACATCGCATTCTATTTTTCAAACACACGGTAAATTCAACGTACCCTCGCCATAACGGTTCATTTATAACGAAGCGATGTGCCCATTCAAGCAGGTCCAAAAGACAAAATTGTACACAACGTTATGCCGTAGTTTCATCCCCTCGCGGTACAGCGAGGTCGCGCGCATAACCCTCCCACACACACACAGAGGCGTAGGCAGAGTGTATAACGACTCGGCCAAAATAGCGAGTATGTAGTCTCGTCATCCGAGCGTTGTATGTATAGAAAATCCAAGCGCGAGGGGCGCACGCGACCGTAAAAGAGATCTCAGGTGCTTGCGCGTCTAAATTCGTAATTAGGATGGGAATGCTCGCTGATGGCGCATACGGCGCAAATGCTTTGTTATAATACAATTGGGGCTCTGCGTATACATTTACACGGAGAAAGGCCCTCTTCGTTTGTTAGCTGAATACGTCGTAGGAAATTAAATTAATGATTCTTTTGTCTGACTTATTGTTTGGCAGATCTCCAAAATTCTATATTGTAGTACAATTCAGGTGCTGACGCGTGCTGCATAGGGTAAAGCATTTCAAATTGAATTATCAATAGTATTAGTCAACTTCGACTTTGGCGGATTTTCGAGAATCTATGTTATTGAAAGGCTTATACGTTATGATAAAGATATAGCATTAAGTTGGTGTAAGTTTATGATACGCTGAATGCAATGTAAGCTAATATGAACATATGCATACACCGAGCAAATATCTAAACTTCAATATCAAGTATATACTTGCGAAACTCGTCAGTTAGTTAGTCTACCTTACACAAACTATGCACATATATATCTGGCATCACACTGTTTAAAATACCACAATTATTCCAATATAACCGGATAATAATAATAATAATAATATGATAAAATTACGTTAAAATTACACGAGAGAAAATATGGTTTATAGTAGTGTCCAGAATCTAAATATAATCCTAAATATTATCTAAATCCCCTTTAACAAATTAAAAGATGTTTTATTCAATAAAATAAAAGAAATGCAAAATGCAATATTAATTTATAATTAAAAAATATTGTTAATCTTTAGCTACGGGACACACCGCGACATTTTAGGTTTAGATAGATGATACTTTATAATTTCATTATTAGTAACATTCTCATTATAAAAAAAATCAATATGTATAATATAAAATAATGCAAGTGTGTAATTCACCCTTCAATGTAACAGAAGTCTCAGGAATCTATGCTTGAGGCCAACAAGAAGAAGTAGTATTTATGTGTGATCATTCTTTTTAATCTATTTACGAAACCCATTTAAGACCCAAAACTGCATAACTTTCCAAAACCCCTCGATTGCAATATAAACAATCGCAAAGGAATTCCATCGCCAATGTACGGACCCTCCAACATTCCCACCCCAAAATCCAGCGCGATGATCAATATTCTCGATGCATCCCCCGAGGGACTCGCGCATCCAGCCACTAAATTTTGCACTGCCGATCGCCTCCGCACCGCGCACATCCACGATACCGTACGTACGCGAAATATTTGATCGCGCGCGCGCTCGCGTTAATGCTCGCGGCTCACACGTGTGTATTATATATCGAGCTAGCGGCATTCCGTTGTAATCGTCCCGTACGTGCGATCGCGCTAAGAGAATTATGCATATATTATCGGCCGGCGATTCTCAAAGCCCGCACCGTTGGCTAATGTAGCGTACGGGGTGCGTATCGAAGAAGCGAGCGGATAAACCAGGTTATAGGTTGTAAGTTAGGGTAATGGGTGAAAGAAGAGTTTTGCGATTGGGTATTGCTGGGGGGATGAGGATGAGATAGGAAATTGCGTTTTAGTTCGGAAATGTGAGTTGGAATATATACGTGCGAAATGAAACAGTGAAGGAATATGAAGCTTTGAAAGGCAGAGCTTTGAAGTTTTTAGGAAAGTATCTCAAAAAAGGAAATAATAGATACCCAATCGAATTCTATTTTAGTGTAAAACACATCGTTTATTCAGAACTGGAATAATTTATTTCAACCGGTCACTCTAATCTGTGATTATTATTATATAAGAGTAGTCAGGCTTTCTTTCAAAATTTCAAAATAAACTGCTCCTAGTTAACTGTTTTAGATGCACGCACACGCACACGCAAATGCACACAAACATTTTTTAATAACCTATTTTTTATTATTCAGCATGTTTGAAAACATCGAAATTTATCTAAATATCACATACTATTGTAAAATTTTAATAGATACAAAGTTTTCGCTTTGTCAAGACAAAACTAATAAATATTTCTAAAAGAGTATACTTTTGGGACTATATTTTAAATCTATGCATGAAAACAGTTTCTTCGATTCTTTACAAATATTTTGTAGCCCTTTTTGAATATGATACCGGTCTAAATTAACCAATTATAATATTTTTCATTTTTATAATTTCTGTAATAAAATTTTAACATTTTATTAGTAACCCATCTATCATAGTACATTTTCTAGGGTATAGAATTACAGTTTTGTTGAAACTTGTTAAAAACTCGTTAATTTCACCACATTGGTTAGAACGTGGCTAGAATTTCGGGAAGGTTGTCATCGGGATGCTTCAAAAAGTTTAAAGTTCTGTATAATTCTTTATATAAAGAAATCTAAAGAACATCTAGCTTTCAAAATAATCGATCTATTGATTAGCAATCTATAAGCGAAACAAATATTTTGTCTAAAACAAAATTAACCCAATATATATAAATTAAATTTATGAAGTTATTATTGTTACTGTCAAAATATAACTTGACAGCTTTAATAACTTAAATATGCTTTATCACCTGTTGAGAGTAGATTAATCTGACTCAATCAAATTTCGACAAACATGATTTACACAGCAAAACATTATTATCACTTTCTAAAACATTTTATACCGAAGCCCTTCATAATTACCGAAACGCCAAGCTAATACAAAATCACGCACCCGCACATTCCACCCAAAAGTTAATACATCCCATCACCCGTCCCATTTCGCATCCACTCAAGATCCTTCCACCTTACTAAATCTCACCCATCCTCGAAATACAATATATTCAGCCTCGCCAATCATCGCGTAAACTTTCCAGACGCGTTAACAAAAGCCTAATCATTCCCGCGCAATACAAAACCCCCGCCACCATTAACATAACTCTCGTGGGCCAATCCCGCGCGCTCGCAGCTTTTCGTAAAATATGAGCGGCGCGTGACGTCGGCGCGGCTGTGCAAACGCAAATTTGCCTCTCCCTCGGACGGGTATATATCAAGCGAGTGTGCAATCGCTGCCCTCGACCTGCAATAGCAGAGGCACAGGTGAATAGCCCCGAGGGATTCGTCGTCTTCGTCGTAGTCGGAAAATCGATGCGCGGAGACGAGAATGAAAGAATCGCGGGAGAATGACGGAGTCTGTGGATAGTTTCCCGGCGTTTTAAGAAGGTTTATGTGAAAGAGATTAGGATAGGAATGTTTTTGTCATTGTTTAATAATAGGATATTTTAATGTATTGATGAATTTTCAGTATAGAGTCAGACCCCAGGAAAAGAATGAACAAAAATATTTTATAAGTGGATTGAATGATACTTTACATTAACTATGATTTAGTCCATATATGAAATATTCTTACAGCTTTTTACTGGAAATATCCAGGTGTCAGAGAATATGACTAGGATGACAGTAATGGGAATCTTACTCTAAATCACTATAGTCATATCGAAAAGATACTTAATTACAATAAAGTCTACATCTTTAGTTACTTGAAATGGAGAAAACTTATTCTACATCATTCAAATAAAAAAATCTTACATTTGTACAGAAGCTGACTAATATAAATTTACTATACCATACATAATCGTTATTCTTTTAAGTATTTTTATTTAATACTATATAAATGCATAAAGTTGTCAGGAATTTGAAATTGGACATGGATTCTAAAAAAAATAGAGTCAATATAACTTATATATTAACATTTATAGTTTTTTGAAAGAACGTAAAAAGTTGAAAGAACGTATGAAGTTAAAAGAACGTATGAAGTTGAAAGAACGTATGAAGTTGAAAGAACATATGAAGAATGAAGAATCGAACTGTGAACTCCAAATTTAAAAAAACACAATTATAAAGAAAAATAAAATTATATTGAACTTTCATTGTAAAAATAACCGAAAAAAATACATTTTTAACTTTTTTCGTGGGCAACACTTTCTTAATAATTTTTTTTTTAAATCGGAGTTCATGAGTGTTATGCAAATAAGTTGAACAAGATATCCTTAAGTTTTCAGATTCATGCATTTTAATCCGATGCGCATATGACTTGCTGAACATTGGAAAACCATGAATGGTGAAGACCGCACTTTTGTAAAAATTATAAATAATTTTATCACGATTTTAAAACTGTTTTTCTATCGCAGAATATGGATCATAATTTTTTTTAATAATTTCTATGTTTGCTGAAGTTTGCCTGCATAGTGTAGAGTAGATTTGAGCACGGGTTAGGATTCGGTTAATATAGGAACATGCTGAATTGTGTGCAATAAATGTCGGAGGAAAAATACGTATAAATAACTATTTAGTACATTAAAATGATTTCTATGGCCAATGTTACTGACAGAAATAATGATAATTATTGTAAAGTAAAATTGACAGAGAATATAATAATGTTAAATTGATAATAAATAAATATGCAGTGCTAAAGTGATGCAATGTATTAACTACAGCGTTATGAAAGAAAGAGAATCAAATGAAATCGGCTACGCGTAAAGGTTGTTCTTTGTCTCAAGTGCATTTCTCGAAAGAAGGTCGTAAAAAAAGGACCAACGTTGGCGCTCTCGACAACAACAAAGCAGTACAGTTTAGACTCTCGTATGGTTCACATCGTGTGACTATTAGGGAAAGCATCGGCTTTTTAGCGTAAATGCGTCACAGGAATATATCGGCTAGGCATTTGAATAAATATAATTTTGAAAGTTTAAACTGTGATTGAATTATTAATTTCTCCTCTTGTGAATCCTGCTTTATGCCGGAATAGCCAATACTGCCAATACAAAATCATTTTCTGTTCTAAAAATGTACAAAGTATCAGAAAATGAAATAAATAAAAAAATCGAGTTTTCCGTCAAATTGTACTATAGGACCACCTTAAGGGTGGTTCCCTACCATTTTTCCTAAAATTTCCCCTTGCTTATGAATTTTTTAAAATTTTCACATATGTTTATAAAACCAAAAATGATAGTTTTTTGAAAAATTTCTGTGTGCTTTACCGTGTATATATTGATCTTCCAATAATAAAAACCACTTAAAAAGGTAAAAATGAGGCAAGTATGAAATAATATGAAATAATATTTATTTTCTTTTATTACTCAATTATTTTTCTTATGCACATATCACTGTTTACTGTAGTACATTTCAGTTTTTACTATTATAATCACTCCCATTTTTCCAACCGTAAATCACAACAAACCTGAACCAACAAAGACTATATGTATAACCTAAGTTCATGTTGAGCCATTGACTGCCCTTCGATCTTTTTCCTTAACTGCGAAAACCCCGATGGTAAACCAACCGATTTTACATATTTATTTTATATATATATATGTCGACATATTAAATAAATAAATTGATATATGATATGTATATATATATATATACATATATATATGTATATATTTACATATGTATATATATATATATATATATATATATATATATATATATATATATATATATATATATATATATATATATATATATATATATATATATATATATACATATGTAATATATATACATATGTAAATATATACATATATATATACATATCATATATCAATTTATTTATTTAATATGTCGACATATCCACACACACGCGCATATATATATATATATATATATATATGTGCGCGTGTGTGTGTATATGTCGACATTATATATATATATATATATGGAGAGAGAGAAAGAGAGGGAGAGAGAGGGAGAAAGAGAGAGAATATATAGAGAGGTAGAGATAAAGAAAACGGAAGAGAAGAGAACAGAAGTGCGAAAAAGAAATGAAATGAAAAGAATCGATTAAATATTCACTCTGCTTTATTTCGTTAAAAAAATGATTTCTTTATACAGAAACTTTTTTTATGTGAAAGACTGATTTATTATCTCTTATACAAGTATCAATAGATTGCACATAAATTAATCAGCGCTTAGATATTAATATTTGTAAATTTTGAAAATGTTAGATTAGCAAAAATCGATGTATATTAGGGCGACGGTGTGCCCCTCGGCTTCTTTTCGTAACCGTAGTTACTTATACTTGCCAACGGGAGCTACCGCACCCCTTGATATACAACGAAAGACTCATGATTTTTTTAGTCAAAATGAAATAGATTGCCAACGTTCATGGTGCACACACAAATTTTTATACAGTCTAGAAAAATTCCTACTTACTTTTTATACCATTTTGAAAATATTTGTTCATTCTCATCAAAATTGAATAGAAGTAACCATAATTAAAAATGAGATCATTTTATTTAAATTAAAAAACACTGTTTTTACGTAATTTATAGCTTTTTTTCATAAATAATTATTTTTTATTTGATCTAGATCAATACACAGCACCTTGGCAATACACAAATTTCTTCATAATGATAAAAATAATATGTCAAATTAATTTCAAAAAGTGTCGACAAAAGCTAATGCACCTGGAATGTTTTGAATAAAGAAAACAAAAACTGCAGGAAAAGCTGCTTTTGTTAAATAAAGTACATTTACCTTAATGTATAATCGCACTTTAAAATGTAATTTTCAAACTGAAAATTTTATGAAAATAAAATTGCGATGCGTTTCTGTGTTAAGAACGGTTTAAAGAATCAAATAAAGAAGTAAATAAGTAAAGAAGTAAAATAATAATCTATTTCTTGGTCTAAAAATGGTAGGGATCCCCTTTAATACATGAGATGTTTAGGATTATTGAAAGGATGATGTATCCTTGTAGTTCGAGACTATGGTTTAGTTTTTATCGGACTGTAAATGGTTTCGAATTCTTTTTTTGTGTATCATTAAGAGCTGAATGATGCTTTCAAGAAAATTGATGATGTTGTGTACAGTTGAAAGCATACTATTCCAAATGAACCATCCATGACTTTCAACATTTTGAAGGTCCTGAAAATGTGTCAGAAGTCATTTATTTTCGAATGATACATCAATTTTTTGGTAATTCAACTTTAGAAGTTTAAAAACTTCTGGTAACAGAGTTCCATTAATTTTTAAATAAATGACTTTTATAAAGTAATAGAATTACATAGGTAAAATGTAATAATTTTAACAAATACCCTTTTTCAAAAATTACGTAACATTGCGAATCAGTGACTATATACGAATAAGATGAGTATAGTAGATAAAAGGGAACGAAAATTTGCAAATTCAGCAAAACTTTTTAAGCACTCCAAGGGATAATCACTTTTGAAACACCACTCCATCCCACTCGTACACGTTTTGCGTTTTAGTTGAACTCTTTTTTTTGTGAATTTCCAGTAGTCGGCGTTGAAATCCACGATTCATCACAAGGGGCGAGAGGGCGTTACCAAGGGATTTATGAAAATACAGTGCTTTACCGCTTGGGTTTCTGCAAATTTGTATAATTTATCGAGTGAGATTAATTCGCAGTATGTATTGATAAAAAAGTCGAAAAACAATATTTTTGAAGAGTGTTTGCTTTTTACTTTAAAAGTAATAGTTTTAAAATGTGTTTAAAATATATACTATTTAATCTTGAAAGATAAATATTTGAAATCGATAATATAGTTTGGAACTCTATGATAAATAGCTGTAAAATAAAGTAGAAAAATGTCAAGCCACGACCTTTCAAGAAATTAATACTATTCTACACAGTGCGTTTCATAACCACAGCACCACCCGAAATATAAACCTACGTATTTTACATTTTAAAAAAAAACTGTAATTTTAAGAGCAAAAATGGTTAAATAACTTTAATACAAGCAAATGCAAGCAAATTTTATTCTCATTAAAACGAAATCAAAATATTTTTATCACATTAACTTAAAAATGTTATTAGTGTTTCATAATAGTAGAACCACTTTAAATTTTTCGACCCTTTTGAAACAATGTAAATTTTTTACTTAATTTTCAAATTTTATTTTAATTTATTCGTTACGGTTTCAATAGTTAATGTAGAAGAAATTTTTAGGTAAATATCTTTTTTAAAGGTACTATACATACATTTAAATGTAAAAACTTTAGGTGGTGCTATAGTTATGAAATTCACGGTATAGGTAAATCTCAGTAGTATGAGTCTGGCTCATGTTATTATACATTTAAATATTTAACATTTATGTATATCATTTTTGTAGTTGATTTTATTTATTGTATATATCTGACATCTAACATATAATAGAACACATTATATAATAAAAATAGAACAAAAAATTTCTTTTAAATAATATTTCACTTAGTTTCTAAATACTTGTATGACCGAACTTATTGATTCATTATACGAATCGATATGAAGTACAAGGTTAAGCAAAACAGTTTGTGCCAATAAATTCAAAAAGATTTCTCGTTTGAGAAAAAGGTGAAAATCCGCGCGAAATCCGATTTTTGCTCGAGAGAGTAGGATTCTGCACAACATACAATTTATAATACAAACAGTAAGGTCACAGCGGTAAAACTGGGTTTTCTGATAAAAGATAAAAAACGAAAATCTGCAAATATTTCTCTATGAGTATATGAAAATCAAGTAAAATTTATTTTGCTTCTTTTATAAATCCAGTTATTTAAAAATATGTTTTATATGTACAATTTGATGGGTCCTAAGAGAAAAGACTTATTTTACGCGTTACGATTAGAAAAGACCTAGCTTACGCGTTACGATTAGAAAAGACCTATCTTGCGCGTTATGATTAGAAACAGACTATCTCTTTTGAGGTTATTTCTTACACTAACTTTGATGTCATATAATTATTATAAGATACTTTCAATTATAACTTTTATTGTCTTTTTAATATTACTGTTGTAAGATTGCCATCTTCACGTCATTAAAAGTAAGGTGTCAAATCATTTTATAACAAATTTTCAGCATTAAATAAAGCCTACAGAACAACCTCAAATGAGATAGTCCATTTCTAATCGCAACGTGTCATTGAAATGATCCAATACAAAATGTATTTATTGTTACGTAGGTGATCCTCTTTTAAAAAATGTTTTTTTTTGATACTTTAACTTCTTACAGGGTATATAAAATGAAATTTAATAAAGGATTTCACTATATAGTGTTAGTTGGAAAAGTAATTTTATCGCTTATAAAGTGCAACCCATTTTTCCGCGACGTTTTATACTCAAGAAATGCTATTTCTTTAACTCAATTTCAATTTTCCTTTCTTCACTAAACAAAACAAGTTTATGCTATATTACTACGTATTTATAAGATTTAAAATACTTCATTAAATGTTGAGATATATCTTTAATTAACTCGAAATTTCGTTATATAATAAATAATAAATATATCACAATTAATATATAGCAATATTAGTCTTCTAATATTCCTTTAAATAAGCGATAAGAAAGTGTAATTTTTTCTTCGAAGGCTTCTTCAGTTACTTTTACATTGAAACTGCTTCTTGCAACAATTACAGCTCACGTCACCTCGCAACGACCTCTAAACAATAAATTATTTGTATAGCAGTCTTTTTCCCATACAAAAAGCAATATTTTCTACATTGAAAGCGATATTCAACTATAAAGAGGGACGAATAAACAGAACCCCACCTGGAACGCAATTACGCGTCACAATAAAACCGCGAGCGAAAACACCATCAAAAAAACCTTTCAAAGTAATAAGCAAATAAAACTGAAATAAAGGTTTTTCCTGGGCGTCCTCGTAGCCGGTCTTTGTTTACGTTTTGATCCTTCATCCTCTCGCCCTGTATACACCCCGGAACGAGCATGGCATCCCTCGGTTTTGTTCTCGCCTTCCTCCTCGCTTTTATTTGCCCGTATAGCCACACACACATACGCAGTTCTTTCCTTCTCCCTATATACACGTTACGCACGAATCGCTTTTTCTTTGTTTCTTACTAGTGCTCGAGGGGGAGGAGGCTAGGACCGAACGAGGGATGAAGGGAAACTATAAGACGAAGTGAAGTTTTGCGTATTTCCTGCAATATCATCGCGAGCCGTGCAAATTTCTGACCTGGATATATATTTTTTTCTCGTGAAGAGGTAGGTATGGTGTTTTATCATGGATCGCACTTTGGAGGTAGCTTTTCTGGCGTACGTGCGGAAAAATGAACGAGGTTGATGTGTTGGTTGACACACGGTTTGCTGGTTAAATAGTGGAAAGATGTTGTAGAACGTTTATTGGTTTGGAGTAGAAAGAAGATGCAATATTTGGGAATAATAAGTTGGAATGGGAAATTGGAAGAAATGTAAAGTTGTCGCACTAGAAGTATACATTTGTGGTACAAGTGCAGCATCCTCATTTTTCGCCTCCTTTACATAATTTAAATATCCGAAACTACTCTTTCGTAATAAGTTTGTATGTTTCCTCGTATTCGAGGATTCGAAATTATATTAAATTTACCTTATTGGGTGGAATGGACCGAGTAGAATCTGTTTAACTGAATACAAACTCACAATAATGTTACTTTATATCGTATATATTTTGAAAAATGACACAATTTTTCTTTTACACGTTACTTTTAAATTAATTAACATTACACAGGTTTACGTTTAACGATTTCATATTATTAATTTTTGCGAATAATTCATATCTATTCTAATGTTTCTACAAATATTTAACATCTTTTTACAATTCAAGGAATTAAATGATAAACTCTCACGTATATAATGTGAAGTTAAGAGAAATACAGGTGCAGTAGAAGATATATTCGAAAAATGGTTAGCCTTCTGATAATAATCAAAAATAATCACACCGTCAGCCAATGCATACACTTTCTCGTATTTTTATCACTTAATTAGCTAAATATATAATTTAAAGATATTTTATGCGACTTTCTTTTCAAAACATTTAATTTTAAACAAATAGAAATACCTTTATAGGAAATTATTTTTGTGTTAGAACAAAAATGGTACGTCCACATTATTTAAAGAAGCATCGTTAACTAGTGGAAATAAACGCAAAACTTTCAGACTAATTGTCAGTATAACTTTTAAAGAAAGAGCTGCACCAATTTCGGCATTTTTGGCGATGCCTTTTTTCCAAATGAAAGTTGAGTAACGGGCTTTAATTAAATTTTTCTGTGGCAAGCGTGGTAACGCAGGTACATAGCGAGAAATAGAGAGAGAGAGAGTCACTGACTTTAACCTAGTTTCTCCTAATATACAGTCTGAAATCTGTAAAAAAAAACAGTCAGAAAATATACATATGCAGCGGAACAAACAATTCAGGCGTAGGTTCCACACCAGCAACTCTAGTTAGATACAATAAGTTTTATTCACGCAATTTAAACGAGCATGAAAACATTTTTATTTAAATAGGAGTAGTAGAAAAGGCGCATACAAATGTTACAATTTAAATGACATGACTGACTATATACGATACCTTATCTACTAGCCCGAGTAAAAAGAATTTATATAAAATCATATATAATCATGTATAATGATTATCTATAATTATATATAGTTATATATAATCATATATAATTGTACATGGTTATATATATAATACTTATTTATAACTCAGTTTCAATCCATGGAAAAAGTTCTATATAATTATATATAACTATGTATAATTATACATAAGTGACTAACGGTATGACTTATACAATTATTCGAATGTTTTACAAACAAGACATCTTTATGTAGGTTAGTGATTAACGGCCTGGCTAGACAAAGATCCACGATTCGATCCAACGTCGGAATTTTTTATTTTTTTATATTTTTTAATAAATCTCTTCAGAATTATGTATAAGTATATATAATTGTATGTAAGTTTTTTTACCCGGGAGGTCAAATGTACATGTACATGCACTGCTTCTATTCAAATAAAGTTTTCTCTGAATTTCGCAACAAGTAAAAACACAATTGAATCTTTTATCAATCTTAAAATATACAGGAAAGTATTGCACTACATGTCGACGCTACTCTTTACGATACTGATACCGAAATATTTATAAAATATATTTGTACAGTAAATAAATTTATTTACTTAAAAAGTTTATTAACCTCAATGCAATTTAAAATGTTAATATACAAGCTAACAATATTTCATGATTAATAAATTATTTTCATTACGTTCATTTAGTTTGAATGTTTTTAACGTAATTCCGGTACATTCTAGATGTAATTTATATCGTGTTGAAGTTAATTAACTGCTACTGTTTGCTGACAAAATTCACCCCTGATAAAGTTTCTGTTAAACCGATGAACCAAGTGGGTTAAAATGTTTGTTGGTACTCCCTCTAGCTCACTCTGACTACAGACTAAGCTCAACAAAATATAAAGTAATTAGAGTTTTGTTTAGCATATGTATTTAAAAAATCATAAAAATAAACAGACTATAAATTATCAAAAAATTGACAACAAACCATAAAAAAATATTTTTAATAATCCAGATATCTGTTTGACTTAATTTCTAGTTATCTGCATTATTTCAACAGAAATTACGAGGGACGAAATTTCGTTAGAAACGTGCATAATTAATTCTGTCAGGAAAACTTTCAAACAAATACAACGAAAGCAACTGGTTAATCATAAAATATTGTTGTTGATTTTCAGCTATCAACACTGGCTTGTCTCCTCAAACTACATTAATGCAAAATCCGCGAAAAATGCTGTGTTTCCTGCACCGCGCGCGGTGATAAATCTAAAACCGGTACACGAGTTTCTAGCGCGACTCACTCACTCCATAAAACATCCCGAACCACCAGCGTGACATTCACCTAGTCCCCTTGCGCCCTCTCTCTCTCTCTCTCTCTCTCTCTCTCTCTCTCTCTCTCTCTCTCTTTTTAGTCTCTCTAAGTTATTTATTAATTTATTTATTTATTAAATATGTTAAGTGATAAGTGTGAATGTATTTATTAGCGTGAATTCTAAAAGTGTCATATGAATGAGTGTGTTTTTAATTTTTCGACGTGATAGTTATACGTAAAAATTAAAGTGTGTGTATGTATTCTTTTTATTTTTATCGTATTATGTTATCTTTATTTTATTTATTTTATTTTAAGTATTTTGACGAAGCGTGTTCTGTGATGTGCCATCTGACTATGACTAGTTCATTATATTTAGATTTTATAAACTGACGAACTGTGACAGCGAATAATGTTATTTAATACATAAGAAATGCAATAAGTGAATGCTAAATGTAAGATAACAAATATATAATACTGACTGATATTTTAATTATTGTTGACTATACATGTACATGCAATTGTAAGAATTTTCGTCTTTGATGAATAAACAGTATATCTATCTATCTATCTCTCTCTCTCTCTCTCTCTCTCAGCGAAACCCTCCACAGGTGCTAGTCTACCCCGCCTACGACACTGAAGCGCTCAAGCAATCTTTTAGAATCCAAGCCTCCACCCTGCTTAACTCCATGATTGTTATAGACTTCTCTTCGACGTCGATTATGACCTTCAAAACATCTCTCCGAAAAGCGCTCCTTTCCCGCGACGTGTCTGATTGGGAGGATCGTGTGCGCAACGAGGGAATTTTAGTATAATCTAAATTTTAGTATATTCTGTAAATGTCTAATAACCAACTCACGCGAGAGTTACTGTTTTAGTTATCTGTTTCTGTTTTAGTTAATTACTTTTTATTTAGTAAATTTATTTAGTAAAATTCATTACTCGAATTCTGTTTTGATTATTGTACCGTAACCATATAAAATATAAAATGTAATTCTGCGAATTCATCTTTGTATTATGTATAATATATAATTGTTCTACGAATATAGTTTGTATAACAATTATTTGAAATTCAACTAAAATTACACTGTCAAATGTAATCTATTATCCATCTTTGTATTTTACTGAGCACGAGACGGGGTTCTACCCCAAGGTGAAATAAAGAAAAAATCAAATCAAAATCAAATCTCTCTCTCTCTCTCTCTCTCTCTCTCTCTCTCTCTCTCTCTCTCTCGCTCACTCTGCGTGCTCTAGCTTTCACACATGATCGCGCAACCGCACGGGTACTCTCTCCTCTGACTGACACAGTGTATATAATAAGGTATACAGGGCGCGCAGAAAATAAACTGCATCAAAGATATCGAACGGAGGAACAGATTGTAAGAGGTTTGTGATTATTTCTGGATTGCGTATCTGATAGTTTATAATCCTTAGCTTTGTAAAGTAAAATTTTTTAATTTTTTTCAAACTGTTGAATTTTTTTCAAAATTTTGAGTTAAAA
This sequence comes from Gastracanthus pulcherrimus, assembly GCA_949152435.1. Taxonomy (NCBI): domain Eukaryota; kingdom Metazoa; phylum Arthropoda; class Insecta; order Hymenoptera; family Pteromalidae; genus Gastracanthus; species Gastracanthus pulcherrimus. The sequence goes on along the minus strand of OX424575.1, from coordinate 178,376,040 downwards.
TGACATTATTTTTTACATAATTTTCAAAGATTTTCTGGGCGGGAGGCTATGTTCATTCCCTCCCGCTCCGGCAAAGATGCTCGGAATGCCCAATTTTCCATTCGTTTTGCCAGCATGGAAAAGGGCCTTTTTCACGCACGTATTGAGAAAAACTATTTACAAGTAAAATACAATATATTCAAAAAAACATTTTGCTTCACTCAATATGGTTTAACAAAATTTCCACTATTTCTCCAATAGTTGCCTTATAGTAAATATTTGATCGCTCGTCGATCTGTTGCGCCGGAATCCACACTGATAATCTCCTATTATATCTTCTGCGAATGGAGTGAGCCCGGCTTGTATTACATTTGACAAAATTTTGTAGCACGTTGCTAAGAGTGAAATACCCCTATAGTGATTGCAGTCTGTCTTATTCCCCTTTTTAAAAATCGGTATAATGATAGATTCTTTCCAGTTTTTCGGTATTGTTTCATATTTCTAGATGGCACATACTAGTTTATAAATTTGGAAAGTAAGCGCGAAGCCCCCGTATTTAAGTAATTCAGCTGGTATAGAGTCGTTTCCCGCGGCCTTATTGTATTTTAGTTTTTGTATCTCGACCTCCACTTCTTTGTAGGTTGGTTTCTCCATGTGGAGATCAGCAGTGTGAATTTCATCTCCTATTTCTTCGCATTTTTCATGTACATTTACCAACTTATCAAAGTAGCTTCTTCACAACGACAACAGTTCGTTTTCGCACGTAACAAGGTTCCCGTCCTCATCTTTCATCAGCAACTGCGCTCTACTCTAAAAACCTTTTCTAATGTCGTTTATTCCTTTGTACATTCCGCGGAGGTTGATTCCCTTACTGTTTGTTTCTATCCTCCTAAGTTCGTTCTTTTGATACTCACGCTTCTTATTCACAGAATTGAATTACAGTTTTATCTTCAAAATAACAATTTTCAAAAATTTCCAAAAATTCAAAAATTTTCCAAAATTTCCCAAAATTTTCCAAAATTTTCCAAAATTTTCCAAAATTTTCCAAAATTTTCCAAAATTTTCCAAAATTTTCCAAAATTTTCAAAACTTTTCCTCAATTTCCTAAATTTTCCGATTTTTCCAGAATTTTCAAATTTAAGCCTACATTGTTCGATTTTTAACTCAATAACTAGGGACGTTTGAGAAAAAAATGTAGGAACCGTTTTTGGTCAAAATAAGGTAAGAAATATAAAAAAAAATTTATTTGACCCTTTTGTGATATTTTGTGATCTCATACATTGTGATATATTGTGATATTAAGATTCTAGAAAGACGCCACAATTTTTTTCAAAATATTAAATCTTAAAATTTATTTCTTCATATTTCTTTTAATTCTAGATATGGTCTGTTGTTAATGCTTAGAATATGGTCTCAAGCTTAATATAATTTTTTGCAGAATTTTTAAATAGCACACATTCTTTGGGTATTTACATATAATCAAATCTGGTTGAAACATTTCAAACTTTAAAGATATTAATATTATTATTATGCGTATATTTTATACTATATATGTTTAAGGAAACTGGTTTACAAATAAAAATACAAAAATATACTTGACAGCATAATAATTTATTTTGCTACTGTTTTAGTCTTCATTTGTGATGTATAGAAGTTACATATTGTAGTAGAAATCTTTTACTGCATAATTTGTAGTAGTTATTTTAAAGTTTATTTATACAAATTTTCTATTATTTAAAATAATATTGATCGGATTATTGGGTTGTATATATACTATGTAGAACATATATGTAGAGTAGTCACACAGAATCGACTTATTAGGCATAATTATTGGAGTTACAAAATTCAATACCAGGGGAATAACACGTTTGTCAGGGGAATTACATGTATCATATAAACTGGAAAAAGAAAATCTGTAGGTTTATTAATATCCTACGTCCATGAAAAATGTATCACATCGACGAATACTGGCTTACGTTCACGAAAAAGGTTTTACGTCCACTGAAAAAAGAGCTCGTGAAAACATTCTTGAGATTATCTTTTAAATACACGAAAAAGTGACAGAAAAAGATTTGTGGACGTATTATATCCACAAGGTTTCGCGAATAGCCACTACGACATTTTAAATAATTCAATAATACGCATATTTTCGATTGACAAAAGTAGTAGTTTTGCATTTTGTAAAGGACGAGGGTCAATATAGACAGTTTGAAGCCCCCCGGATGCATCAGATGTGAGTCAGCCAATTTTTTATGCAAGGTACCCTTGATCATTTTTCAAGATAAATACATAATTTTTAGTTAATTAAAACTAATATGATTGATTGTATAATATAGTTGGTAGAGAACCCTTTATTATCTTTTTATCTATAGTTGACATCATTTTATAATAATCAGACTACTTACTGTAATGCTTCTGTTAGAGGTTTGTGTAATTAATTAGTAAAATTCCGTACCGGTCAAAGTGATTTATTTATGGAGAGTTCACAGACCACTCAATAAGGATTCCAATATTGATTCCTCTCGTTGATAATTTTAAACGAATTATGCGAAGCTTCCAAAATATTGTATAAGTCGTGAATGTGTTATAAAATAGTCGTATTTAACTTGAACATATAATTAGTAGATTAAAAAAATGTCTTTCAGTGAGTACTTAACCTTCAGACAGTCAAAATTAGGATGTAGTAGCGGACGGTTACGTGAGGTCAATTTTAACTCCGAGGATATTTCTTATAAATTAAAATAATTAAAACTGTCTAAATAGGGATTTTAGAAGGATTTTCGTAGGTTTCGAATCTGAAGTCATAAAAAGTTTTATAATTAACGTAACCCTAGTTACAGTCGAAATGTGAACTACGCAGTTCTGCAAAATTAAAGTTTTCCCGACACCAGAACCCACTTAAAATAGATTTTACACATACGTATGTCTGCTCTGTTCTCAATGTATGAAAAGATTAATATTATTACTTACATTTGCAATTTTATTTTTAATTTTGACTTCAGATTCGAAATCTACGTCTTGAAAACCCCCTAGATACACATTCTTGCATAATTTGTTTTTGATTTATAAGATATTACGTGGCCATCCAAAGACAAATACTTATTTGTAAATGAATTATTCAAATTCAATAAAAATGCTTTGACTGGATTATATATTTATATACATATATATTTTTTTAACTAATTGGAATTTAAAAAAGTAATACAAAATCAATTGTTTTAATTTGCAGGCTTGTCTCTTGAAGAAAACATACGTATAAATAATCATTTCCATCGATAAAGATGATTTGCTAATGCTGTCCAGGGATTGAGCTAAAAGAAAAAGATTACAAATAATTAATACATAAGAATTTAAACAGATTATTAAGGAGGTTGTATAGTTTCTAGTTGGCCATCGGAAAACAATTAGAGGTATAAAAGCTTATAAATATTCTATAGTATAAATAATAAAATATATTCAATAAGGGTTTTTACGATTATGTAAATAACATCATGTCATCAGATATAAATACAGTCAATTTATAAAAATGCCATTATAATTGAAGAGTTTACTTTATTTTTCAAGAAATTTTGATATTCCGGAGCTTATGCATTATTCCTTAAATATTTATCTACTAATTCACAGTTTAAAAATTATAGAACAGTTAAACTTTACTGAGCAAAGTTAAAAGAAAATTGTCTTTATGTTTTGATAATTAAGTTTTCCTACTTAGTTAAGCTATTACATAATTTTTAAACCGCAAAATTCTAAGTAAATTTAAAGAGTTAAGTAGCATTTTTTCAATTAATAATAAGTGTGGAGTTGATGCTAGTCACAAATGCGTAACTTCACATGCACGAGTTTCGATTAAAATCGAAATAAGAAAGGGCACAAATATTTGAACCGTACGATTAAAAGTGAAAATTAAAAATACAATTTTCAACTGCGTTGTGCACGGCTCGAAATACGCGATCACCTACCCAATTTCATGCATAAAGACCCTACCATGCCTTTGTTGAAATAAATACAGTGTGTAACACGGGAAGAAAAACTTTTTCAAACTCGGAAGAGGTATTTTCAGCACTCGTCTTTGTCTCGGGCGCCGAAGGCGTTATGATGCAGTCAATGTAGGTGATGCGCTATGCAAGTTGTAACCAGGTGTGCGTACTTGACGAGGGTCGTGGACTGTGTCCAGGTGGTTATAGTGACCGATTACGAAGTCTACGTTGTGCGCTTCGTAGTTTTTGATGTTTATACATATTCATACTAGTTGCAGGCATCATCTAGGTGGTAATGGTGGCCGATGACGAGGTGTAGGTTGTGGGCTCCTCAGTTTTTGGTATCTAGATATGCATACTAGTTGACGATGTAGTCCAGGTGCTTACAGTAGCCGATAATGACGGGTAGGTCGTGCGCTCCGTTGATTTCGGTGTTTTGATGTTCATACTAGTCGATGATCTACCCAGGTCGTTATGATAGCTTACGTGGTTGAAAACAAATTCGTAATATGTTACATTTTTTGTACGTTAAAATTTATTTGTTACTATTAATATACAACTTTGTTAATAACTTCAATTATATCAAGTTCGATTTACGTATAACATGCCGGTTGCAGTTTTCCTGGAAAAAAATCAACAAGCATTTTCTTTTAAGCAATCCATGCATATTTTGTTTATTAAATTAACAAACAATTTATACGTGGTAAATACGGTGTGTAAATACTAGTATGAACATTTACACACCGAAAACTACAGAGCACACGACCTACACCTCGTCATCGACCACCATAATTGTCTAGACAATTGTTAGTATTGAGATGCAGTGAAAAGTGTCATCCTATAATCTTGCACGAATATTATTGAATTACTGTAATAATTCAATATGATATGTTATATAGAAATATGACAGGATATTTCGCGAATATTTCGATGTGACGTGTTACAGTACAAGCAGCGAGTTCAAGGCATCCACCCCGTCTAAGGATAGTACAACTTTCTCTGGGCATGTACTTGACGAAGGGGCGGCAAGCAGTACCACATCCACATCCACATCCAACAACGGTGTATCGAAGTCTCCAAACACACTGCTTTCGACGTTGAGCTCACTTGGCCTGCAAGAAACGGCGAGTATTTAAGCCTCAAGCTATGGCAGAACAACGCATAAACGAGACGCGAGAGTTTTTTATTCAAAATTGTATTTTCGAGGTCTTTGAGAACAATAAAAATGTTTGGAAAGAACTTCGAGACCTTGGGTTCCTACCAAGGGCTCATGGTGATTAGCATGGCTTTACACCGGATGAACTTAACACTCACTTTGCTGGTATATCCGTATCCCCTAACGAGTGCGAGGAGGACATAAGTGAGATTCTGTCGACGGCTAGTAATGATGGCTTTAATTTTCGTGATGTCACTTTTTCAGACTGGGTCCTACCCGTCAAACATTTCAATTCGGAAGCGAAGGGAGACGACGGCTACCTCAAGCCACCATATGCAACTCCTCTCAGTCGAGTGGAGTCTTTCCTGTGACTTGGTAGAAGGATCACTTGGTGCCCCTTAAAAGAACTGCAATACCATCAACTGTCTCGGATTGTTGTCCCATCGCCCTTTTGATCTCTCTGTCTAATCTATTCTAATTTAGTTTAAGTGTTAAATGTTAAGTATGGGAGTATTTATTAGCGTGAATGATTGTAAGAATAATTGATGAATGAGTGTGTATTTTATATATGACGTGATAGATGTACGTGCATTTTGAATGTGTGTGTATATATTTCTTGTTATCTTTTTATTTTATTTTTTGTGTATGACGTAGCGCTCTGTGATGAACATTTTGACTTTTGACTTTATAGCATTATATTAGATTTTATAAACTGACGACCTGTGATAGCGAACGAAGTTTTTATTCTATGTAAGAAAAATGCAATATAAATGTAAATGTGTCTAATAATGTGATAATAAATGTATAAATTGACTGATCTTTTTTAACCGTATGTACATACAGATGTAAATTTTCGTCTTTGATGAATGAAAAGTATATCTATATATCTATCTATCTATCTAAGGTCGTTGAAAAGATTGTCCATGAGAAGATCTTAGAGTTCATCCTTGATTCACTTCAGACTGGTTTCTGGGAACATCATAGTACGCAAACAGTACTACTAAAATTGACGAAGGACATTTGGAAAGGTATCGACAGTGAAAAGCAGTGCTCACCATCCTACTTCTGTTTAATTTTAGGAAGGCGTTTGACACAATTTGACCACCTAAAGTGCTGCGAAAGCTGATTAAGATGAGTTTCTCCAGGGGTGTTGTCCTGTGGGTTAAGTCACATATTACAGACCATAACCAAAAATTGGCTACTAGATCGAATGGTAGTTCTGATAGGGTTACGACCAATCTTGATGTGCCACAAGTCTCGGGCCTGGGGCCACTTCTGTTCAGCCTTTACATTAATAATCTTCGTGACATAATTGCAGCTTTTAAGGATAAATAAGGCACACTATCAGTAGTGTCACGTACTTGCTATACGCGGTGACTTGCAGACCTACACTCAAGTTACTAAAGCGGAGCTTTATGAGGGCATAGGGCGTTTGTCAGTTGTTGCTACAGCAGTGTCATCATGGGCTTTGGAGAATGTCTTCCGACTCAATGTCGGAGAAATAAAAGCAATTATCTTTGGCTCAGAATATAATATTAACTAGTTGCAGGGATTGCACCTGCCTGGCATTGAGGTGCAGAATAAGTTGACGCGAAAGCCGCAGGTTGATGCGATTAATACAAAGGTAAACAGAGCCTTATACGGCCTTAGATCTTTTCTACCCCGCACTACGGAGGCTATGCGAAAACAGCTTGCAAGCGCCCTCGTTATATCTCATTTAGATTATTGCTGTTTGGTGTATCTTGACGTGTCAGGCGAACTTCAGACAAAACTCCAAAGATTGCAGAATTCATATGCGATACATATCTGGTGCTAGGAGGGATGAACATATCATTCCCTACACAGAAGACTGTACTGGTTCGATGTTAACAGAAGAAAGGCGTACTTTGCGGTGGTGCTATTATACAAAGCTATAAAGTGTAGCATGTAGCAGCCGCCGTACCTTACTGCTCTTTTTCGAAAGAACCAAGCTAGGATCTCCAGTAGGATTGATACTTGGGAATTCTCAGTCCCATTCGAGCGTACCGATATGGACTTGAAATCCTTTCCGGTACAAGGTGCAAACCTCTGAAACTTATTCCCACCTGAACAAATTTAAATCATCAATTCGCAGTTACCTATTGCATCAAACTCATGGTGACGATGAGTAACAGGAGGCTTGAGATCTAAGCTTCTCACGTATTGAGTCGTCCTTGTCTATTATTGTTAAATTATTCTATTATTATTAATTTAATCTATTATTGTTAATTTATTCTATTATTGTTAATTTATTCTATTATTGTTAATTTATTCTATTATTGTTAATTTATTATATTTACTGTATAATGTATGAATGTAATTATAAGCGTGTATTCTGTTTTTTGTTAAATTGGTACGAATGCTTGATTTTACCAATTGTCGCAACGGATGTATATGTGCAATATAATTCTACATATACTTTAAGCACCCTTCTATACTATACTTTATTATTTATACTATAGAATCTTAACAATTTTATTTTGTTATCAATTGGGAACGATACAATTTTCTTAATTTAAATGCTCTATCATAAATCATACTTACATTAGCGAAAAAATCTTTATAATCGTAACACTCATTTGAATGAAACGCATGCATGGTAGTGGGAGGATAATATCTCTCTGTAAAATATAAATATTTAAGATTACATAGCTGTTATATATTAAAAAAAAAGAAAATCAACTTTTCATTCTTCATTTATACTGAATATGGCAACATTGCAAGTGTCTCTTGTTATAATACCGGCATCATAATAGGAGAACACTGTAGTCAATTTTAGTTTTATGTTCTTCTTATATTTAAAAGTAAACCATCTGAAAATTTTTTAACTATAAATACTTGATAATATCTATCATTTAACTATTGTAGAACTTTCAAATCTTGATCCTACATGTCACCATAAATTACCATTGTCAATACCATATTTATTGGAGGAGTTTTGCAGCGTGCTCGATTCTAGATGACACGATGAACGAAATTCTTTAAATGAATAATTACAAATCTATGCTAATAATGAAACTAATTATAACAAACAAATGTTTCGTTTGAATTTTAGTACATGACAAAAAGAATTACCATCGAAAAAAAAATTTTGTTCATCATGTCACATAGAATCGTGTTCGTCGTAAAGTTCCTCCAAATAATTTAATATTACATGTAAGTTTAAAATTTTTAGGTTTTATAAAAGTTACATTAAAAATATTACCAAGTATTTATAGAAAAAAAAAATTTTAAATGTTTGATTTTCAATATAAAAAGTTTTATGAACTCATATAAAAAAAAGTATTTTTACGTTTTTACACTGTATTGCAATAATACGCGAAACAATAAGAAACTAGCTTTCTTCTCTTTAGCAGCTTTTAAATCTTGCAAGCAAGTGGCCAAAGTTTGCCGCCATTTCTCTATATACGGTAAAAATTGCGGTGCTGGTGTAATGTCGGTAGTTATACCAACCAAAAAAGAATTCAATTTTGAAGTTCTACATAATCTTGAGAACTATAGCGCGACAATGTTTAGAAGATATAAATTTGTAACTATTTTTACTGTGAATTACAAGACGCATACACTAATAAATTTGCACTTAAGTTTAAAAAATAACGTCGATTCCATAAATATCCATAAAAATTCCATAAAAACGGTTACATCTCGGAAACATATGACGGAAAATTTTCGTTTTTTTTAATTTTAGATCTTCTGTATTTTTGGTATATTAGCAGTATTATAATAAATCTATTATATTGTAAATCCATTCATAAGAGCATCAAATTATCTATCTTGTACAATCGTAAATTTTGAATAGGCTTTTTTCTTTCACCTAAATAACTTTTAGAATAAAAAAAGTGACTAAAAGGAGGGAAATGGTCTAGTAAAAATTACTATTTCGTATGGTAATGACGGGACTTAGTTGCACAATCGCAATAATTACTTTTATTTTAATAGTAAATGCTACATTAATAGCAGTTATTTATATTTATCTATTAATATGTACTATCAAGTGCAGGATAATCTGTTGAATAAGCATAGTAAAAATAGTGTAGGGTATAATATTGTTTTAGATATTTTTCGATTTTTGATTTTTTAGTTTTAGTTTATGTGTTTTTTGATGTTATTAGTATTATGATCAATTTAGTGTAATTTTTAGAAAATGATATTTATTTTTCATCACAGAATTAAATAAATAAATAATTTCATATTGGAACAATTTATAAAGTTTGAGAAAGCTAAGTGACAATAAATTGGTTAGGATGGACTATGCTGTGCTAACATATTGCCAATGATGTGTAGAAATAATAAAAAGAAAGATTATTTGGGATATATTAGCAAATAATATTAAAATCGAATCTTAGCTATGTCTGAAATAAATTTTATATTTTTACTAATTTTTGTGCAAAGTAATTATTCCACAAAATAACCCTTTTTACAAGGAAGAAACTGAAACCGATAAATAAAAAAAATTAAAAATAAAAAAAATCCACGGTTAAGTTGTAGATCTGGAAAAAACACAATATTTCTGTATTTGATATTTTTTATGAAATCATTATTTAAACCAAGTTTATCAAGAAAAATAAAATATAAAGCCTAGAATGGTATGAAACAGTATATTGTATATCAAGGGCGGAAAGTAGGCGAATTACCGTGAGTACACGACCTGAGGCGAGCCGAGCGATATTGAGGGATGCCGAGGCAAGGGCTGCAACCAGCACGAGCGTTAATCGACTTACGCCCATGGTGCACGCGATATATTTTGTCCTACCTGTACTGAAAGTATGATTTTTCGAGCACATATGAACGAGAGCAGAAAAGAACTACTTCGCGCCCGGTTTATATGCATGAAAAAGCATACGTTCGGTGCAGGTAGGACACAAAATCTATTTTTGGGCCGCATACATAATCTAATAACTTATGCATCAAAAAATTTTCACAGTGAAGTTATAGATATCGAACAAATATAACTTTTTGTATTAACAATTTTTACAAAAACGTCATTTAAACCAAAATTAATATGAGAAATAACAAATAAATCGCATAAAGCTAAAAAAAATCGGTTTTTGGCCACAATCGGAATATAGTAACTTATACGCAAAAATTTTCTACAGTAAAGTTATAGCTCTTGAGAAAACACAACTTTATTGTGTTCAACATTTCTTAGGAAAACGTTATTTAAACCAAGTTTATTGAGAAAAAGAAAATAAGAAAGCACAATAAACGTATACAAAAATCGAATAACTGTGTCGAATACCGTAAAAGGTAGAAAAATACAATATTATATTTAAATTATATTAGAATTTAAATTAATTGTAAAAGGCACAATTAATTAAATCAGTATCTACTTACTTTGTTGTTAAAATATAGTTATTGATTTTATTTTATTTTTATTTTATAATCAAATGGATTGTTATTAGTTTGTACGATATTATTTTTATCAAATCATAACTGATTTTTTAGTATATAGGGATCAGTAGGTACAATTGAAAGGAGATCGCGGACTATGCATCAGTGGTCATGCCTTACATGCAAGAATCTTGCATCGCTCGGTTTGGCTCAGGCCGCAGCCCCCGTGGTGAGCTAGTTACATTTAAAAAAATGGCTATAAAATCAAAACGATCTACCTACATCACTGAAATGTTCTAGTGCATACAGTGCAAACATACTAAGATATCCCCATACAAACAGATATTTTTTACGACCTATTCGGACTTTCAAAGTCATAGATCATGTTTAACCGCTAACAAAATATAACAACAATTAAAATCGTCATGAAGCTTTTTCTTTGAGAAAGCAATAATGTTTCCATGCGATACTTACGAAGGCAGCATACATAACAGGACGAGCGTGTTAGTCTAGGTGTCTTATCTGCAAATATTATAAAATAAACAAGTTTGGTAGTGAAAAATGAATATTATAGCTATTGAAACATATTACACGAAAATAAATGATAATATATAATTTACTTACCATCACATCTTTTTTCAGCACATCTTTTCAATCCCTCCAATTTAGACTCTAGAATAATTGTATCCTTATCAGTTATTTATTTATTATGAAGTGGGGGGAGTGTGTTCGCGTACACTCTTCTGGGCCTTCAGAAACTTCGATTTATTATATATACGAAACATCGCTAATAGGTATCCTAGAATGAGGGATTAGCGAATAGGACCCCATTAGTATCCAGCATAAATTTAAAATATAATTTTAAAAACACTATGCAAGCATGCACATATGTCCGCACATACAAACACATACATTCATATATAATACATAAAGCGTAATTCTTCTGAAAGTACCACGTCATTCCTCAAGTCATATAATCTTGTTTTACGTGAAAAATAGCAAAAATTGATATCAAAACAATGCTAGTTGGCTTATATATCTCTAAATTTATCAAATGCTCACTTTAACGTTTAAACGGAAAAACACACGGTATAACAAATGAAATACGATTCTTTCCCATTGTTTTTGGTCTCAAATTGAAAGATTTTATTAGTACTTTATTGTACAAAAAAATTAGGTTCCCAACAAAAACATTTTCGCATTGAAATTTGAAAAAAAAAAACTTTCGAATTTATAAATATTTAAATATCGAAAAATGGTTCGAAAATAAAAATGACTGATCATATTCGCTAAAATTATTTAGCCCATCCTAGGTATGGATAACAAACATGCGTTCAAATGCACACACACGTACACACAGACAGACACACGCACACAGATACACACACATACTAACATGTATGCACACACCCACATACGTACACATACACACACGCGCGCACACACACAGGCATATACAACCACGCACACGCACATACACATACACATGAACACACACACAGACATATGCACATAGACATATGCACATAGACCCATACATACACACAGCCATACACATACAGACACTCACAGGCACACACATACATACATACACAGACACACACGCACATGCACACACACGTATGCCCACACGCACGCACACACCCATATACGCGCACATATATACACGCACGCAAACGCAGAGACACACAGACACGCACACACACAGAGACTCACACATATACACATACATACACGCATACACGCATTATACACGCACATGTTCTAAAAAAATTTATTATGATTCCTAATGTTTAAAAACATGTTTCTATAATGATTTTATAACTTTTATAATACCATCACAAAGCTTCCTTTATGAGGAAACAAAACGTTACGGACTAATTAGTTCGTTCATTTTCTATCCGATTATTATCTTTCTTGTGAGCAGTTAATAAAAAATCGTTAATAAGGTAAACGTACTAATACTCGGACGCTTAAGCCCAATAATCTGACAGTTGTTCATAGCTCTGCATATTTTTGAATAAAATAATATTCGTAACGTTAACTATAAAAATTATTTAATCGATCATTAGTCTGTAGGTCTGGGGTGATTACGAATTATTTCATGTATCTAATAAACAGTTATTTTCAATATTGTCCGATCATAGGGACGTGTCCGATAATTGATACGTTTACCGTATAATCAATGTATAATTGTTTCCATAAAAAAGTGTGCGTTAATGAGTATAAGTTTTGAAGAGTATCGTTGTAATATAATATTATATAATATAATATAACTGCAGTTTAATAGGTACTTATTAAAACCTTGTTCTGAATCCAGACAATAACAGAATCTTTTGGAAATTTAACCAGATAAAGTTTATACAATTTTGAACGGCATAGACGACATTTTTTAAATAATCCCAATTTCTTAGAGGAATATGTATTATTGACTTCTGTATTTCAAACAATTATACGAGATTAAAGGAACCTGTCGATCAAATCATACTAAAATAAGGCAAACTTTATGATTGTATCATAAGACAACGATACAATGCAAGGCAATAAAAGTTTTTGCATTTTATTATAGTACCATTGAAGAGTAAAAAAATTTGTCTTCAATATTGTATGAATGGATATTGCTCTACGAACTTTTGTCGATAAAAAGCATTTGCCGACATTTATCGGACAACATCATATATGAATTTTGCGTCTGTATGGACATGTATGATTATATATGATCATATATGTACATATATAACTTGCATGTATTTCCTATTTGAGTTTCAGAAATAAGGCTTGAGAAACTAAATGCTGACAGCTTTAGTGTCCAATTTTGAATGTGTCATGAGGATGATAGCACTCAAACAAACGGACTATGCTTTGACATTTTTATTTTAGAAATATTCTTTTTTAATAAATATAACTTTAAAGAAATTAATTTCCTGCATCCGTATATGGGCATACCTGGATTCACGTTAAGGTATAAATAAAACTCCGTATATAATCATATACGTCCATATATAATCATATATAGCCATATATAATCATATATAGCCGTATATGACCAGAATATATATATATATATATATATATGATTATACATGACTATATATGGATGCATACTAAATGGCAAATGAAAATCCATATATATATATATATATATATATATATATATATATATATATATATATATATATATATATGGTTATGTATGGCTATATATGACCATATATGCACATATATGCTCATATATGATCTTACATAGCCATATATGGCCATACGTACGCAAAATTGATATATGGCCATATGTGGCTATATATGATATTTGACCATACATGCCAATGTATGTTTTCCATATATGTCTATATATAAAAGATTTTTTCCCAGGATTTTAATCAAAACTAACTAAAAACGTTATTCTATCGCTCAAAAACTATTATTAACCCGTTAAGGGCCAAAATGGCATAAACGATGCGACGGTCTTTGACGCCGTTTAACTCATGCTATGATCGAGTAAAAAAATTGAGAGAGACATATTTTTGAAGTTAGAGACCTGCTCTTTCGAATGGTGACCGCGGAATCGATCTAAATTATTTTTTTCTATGTAAAAATTCAGTTTAAAAAATAAAAACACGATTTTTTCGACCTTTTTTTTCTTCAAATCGAGTTTTAGAAGGTTTCCCGGTCTGTTAACAAGCTGGAACCCATTCAAATGGTGGAGTAAATGTCTGAACTTTAAAAATATGTTGGGAGGAAGTTAATTTTTCACTTTGGTGTTTACAAAATGGCGGCTGATTCACAGAATTTTTATCAATGCATTCACGATTTTTTTTAGCGGAAAATATGAGTGAACCGAGGAAATTACCAAGAATAAAAAGTTCTCAGAATCACTCAAAGAATACGCAAAAATTTTTCCGGAGAGTTTTGAGCAACTTTTTTGATTTTGCAAAAATTTTGCAATTTGCAAAATCAAAAAAGTTGCTCAAAACTCTCCGGAAAAATTTTTGCGTATTCTTTGAGTGATTCTGAGAACTTTTTATTCTTGGTAATTTCCTCGGTTCACTCATATTTTCCGCTAAAAAAAATCGTGAATGCATTGATAAAAATTCTGTGAATCAGCCGCCATTTTGTAAACACCAAAGTGAAAAATTAACTTCCTCCCAACATATTTTTAAAGTTCAGACATTTACTCCACCATTTGAATGGGTTCCAGCTTGTTAACAGACCGGGAAACCTTCTAAAACTCGATTTGAAGAAAAAAAAAGGTCGAAAAAATCGTGTTTTTATTTTTTAAACTGAATTTTTACATAGAAAAAAATAATTTAGATCGATTCCGCGGTCACCATTCGAAATAGCAGGTCTCTAACTTCAAAAATATGTCTCTCTCAATTTTTTTACTCGATCATAGCATGAGTTAAACGGCGTCAAAGACCGTCGCATCGTTTATGCCATTTTGGCCCTTAACGGGTTAAAAACGGACATTAAAAAAATTGAGTATTCAAGTGCATAATAGTTCGTAACGCGGAAACGAATGTGACTACGAATGTGATTTGGTTGTTATTTCCAACCGGAATGAGCTTTTAAATATTTTCCGCGATATACTAAAATTCCACCAATTTAAAAATTCCACATATATTACACAGAAACCTCATAAATGCAATATCTTTTTCATAAACCAAATGTGTCATATGGCTACAATGGGAATGAAAGGGTTAATAACAATCTTTAGAGAATCATCATATAACAGAATATTATTGTATATATTGGCTCTCTAATCTATAAACATATACAGGAAATAAATCAGCATAAACTTTATAAGAAAATTTTTGCAGTTGTAAGAACACAGAAAAAAATATAGTCAAAGTTAATAAAATTCAAAATATGCAATTTTTTTTTAATTTACTTTGTGTACTCTCCATATGGGTAATTTTAAGTGATATGTCAAATTTGGGGTTCATAATTTCTCAAATTTTGGAAAAACTGCTGATAGATAGCGTGAGCATACTTTATAAGTAAACAACGCTAAAAGAATTGAAATTATATAGTGGAAAAGTGCCGTCCAGTAATAATAACAATGGCTTGCAGAAAGAACGTTACACTATTTTAAACAGCTGGCGAACTCTCACCAATAATTATAGTGTTTCGCTGGATCACACTTCAATGCAACGTACCCTCTACAATGAATTGAATCATGAAACAAAAGTGTTCAATCGCCAGAACACAGCTGTTAAGATAATATTAAGATATATAAAATGTACTCCTCAACTTACAATTGAAAATGAAGTGCAAAAGCCACCTCAACCAGAAGCTGAAGGTCCATCAACACTTATTCAAAAATCGTATAACTGGATCAACGGGGAACAAAGACAATAGCCCAATAGGAATAGCAAAATTGCCATCTGCTAAAAAACTGTTCTAACCAATACCATTCGAAAGATACAAACAAAAGATAATACTAAAAAAGTTTTCAGACCCCTAGAGCCCCTATAGGGTAGCTAGACCAGAAAACATGTTTTTCCGGAAATATTTTTTTCTCAGCCGCATCAAAATATCAGATATTGAAAAAATTCAAAAGAGTACATTTTTACATGAAAAACGTATAAAATTTGACGGGAGGGAGTGAGTGAGTGAGTGAGTAAATGAATAAATAAATAAGTGAGTTTTAACTTTAGCTTAAAAAAGTATAATATTGTATTACGTTTCAATGAAATATTTTTAAAGTACGTAATTATGATAGGAAAACTTTAAGTATTGAATTTCAATTCGTATGGAATATAATATAGAAAAATATATTTTTACCACGAAGGACGATTTGTGAGATGCCATGGAAGTAACATTTCGTCGATTTTTATCATCTTATTCGTTTGAAATTTGATTTCCCATATTCGTACAAAAATAGTTAACATTCTGCATACTCCCTTAATAAAGAAAATGACACTAAAAATTACTTATTCCATAGCCGAGATTTCAATCTTACCACGGAGTTTACCAAATTAAATTTCCAATCCTTTTTTGTATAAATGATCTGTGTTAAAAAATGTTGATAATGGTACCCTGATTTCCAATACAATTTTTAAATATATTTCGTAATTGAGTATATCAGATAGCACCATGAGCTGAGACTAAATAATTAAGTCACTATATTATAAAGAGTGGACATTTAACTCAAAAAGTTGAATCTTTTCGACTTTTATTCGGAAAACCATGTAAAGACTTATTTAATTGTTATCTCATATGAAGATTATCGAAGATACTAAATTTGACATTTCATTGAAAATCACCCATATAAATTCTAAAGTTACAAGAATTTTGACTATTGTACATGATAAATATTATTTTTATACGAGAAATTAAGTTACTAAAACTACTACCAATTACTGTATGTAAGATTCTGAAAAGGAGGTATCCAGTTTTAATTTGTATAAGGGAAATATATTAATATTAGTAATGTAGATAGTGAACTAAAACAAAAATTGTATTATTCAAATTATAATTACCATCCTCGGGAGTCCATTCCTTAGCTTTGACACTAACAGACGCAAAGAGAAGAACTGCAATTATTAGGACCTTAAACATCATGGTACTGAAAACGTATAACTTTGAATTGATGAACGTGGAATTAAACTGATAGGAATAACAGAAATAGTTTCTAAAAAGCGTAGCTCCTCTTTACAGAAAAATGTTCAGTACTCAATTCAGATGATAAGTAATCAATTGTTATTAGACATTGCTCAATCTTAAGTAGTTCCACAAGTGTGCACATAAGCAAGCTCTATTACGAATATTGCGTTTTATTTGTACAAGTGAGCAAGCAAAAGTACAAGTTTATGTGCATACGTGTGTTATTTTTTACATTTCGACAAATATGACACGATTACGACATAAATGTCATGAATAATATATACGACACGTGTAATAAAAAAATATATTCGATGTGTCTTTACCCACCACTGACGGATAGTGAGCTAGTTAGACCCTTATAACCACAAAAAGATTAACTAAGGTATGTTATGGGAGAAACTAGTACAGGTCCTACAGGTACCCCTAATTTTATGCTTGAAATGTATGCTTGGTTTTGCTAAAACATAGAATTTTGAGTTGTTACAATCTCATTCTGGAGGTGTGATATCCAAAATTGTGTTTTAAATCCATATTCTTTTTAATTGTTGCCATGATATTTTCAAATGCAGATTACGAAATCGTAATCAAAGTTCCCGAAAAACCTTATGTACATTAGGGTGGTTCTAAATTCCCCAAAAGTTTTCAAATATCAAAAGTAAGCCTCTAAAAATTTGATATTTGTCAAAACAATAAGAAACCCTATAAACATGTTTTATGCCTTGGGGAGTCCAAATACACTAGTCTTAAAATATGTCTGTATGTATGTGCGAGCATGCGTACATCCGTGCGTGCCTATTCGTAGGTGGCCTATCACCATTCTTTCAATCCGCTGTATAGCTTTCTCAAACTTTGCACAGCTTTGTTTGCTATTGATATCCGGTGTGCGCTTGAAAGTTTCAGCGAAAATGGTAAAATAACTTTTTTATGGCCGTTTTCAAGATTTAAGAATTAAAAAATTTCGGATTTTAAAATTTTTTTCAATGCTGGAATGGTTTTTGGAGAAGCGAATTTTTGACACAAGAAAGTACTTATAAAATTCTTCATTTTAGGACTGGAAACGATTTTATACGAGTTGTTTTTCAGTTGTTATACTTTGTGATAGTAGATAAGCTAGGGGGATTCACGGCCACCTGTATAGGCCACGTGGATAGGCCGCCTATATAGGTCAGCAGCCAGTGATAGGTAAGTATTTATTTAAGTAAACGATCAATTTCATACATATAATGTATAAATTACACGAACCGCGTAGTAAATTATTTCGTACCTGACGTAACCTAAGAACTTCAAATATATTTTTAAAGTTTGAATTCATAACAGTCTCATTGACCGAGTTATCTTTCGGAATATAATTAATAGAAGAACACGACTGGTTTGAAGTTTATTTATGGAAAAAGTAAAAATGGGAGATGTTGGCCGACCAAGACACTCTGAATGGAATAAATTAGGATTTGAGTTAATATATATAATTAATGATATAGGAAGAAAAATCACCACAGCTTACTGTTTTCAATGTAAGAAATATTTGCGCAATACTGCAGTGATTATATTACAATCATTGTTGTACTATTGTATTATTGTACAATCTATTTTAATTTATTTTTAAATAAATAGGAAAGAATGTAAATTGGACCTGGACCAATTACGTTGCAAAAAAGATCATAAATGCAATAACAATATTAGTGTATCGGATGATCATTTCACTGTAGTGAACAATAGTACAGCAAGTATTAACAATTTCGATAAAAATGTTGAGAATGGTATTAAACGTAAAGCAAGTTGCAGTTTATGAAGCAACATTGATAATAGTTATAGTACTAGCAGTAAAATTCAAATACATAATAGTGTGCATGTTTTACCAGTAAATGATACATTTGTCTCAGAGGTATATTATTTTAAATCTTAATTCTATTTTAATTCTAAGTTTACAGTCAAATCGAGTAAAAAATCTAAATCAACTGGAACAGTTAACAACAGTGTAAAAGCAGTATCCAGTAAAACCGATAAAAAAATTAAATATTTTGTTGATAAAATTGATAATTCAGAGTATACAAGAATTAATCAAGCTTTAATAGAGTTCTTTATTGCTTGCAACATGGAATTTGAGTGAATGATAAGTAAAAATTTCACTGTTGTGGAATACTATTAATTAGTACTCAGCAGGATTCTAAACAATCATTCAGTATGACTTACAATGAAAATGGAAAATATATGTTTATCAGAGATCAAGATTTATATGAAGATTTGGAGTCATTTTATTTCGATTCAATTCAAGCAATTAAAGAAAAGTATAATCGTGATATATATGCAATAATTTCTGACTCAGATACTTCCCTATCTTTAGTAAACAGGGGTCCAAATGTTTCTTGTTATTGTTTTATAATGTGCATATCTCGAAGATTTAAATCAGTAATTGAATCAATTGTAGACTATGATCTTCTCGAGCAAGTGAATAGATTGCTAATATAATTTCAAATACCAAGTTTACAAAAAGAGTTAATTGAAAAGAGTTGTGTAGAAATTATTCAAATAGACATGAATGACTGCCGTACTTATTATGAAGGATTATACTCATGTTCTAAAAATTTGGACATTATGCGCACACTTTTAACTACAAATATTTATTCAGTTAATAAAAACGTTATTAATCTTCTGTTTAAAACTGAATTTAAGACAAAATTGAATTAATCTATTAAGCTCGGGAGTTTAAAGTTTATTTATGATATAATAAGTAGACAAGACTTAAACTATACAATAGCACCGGCTGATGCAGCCGAAGATTGGTGTACACTATTAATCAAAGCACATGATGAATATCATATAAATATTATTAAAACTGAATTCAACTTTGTCTACAATTCACTAGCTCTAGCAGCAAACCACCTACATCCGCAGTACCAAGGAAAAAATTTTATGAAAATTGAAACATATTCACAAACGACACTACAATTTTTTATTGAACAACTTGATGAAAAAGGAATGAATAGTTATTTCCAATATGAACATAAACTTGATATATTTCCAGTCTTGTTTGCTAAGAATTTTGAGTCAGCTAAGATTTTCTGGCGAACTGCTGAACAGAAGCATAGTAGTCTATCTAAATTTGCTTTACAACTTTTGAAAATCCAGTCTTTACACTAAAAAATAATTTCCATACGTTTACTTGTAAAAATGCAAAAGTTCAAGAACAACTCATTATCAATTTAAACTTATGATGGAAACAAAAACAGTATTGCAAAAAGGCTTTAAATAACTGTTTATAATTTTGACTATAGAATAATTATTAGTAATATTTGTTTTATGACTAGTTTGAAGTAGTGTAATATGATTTAAATTAACATTAAATATTCGTATATCAATATATAAATTTAATACTTTTATACTTGAAGTAAAACAAAATTATATAAACGTTTAAATGTATAATTAAATTTATTTAAAAATATCATTTAAAGCTCTGCATTCTTGGCAATAGTAAGTAAAACGTATTTGAAGTAATTAGAAAAAAAATCTAGCAATAAAGCTGATTATAAACATATAATGTTATGTAGTAGTATATGTATTATTTAAATATAAATTATATTTTTTAAATAATAGTAATAAAAATGAAATACATTGCAAAAATTAAACATTTATTATTATCACTATCAGATATTTTAAAACAGTATTTATGCCCATCTGAACAAAAATGGCCACTTTTGTCCCTGAAAAGCGAGACCAAAATTACACTTTTTGCTCACAAAAATGATTATCGGGATAAAAGTGACTTCACTAGAAACTAGTCCAAATTCCTTTATTTCATCAAGTTCTAAAAATAACCCTGATTTTCGATTGTTTCTTAACAATATTGTCTTTTAATAGTCCATTAGTCTCGCTTTTCAAATCAAAAAGTGGCCACAGTTGAGATGGGCATAAAGTACTATATGTAACTCGAGAAAAAAGTCGATTTTTCCCTCGGATGATACTGCAAGCAGTAAACTCACCCGCGGGAAAAATATTCGACTTTTTGCCCTTGTTACATAATGTAGGGGTAACCAGGGTAAAGTGAACATAGTAACTGTAAAAGTCGAAAATATTGTATTTTTCAGTCTTAAAACATAGCTTTGTATGTTGCACAAGAAACTTCTTACATTAATAAACATACTAGCAACTTTAAAAAAAATTTATTAAGTTTAATATTATTTAGCTGTTTTTGAAAAATGCCGATTCACTTTACCCGAGCCTTTCAGTGCGGGGTAAAGTGAACTAGAGGATGGAATTAAATATTTAGAAAATATTTTACTAGTTTTTGTACAGGAATAAATAAAAGCGTTAATTTAGATAAATAATTAAACTTAAATGACATCTTAAAACACTGTAAAATATGAAAAAGTTAAATATGGAGTTTACGTTGGCCCATTTTGGCTTGAATACAAAATGCGTTGCAACAAAGTTTGTATAGTATTATACTAACACGCATCTTGATCAATATTTTCTTAAATTTTCCATCTAGCCGCGTATACATTAGTGCAATCGTATTTTTTTCTGTACCACTTTACCCCGATTCACTTTACCCCGAGACGTCGATTCTTAAAAATGCTTGTTTAAAAACAGAAAAATATCATTTAAAGCTGTGCATTCTTGGCAATAGTAAGTAAAACATATTTGAAGTAATTAGAAAAAAATCTAGCAATAAAGCTGATTATAAACATATATAATCGTTATAATAAATTCGACAAACCAATTTTCTTTTAAGATGGAAAAATACAATTATTTTTCTTTCGTAGAATATTAATCGTTATGTGTGAAACTACTTTATTATCATCCTTGCATAATTATCTTTCATTAAAATTAAAATTAGGCATAAATAATAATTTATTGAAGAAATAATAAGCATGATTCACTTTACCCGTATGTTAACTTTACCCCAGTTTCCCATACTACGAGTATTATACAATAATGATGTTAAAAATATGTCTACAAATTCGTATAATTATTCCTCATCGTCTAACTTTACATATGAAACGGTGTCTCTTAATCTAAGTGAATAATATAAGCATACTAATTTAGCAGATTGATGTAGTTTTAAACGATTTCGCTTTTGATCGTGAACGTAAGCCCATTGTGAAAAGATCCTCTCTAATCCGCCAGTAGATGCACAGACGTTTAGTAATTTGTGTGCTAAGGTACTTAATTCTGGATAAAAATATTTAGTAGATTTTCAAAATGTTCCCCAAGACTTGTAGCTCTTTTCAAATAGTATTCTAAGCATTCCTTTTCGATTTTTGTACTGCTCAAGTTGTAATAGACCATGTGCAATCAAATTATTTTTAAAGAAGTCATTCATAGAATTCACGTAGTTAATATCATTCGAAAATCGCAAAAGTCCTATAGTTGGGGTGTAAAAAATCACCTGCCAGTCCATAAACATGTATGACCTTCTTCATTCGACTATCTATCATTATTACTAACGCAATTCTAACCGGTATTCAGTTGTATCAAACAATGAGGTGCGCGCTCAGCGATGAGTTGGAGTTTTGAGTAAATATGTGGCCTTGGAGAGGGGAGGCCCACGGTAAGCCGTCGAGAGACCGGTAGTGCTCTTCTTCTTTCGCTCGAGATCCGCCGAGAGACAAACACCTTCAACACGACGCCCTGTGTACGTACTGTGACTTTCAGCACAGTTTTATATGGTTTATTTCCCATAACGAAGGGAGGGACTGTCCACAACACCATCGATTCTTCGTCGTCCAGGAAGCTGTCAATCGGGTGCAGACAGGCCTCGATCGGAACGAGACATCGTAGTCTCCAGGTATTCCAACCCCCGATAGATTAAGATAAGTGGTAACAGACGTGTACGCCAGACGATCCGCGTCTTTTCGACTCGCTCGGTTTAGTTTATTGTCTTTATAAGTATATCGTTGATGTTGTTCGGTCGATTCAATAATATGTCTGCATACATTTTTATACCGCTCTCGTGCGCGCACCATTCTTGTACTAAAAGTCTCACGACGAGATTTTGACAGTGATAGGCGATTTTTATTATATTAATATTTTGATACATTTCGCGGTTTTGTATACGTTAGATAGCGTACTATAATCCGGCAAGAGAAAAAGAAAATTGATACGAATAGAATGTATAAATTGTTATGAGTTCGACAACGCGAGCGTGACCTTCACGATCGGTGCTCTTCAATAAATACCAAACTTACGATAACGTTTTGAATTAGTTTATTTTCTAGTCCTATCAAATGCACATTGCGAGTATTTTGCGTTTTTATATTTAATGTTTTGTGTGTTTCATCCATGCGTGATTCGTGTGATTCCAATGCTTACCCAAGAGTAGCACCATTATTATAACTAAGCGCATTAAGGGGATGTTCCTTAGACGCCTTCGAAAAGAAACTCTGTGGCGGCACCAGCAAGTATCGCCCGCTCAAACAATTTGATTGCCACACAGCTGTACTAATAAATTTTCTAGATTATGAGACTTGAATCAATTAACGACATCAAAATACACTATTTTTAGAAAATATCCGTTTTTATGTCTATGTATGTGTGTGCACTTACGCGCATGTTTGTTATCCATACCTAGGAGAGGCTAAATAATTTCAGCGTGTGTATGTGCGTGTGCGTGTGCGTGTGTGTCTACCGATGTGTGTACTATCGATGGGTCATTTTCTATTAGATTTTCCTTTTTAAATTCGCAGAGCAGTTCGCTTATCTTCTATCCTAGCACATGTCCTGCCCATCTTAATCTATGAGATTTCATTATTCTATTAATGTTTAGTGATGCGTATGCGCTAGGTAGTTTTCTCAACTTATTCGTAGTTTGCATTTTCTACCCCGTATATTTTACAAATATTGTTTACGAATACTAAAATCTATAATCATATAAGAATTATAAAAGTATAAATATCTACCTCTACTGGGAATACTTGCTTTAAAAATTCATTTAAACTTGAATCAAAAATTTAAATCGGAACTTTCGGGTAGATATGTAAGAAATATCATATGCAAGTTTCGAGACTAATAAATGGAGAATGTATATTAAAAGTATACATTTAAAGTGGGAATCATTACTTACAAGGGAAATCCAAATATGATGTAGAAAATTTCTATAAAAAGGATGACTTGTAGAAATGAATGAACCTATTATTTTCAACAGTATATAAAAAAGAAACATTCTTATAGAAATTTACGTCATTTTTTTCACGAGTTTATTCATTTTGTAAGACTGTATGAGCATAAAATTAGGTTGTATATACTTATCAAAATATAGCGATTGTTGGGGGATCGAGGCGCAGATAAAATGAAAAAATAGAAGTTTTTCAAGTGTATTTAATGCTTCCAACTGCGCACTGCCACTTCGCGCATAAGAACCTTCTGATTTCTTGGTTTCTTTTCGAATACTACTCTCAAAGACGATCAAAATACCACCTCCAATAGACCGCTGCTCCATACAGTACCTACATCTAGGCACTAAAAACTACGGAGTGCACTACCTAGACCTCGTCATCGGCCACTACTACTACTTGGACGCCTCCACCGTATAGTACCTACATCTAGACACTAATAACTACGGAGCGTACTACCTAGACCTCGTCATCGGCTACCATAACCACCTAGCATCTACTCCGTGCAGTGCGTACATCTAGACACTAAAAAATACGAAGCTCACTACCTAGACCTCGTCATCGGCAACCATAAGCTCCTAAAGACCCTTTGCGAGTAATAATAAAAAGAACAAAGTCAATAAGCGTTCCAAATCTGTAATATATATATCTGTATATATGAACAAATATATATATTAACATATAAATATTGTTTGCGACGTAGCCAGCACAACTATTCAGGTAAAGGTTTTTCAGCGAAAAGTTTTTTGAGATGAAAAGACCTACACCCCATTAATTTTAATTGCTATTTTGTACATTATACACTACATCGGTATTTATTTGATACTTATGAACTTTATCGTTGAAATAAAAAAGGTTCACTTAAAACGATTCATTCTTTCACTAAATGCAGCAGATTGAAAATTAATTCTCCAACAAGCTTTTCATTTTCGGAATCCAGATGTACGATCTTTGTATCTTTCCTCGTGACGTCACCTCCGACTTCCGGTTTTATTTTATACACAAAAATATGTTTTGACACATGTCAATGTGTTGTGATAGTCAATATTTGAAGTCTATTTATTAATTATTTCAATTATTTCAAAAAACTTTCGTTATTAGTTTCTTAGATATAAGCTATTGACTCATATGACAATAGCTTATATCTCATTATGACTCATATTCTTTATTTTTTAGTCGCGAACACTAAAAAACAATTGACAAACTACAATAACAAAAGAAAATATTTCCGTCTATTATAAGTTATTTTTAAATAAAAACATCTTAGCAGACATTGCCTCAATTGTAATTTAAAACTTTTAAATTAAAAACAATTTAAAAATGAAGTTCTGATTTTCTTATAATGGTTATTCACCTGATGAATTTTATATAATCCTAGGTGTTATCACATATCCTATATATTATCCTATATACTAAAATAATAAATCCACACTAGATTTCGAGATATTTTTTTAAATATCTCTACAGTTTATCTATCAACATTTAATTTACGCTATATATATTGTAGCTGTTAATCACCCGCTCTGATCCATGTTGTCTATTTTTTTCAGACAACTTTTTTTTCTCAGTTATTGTGCTTGTTTACTTTTTATAGTCATCGATTTTGCATTATTCTACCACACATTTAGTCTTTATGGTCAATATATTTATATAATTTTTTGATCTTCGCTTATGTGTTCCCTCTCATTTAATATCATTTTTTCTCATAAACATTGATTTCATTACTTTGTTAAAATGTTTATATCGTTTAATTACTCTTTATTTTCACTTTTCGGAATTCATATTGGGGTATATAAGACATATATATTTAATGTAAAATGATGGTTGATGGTTGATGGTTGATAGTTGATGGTCGATGGTCGATGGTCAATAGTTGACAGTTTATAGTTGATGGTTGATGACTTATGGGTGATGGTTGATTGACGATGGTTGATGGTTGATGGTTGATGATTACTAGTTGATGGACGATAAATAAAAATATATCATTTTCTTGTTTGAGAGATAAAAACACTAAAGTATCTTCCGTTTGTAACATTTAGTTATCTTTTATCGTCTATTATAACTTATATATATATATATATATATATATATATATATATATATATATATATATATATATATATATATATATATATATATATATATATATATATATATATATATACATATACGGGAACATTTTTACCGAAGAAATAAAAAAGAAAATTTCTTATCCCGATTTCCCAGAAAATCACCCATATATATTAGAAATACCTTTAAGTAAATACATACAAAGATCTCTTAGTTTCGTTCTGGTACTTAACTTTTAAATTCTACGACCGAACGTGAGCGAGCGAGTTATTAATTGTTAATCTGGAACAAAAAATTAAAAATGTGACAATTCGTTTATCGCACTCTCAGAACAAGAGTAAATCAACTCAATATTGTATGCTTTTATCAAACGAAGTAACGCAAATTTTTCATGAAATAAGGATTTTTGACCGCGTGGCGAGCTAGTTATATTATATTTTCTTAACCTTTTGAACTAATTTTCAAACTGTATGACGAGCTTTGTTTCTGTTTAAGTATAAGCTAATATTTTATATATAAAAATCAAGGGAAAAAAATTTTGATTTGTCATAGTCTTGGTCTGAGAATGCAACATAATAGATATGTTTTAATTTAAATTTTTTTTTCATTGTTTATTCTTTTTAATAACCACATGCATATTTAAGGGGGATATCTAACATTTTTCTTAAAATCGACCTTTAAATACCAATCATTTTTTAATTTTTTCGTATGTTAACGTAACCTAATGAAAGTTTTTAACCTTATATTATTGTGTACCAAAGAAAATCTTAGGTAAAAAAATAATTGTTAAAGTTGGTTTCTGCCTTTAAATCAAATATTTGTGTTCTTTATTTTTTGTATTTTTTTAATTTTGGAGTAAGTTTGGAGTTTCTGCCTTTAAATCAAAAATTTGTGTTCTTCATTTTTTGTATGTTTTAATTTTGGAGTAAGTTACTTATGATATTTATATATTATGAAAGTAACATAACAATATCACATTTTCTCGCGAAAATAGCTTCAATATAATAGATATATCGATTTAATTGGAATCATATATGGGGTAAATGTATCAGTTACTGCGGATTTTCGTCGAAGCTGGATTATAAAGATAACATCGAACATGAAAATTAACATAGTACATTGTGCAACTAGGGGGGAAATCGGCTTTTTCTAAGCGAGGATGAAAAGCGAGGACGAAAACATTTAACACGAGTGCTCAAATCATCATCCGAGTGTGAAAAAGCTCTCCCCTTCCCCCTCCCCCTATTATACACCGTATTTTTTGTGATTAGTGCATGAATTGGCACATTTTTATGCGTGTAAAATAAAAAAAATAAATTATATGTTATTTCAAAACATTCAATAATTTTCAAAATTTTTATAAACTGTCCTTAGCATATTTTTGTATTTATGACATATCACTCCCACATATGAAAAATAAATAACAACTATGATGAATAATATTTTATACATATATTTTATTATTACTAAATTACTTTTTGTAATCTTTTGTAAATGTGACTTATGAATTAATATCGAAGAAGAACTTATACTTGCCTAGATTATACGTTTGTAAAACGTAAGTTTTAGAGAGATTTATTTAAAACGGTAAAATTAAATACAAAATTTCATCAGAAATTTAAAAAGATGTTTTAACTTTTCAATTAAAATTGCTTTAAAGCCTCTAATAATTTTTTTTTATACATGGACAATCATTATACAAAATTCTGTCTAATGTACTATCTAGATAGGCACACACTGCTTGCGGATGAAATCCTGGAAGACTACCAGTGTGGATTTCGGCAAAGCAGGTCAACAAGCGACCAGACATTCACAGTTAGGCAGTTTCTCGAAAAGAAATGAGAATACTGGGAAATGGTACACCAATTATTCATTGATATTAAGAAAGCGTATGCCTTAATAATAAAACGTAAAATGTTTCACATCTTAGTACTGCTAGGAGTACCAATAATGTTAGTCAATTTAATCAGAATGTGTCTAGATAACAGTCAACGAACAGTTAACACTTGATAGAGTAAAATGGGATCCGTTAGGCCCGATCCTTAATAAAACTTTAATCGACTCTAGAATCGACCCAAAACATTTATTTTTATTGAACCAGGCGTCAATATATTCATACGCATCTGCAGTACGCTACTAGCGGTTATATTAGTGCATATTTATATCTGCCATATATTTGAGGGTCCCTCAAAAGACATTATTTAACTGTAAATCTGTACCTCGGAAAATTTGATATGGAAAAGTATATATGAAGCTTTTAACTGAACTTTAAATACCTCTCAATGAATGAAGTACCGCGCTTCATCGGAATTGGAGCAGTAGAAAAATCAAATTTAACTTTTGGAATTTATGTTGACCGAACACCCATATACAGCGGAACGGCCATCAATGCTCTGATGTTCCTGTACGCTGTCTAGTCTATATTTAATATATCCTATACGGTTGAGTCAAACTTATCCTTCCTCCTTGTGGAAGCAGTATTGTTTCACAAAGGGGAATATAAAAAGAAGAAAACTGTACTATCGATAATAGAGAAACTCGATATTTTTTAAATTAATAATTAAAAAAAGTATTACATGTCTATTTAAAAAAAATGACTAGAAGTTGTAAAAATTTAGCATATAAAATGTGTAAAATGTATTTATATAAAATTAATATAATCATTCTATATTTGTTAAGTCTCTAAAATACATAACAACGAAAAATTGAATATATTCTTAATTTATTACATTGAAAAAATTGAAAAGCTAAAAGACATTGAATTTTCGTTAATATTGTAGTATAATTTTTGTTACCATCATATCATACCAGAAGACATCTTTGAAATATAATTTCTATATGCAATTAAATCCAGTATTATTAATATTGAAAAACCCTGCAATATAATAATAGACAAATGACAAAAAAACGTACTTACGTAAACGTAGTAGTAAGTACTTAACGTTTTCAATAAATCTTGTATTTTTTATTATAAAGTCTGTTATTTTGACTATAAAAATGGTATAACGTATTTTTGCTATCAGCAACTCAAGAACCCCTTTTGTATAAAATTATTTTCTACTTTCGCTAGTTTACTAGTAAGTTCGTTAGTTGGATTAATAACAACAACAATTCAACAACTCAAAAAACCATGAAATAAACAGTTAATTAAAATGTTTTGTTTTTACTTTTTGTCGATATCTTGTTGTTGTTATTTTTATGGTAGTATTACAAGTCTGACAAAGTTTTAAAATCGACAAATTAATTTCAGTAATATTCACAATCGCGGATCAAGTATAAACAAGTATTCTGTCTTTAGGCATATTAAATAAGAATATTCTTCAAAAGATTCTCCACTTCGAATTTTTCCATTCTAACTCATTGATTATAATGGAAAACGTTTGAGTAAACTTATAATTTGAAGAAATGACAAACAGATCAGTAGACAATAGTGTCTCTAAGGGGTTACGTTTTTTGGATATGTTTCTACTTCCATTCACCGTTTTTAATCCCATCTATAATACATTAGTAATCTGAATTTACATTCATAATAAGCATCTCAAAATATTCGTACCTACACGGTTTTAGGTAAATTTAATAGCCTATTTGATATAATTTATGATTTGATACGTTTATGATTAAAATAATAATATAATAATAAAATAGCTTCTCTAATATTTGAAAAAATATAATAGCCCTTAATTATAACAAATATTTAACATTTCGCTAACAAAAAACATTTATTTTGTAGAAAAATTAATATATTCGAAATTCTTTTTAAAGGTTTCCGTCTCTTATTATAATAATATATTTAATCTGAAATTAAGATTGGAAACTGTCTTATTTTCAGATTACGTAACCCGCTTTCAATTTCAGATCAGGATAATTTGAAATTGTTGCATCGCGGTTTCAGATCAAACTTGATCTGAAATTCAGATTTTCTTTTTGTAGTGAAAACAAACAGCATGGATTAAAGCGGGAGAGTAACAGCTACAAGATACATAGAGTAAAATAAATGGTGATGGATAAACTGTAGAAATGAATAAGAAAATATCTCGAAATCTTGAAAACCAAAGAGTGGTAGGATAAAGCAAATCGATGACTATAAAAACTAAACATGCATTATAACTGAGAAAAAAAGTTGCTTAAAACAACGAAACAACATGGATCAGAGCGGGAGATTAACAGCTACAAGATATATAGCGTAAAATAAGTGTTGGTAGATAAACTGTAGAGATAATTAAAAAAAAATATCTCGAAATCTAGTGTGGATTTATTATCATAATATATAGGATAATATATAGGATATGTGATAACACCTAGGATTATATAAAATTCATCAGGTGAATAACCATTATAAGAAAATCAGAACATCATTTTTAAGTTGTTTTTAATTTAAAAGTTTTAAATTACTATGGAGGTAATGTCTGCTAAAATGTTTTTATAAAATAACTTATAATAGACGGAAATATTTTCTTTTGTTATTGTAGTTTGTCAATTCTTTTTTAGTGTTCGTGACTACAAAATAAACAGTATGAGTCATTTAGTTGATAAAATATATGCATCATATATTTAAGAGCTTAAGTCCACGTCTATGATATTGAATATGTTTGACAATAGCTTATATCTAAGAAACTAATAACGAAAGTTTTTTGAAAAAATTTGTAATAATTGATAACGTTGTTCGACTTCCAATCTTTCCTATCTCTACCCTTATTCTAGTTCACTACTAATAAATTGCAAATAATTATTATCATAAAATGGAATAGTATAAAAACCTTTTGGTATATAATAATAACAATTTTCATAAATGTGATACACATTACTATCGGATTTTAAGGATGCCGTTTACCTAAAAAGTGTCAAAAATACAAAAAAATCATTTTTCCAATTTTCATATATTGTCATACTACATACAGATAAGTATAACAATATGCCCCTAGAATAGCATAACAAATTTTTTATTTGAATTATACAACATTTTTAAAGATTAACAGAATTTTGTTGAAAATCGATATTGTTGAATTCTCATTTCCACCAGAGAGCAATATATTCATTCAGTTTATTAAAAACAAGATGCCCAAGGTTGAAGAACGTAAAACGGTTAAATAATAGTTCACTAAATCGAAATTAAACTACCAAAAAAAATTGATACCTGTAAATATAATTTTTTACTCCAGTTTAATAAAACGTTGATTATCTCAGAATTAAGAATTCGATTATTTTTCAGATTCAAAATAGGATTGGCGATGAAGCTTTTAACGGATCAACTTGAAATTCCGTATAGTTTTTCTTGTAAGTAAGAAAAATACGCAAGCTTTTGAAAAATTACAAAAGTTTACATGGTCAAACCTACAATTATTAAAAGAGGATCTAAAATATTGATTTGTCATGGACTTGTTTGGTCTAACAGGTGCAGTTTTTTTATTTTAAGTTTAATAAAAATCCATACGTATTTTTCTTCATTTTGTTTCTCCGAATATATATACCTCAGAACTTTTAACCAAAATCAATATTACATCTCCAATCACATTTTCAAACTGGCTATTTCTTAATCTAATTTTAAGCATTTTTTGGATTTATTCAAGAATATAGAGGAAATAGAAAGAAAAATTAAAGAAAAAAATAATTTCTCACTAATTCTCCCACTAGAAATGTGAAGCGACAACCATATCGATCCTTTATCGATGGGAAGAGAGAGAAATTCCAAGTAGAAAGAATTTTGTGTTCGTAAATCAACTGCTTATAACCCAATTTAATAAAACTATATAACGATCGTTAACTGCATTTAATAACAACATTTTTTGTTAATTTCGTTATTTTATGCATAAAATAACAATAGTATATTATGACACTGTTGTGGGAGATGGTTTTCTACCTTGCTCGAGGGTTTTCGCACGAGCGAAGCGAGTGAGAAAATCGAGCAAGGTAGAAAAACACCTCCCACAACAGTCTCATACGATATTTTATAGCACAACAACCTCAAAATCGACAATAAAGTTGGCATTTTGAGGTTAGTGTGCTATAAAAGTATTTTGTTAATTTCGTTATTTTATGCAGAAAAAAACTGACAAAAGTGTTGTGTTTTGGTATTATGAAAATAACAAGAATAATACTTTTATTGTTTTCGTTATTTTTTATATATGAGCCGTTCTGCGGAAAAACACCCTAATTCGACTTAGGTATTGGTACACAAATTTGATTCTAAGTTTCGAGAATCTCTTTAGTGACATTTTACGTGCTACATTCTGGACTTTCCACAGTAGATTGGAACATTGTGTCATATAGAAATAATCTATCAGCATAAAAGTTAATTCGGCATTGTAAAATTACTTTTTCAATTAAACAAACCTGATCAGACTTAGGGGTTTCTTCGGGCGATCCACTAATATAGCATTGCTGACTACTATAAAGTTAGAAATAATGTTGTTAGCCTTATAGAAAATAGTCTATTTCATAATTTTATGAGTATTTGCGTATGTGAGTGTGTGTATGTGGGCATGTGTGTGCGTGTGTGTGTGCGTGTGCATGTGCATGTATGTGTGTGAGTATATATATTTGTATGGGCTCGTATGTGTCTTCTTCAATGCCTATTTTTGATGCTCATGGATAAAAATTTGGGTAGAACTTTTAGAAACAATATTCAACCCGGAACCATTTGATAAAACATTTATTCGTAGATACTGTCGAAAAAAGATAATAAAATATTTTGAAATTGAATCACAAAAGTACGTACCTATTACTGACTATTTCGAAAAATGGTAGTTACTGCTTGTCTTATTTTGTATGTATGGAGATCGTTTGGGAAGAAGAATGATCTCAAATTCCAATTTTGCAAGTAATTTTAATCGCACTGTAGAAATACACAAAATTTAATGTTGTAACATTATAAAATTATTCATCTGATTTGCTCTCCTACTCGTCATCTGGCTCACCGCCTGTTACCTTTTCATGTTTTTTGAATAAATGATGAAAAAAATGTTTGCAATTTGGTTCCATGAACCGCAATAGAGATTCAAAATCTATTTTCTTAGCATCCTTGATACCAATAGGTGTTACTTCTTTCAGAGCCAATTTTTTATAATCACGAATAACAGCATTGGGAATAAACACCGTGAACTCTTGGGGAGTTCCGTTGTATTCAGTAAATGCAGAAAGAGTACGTTTTGGCTTGAATTCTAATTTCACGTATTTCTGGATTGAAAATAAACAACCTTTCGACTTCGGTGTTTTAACATTGGGTCTAATGCATTATCCCATTCTTCCATTAAGTCAGTGCTCATTTCTACTTTAAATGGCATCGGGTTCTCTATTGCTCTTCTCATAATTTTCAGGTATTCTTTCGTCGTTTCAACTACTTCGCACCTTTTCAGAATACTTCCATACAGCTCAAAATTTCTGTTACATTGTCAGTAACTATGCGCTTTTACTGGAGAAATGTGGCTATCATTGTTTTGTTTTTATTCTGACCGCCACATGAATCAGATAAGAGCACAATAGTCATAGTTTTCGGTTTAGTTTTAAATTTCTCGCAGATTGAATTGTAAAGAAAACTATATACGGAATTCGCATTCTTACCGCTATCGCATTCTACAAAACAAAAAAATTTACTTTCATCGTCGTTAAAATAGTGTAGGTATGTTAAAAATATAAAGCGACAATTGCCGACATAGTACTGTGAATTCACATTTAACTTTGGAAGTGCTTGATTTTATGCGTAATAAAATTCCAAGACTAAAGTATTTTGTCCTCATTTTTGCAAATTTTCGTTGTGAATTTATTCCGTAATTCCTTGTATTTTTCAAATTTTATTTTATGAACTCGAAATGCTTCTTTACATACATGATTCGGATCAGCGGAAAGTTTAAGTTGGCTCTCCGGAGACTTTTTGAAAAATATTTTTAATGCTTGAAAAGTTGGTTTAACTCTTCCTTAACAAGTAGAAAGAGCAATATAATGATATTTTACATTTTAAGTTAAAAAATTTCACAGTTTAGTCAAAGCTAATTATTGCAATTTCAAGTTACTTCGCTTAATTTCGATCATTTAAAGGCTGTGAAAATTAAGTAAAAAAAAGTACTTTCTTGTTTTTTAGGTTAAAAATTTTTCTTTTAAAAGCTTTTTATTTATTTTTATAAATATAATAAAGATTGGTAAATTTTTAGTATTGTATTATAAAATACAGCTATATTTTTCATTATTTTTCATCAATTGCTGTTTTCTCATGATTTCAGTTTTCAATCTTCAAAATGTTGTTGACGCATACCGAAATAATCAATCTTGATTAAATTTTTTGAACACGGTCTTTGAAGCATTATCAACGTTAGTTAGCTAAAATATTTTGTAAATATCCATGACAAAGCTAATATTAAATGATTCTATTAACAAATTTGCACTGTTTTTAACAATTTTTAATCAATAAATACTTATTATTTTTAAGAAAGACATAGTTGAGTAAAAATTAGTAGTTTCAGCTAACTTATTTTTATTTTATTGTAAAAACACTATTAAATTTTTTGGTTCATTTATGAAAATGTCATTGTGGTGTGGGCAGGCAACTTTTACTGTACAGACTAATTTTAATTGAAAGTAAACCTATTATTCTCAATAACTTCAATATTATTCGATAAATGTTTTTTAAAATGTATGTATGAAATGATAATATCATTATAAACATGCCATGTAATAGTTCATTATGTAACAAGGGCAAAAATTCAAATATTCTTCCCGCGAGTGAGTTTACTGCCAGAGCGAACGAAGCGAAGTGAGTCTAGTATCACCCGAGGGAAAAATCAACTTTTTTCTCGAGTTACATATAATACTTTATGCCCATCTGAACTGTGGCCACTTTTTGACTTGGAAAGCGGGACTAATGGACTGTTAAAAGACAATATTGTTAAAAGACAATCGAAAATCACGGTTATTGATACACAGAGAGAATTTTCTAATAAAAATTATAACGAATTTCAGGGTAAAAATTACTGTAAATAACTATAAAGCTGGGACACTCCTACTTTCTGGCACTTTTTACTGATATTTTACTATAAAAATTACCTCATTGACTACAAATTTTACTGCACAGACTATAAATTTTACCGCACTGAATGGGAAAATTTGCCTGATTTGAGAAAAAGAAGACAGCTGATAAAGAAAACAACTGAGCGTGTACACATTTTAGGTTAACTCAAATATAAATGTGTATAATGTACTTATTTAAGTATTAATGATACTGTTACAACAATTGGAAGAAAGTCCAGATTTTTAAAAAATATTTCGTACAAATTTTACCACAAATTTTGGTTTTCTCTAAGATTTATACAGGGAACTTTTACTCTACGGCAGGCAAATTTTACCCTTCAGTAGGGTAAAATTTATCGTAAATATCAATAAAAACTGCCGGAAAGTTATAGTGTCCCAGCTTTATAGTCATTCACGGTAATTTTTACTGCGAATTTCGTCATAATTTTTATTAGAAAATTCTCTCCGTGTAGAACTTGATGAAATAAAGGAATTTGAGCTAGTTTTTAGTAAAAATCACTTTTTTCCCGCATGGCCGGGAAAAAATTACTTTTTCCCGGATGTGTGTTTATTAAAAAGTGTAATTTTGGTCTCGCTTTTCAGGGAAGAAAGTGGCCATTTTCGTTCAGATGGGCATAAATATTATTTTGTTAGCATTAATGCTACGGAAGTTTGATTTCTTACCGGGAAGCCCCCTTAACTGTTGACTCGGTGCAAAAGTCGCAAACATCAGTTCTACGTTGTCGAATCGAATAATCACTTTTTGTTTAAAATACTTATGATAAGATTGATAACCTAATTAAAGTGCTTGGCCCGTGTTTGGTTTATAATAGTCTACAAATAACGAGTGTAATATTTTGACCGTTAAATTGAGATTAGTAAAATATTTTCTCTCAGTCTTTTGACCATTGTAATGAGACGTCTTGCGAGAAATTGATGTCCATTGCTGCTTTATCATACCCCACACTTCATTTGGTAATTTTTTAGGGTTAGGATCTTTTCCACAGCAACTACCATTCTTATCAAGGTTCATAATATGATTATTTCATAATTATTATGTTAATTTATAGCGCATTTAGGAAACAGTAATAAAAAAATACCTGTTTTTGCAAATCTGAGTACTGTTCTTATTCTGTCTTGGGAAGTTTGATATCAGCTCCTTATCAGACCAAAATATTTTAAAAATCTTTTTGTTGCTCTCGATCAAATTGTAAAAAGCAGTTTTTATTGCAACAATTAGTGATCTGATAGAATTTTTTAATGCTACACAATTTTTTTAAGTTCTTTTTGTAAACGAAACACGATTTTAAATTTTGAATATGCATCTTATATGTTCACAATTTGTGGATACCATAACTTATAAACGCATTTGTACATTTTATTAAAATGTAGGTTTATGAGAAATAAATCACCATAGAACTGATTAAATTTCTGAGCCAATAATTCACTATTTTTATTTACTTTAAGAGCGTAGCATTGTCCGTAACATTCTTTATAACATTGTCGATTATTCCTAAAACAACTTTTATTAATATAAAAATTCCATAAATGTTCGTGCATTAAATCTCTTTGCAAAAGCATTGTGCTAAAGCAGTTAGCAGCGGTTTTTTGATTTGCTGGCGTAAACGATTGCGGTTCACTCGAAAATCTGAAAAAAATATCCTTGTTCTTCCAAATGCTTTTCTGCTGGATCGGTGATATTATTTGTAATGTATCAAGAAATTCAGAACATTCCTGATCCATGTCCATATACATACGCACGCACGTACACACACACGCATCCATACAGACATTTTCTACAATTAGTGTATTTTGATTTCGTCTCATAACATATTTATAACATGTTTTTAGAAAAACTTTTTTTTACTATTACAAAGCTTCCTCTTGTAGGCAGCAAAGCATGTATACGAATATACGATTATTTGAAAGTACACACATTTAATATGTATTATATTTATATGTATTCGAACTCTTTTTATTTTATGATCTGTATATTACTAAAATTCTGTACTTTGCTAATGCGAAATTTTCGTTTCAAACAATTTTACGTCGATTATTTGATTGATCTATGAAATGATATTTTGAATAAATTGTTAAAGCTAAAATGAACAGTCAAAACATATTACATTGAATTAAAGAAAAATCGTTTTTTGAAGCAAAGATAACCTGAATCATCTATACATGCCCCCCCCCCCCCTCCCATACACACATACACACATGCACAAACAAACAAACAAACAAACATACACACACACGCACGCACTTTGTTGTGAAACAAAATAGTTTGCCAGTTCAAGTTGTCGTCAACCAATAAATCTGATCGTTAAATATTTAGTACTTCAATAATATAAAATAAAACACGTAATGTACACGTCGATTGTCTCTTGCAAACGCCTACAAATATAGTTAGTCCACCTGGTACATTTGACATAGTATTAACAAAAGATTGGAACAAATTAGCTGAAATTTGGTAAGATTATCTATATAATTATATAGTATATTATATAGTTATTATATTATGTTATATATATATATATATATATATATATATATATATATATATATATATATATATATATATATATATATATATATATATATATATGTATAATATTTAAAAAAAAAATATTAGAAATGTATTTTGAGGTATTCGGAAATAATGTACACTATTTTTAGAAAAGTGCTGCATGAATGTGCATGCAGTGAATTTACCCCTATATCTTAGAAACTGCTTAATCGATTTTGAGTTTATAAGACTTATTATTGTTTCTTTTTTATCCTTTTTTTCGCTCTTTAGAATCCTACCCACATTTTCCAATCTGTTGGTTATATTAATTACCAAACCCATAATTTTATGTAGTTCTAAGATATTAATAGGACCTAATCATCTGAAAAGTGCAAATAAATTGGTTATATATATATCTATAAATATATATATGTGTATATATATATATATATATATATATATATATATATATATATATATATATATATATATATATATATATATATATATATATATATATATATATATATCTTAGGTAAGGGTAATTTATCTTATATTAACAATTTTTTTGGTAAATTTGAAGATTTTCTCAAAATACACGGATAGAATTAAAATAAAAGAATGGCTGTTTCAGACATACCAATATAACCTCTCAAATAAATGGTTGTAAATCCTTTAAAAAAATGGAGTTGCTCCTTCTTTTTATAATAGATGCTACTTCTTTTCTGGAAGTTAAATTAACTTAACCTCGAAATCCAGAATTTCAACGTGCGTTTCAGTGGATTCAACTTTTTATTTCTCTGCGTGTATAACGAAATAGTATATTTATGTACCAAGGGCGAAAAGAGGGTCTTTTCTTTTCTTTGAGTATCATGAGCCGGATACAAGTAATGTACCATATTTTTTGTAACAAAAGTTTGGATTATGCGTTTTACTTATACCCATAGAGCGATACTAAAGTGTGCCGTTTTTCGACACGGCATGCTCCCTCAACAAAAATTTAATTTTTTGAAAAAATACACATGAGTATCGATTCTTCTTTTCAGAATCACTTTATTTTTACCAAATGAAAACCAGAACAATCAAAACTTGAATGAAGTCGGAAATAAAATAAAAACATTTTCTGAAATTAAATATTTTTGTTTTTCTTCAAAAAGTACAACAAAAATGGAACTACACTTTCAAGACTACTGCTAAAGGTCGACTGACGGTGGGTCGCTTCAAAAACCAAATCACCGGACTGTTTTGGGACCCCTAGCACGCCTCTTTAATATTATGTTTTTATTATGCTTTCTATGTTGTCTCATTATTTCGCATATATGGAAATTTACGAAAATCGGAAAGATTCAACGTGAATTAAAGACATAAAATAAACTTTAAATGTATTTTATTTCTTGCACTACATATAAAAATTATAATAATAAATCATGAAAATTAATATTCAACATAATATTATGTTTTTAATATGCTTATTATGTTGATTTATCATTTTGAATATCTGGGTATTTTCAAAAATGAGAAAGATTCCACGTAAATTAAAGATATAAAATAAACTTTAAATTCATTTTATTTGTTGCATTGGAGATAATAATAATGATAATAAATCATAATAACTATTAATAAACGTAACATTATGTTTATATATGCTTTCTATATTATCCGATTATTTCGTATATATGGAAATTTACGAACATCGAAAAGATTCAACGTCTATTCAAGACATAAAATAAACTTTGAATGTATTTTATACCTTGCATTGTAGGTATAATGATAATCATAATAAATTATACTAATTATTAATAATCAAATGATAATAATAAATCATGAAAATTAATATTAAACATAATATTAGGTTTTTAATATATTTTTTATGTTGATTTATCATCTCGTAAAACTCGGTATTTTCGAAAATCGGAAAGATTCAATGTGAATTAAAGTCATAAAATGAATGTAAAATGTATATTATTTCTTGGATTAAAGATAATAATGATAATTATAAATTTATCTAATCAATAGTAAACGTAATACATACATACATATATAGATAGATACAATGGGTCAATAGAAGAGATTTTTAAAAAAAAGTTGCGCAGGGGGTTCTCGAAAATTTTTGCCATTTTTTATATAAAAGTAGGGTGGACGTACCGTTTCTGGACACCTTAAGCTTTTTATCTTAAGTCAAACGCCACCTTTTTAAAATTTGCAACAGGCGAATTAAAGGTTTTTTTTTAAGACGAAAGAAATTAAATGATGCAGAATTGATGAGACTGAAATTTGTAGAAATGGCAAATGTTTGAACATAACCTAAAAATTAGAAGAATGCGCATTCTCATTGGAGCATACTAAAATGAGCCTTTAAGTATTTAAATACCGGACAAATTTTTGTCTAAAAATTGGCCAAAAGGCGAAAAAATCATTATGTGAAACGTTAAACATCGTTGCGATTGAAGTTCTATGGAATTTTTTTAAAATATCATGTATTGGCAAAATTCAAAAATTCAAAAAATTCTATGGGTATTATAGTGAATAAGGAGGGCTGAATATTTTTTGGGGGCTTCTTTCAACATGTACTTTTATATAAAAAAATGACGAAAATTTTCGAGAACCTCCTGCGCAGCTTTTCTTAACAATCCGCTGATTTGACCCATATGTATTGCAGAAAGATACTTTGTATGCAATGAATTCTTTATGTTAACAGATTTCTATCATTTTTAAATTTATTTATAGTCTCGAATAGAGTATTGTGTACCATGTGAGAAAAGTAGACTTTCTTCGCTCGCGTGTGAGGATCGTCCATAGCTCGCAATACGCACTCGGCTTCGGCTCGTGCTTGCTCGCCTTCGACTCGTATTGCAAACACACAAGGGCGAGAAAGACCTCTCCCCCATGATGCACACCGTATTTTTTTTTCAAGTATTGATAACGTGTTCTTTTTTCATGCCTATGAAGCAAAACTAAATTTGGCCGTTCTTCGATACAGTGTAAACACAAGCTTGTTAGACTGTAAAATCAGCCTACTAGAGTGTTTAGCCCCCCTACAAATGTGGTATCATCCGGATGATACATGATGTTTAGGGATTCCTAAACCAACTTAGAGCAGATTTTCGAAAATTTACTTTACCGCCCGCAATAGGATTTGGAAGCCGGCGTAAAGTAAATTTTTTCCCGCTGAACTTTTTATTCGCCCACCCATCGGAAAACGGCCACTTTAGTCTCGATATATGGGCATGAAAAAACGCGTTTTCGTGCAAGTGTGACAAAATAGTATATTATGTACCACGGGCGTAAAGTGGGCTTTTTTAGACTGAGTACTGCAAGCAAACGAGACCAATGACCCTTGGTACACACTACATTTCAACTTAATACTCAACATAGTAAATCATCAAAACTACTTATTTGCCCACTGCAGACTTTTAGGCACTTTAGGCTCACTTTTTAGGTCTGACAAACCGCGAAAATCATGCGTGTGTTACAAAAAATGATTTTTTGTAACACACGCATGATTTTCACGTTTCTTTGACCTCAAAACCGGGTCTAACGTGACCGTTTTCTGACCAGCTAGCGTAAAGTATTCATTTTACGCCCGCTGCTCATTGTATACGGTTATAAAATGACTACGTTACGCCCTAGGACATAAAGTGTACATTACGCCCGCTGCTAGTTTTAATTTACAGCCCTTCGTTCCGCCAATAGAAATGAGAATAAAACTGACCTAAACTTGGTTTGTGAAAATCAATACATAGGTTACAAAAAATATAGTGTGCACCACGGACGAAAGGTCCTTTTTGACCTCGTGTGTTTGCAGTATGAGTCATAGGCGAGCTAGCACGAGCCGAAGGCAAGTCAAAAATGGTCACAGTCGGTTAAAAAAGGCCCGCTTCTCGCCCTTGGTAGACAATGTACTATTTGCTTCCTCCCAGAGGACATTAGGCAGTAGTAACAAAAATACATTTTCTAAAAATAGTGTACATTGATTCCTAATGTCTCATTTTATTTATTCAAATATATCAGTTTTTTTACAATTACAAAGCTTCCACTATGAGGAAGCAAAAAACATAGTTATAGTTCGAATTACTATTTAATTATAGATTTAAAAACATGTCAGAGGAAGCTAAGTTTTAATGCAACGGTAGCGCTTTTTATTTGCTCATTTTCCAAAATGAGAACATTCTTTTTTTTATAAAAGTTTTATAAAACTAAATACTTTTTACATATTTTACAGATTTCATGGCAATTGGTCTATACTATAATTACTGAAAAGTAAGTATTAAAACTTATAAAAGTTTTTTAATATTTTATACAAAATATGTATATTGTCGCTTCTACACCTAAGATTGAAAAGTAAACGTTATTCAATTAAGCATTAATGAAAGTTATCAAAGTTTACTAAAGTTTGGTGTAAAGTCAGCATATTTATGAAAGGCAGTTTATACATATTTTAATATTCTGCAATTAAAAACAATGTGCGTTTAGTAAATATTTTAATTGCCTTAAATAAACATGCAAACAGTTAATTAGTGTATTTTATAGTGTATATTACGGTACACTATGGATGTATAGATGCCATTCGTTTGATCTTTATAAAAACCTAATTCTTAGTTGTAGAAAAGGCATAAAAATTATATTTAAGTAAAAATTACAAATAAAAATAATAATTAATGTAATTTTCTGCTGTATTATGTATGTATATAAAAGTTATTTTAATACATATAATAATATTTGAGATAGTCTTATTTTGAAATATGTAATTTTAATATGAATCTTGTTTTCACAATTTAATTATTTCTAATTTTTGTTTAGTGTATAGATTCTGGTCTGCTGTAATATTTTACGTATTATTAATTTTCTCTTATGGCGATTCAAGATATCAGGGTAACTATTTCTATTTGCGTTAATTTATATACTTTACACAATTGGCATTCTCTAAAAATTTTAAAAGAGAAACATTTCAATCAAATTTAGTAATATGGTTCTTTTAAAAAATATATATACTTATAATTTAAAAAATAAAGTTGAGCTCTACTGATTTTCATAAATCTTTTAATTTAATTTTTTATGAAAAAAGAAATTAATATTGATATTGGCTATCAAAAAAAGAAAACTGTTCACTAACTTAAAGCCCCTCTAGTGCAGTGGTTCTATTATATAGTCCAGTCGAATTAGACAATCGACGTAAAAATAATATTAGTTAAAAGTTTTCATAGAATATCATCAAAAGGTAATATTAACCATATGCAGGAGTTGTAACGATTTTGGATGTAAAGCAGCTGCATAAATTGCAAATAAGTGGTAAAAGGGTCGATTTCTTAATATTTCGCACCTTATCTAGAAAAGTTAAAGTCGGAAAGAAAATCGTCGAAGAAGATAGTCGAAAACCACGGAAAATCGTTTCTTCGTTATTTATTTTTAATTTATTCAAAATCAGAGGCATTGAGTCGAAACTACTGTGATAAGTAGATTTTATAATGTAGAAATCATGTGATTTTTTTCAGATTGATCAATTAATAATATTTGGATATAATCAATTTTTAATTAAAAATATTTTTTTTCGCTAAATAAATTATAGTAACTTTTTTAAGTTATAAAATCATA
Organism: Gastracanthus pulcherrimus; assembly: GCA_949152435.1. Classification (NCBI taxonomy): domain Eukaryota; kingdom Metazoa; phylum Arthropoda; class Insecta; order Hymenoptera; family Pteromalidae; genus Gastracanthus; species Gastracanthus pulcherrimus. The sequence continues at coordinate 178,332,702 of OX424575.1, read as the reverse complement.
TGGACTCATAAAAACCTGGAATTTTTAAAATTAAGGAGCCCTATGGTGTTTTTTAAAATATAGGTAAAAAAAGTTAATAAACAAATGCAATAAGTAAAAAAAAATATCAATAAACAATAGCATAATTCAATTTGATTGTTCTTGTACGACCTAGTGAACGACATCATAAGAGTGAAAGTTAGCGCGGCACGGGTCAGCAGCACTAGCCTCAGAACGGTACCTCAATTTAAAAAAAAAAACGTTGATCCAGTAGTTTTCGCGATACAGCTCAATACAGATACATGATTCATTTTTTACAGCAAACACCCGAGGGAATAGTCGACTTTATTCGCGTGTTGCATATAGGGTAACACCCCCGATTACTGACACTCTTGACAATATTATATAAATTTATTGTTTTCTTGACCTTGAATGATGGAGTTTCTTCTTTTATATCATTGTTTAATACCTTAAGAGGAGACCGCTATTTTATTAAGGGATCGGTAGCTTTAAAACGTAGATTTATCAGAAAAATAAAAATTCTTTTTAAGAAAGAAAATTTTCTGCCTTAATATGTTAATCGTAATAGAGATATTAATATACATTATATTTTTAAGGTGGTGAGATCAATCCCATAAATTATACTGTCATTGATCGTCGATTAGAAGAATTACGAACTGAAATCGAAAAATCGGAATTGGATGGATACATCATAACACCGCACGACGAACACCAGGTTATTTTTATTTACGAATACATCTTCAACTTTTAGTTTTTAGCAATCTGCTTAAATTTTTTAATTCTTCAAAACTGTAATAAACTGCTAATAAGTAGAGCACCTAAAGTCTGCATCAATAGTATTCATGAAACATTGAAAGGGGTTTTCTTAGTACCGACTTTTAGTGTTTTCTAAATAAACTTAGCATATGCAGTTTGATCTAATAGGCTCATGTTCTCTTGACATAACCCATTTTACTCATAACTCGAAATTTTTTAAATTCTACAATGATGTTACCGAAAACAAGCATTCAATCCAATCAAGTTGTAGTATGAAAAGGAAACTCAAAAATTCTACCAAATTTTTGTTCCAGATACTTACTGTTTTTCATAAAAAACCTTATTCCCGACTTAACTTTAATAGCAACTTTATTGACCTAAAAGTGGGACGAAAGTGACATATGATTCTCTCTCATACTTTATTTCCCGCAAATTTACTTTATTCCTGCAAAGAACGATGCCCAATAAATAAACTGTAAATTTTCCTATTAAAAAATTTCTTAATTTTTATATAAACAATGTAAACAATTATTATTTATTTATTTATACATAATTTACAATAAAAAATATTATGTTTCAGAATAACGCTGCAAGTATTGAAGACCGGAGATTAGAATATATTACTGGGTTCAGTGGGTATTATGGAGATGCACTGGTGACAAAAGACAAATCTGTCTTTTGGACTGATGAGAAATATGAAGAGCAAGCCAAATCACAATTAGGTTCTAAGTGGATTGTAATAAGCTCATCGGGTTCTAATGTAATGTATATATATATATATATATATATAACTATTAATCGCTATAGATTATAAATAACTACAATAATTCATTTAAACTTTTCGATTGTTAGCGGTTGTAACGTAATGATTGAATTGGTTTGAATATTGATTAATTTTCTTCATTAAGGGGCACACCACCTCTGAACCCAAAATCAAAACTTATTTGTATGAGTTCATAAAAATTCTTTCTTTCAAAATCAATCAGAATGATTTCATTTTACTATAAGTACTTGATAGTACCTTTAATTTCACCGTAAAAAAAGAACTCAAAATCTTAATCCAGCACGTCACATAAAATCACCATAGCTATTAAGCTCCTAATCCACTGCCGACGAGATTCTAAGTCATCCCGTCGACCAAATTTCTCCAGGTTTGGGGATATTACTTTTCAATACATTAATTCAATATGAATATATGGTAAAATTATATATGTATGGTAAATACATACATATATATGGTAAAATTAATTAATAATATTAAATAATTAATTAAAAAGTCAATAATACGTATGTAACAAATTTTCTACGCAGTAAAAATTAATTTTCTGTATTCATGTCATAACTCGATGACCAATACGAAGGAAAATGCATTTCAATTCGCTACGAAGAGTATCGCGATTCAGCGTTTGCGGCGAAAACTAATGCGATTCGGATGCCTCCGACGAAGATAACGTGATTCAGAGGTTTGCGACGAAGAGTAACGCAATTCAAAGGTTTACGAAAATGATCATAGCACTAGCTAAATACGTAAAATAGATTTTAAATTTATGTGTATCTCTCTAAATATGCGAATACCTAATGATACCAAATTGTTAGTACAAAAATATTGGATAATACAAATTCAAAAGCTATTTTACGTGTTTACGAAATTTGGTTAATTTGAGTTCCTGAATCGCGTAAGTCTGCGCCGCGAAAGTTCAATCGCGATCATCTTCGTCTTAAACTTTGAGACGCGTTTTTCTTCGTATTGGGTGTCGAACTAATGTATTGTAAAGTAATATCCCCAAACCTGAAGAAATTTGATGGACGGGATCACTTGGAATCCTGTGGAAATGGGATTAGGAGCTTAATAACTATGGTAATTTTATATGACGTACTGGATCAAGATTTTGATTTTCTTTACAGTAAAATTAAAGGCATTAGGAAGTATTTATAGTAAAAAAAGTCAAAGTGATTGCTTTTGAAAGGAAGAATTTTTATGGACTCATAAAAATAAGTTTTGTTTTTGGGTTTTTTTAAACGCTCCAATGAAAAACTATTCTTCTTGGTTCAAAAATCATCCACAATTTTTTTAGATGTTTTTAGAAGAAGACAACATTTAGAGGTCACTATCCTGAAGGATAACATCCAAGTTTTTTTACTAATTGAATTTTTAAGGACAAGCAATTTTCTTTTAATTTTGACATGAAGTACTTACCTGTTCTATGTATCATAAAGAATGTATATAAATTTTTTTTTAAATTTACCTTTATTTACATGGTTTTATGAATACTGAAACTTAGTCAAAAAAACGTGATTTTACCATTCTTGTTAACAATGTGGCATCCCTCATACCACCAAACATTAATATTTTCTAAGCTAACTAATTTTAAATGATTCTTTTTGCAGTAAAGTATATGTTACATATTCTTTCGAATTTTTAGAAGTGCATTTAAACGGTTTCTACCTGAAATTGCAATATAACGGTTTTTATTCTATTAAAATCTTAAATATTGCCTTTATTAACAATGATTCTGAACAAACTATACTTTTGAGTAACAAGACATGTTAAAATAATTGAATATTTAACCTTAAACAGATCTACCCCAGGGACAAGTAGTCCAGTCGAATTAGACAAGCGACGTAAAAATTATTAGTTGAAAAGTTTTCATAGAATATCATCAAAAGGGGTATTATACACTATTGACGATATGCTGGAGTGATAACGATTTTGGGTGTAAAACAGCTGAATAAATTGCAAATAAGTGGTAAAATGGTCGATTGTATCACATATCGCGCTTTATCTAGAAACGTTAAAGTCGTAGCGAAACTCATAAATATATTTATTGTAGGTACTAAAAATACCCACAAAATGAGATGTATTACTATAAATTTGGTTAATAACAATAGCTGTAAAAAATCGAATAACACGAAAAATCGTTTTTTCGTTACTTATTTTAAATTTATGCAAAATTAGAGACATGGAGTCGAAACTACTGTGATAAGTAGATCTTATAATATTGAAATCATGTAATTTTTGTCAGATTGATCAATTAATAATATTTGGAGATATTCAATTGTTAATTAAAAAAATTATTTTTTTCGGATGTACTAGTTATCCATTTGACGGTCTCTAACAAAGTTACCCAAGAAATCATAGTAACTTTTTGAGTTAAAAAATTATATGGACCCATAAAAACCCATAAAAGGGATATTTTCAATACCTACAAGAAACATATTTATGATTTTCGCTTCGGCTTTAACGTTTCTAGATAATACGCGGAATATTATAAAATCGACCATTTTACCACTTATTTTCAATTTATTCTGCTGCTTTATACCCAAAATCGTTACCACTTCAGCATATCGTTAATACTACCCTTTTTGATGATATTCTATTAAAACTTTTCAACTAACATTTTTTTATATTTTTACGCCATTGGTATCTAATTCGACTGGACTAAAGCGTCTTTTATTATAATAATGTTATTATATACATTATATACTTTCAAGATAACCACCCAAGAGCTATTAATATTTGTTACGTATGCTTGTTAGAATATTATTGGGATGTTGAATAAGTTCTCGCTGTTTTCCAACAGATGTTGTTACTAGCACTGCGTGCATATAGTTGAAGGTGGTAGGCGAATGTAACACAACTATATAGAAGTACTATAAGCGAGCTTGAAATTCAGTACATGTCATTTCGCCGAAGTGTAAAAAAAAATCTGCAGATGAAGCACACAGAATTCATGTTGAGACTTACGGTAACCATGCTCTATTGGAAACAACATGCAGAGATTGGTTTAGACGCTTCAAAAATAATGATTTTGATATTAATATTAAAATATGTGCACGCTGTGGTGCACCGAAAAAGTTTGAAGACGAAGAATTGGAGGCATTATTTTGTGAAGGCTCTTGTCAGGCGCTAGCTGAACTTGCAGAGTCACTAGGAGTTGATCACACAACAGTTTCGAAGCGTTTGAAAGCATTAGGTATGATTCAGAAGCAAGGACACTGGGTGCCGTACGAGTTGAAGCTGAGAGACGTCGAACGGCGTCTTTTCACATGTGAACAGCTGCTTCAACGGCATAAAAGGAAAGGTTTCTTGCATCGTATTGTGACGGGCGATGAAAAATGGATACACTACGATAACCCTAAGCGTAGAAAATCGTGGGGAAAACCCGACCATGTATTAACATCGTCGGCAAAGTCGAGTATCCATGCTTCTGCTCTGAATTTGATGGGATCAGCTGGGTGTAGTTTATTATGAGCTGCTCAAACCGGATGAAACTATCACCGGAGATGGCTATCGACTACAATTGATGCGTTTGAGCCAAGCATTGAAGGAAAAATGGCCGCTATACGTGGAGAGATACGACAAAGTGATTTTGCAGCATGATAATGCTCGGCCGCATGTTGCAAAACCGGTGAAAACCTACTTGGAAACGCTTAAGTGGGAAGTCCTACCCACCCGCCGTATTCACTAGGCATTGCCCCTTCTGATTATCACCTGTTCCGATCGGTGGCGCATGGCCTGGTTGAGCAGCACTTTCATGCTTATGAAGATGCCAAAAAATGGGTCGACTCTTGGATAGCCTCAAAAGAGGTGTCGTTTTACCGACGTGGAATTCAAATGCTGTCAGAAAGAACTTATTCAACATCCCAATATATATTTTGAATAATTAAGTTAGAATAAATTAGACTACAGCAACATAACAAGAATTATTGTATTTGAAAAAAAAACTCAATTGTTATACAATCCATTTACAATAGTTTTTTTGACGCACAAGGAAATAATTAATCTTTTGCGCATGAACATAGATCGTATAAATAACATAAACAATATTCTAAATAAAATTTTGATATTTAAAATAAGATTTTAGATTGTAATTGTGTTCAACATAAAAATGTCATAATAACTATCCCTGAATTTAACTTTGAATATTGTTTACGTTGATTGGAAATTGGAAAAATGCAATAAATCCTGTCTTCTGCGCAAAGTCAGATAATATCCAATCGACTGTCATTTTTACTTATATTCCGTACTATTCTTATTCTAAAATCAATCAAAGGTGGTAAAAACTTATTTCAATCTTCAAAGTCATTTCATTCTTAAAAGTAAATTTAATCATATATTATATTATGTTATTTAATCATAAGCGCATGATTTTGACGCCATTTAATTATCAAATATTTGAGTTTTACTTAGAATATTATTTACGTTGATTGACAATACGTTAAACTAGAATAAATACAAAGTAAGGTCACTTTTCATATATTCTACATTTTTCTTATATTAAAAACAATCTAAAAACTTTGTTAATTTTTAACTTTTTTTTAATCTGCACCGTTGGCTTGAGTGCACAGAGAATCTAATTGCACTTGCATCTAATTGCAAGAAAACATTTTTTTAATGAACAATGTTTATTTGCAGAATGCAACACTAGCTCAGTGGCTAATAAATGAATTTAAAGGAGTTGATCGTGTTAGCATTGGAGCTGATCCTAAACTAGTACCTGCATTCGTTTGGCTTTCATGGAACAGAGAACTAGGTAATTACAATGCTATTAACGCCATTATTTCAATTATATCATGTTCCTATTTTTTATCTCTGTAAAATTAAAAGCGAGAAATTATTGGCTAAAATAGCCCTTCTTGAGATTTCTGAGTAAGCTCTTCAAGCGTAAATTGAGATAGTCTCTTTTTCTTTCCATTAATTATGATATTATTACAGTGGTCAAATAGTAAAGGTTAGCAGTAATAGAGTCCATAGGGCCACACCTATCACATAGTCTCTACTTCATCATCACCATAGCTACCATAACTAGTAGTTGGGACTAGCTGTCCGGAGCTGTGTAGTCTATAACATTGTATAGTCTTTTTAACATAGTCACGCTATCTCTCTCTATCGTTTGCAAGTTGCAACCTATCTTCCTCATAACATCCTATTTCCCGCAGGTCAATTTTAATATTGTCCTCCTACCTTGGTCTCGGTCTCCCTGGAGGCCTTGCGCCTGTCGTCTTCCCTACAAGTACTCTTAGTGCTGTTCTTTCACTTCCCATCATAGCTACGTAACCAGCCCATTCTAGTTATTGAATCACTCTAATAATGCTCGGCTTTAACTCATGTATTTCCTGATTATATAAATTCTCCATTCTCTAGTAGTCTCATCTATTTTACCCCCGGGTACCTATTTAAGGACTCTATTCTCAAACACTCTCAATCTATTTTTTACAACACGTACATGAAATATGCCCTTTTTCATGCCTGTAAAGTGTATTGAAGTTAAGTACCAATGAATTGCAACAGTATTTTAACTAGTAAACGAGCCCTAATCTTGACTATAATAAGAAAATGGTCGGAATTGCAAACTGCTTCACGGTAAGTTTGGAGTTAAGTTAGCCTGTCAACTTTGATCGATTAAAACATTGTCTATTTGGTTAAGCATATGTCCACCTGGTGTTCTCCATGATACTTTGTGTCGATTACATTTCGATTAAAAATCGATTATATAGTTATATATAAAATCTTCACTATTCATGAATTTCAAATTGTATATAGTTATATATGCTTATGAACAACTGTATATTATTATTGTATATATATATTCAAATACAATTGTATATAATTAAAATCGATATATAACTGTATACAACTATATATAAGCATATATAGTCATATATCATCATATATGATTGTTATATATAACCATATATAATAATGTATATAATCATTTTTACTTGGGTGACTACGCGCACGCGCATAAATCACAACCGCAAAACTTGAGTACCTCTTTATTACTGAATATCATTTAATAAACACTGCAAGGCAAGAAAAAAAATGAAATCGAAGCATATGCGTAGCTCAGGGGCTCCAACGATGCCTTCAATTTATATTAGAAGTTTAACTTGCATAACTCATTTAATTTTCTTAAGCTATAACTCCTAACTCCTATATACATATTTAAGTATAAATTTATTTCTTAATTATCTTAACTGTAATTTTTTTTAAATTCCTATATTAATTCTACTGTAACTACCATTTTTCTATCCTATGTAATATTCTAAGTATAATCTTTAGCTCTTATAAATCTAATACCTTAATAATACCTTTGCCCCTGGTAGAAACGTTCCCCATATGTTCGCCAGATTTTACTCTATTTTATAGGGAATGGCCAATTTCTGCTTAAAAGTCTGGCCAGAAACCCCGCTACCTGTCGACGTTTTCTCGTCAGAAACCTGACCAATTTATGGTTAATGAATAAATAAATAAAAAATAACGTTTAACGAATTTTTATAAGTTAATAATGATTATTATGTCATGGATTTAATAGCTTATTGTTAATAGAATGCTAAGATATATTTGGGATAGATTCGAAATAAAAACTAAAAACTTATTTCATTAAAAGTTTTTTTAAGGTTAGAGTTTTATAATTAAATAAGACATAAAAAAATCAAATAAACAATCGAATAAAAATTTGCATGCTGTTTTAACGCAGAAGTACTATAATGGGATTTACATTTTCAATAATTTTTTAGGGTTATGTAAGCTATTTAGATTTTCTATAAATTTCTGGTCAGATGCTGGTTTATTTCTGGCGAACTATTAGGAAACGGATCTGCCCAATAGATCGTGAACCGACCATCTAATATGCTCAATTTTCTACCAGGGGCGCTGAATTTTTAATCGCAATTTTTAAACTGCGTTTTTTTCTATTCCTAAAATGCAGTGTTTTAAACTGCAATTTCTATCTAAATTTCAGTTTTTAAACGACAATTTTTATGTAAATTGCAATTGTATATTTCAATATTGATAGTTACTTAAATTCATACTCTCCGCGCTAATTTATATTTATTATTGTTTTCTGTCAATATAAAATAAAATATATTTTCTCGCTTTTCTCTAATCACTATCCTGATTTTAGAAAGTTCCTTTCACATCCCATCGCAATGGATGTTTTTTAAACTTTCAGAAAATACTAATGTTAAATATTGTCATGATCAATTATTATTAGTGTTAAAACATATAGTTTTTTATATCTTCTCATGTTCAGAAAGTGTTTTTTCTTATTATAAATAAACTTTAACCAGCTCAAAAAGTTCTAAGTTCTGTTTATCTATAGAGTTGAAAACTGTTGTTGATTTTGCAAATAGGTTTTGACAAATATGTTTACGTAGGAAACTTAAAAACTTTCTGCATCTTATAAATCCAATACACAAAAATTTGCGTTTCCTTCTATAATTTCAACAATTTATTGTTAATAAAATATGCTCATTATTGGAATGTTTCACCTAAAGTTTGGATTGATTCTTTTGACAACAAATTCACAATTTTTTGTTCTTGACTAATATAAGCATATATACTGAGGGTAATTGAGCAGTCCGGTAATATTTATGGCTGCAGGAGTAAAAATAAGAATTGAAAAAGATATCGGAAAGGGCATGTCCCATTAAAGAAATAAATAAAATAAATATTCATGGAAATTATTAATAATCAAATTATATTCGTTTTAGGACACAGTAACATTGAATTAAAAAGACTTAAAAACAATTTAGTAGATAATATATGGATTCGCAATGATTCAATATACGCAGACGTGCAAGCTGAATATTATTCAAAGAGTGATAATAAACACTGGTTTCAAAAAATCGAACAAGTAAGAAGACAAATGGAAATATTCAAGTCAGATGCATTAGTTCTCACGGACTTAAGTGAAATTGGTTGGCTTTTCAATATGCGTGGCCACGATGTACCTGATTTATTTCAACAAAAAGCATTTGTTATTATTGATCAAAATGGTACACGTCTTTTTACTGATGAAGACAGACTGAACGATGATTTTAAAAAACAATTAAACTTAAACGGTTCTCTGATTGACGGAACCCAAGAGTATGTAAGGTAAGTTATATATTTTATTTTCAAATCAACGTAATCTTAGATAAATGTGTCCAATCAACACGTTCATCTTTGAGTATGTTAGTGACAGTGTACAGTTCATATTTTGTTTTTTGCATAATAAAAAATTCTTGATTACATGTAACGTTGAGAGTAAGAAAATACCGTTACTAAATACTTTAGAAAAATGCTTTTTCAAAGCGGATATAATTCAGAATTCGTTGATTGAAAATTAGCACTTGAAATATAGTGATAATAAATACGCGTCGGGTTCAAGTATTCAACTTCTGTCTGTTGGCAAAACATTTTGTATTTTACATTATTATGAAAACACAATAACAAACACTATTTTTACTTTTAATAGGACGTTTATTTATATACGGGTTGATAAAATCATGACTTATACCTGTGACGTGTTCACGCAAGTCTAAAACGATACTGATTCGCATTTATTATTAACATTATTAACTCCATGCCGAGTCGACCAATGACGAAGGGTTCGTTAGACCCAGTTCATTATTTAAATCACCATTGTCTTCACCATTTCCTAATAAAGTATAAATGCAGCGCTATTACGTATATGTATAATATATACAGTACTGATCACCGCTCGAGCGTAAGCCGCAGTTCGGTCGCGCGGTCACCAGGTAGCCGCAGTACATATAGAGGCCAACGCGGCTGAAATAGACAAGTGTTTCTGTAGTGTATACTCTCAATTGGACGATTACTCTCAACTCGAGGGTTACTTTCAATTTGAAGGTTGCCTTCAACTTGAGTGTATGGAATAACACTAAAGTTGAGTGTCTATTTCTGTGCCAATTTACACTCAAGTTGAGAGTAACTTTCAGTGCTTTCTTTGGGTGTAAACATTCAAAATTTGATGAGAATGTCGGATGAGAAATACACCTATGAAAACGGGAGATGAGAGTCAACCTTCCCCAAATAATACCGGTGAAGGCTGCTGCATCCCGCGGTTCGAATAGGAGTTAGGACCATGGCGCGTATTGTTCCAACGGAGCACCTTTTGTTATAGGAAAACGAACTATGATGGAATTTATTAAGATATCAAAAAATTGTTAGTATATATTTGACTTTTTATTATAATTTATTATCTGTATAAATCATTTATTATTTGCTTATAACTATAGAAAGGACGAGGATTTAATCTTAAATCTAAGTGTGCGAAGGAGGTTCGACAGTGAAGTCAAAATGATAAGATGTTTATGAAAATATAATATGTCATTATTCTATGAAGTTTACGATAGCATATGAAATTTTAAAGCATTAGCCATTGCCGTTTTAAACATAATTGGCTTCAAAGTTTGATTCTTATACTCCGGTTTGGTTCTTATACATCTTATGAGAGCAGCTTGTAAACTGACAATATACTTAGAGTGCGATTGTTTACAAATGATATGAAAGAAATGAAAAACTATGCTAAATATTGGAAAAGTATTAAATATCGTGTACGCGAAATTTTAGAACGATTGAGAACACTGATTCCGAGTACTAAGCGAAAACGTAAATAAGAACACTAGCTTGTAGGCTGCACGAGGAGGTCGCGCGGTAAGAATGTGCGGTGCAGGGGGACTCCCCTTTCCTCACCCCACGCGGGAGATCTGTCTAACCTCCTTAAGCATCTGCTTGTGGCTCGTAGGAGATAATAGTGGTCCGGGGTAGGGAAGGGCGATTCCTAATAAAAAGAATCGATGTCAAAGAATGGAATCACGGAAAGTATCAATTATTTTAGAAAAGAATCGAAGTATCGCTACAGAAATCGATACCTATTGGGATCTGACACCGGGCGTTCGCCCTCTGGCGGATTAGAGCTGTATCAGTCGAGATCTTTAATTCTCATAAATGATTGGTTTAGAGATGGTCACGTGATCAAACACGTGGTACACAAGCCCTTGATTTAACTTAACTTCTAACAGGTTTCACATTCTAACTAAGAATCTTACTACTCGTATAGTTGACTATTAGAAGCAACAGAAAGCAATAGTACTATTTTAGTTAATTTTATTTGTTACGATGGGAATGCATCATAAACGTTAAACAATCTAAAAGTATTAATGGTGAGTTTCATAATTTAATTTTTGTAAATTGTCTCTTTCGGGGTTGCAATTCAGTGCATGGAATAACGTTCTAACATTCAGTTTTTATTAAGTGTTCTATTGAGTAGGTTGTATGCGTAGATATATGTCCTAAAAACAAACATTTTATACTACAATTTAATCTCACATAATGATATGAAAATCAATATATTATGATATAAGAGGTTTTTTTCAAACTAAAAAAAGCATTTTTATCGTAATTCAATTATTAAAAAATTAGATATCGTGACCTTTAGACTTTAAAAGAGAAAAAGTTAACAAAAAAGTGGACTTTTTTATTTATTATACGATTTGAATTTTGAAGGTTTCATTTTATTCTTTGAATAATTGGAACAGGAGGACTTGCCGATATACAAATTGAAAACCATTGAAAAACCTGCAAAGTTACAGACTATATTTTATACTTGTACACGCTCAAAACTATAAAACCATGTGTATGGACTTATAATAAGAAAGTATCCACTATTTTGTAAACTTTTTCTCTTTTAGAGTCTAAAGTTGACGATATCTAATTTTACAATAACGGAATTTCGATTAAAAGAATTCTTTTAGTTTGATAGAAACTCTTTATTTTATAATATATTAACTTTCACATCATTATGTGAGATTAAATTGTAGTACAAAATGTTTGTTTTTTATGACATATATTTGCGCATACAACATCCTTAAATGGTGATTAGTCGACTTTGACAGGACCAACAATAATAACAATACAATTTATTATACAGTGTGATGGTTGCATATCTACGAACAGCTGCAGGTGCAATGCCCGCCGGTCCGTTCGCGTATCCGATCAGCATGCACCTGAAGGTCGTGATTTTGTTTATATTGGGACCCTGCTAGCCACTGATAATGCGCGCAATAAGCGCGCCCGCGTAGGTGCCGGCAGTCAAGGGGGGAAGGACAGTTTCAGAAGACACACACCTTAATTACAATCAAACTAGAACAAGTATTTATTCACGGTCAGCACAAATGCAGTTAACACAACGCCTGCGGTGTTGTGTGATGCAAAGCGACGGGAGTGGAGGTGAGAGAGCAGGAGGTGTACTATATCCTTGCCCGCGTCACGTAGGAGAGAATCAGAGAGGTGAACTTACATCGAAAAGTGTCCTGGCCTGGTCTCGTCGTAGCCGCTCGTGGTTGGCCCTCCGGTGTACGCTAGCCCCCCGATAATGTACCGAGTGTCGGTACGTTATCATTTGCCGCAATTGAATACCGATTTTCGGATAGTGCCGTTTCATTATAAAAATCTCAAACTCAATTTTTGAGGATCTCTCTTTGAGAAAGCATTCTGCTAAATCAATTAGCAATGGGTTTTTCTTTCGGTTTGAAAAATTTTAAACTATCTTGCAATGTTCCGGAACTACTCGGAGGATATACTCAGAATACTAACAACATTAAAATGGTTTCACAAGGAATAGAGGGTTATTAATAGAAACAGAACCATACTAAAATGTATTTAGTATAGTGTTAAAAACATACTATTAATAGTCGTGTAATAAACGTATAATATAACATAAAAATATACTTTTATTACAACATAGTCACTTTGAAACATTTATAAAATATATTCATGAACATATACAGTATATTGAATATAATATTTTTCAAACTGATAAAAATAACTTTTTTAATATTGAAAATCATTTTTAGAATAATGAAATACGATGAAATATATAAAGAATTAAGAACACATAGCAATTTATGGAAATCGGTGTGGATGCCATCACCCTGTGGTTTTACTCCAGGAGTATCTATGCTAATATACAAGTCTGTAAGTACAAATCTTAAGTTTTCATTACATTTATCCATAACCTGGTAGAAAACGGTATAGCCCATTTGTAGTTTTCCAGTCCATGACAATGCTCTCAATATTCACAATAATAAGCTTAGAACATAAATAAATTACATTTGGGTAATTTGAAACCAATATGTAGATGAATAAATAGTAAGAAATTAAGGATAAATAAATTCCATAAAGTATTACTCGAAGTGGCTACAGTCATAACCTACAAGAATGTTTTTTTATCTAGAAAATCGTATTGACTAAAATTAAAAAAAATAAAAGCAAGTTTATTGTTTTTGTCTTAGAAATATGAAAAGAAAGTTTTAGAACTTTACAGAATAAAACTATTATCGCATGGAGTAAAATTGGCTTTATCAAAATTTTACAAAATTTCAGTTTTTTCACCAAATTGTTGTTATTTTATGCGCATACAGTTTTTTTGTACGATTTTCGCGTTTTTCATACATAAAAAGCGGGACTAAAGTCACCATTTTCCGACCGGCTGGCGAAAAAATCGTCAGCAGGCAACCTACATTATGTAACAATGGAATAAAGTTGAAGATTATTCCCGAGGATGGGTTTACTGTCCGAGCGAAGCGAGAATTTTATTTCCGACTTAAATGTGACTATTTTATTGACTTGAAAAGTGGGACCCATAAGAAAAACTAGAATTTATTGCAAATTTATATTAATATAGAAATAAATAGTTAAAAGAAAATACTTTTCTCTCTAATTTGCGGGAAGAAATAGATAATAAGGAATCATATGCTACTTTTGTCCCGCTTCTCAGGTCAATAAAGTGGCCATTACAATTGAGTCGGGAGGTCAAAAAGGCCCATTTTCCCGTAATGGACACCATATTGTTTGAAACACATGTCTGGATTAAGCGTTTTTTTCATACCTATAGTGCGATACTAAAGTGTGCTGTTTTTCAATGGGTGCGAGCGTGGGCTTGTTAAATTATAAATTAAAAACATATGTATGACCTATTTTACACTCATCAAGCTAAGTGTATAGACGCTCCTAAACGCATGATATCATCCGGATAGTACCCCATGTTTAGGTGGGCCTAAACACTTCTTTGTCATACATGCACGATTTTCGCGGGTTATTCACGTAAAAAGCAAGTTCAAAGCGACGGTATTCCGACCGACGATCTAAAAATAGTACATTATGTAACAAGGGCAAAAAAGTCGAATATTTTTCCGCGAGTGACTTTACTGCCCCAGCGAGCGAATTGAAGCGAGGGCAATATCAGTATCAGGCAGTATTCTCGAGTTACATGTAGTACTTTATGCCCATCTCAACTGTGGCCACTTTTTTACTTAGAAAGCGGGACTAATGGATTTATAAAAGACAATCAAAAATCAGGGTTATTCGTAGAACTTGATGAAATTAAGGACTTTGGAGTAGTTTCTAGTGAAGTCACTTTTTTCCCGCTAATCATTTTTGCGGGCAAAAAGTGTAGTTTTGGTCTCGCTTTTCAGGACAGAAAGTGGTAATTTTCGTTGAGATGGGCATAAATTTTTTTTGTCATACGTGCACGATATTTGCGGTTTTTGTGCCTGAAAAGAGGGCGTAAAGCGGCTACTTTGCGACCAGTGAGCAAAAAATTTCTTTCTTACAGCTCTTGGCAAAAACGGTTTGCCCAGCCGGTGAAAAGGCTATTCTTTTCGCCCGCTACTCAAAAACTGTCTACATAAAAGCGTGTTTGCATGCATGTGTGCGTGCATGTACGTATTTCCATGCGTGCGTGCATGCGTGCATATATATAAATTTTTGAAAAATTTGAAAAATTTTCAAAAATTATTGAAACATTTTCAAAAATTATTGAAACATTTTCAAAAACTATTGAAAAATTAAAAAGTTTATGAGAAATTTGTAACCACATGCGGGCAATAAATAGCTACATTTCACCCTCGGCACATAATATACTATTTATAACACATGAACGATTTTCGCTGTTTTTTGAACCTACAAAACGGGCATGAAGTGCTTGTTTTCTTACCAGCGGGCAAAAAAGCAGATGGCAAAAAAGTAGAATTTTTTGCCCGCTATTGATTTATTCACTTATTTGTACTATTCGAGACTTTTCCGCAAAAATCCATACATGTGTCACAAAAAATATGGTGTGTAAAATGCACTGGCCTTCGACTCGTAATGCCAACTCCACACTCAGTCTACAAAAGCCCACTTTACGCTCTTGGTACACAATATACTATGTTGCCCACTCTTGAAAAAAACGGTTTGCCCAGTGGGTGAAAAAGGCGGCCTATTTGCCCGCTGCTCAAAAACTCAATGTATATCTATGTGCAAGCGTGTTTGCATGCATACGTGCGTGCGTGATCGTGTTTGCATGCGTAAGCATGTGCGTGAGTGTGTGCTAAAATTTTTCAATAATTTGACTGTAACTGTAATAGCCTTTGTGAAAATTGGCCTTAAAAGTGTTGAGACCCCCCCCCCCCCGGACATGGGATACCATCCAGATGATACCATATGTTTAGGGGATCCTAACACTACATACTAGCCTGATTTGCGTAAAATGGGTCATACATATGTTTCTAATTTCCTAATCTAACAGGCCTATATTTGCGCCATGTCGAAAAGCGCCACACATTAGTTACGCTCTACAAGCATAAAAAAAACATGTAATCCAGACATGTGTTACTAAAAATGTGGTGTCCATCACGGGCATGAGGGCCTTTTTTGCCTTGTGTGTTATCTATCACACTCAGTCAAAAAAGACCCACTTTTCGCCCTTGGTACACAGACGGTCTATATAAACAGTATACTATCTTTGTAGGTTTTGACTGTAAACTCACCTTAACCCTATAACAGAGCGAAGGATGTACGTTCCTGTGTGTTTAAACTGTATACGATTTAAGTGGTTTTCGAGGTAGCTCAAAAAACAAGTTTAAACAAATTATTATAGAATAACGTTATTTTTAAAAACCATCTGCAAAATTACTAAAAAATGTTAATACATGATTGAAGAAATTTTGTTGTTGTTTATTGTTTATAACGCTGTATATTGGCATACCAAAGGATATGTTCCATTGTATATGCAACTGTATATGATTTTAATGGTTTTCGAGGTCACAATTATATTATAGTTATTTATTTATCTTTTATCCGCCATCGAGGTTCTCAATCCTCTACCATCTCCACTCGAAAACCCCTTTATAGAGTCCAGTGAGTGGAGAGGGTAACCGTCCCCCCGCCCAACATTCTCCGTGGGGAAGAGCTTTAGCACCCTAGACCCTGCAGCAATCTTGCTATATCGGATTGTAATATCATAGAAAGATTGCTGCAATATTGTAATCTTAAAAGTAATACTGGTATATCACGGAAATTTAGCTGTAATATATCAACTTATCAACAATATCAAAGTAACATTGAAATATTTCTACGACATTCCTGCAATTTTGGGTGCTATGTTGGACACGATTTTGCAGTTAGTCTGTAAAAATAACATTATTTTGCAATAATTTTTTATAAAGCAATTGGAATTTTCAAAATATGATGACGGATTCGGAATCAGCGACCTCGAAAATCATTAAAATCGTATGCAGTTTGAACGCACAGAATTAGAACTGAATGAAATGGTATTTAATCAAGTTCAAATATTAATTTTATAATTGTTTATTACTTTTCTTTTTCTTGTAGATTTTATTTATATTATTTAATATTAAAAATTTGTTTTGACTAAATCACCATAAACATTAATGTAAACATAGATCGTGTACGTGTGAAAGACATTTTATGCAATATATTTTTTATATTATTTAGTAACATTAGTTGTAACAAAAAGTTTTCATATTTTTTTATACTAAGAGAAGAGTCTATTTACTCACATATTCAATACCTATATATAAAAGTTATTTGATTTAATATATTTTTTAAGGGGGTGCAGCAGTCCCACTGCACCAACCTAATACCAGCACTCAAATTCCTCGTCACATTCTAAAAATACGTATCAGAATCGATTTTCCTTTTCAGGATCGCTTTATTTTGTGAAAATGAGGAACGGATCGGTCCAATTAAAAAGAAAATCGAAAAAAGTAAAGAATTTACTTTTGATTATAATAACCTGCTTTGCGGTAAAAGTGAAGTTAGCTACTCGACCAGCTGACTCTAGTAGCGTTGATATGCATGCATTTTTTCGATTTCCCTTACAATTAGATTGATCCGCTTTTTATTTTCATAAAATAAAGTGATTCTAAAAAGGATAATCGATTCTGATGTATATTTTCCAAATAGGAGAATGAATTCAAGTTGGTAGTATTTGGTCGTTACAGTAGGTACTGATGCACCGTGCTCCTTAAATACGATGATAAATCCAAAGTATTATTGTTGAACATATTCTACAATTATTTATCTATCTAGTAAAAAGGGAGGGGGGGGGGGGTACTAATAAATGACGGGACTGAGCGCATGGATCACTGCATTAATGTACTCCATTCACAGCTGTGTTCAGTCTGTTCACAGCTATGTTCAGTGCCCATGTTTTACCAGTGCCTAGTTTGACAGTGACTCCAATTTTATTGTATTTGGATTCAAAAAGTATATAAAAAACCATCGATTGTGATTAAATATTCCTAAAACATGCAACTTTAAAATCCGTTTATTAGAATCAGTATACGTAACGGCTTTAATTTGACAAATAATTATAACTAACTTTACATGTTATAATATGTATTCATTTTATTAGAATGATTATAGTTATATATTTAAGAAAATTAATTTTTTTCATCCAATTTTAAGTTATTTAATTAATTAATCACAGATTACAGGTACAAATAGATTAAGTCAACCTTCTCCAATAATTGCTTTGCGAGCTACAAAGAACCAACTTGAAATAAAAGCATTATACGAGGCTCATAAGCAAGATGCTTTAGGTATAGTCGAATTTATGGCAGATATGACTACAGACTTTGTTTATAGGAAATTACGCTGGAATATTAAAAAATCGGTAGGAAATATTGCATTTTACTTTTATGTGACGGGTGGTCGTTCAGGTGATATCCATTTACCGATTATGGTTGAATACGGTGATTATCCCAAAACGCCTTGTTATACTCAAAGCTGTTCGGACGTGGAAATCAAAGAAGAATTACCAATTGCTGTCATACATGTTGTTAAAAATTTTAAAGGTATGAATAGTTATATGTATTCTTTATATTGTTGTGGTTATAGAAGCAGTAAAATGTTTTTTCTTTTTCATTTCACGATAGGTATTTTTCTTCTTCATATATTTATTCTGTATAGAGGAAGCTTTGCAATGGTAAAAAAACGTTATGCCAAATCATTATAGAAACATGTTTTGATGCATTAGGAATCAAAATACAACGTTTCTAGAAAATGTCTATATAGATGTCTGTATGGATGCGTTTTTGTTTTTTTAACGGTTTCTCAATTTTTGAGCTACTCAGTATTCGAAAAAGTATTCGTCGATTACTTTTTTTTGAATAATCAGTATTCGAGAAAAATATTCGTCCAATACTTTTTTCAAATACTTTTTATAATTTATTATCTAATGATTTATGAATTATTATTATTATTATTATTATTATTATTATTATTATGCATTTAAATTAATGTTAAAAAAATCATAAATACGACCGTGCCATCATCATTATGCTGGGAAGTCACAGATTCATAATGCTTAGTAGTACGTGCTACCCAATCGGTAGACACAACAAACCTCCACCACTGCGCCTTTCCCAATTATTCCCTCCTTCCCCCGCCCATGACTGATCTCCTACTCTCATCTACTCCCACTCAGTTTTTAGCCATGACCTTATCCTCACTCATTTTACCCCACCTTTCAAGTATGAATTGTATCCCCACCTTTTAAGTATGAATGATAAGCAGTGAATTAACGGAATATTTTTTAATTTCATCCTTTTTGTAAGCAATAAAGTTTGAGTGAAAAGAATATTTTTAATATAAGAATCTTTAATTTCATAATTTTAAAATATTGCAAGCAAAAATGTTGGAATGAAAAGTATATTTTTAATGTAAAAATTTTGTAATTTCATAATATTAAAATATAGCAAGTAAGAAAGGGCGTATATAGGATAAGAAAGGGAGTTGGGTAAATAAATACAAAGTAAGTACAGTTCTATTAATTTATTTATTCGATGTTAATCGTGTATTTAATAGATCAATGATACTACTACTACTATTCGTATGCAAATTTATTGTCCACTGTTCATATGCAAACATATTAATTGATAAAATATATCGATAACATTATTTTGGCTAAATGGGTATGCACGACGTTATTTCAACCGCTAAAGTTGACAATGCCTTTACGTGATGCGTCAATTTCTAAAATATTATCGTATTCTACATATACGATACAATTTACCGTGTTTCTTAAAGCCTCGCCAAATCGGACATTAAATCTAACGCTACCGTGTTTAATCAAATTCCAATGACTGCAGTCGTTAGCTGATAAATCGGGAGTTAAATCAAATGAAAATAGGCAGTAACCATGCGGGTATGTTTCACACGTTATTTCATTACCTTCATTAAGAAAGTTATACCCGTACCAGAAAATAATGAGTGGTATGCATCCACGTACAAATTTTTGGTTCTAAAGTCGGGTTGCAACGGTTTGGAGGGAACTTGTACACCGTTAACGTACATACATAGAAAGTTAATATTAAAATGTTCAAAGTTAAAAGAATTAACTTCTCGATCGCCGTTAAAAGCTTTTTTATCTACAAAACCGATAATGAGTCTGTTCGGTAGTTGAGCCAATATGATATTATCCAAAGTTTCGCCATCGAAAAACATTCGTTTTGTTCTTTCAAAGCCCAAGATTTTTCGCAATTTCCGCAATAAACAGAGTTTGTGACTGAATTGAGAGCAGCTAGTCTTTGCGCAAACTCTGTTGACCATCACGTAACCGCCACACTCAACCGTTACCTCCGAATGACGATTGACACACTCCAAGTTGCTTATTTCCTCCACTAGAGTATAAACATCTTTGTAGTTCCCTGGGCAAATCAGCGATCCAACAATGGAAGATTTTCCACTCTGAGCTGGTTCGACTCGAGTCTGGAGGGAGGAATTCGTTTCAAAGCAATTGCTCTGTCTTCTTTGTCCAACGACACGTGTTGAAACATCAGCGGAATATGAACCTCTGTAACCGCAACTGACCATGAACCTTGTAACCAGATCTGCTGTGTCGCTGCACGGCAAAAGGTTTAGGTTAGAAGTTGAAAACACGGTCGCACAGCAGCGCCACTATGATTTGGCGCATCCACTCACCGCTACGAGCGCGCCCGTTTCGACAAACCACTGCCCTAAAAAGCGAATAGCTGTTGTGCTTCGGCGTTTAGGAGAGCTGCTTGACTAAAAGTCATCATAATAGCGCTGATGCTATCAATTTTAGTACCTCAGGAGTATTGGCCAGTACAGCAGCGCCCCAAAACCCCTTTCCGTGTGAATAATATAATGCGTCGTAGTGTTTTCCGCAAAATAATTCATGCTGCTGTTGCTAGGCAGAATAATGTAAAACTGATCCTTCATTTCTGTGATATCTGGCTGGCCTTCACATAAGAATTAAACTTTTCAGAGTATCCTTTCTAGCTAACAAAATATTTCTTTGAGTAACCCTTACCGCTACTACGTAAAATTTTGTCGATTTTGAACGATACCGTACTTACTTTTTTTTGCACTCTACTCAATTCCTCCGTGTAAAAGTAACCGTCAATATTTTCGCCTGCTAAATCTTTTGAAAAATACACAGGTGGTTGCTGCGGTAGTGAGAGGCGCGTAACCTCAAGAATCTTCAAAGCCCATCCACCTTCGTATCCGAAGACGATTCTCGCACAACCGACACGAACCAAGTCACCGGGCTTGAACCTGCCTCGTCTAAAATCGTGATTATCGTAACGAAGTTCTATATTTTGTCGTGCTGCAGCAACATTGTATAAGGTCACAGAGGCCGGAGTCATCTTTGTCGCCGAATGCTTACTGTGATTGTACGACTCTGTGATTTCTGCAAAACATCGATATATCTTCGGTTATTGCTGTGAATAAAGTATCGCAAAATTCCTTCCTTAATAGTTCTTATCAATCTCGCCGCGATAGCTGCCTTTGTATCCTGACTCCGCGCCACTCTATGCGCTATGCTGTTCTCACGTAAATCCTCCTACGTGTCGCGACCGATAAATGCTTAACTCTTGTCCGTTTTGAAGGTCTGGTTTTCGTACCTCGCTTCTCGATAAGATGCGAAGAATCCCCTCAATGACGCTTCTAGAAGTTTTTTCCTTGAGCGGCTGTAGCCAGCTATATTTACCAACAACGTCGATGACCGTCAAAATATAGCTGTAACCATCGTTGTAAGTTTTCAAGGCTCTCATGTCCATTAAATCAGCCTCCCATACACCATTCAAATTTCGCACATTGTAACTGCGTTTTGCAAATCGTCGTCTAACAGGTCGATGCAAATTGTACGCATCCTGACTCTAAATTCTCTAAAAAGATCTGGCGATCGGTTTTTTTTTGCTTCTAGCGCAGGTAGCTTGAGAAAGTTTATTCACGGACACGTACGCAGCTAGATATGACAAGATGTAAAAAATTTTTCACTCATTCTTGATCTTCTTTTTCACTTATTCTTTCTTCTCCTGTTCTTTTTTCTCCCTTTTAATCAGAACTTTAAACTTTTTCTTGTCCTTTTTGTCTTCTTATCCACTTTAACCAAACTTCGAATAGTTTATACTGAAAAATAATATAAAGTATGGATTATGTAATGTAAAATACATATTTAATAAAAAAAAACGTAAAGATAGTGATTTTTGACAAAAATCATAAATAACCTAAAATCTATCCGTTTTTGGGTTTATTAACCAAAAAATTCGGATTTGTTATACCGAAAAACATAAATATACACAAGTTACGGAGGGGACTTAAAATGATATACTAAGACCCCCCCCCCCCCCCCAGTGTCCGGACTATATTAAAATTTTGGAATGCTATATCTTCGTTTCTAAATATTCCTACTGTGTAATGTGGTAAAATAACCCGTCTTTTTCATTAACGCACTACAATCGTATTTTTAATGTAACTTCAAAAGCAATATTTAATAAAATCTTTTTCGTGTAGCGCATGCATTCAAAATAACGTTAGTACGATAGTTTAGGATATGAATAATTTTTACATTAGGATTCAGTATTTTGGATACCCTGCACAAATTTAGCAGCAGATACCCTGCACAACGCACGCACGCACGCACGCACGCACGCACGCACGCACGCACGTACGCACGTACGCACGCACACACACACGCGCACACACTCACACATCCATATGGACATATTCTAAAAGTAGTTTCTTTTGATTCCTTACAACTCAAAACATGTTTCTAACTTGCTTTTAGCAAAACTTTTTTTTTACTATCACAAAGATTCCTCTTTGAGGAAGCACAACAATATTGACAGATATATCTTAATAATTATATTTATTTGATAAATATAATGCATTTATGAAACTGTTTTGTAGATGCAACTGTTGACATAGCACGAACACTCAACTTCGCTGATGATCCTGGTAAAAGATATAGAACAGCATATACACAAACATTGATTGAGTTAATCGACTTAGCTACAACAACTTTTCCCGCTAACATCACGATTGATGAACTGCAACAAATGACTGGAAAAACACTTGTAAATGTTGAGTACGATGACTTGCATTTGTCTGGTCATGGATTTAGTCACTTTGTATCCTTTAATTCGTGTGAGTATTTGTCTGAAATTAAAATTTTATTGTAGAAGATGGCAATAATAATCCACAATAACCCAACTTTAGTACAAATATATTTATTTAATAATATTTTAAATTAAATTAATTTTAGGTCCAACTACGTCCCCTTCTATCGAATACACAAAGACTTCATGTTCGAGATGCAATACCCGACTTTTACAGCCTGGGCAGTTATTATTAAATGGACAAAGAAGATTGGTATACGATTCAAAAAATAACAGAAACTATTCAATTAAACTCGAAAATATTATGGAAATTGTTGCTACTAATAAAGAGGTAAGCGTATGTGTATACATTATGAGCAATCGAATAATAATTATTAACAATAGGAATCACCTTCTACGTATTCAAATAGTATATTGTGTACCAAGGGTGAAAAGTAGCCTTTCTTTTCCGTGTGGTTTGCAATAAGAGTCGAGGCAAACAAGCATACGAGCCGAAGGCGAGTGCGTATTGCGAGCCGAAGACGAGTGCATATTGCGAGCTGAAGACGAGCAATCACCCAAGGGCAAAAAATGACTTTTCACCCGTGGTACACACCGTACTTTTTGTCACATATGTCTTGATTTCTCGTTTTACACATTCTTTGAGTAACGGGCGTAAAGAACACTCTTCACTTCACTGGTCAGAAAACAGCCTCTTTACGCCCGCTTTTGATGTATAAAAAAACGCGAAAATCGCGCATGTGGGATAAAAAAGTAATTGTGCAATCTGAAGAAATGAAATTATAATATGAATATTTTAAACAAATACTTATTACCTTACCACTATTTCTTGTATTTTATGCAAATAAACTAATCTAATCTAATCTAATCTTATTATGACTATTAGTGAGAAAATTTATTAAACTTTCAGATTTCTCAAGGGCAACCACTTTTAAAATTTCAAGACGTATCACGTGTTCCTTTTGATCTGCAATCAATCAATAAAAAATTGTTTACAAAAACACAAGTAAGTAGATAAAAAAATTTATTTTCAATTTCCTTTTATTCTTGTCAGTATTTAATGTATCATTTAATATGCTATTATCTGATTACATATAATTTAAATATTTAAATAATTTTAATAAATTATCTGAGAGAAGAAAGTCTTTGAGACAAGTACGAGTGTACATTTGAAAAATAGAGAGTTTCGTCTAAAATGTAGATGAATTAGCTATGTATGCAGGATTTATCCAAATCAAATCTGTTGCTTACTTTCCGAGAAACACTTAACATATGAATTTAAGCTAAGAACCCTTACATTCTAGATTTTATAGGATAACGTACCGATAATTATTGCCGATAATTTAAGCTAAGAACCCTTACATTCTAGATTTTATAGGATAACGTACCGATAATTATTTGTTAATCAAATGTCCTTGTGTTTATATAAAGCATACTGACAAAATTCTTGAAATAAGATGTTTCTACTTTTTGTACATAATTATAATTAGTTTACAAAACAATTTAAATTCTGTTGTACAAACATCAATCACAAATATATAATCACTGTTCCTGCATTAGCCCATATAATATACGGCATAGGAAAAACGTTATCAGAAAACGTACGCCAGGAACATCAGCTACATTTACAAATCTTGTGCTTTTGAAAACGCTTGTGGGTACAATATCAATTATAACTCTAAAAAATTGCGCAATTATGCGCGCTTCGAAAGACTTGGAGAAGGCATGTACAGCAGCGCTGATGCAGCTCTCAGGAACAGCGCGTTAGAACGCGCTGAAGGAATTCCGCGGTCTGATTTCATCGCGAGTGGTCACGCATCTCTCTGCTCTCTGTCTGTCTTTTGTCTTTCTGCTCTGTCTTTCTGCTTGTGCGGGAATTAGAGGGCGGAATTCGCCAAAATCTCTCTAATTTTCTTAAATTATTTTTACTTTTATTTGGCGTTTAGTATTCCAAATCTTTCGTATTACCTTTTTCCCATCAAAGTGTCTCATTTAGTTGAAAACTTCTTTATGTCCAATCTACGAGTCTAGGGCTGATTTCCTTTGAAAATTTGGACATTTATTTGATTTGTGGCCCCGTGAACGTTCGGCCTTTTCTTTGCCTGGTTGCAAATTTGAGAGTCTTCCGGGGGGGCCTTTCCGCGTTAGCGGAGCATCAAAATTTTCTGTAGTATCAAAATTTGTCTTATATTATTTCAATTATTTCTTTCTTTGATTAAAAGTTATGGTTTTGATTATATTTTGATACTATTTGATTCGGAATTCAACTTGGCCTGCCTTTTTATAGACTAAATTTTTCACAAATATACAAACAAAAAATTGAATTTTTTTAGCATTTAAATAACAACTCATCTTGAAAAATATATATCTTTGTTATTGGCTCGGCCTAACTAGGTGGATTTTTGTTGAAATTGCCTATACCACATCTACAGTATATTAAAAATCATTTTTTAAATATTTTTCTGTTTTTCTGAAAAATAATTCTGTCTTTGATTTAACCTGACTGTCTAGAATTTCGTAGAATTTATCCATAAGAGTAGTATCATATCGAGTTTTATTGTGTAATCTAAGATAATTATACATACATTTATATTTTGATTTTGTTATTCATATAGTTTGATGTTTACATTTAGTTTTTGCTTGTCTCTAATATATGGCCACCTTCACGAGAACTGAATATCAACAAATATGTCTTGATCCTCACAAGGATATACATGTTGTTATGTTGTAGTGTCTCTTATTGAATTGACCTCTGTTAACATCTCGAACTTAAAATTTTAAAACATAGAGAAATATTATTTGAACTAGCTTATTTATTTGACGTACATAAGTATTAGGTTTTCAAATAATTATTTCGTTTGTATTTTTAAATACAAATAAACAGTTATTAGTATTAGTATTATTAGTACGATACAAATATTAGTTCCAATTTAGATATTGCTTCATTGCATTTATCTCAATATTTTTTATATACATTATTTAATTTTCGAGCTTCATTTTCTATTTTTATGCTTACCCATAAATCTGTTTTATCAACTGATTTCTGTCTTTTCAATAATGAACCGACCATCATTAATCTGAAGTTTGTTATTTTTTTCTACAGAGAGTGTGAGTCGACCCTCTCTTTTTATATTAAAAAAACAGTTATTCCTGTTTCCCTCCGTGTAGTTACGTTTTTTTTTATTCCAAAAATTATTTAGAAGAAAAAAAGAAAGAGCCTATCCATACTTTACGGTTGTAAAAGAAAGGTAATTTTATGCTCTTTTTAACGAATTTACAACAGATTTATCATAATATTTCTAATATACCAAAAAAACAGAAAATCTAAAACTCAAAAGTCGAAAAATCGAATAATCGTTATAATACAAAAACGAATCAATAAACATTGAAATTTCTTTTAAATTTTGAATCTTCAACGAAAAAAATTATATAATATAAATCTTATAAAATAAATTATCTTATGAAAAGAAAAACATACAGGTCATAAGATGGTAAAAAGATACCGTTTTGTAAAGATTCAGATAAAATGCTGCCGATTTACTTCAGTTATCGTCGGAGAGAGAAAATCGATTTTTTTACGAAATTATTTTTCTCTCACCAAGGAAAAGGTGAAGACTCAAAGATTTTTCTAAACATTCTTCTCCATATTCCTAATCATCTGAAATTGTTTAAAAAATATTTTGCCACCTTTACATCAATTGTTTGGCAATGCGCTACTTGATGAATTATAGACGCTATCATACGACCATATCGCAGTTCGTACCATATATTACTTTTGCTCTGATCAATAGTATAAATAAATGTAGCTTGAAAACTCTTCAAAGTTAGATTTGTACCACAGAAGTTTAAAAATTCATCTGGGTCATTTTTAATACCGGTATAGCACACCCCATTGTAATGCAATGATAACTTCTTTATAATACTCGGTTGAAAAAAATGGTATTCAATGACTGTTTGTAGTACCTTTACTCTTGTAACTTAAAACTTTTGATAAAAGTCTTTATCGCACGTATCACTGCCATCCACTACACAATCGGCTTTGTTAACAATGTCTTGAATTGTCTTGCACTTAATATTTGATCGAACTTCTGATAGTTTAGATTTTTGCCAGTATGAAGCAATTGAAGTAGGAGAAGGATCACCTGATTGTCGATAAATCCAAATTAAAAGAGTGACCGCATGTTTACAGCCGCCTATACAATTTAAAATAATTAGTTAATAATAAGAAACAGCCAACCTTTAAATTTATATTGATTTACGACTCACCTAATGAAGCAGCTCAATCACAGCATTCTGCTACTTCTACTATCTCATATTCTTCATTAATTATTACAGTGACTGTATAGTTTTTATTACGAACTTACGTTCTGGAGAAATTTTTACTTCATCAGTGCATTTAGATTCTTTTCGCATTAATTTTTATTGAAAACCCTAAAAAAATTAATATGAAGGTTAATTATTGCTTATTTTCCGTAGAAACCAGTTTTTTGCAACTATCTTTTTATAAACAACGTTCTCTTTCAACAAAGCAGGTTAAATTATAAATCTTAATTCTATATTAACTTACAGTTGAAATATCAGTATATTCATGCTTACAGCTTTCGAAGTATATAGTATAAAATGTGAAAAAATCGTAAAAAGCGTATAATCTCAAAAGACACCGAACAAATTATCACTACAAGCGAAATGATAAAATTTATTATGAACCATAGTTGTTAAAATGTTTTTATCGCAAAAATATGCATTTTCTCCAGTAACTTATAAAAAAAAAATTTAGTGAAAAATTCTGAAAATTTTTTTGCAATCTTTAATCATAATAAAATAAGTTACTAAAGGTTTAATGTTAATGTACGAAAGGAAAATTTTTTTTTTAAATCACGGGAGCTCTCCTTTAAATGGTTTTTGAGTTAAAGAGATTATATTTATTATAATATTTTTATTTTAATCTCTATATTTATTATAATATTTTTATTTTAGTTGCATACATCACTGACGAATCTTATCAGTAAAGTTTATAAGAAAAATCTTGCTTCCAAAAATTATTTATTTATAAAAGTTTATTCTAAAAGCCAAAATTTTTTAATTTATAATTATAACAAGAGCTATGCGCTTTATTTACTTTATTAGCATAAACTGTTATAAACGCCTGTAAACTCTTATAAATTGTCTTACGTATTAGCAATGGCCAGCCCTTATATTATATTTATAACTCAATTTTTATGCAACAGATGAACTACTTCATTACTACTTGCTTCTAACGTAAATAATTTATTAATTAATAGTTGAATAATTTTTATTTTCAGAAAAAATGGCTTAACGTATATAACAAAAGAATTAGAAATGAAATTTTAAAGAACATGAACATCGAAATGTGGCCACTTAAAGCAGTTTATAATCCACATGTCTATCTTTTAGAAAATACAAGAAAAGTTTAACATTAATGCGTATATAATCTAACATTGTAATGCTGAATTATTATAAATAAATGTATTATTATTTACCCTTTACATCTTGGTGGGTCACTCTGTGATCCACCTTTTCTACCTTCAGTTTTTATTATTTTACCAACTTTATTATCATTTATAGTTGGTTTATTCCTTTCTCATAGTTTGGGATGTCCTAAATTATTATTACGTCCGAGCATGGGGGCATTTTTAAATAAATATATACATAAACACATAAACACAATTTATACAAAAGAATAACAACGTTTACCTTAAAAGGTTAAAGGGACCACATCACTTGCTAGATTTACAGTTTGATAGTAGGGAAATACTAAGAGAGGAGGCTATTCAATTAAGCACTGGTGTAACTGCTACGTACTTTATTTTATATAAATGATAAATTACTCGTAACTCACAGGAATCCAAGCCGTCTAGGAACGGGGCGGATATTATTGAACATAACAGAAAAACTTACAATTGATGCACTGTAAATATAAGGAGTCACAAGGGAATTCACTGTGGTTGATCCAGATTTGGTAGCTCAATCTCCAATGGCCGTCGTGCATCCGGCAGACCGATGCAGCGGTCGTTGATTCGAGAGCAGCAGAGCCTCCGGTCGTGGCGCTGCTCGATGTCGATCTGAAGCGCGAGCGGCGAGCCGGGGAAATGCCGCTGGCCCGAGCGCACTGAGGGCCATTGAACGGCCGTCATCTCAAACTCAACCCTCGGCGTATTGAAATGTGGAAATCTATACATTGCTAAAGGGCAAAATGTTGCACCTCGCAGGATTTATGTTAAGGGGGAACATCACCTTGGACGGACAATAGTGATAGTATCATTCAGTAGTTTTTTTCTCTTAAATGATGGCTAACTTCTTAGAAAATCTGTAAACAGGACTTTATTGAAGAGATATTCAAGAGTACAAAATAATTTTTTATTTTCATTTTTTTTTTAAATAAATTCCAATCGGTGGTTCAGTAATCTCCGAAACTATTTGACCTGGCCCAAAAAATTAACATCTATCATCTTTCATAACATAATAGCTATCGGAGTACGTACGAAATTTTCAATTCGATGAAAATAAGTTTATCTACAGTCATGATTGTAAAAAAAATTATCGATTAAAATAGTAATTTTTGTTTAAAATGTTAACTATTACCGTAAAAGTGCATATTTTTTAAAATCCGTACGTACTTCGATAATATGTTGTACTTTTATGTTGTAGAAGATAATGGTTTTCTGTCTTTTGTTCCGAATCACGGCGTTTCATAGATCCCCACTCCGCCGATTGTAGAGCTATTAAAAAAAGACTCACAGATATATTGTAGGTTTTAAGCGATAAGTAGCGCCACGAAATACATTATTACGGTCTTAGCCATTTAATGTAAAAAATAAAGTTAATATATATATATATACGGTTCGCGTGCTGACCCGGAAGAAAGTGATCTCAAACAGCGAATTTCCCTCCCAATAGTTCAATGAACGCTGATCCCCACTAAGTTCTCGGAGCCACCAGTTTAGGAGCTCTGTAAATTCAGTTTTGTCTTTTAATTGTTTATCTCGGTCCGGCAAGAGCACGCGTCAGCGCTCGAGCGAGGCGAGTGGTCCAAAACTCGAAAAAACGTGTGTGCATTTTATCGAGTAAAACCCCAAAGAACAGACAAACGAGTAGCACGGTGACCGCTTCAAGAGTGTGCCCTTCATACGGAAACTTGTCTTTGCCCCTTCGATACGATGCCGACAACGGTTCGGTGCTTCCAAGCGTGCATAAGGAAAAAACATGTACAAATACAAAAATAAATAAATGGGTTATATTAGTTTTTATTTGAATAAATTGACGTTAGCATAATTAATGGGAGTATAAAAGAGCGATTAAGGAGGTACACATACATGTAAAGCTTCAGCTCGTCACTTACTCGAGCGAACAGCAGCGCTAGATATACCGCCGTCGCCGGAGATCTCGAGAAGACTGATGCCGAGCCCGCGACTCACCTGTCTATATGCGATCGAGACGCGCACCTTTCACTCTCGCTCTCATCTCCCACTACCTTTCTCCTCAATCGCTCCCCTCTATTCTGAATTGGTCTTCGCTGTATTGGCACTCACCACCGACGTTCGCCCGTTGGCGCGTATTAGTGCATTTGGTAAACTATACATCATTTTTTAGATTTTTGCGAAGATACAAAAAGAAACTCTTTTTCAATAAACAATCAATAACTACCACACCCTCGAAGTCGGCGTTATTAAATTAACATGATTTAAATTGTTACGTCTGTAAAAATATATTAAAACAAATAAAAATTGATAAAACGTATAATTAAACGTATAATTTATAAAAAAAAAAGCTCATTGTCTGTGGAAATCTATGAATTCCATTACTCATAATATTGAGTTTGAACGACTAAGAGCGATGTGTCTTAGACTGGCTAGGGCGACATTCCGTCGGTGAATCGATTTAATTGACGAAAATTTGTATAAGGTTTATTAATATATTACCACCATTTTTTATATGAGCTTTTAAATACACGAAAAACAAATACTTAAAATGAACGAAAATTGATACTTTGACAGAAAAATATTTATTTATTAAATACAGACTTATTAAATAATTCAAAATATACGCATTTTCTCGATCGACAAAATTAATAGTTTTGTATTTTTGTTAAGGATGAGGGTCAATAAAGAAAGTTTGCGACCCCCAGATGCTTCTGGTGTGAGTCAGACAATTATGTATGAAAGGTATGATTATTTTTCAAGAGAAATACTTTTGAGATACACAAAACAAATCTGGTTGATTATAGAATGCATACATAACCCTTTATTTTATTTTTATTTTTTTCAATCACTGTGACTCTTCTGTTAAAGGTTGACGTATAAACGTCGGATTTTTACTGAAGGAGGTGAGGGAGGCCGCGAATGTCTACTCGAAAGGTGCGGAGCAGTGCTCGTCGAATCGCCTCGACTAGCGCTGCTTGCAGCTGAGCGAGCGTGATCGACATGTGGGATTATAGGCAGGGTTGGTGTGGAGAAAGAGAGAGGGATTCAAATAATGAGGCAAGATAATTAAGGTTATAGGGCGGCTGTAGTCCAAACAGGCATTACACGCTAGCCTACCACAGTGTTAATTGCATGTTGTTATATTATCCAATTGAGGCGGCTGGGAAGAAAGGAAAACACACATACACACACACTCACACATACATACACACAGACGCACACATACGCGCACGCGCACACACATACACACAGACAAACACACACGAACACATTGACACACACACACACCCACCACAGATATATACACACAGACGCACACACACGAGCACGCACACACACATACACACAGACACACACTCATATACACACACACACACACGCACAGGAACACGCACACACACACACACACATACACACACATATAGACACACACGCACACACACATACACACAGGACACACACACACACACGCACACACATACACACACACACTCACACACACAGACACACACACACACACTCTCACACACACACATAGACACACACACACCCACACACACGCACGTACAGACATACATACAGACATTTTTAAGACTTTTAAGATTTTTAGTGTATTCGGACTCCCCAAGGCGTAAAACATGTTTATAAGTTAAAAAAACAGAAGAAAAAATGTTACCATCACAAAGCTTTCTCTTTGAGAAAGCAAAAAGGAGGAAGGGATATGCTGTGGGATACCGTAGATTTCTCACAGCGAGGCCTGCAGAGCAATCGGCGGCGTCTCTTGAGGAAGGAGCGAGTAGACCGAGTGCACGGGGCTGTCTGCCCTTTCCGTTTGTACAAGCCAGGCTTCAGCAGATACATACACTCATCACACACGCAGATAAATTTACTCTGTATTAAAATATACTCTTTATATTTTGTACATTACAACATATTTCACGACTAAGAATACAAAAAGGAGATAGAACGGATAAATTAAAAGAAAAAAATAAAAAGATACAATTAATAAATAAATAAATAAATAAGTAATTAAATAAATAAATAAATAAATAATTAAATAAATAAATAATTAAATAAATAAACAATTAAATAAATAAATAAACAAATAAATCAGTAAATAAATAAATAACTACCCATATATTACTCTGTCGAGAGTAGATAGATAGATAGATACATAGATAGATAGATAGATACATAGATAGATAGATAGATACATAGATAGATAGATAGATACATAGATAGATAGATAGATACATAGATAGATAGATAGATACATAGATAGATAGATAGATACATAGATAGATAGATAGATACATAGATAGATAGATAGATACATAGATAGATAGATAGATACATAGATAGATAGATAGATACATAGATAGATAGATAGATACATAGATAGATAGATAGATACATAGATAGATAGATAGATATTTATTTATTTGCATGAATATACAAAAGAATTAAAGTTTTCCCAACACCAGAGAGAGGAGAGAGAGAGAGAGAGCGATAGTGAGAGAGAGAGAGAGAGAGAGAGAGAAAGAGAGAGAGGGGGGGAGAGGCGCCGACAGCCAGCAGACGTCAATGTTTGTGTAATTAAGTAGTAAAATTCTGTACCAGTCAAAGTGATTTATTTACAAAGAGTTCAATGACCACCCGATAAGGGTTCCAATATTGATTCCCTCTCGTATATTATTTCAAACAAATTATGCGAAGCTTCCAAAATCTGGTAAAAGCCGTAAATGTGTTAATAAATAGCCGTATTCAACTTAAACGTATAATTAGTAGATTTTAAAATAGTCTTTCAGTGCCTACTTAACCTTAGAACAGCCAACATCAGGATGTAGTAGTGGACAGTTTTCGTGAGGTAAATTTTTCTTGTAAATCAGAATAATTAAAACTGTCTTGATAGGGATCTTCGAAGGTTTTTCATAGGTTTCGAATATGATGTCATAATTCTTTTAATTAACGTAATCACAGTGGCAATCGTATCTAGAGAAAAACTTAATTACTTCATGAACGAAAGAAATTGGGAAATCTTACGTATTAAGTGAATCTATTTTGTACGGCTTCTGCACAATTAAAGTTTTCCCAACACCAGAACCCACTTAAAATAGATTTTACACATACGTAAGATTACTTTATTCTTTCAATGTACGAAAAGATTAATATTTATTACTTGGCTCTGCAACTTTATTGTTAATTTTTACTTCAGATTCGAAATCTACAACTTAAAAAACCCCTAGATACACATTCTTGCATAATTTGTTTTTGATTTATAAGACATCACGTGGCCGTCCAAAAGCAAATACTTATTTGTAAATAAAAAATTCTGTTTCAAAAATGTTATGGCTCTATAAATTATATTTATATCTTTTATTTTCAATTTCAGGAAACAACATATAAAACTAATTGGAATTTTAAAAAGCAATGCAAAATCAATTATTTTAATTTACAATGCAGAATTCTCTCTGTTCAAAATTTTTTTAAGCTGACGTTATCCAACGAAATGTGATTATTTAAACATCTTATATTTTTTTCTGAAGGTGCCATGAGTTTTATGAATTGAAAAGAACGATGTCCACGATACAGAGGCAATCGGCCCCCTAAGTACAACCTATAAAACCTATACCATCGTTTCAAGCATAAAAAAACGTGAATTTAAAAAAAATCAGCACCCTAGACTCAAGAGAACTTGAGATATTAAGGAGCAAACTTTGAAACGCTTAAAAAATAGAAAACAACAGAAAACCATAAAACAGATACTTGTTACAACTTTCAGCAATCGAATAAGGGCTCAAATCAAATATTTCAACGAAAGCTTTCATTAAAAAATGACTCCAAATGGGGACTGCTGCATTTTTACCAATTTAGAGGGGGTTTATGGTAGAGAAAAACTACCCCTAAGAAATTTGGTCAAATATGGTGGTTGGCACAATTTCTTTTTTTCACGAACGAGGTGGCAAGCCAAAGCTGACGAAAAGAACTACCGATTCGAGCCATCGCCCTTTGGGGAACGTGTTCCCTTAGTAGTATTTTAAGACTATTCTTAAAATACCAGAATCAACCTTTAAATCGTCCTTATCGAATCCCCTCACTCGGCACACTTTTCAGCAATCGAATGAGGACTCAAATGAAAGATATCATCAAAATCTATAATTATAAAACGATCCCAGATGGGGACTGCTGCATTTTCACCGTTTTACAGAGGTTGACGGTTTAGAAATAAACTACCCCTAAGAATATTGGTCAAATAGGGTGCAGGAGAACAATTTTTTCTTTCACTAAAACACCACGTGGTAGTACATTAAGAGATTCTTAAAATGCCAGAATCAACCCTTAAATTGTCCTATCGAGCAGGGGGCTGCTGTATTTTCACCATTTTACAGAGGTTGACGGTTTAGAAATAAACTACCCCTAAGAATATTGGTCAAATAGGGTGCAGGAGAACAATTTTTTCTTTCACTAAAACACCACGTGGTAGTACATTAAGAGATTCTTAAAATACCAGAATCAACCCTTAAATTGTCCTATCGAGCAGGGGGATGCTGTATTTTCACCATTTTACGTGGGGTACTAATATATATAAATACATATATAAATACAGTTTTGACTTTTAAAGTGGATGTGGGGCCCTTTGAATTACGGTTCTGGATTTTGTCGGTATTGCCTCCTAGTACTTTTCACAAAAAGTGTACAGGAGTGGGTAAAAGTTTAGAGGTCTCTCTTGTTTAACACCATGACTGAGAATCTTTGTCAATACTTTTTTATACCTATTTTATAAAATTTCGAAATTATGTAGTATATTTATATATATCGAGATATATACCGTTAACCTCCTGTCATTTTATAATTATAGATTTCGATAAAATCTTTCACTTGAGCCCTCATTCGATTGCTGAAAAATGTACCAAGTGGGGGAATTCAATAAGAACAATTTAATGGTTGATTCTGGTATTTTATGAATCATCTTAAAATAATACTAAGGGAGCACGTCCTCCAAATGGCGATAGCTTGAATCGGTAGCTTTTTCCATCAGCTTTCATTTGCCACCTCGGTGAAAAAAAAATTGTGCTAACTCACTCTATTTGACCAAAATCCTTAGGGGTAGTTCTTCTCTAAACCGTAAACCCCTTTTAAAACGATGAAAATGCAGCAGCCCCCATTTGGAGTCATTTTATAATTATATTGTATATTTCGATAAAATCTTTCATTTAACCCCTCATTCGATTGCTGAAAAGTGTGCCTAGTGGTTATTTTATGGTTTACTGTTGTTTTCTGTCTTTTAAGAGTTGAATACTTTGATTTTTAATATCTCAAGTTCCCTTGAATCTAGGATGTTGTCTTTTATTTAAATTCATGCTTTTGATGCTCGAAACGATGGCATAGAATTTATAGCTTGTACTTATGGGGCCGATTGCCTATGTATCATGGGCATCGTTCTTTACAGGGTTATAGTTCTATGTAAAACTAATATTCAGTAAAAATTAAATTACATTTTATCCTTTAACTTTCGAGTTACAGAGATTAGAAAAAAATTCTTTAACACACAATATAATAAATGAAAAATTGTACATTTTGCATCGTTTTTGGTCTTAAATTAAAGGATTTTATGAGTACATATTGTGAAAATATTCGCTTTCCAAAAAACTGTTCTTGATAAGTGGCTGTAAAATTAAAATAAGCCGACCATTTTCGCTGAAATTTTAAAGCTACTCCTAGACATGGATAGCAAACATGCATGCAAAATTTGGGTAGGTTTTACCGCAGAATATTCGAACGCGGATGAGCGACACACACACACATACACACACACATACACACACACACACACACACACTCACACACGCACACACGCACGTATGCACACACACACACACATACGCACACACGCACACACGCATACACGCGGGCACACACACACACGCACGCCCACGCCCACGCACACGCCCACGCACACGCACACGCACACGCACACGCACACGCACACGCACACGCACACACACACACACACACACTCACACACATCCATATAGCGGACATTTTATGAGAGTAGCTTATTCGAACTCCTCGAGTCATACTATATGTTCTTACGTTACAAAATGACTAAAAAATTTTTTTATCAAGACAATGCTTTCGCTTTGAAAAAGCAAAAAGAGTATTTTCCACACAGTAAACCGTGACTTTCACCGTAACGCATCTCCTCTCTCCGTGTACAGCATTCGGGAAAAATTCGTCCCATCTGGAAGACTACTCTCCCCGGCGGAAAGCTCGTCGTCCGATTCGCCGTCTCATTCAATCGCCGCCGTTTCCACCGCTGCGCGCCGCTTCGAGCGTGCGCTCGGATCTTCTCTCAGCGGCAGCTGCCGCGCGGCTCTCTCAGTTACGATCCGACCACCGCCGGCGCGCTTACATACATACGAGAAGTGCGCGTGCGAGAGTAAGCGCCAGTAGATACGGACGCGGTACGGACAGACGCGCACACACACGCATACACCGGTGTACGCGCAGTGTGCACGCGGCGCGGGTTTACGGCCGTACAGTGTGGATAGCAATAGAAACGAAGCGAGTTCGTGGTTCGGGGGTGAGATCGAGAGTAGAGAGGAGAGAGCACGTGTGCGTTACTGCCTCAGGTGTTCGTTGGATGTATATATAGCGCGACTTGTTGAGGCTGGAGCTGGAGCTTGCGCGCTTTTTATGTGCGGTTGTTTTCTTTTGGATTGTGTAGGATTGTCTTTTGGGCTTTGCTGATGGTGGCGCCCGTGGGGATTTTTGAGTTCTGCTGCTGGGTCATTGTTTTGGCTTTTGTGTTTTTTGTAGTGGGAGGTCAAGGTTGACGGGGGAATTTTTGGAGGGACAGTGCCTAAGGGTTTTTAGGTTTAAGTACCGAAAGCTGCAAGCTTTTTCATCTACATCGATAAGACCTTTTGCGAAAAAGTCGTATCTATATATCGCGTTTCAGTTTTCTATAAAAAGACACAGCTTTTGTTTTGCGTTGTCATAAAAAATATTGTATCTGAATATCGCGTTTCATTTGTATAAAAAGAGAGACTTGTATTGTGAAGCCATAAAAAATACTGCATCTCAATGTTCAATGTTGACTCTATCGATATATTTTGTCAGTTTTATGAGTCATGAAAGCTAGGCAAATTTGTTGAAAGTTGAAATGCGATTCTCTTTGTAAAAGAAAGTCGATATATGTAGTTGTTAAAATCACAAAGAAACATACATTTAAATGAAACATGGACCCTCTTAATTTAAGAGAAAGTGGTGAAAAATGTGCTCAAAGAGACTAGTTTTGGGTTTTCTCTACTGAACTATTCTATGATTAGTACATTTTCGTATTTCAGGACATTTCTCACCGTTTTCATAAATATAAATTATAAAATTGTATGCGTAGGACTTTTAACCCATAAGATAAGGACTCAATGAGCATTGTCCTTTAGATAGGAAAAAGTTTGTTATTTTGGTAGATTCGATTCTTCATTCATTTGTCACTGCTGTACTTCGATACTAGTGAATTTAACTGTTTCGTAGTTAATGGACTACCTAGACAAACATTTGCTTTACGCTTCTCTATGTTCTTTCATGTAAAAGTACTGTGTGCAGTAGTATTTTGCTGAAACAGAGCTTTTTAAGGGTGCAATTAAATTAATACATTGGCGATTATTATGTCATTGTTAATTAAATACGTTTTCGGTATGCATAGCTACGATTATTTTAGTGAACCGAGAGACAGCATGTATACACTTTTTAAACAAGTAATGCATAGCGAAGCTTTTAGCTGATTGCACTAAATATGTAATTTCAATTATAGATAGTAAACGTATTAAACTTTCAAGTATTAAAGTATTGATTTCTAAAATAAAATGTCCTTTCTTATCAATTGTTAATATTTTTAGTATAAAAAATACTTATGATTTTTGCTTCCTCGTAGAGAAAACTTTGTGATCGTGAAAAAAAAAGTTTTTGCTAAAAACATGTTATAAACATGCTTTGAGACATTAGGAGTCAAAATACACTTTCTTTAGAAAATGTCTATGTGCAGCGTGTGTGTGTGTGTATGTGTGTGTATGGATGTGTGTGTATATATGTGTGTGGACAGATGTGGATGGAAATTACTCTGAACATTCAAGTTTATATTAAAGGAAGGGAGCTGTAAAAAAATATTTGTTGTTTTTCGATGTTTTTTTATTTTTAGCGGTTTTTTCGATTTTTGAGTTTTAATTTCTCAAGTTTTTTTGTGTGCGTAAAGTAATATCATTGATTCATTTTCTATGCATTTGAAAAAGCATACAATTACCTATCTTTTCCGACCCGAAATTTTAAATAAGCTACTTTCTTTTTTCTGTTATACATGAAAACGTCTTGTTTTGTTTATACAGTGATATCTGGAAAATTTAACATGGAAATTTTTTGAAAAAATTTGAAGTGATTAAGAGTATGGATAAGAATATTTTGTAAAACGTTCAAGCCTCGAGAAAGAAATAATTTTGTAAAAAAAATCGTTCTTTTTTTGACCAAGGATAACTTGAGTAAAATGTCATTATTACTGTAAATTTTCAGAAAGATAGCTTTTTACTATCTCTTGAGACTGTTAGAAGCCTAGTTTATAACGACCTTTACATTCAGAGTTATTTCAGGTTATATTTTTCTTTAATTTTTTTTTATCGTATATACCTCGAGAACGGTGCGGTCATTTTTTACAACACAGAGCTCATTTTTTCGTTTTTTTAATGAAGATTCTGAATTAAAAAGAATTTTTGAGATTTATCGATCCGTTTTTACTTTACAATGTTTTAGAAATAATATGATTGTTTAATTATTTCTTTCTTTGTATTTAATGGCCATATATCCCCTCTTTTTCGGGACTCCGATATGTCACAACGCATATGTGATTTTATATTTTATATTTGTATTTTATATACTTGATTATTGTGTTGTGCAATTTCGGTCGAGCGAAACCAATCACGTGCTTACTAGCGTCTCAGATACTTTTGAGAAGGCTATATGGGTGCATACTTTTTGCATCAAAGCACAATGCGCAATCGGAGATTCTACCCAGACGAAAAATTCGAAGAAAAAATTCTCGAGAAGTTTCACCGGGAATCGAACCTTGACATCTTTAGTGTCTTGTCTCGGTAGGCAAGCGTCTTACCCACTGAGCCAAGGGGTGCTCTGTGAACGCTTCATTTTGCATTTGAAAGAGTATGAAATAACTTATCAACGATGATATTTCTCTTTTTCTTTTTATAACTTTTGTATTAATATTTTGAAATATTAATTGGAAAGGTATTTGAAGATTAATTGAATAATGTATATCAGTATTTTTTATGTTTTAGTTCTTATAAATCTGGGTAATAATGATACGTATGAACGATCTAATTATGTGATTTTAGAAGTTGTTAAATTCAAATTGAAGGTGGATTGTATAAAAATAAAATGATAAATTAAACAAAATAATAGTATATGCGTATTTTGAATCTAACACGTCAATTTAGAGTTTCATTATACAAGAAAGTAAAAATAAAAAACATTGCAAAATCTGCACATATATATGTTATATATAGCATGCAGAACGTGTATGTAGAATGGTGGCGCTGAATCGACTCATTTGCCATAATTATTGAAGTTACGAAATTTTTCGCTACCAGGGGAATTACATATATCATAAAAAGTATAAAAAACGAAAATTAACAAAAGGTTTATATGTATAGAGGAGCATATAAATATTTCAGCTTGAGATTTATTATATAAACATTATTTTCGTTGACAGAATCAATACTAGCAATACTTCAATGGAATTGTAAGTAATGAAAAATAACAATTTTAGTGCAACAAAACACGTTCTTAAACTCATTTGCATCAGTTGTTTATTAAATAACATATTTTTTCAATTAAACTTTTTGTCAAAGAAATACAGAAAATATTTTATCAATTTATTATTCAAAAAAATGTATTAATATCGTTTATATTTTAATTTACATATTTTTATTATTTTTGCGGCATAAACTTGCCTTTTTCAAGGCATTTTTACTGGTTACTTTTTTTTAATTTTACGTGGCAATATTATGAAGCAATAACACAAATTAACCCTTAGCTACAGAATAGGTATTAGATACTTATCAGAAACCATTGCACTTTCATTTGTTCACAAGTTTGGTAATATAATTCACCACATATAACCCCAATGGAAATTCGTAAAATTATCCTAACATTTACGGAATTAAACGTTCGAATGAAATTACATTGATCATAAACCTAACTTGTACATTAGAATATATCTTGAGTAACAAGACAATATTATATTTGTACAAGTTCTATTATAATTTAATATAAAATATCGTGAGAATAAATGCGAGATTTCTTTAAGATGTATCAGCTAAGAATTAAGTCTATGACACTTACCAAATTAATTTTAATTTGTCATGCTTTACAATATTTCAAAGTGAAAAATCATACAAGACTATTAATAAATTGCTTATCTTACAGAAAAAGAAATGTTAGTCCATTAAAAAATTTGTTTTCTTAATTTAAAATTTTCACAATGCACGAATAAAACAAGTATGAACAAAGAATCCTGCAGAGTAACATTTATTTAACAACAAAATTTTCACTCTTTTCCACGCTGCAAAAGGAATAAGATTATTCTTTCACAGCCTTGCAACCTTGAGCCGCGAGCTTTTCTGCGCGACCCTCGCAAGTTTCGCAACGACGACGCTCTCACATTGTCTCGGACGCTTCTTTTGTCGCGCGCATCCCGAAAAACGAGATGCATTGTTTTTAGTCGGCTGCAGTGCTGCTGCTTCGCGTCATCTTCAAGTTCGCGCGTGTAACGCGACGACGACGATTTCTGAGACAAAGGGCACACTCGAATTAATTCCCGTGAAAGACGCTAAAAAATGTCGCGCCCGCGCTCTGACACTTTTGACAATTACTTTCTTGTTTACTTTATCGTGAGTATTGCTGTACTTTTGAATTCATTGTGTTTTTTGGAATTGTGTAATTTTTTTTTTGTACGTGGTGAAATGCTTCTTTTTTGCGGTATCTGTAATATTTTTCTTTAAACTAATTACCTTACACTGAGAGGACTTGCATGATAAAAATTACTATTTCTGTTTGTACGTTGATAGCATATTTGGTATTCTGTAAAAATTACAGTAAACTGCAATAACTCAAAATTGCTCGCAAGTTACGTGCACTTTACTTCATCAGAAACATGATCATTTTTACAAAATATTAAGCATTTCTCTTGTGTAAATTCAGAAATAGTAACGTGTGCATTATAATTTTTCACAATCGAAAATGTCACGGATTATGATTAAACTTTGAGATATTTCTAATATTTTAAAATAAAGTCCTGAACCCGTTTGATAGAATTGATCCTCGTACTTAAAATATACGAGTAAGATATTGTGCTAAATTTATTAATAAAATATTTTGGCTCTTATTTGATAAGACTAAATATTTTATCATAATTCTGCCAGCTAGAAAATTTATTCCAAAGTTACGAGCATTTGAAGATGGTGGCTAAAAATGCATGAAAGTTCAAGGATTTCTATCTCTTTTGATCTACCTTTTCGTATAGTACTATTTTAACTTTATAAAATTTTCTGTAAATAAAATCTATAGTTAAAGAATTTTACAGAGGTATTATTATACTTGTAAGTAGAGATACCGATGTTTCACCACAAAATTACACATTCTGAATACAAATGATTATATTTTAACAAGAGGGGCCTATTCGATACACTTACGAACGCCAGAATAAATTTCTAGATGACTGAAAATTTCTATTATACCTTTATCAAAATCCTTGCTCAACTGCGTGTGAATACTTCTAGTCAGCTTATGATTAAGAAAACACAATTACAAGCTTCTTGAGACCTTACCCAAATTTAAAATCAAAATCTTAACGTTCGAAAAAAAAATACGAAACCGAACGCAAACGTGACCTCGAATTCCACATACTTTCAAATCATCCCAATATCAGGCTGCATCGCACAAAAATCCCCCCTGACGTCATGCATCTCCCAATCCAATAACGAGCTCATCTCGCTAACAACTGCACCCAAAATAACGTAGAATTCCACGCATCATTCCCTCGAACAACACCAAGCAACCAGCCAGAAAAAAAAAACAATTCCCAACCCACTGTTCGAGTGACCCCCTCAGGCGTAAATATAGCGCGCAACGATCGTAACGAAAGGGGTTGCAACGATTAGCGCGGCGAGCGCAGTAGCCGGAAAATCCGGAAGCTCGTATACCAGCTACACCATCCGTCTCGCATCCGAGCTGCCAGCCGGAATTCGAACAATTTAATTAAGATAGCCGTGCGGCTTGTTTTGTGTGCACGTGTGTGTGTGTGTGTATGCGCGCGTGTGTGTATGAGTGTGTATATTTAGTTCGAGCTTGCGGACGTGTGTGTACACAAATGTGTGAAAGCGTATATATAAGTCTACGTTTGTGTGCGTATGTGTGTATGTGTGTGGGTGTGTATGTGTGTGTATGTGTGCGGGTGTGTGTTTGTATGTGTCCATGTGTGTATGTATATATGGGTGTGCGTGTGTGCGCGTATTTATGTGTGCGTGTGTGCGTGCATGCAAAAAGCAAATGTAAAATTCAACTGCTGAGTTGCGGAAATAAAGCGACCCCTGCTGGGAAGATGATGTTTACACTACTCAGTAATGTAATTTTCGATACTCGTGTGTAATTTCATATTCTCGAGTTCTAGCTTCAGATTATGAGGTTAGATTGAAAATACGCAAGCTAAAATAAGTAAATCTAGAACTCGTTAGCACTCGTTTTCTTTTCTAGTATACTTTAAACTTAATTTATTGGTAAACCTCTAACTAATTAAGCGTACGAATACCCAAGTAACCGTCTATTGTACGAGTTTCTGAAATTTGCAAGGTATTCCAATTTCTAGTATAATTAATGTCGAAGCTGTAATTTGACATAAAAAAGTTGAATTTTACTATACTGAAAGCTATACTTCTATACAATCTGGAAATGTAAAAATCACTAACTCAGCAGGGGTCGCATTATTTTCAGCACTCAGCAGTTGAAATTTACATTTTTGTGTTGAATTATCAATTAAGTGCCCTTTCTTTAAAAATATACAGCGATGGGTTGTATACTATTACACAGTGCATTGAAAATGACATTACTGAATTAATAGTTTTTCATATATCCAGTAATGTATATTTTTTACACGATTTGTCATTTTACATTGCCACGTGATTTTTACATTTGCTTTTTTACAGTATGTGTGTATGCGCGCATGTGTGTGTTTATTCATGTGTAAGTGCGTGCGTCCGTGTATGTATATGTTTTTTTGTTTATACGTTCACATATAAATGTATGTGCGTGCGTATTTATATGCGTGTGTTTGTACATGCGTGCATGCATATGTATATGTACGAAAGTGCATGTAACTTTGTGTGTTTGTGGGTGTGCTTTCATATATATGTATGTGTATTAGTGTGAGGAGAGGATCATGCACAGGCTCGAGCAAGCGCAGCTAGCCTTTTGTAAGCATCGCGGCTGCTGGAAGGTGATAATAAACGGTTGTTGCGCGTAGGTATCCCGGGATGCGGCACACAGTGGCTTGAAGTTTCTTTCGGTATGGGGGTTATTCAGTGAGATTTTTCGCTTTGAAGTGTTTTTGATCAGTTGAAAAGATTTTGATTCCTAGGATGAAAGGTTGGTCGAAGTGACTTTTTCGTCGATTTTTAATAGTTTTTTTAAAATTTCACCTGTCTATTCTTACAATTCACAATTTTATTTGTTTACATTGAAAATAAATTTAGATTGCTCTAAGATGTTATTCAGGTATAAATAAAAAAATAAGATTTTAAATATATTTTTTATCGAAGCGCATAATTAGGACATACAATGACCTTGGGCGCATAACTCTTTATCTATCAAATTAAATTATCCCCCATCATGTTCCTCTGTCAAAAATTTAGATAAAAGAAAGAAACAACATTTTTTT
Organism: Gastracanthus pulcherrimus; assembly: GCA_949152435.1. Lineage (NCBI taxonomy): Eukaryota > Metazoa > Arthropoda > Insecta > Hymenoptera > Pteromalidae > Gastracanthus > Gastracanthus pulcherrimus. The sequence goes on along the minus strand of OX424575.1, from coordinate 178,288,005 downwards.
AAGAATGATGTTTTGAATTAAGTTTCAGATTTATAAATCTAATTTAAATTAAGTATATTTACAAAAAATATATACATATTCTTGTGTATCTCAAATACAAAGTACCAATAATTTTTTTCACTATGTTAAAGAAACTTTTGTTAGGAAAATGCATTTTTCAAAATTCATTTAAACTATTTTTGTAAATCGAATATTTGAATTCGAAATAGGAAAATCGAAATCTGGACTGAAATTTGCTAAAATCTTCTTTTATTATTTTGAAACTTATATCAACATTGTGATAACAAAAATCTGTACGAAAGATTTCTGGAAAACACCAATCAGTCGGCTTGATTGTGTAAATTAAATAGAACCAAGTGAATTACAAATATTTATCATTACTTACATTATTTTAACACAAATCGATTCAATAGACAATGATGAAGTACGTATTTTGGAAGGTCAAACGTACTCTAAGTGATTGATGATGACTTTTTCTATGAATCCAAGCATTGTGGAAGTTTGTACATCTCATATAGTGAATTTTCCTCTTAATAATATATCAATAACATTTATTTTGAGTATGCTTTTAATAACAAAATATCATAACTATAATACGTCTAACTCTAATTTTACAATTTTAATAATAGTAATAATATTTTACGATTGAATTTTACCTAGAATGATGGGGTGCTTTGCGGGGTGCTATGCGGGGTGGTACATATAAATGTTGATGTTTTCAATCTATTGTACCTTTATTGCTGACCAAATTGATTATTTCCACAACACAAAATACGAATTTAAATAAAAATTTCCATATAAAAAACGTTTGTTGCATGATTCTGCTTGTTATTTCACTAAAAACTTTCAATTTATGGAATATATGAGTACTTTTTAGTTTTTTCGCAGTTCTGTGCTTTTTTCATTTCACAATTTTATTTAATGCTATACCGCTTTAACCAGTCGCGCAATTTACTATATATATATATATATATATATATATATATATCCTGATCGTTACACCGTTGATAATTTATTTTCTATCGTCCACTACGAACAGTTTAGCCATCGAGGACAATCTTCAAGAGCTTCGCGAGTACGTGGTGCCGCTTCGCTGAGAAAAATCTCAAGAAGGTGAAAGTTATTGTGCGAGATTGTATTCAAGGCGGTAGGAGTGGCAGTAGTATGATTCCAAAGTTAAAAGTTGGAAACAGAAAAAGTTTGTGACTCTCATTACCGTTGGCCGGAAGATGTAAAACTCACGGGAAGAAAAATCAAAACCCTCCCAAGTCGAAGGCGAGAGAAAAAGAGGGAGCATTCTTTTATAGGTAAGCAAGTTCAAAATCGAGTTAATACATTTCTCTTGCTCTTCTTCTTCTTCTATATTTTGTTGAATTGGAGAGAAGTTTTTCACTTGAAATAAAAGCTTGATGAGGGTGATTTTCGTACACATAATTTCTAGAGAAAAGACTTGTGTAACTACCGAGCTTTTTAAACAATAGAAAGTGTAAATATATGTCTAGGAGATTTTAAAATGTAGTTTACAATGTTTCAAAGGGTTGGTTTTTCACAATGAACATTGATAAATTGAAAAAGTGCTACATATTTGGAATTGTTTACGAAAACAGTCTTTAAAACGCTATAATTCTCAAAAAAATACTATTTAATGGTTCATATTGTCTGTTTTAAAATTTTAAAGTAAGCCATTTTATTACTTCTTATAGTTTCCAGAATGCGAGCGAATTAATGAAACTAATTGGTAAAATTAAAATCTTCTGAAGTGGAAAGAAAACTTTCAGAGTTTGTAACTTTTTATAAAATGTTACAGTTGCAATCCTCTCTGAAAAGTTGACGTCAGTGGGTTTCATTTTATCTTCACTTTTCTACGTCTGCAGCGTGTACGAAAGTTCAGCAATAAAGAATTTTTAAATTCAGCCCAGCGAACCTTAAGGAATTTTGCGAGTATAAAAATCAGCATTTAAATTACGAAAGCAAGAAATCTTTATCCAATTTAACTATTTATTACCGTTGATTAATACAAAATTAAACTATTTACAAGATTTGGAATATAACATTAGATGATACAATTAATATATTACAGTTCTAATTAGGTTTAGTAGATTCTTTAACATACACTAATAGAAAAATCTGAAAAAGCGTGCATAATAGTGATAATAGATACCAATATAATAATTCCAATAGTTAATTAATCTAATAAGTCTTAGGTAGCTGTACTTGAAACACCAACCCTTCATATTAACAATATCTAATAATATAATATTATAGGTAATCCTATTATTCTCGCATCCTCTGACCGCTTATTACACACCTCAAATACGCCGTAGAAAATAAGCTTTCCATCTGGTGCGTTTGTGAAAAATCAATAAATAAAAATAAAAAAATTACTTGAGCCTGATTTTTATACAAAAATAAAAAAGCTACAACGCAGTAATTTTATTGTAAGATTTTTATCGCATGGATACTGTTAATAAAAATAAAATCATCAAAAACGGGAATACCTATGTTTGATATCGGTACATTGAAGGTTGTGAAAAAATGAACTGATTATTTTGAATTATACTATGCATGTAACCTTTAATAATATTATAATCTAAATATAAATAGATAATGTAACTTAATCAATTTTACAGTTCATTATTTTATTATAATTTTTTTATTAATATTCGTACTTTTACTACAACGTACATTGTAGATTATTATACTTTTTGTAAGCTCCAATAGTTTTCATTTTTTTTTATATAGTATAAGATAATACAAAGTTTCGTATGATGCCATGTACATTTTAGTGAGTTTTATTGCAAATTTTCTCATAATATTTAGGATTTAGCAATGCGGTGTTACGTACAAAAAAGTCGAGTAGGCCACGATAAAATATCCGTGACAGCGGTTATAAATCTAGTAAAAAGTGCCACAATATGGAGAATTTTCATAAATAACAAGTTCTTGTATAAGCACGAAATAATTTTTTTATTTCTGGTAGGTTGTACATTAATTACTTATTTGATTTATTTTACGTGATCCATATTTGATTTTTATGAAAATTGATTTGTGAAAGTATCCAACCCTAAATTTGAGCACCGTAGATGTTACAAAACTAAAAGCGAATGATATTTTATCTTATGGAAAGCTGCAATTGTCCTTTAAGTTTTATCTTAACACTATCAATGTTCACATTCAAATATATTTAGATAATATATTATGCAATAAAAATATTATTATTGTAGGTGTACTATTAAGCAATATTATACTTAACCTTGTTTTACTAATATTAATGTTATTGTTTATCTCAGGTCGAAGTTCATGCGAACTCTGTAGAGTCTATAGTATATAGATTTTGCGCTTCTCGCTAAAGGAAGCTTTGTAATGACGAACAAAAACGTTTTGCTAAAAGGATTATAGAAACCATATTTTAAGAGTTTAAAACTAAAAATACACTATTTTTGAAAATGTCTATTTGCAGTGCGCGTGTGTGTATAATATGTGCGTGTGTGTATGTGTGTGTACCTGTGTAAGTGTACATGTACATGTGTATGTGGATCAACATATCTCGGGTCAGCTATGATCAAATTTAATTTTTAAGAGCTAATTTTATTTCTATTTCCACACCTTGTAGCTACAAAAAGATTATTTTCTGATATTTTAGTGTCGCGCAATTTTTCGCTTTTTCGAGCAATAATTACAAACAAAGTTGATAGTCATAATTAAAGGCCATCATACTCAAACCGAACTATCCCATTTTTTTAAAAACACCAATACATTCCCCCGGTGTAGCAAAAAAAATAGTACTCTTTGATAAACCATTTCTCTCCCCACCCAATCCCACCTCACTAGAAAGAGAAAATCAATTCTTTTTTTAATCTCCAATTCAGCGCCACGCCCCATCCATTTTTCACTCCCTCCGAAGAAAAACCACCTCCCCGCAACCCCAGATAAGCCCTTTTCCACGCGCAGCACAAGGGACGCTCGTCGACGGCGGTGAATTTCCCTCAAGTACGTTTTCCCCGCGGTTCATTTATAAACGCCGCGGTGTGCTCACGCAGTCCTCGTCGCCTCGCACTACTATGACAGCCGGCGGAATAATCCGCTCATTCCCGTTGATAACTGCACAGTAGCGTTGCGCGTTCGAGACGTTATGCAATTTAAACCCCGCGTATAGCAGAGAGAGACGGAGAGAGAGAGAGAGAGAGAGAGAGGAGTGAGAGAGACGAGACGACGAGGTGCAGCGAAGTGAATTGAAGCTTCAAGCCTACGTTATCGGCCTTGTCCGGACCGACGCCAGAGAGAGAATGTATATATCTGGTATATACACGTGTGTATGTGTGTGTGTGTGTGTGTGTGTGTGTGTGTGTGTGTGTGTGTGTGTGTGTGTGTGTGTGTGTGTGTGTGTGTGAAAGTAAAATGACCTACCGGCATCTTTGTTATTATTTCCATCGACTAGGTACATTTAAAAATAGGCACACGGGAAGAGTGAGAGAGAGAGTGAACGTACGTGTAATCGAGTAAACGGTCGATGCTGGAAGTTCGACCAGGTGTCTTTTTTCTTCTTTTTTTAGTCTTTGGAGTTTTCCCCGTTTTTTTTTTTCATTTTGTCGTGCAGTACTTTTCATTTAACGCCGCGGGGTTGCCGCGGCTGTTGCCGCTATTTGCATGAATGCATAATCTATGAGTGGCGGGCTATTAAGGAATCGAAGTTGAAGTTTTTATGTGGTTTGCATTTTATAGATTTATTACGATGCTTTTATTTGAAGACATTTTGTTGGGGGAGTTTTATGGAAGTACAAGGGTACATTTTTAATTACGATTTGTGCAAAAGTGCAATTGAAAACGTAACAAGGGGGTAATCTTCGACTTTATTCCCGTATTCCATATAGAACTTTATTCCCGACTTAACTGTGGCCACTTTATTGACTTAAAAATAATGACTTCCGGTAAGAACTAGAATTTATTAAAAATGTATATTAATATAGGGAAAAATAATTTAAAAAAAATGCATTTGAGGGAAAAAAAATTTGCGAGAAAAGTGTGCTACTTTTTCCCGCAAATGCATTTGTAGGAGAAAAGTAAATTTGCGGGAAAAGGGTAGATTTATGGAAATCATATATGCTACTTTTGTCCCGCTTTTGAGGTCAATAAAGTGGTCATTACGGGTGAGTCGGGAATAAACGTATTAACGTATTTTTTGAATATGCTGTTCATAATTTAATAATAGCAACTTTTTCCTTCGTCCTGGTTTCCATTTAGTTACTAAAAGGAATGTTCAAATATAATATGGTTAAATAAAATTGTATGCAAGTAATTTCTGTATGAAATTTCTTTTGTCCAACTAATATCATTATGAACGTCAAACTGAATTTCAGATGATTAAATTTTCCCGGGAAAGCGAGTCGCTCTTTATGAAGTTTTATATAGTTTTTTATGTAGTTACATTATTAAATACAAGAATATTTTAGTCCTGTCCTAGATGCCTCGTTTTCTATAAACATAAATAGAACTACATTAAAGTCGATTTTTATAATAAAAGCTTCCGATCATGAATATATAATGATTTTTAATTAATTTTCCAAATTAGACTTCGTTTTATTAAGAAAGTAATACGAATTTTTACTGAATGAATAAATATGTATAATTACACTGAATGAATGAATTGTCTCTGGAAACAGTAGAAAATATGATGCGGCTAAAGCGAGGTTGTACATTTTGAATAATTTCAAATCGGCAAAAAGCTTGCATTGTGTATTTGCATTGAAGTGCTACATATTTCGAAACTTTTGTTATGGTTTTATTTACATTATATTGTCCTCTATTTATATTGTTTAGGAGAACATATATAATGTAAATGCACATTATATTTTATTTAAATTCTTGTATAAATAAATACGTTTGTGAAGTTTCTTTAATTTTTGTGATTAATTCATTTATGCATGAAAAATGTCTAATATGAATATGATGTTGCTTTTCATCGAGAATATCAAATTTTATCAAAGATAAGTTTATTTAATATTTCGTGTTTTAGTTAGCTTCATGATAATTAGAAAATGTACTTTTGCATTGGAAATTGAAAAAGAAATCCTTAACAAAAGTAATGAATCGTTCATGTATTAATAAGAATTTTTTCGCATTTCTATTATCAAACAACATCCAAACAAATTTCGTTTTAATCCTTCACAGCTCAGAGTAACGTATACATATACGTCCACCCCCTTTTTTTCTGTCGTAGAATTCAAAATGGTGATGCAATATTAGCAAAGCAATTTAAATTATTCGGTGCACCATCAGCACCGCTTTTGCATGATTTTTGCAGCATAAATTGACATATTCGGAATTGGTAAACAAAATTTGAATCGACAAACGCAAAAATAAAGTATTTACCAAAAAAGATAATACTGAATAAAGCACATTCTAAACATGACTTGAATAGATTCCAGATCGATATATTTTAAACTAAAATAGAAAGAACAACAACACATACGAAAAACCTTCTTTTTCACACTACATAACAATACACCACACAATTATCGACAGCAAATAGAATACAGGCTAAAAATTGACATATCAAAGCAGTGCGACTCATTTACATCGCATCTCAGTCCCTCGCCCAGCACTCAATGCTAGAAAATACCCGGCGCGCGCGTGTACGCTCTCGTCTTTGTACGCCACCCACATGACGCCCGCTAGCATTTTCCTATGTAAATAAAAGTAGATGAAAAAAAAGAGAAAGAATCCCGCGTCTCGGAGAGAAAAGCGTAAATATATTCTCTCCCGCACACTTACATCGCGGTCGGAATATTCATCGGCCTTTGAGAGATGCCTCGAAAAATGAGCAGCGGCATGGTAGTTGATGTTCCTTTGATAAAAAAAAAGAAAGAAAAAAGCAAGAAGGAAAACGAAAGAGCCGCTCTCGAGCTGGAATTAAGTACACAAGCGCGGCAGAGGCGAAATCGAGATTTTTCGAGCTAGTTGAGTTTCCTTGATATTACTTCTCTCTTTCTCCCTGATAACGACTATATTTATATGTCTATTTACTCATCCGGCTATCTCACTATCTCTCTTTTTCTGCACCTATCTGTCTTGAATATGTGGCTATCCATAATAGCGACACAAGTCCACTTTGTTTTTGTAATGTTGATTTTATATAAGTTTATATAAAATAGATTCCAAAAGATAATCCTATAAAATTCAGTTTAGTACAGAACATGACGACCTTGTCCATTTTTGTTTAATCCGTAAATGGACTACAGAGAAAGCTGTATTTACTAGGGAGTATTTACTAGCTCAAAATATTGATAATAATTTAAAACAGTTTTTCAAGTATTTAACTCTTTTGTTTGCGTCGAGAATAAACCCGTTTTAACTGTTAAATTAAAAATATTGTAACTGTATGCCGTAAAATTCATAATGGAAATGCCATTTCCATAAAAATTTAAAATAAAAATGTTTTTGGAATTGTTTTTGTGAATTATAATAAAATAATAATTTTATAGTAAATAACACTCAATCTAACAAACCAATACGCTGGCATTAAAATTTAATAAATGTAAGAGCCGGGCGACTTCTAGTGGTTATCACCTCTAAAAAATCATATTTTAAGTTTATTTTTCCTCAAATATCCAAAGATGACAAAAAGCTTTCCATACTTTTTTTCTCATCAAATAACGACCTTGGACGGTTCTGTCTATGCTCGGAAAAATGACTTGAGTCTGTTTGAAATTGTTTTATGGTGGTTTTTTATTGATTTATAAAATCTGTTTCCTTATTTGTTAACATAATCACATTGGTTTGGAAATAATTAATTCTCATTTAAATATTTTTTATCAGCAAATTTTATCATTGATATAAACGAAATCATATAGTATTTCCAGAAGAACAACTTACATTCATTTTTATATGCAACCTGTAACCAAAAAACTAGTAACCATTTCATAGCTTACTTAACCCTTTCAGTCACGCAATTCAATTCATTTGGTTATGGAAGTGCAAATATATGTTTCCAATGTATTTTTGAACGAAGAATCCAAATCAAGTGTCAAAAAAATTATAAAAAAAAAAAGAAAAAAAACGAAAAAAAAAATAAAAAAGAAAAAAAGAAAAAAAGAGAAAAAGAAAAAAAAAAGAAAAAAAGAAAAAAAAACAAAAAAAAAAAGAAAAAAACATAACTCTGCCACAGACGGTCCCAAGCCCGTGTTCTAATGAGGAGGGGTTTTTTTTACTTTCATAACCAAACGAATTCAATTTCATGACTAAAAGGGTGGTTTTCACCCCATTTGAAGGGTTGTTTTTATATTTATAAAATTATTGATATCAGATTCGTATTCTACGATCAAAAATACATAGAAAACGTATATTTGTACTGCGATAACAATAGAAATCAAATTTTGTGACTAAAAACAATAGGGAGCCGATATATCGGCTTCTGTGACTGAAAGGGTTAAAACATGCAGATAAAAGTAGATTTTATGATATTTTCTTTTTGATTAGTACTTTTTTAATACTAATTTTAAAACCAAATCATCATAAAATATGTGCACTCGAGTTATGACGAGTATATACTTTTTCTTAGAATAACGATTCAACTCCATATCACACCCTCAGTGTTTCGTATATGAAAGCTCATTACAAACATAAAAGAACGTCAATAGTTTCCAAAATTTATTGAAGTGGTTGAGAAACTGTAGTACAATAATAAAATTCAAGGGAAAATTTTTTATTTCATGAAAATTCTTCGTCACTTGCTTAGTTTTACAAAAGTATAGAATTTTAAGTTAACATAGTCTTGTTTTGAACAGCAATGTGCTCCCATACTTTTGATTTTTCCACAAATAAAAAGCAAGCAATTTATAAATGTAAATGTATCACCATAATCATTTAATTTGTAAATGTATCACCATAATCAATATCACAACCCTTAAATTGACAATCCTCATTCATCAACCGTAATTTACCACCTCATCTCTTACATCTCAATCCATCCAATCCATTCAAACATGAAAACCTTAACCACCCATCGAAAATCCAAAACACGGACTCCACTCCTTACTCCCTAAACCCACGGCCACATCTGCAGCTGGAGTTGCGGAAGTCTCAAAGAGCCACACGTGTGAGTTTCTCTCTCCTCGCGGATCCGTGTGTACGCCTCGCGGACCGGGCACACGGAGATGGAGAGATCGAAATTTAGATTGGCAGGCGGTGGAGAGGCCGAAGGCAAACATTCGACCGTGGGCCATTGTGCGCGGCGAAGAGACTTGCTTTTTGAATATCGCGCGCGGCGCGCTTTTCGAATGTTTGTTTGGACGAGGCTATTTTCGAGATGCGCGAGGAGGATCTCGCCCATGGTGTGCGGTTTCCGCGTGGAAATACTTGCCATTTTTGTTTGCCGCTGAATCAACTAAGGCTTGGGGAATGTTTTTGGGAAATGGAAAATTGGTTTGCGGTGAATAAATTTTAAGATGGAAATTTCTGGACAACGAGTGGCTAGTCGGTGAATATGGAGTGCCGAGAAAAAAGTATTTATGATGTTTGAAAGTCTAATGAGAGCAGTAATTATTCAGAGATTCTTGATTTTTATATTCAACTGACAGCTACAATATTTTTAGTAGACTTGTGTTATATGTGTCTGGTTACGGGGTAGTAATATATGCACATGTATCTGTTTACGATTGTGAAAAACTCATTGTCATACGATATATGCATTGCTATATATAGTAGACGACGCAAATATCTAATAGAATTCATTTAAATTATTTTGAATCACTACAACTTCACTCGTTTTTGCTAACCTTATTAAAGGATTTGAATACAAACACAAACAAATTTGATCAGTGATGAATTTGTCATATGATTGAATGTACAAGTTTAGTTTTATTTTGTAGAATTGTCATAAGTAGGAAAAAGGATGTAATAACTTATTCAAATTAAAATTCTGAAAATTAAGTATTAGAGTGGCAAATTATAACAATGTGTCTTAAACAATACAATTATTAACATTCAAAAGTCGAAAGGCAAGTCATTAATCGTCAAAAATTATCAGCATTGATTTCTGCAACAGTCAACATTCAAATTTATATCGCTATAACAGACTGTAGCGTGAGCACGGATACACTTTTGTATGTTTACTGGCGCAAAATCACGCACCATCAGATAAAGTCTTCTAAAGGTTGCAGTTATATAGCTGATCGTAAACAAAAGCATCGTATGTATCCACAATAAACTTATACCTACGTGCAACGAAATTCAGCAATGTAAATTTACAGAATACTAACAAATATTTCTAAATACAGACATGTAATTATATTACTTTTCCAAAGTGTAATACCTATTATTTCAATAATAGAATTAAGTGTAAACTCAACAAAACCTGATTCGCATAGAACGCTTTTGAAATTCTACTATGAAATTATCTAAAGATCAGACTTGAACTAATGAGGTTTCACTATTTCAAAACATTGAATGTGAATTAGTTTCCGTTGAGTGTATGATTATGGTTGAAACAGGAGAAAAGCTGCATTTCACTCTTTAGCCTGTAGAATGATATTCTATATGATTTTCAAATTACTTTTAATAAGGGAAATTCAATATCCTTGTTGAATTAAATATCGATTTTCCAATAATTTATGTTCGCAGATGTCCTATTATAGTAGATATTCACTTAATTAATAACAAGAATCTTGAGAGGTAATATGGTGCAATAAACGACACTTCTGTAAAGTCAATAAATGATCTTCTAACCTTAGAAAAATCAGATGATAAATCTCCAACTGGTTTTTTACCTGTTTCTTCTGTAGAGATTCTCTTTGTAAATTATTCTTAAAGAAATTTAGAACCTCGCTATTTATTTAAATGATAAAAATAAGGAATATTTATTTTGAGTGCTAAAAAAGTACCTATTATTATTCCATTTCTGAGAATACTTAGAATTGACAAAAAAGGATGTTATTTCCACTATGTTCATTATACTATCCTCGTCATTTGCATTCCATGCTAATTCTAATATGCTCAACGTGCTAAGTCCAGAAATGACGATTTCTATCAATGTAGTATTATTTCAGAGAAACAGGTTGTAGTGTATGTATAAGATATATATCAGCAGAACAGCTGATGACGAAGGTGAGAAGGAGAAGAAGAGAGGAGGGGAGATCAAGTTCGGCGATCGACGACAGGATGAAGAGGCATGGACGATCATGGACTGCCTAGCCGCTAAAGGGAAAGGACGCTTTTCCTTTATTAAACATCTAGTTCCTTCAACGATTCCAACATTCGCCGAGCCAGTATAAATCCGGAAAGAAGAAAGAAGCGGACGTCTAGTAAGAAGAGGAGAATACGACGATGAGAACAAGAGCGCGACGACAGAATGTATGTATGAATGTGCGCGGGATTTGTATTGTGCGTGTATGTGTGATCCAGAGTGATGATGACACACGACCTAGCAACTTATAATGAACAGGCGTTACAAATTAATAAATTCAGTTTCCTATAATCCTAAACATTTTTGATTATTTTGTGTTATTCCAGCCTTTCGTTACAAGGTTATAGACTGATATCTTAAAGAAATTGTTTGGGAAGTTGTATCTCAGAAAAAGAATCTTAAACATCGTGTATGTAGCTATCAAGGAAAATAGGTAGCTACAATTTGTATTAAAACAAATTATGCTTTTATTAATAAATATTGTATAGCCAGGTTTAGAGATTGTGCAGGATATGTAAAAAGGAGGATGGAACAGTTAAACATATCAGAGAAAACAAAAAGAGAAAAAGTGAACAATAAATAAGAGAAGAAGACATATAAGATACCAGAGAAGAAAGAATACAGAAACATTCCAAATAAATTATACAAATATTACAAATGTATATACGTACTGTGATATAAAGTATTCAGGAAGACAGAACCTATGTATCCCGAGAAGGGAATCATTGTTTTAAATAAGAAAAAAATAATTAAAATATATTCAAGATGTTTAGCATTTACAGTTCAAATCAATTAAATTAAAAAAAATGATATATAAATAAATAAATAAACAAATAATAATAATAATATTTATATTACTCACTTTTTAAAAATCCATAATACGACATTTTAAGTTTCTCCTAAAACAGTTTCTCCTATCTACAACTTTATCAATACAATCAATCCCCAAACTAGCAAACCCCCCCAAAAATCAATCCAAAAGCCCATTCTCGACCCATCCCCCCTCGACCTCCGGTAATTCGCGTTGGCATACGTCGCGCGTCTCTCTCTCCTCGAACTCTCTCGAGCGCACTGCGCAGACACACGCTGTCCGCGTATTGCGCGCGATGCACGAGTGTTGCGCGCGGCAACGTCCCACCGCAAATCAATGGGAATTCAAATGGATTCAATTTCAGAATTTCATATCGCTTCGGGAAGCCGTGCACGGGCCCGAGCCTGCAATCCGATCAGTTTTCAACGGCCGCGGGAGTTTCGGAGCGTCCGTAGCCGTGCGTTTAATTCGCAGTTAATCTAGCCAGCGGACGCGCGCACGCACAATAGTTGAGCACGCGCGCGCGCGCGCGAGCCGACGGCGAGGCTCGATGGAAGGTCCGAGCGTATAATGACGTTCGGGCGCAAGCGCAAGCGCGCGTTAACTTTTGAAATCAATTTCTGTAATGAGGGGCATTCAGTGGAGAGTGAGAGAGATAGATAGAGACAGAGAGAGCTGACGGATGGATGGAATAGTGTCCGGCGTGATGCGCAGTTTCGCTTTTTGGATTAATGTGTATTTACGATGTTGGTTCTAGGGAAATTTTGCACGAGTGTGATCTTCGGGAAATTTGGAATTATCGGTTTAATACTAGTTTTTTGAACTTTTAAGCGTTTGTCATAAATTGTCAATGAAGTTAACTTTTTTTCAATTTTGGAATAAAATGAATTTATATTGTTGGATGTAATTATTTTAGACAGCATGAAAGATTATGTTCATTTTATTTCAAGTGAATTCAAAGTTTTTTAATGTTGCATGAAATGATTCATCTTAATTCTGAATTTACACATGGAATGTTCCACGCACATGAGAAATTGATAAATTTACCTAAAATTTTGTTCGTAAACTTGTTATAGCATTTCGAAAAAAATATCGCATTTTTTTTTAAATTTTATAACGAGTGATTGAACAAAGTTTTACGTGAATATTATCTTGTGCTTATAAAGCATTTTTAAATTGGCATATTCGACTTATTTCTTAGTGAAAACCTATAATATTTTGAATGATAAAATGAAAAGGAATAGATTTTTAAAGCTAAAGCTCTTGTAAAGAAAAATCAAATGATCTTTAATCAATAAATTATTCCTTTTTTATACCTTTTTGGTATACATAATTTAAGAAAAATATAAAAGATGTTCTACTTTTATAATTATTAAAAAATATATATTTTCACGAATAATAGTCCTGTTCTGTAGTTGATCCAAAAACTCCAGCCTCTGAGGAGCTGGGATGCATTACCATTTTTATGTAGAAAAAGTTATCTTTGATAACTTCAAAGACAGACAATTTGTCCCTAAAACCGTATATTAAACTAGGTATAAAAAGGAAAATAATTTACATGATAGATTGTTTGATTTATCTATAAAAGTAAACAATAATATAATGAACATTAAATCAGATTTGTATGCATAATTAAGGATTTTATGTATTATACCGCTTTGTGATGGAAATGAACTACGAAACTTTAGAAAATCACATCAGCATATATTAATTAGGATGGATGGGCATACGTCGCTTATTTTGAAGCTAAATTAAATCTAAACATTGTAGATGTTACTTCGTTTGCGTAATATAATTTGACCGTAGGCGCGCGTTTCAAATTGCAAATAGGATTTCATGAGTTAGTTTTTCATCTACATAACATTTTCACTGATGAACTTGTAGCGTTTCTATAGCTTAAAGTCCTATCGTTCTTTGCACTGACTCATTATAAAAATCAGAAGATATACGTTATTATTATTATTTTTCTTTTATAACAATAAAAATACTTTTAAAACGTAAGCAGAATAAACTAACTAAATCAACATGCAAAAATGTTTCTGATCATTGTTTAAGTTTATAATTGAATTTATTTTTATATTCTTTTAAATTAATAATCTAATGAAATACTTTCACTCGATCGACCCATTTTGTTCTCAATATAAAATATTTATTTATTTACTAAAAGTATGAGCGTATTTTAATGTATTCAATAAGCCATTATCAGTTATACAAAACATAGTTCAATCACGCATGTTATAATCTGTAGCATCACAAATAATCAAAATCAAATATATATAATTAATAAAATTCTACGAAATATTCACTACTACACTAACACGATCTAAATACATAAAATGACCACACGAAAGTCCTTGCTTCTATAACTACAGTAACACGAAGCTTCATACGAGCGATTTTAACGAATCTGTTCGATTTCATGGCATCGTGGTTTATGTACTATCAAAGTAATAAACTATAAAATATCATTCGTAGATATGTAAAATGTTATCGCTTTACTAGAAATTATATGAGTTAAATAAAAACGATGCTTTAATAATTGTAAAAAGAAACAATTAAAAATATTACATCCATGGCATATTACCTTTATAGTACATGTTCTCATTATTTCACATTGATGAGTGAATAAAGCAGCAAAAATAATTCAATGTAATTTAAAGTTTTAAATTAGACGAATTACTTTTGCATCTAATGAACTTCTGATTTACGTTCGAATCCCTTACGAAGACTAGCAGATTTCAGATTTCTCGAAAGATACTGTTTCTGGTCATGAATGTCCTACGAAAATTAACAATTTTTAAAATTTTAGACAAAAACTATAATTTTCTTAGAGGATCTAAGAAAATATTAGTATTAATCAGAAAATCTACAAAGTGCTAGCTTTTTATTACAGGGCACTGAAAAGAAGTAGGTGTTATTGTGAAATCTGAAATGCTAGTCTTCATTAGGAACGTCGATATTATATTGCGATAAAATCAGTCTTCTATTAAGTTTTGAAATCCATAGCATGTCATTTTTATATGAAATACATTATCTTTTATCCAATTATGAAAAAGAAATCTTCAAATTCATGAAATCAACAGTTTTTCTGATGTCTCACAGTACTACAAATAAAAATCTGTTAGATTCGTCGGCTAAACCGAGACGTAAACGGGTCATAATCATATGCGTGCAGCTGTCTCTTCGCATTCTACCTCGCGACGTAACAAGGCAAACGGGGGAGAAAAACCGCGCACGCCAGAAGCAGCAGCCGCAGCAGCACTTGATAAAAACGAAATTTCGTTTTGAAATATTCCGCCGTAATGAGGGTGAAATCGCGCGATTAAATTAGCATGGTAAATGCGGGTGCTCTATCACGTTGATTAAAAGAAAAAAGTAACGGTGCATCCGCGCTTTATGAATTTACGACGCAATTTTTAGCGAACACGTGGCGCTGGTGCTGTGCGCTTTAAAAATGCATTTCGCGATAAAGAGGAAATATGGCGAAGCTAATTTTTTGTTAAGTCTTTTTGAGATTTTGCGAGGGTAATTATGCAGACTAGAGGAAACCGGAGTGAAGTGAGCTCTGAAATGAATTTTGATTTTTAAAGGCTAATAGAGCTTGTTATGCGTTCGAATGGAACTTCTTTCTATACGTTCATTAAGGTATATTTTCTTTGTATAAACATTATTGAGATAAATTTTTATTGCGCAAAGGTAAAATACGCGTTTGAATAAAATCATTAGCTTCGTTTATTTTTACTCCAAAATAAATTCAGCTCATCAGGCATCAATGTTTAGAAATAATTTAGTGTTAACAACAGAATATAATACGTTAGTTAGTAAAAAGGCGGAAAAGTGTATACATTTAAGTGTTATGAAATATCAAAATAAATTCCTTTTAAAAAATACCCGAAAAACGCCATTATTTTCTATTTCGTAACTTTTAGAAAAAAGTTCATTATTTGTTTCGTTATAAATCGTTCAAATTTTAATCCTTATTTTTCATAAAGTTTATAAAATGTAAGGGAAGATAGAAGTTTAATATAGATAGTCTACTATATTGACGTTACTACCTTACCGTAAATTCGACTCATAAATCACCATCGAACTCAATAACTATCCAAACTTTAAACCACTCTCATTTCCGATTGCGCGCAGTTCGTACGTAGAACATCGCGCAAAACAAATTCAATCTACCCTCTCTCCACACGTTAAATCTAGCAAAATAGAATTTCACTCTGTAGTACGTTATACTCAAGTCGCAGTTTCAATTTAGAGATGGGCTTCAGATATTGCTAACAAGAATAATTTCATCCATGTATAAATCTTACCGGGCATATGTCGCTGACATTTCACAAGCTGAAATCTACAGCTACAAGGTAGCTGATGTTTATGGAATTTCTAAGCTATGAGAAATAGTTATTTCCTTAATGCTACATGAAAACTTGCATTAAAAATTTTATATATAAAGGTATACAAGCACTAATTATAGCTACAATTATCATTATCATAAAGATATCAGCGACAGGTTTCGGTAATAAAATTTCAGTTTTATTTAATGCCCATATAGTTTTTAATTTATATTTAATGCCAATATTTTTCCTAAAAGAAATTGCAATAAGTATTTCTGATAGTGCAAAAAGTTTGTAAATAGCAGCCACTTGTTTTTAGCTTTTTGAATTTTGGCGATATGCAAACTTAGTTAAGCTTCCACTTTTAGGTGAATATCCCATGTACCCCTGCAAAAATTTTTTATATTTATACCTTAAACTCTTAAACAACGAACAGCATAATATTAAATTTAGTATGAGCCATAATAATATTACTCTATTTTTTACATAAAGTGAGTTGTCATAAGATTTATTCTACGATTTTGAATAAATCCGCGAGTAACTTTCAAGAGGGAAGGTATGAGCTTTCTCAAATAAGGGTAGCAAAATCAGTTTAAAGTGGATAGATGTTTCTATATACTAATATATTATAAAAGAATAAAAAATGATTTTAAAATACGAATACGTGTCGAAACTTATAGTATATTTTCCATATTTTCTGAAGGTTTGGCAGTTATTTTGAGGAAAATATAATACCGGATCTTTCCTGAAAATTTCAAGTGGTTTTGTCACAATTAATAAAAGAAAAATTCCCGGCAAGTAATTTTTGTCACCAATGTTGTAGCATGCATAAAATAATAAAATGTATTATTTTCAGATAAAAATAATTCCATAACACCTATTGGTGTTTAAAAAAGTTATTAATGAGCATATCATATTCGTATAATTTTACTCCCTTAAAACACTTAAATTCTAGTCGCATTAGAGTCTAAACTCACTTAGAATGAGTAAAACCGGTCAATTGACCGAATCATCCACCTCACAGGTTCAGCGTGTAAAATCTCCAAAGTGCCTACCTCCAAAAAAAAAGCAACTCCCCTACGCACGAAGTCCATCGATGCCTCTATCAATCAAACTCTCGCTAACAAGCTCCACCGCTTCATAATTCGTTCAACCCAGCTCTGACCATAAAGCGCCGCACCGAACAAACTACCCCGAGTGCTGTCCTCCCAAATCCGGCCAAATTGACCATTTGTTTGAAGCACGCATACGGACGACACACACACACACGCGCGTGGCTAAATCGATTGTCGTCGGCGGAAAAAGCGTGACTCCGCACAAAGAAGAATATCCCGCGCGTCGCGCTCCCTTCTTTCTTCTCTCCTCGAGAGGTTCGCGCTCTCATTTTGCGAAAGAGAGCAGAGAGCGGGATAACGGTCTATCGATTTAACAAACACGCCGCCGCGGCAGAGTCTCCTGTTGCCTCGTCGATGTGCGCGTGTACGTAGCTGTGTGTATAGGTAGAGAGTTTGATCAGTGGTTACGTCTCGATACGGTCAGACGGGGAGCGATGCGGCTTGGCGCTCGTTTGATTTCTACGTTGGATGCAGTGTGCATATAGGCTTGGAGCGCGGATCATCGCAGTGGAATCGAAAATTTAAATAAATTTCGTGTTTGTTCGCTGGTTGCGCTCTCGATTTGATTGATATTGCAGAGGTGATATTGCAATAGTTTGACTTTCAGGGATGAAGCGGTTTATTTGAATTTTGTAACTAATAACAGAAATTACAGTATAAAGTTTGTGAAAAAGGATTTTACGGATTTAGATAATGAAATATTGTAAATTATATAACAATTTGTTTCAGAAAAGTTATAAAAAAATATTCTTTTTTTATTCATTGATGTATAAACATTATAATGATTATCGTGAGTTTATATTGCGAATTATGACAGATTAATAATAAAGTAAATATATATCTAAGTATATATGTTTAATAGTTGGTATTTATTTATTGATTGCGCATAATATTGGAATTTGTCTCTTGTATATATATCGACTATTGAAACATAGTATGTATATTGGAAATTTTAATATATGTGTTAAAATAACAAAATAATAATCATATGTAGAATGCAATTTAAGTTATCGTATAAAATTCTTTAATTATTATATAAAAAATTAATTGAGGCATATCGCGTATCATAAATGATCGCTTTATCCATAACTGCATTCTAATCTAGTTATATTCAAATGAATATTATTGCACACAAAAAATATATCCCATCTATACGTTAAAGCAAACAAATAAAACGCCATTACAATTCTTTCGGTAAACGAAATAACTCCAAAAACGACACTCCCAAGCAGACACAAAGAACCATTTCCGAAATATCTCGTACCAGTAAAACGAAATGAAAGAGTCCTCCATCTCTGCAGCCCTTCCGACTCATAAACCGCGCGCGTGCGACCTTCGTTGGCGGAAAAAACAGCTCTCTTCTCTTCCCAGCCTCTTCGAGTGTAGTCAAAAACTCGGGGATCTGAAGAAAAAATAATAACGATAAGCCCGTTCTTTTTCGCAGTGTTCTGCGTGCGAACTAGAGGGGAAAAAATACGTTTCGGCGCCGATGGGTCGCGTATAAAACGAATCGACGCCTTATAGATGCGTTATTGCGCGTTACGCGTGAAATATGTATAGGGATGGATTGGCTGATTAGGAAGGCATAAATAATGCGTATTGTGGATATGAGGAAGTGAGTGTTTGGAAATCAAGGTGAATTTTGATTGATCGGTTATTGTTAAAAGTTTTTTTTTTATATTCAAGCTATTAGATGAAAGAATTCATTAAAATCTTTCAGAAATATTTTTATAAAGCATCTCTCGTATGAGCGATCTGGTCGGCATTTTTAGGATTGCAGTGAGTCGTGCAGAAATAAATAGAATTTTTTCACCCGATTTGTCCAATTTAGGAAGTAACAATTTTTTCTGTATTTTTTTGCATAAAAGTGAAAAAAAAACTTGCAATTTACAAACCTTTGCAAATCTGGTAGAGGTCGTTAAAAATAAAAAGAATTTTCAAGAGAGTTCTGTTAAAAAAAGAAATGTAGTGGAAAACCAAGTTGGAATATCATGAATGACGAACTTGGCTTTTCAAAGAGAAATTAATAAGGTTTCATTATTTTATAACATACTAGGATCAGCAAATGCGTATTTTCATTTTGTTGCGTAATTTTCCTTGACTCTTGTATTAGCAAATAATATACTATAAAATATTATCTAACAAAACCTTTAACTTAATTTAGTATTAATATATTTAGCTTTATATATTACCGAGTTATGACATATGATATAATAAATAATACTTACGTATATAAGTAAAACGTTTTATGGTGATACTAATGCGTATATAAATACATTGTTATTAATTTATTAGTTTATATTTTTTTGTTTTCTATAATTCTTAATAACATTAATATAATAATAATTAAGTATAGTGGGGCAGATGTGACTAATAAATTGACGAGAGACGGGACGTGATAGATATATAAAAATCACGACGAATGATGATGAAAACGAAAGTGATACAAAAATCAAGAGATAATAAAACTGTTAATCAAAAACATAATTTCCTTAGTAAAGTGCAAACATCAAACATTCTAACCCCACATAAATCATCACCACGTTAATAATAACACTACCAAAACGAAGCATACATAAATAATAAACAATTCCATCGCGCAATAAAACAATTTCGATTCAGCTCCTCTACGCGAGAGATCTCGAGCTCCCAACAGGCAAAGCCTCCTCTCATTTAATATCCGATTGATCCTCTCTTTCGCCATCCTCGATTTTCCAGCAGCAGCAGCGCAGTGTGTACCCGAGGGACGTGCGCGAACCGCAGCCTCGGATGTCCCGGCGATATTCTATTTCAATTTTAATGAGGCCCGTGAAATTCGACGGGACAGCGCGGCGCTAGCGGCCGCATTATGGGCG
The DNA here is from genome assembly GCA_949152435.1 of Gastracanthus pulcherrimus. Classification (NCBI taxonomy): domain Eukaryota; kingdom Metazoa; phylum Arthropoda; class Insecta; order Hymenoptera; family Pteromalidae; genus Gastracanthus; species Gastracanthus pulcherrimus. Next base: position 178,267,711 of record OX424575.1, on the reverse strand, counting down.
CCGTCGCGCCGTCGTTGCACCACCGCGCGCGCTGCACATAACGAGATTCCGCGCGTCCGAGGCGTATATCGACGCGCACGTGCATTCACGCGGGATACTGCTGACCGTGGCTATGGCTATTCTTGGGTCGGGACGGTGGCGAGGATCGTGCGGGGATTGAGGAATATGGTGAATTCGATTTTTGAGCAAGTGCATTTGGTGGTTAATGGTTTGTTTGGTATCGTTTGGGAATGGTGATTTTGATTTTAGATTGTCACGGATAGAAATAGGCTTAGAATTATGAAGTATTTTCAATAATAATTAAAAGTGAATAAAGGTAATGTAATTAAGAATTATTAAAGAATTAAATAATTTAATAGTTAATTTAATAATGAAAAATGATTAAAGTGAGTCGCGTTTCGTAAATGAAATAAATATATAATAGAACTGATAGTGAAACATACTGAAAGATATTGAGAATTAGAAAGGAATGAGAAAGAATAAATAAACGATTGTTATTTGCGAAAGATATAGATTTGTTATCATTATATTTATTATAGTAGATAAATTCAAGTTCTAACTATATGGACCTCTTTAGTAATTGTTTGTACTTATTGAAGATAACTAGGAATCACAGGCGCGCGGTACGCGCCACAATTTCAATCATTTATAAACGCATCAAAAATCATTTATAAACATTATTTATAATAAACAAATATTGATTATTCATGTTATTCTATGGTTTTAATATAATTATCAAACAATATTATTACATAAATATTATTAAGTGAAAACGACAAATAATTTTTAATTAAAAAATGGAGTTAAAAATTACCATAGAATTTATCATATTTCCTTACTTGATTTATTTTGAACTAACCGTTTTAAATTAATTAACATTTTAATAATTAATCGACTAAAAAGGATTCCTACTTTGTTTTCCACTATCCATCGTAATCATGCTTTCCACGTGTAAAGTAATATTAAAGATAAAATAAAACTTGAAATAATTACTATATAAAGGCATTTAAAAGTGTAAATGTATATTAATTACAAAATTTGTTGTGATTTTTAATAAATATTTATCATAAGTGGATAGATAGACTCGTGAATAACGGGATAAATTGATAAAAAAGTGAGTGGATAGTAGTATAAGTGGTTAGAGGGATTGGTGAATAGTGGAAAAGTCGATGTACATAAATATAATTATAAAAAAACTTTTGATCGTGCTTTAAAAATTACGCTCTCTCTCTCACTCTCTCTCTCTCTCTCTCTCTCTCTCTCTCTCTCTCTCTCTCTCTCTCTCTCTCTCTCTCTCTCTCTCTCGATCTGCACGTGGACTTAACTGCACATACTGCTGTATGCATGTAGTGACTACTTCGCATGTTTCTTAGTCATAGAAAGTAGAATTCATGTATGTACACGTAGTCACTACTGCGCATGCCTGCGTAAATGAAATCACCACCGCGCTTGCCTGCGTGAATGAAGTAACTATTGTGTATATACCTGTATGCATGTAGTCACGGATGCACATGTCAGTGTGTATGCAATCACTACCGCGAATTCCTAATTACAGAAAGATTATATTGTACAGGCTTGTACGAATGAAGTCATTGTTGCGCTTACCTGCGCGAACTTAAGTGCACATTAACACAACTGCGCATTCGTATGTGCATGTGGATACAACAGCGGCCTCTTTTCTCATACTAAATTCATTTCATCTTACTCAATAACTATGCCAGAGTATATGTAATTCCATACGCTCTATCTTTCTTCCACTTTTACCCCTTCCATTCTCTCTTTCTTTCTCTTCGAATATATATATACCATACCTGTATTTCACAATAATTTTTATTCGCACGTTCCTCCACCTCCCCAATCACCCACCACACTCCATTTAACGATATTTGCTTCAATCTCTTACGTTCTCGATTCTTCCTGACCCCTTCTTTTTATTCCTTGATTCACTACATCGTAGAAAATGAAGAGTTAATTTGCGTCTTAAGTTTAGTGAATACAGTCATTCTTTTACTTAAGGATTAGAAGAAGATATATACTATAGTAAAGCAAAACAGGCAAAAAGGTAAAACATGTGTGAGGTATAGCGTGCGTAGTATTGTTTTTTGTCACGTGACCACGGAGTGGGGGAAGCCGCCGGTAACGCGGAGAGCTAGAATTGCGCAATTTATCAAAATATGAACAATAAAAACCGCACACAATAAAAATAAATAAATTTATGTCTTATTTTCATAAGAATGTGACGTGATACTCTTTATAGAGGATATCAATTTATGAAATGCTTATTAGATCAGAAACAGGCTATTTCGATAAAAATTACTAATTAATAAATGGTTCATTGAACCCAAAATGTTGTCTTATACTACTAGGGTACTTTTCGTACAATTACAGAATTAAAATTCAGTTCGGCGGTAATTGAATTGTAAATAACACACTAATTCCACGCGCTTTTATCTACTATTATGTCGATAACATCTGTAATTCACTCCAAATTTATGATACGAGCAAGATTCCATTAAGATAAACGACGTAATAATTCTGTTTTCGATGAGCCTGACTCTGCAGAATAAACTACCGCATCAGTACATAACAGCAATCAACCACACCAAATTTATAACGTTCGATAAGCACACGACTGAATAATTATATCAAGCATAGCACTCCGTGCAACAATCGCCCAAACCAATTATCGTAACCTCGTAATTAACTCTCCCGAACCACCTGATCGCATATATCTATATACCTTCATTATACCCAGCTCGTCGGCAGCTCGAAAAGATACACATCCAGCATGTAACCGGATCCCCATCACGGAATCAGGGTCAAAAACAGGCTCGCCTCGCCTCGGCTTACCTTCGCCGTTGGCCCTTGCACATGACTCCGGCATCGGTTTCGTCCCGCAATACCCATGTTGGGCTCGGTAGGTGTATCGATTGCAACGAGCTCACCCCATGCGCAAAATGAAAAGGGCGCGCTCGCGCGTTATTTCGGTCGATCGGACGAAAAGGCCGCGCGCGCACGTGGCGAGCTGTGACAAATTGCTTTTTTTTTCCTGAAAACGACGAACTCTGCGTTAGTGGGATACGCGAAAATGATACGGATGCTGCGGTGGACGAAGGGAAGAAGAGCGAATTTGTTGTTTTTGGCGGAGTTTCGTTGGATGTGTTTGCGATGCGTTCGCTTTGTAAATAAGTCTTTTGATTTTACGCGAGTATTCGCGTAGGATTACGGCGCGCTTGCTGAGAGTAAATATTTTACTGGATATTACATTTTAGAGTTTGCGCGGAGTATCGTGACAGTTGATGTTTATTAATTTTGAATCACATTCTTGAAATTTGGAGCAAGAGGTTTTGTTACAGATAGTATATTTTCATAAAATATATAACTGCGAATTTAATAATCTTGAAATAATATTAATGCATCTAAATTGTGTATGAATTCCTGCAAAATCAAATATCAATTAGCATATACTCCAGTAATTTCGATATTTGAGTTACCATAATTATAATAAGGTAGTCCTTTTTAAAAATTTTGTAAATATTCAATGTGCATTATTTTAAATTTACAATGTGATGTAACGAACATTTTATTAATATTTTACAACGAAACTGATTTATTGCTGCTTTCAAATTATTCAATTTTCTATTAAATTTCTTATGTGCCACGCGAAAGTTGAATATAAGCTTTTAGATTGTTGTTACAATGAACTTACCTCACTATGGTTCTGAATAGTTTCCTTGTTCTTTTAATTAGTAATAAATTGTTGTAAGAGTTATGAAGCAACTTTGTCTGTTAATAATAATTGCAAGTTTCTTCATAATCTTTAAACTGTTGCTACGTGCTCACTGTCTAATTGCGATGTAATAAAGTTACAATAAAAATGAAAACAGTACTTAATTTATTAATTATCTTTGCCGTCATTTTTTGCCTTCGGCGGAAAACAACTATATCCAAAATAAGTGTACTTCATACATTTTTTATTATCTTACAAAAGTACATTATCCAACATAATTTCAAGAATTCGCCCCAGGCATATTACATTATTGAAATGTTTCTGATATTTTATGAGCAAGCTTACTTATATAAATAACAAAAAAAAATCATTTTCCCCCCGAAGCGAATAAAAAGTAAAAACTTCTCACACAATAAAATATTTAGCGCAATACCCCGCGAAAAACTTTAGCCTTACCTTTGTAACACTCCTGTGTGCGCGCCACCTTTCGTACATTCGCAACTCTCATTAAAATTAACTTTCTTCCATTTCTCCGCGAAGCTCGGATGTAAGTATAAAAAATTTATCGCCACGCGTTATGAATACCAATGCGCGCGCGCGCAGCTGCAGCACAAAGATACAGCGCTCACCGCGAGGAGAAGCGCGAGAATGAAAATTCCGCGAGAGCAGAAGCGCATAGCTCGCGAGAATAGGTACGTTATCCTTTTCCGGGAAACAATGTAAGAAAAAAAAGCGATAAAACTCGATCGATACGCGATAATAAATTCCATCCAGCGAGTCCCGCTACCGATACGAGGAAAGCCGAGAGAGAAGAATTCGTCGTCGATTCTCGCGTAATACATTTGAATATAAAATATCCTCCTCCAAGGCTACTGTAATATACACAAGTGCATCGGAAATAATAACGTTTGTGAAGCACAAAGCACTGCGAACCATACAGAAGAAAACGAAAACAAACAATCAGCGATCTCGACAAAAACGAACGCGCGATAAAAGCTCCGAGACCCAAGAAGAACGATACCGCGCTGATAAAACATAATCACGACGCGACTCGCCTGCATTTCTCTTCCTTCCCGTCCCTCCTTTATCGCGACAAGGCGCGTTCCTGTTTTTTTTTCGTTTTTCACCCGAGCTTCCACCCCTCGCGACTATCAAGACAATCTCTCCGCGAGAAGAAAAAAAAAGAGAGAAGAGAGACACAACAAACGAGCTGCGACTCGCGAGACAAAGCGTCGCCGGCTCGGAGTTTATCGAAAAGTTCGTCTACTCGTGCAGCTACAACAAACACACGTAGACACATAGGAGAGGAGCGGAGCAGCTGAGCTGCCGTGAGCGTAATAAATAGTTGGCCTTTGTAAAGAGGAAAACAGAGCGCGAGAGCTGTAGCGCCCGAAGAGCGAAACTTCCACGCGCGGGTTACACTCTAGCTGACGGTGCTGAAGTCGCTGGAGTGCTCGTATGGGTATGTGTGTAGGCATGCATAAGTGTATATCGATTATTCGATGGAGTGTTTGGGAGCGATGAGGACGATTTGTGTATTATAATTTAGAGAAGTTTAGTCGGTGAGAGTTTGAGGGGGTACATAGGAGGATTTTAGAATCTCGAAGTGTAAGTATCAACAAGTAATATTTAGAAGTGATTAGTAAAATAATATAAATGTATTTTATATGAAAATAGATGTTATTGCTGCAACTGGCGACTTTATTATATAAAAGAAAGATAATAAAATCCTTCAAATGTATGATAAAATGTCTTGATTTCATTATTTTTGGAATAATCAAGGAGCGACGAGGATCAACTCATGGTTGAAAAAAAGGGAGGTGTGCTATCAAGGAGCCTTCCGAACTTTCACCATTTATAGCTTATTGAAAATACATGAGCTATAAATGACGGACGCTGAGAAGGTTCCTAACGAACACACTTATCTTCTCTTTTCCACCATGGATAAACTTTTAAAATTCAGGTGTACTGCTTATTGTTTTTTGCTGCGAACTATTTTGTGCGTATATGTGTGCATGTGAGTGTGTGTGTGTATAATTTATGATCTTTGTGTCGAGTACATTTTTAGAGTGTGGACCCATGTGAGACCCATGCGAAAATCGTGTGGTCTTATGTGGGGCCCATGTTTAAAAGTAAAACACTTGCGAATGATGACAGCATTAAATGTAAGTAATTGCATAATTATGAAGTAGAAGAACGTATTAATAAGTCATCTAATATAATCAGATTAATGATATGACGTAAGATGAAGTAGGTGGGAAATATAGCTAGAATGGGAAACTAAAGAACAGATTCGAGTCATAAGATTTAATGGGAAAACCAGATAGTAAAAGTCTTCTAGGTATATCAAGATAAAAGTGATAAGTTAATATTAATTTAAACTTAAAAGAAATATGGTGTCAACAAATATCTCGGAGAGAATTATAATAGTAGTTCTCTTTTACGTTTTTCTTAATTTTAATATCTCGAAATTACGAAAATAAATTTCCTTCTAAAGAACATTTTCTTCAACTCCGAAAAACTGCCACGACTTCTCTTTAAATAGCTAAATCTATAAATACCACTTCTACTCCTTTAACTACAAGAATGTCCCAAAAAGAAAGTCGTCCCTCGAACCTAAGCCAACACCACGCCCCACCTCCCCACGAAAGTCAATTTACCCGCGTCTGTCACCCCGACTTATCTCTATCCGAGGGCCATACAACCGCCCTACCAGCGCTCTCCACCGGTCAAAAATCCCCAACCATACACACCCCGCGTCGGGAAAATTAAGAATCCTTCCGCGTCCGCTGCACAGCTCAAACGGATCCTTAATTAACCTCGAAACCAGCGCTCCTCCAACCCTTGGAGACTCCGGTCCCCCTTCTCCCGCGAGCAAACTCGGAGCAAAGCGGCGCTTTCCTCCAACTCTCGTGTTTACCGCGAGCACAAGAGTGGCTCGAGCTCGAGCTTCCTATATATCCTGGGGAGAAGCTGCCGCCTGTTGCCGGGCGCGCGTCGAGCGCGTGTATAATCCCGCGGCAAATTGCCGGCTGCCAGACGCGCCGACGCGGGGAACCCTTTAATCGCCAATTAAATTCGAAGGCGCGTGCGAAACGATAGCTTTTTGTGTCCGTCTATTTTGGGTATATGTGTGTGGGGATGTATGTGTTTGTTTGCATGTGTGTATGTGTATGTGTGCGTGTGTACATTGGAAATAAATAATCGTGTCCTTGTTTCTAAGATTTTGTGTCTGTTGAATTTGAACATTTCGTGTCATATCCCCTCCACGCCGCAACCACGCCGCACCAAATGGCGGTCCAAGCGCCCCCTATATGACTGTAGATATTGGAGTGGGTGAGAAGCTTGAATATTTTACAAGTATTAACATATCTTGTAAATGTACAAATGGACTGTATGCCATATTATGTATTAACTACTGACTACGTGATGTTGTTAAATTCGAATGCGTGTTCACAGCAGTAGCTTTTTAAGCGTTTACGTGTGTATGTGTATGCGTGTATGTGTGTAGGTGTGCGTGTGTGTGTACGTGTGTGCGTATGCATATATGTTTGGATGTGTGCGTGTATGTGTGTGCATGTGAGTGTCTGTATGTACATGTGTATGTGCGTATGTGAGTGTGTGTTTAGGCGCTATGGGTAGGTACTATCTGACCGAGATTTAATTGGGACTTGACCCTCTACCTGAACTACTGAGATTGACATCTTGGGCTTGGGTGGGAGAAGATACGGTGCAGGGAGGGAGAAGGGTGGATCTTTTGTGGTGTGTTTTATCGCAGGGATTTTGTGTGGGGGGGGGGTTGTCAGGGGGCTTTGTCGCTCTTTGTTCCGGGGGGAGGGGTGGATTTTGATGGTGAATAAGAGGAATGTACGTAATGAAAGGGAAAGATGGTAAATGAATGGAAAAAAGTATTTTTATTTAGTAATTATGAAATCTAGTGGGAAAATAAAAAAATTAACAAGACTATAATGACGGTAAATATAGAATATGTAAGTGATTATTGATTGGTTTAATTGTAAGACTTGATACTATTTATCATAGTATTTTTCCGTTTATAGCTGTATATTTATTAAGAATTAGTAATTATAAAAATATATATCTACACATATTAATTTATAAGTTGCAAATTAATAATCAATACATCTTATGCAGAATATTTAGTCATCTATAATTTTTAAATGATTAATTAATCGGATATTGCTAATAATACATACACGATGTAAAACATTTACACTGCTTTCCAATAAAAGATAAATTAAATTTCGCTTCAAATATAGTTACACTTTATTTACGTGACGTAAAAAAAATACGCGAAAATCCCAATTGAAATATTACTACGTTTTACCTGGGATTAATTTAAGTACCGCACGAGTTCATCGCCAGCATTTTAGTGAATCGAAGCATACCTATACAATATAGAGGCTTAAACGGTATTGCGACTTTTGACTCATTTCCCAGAAAAATCCTGGTATATTTTTTTATATTTTACCAGGAATTCGATTCACTCACCGGAGAAATATAACGATATTACCTATTCATGACTAGATACCTACCAACGCGACGATAAAATTGACGCCACGTAAGCTTTTCCATAAGAAACTTCACGTGATAGATGTGAAATTTGAATTCGCACTTCGTTGCATTAGTCAAGGATTCCAGGTTAACGTTAACGTCTTCCTGGAAATGTGAAAAGACGACAGTAATAAAGTTCAACCCCGCGTGAAACGTGGTTATTAATACGATTGTAATATACGTCCAGCGAAGGCACTTACTTACACCCTTACAAAATTGAACATTAAATTTTGCATAATTCCTCACATACTTTTATTTACTTTGATGACTGTAAAGCAGTATACGATTGCACATAATTCGAAAAAAATATGGAAAGCGGTTTGTTATCTATAAATAGTCCAATAAATATTTACATCAAATAGTTTATTTAAGGAAGCTCGGAATACATAGTAATTTGTTAGTATGAATACTTTTGTACTTATCGATAAAAATCTAAAAAACCGCTGCCAATTCATTGGCACTTAACTTCCTCAAACTAAATTAATTGTTCTAAAATTAATGTTTTTGTTCTAATAAGTTAACTTTTAATTGCTATATCTCATTTAATTAAAATCTCAAAAAATGTGTGCTGATTTATCAATGATGGTTTATCAGAAGATAATTTTTTATTAAAAGTATACATTTAGTTTAAATTACATTTTTTCACGTCTCCTTATATATACTATTGTAGGCACGTTGGGTTTATAATTATTAAAAATTTCCCTTTTTAAAGAGGAAGCTTTCTGTTCTTTTTTTCATTATGATTTAAATTTACTTTTTCCTTCAATTTATAAAATTCTTTTATTTTCAATTTTACGTAAAAATACGAAATTTAAAAAAAAGTGATATAAACTTAAATATCGAAAACTAATGAACTTCATAGTCTACAATCTGAAATCAGTTAAGCAATAGGAAAAAGTTACCGTTTCGGAAACTTTTAGATATAATGCTGCTGTTTTGATAAATCATACATTTCCGAGATTTAACCGTTTAAACTAAATATGAATACGTTTCCGTTTATAACAAAAGAAAAGAAAATTTCAAAATTTGTGGTTATGAAATATAGGTAATTTTATACTCGTTTAAATTTACACTAAATTTATCATAATATTTCTAACATATCTAAAAACGTGAAAAACCAAAATTAAAAATCGAAATATCGTTATGAAACAAAAACAATTAAATAAATCATAACATTTATTTTGAATATTGAATCTTCATTTAAAAACTTTAGTTTTTCATCGATGAGTAATTGAATACTAAATTGATACTGGCCTTTTAAAATAAATAATTAGCGATAATGGATTACTAGTAAGTAGCTAAAAAAAATATAATATCTACTCCACAGCATTTCGCAAACGTACCTCCCTTAACAAAAAACCAATCCAATACCAAGCAATTACAGATAATTAATTACCAAACGAAGCTTAAAAACTGCATTCAAACCTCCAACCTCCTCAACATTCAATCGCAGCATCTTTCAACCCCACCCCACTCGACCCAGAACCCTCCAAAACTAATGAACAATTAATCGTCGATCCACCCAACACCTACACCTCACTCATCCATAAAAATTTCTCGATCCACCAAGAGAGATTCAGACGCATTTCAAAGATTCTTTAAATCGCTTGCGCGCTCTCAGAGCGCCCGGATATCGAGCGAATCAAATTATCGCGAGCAGCTCGAGGGGCACGATGATTCGCCAGCTCGCGGATTAGCTTCGTCTCTCTCTCTCTCTCTCTCTATCTCGGTGTGATGGTGAATTGCTCGATTGTGCGGTTGCCGAGTGCGCGTTCAAGGAATCCGCTGCAGGTATGCACTGCAATGCTGTGCACTGGAGTGGTTAGAGCGCGAGTCGTTCTTTTGAGCTGGGTTAGTGTAAATAATAGGGGTGTAATTGAATTCGTGGTGGAGAGAGGAGGTTTGGAGGGTTGAGGGGTTGAGTGTAGTTTGGTGTAGAAAAGAATGAAAATTATGTCGAGGGTAGCTGTGGATTTGTTGTTATTAGTTGTAATAGTTTGTTGAATTATTGTCACCGAGGAAACTGATTAGCTGGAAAAGCGACAAATATATATATTAGTCGGTGTTAGAATTGGGCAGCAAGAGAAATTACTCTTCAACCCAGCGATATTTTTTTCCGTGTATATTATTAATTGTCTTTTGAAAGTATATTAATTATAGGTCAGTACAATACCAAACTCGGTAACCATCACTTGATGATTCCTTGTTGTATTCTAAAATCTCTTATCGTAAAGTATCTTATATAATTTTCATCGGATTGACTTGCAATTCGTCATGCTCCTTCTGCATACTTATACTTACATTTACTCTCACTACTAAAATCGTAAAAGTATTAGATGAATTCTTTACCTATAAAATATTTCTGCATATCAACTTTTTAATTAATTTTTTATGAATTTTGATATTTTTGAATAATCCTTGAAAGCAAAAGCACCTTTTTGATCCGAGTAATTAGAGTATATGTATGAGGAGAAATCTTGTTAAATATCAAGTCGGTGCGATGAAAATGCGAATGATACATTATGGCAAGTGATATTAACTTTTAAAGAGGAATCATAGAGTAATTGTTATGAAGTATAATTAAGATTGGGATTACTTATAATTTATATACTTTCAAAACACAAATAAATAATGGCATAATTTAACTAATTGCATTAAATATTATTAACAGTTCTACATATCATAAAGCACAACCTTTATTTGTTACATTTTAAGGCGTATAAAACTCCTTAAAGATAAAATAGAGATTGAGAAGGTATTTATGAAAAGGAGGATATTGATTTTCATATAGTTTGATTTAGGAGAGCACATACTTGTTCCGCGCCGTGGGCGTTATTAGTTTAGTTGATTGGTTGGAGGAAAATCAAGTAGTAAGTTATTGAGGTTCAAACTGTGAATTGATGACAAAATGTTTTATCGAGTTACACACAATTTAATAGATTAATTTACGATACGTATGTATTTAAAGCATATCAATGGATAATGGTATTCAATTTAATACAAATTTTAATTATGTGCCTACAATTTTTGTGAGCTGTTCAGCTTAAGCATATAATTCTATTAATATGTACAACAATAAATGAAATTTGATTCTGATGCGTAATTTATGAGAAGAACAAAATTTTCGCACACATGTGCCGGTAGGTAAAGTACGTCTGCCGCATTTCCTTAACTTGAAAAAGTATTTTAAATGTAGTCTTTAAATACACAAGCATAGAATCTGTATTACACGACTTAACCCTGTAAGGCCTGGTGGGTCCTACAGTAACCATACATTTTTTCGTTATCTTGAAAATTTCTACGTAATAAAGTCGAAATTATGTAATCTCAATGTATGAATCAGATTGAAGTGGACTATTTCCGATCTCATTAGGTGGGCTTAAGTTATTTGTGACCGCAAAATAGCCTAAAAACTAAAAAATTAAGAAAAAAATTGATTAATCGTATCCAAATATCTAGGCCCAACAATCATGTCTGAATTTTTTAAGAATTTTTTTACTGCGATTTTGATGCCTGGGACTTAGTTAAGAATCAGAAGAATCTATCACTTTTGATAAACTAGATTTATACAACTTTCAAAGTTAATAATTATATTTGGGATATAACTGTCTGGTTCTGAAATTACGACGTGTCTCTACATTCGGGCCTTTATCTTCATACATAATGGATCAACTACTCCTACATCAGTACAGCAAGTTCAGTCGGCTAAAGGCCAGTAAGGAGTTCAGATGCACAAAGGATTCAGTTAATAAGGAATTCGTAGTTCATAATTAGACTCACAGCAATATATATTCAAATACATATTTAACTCTACATATAATTTCTATTACATTAAATATAAAGAATTAAACAGTCAAAAAATAATAAAACCAAACCCAAAAATAGTCCCTCTCTCACTCTACGCACACCCTGTCAAACATCCAACATCCATTAATTAATTAATTTAATTAGGATCGCACTCATTAATTCGATACGGCTACTCCTCGCAAAAACGCCCAAGAGCGGACGAAGAAAACACGCGCCTCGGCGCGTCACTACCGACGTCGAGCGAATTCAAGAGCGATTTTTCATCCTCATAAACCGCTCGTAATGAGAACTCGTCCCCCTTAATTAGTCCGTGGCAGCCACGCGGTGGATCTGCGCACTCGGCTCGGCTCCCACCTGCGCGAACCTTTTGATCTCCGGACGATTATAGTGCCATCTTTATGCGTTCGAGGGAAAACGAGGAGCTCTCGCAAGTCCTAATTTCGACCGTCCAAGACGAGCTCACGCTCCGAATGAAGCAGGCTCTTACTTTATGATAAAAGAAGATTTCCCTTGATGAAATAAGTCTTAAAGCTTGAGACTTGAGGCTTGAGTGTTAAGTGTTCACATTCAATTTTGAGTGTTTGCACTAAATTTTGGGCTTGGGTGGTTTTCGGAAGACTTACATTTGATGTCCCCTCTTAAAAATATTGTTTAATGTTGTTAATAAAATTACAGTTTTGTGACAATCGCCTTTGTATATGTTTTAAGCAGTCTTAAAGACTTAAATGTTGGATGTTCACGCCTGATACTGACGTAAATACTTAATTTTTAGTTCACGCTTAAGGGGGTAAAAGGGTGTTTGAAAATATAAAAAAATGTAATAATTGTATATTTTTTCTAAAACAGCTTAAATATTCTATTTTATGCTTTATTATATTATGTACAAAACAAGGAAGTTGAAAAATCATCAAAAGAAAGAAATTATCCAAACTAACCAATTGGGTTTTATTTAGTTATAAATCGAATGTTATCCTAAATTTAAATATGTTAAATTTGGATGCGCTTGATGGCTCAATCGGTAGAGTTCCGGATTGTGCACCCGGAGATGCCGGTTTCAAGTCTCGGTTGCGATATGTTGATTTAAATGTTACCCTACCTTGTGTGTTGACTTCTCTATCAAACTCAATATGCGAATGATATTTAAGTTAAATGTAACACTCGAAGCAATACTTAAGTTGTGGGTAACACTTAAGTTGAAAATAAAGCTTTGCAAGACCTAAGTTTATAGTAATGCTCAAAGTGATAGTTATGTTGAGAGAAACACTCAAATCAGTCCTTAACGCTTAGAATAATGCTTAAAGTTACACTTAAGTTACGTGCACTCAAGTTGTGTGGCACTAACTACAAGTAAGTTAAGAGTAAAACTTAAAGCTGATATAAGTTGAGGGTAAAACTTGAAGTTAATTTAAGTTGCAGGTACCTCTTAAAGCTAATACTCAGTTGCAGGTAATGCTTAAAGTTAAGGGAATGCGTAATTCACACTTGAGTTAAGAGTTCTATTGAGTGCCATTTTGACTGTCTTCTTTCAGTGTCGTTTTGAGTATTATCTTTGAGTGTCATTTTGAGTGTTTTCTTTTAGTGTCATTTCGAATGTTTTCTTCGAATCTCACTTTATTTTCTGCCATTCTAATATTATTATTATTATTATTATTAGAAAAGCCAAGTAGTATTGGTAAGCAGCAACGGTGCCTGCAGGGAAACCGATATCGTATATTCTTTATGTCGGCTCTTTATTGGGACTAGCTCCGTAGCTGTGTAGTTCATAGCCTTGTTCACACAGTCACGCCATCTTTCTCTATTGTTTACGAGTTGCATCCAATCCTCCCCATAACACCTGATTTCTCGTAAGTCCATTTTAATATTGTCCTCCCACCTTCGTCTCTGTCTACCTTGGGTTCTTACTCCTGTCGGCTTCCCTACGAGCACTTTAAGTGCTGCTCTTTCATTATCAACCCTAGCTACATGCCCAGCCCACCCTAGTTTTCGGAATTTAATCACTCTGGTAATGCTTGACTTCCTGTATAGCTCGTGTATTTCTTGGTTATGTAAAATTCTCCATTATCTAGTAATCTCATCTATTTTTCCCCCAAATATATTTCTAAGGACTCTATTCTCAAATACTCTAAATCTATTTTCTTCCCGTTTGATTAACGCCCACGTTTCGCACCCATATAGCAGTACTGGTATTATGATTTTTCTATATATTTCTAATTTAGTCTTTCGCAATAGTAATCGTGATTTTAGTAAGTTATTTACCGAATATAGGCATGCATTTCCGGAATGCAGCCTCTTCTTGATTTCTTTATGAGTTTCATTTTTGTGATTTATTATAGTGTCAAGGTATTCAAAGTCGTCTACTTTTTTGAAAGTGTTGCCGAAGACTTTCAAGTCGGTATCGGCAATCCCGAACCATGCTTTGCTAATGACCATGTACTTGGTTTTCTCTTCACTTATTTCTAGGCCTATTTATTTAGCTCTCTTTATTAGTATTTCTACTTTTATTATTACACATTCTCTGTATTTTCCTATAATATCTATGTCATCTGCGCATACTAGCAATTGTGTCAGGGAGCCATTTATTATAATTCCCTCTTTACTTTCTTGCACCGCCCTACGCCACGCATTCTAAAACTAAATGTTTCAATGTTATCTTCCAACACAAGCATTCAAATTCCAAGCGCATCTTTCCACAACCATCTCTCATTTCTCCCGTCCCTCTCTCACTCCCGATACAACCGCGTACATCGAGGAGCCCGTGGCAGTAGCTCGCTCGCTCGCTCGCCCCTTGTCTCGCGTCAGCTCGAGCTTCTCGGCGCTGCATCTGTCGGGCTTGCCTCGCGCGGTATATAACTTCGAGAGCCTTCGCGAGCGCCGCTCGAACGCACTCAGCAAGTTCTTAGTTGAATTAACAATCGCCTCCTGCTGCTGGCTGCGTCGTATCGCCTCGAGTAGACTGACGGGGGGAAGGGGGGGTATATAGTATATATCAAAGACGCTCGGGCAATGAAAATTCTGCCGACCTCGGCGCGCTCGAGCGATCGATGGAGTTTGCACTTTATGGATCAGCGAGTCGCAAGCGCGCGGAATTTAATGCGTCCTGCGTGAGTTGGAAAGATGAAGGGTTAGCCTTTGAATGGGGAATCTTTTGCAGGATTGTGAGGTTTGGTAATTTTGAATTGTGAATTGTAATGCAGGCGTGTGGAAATGGAATGTTGCGTGATTTCGTTTTACTTCGTGTGAGAGTAGATTGTAGAGAAAAAATTAAGCAGCACTTTTCCTTTTTCAATTGAACGCAGATGAAAGTAGATATAGCAGTTTGAAATCTGCGTGGCGTTACGGTAGTACAATATCGTGATGTTACCTAATATCGAAATTTCAGAAACATTCAACGTCTATAACTTTTGAAGTTATTACATTTATAAGAAAATCAAAATATACTAGTTAATATTTGTATGCCATTCTATAAAATACTTAAGAATTTTTTAATTTACAAATTCTTATTTATTATATTATATCACTTAAATAAGTTTGAATCCGCTTCATGTGAATTGTAAATCAATTAAAATTTTCCTTTAGATCACAGGATACTATGTAACTTATTAAATCCAAATCACATTTACGAGAATTTTCGCTTTTATGTGCAGGTAATGCCATTACTTTGTTAGCTAAAATAAGATTCTATTTTCATTCTTCATAAATAGCCTATCAAATAAAGAATACTGAAATAATTACCATAAGGAAACTTTTAATATCCAATTGTATCTCAAGTATCCTACCCCTCTACCATAATCTCAAACACTCCATTCACTACGATTCTTTATCTCCCTGCCCCCCCCCCCTATACCCCATCACCTTCTCTCCCTTCCTCTCGCTCTCGCACCTCCAACTTTCCACGGTCTTCACCGTCTCTTTCCAGCGTCTCGCAAGATCCTCGCGGCTGTTTTCAATTAAACTTGCGCCAGACGAGAGATAATTCGCTAACGACACGCCGGATGAGCCTCGATATCTAAGAATACAATAACGCTCGCAGCAGCCGAGGAATCCTCCCATCGCTGCTGTAAGGAGCCGTGGAGTTGAAGCTCGCGAGCGAGGAAGGTCCTCTTAATTTAGCGCACGGGGATTGTGCGAAGCCCGAGAAGTTCTCGTGCTCGCGTTAATTAGGCGGTGGAGAAGCGCCGTGACATTCTGTGGCTAATTGAGGATCGAACATGGAGGCATGTAATTAGAGCCTTTTCTTGCGATGTTTTATCTCGGATTTCGTAATTATCAGGGGTAGTTTTAAGAATTTTAAGATAGATGTAAGTTTATTTGAGTAAATAGAGCGAATACATATATCACATTTTAATCCTTTAAGTTACAAGGTCTTTATTCGATAAACTGAAATATATAAATAGCATTGGTATCTCGTTAAAGCTAAAGTCTCAAGGTTCTTATTTGAGCAAGAAAAGAATATAGGAAGCACACTGTTATCTCGAAATTGGACCGTGAGATGTAGTGGAATAGTTTAGGGGAAGCATTGCTGAAAATTGGTGATATATTGGTTTCTATTTTGTATCTATTGATCTACAAAACATTATGCCAAACTAATGCTAGAAATTTTTTAAAATCAACCAAGAAACATGCAAAAAGAAAGTTTTAAACAAAAATATTAAAAATTAAAAGTAGAAATGGTGTAAGTGTGATTTGTATAGAGGTGAATCTATAAAAACTACTATATTAAAGCCGTTTATGCTCTTATATTAAATAAATTTTGATAAATAGCATGATAAATAATTAGTTTGCGAGAATTATTAAAAACAAATCCGTTGTGCCATACGCATTGCTATAATTTCTGTTATTCTAACGTCATTTGTATTATCTATTGCTCTCTACGAAACTTTGACATATTCTGGCATCGTCATTGTGTTTTTCTACAGTAACTATGTGTCACAGATTCTCTCCTGATCAAATAATGATTTGTTGTGCATGTGCATGTAGGTAGCCGTGGAACCCGAAAGGGTTAATAATAAATTATTTTGTCTACCAATATCACTCTAGTGTCACTTTATACACATTTCCATTTGATAAATGTATATGTATCTATGACGTCAATACATTGAAAAATACATTTAGATATCCAATCAAACATTCTGGCTGTAATCACTTATTCTTTCGATTATCCACGCGGAATTAAAAATATCTTTCAGCCAAAAATAACAAAATTAAAAATGAGTATTTTTAAGAATAAATGTAAGAATAATTAAAGAATCATTATTAATTATATCAGTACCGAAAATCAGGTTACTTTGGCCACTTTCAAGATTCATAGCTCTGCCATTGCAACCTAATTTTTATTTAGGTGGCGAATAAAATTTTAAAACTCAGATCTGTACTAAAATAAGTCATTAAGACCCCACAGAAATGTTTAACTTATGTTAGAAGTGTCTGGGAAATATAAAGTAGGATGGCTAAAGTTACCTCGTCAGGTGAGGTTACTTTGGCCACTTTGATTTAACTGCTGTAAAAGTATCTTTAAATGTATCGAATCAATTCTCTACGTTATTTCTGTAAAAGTATTGTCTGTAAAAATATTTATTTTATATTAAATAAAAAATTTTAAAACATGATATTAATAATAGTAATTAATAATTATCATACCAAATCATCAAATTACATAAATATAAGTTATAATATAATTATAGATTATAGGTAATGTAATTTGGGGTATTATGTAAATAAAATATTGTAAACATAAAAATATAAAAGAATATTAAGTATTTTCTTATAAAATCGTTACGATTATTACTTATTATATTATTATATAAAAAATTGGATCAAAACCTTTAATTTGAGTGGTCGATATTATTTTTACTATAATCTGGTAAAAAGTTAAGATTGATTTAAAATTAGAAAAAAAATTCAGATTCACTTATTTTATCATCTTTATATATGTTGATAATGAATTACTAATTCCTTGGCATCACTATAATAAACAAAATAGAGAAGTTAAAATTCTTGTAATATTATGTTGAAATATTGTTATAACTATCCGACGTCGCATTAAACCGCGGTACTATGAGAAACTGAAGTACTTACCTATCGTTCAGCAGTCTTTAGATCTAAAAATCAATGGCCAAAGTTACTCCACGTTTTAAAGAAAACTCATTAAAATGAGTCTTTAAAGCAGTTCGCCACCGTTTTTACGATGACGCTTAAAGCGGTTTTGGTGTGCCGTCAGTAGGTATACCAACCAAAAAAAATGAAATTTTTAAGTTCAACATAATATTGAGCACCATACCGCGACAAAGTTTAAAAGATATAAATTTACAACTGTTACTATACAAATTTATACTGTAAATTGCAAGACTCATATACGTATAACTTTGGACGTAAATTTAAAAAATAATATAGATTCTATAAATTTGTGTCTTTATTTACTCAAAAAGTCATTAACAAACCCCATTTTTTAATATCTAAAATACTGGGAAATCATATTATACGAAAATTGAATTTGGACTAAAGTAACCCCACCGGACAAAGTAACCCCGTTTTACTGCAACTTTATTAAAAAAACTAAAATGTGTATCCATTTTATTCTTTAGCTTTAGGGTGAATAATTTCTTTTGAGGGCTTTTCGAAAGTGCGTTTTAGTTAGAGTGCCAATACATCAATTTACTGTGCTTCAGGATATTCAAATAATCCTCATGCGAATGGTGTTATATACGCCACACGTGCCGAAGGTTATTTTTATGAGGTAGCTTTTATTGCACGCGCAAGCTTAATATTCCTTTTTCTCCAATTAGAATTTGTTATCGATTCGCACATTGTTTGCAATTCAACTAAAAGGTACCTTAAAAATTTAAGATATATTATCTCCTATCAATGTTCCAATACAAAAAAAAGATCAACAGCAGCTTTTTTTATTCCAAAACTGCAATTTCAAAGTAATTTACAAACATCTGCAAGCATATTTCCAAAGACAAAAGGAAGCTAAAAAAAAACCTGCACGAAAGTCGTATTTCAAAACTCGAATAAATCTCCAGTTCCACGCGCCTCCCGTATCTCCCGCGCACACCCCGATGAATGATGAATCCGCGAAAGAGTTGCGCCCGCCGCGAAAAGAAACAAAAAAGCCCCGCTGTATTTATGAATAAAAGAGACTAAAAGTACGAAATCAAAAAATAGAGAAGCGAATACGTCGCAGTTGCGTCGCGAGCGCGAAAAAAGCTTCTCTCGAAGTTCCGGCGCGAACGAGAGGGAGAAATTGAACGCGGAGCTTCATCTCTACGTGTCGGCGATTCGTTTGTCTCTCTCTCTCTCTCTCGCTCTATCTCGCTCTCGTTTGGATTTCAGTCGAAAATCTCTCGCGACCGGGCTCGGGCGTTGACGTATACATATGAAAAATAATACGTCGGGTCAGTGGGCGACGTATATACGTTCTTAGTTACGTGATGGCATGTGGCGCACGTGATCGGCATATCATACAGCGTGTGTATAAATGTAATGGTTAGACAGGGTATAAGGAGATTCTTTAGGGGGGGAGGGGGTGAAATTAATGATTTAGGGTGGTGGGATTGATAGGCTTGGTTTTTGATGATTAACTTTGGTAATTGTGGGTGAGATTGATAGGTAGGTAGCAATTGTTTGGTAAGAATGTGAGAGAAATTCTGTTAAGTATACGAAGATATATAAATATTTATTCTAACCTTTTGAGCTTTTGTAGAAGGGCATTTTAGGATTTTTAACAAGTAGAGATTATTTGTTGTCTAGATACTAAAGGAAAATATAAAGCCCTATTACAATAAATTTTATAGTATATTTTCCATCTTTGCATGAGATTCGATGTTTAGTTTTATCGATAATAGAAATTAACTAAATTAGTGTTTAGAATGAGTCTACAGTAAATTGGAAAAATGAATTCCATATTATAACGATTTATTAAATTATGCGTCGCAATTAATTGACAGCTGTTTTTATACAGCAGGTTTAGGATATAACTAAAATCCTTTTTAATTAAGCATAAAATATTTAACGTAGATTTATAGAAAGCGAAAGAACTAATGTTGCTTTACTTATTGGCCGAATATAACTTAAAAAAAACAATCTTACTAAACTTTAAACTACTTTACTTAAGTACACAAGAGCATCCACGACTTAAAAAGTTTAAGGAATCGCCATTTTCTCCCCACAAACCGATACAGCTGTCTCTAAATCGGCTAAAAAATCCAACCTTAAGAACATCATCATGTAACTTTCCAGGGAAAAAGGCGCAAATTCCCTCGGAGAATTGCTAGACTCCTAGCTCTCGCCCGAAATTTCCAGCGCGTCACACAGCGTTTTTCCTCAGTCCCTCTCCAGATAATAAATCCTCTCCCGTCTGGGAAGGAAAACGACTTAACCTATATATAACGTAACTTTCGCAAGGGATCACAGCTCCACCAAAAACAGGCAGAGAAGCCAGACAGTGGCGCTCGCAGAAAAGAAAGGCGTCCGAGCGCGCAAAAAAAAAGAAGAAACGGGCTCGCATGCAAAATGTTTTCTGCGTGATTTCGTCGTCGTTGTGTACGTGTGATTAATCCTGGTATAAATCGTGTTTTTGTTTTTCTTCGGGAGAGTGCGAGCGACAGATTTATTGGGCGTCGCGCGGGCGACAAACAAGGCTTGGAGGAAACTTTCTTCATTATTAATTTCATGGCGGATTCTCCGAGGGTTTATCGAGGATTTTCGTTATTTTCGAGGATTCGTGTAATGGAATGGTTTTGATTCAGGTCGATGAATCATTTTAGTACGTCGTCCACGCCTGAATGCGATGGCAAAGCATCTCGTAAAAATAACTTTTTTTATTGCTGTTTTATGTCTCAATATGGTATTTGGTGTTTCGCAGCGAGGTTCATGTCATTTGCAGTTACTATTTATTTGAAATTTACAGGATGTAACGTAATTTCTTGAAAAGTAATCGCTTCTCGTTTCATCAAATCACATCTCGTAAAATTTTTAAATCTTTTTTGTGTGTGCTGTATAAGTCTGTTTTCGAAATATTACAAGTATTATGACATTTGCAGCTGTCGGAAATTTAAAAAACGAATATTAGCTTTCGAGACAAGCATAATGTATATCGAGTTTTTCTTTTATAATAATAACTTTAATGAATAGAATAGGTATATCATAATAAGACTGACATTTTTTTAATTATAATATTTATTTAATAAAAAGAGTATTAGAAAGTCCTAGTCACGCCTCATGGTCTCCTAAGGGTTACAAATCTAACCGGAGTAAAAACGTTTTTAAATATAATAAAAAATAAAAGAAATAACTATATTTAATCATATAATAAATCGTATAATATCATTATATATAATTATATTTATATATCATTTTTCTTTTGATTCAGGAATGAATTGAAAGAACACAAAAATAACTGATGCATCGATTTATTATCAAGTAGTAACGCCAAACTCGGATCAAACATACGTCTTCATAGTAGCGCGCAACTTAAACGCGAAATCAGTTGTAATAAATTTGCACTTTCTAACAAACAATTACGCTCATACTGCATTCGCTCGCTGTAAAGGAAGTTCCCGAACCCCCTAAAAGCAATTTACGCGTCGCTTCATCCGCCGCGCAAATAACTCGCCTAAGCGCCGCTTATCGCATTACCCGCTGCTGCGAGGTAAAAAAAAGCAACAGCTTCAGCTCCACTCCGCAAATATCAACTCTCCCTCTGCAGCAGGAGCAGCGGTAGAAAACTCGCGCGTTTTTACCCCGCGGCAGCGGCAGCAACGTAGCGGCGCCTGAATCCGAGCAGTGGGTAGCAGTAAGTTGCAGATGCAAAACCGCGAGCATAATTTAACTCCGTTAGGTAGTAGTGACGTCGACGCGAGGCTGTTCGTCTGGAAAATTAAAATTTATTCAACGCTAGTTTCGCGTTTCGCTCTCTCTCTCTCTCGCTCTCTTTTAATCTCTGCCCAGCTCTTTTTTTTCACGGGTGAACGAGTCGAAAGTTGACGAAAACACGTGTACGAGTACTTTATGCTCTCGCATAAAAACACCGGCGTACATAGAGTATATACGTATAAAAGACTTTGCTAATACACTGACATTTAGTGTACACTAATTTTTATCATCGTTGTAATATTTTGCTTGAATTATAAAAATTGTACATATAAAGAAAAATTTTCAAATTGTATATGATTCATGATTAACTTAGAGTACGAAAAGAATGTTATTTTTGTTAATGCTATTTAATATGTTTAGCATGAATTCATATTCATGATACATATTCTATTGGAGTTGATTACAGATAAATAATAAGATAGTAATAAATAATAAAGAAATATATTTTTAGATACAATTAATTGAAATTAAAAAAATATATTATTCGAATAAAATTAATCGAAGAATATGAAAATTATAGTTTATGAATTTTTAACACACACACATACACACACACACACACTAACACACACACAAACACACACACACACACACACACACACACAGACGCACAGACGCACACACAAACACACACACACACATACACACACAGACGCACATGCACACACACTCACACTCACATACACACATACACAAAATTGTCAAAGTTTGTAAAAATATGAACATTAAAAATAAATTTAATCCGGGAAAGTGAAGGGAAACTTTAAAAATAGAGGGTAAAATCTGATATAATAAGTGAATAATCAAGATTTTATCAGACGCTAAATAGTAAAAATGAAGAGAATAAATTCTTTTTTCATGTTTCTTACTTAATACAGAAGGAAATTTTGGTTTAAATGCTTAAGATTTTATAAATCCTTTATGCGCCTACGAGTTTTATAAGTTTCGTATCGATATTTTACCTAAGGCCGGCATAGGTCATCCATGGGCATCCTCCTTTCTTTTCAAACTTTGTTACGACCAGTAACCATCTTGCCCATGTCAGCAACATTTATGCAGATACGAACACGCGCATCGCGCACTCAACTCGCGAACGAAGTCGCACGCGAGTGCGCGATTCCAACTCGATGAAAGTGCAGCTCAAAAGGGAAGCGCTTTTCTGTAATTAAAATTATACACGCCCGCCCGCCGGTGAACTTTACAAGCGCGCAAAGTTCTCCGCGTGCAAATGACGGTGGGTGGCCTATGCGCGCTGCGTTGACAAGGGAAAGCGCGCTGGATTTATGCGTGTGTAGGCGCGGGAGCGCGAGACAAGCGGGACGCGCTGATAGTCGCCCTAGGCGAAGGTACCTAGTTTTTTGTTTATAGGCTGTTTGCTGCTGCGGTGGTAAGTAGGTTATAAGGGACAGTGCCGTGATGTATGTTAGTAAGTTGCGTGAGTTTTTTTAACTGCTTGGAATTATAGTATACTAGTATAGGGATGCATTGTGTAAATTTTGCAATCGCCAATAATTCTTTTTTAATATTTTCTAATTATGACGTACCAAACGGTAATTTAAGTAATTTAAATGAAGTAATAAACTAATTTTGTAGAATATTGTCGTTGACTAATTAAAATAATCAAGTTGTTATGTAATATATCGTAAATTTGTAACGATCATGAACGTTTACGAAGTTTCAAAATGTTTTGAATGAACCATATTATATTATGTATTTACTACTGAAATTTTCTTGTTAAATTGTAGATTACTCTATATACTTTTTTCCAAGCATATCACTAAATATCAATGGATTCTCTACGACTGATAATGCATCAACTGAGTATAGTAAAATTAGCATTTCACTTAATTACTCAATTCAGGCCCATTATTACCTACTTGCGACTTAAAAAAGGTAATATAACTCTAACTATTTCTTAATTGTGACTCACAATTCAAGAAATTTTGAGTAGCGATAGTAATAAAGAATAGTATTTTTCTCAAATCATTTTAATTAACAATATTTTGTTGGTAAAATATTCTTTTTAGTACAAATCCGCCCGATCCAACCGTTGCAATGTATTATACGATTTTAAAAATGCCCCATAAAACTGGACTGAATTTACGAACTATGGCGTTTTTTAGTGCACCGTCTTTCACTGATAACAGTACAAATAAAAACTTTATGTCCTCTAAAATATGTGCAGACTCCGTACAGTCGTGCTGCGCTATTGATTTTGCAGTCTACAGTTTTATGTTTCTAATGTTCAACCATGCATGTTATTATCATTTTTATACTGATATAAGATTGAACTCCATTTGTAGAATAAATGTCTCGACATATGATGCACGTACCTGAAAAAACATTAAATTTATGCCATTAAAACTGTAAAAATAGATTGTAAAACCTGTCTTTCGCGGGTGGGTTAGTTGGTGAATGCCAATAAAATTGCTTAGATGTATTTGTTATTGATTTTGTTTAAAAAACGTTGATAATTGCTTAAAAATACGGTATTCACACAGCAGTATCTCCTTAACTGATATAAATATTATACAAAATGGAACAATAATAACCACTCGTTAATCTCGCACAATTATGACACGACGCAGCCACGATCGCAAAATCAAATAAATCTACGAAACGCGTTATTTTTTTAAATCACCTCCACATCCATCCCGACTTCGCAAATATTATAAAATGCGCACGTACCCACTCGAACACAATTACATTAATGCAAAAGCACGTGCGCGACGATCCTTGGCCCACTAAAAACTCCACATACCAACCCTCCCCTTTTTTCCCCCAATAAGCAGGGCGCATCCGATGCACGAGCATGCGGAGCGCGCATTCCGACGCGCAGAGCGAGAAAAGGCGCGAAAATACCGCAGCGTCATCAGGGACGCGCGTGGAGAATGAATTGCGAATATACGCGCGTGCGAGAGAGAGAGAGAGAGAGAGAGAGAGAGAGAGAGATGGAAATTTTCGAGCCGAATCGACGGAATTTTAAGTACTGATTGTGTGTTGATGAACGCTGGCGAATAAAACGGAGTTCGGGGTTGAGAGTGAGTTTAAGGTATATATTGATTTTGGAGTGTTGGTATGAATGCAGATTGGGTTTTCGATCAGATAATGTACATGATGTATTGAGTTAATGCTGGAAAATATTGGTTTTGAGAGAAAAAGGCTCGATTCTAAAGTCTGCTTTTAAAAAAATGTTCAATTATATTGCATACACAGCCATCCATAAAAGGCAAGTATGTTTAAAACTGAAATTAAATTGTTTAATTACTTCCAACAGTGTAGAGGATATTCTTCAATTCAGATAAAAAGTTAGAATAATAAAATAACATGATAATTAAAATTTAATGATTTTAAATGTATTCCGATATTCGCACGACGAGTAAAAGCTATTTAACCAAATACAACGCTGTATAATTTATGATGTACTATATCAAATTTTTGTCCGTTAATGTTATAAGAGATGCGGGACGCAATATAATCGTGCTTACCTTATATAATACAAAAATACACATTTTTCATTCTTAACTTAATTTGTTTTGCACATTTCCTGGGCGAGATATAAATTGACACTTTTTAGCTGAGAAACAAATCGACGTTGGACACATCGGAAGTAATTGGTACATGTAAATAAAGCACTTGTATAGTTGAATGTACTATAATGTCATGGATAGAAAAAAACGAGGCAAAGTGGTACGATTTAAATAGCTAGAGCTATAATACTTATTTTACATTGCTGATCAGGTATGTTGAAAACTTATGTGTAGTCAAACTTTGGACAAAATTATAAGAAATGGGATCAAACGAACCATTTTGAAAAGGACATTATTCGTTTTTTTTTACATTTAATTATGAGGCTTTAAAATTCTAATCAGGTCATTGAATTGAATCAAATTATTCAATAAATATATAAAGGGTTTCTAATTTTTTCTTATTACTGTATCATTATAAAGTTTAGTTCGTAATAATAAATGAGTCTGTAGTATTTTTTGCATTCGCCTGCCGTATAGTGTATAAGTAAGAAAATATTCCTATATATAGGATAAAGTTGAGAAAAATAATCTTCATCGAAAAATGAACTTCTAAATAAATTTAGACACCTATGTTTGCAACTCTAAACTAGATACGCGGATAAAGTAAATTTAAAAAAAATTATAGAACATGAATATGATAATAATTAAAAGTGTACAATTCATCCCCATTATATCACTATGTCAACGAGTAAATCTTTCCAACCCCTTAGAATCGCAAAATTTCAACGCAAAGCATAATTCTCCTCCTCAAACTATCTTTACGATGAATTATCTCCACCCAGCCATATAAAACAAAAATTAAAAAACTCCCATCCAATTTAATTTCCATAAATCTGATAAAAAAAAACCGCGACCGCTTAAGCGCTCGCGGCCGCGTTTAATAACGCGCTAGAATTACGAGACACTCGCGCAGCTCCGCGACCCCCGCGTAAAATACCACCAAACCACCGCAGCCGTGAAGAACAACAATCACCGCTACTGCTGCTGCCCCTATTACGACTCGCGCGCCCCTCGTTATCGCGCCAATTACGTTTACGGCCCCGCGAGCCCCGACACTTTTTCGCGCCTGCTTTCAATTAAAGAATAAGAATAATTAAAGCCGCGTTTCTTTCCGGGTAAGGGGTAAAGAAGTTTTATCGAGCTGCGGTGTGATTTTTTTCCTTTTTTAAAGGGGCGGGGTACGAGATTTTTATTGTACGGGTGGGTAGCGATCGAGGTGAGAGTTTTTCAATTTTCTTGACTGGCCGAGCGCGAAGAATGCGAGATGTATATGAGCGACGTTTATGGAAGAGTTTGAATGACGGGAGAATTCAATTTTTGCCCGGGGTTAAGCGTTGCGTGAGTGAACGATATGAATGTAGAGATATGGATGATTGGCGAATTAGATCATTAGATTGCGTAATTATACTTTATGTAATGGAATGGTTAGGAAGTTATGTAGGGGTTAAGATATAAATTATTATAGCGTTACAGTTATTTTTATTTACATTATTTTAAAGATTTTATTATTTTATAAGATTATACTTTTTTATAAGATGTTTTCCTGTTTTCTTTTGTATATAAAATGCCTGAATGTATTATTAAATTGTTAAACTATTTCACTTTTGTTTCTATTTATTTATTTATTTATTTATATTTTAATTATTCATTTATTGACTTTACATATAATTTCCATTTTAAATTAGTAATTTTATAGTAGGTGAATAGTATCAATAGTTTTTATTATAACAATAACGTAATAAACTTTTATTTTATTATATAATATGTTTTGTATAACGTTCTTTTAGATAAAGGACGAGGGTCCATAAGAGCCATTTTTGGTCCCACTGGAAATCAAACCCTACTCTGCCCACATGATCATTTGTCATCAAACTACTTGGTTACTTTCATTGGATCGTAAAAAAAATATATGTCGACATTAAGTTGATATCAAGCATACATTTTCAGAAATAACTAGAATCTCACAATTATTAGCATAATAAACAAAATAATATTATCAATATAATGGTTCGTATCAACATTCAGGCTACATACCGGCCAAAGTGATTCCGTTTAGCTCAAATTTATATATTGTAACATAAAAGCCATTACATATGTTATTTTAGTTAATAGAGTTTTATTTCCAATAGAGCCGAAAATAACCCTCATAAACAAAACCATTGTCTCCCGCTAGTATTTTAAAAGTGGAAATAAAATCAAGCTAGCCATTGCTTCAGTTCACTGAATTAAACATTCTGTTAACGCATGATTTGCGATTAAACTATCCCCTTACTAAGTGGTGCTAGTATATAAAAGTTAATATTATTGATTATTCTAAAAGAGGTGATATTGCTTCTTACGATTTATATGAGAATTATAAGTTAGAGTAGTCTCCTAAGTATAATAGAGTGAAAATTTTGTATTTTTATCTATTAATCATTTACACATCTGACGTTTGGCTGGAGGTACAACAACATTTAAAGCAGTTATCATACTCTCATAGCACTGAATTTTGGAAAGTTGGGGAAAAATAATTTTACATCAGTGTCAATTCCAGGGTCGTGTACTGATGTTGGCCTGTACTCCTTCAGAGCCCAAGGTGCTCGCCTCTGGAATTCGCTCCCCCGCGCTATTAGGCATCTTCCGTCTCTAAATAAATTTAAGACCGCAATACGTAGGCATATTTTTGAAACCTGCGACGAACGAAATGTGTTCTGTGATAAAAATTAACTGTGTTATACTGCTAAGTAAATTATTTAATTTAAGGTTCTATATTGAGACGTGATGGTTAAGACTACTGACATAAACTGTGTTCTTGTAATAAGCCTATGTGATGAAGTCTAACGATGAATCTGTGATATGGATACCATTAATTTAATGTATCGAAACTATGTATATATGATGTATATTTTTGACTTGTGCAAAATAAATCTTAATCTATCTATAATCTATCTAATCTCAAAATAATCATTCCAATCGCTCCAAAACTGCACCAAAACAAACAAAATCAAAAACAGCTCTTTCGTCAAAAAATAAATCGCGCATCAGCTCTCCCTCTCGTAAATCCTGTATAATACCCAGCCACCGACGGTGCACTGAGAGAATGGTACAGTCAAAACTACCGAAACCGCCTTAGTTAAATTTACGGAGGCAATTGCTTGGCATTACTGCTGTGGACTTCGGTAGATTTAACCGAGCTGTTCGGTTATATTTGCTATCCCCACTATAGCAGTACCGACCTAGCAGCTGATCCGCCAAAAATACTAAACAAGTCTGGTCAAACTTCGTCATTTCGCCAGCTTTGTGCTCGAGTACACAGCAGGTATCTTCTAGACAAATATGGCGGGCCGATGACGGGGTCCAATTAGTGCGCTCCGTAGTTATTGATGTCTAGATATGTATACTAGTTGCACTCGGTGTCCAAGTGGTTATGATAGCCGATGACGAGATCCAGGTAGTGCGCTCCATAGTATTTGATGTCTAGATGTGTATAGCAGTTGCAGACAGCGTCTATGGTGATTATGGTAGCTGATGACGAGGTCCAGGTAGTGCGCTCCACAATTTTTCATGTCTAGATGCGCATACTAGTTTCAGACGGTGTCTAGGTGGTCATGGTAGCCGATGACAAGGTCCAGATCGTGCGCTCCATAGTTTTTGTTGTCTAGATGTGTATATTGATTGCACCCAGGGTCTAGCTAAGTGTGTTGGCCGATGACGATATCCAGGCTATATGCTCTGTAGTTTTTAGCCAGTATCTAAACTTGTACAGTAAAAACTACGAAGCGCACTACCTGGACCTCGTCATCGGCTACCATAACCACCGTATAGATGCCGTCTGCAACTAGTATACACATCTAGACATTAAAAACTACAGAACGCACTACCTGCACCTCGTCATCGGCTACCATAACCACCCAGACGCCACCTGCAACTAGTATACACATCTAAACATAAAAAACTAAGGAGCGCATTATCTGGACCTGGTCTTCGGTCACCAAAACGACCTAGACAACCAAAAACTACAGAGCGCACTACCTGGACCACGTCATCGGTCACGATAACCACCTACACCGTCTGCAACTCGTAAGCGCTGTGTTTACTACAGTTCGGTAATTATGACCGAATTACTTTGTGTGAAAGCTGCCAAGCAAATGTTAGGTAGATATCACTGTGGGCACATTGTTATAACTGCTACGGTCGCATAGCTGTTTTTGCCGTACATGCACTGCCGGACTGACTTCGGCTAAACCAACCAAACTCTGCAGTCGAAACGACTGTAATATTCTCTCAGTGCAAGCGATATATACGCACGAGGACGATAGCGACTGCCAGCTGCTGTCCCTTCGCTTTTAGACGCTCTATACGACTGTGTATATGCATCCGTGAAGGGTGAGAGGGAGAGATAGAGAGTATACGTGTTTGCTCGAGCTGAGTGCCAGGTGCGAAACGCGCGCGTGCATTGAAATAGATCTGGGTGTATTGCCTTGTGTTTGGATTGCGTAGATAGCGTAGATAGTGCGTGGATTTCGAGGTGCGGAGGCTGAATCGTGGATATGTTGTGTAGTTGAGAGTCAATTGTCGATGTAGTTCGGTATTGTAGTTGGTTTCACAGAAGTTTGATTATTTTGTTTAGTAATCTCTGTCTAACATTTTTAAATCTGAAGTTACTTCTGGTAATCCAAAACTTGTGGATATTATTTAACAATATTTGAATATAAGTTCATAAGTGTACCTATATTAATAGTGAATCATAGTTATTCAGTTGAAAATAGGTTAAAAACTACTATTTGTCAAATATTCCTTGTAGTAGAGAAATTGACATATCTATAGCAATATGGTTCTTCCACGCGTGACGCCAATCAGTTTGATGTTTATCGTGCTTCAATTGGGTACTAAATTCAGACCTGCAAGAGTATATGGTAACTGTTTAAATTTAAACTCCTAAAGTATGCTACAACTTTTTAATCATTCATAATAATAATATTGTTGTCCATGGAAATGAAATTGTTATCCATAAGACTAAAAATGTTATTCATAAAGATAAAAATGTTATTTATAAAAATAATATTATTTATAAACAATTAGTGGAAATAATTATTTTTTATCAAGAGTACACAAGTTCTTATAATTTATTTTAATGAGATTTCAAACTAAGTTTAGAGTAAATTAATGAAATTCGCTTGCACAGAGAGCATTTCATGTCCAATTTCTAGGCTTTGAGGAAAATATTAACCGAGAAGCATTTGTAGCCATCCAATTTAATTTAAAGAGATTAAACACGATCTTTTACGTATAAAAGAAGCAAGTATAATATAATTTTATTTTATACAATTAAATTGTAAATGATAGATTTCAATTGTCATTTATGGTACTCATTATTAATGATTATTAAGTTACTAGTCACCCTTAATTTTAACCTGTAATTTAAACTCTACAAAAATGAACCCTGTAGAACTACCAATTCCCGTTAAACATTTATTCTTAAGTCTAGGTAAACTCTTGCTCACTTTCATTACGTATCTGGTTTTCTACAATCCACCATCAATCTCTCCCCATTTCTTTCTCTCGTTACTCACCTCTCTCACTTTCTCTCTCTCTCTCTCTCTCTCTCTCGCTCTCTGTCTATCCGGATCAGTCTTTCATTTGTTCACACACACTCCTTTTTCTCTCTTTCTCTCGTATTCCATCAGTACCGAAGCTCTCTCACAATCTCTCTCCCTCTCTTGAATTAACAAACGGTAAATGCGTTTCGACTTGCCTCCGGGGCACCAAATATTACTCTCTCCCTCCTCGAATGCTTTCTCTCTCTCTCTCTCTCTCTCTCTCTCTCGCGTGCAAACTTACGACGACGATGCCTTATTAGATTTCTCGTTGGCTCTCAGGCGCACTTTTCTCTCTTCTCTCTCTCCTTTTCGTCCCTTCGTATGGCCGCCGTCGAACGATAACTTCCAATAAATGCTCACGGGCTGCCTTCGAAAAATGGCATACCGGCGCGGGACTGTATACGCGGCACTGAGACCGTAAGGTGATTGAATTTGCCTTGCTTTGGTCGCGAACGAGCGAGAGAGGCATGTCTGTATTAAGGGGGGGACGAATGTAGCGAATATAGAGAGAGAAAAATGCAATATAAGAGGTGTATGGGTGGAGAGAGAGTGGACGAGATGGAAAGAATGGAGAGTCTTGGAAAGAGGAGGAGAGAGTTGCTGGCGAGTGTAGAGGAAGTTTTAGGGTATAGATGGTTTTTCTTGGTTTATGAGGAATCAATATTATTATTTATGCACGGAAGTGCGTAGTAAATTATTCTATGTACATTTATCTGGTATTCTATTGTACCTTTCGATAGTTTATTTGAAGGAGCAAACTTGCGTTGAATCTTAGACATGCTTCAATACACAAATATTTTGTTGTCCTACCTGCCCTAGGGCGGAAAAGTAACTCACTTTCCGCCCGCTTTATATATGCACGAAAAATCATCCCTTCAGTCCAGGTAGGACAAAAAGTATCGTGTGCACCACGGGCAGAAGACGATTAACGTTCGTGCTAGTTGCAGCCCTTACCTCGGCAGCCCCCGGTATCCCTCGGCTCGTCTCGAGCTGCTCGGGTTGCCTCGACTAGGCCTGCAACGCCCTCGCGGTATTCGCCTACTTTCCGCCCTTGATACACAATATACTATTATCTTTATTCATGTTTACCATAAGTATTTCAGGCATGACTAATCTTTTTTTCGAAGTTTGCTCTGTTGTAGCTAAATCATTAAGCTCAAATCTAAATATCAATTAATTAATACCAAAATTATTCATAATATGTCATTTTTATATACTTTTATTGCTATAACTATAAAAAAAATACACGTAAACTTGATATTTTGAATTATTCTATACTACGCAGCTGAAGATTTTTATCAGTATCAATATTTGAATGGTTTTATATAGATATGCATATTCATATAGATTACAATATTGATTACACGACGAAAAGCAATGTTCACTCATTTGAATAAAGACTTTACAAAGTTCAACTTCAAAGAATCGTTTGTAGTACAGAATCCTTTGTGAGGACATGACTACGTTGATAATTATATTCCTTGTAACGTTTCAAGCTAACAGCTGGTGCTATTTTTTCCTGAAACATTGATATATTGATTAATGAACATGCTAAATGTGGTTCCACGTTAACATACGAATTACAAGCTACCAAAAATGTTATTTCTGTCGTGAACACTAATTTCGGATGTACCCATTTGATCGATACTATCCATTCCCACTTAAGTTAATTACATCCAAACATTGCAATCGTTTATCAAAGATATTCAATACCACCGAAAAATGCAATTACATCCAAACATTGCAATCGTTCATCAAAGATATTCAGTACCACCTAAAAATACTCGTACCTACAAAAAACAAAATCTCACACATCTCAATAAAGCGTCAACACTACATATACCCAACAATAGAGCTCAAATCACCTGAAAAAAAAGAACGAAATAAAATATCGACTTCCGCCCGATTGAGGAAGCTATTGCGAGGAAGTACGAGCATCCCCTCACAAAGATGACAAATGAGAAATCCGCGTCCGCGCATTCTTTCTCTTTTCATCTCTTTCTCTCTCATCTATTTCTTTTTTTCTTGAGAGAAAGAGCAGTGGTCAGTCGACCGTGCTCCCAGAGTCATAAGTCCGCCTTTTAAGGAGTAGAAGCGTGCCGCGGGGAAACCTGCTGAAGCGAAATAACAACGAAAGAGTTTTATACGGCTGCTACTGTACTTTTGAGGGGGGGGGGGGGGACTTGTGCTCGTTATTTATTTACTCAGCTGTGAGTTGCGTGGAAGGAAGTGGGATGGATTTTAATTTTAAGCGAAAAGTAGAGATCTTGGTTCTAGATAGATATAGATATTTCTTTATTTGTATTATGCATATACTTTATGCATACGAATAATGAATATATAATATAATATAATATATTATATAGTATATTATATAATATAATATACTTTCTGCATATTGATTATGGAGAATAATGGAAGTTAAGGTGGTGTTTTGTATTTTATGGTAATAGACGTATTTGTATCCGAAGGCACGTTCTGAAACGATTGGAATCTTCGATACATCGATGTCTGATCATATCGAGTTGTTACTACTTGTGTATATCTTCGCCTGCTTATCGACTTATGTAATCAGCTTCTCAAAAATTATAAGAATCAATTCTCTTTAAGGGTCTATTATTGTGTATAATATGTTACATCTTTAGGCTATTTTTGGGGATTTTTTAAACAAAGATAACAGACTATAATATATCTAGATTTTTAACTTTAAAAAACCATGATTTTGTTAAAAATATTTTGTTTGTAATAATCCTAATCTTTTGGATGAAAACACTCGTATCAAATATAATGATGAATGTAGACAAAAATATTTTCAAAAATTAAACAGTTTTGCTAGCTATAAGCGTTTATTATTCTTAATAAAATAAATTTATAAAATTAAAGAAATCTTCTAATTGCAATAATAATGAAACTTTTATAATTGAATAAAATAATTTAAAAAATTTGTTTATCGACTTCTGAAAATTGATTCATGGGTCAATTTGAATTTTTGAAAATATCTAAGGTTTACACAAGCTACAACGTATCAAAATTCCTTTGTACAGCCTCGCCATACTAAAACGTCAAAGGATGCCAGCGTTAAAATAGCGACGTCACAATATTTTTGCAACGCTATACTTATATCCCTTAATTTCCAAAATATTTTAAAAAATTCCAAAAGTTCATAAAGAAAAAATCATATGATCCAAACTACTACAATTCGAAAATCTCCGAAAAGCATCAATCAAACACGACGAATCACCGCCTTTTTATCACCTCCCATCGCGAGGAAATATGCGAACGATGCAAAAACCGACGCGCGATTGATTTCCTCGACGTCGCGCTGTCATCAGTACACGCCGCTAAATTTATTCTCGACGCGCGTCACACGCGTACCCTGGAAAAATTACATATTCAAACGACGCTTCATCCGCGCGATATATCGGCACCTCCGCTTTAAATTTCCAACTGCTGCGTCGATGCTCTAATAATGCTCAATTATACGAATATTGCGCTCGCTTGGGGAATCGTGGGAGTTTTGCCTTTTTTGTTGTTGTTGTTGTTGTTGGTTCGCTGCAGGGCTCGTCGACCTTTAGTTTACATGCAGTTCTGACGTTTTCTATACTTAAGGCATTATTAAGGTGGTATTTTTATAGCGCGAGCGATCATTGTGATTCGAACTTAGGCAGAATGTTCAGTAATGGTTGTTTAGGGTTATAGAAAATAGTGAGGTTCGACATTTTGGACAATTATATTGATTTATTTATTTCCACAGTAATTTTAATGCGCAATCATATTTACGTAACTTGATTAATGATGTACTATGTTGTAATAAAGTTTCAAATTAGGTCATATTCGTATCGCCATATTGTTTCGAAGTCAATGAAATTTTCGATAACCATTATAATTCAAAATCACAATGAGAATAAATTATATTGTATGTAGTTATTTAAATAAGCGTTAATTTTAATACAGTACATAACATTTTCTCATAAAATTATATTATAATTTTAATACTCATTTCCTATAAAAGCGATAATAATTGTCATTTGTATGACGACATTACGTTCATTTTAATTTTAGTGATCTCGGAATTGAATGGAATATTGTCATCAAAATATGCAATTGAGTTTCACGGCAATAATTTTCAAATATTTTCATTTAATATATATATTTAAATATATTTAACATTATTGAGAATAATGAGTTCCTTTATAATAAATACAAATTATATTTGAAATAGTTCTTGCTATATCAAATTGTCTACATAGTTCTAAGAAAAAATTTTTCACAACAGATTTTCAAAGCATAATTACAACAAAAGATCGTGTCTTACATCACTTTATAATGTATCATCATTTAAAATTACTAATAATACGAAAAACCACTACCAATCCATTGGCACTTATTATTAATAACTAAATTATTATAGAAATGTATCATATAGATAAAATTTAAGATGCCATGGTTAGTTTACACGATATTATCTATTTTTAAAATAATATTATTTTCCTTATAACAAAATAACAACGATAGCTAATAATCCTTATCACAGCGTATTTCTTTTCTCCGTACGTAATTTATTCTAATTATTTAAATATTTAAATTTATCGTCACGAGACAAATCATTCTCTTGCATCATTCTCTTGCGTGAAAACTTTTTGTAAGTTAATGTTAGGCTCTTTCAAATGCATTATCGCTTTTCGTCCCTGCATCTTCTAGAATGAACAAAAAAAACAAGTCCTGAAAAATTAATTTTAACCGTGTATATTCAGAGAAATGCTGATCCACATCCACACAAATACACACACACACACACACACATACATACACGCACGCACGCACACGCACACACACATACATTTTCTAAAAATAGTGTATTTGATTCCTTGAGTTTCAAAACATGCTTCTAACATGTTTTTAGCAAAACTCTTTGAGTATCATAAAGCTTCCTCTTTGAGGGAGCAAAAAGCAAAGCTCAAACTCAATTATTGGCTCTAACAATACCGGCATTAAATTCAGTAATCAGTCAAACAAACTGCAAACAAACATACGTTCATAGCTCACCCGCGCGCGAACGAGCAATTGCATTTTCATCCATTCCATACTCAATTGCTCATTCTCTATATACAAGCACACTTATACACCTACTCATATACATATGTAGACATTATAGGCACACACATACACACTAAAAACATGTAAGTTCATACACACATTCACACATTCTCATGTGTACATACATATGTAAACCTATACACTCACATTCACATACATACACACACACACGCACACGCACACGCACGCACGCATGTACGCACGCTCACACGTACGCACACACGCATGTACGCACGCACGCACGCATGTACGCACGCACGCATGCAGGCACGCACGCACGCACGCACGCACGCACGCACACACACATATACATACAAACACACATACACACACACACACATACACACATACATACACTTGCGCATACATACACATTATCCGTCCAGTCCAGCTTCAGCCACAGTTGCTCTTCGCGCGAAACTTTTGAAATATGCCTTATAGTCTCGCGCATCCCAACGAAGGTCGCGCTTCGCCCGGCAGCAGCTCCGGCGCGCTTGACAGCTTTACCGATACACACATACACACACATACACATACACACACACCGCATGTCTCCCTTGTATAGTACGCCACCGGCGCCTCTTGTCATTGTTTTACTTTATCATTAAAGTTGCCCTCCTCCTCCTCCTTCTCTCTTCTTCTCCATATCGATTAAAACGAGTATATAGCAGGCCATTCGCGCGGCCAAAGTGTATACGTGTGTGCGTGTGTGTGTGTGTGTGTGTGTGAGGATAGAATATACGCGAGCTTCATCCTTTTATTTTTATTTTTATAGGCGATACGCGTGGAGAGCCGAGACGCAGCGGCAGCGTCGGCTTTTATGGAGCAGAGGAGAAAAATAACTCGTTATTGCTCGCGCATATGCACACGTGCGTGTATGCAATGCAGTGTGCGCGGATCGAGCCGTGTCGCGTTGTGCTTTTTATACGCGCTCGCTTCGATGCTATCGACTCGAGAAATTCATGAGATGGATTTTTGCATGGGTGCGTGTTGCCAGCGCACGAGAGTAGTGGATAAACTGCATAAATCTACTTTATGGTACGCTAGTGAAATGGGAGGAGAATGGGGATCGGAGTGCGTGTAGCGGGGTTTTTTCTTCTCTTGGCGAAGTGTAAATTATATGAGGATGTGGATGCAGGGATACTGTGAGAATGCGTTTTAGGCGATGGGAGAGATGAGGAATTGGTTTGAGATGCTTTACGTGGAGTGGTAGCTGGTTTATTTTAGAAACTTCGATAGAGTGGTTTTATACATTCCTTAACTAATGCTTCCGAGAGGAATTGTATAGTTAACTTTACTGTAGGTTTTTCTACAGAAATTATTATATTAATAGGACATAGACATATGCCAAACGAAAATAATTTAAATTAAATTAAATTTTTCTATATATATGGTAATTCAAATAGACAATCGATTATGTTCCTAAAGCAAAAATAGAAATAGAATTCTTTTGAATTTGTCTATCAAATTCTGCGATAAGTTACTTTTATTTACGCTAAGATTTATTAATATAAGAAAATCATTTAACTTTGCTTAGGTCCTAGGCTTATCATCTTGAAAATGGTTGGGAAAGTAGATAAGCTATGATAATTTCTTACCGGAAATTGTAAAATATTATTAATAATTCATTGTTATCTAAAGTTTTGTATATACACTATTTCCAATCTATAATAATATACAATAATTGAAAAATTCAATAATCAAAATATTTTATAAAGTTATTTAAATCATTGTAATCCATTAACAAAAAATTAAAACTATTTTCTTTTACAAATACCATCACGGGCAAAGCTTCTTGATCAGTTGTTGTTTCCACATAAGTAAATTTATTTTAAGCTTTTAAGACATTGAATACACACTTTTACTCAATAAATAAGTATTTCTTAAGCTTTCCAAAATATTTGCAACAATAATTTCAAAGTAACAAGTTCTGTAAAATAGATTATCATTAATCGGATCTCGATCAGGAATAAAATCCCTCACAGTATCCTTATTTTATCACATTTGCTCACGACGTACCACTTATTACACCCACTACAAACTCTCATGACATCTCTACACTCGCTCGCAAACAAACCTATCAATTCATTCCCGAAAACCCAATTTCGCACAGTACACATCGTGCGCGAAAAGGGATCCCGGCGCGCGCCAGTCGCTGACGTCATCCCGATGAAAAGTCGCTCGCTCGCTTGCTCACCCAACAGCTGAACTCACTACTAGGTATACATCGCGTTTTGTGAGGAGCGCGCGGCCGAACAATGCCGGGTGAAAATTGTCGGAAAACACGTTTTCATCCCTTTCTCTCCCAGCGCGGAGCTCGTATAATGCGCAGAAAAGAACGAGAGAGAGAGAGGAGCAAGAATCAAAACAAAAGGATCTTTATGCCTCTGTGCACCGTGTACGTCTAGAAAAGAAAAGTAACGGCGCCGGAGAGAGTAAGAAAAAAAACGCACACCGGTGTGTATATAAGAGCGCGATAAAAGGAGTCAATTTCGAGGTTGGAG
This sequence comes from Gastracanthus pulcherrimus, assembly GCA_949152435.1. Lineage (NCBI taxonomy): Eukaryota > Metazoa > Arthropoda > Insecta > Hymenoptera > Pteromalidae > Gastracanthus > Gastracanthus pulcherrimus. The sequence continues at coordinate 178,229,016 of OX424575.1, read as the reverse complement.
AGCGAGAGAGGAGTGGCACTTTGGCGCAAATTGCACAGTCGCAGAGTGGGAGAGGGTTATATACTGCTTACGCCAGCTGCAGTTCGATCCTGTTATGCGCCATTATTTCCGGCGCCGCGTGCCAGCTGCACACAGAGAGAGAGAGAGAGAGACCGGCCGGCTGCGAGGACCAATCGCGCTGGGCAATTATCGATCTATTGGTAGTTGAAGCGTTTTCTCCCCCTCGCCCGTGGTGCTGGATTTGCGCGAGGACGGGGTGTAAGTGAGTTTGATTGGTGAACGTGTTTGGGAGCGATTTTACGGTAGGTTTCTTGGGTAGTGAGCGCTGATCAGAGATTTAAGAGGTTATGGAAGGATGAGTACTGGATCGCGCTGCAGTGATCAGTAGTCAAATTTTTGAATGTACAAAGTTGTAGTGGAGGTGTTGATTTGAAGTTACGTTAAAAGTTTTAAGACTTTGAAGCTTTATTAGTGGTCAATGTCATGTGCCATATTTTTTATTAACTCTTAGATCTTTATTTACTGCGGAAAAAAGTATTGTATAACTTCATCGATCATGAGATATGTTTGTATATTTTTGTAAATTCTTCACACAACTTTTATCATACTTTTATGAAATTTCAAATATCTAAAGACACTGGTGAAAATCAATTATTTAAGTCCTAGTTTACCTAGAATTATAAACTTCGTAAGTATCCCCAAATAATTTTAACCTCATAAAAGATCTTATAAAAGTATTTTTTTACTTTTTCAAAGCATAAATTACCCTATAAAATACCTTAATTTTGCTTGTATGAAACAATTCCAGACGCCCCTTTGACAGAAAATTAATCTTTGGGAAGATACGGTGGTGTCAAAGTAAATTTGTACCGACTGAGTCAATCTTATGTTCAAACGAAAAATTAGTTCTTACTAAATAAATGAATAAATAGACAAAATTCACTATACAAAGTTTCAAGTGAAAATATCAATTCGTCTATAAATGCCACTTGCGTTTTCACTCTAATCGAACTGAAAAGTTGATGTATTCAAACGAAACTTTGTGTAATAGTAGATTAATACATAACGAACGGCAATTATATATTGGTTTGTCTTAATTCGGTAACTATTCTTAATTATAACTAATTATTTATTGTTTAGTTGCTTGGCAACATTTAAACCGAGAAATTTGAATTTTAAATTGTCCTTGATACCCTTTTAAAATTTGTTTCTCTTCTTTTTGTATAGACTCGAAAGTAGTAAATATTGCTCCATTAAAGATAGTACTTGGAAGTTTTAGTATGCAAATTAAAACTATTGCATCCTAAAATAATTTATCATATTCCCATGAAAATAAAAGCATGCTATAAAAAAGTAGATACTCTAAATTTTCATGTAATTGATATCAAATTTACGCGTTAGCTGAGAATCACTTACATACACTCTCGTGCATGTACTCGTATATCCCGAGACAGCCTAGTTTTTTTATCACCTTGACTTATTTTTCTTTCTTCGCTACGCCTGCGTTCTTTCTTTTTTCTACTTTGCTCGATCATGGGAAACTTGTCTCTTAGTTTTGTCGCATATCACTTATCTCTCGGCGCTCTATAGGTCCGCGCGAGTATGTCTATATACACGAGCCGAGGAAAAAGTCGCTCTTCCAACAATAATGGAAACTGTCGAGAGTGTTAGTCGAGTGGTAAAAGTTTTTTTCCTCCTCGCTGTTGTTTCGTTAGTAGCGTGTTTACGATGTCGTAGACAATACACTCGAACTTTTGTGTTAATTTGAGGTGAAAGAAAGAGCTTCGATGATGTCTTTGTTTGGTTTACGATTGCATCGTAATTAATGTAAGTCGATAAGTTGTCTGATAGATAAAAAAGTCTTATCAAAATTTGAAAGTTAGAAAAGGACTAGGTTAATTTTCGGTACTCGGTAACGTCCATTCAAATCGATTATCTTGTTAGGGGATGATGGGTAATTAGGTTATAAGAAAATCTGATTTTTGAACATTTTGGTTTTTGAACACTCTAATACACTTTTTTTTAAATAACCATTGATTTATTTGTTTACTACCTAATATATATAATAAACAACTTGAAAAATAAAGGTGTAGCATCTTTTCTTTTGGAAGTATTGTTTTGTAAATATGTGGCACGGTGAGTACGATTTCTCTGAACTGAATCATCTAAAAATAATTTAATAAGCTTCTCCAAACTTTCCCTGAATGTAAAGTCGGACAGAACAAAATTTATTAAACAATAAGCCCAAGTCACAAACACTTGAAAAGTAAACGATGGTGAACTGTCAGAAGCAGACAGAATACGAGGTTAACGATAGCACTTGATCTCCAAACAAAATGTACAAAAGTTGACGCAAAAGATTAAAATCCAGCAATTTAATATTTTAAAAAGAAAGAATTTATAATTTTGTACTTCTCGAAAGTACAAAAGCACGATTTTATATATCTCATTTTAAAGAAATGGAATTAAAACAAAAATTAGCTGAGATTGTACTTATTTCCATGAAACTTTGCACTTCTCAGTTTAAAGTGTCCTAACTTAAAATATAAACGTTAAAGTATATAATACGAATCAAATTTAAACTGGTCTAAAAATCAGAAAGAAAATGTCACGCTCAACGCCATATAAAGCCAGATGTTAAAGGTCAGAAAGTAACTTGCGTGACCGGCTCCGTTCAATATATAAATGCGAAAGAAGCGCAGCGCGTGCTCCAACGAGCGCAAACCTCCCAATAAGTAGAAGTCATCGCAGAAAAGTGAAAGAGACAGAAGCAGAATGCGCGCAAAAACTATTTAAAAATTCAAATAATAAAATTATTGCAGATATTGAAAATTGAAAATGATAAAATAAAATAATTATCAGAAATCAAATTTATCATTTATCATATGATAAATTAAAATATTGTCATTGGTGCATGTTATTCAGATTACTTAATTACTTTTAAAATTTCAAACATATAAACAGACATAAAATAAGTTTAATTAACGTGTGTTTTATTATTTTACGTATAATTCACATTTAATGCATTTCCATTGCCTGCGTCTGACCCATTTTGACCTTGCTCTACTTATAAATACAATTTATTCCTTTTGTCAATATTCAACTTATTAAAAGATATAATTCTTTTCTCTACAGTTTAGTCTCATAAATGAAGACTATAATTAATCATACTTTTAATTATCTATACTGCCAGAAAAAATTAAGTAATATTAAATTCAAGGTCTTAACTATAAAGATGTACAACTTAGTATATAACCAAGTACGCAGTTCCTACCAGTTAACACACAGTTATTTCCGGTTAAGTATTAATTAATTTGCAGCCACGAATAATTTATACCACAAAAATTTTACGACATTTGTAAACGACATTTATTTGTCTTGACAAATTATTAAAAATTCGTGCTTTGCATAAAATTTTGCCATGAACCAAACAACCCTACAAACACCAAAACTCTAGACACAAAAATCCTCCACTACAAAAAATCCTTCTTCCCATCGAACTCACCACACTCAGTAGACCGAAGCACCACGAACCTCCTTATAAAATCCTCAATACTCTCCATCCGTCCTCTCCCGCCAACGAATTCGACCTTCGCTCCGACCACCATTCGCTTCGTCCCATCAATTATCGCATCCTCAGCCTTCCCCCCCTCCCTACAGCCGCGAGACCGCTCAGTGTCGCGCGCACGTGCCGCGCGCGCGAAATGCATCCGGCCGCGATGCGCAGTGCCGCGCGACCTTGGCGCTCCGCGCTCGCGCTTTGAAGAATTATCGCGTCTGCCGAGGGCCTGCCATTATCCCACGCGGAAATATCGCGAGCGAAATTTACGAATGCGACTGCGAGCGCGACTCCGCGTGTGGGTGAGTTGTGGGAGTGTGGCGTTTAAGTGGCTGGGAGCGTCGTCTTGGAGAGGAGGTGTGGGTGTGCGTGAGGTGGCTAGGAAATTGATGATGGCTGTTAGAGCGCATGATTGTGTTAGGAAGGAGGTAGTTGAGACGGCTGGAAGTTACGGGTTAGGAGTGGCGTTTTTGAGAATTATGGAGGGGAAATATTACGCGGGAAATGAATTGCTCGCCGTTGAATTTGATGGTATGCGGAGCAGGCGAATACAGAAATAATGCTTGCGCTTGTATTTGATAGCAGGTTTTCCGGGTATAGTAATTTATTGTTTCCTTTATGTTTTAGGATGAGTTTCGATAGTTAAGTAGATATTAAAAGCTTTTTTTTTAAATGAATTACTCTAATAATAATTTTTGGATTAACGTTGAAAAGAAAGAAAGAATGGAATTGTACAATTTGGTTCAGCCATTCCCGTACTATGTAGACGACTATTTAATCGTATTGGTGTTTTATTACTGTCTTTAGAATTATTATGGCAAGGTGATATGAAGAATAAATTTTTAAATATACTCATGATAAAAAATAGAACAAAAATTTGTTAACGATGTGGTAAACCCAATAGACAGAGCAATGACGGCTGACACAGCATAAATTTATATTCAAATGTAACGGTATCTGGTTTAAATTTGCAAGCTAATTTACGTTGGTTAATAGTCTGAAAATTTATTGTTAAACATTTAACACAATTCCGTAACAAAATTTACTTTATCAGAGCAAGATTACAAGAAAACAATTTTTACCTTGGTTTTGGTGAAAGAGAAAAGCAATTGAAAAAGTCGAAGAGCTACAACATGATAATAAAATTCAAGCTCATATAAAAATATCATTTCTCAAACAGTTTTTCCAAAGACCAAGAATTTACAGGTTTCATGCGCTATTATACTGGATACACGAATCGCAGTATAAACGTTTTCGATGCCTGTCCCCAAAAAAACAAGCTCAATCAAAAGCCTGCCTCCAGCAATAACGACACACTCCATTTCGATAATTGAATTATATCACTAGCAATGTCCAACTCAAATGCATAACCAATCCCACACTACTCTCTCTCTCTCTCTCTTTCTCTCTCTCTCTCTTCTCCCTCCCTCTCTCTCACACTCTCTCTCTCATTCCCATCAACTATGCGAGCCTTGTTAACAACGTCAATGTAATAAATCTGCTCTTGCGTTACGTATCCGCGTGCCGAACGCTCGCACACCTCTGACACAAACTCGCGATCTGCGGCACACGTGCGTTTTCGAGCACGTGCAGTAGCCACCAATGTGTCAATCTATGCGGGCATTCTTCCAGTGATCGAAATCCCGTGCACGTCCGCGAGGGGTGAAACGATGACGACGACGCATTTCGCTACTCGATCTGATAATTTATTAAGGGCAAATACTGATCACTGGGGTTCGAACACTTATGTTGGTCGTAAACCTTACTTATGACTTATGGAAGATCTCCAAAATGCAGATGTATATTATACTAAACTGTACTTTAGGGGTCGCATCGATCGCTCCAGCTGGACGTACGTGTCACAAATGTGTAGTGAGTAAGAGCACTTGGTTAAGAAAAATAAGGAGGAAAATAGATACAAAAAAGAGTAAAGGAAAATACACAGTTAACTGTATTAAAAAAAAGGGAGGCAAAGAAAAAGTGAAGTTAGGGAAGAGAAAGTGAGAAAAGGACAGAGAATAGAAAGGCACGCATGCAATTAGCACAGAGTGACATCTCAGGAGCTGATAAAGGACTAAAGTGCAATGAGGCATGTGATTGAGGAGTAAAAGAGATACAGCATCAGTAAAGCAGGACAGAGGCAGAAAAATAAAGAAGATAATACAGAATGAGAACAAACATGAAAGAAAAGTATAAGGATAAAAGTTACAGGGAATTATTGTTAACTCTGTTAAGTAAGTTTGACAAATACCTATGGGAAGAAAATAAAGGAAAAAGTAGAAGTACAGGGAGAGATAGATAAAGATTACGATAAAGAAAATTCAAAAATAAAAAGAGCTCAACAAAACGGAAAAAAGGAATGCAGATTACCGGATAAACAAGCAATAGTAGAGGGTAAAGAATATCTTACTTCACCAAGACCAAGAAACAATGAATACAAAATTACACTTTATAAAGGAGCGATGGAGAAAGGAAATTTTTTCGGTGATAAACGGAAAGGAAAATAATACACCATTGCAAAAAGTGAGGGGCAAAGAAAAGGAAGAAACAAGCATTGTAACAGAAGATAGAAGAAAATGTTTTATAATAAAAGGCATAAGGAAATAGAAAGAAGGATTGGAGAAAGAAATGGAGAAGTTTTTCAGAGAAAAGTTCCGAATTTCCGAGACCAATATAGTCGGAAATAGAAGGAAAATTATATGGTTAAAGATGAAGACGTTGGAAGAAAAATAGCAGTTAATTAAAGAAAAAAGTATACTGTGGGAAGAGAAGATATAAATTGGCAGTGCCAGGTAAAAAAAGGAGAGAGATATTTAAAAGAGAATAGTAGCATTAGGTAAAGAAAAAGAGAAGACAAGAAAAGAGGTCAAAATTAAATGTATGAAACACAAAATTAATAAGAATGGTACAGATGGCACGAGCAGAAACAAGAACTAGTAGATAATAAGAACTCGGAAAACGGAGGGGAAAGAAGAAACAATTATGAAATTTAAATAAAAGTCAGTAAAAATGTATGTAAATGTAATATTATATTACAAATATATGACCTACATCTATGTAACACGAAAGGGATCATTATTTCTATTAAAATATCAAACTGTGCTTTATTGAAATAAATTTGTTACAAGAGATTTTTCTGAAATTAATGTTTTTAGCTTATGATGTAGTTATAAATCGAGTATAATTATTACACTGCGGAAATTTATGCAAAATAAAATTTTTGAAGTTAATTAATTATTAATAACTTATTAATAATTTAATTAATTAATTAATCTTTTAGCTGCAAGATGATTTGAAGTTTGAAATTTTTATTTTGCATAAACTTCCACAGTCGAATAATTATCGTTCCTCGAGCAATAAAATTCAATGTCCATGATATTCATTTGGTTTGCAACAATGCGAGCGACCAGTTTGGCTCTGGTCTTTTATCGCTACATATTGTGGACATTGGTATTTAATAAAACTTTTCCGACGGACAAACGTGTGCCTTTAAAGGTAGTCGAGTACAATATATTTGAATATTGATAAAAAATTAAAAAATTCGGATTTTTTAATAATAATGTATACGATCGTCATTTAAATCTGTAAAAAGTGCGTGCATCCATTTCGGTTCATAGAATTTAAAAAAGTATTAGCAAATGCAAAACTTTACATTTTTGTGGGAAATCACGTAGATCGAGCTGCCGTATGTCGAGAGTCCACCGTAATAGGTAAATAGGTGTAGCCTACCTATGAGGATTTCTACAAAATATCAGAAACAACTCGATCCAAAAATTAAATAAAAATTTAAATGCACACTTACTAAACCCAGTTTTTTAGAATGCTTTTGGCGTTCTAAAAATAGAAAAAATAGTGAACAATGCCCTTTCTAGTGCCAAGTTTGATCACAGGTCAAATTACCAATTTGATTTTTTCACAACAGATAATTAAACGAGACATTCAGAGCTTTATTTGAAACGTATTGGATCCAATAATATTATTGCCATGCAAAGTTATACGTAAATAAATATAGTGATAAAAATGTCAAAAATACGTGAAAATGAATGATTTCGTATTTTCTAGTCATTTTCGTCATTTGTGTTATTTTTAAGATTCTTACCACTATCTATATTTGCATATAACTTTACATTGGAATCATATTTCTACGTGCAATGTAAGTTCTCTATACCGGATGTGCCAAATGCCAGATGATGATACGTTGACAGTTTGCAATTGGGCTTATAATATTTTTTCGGATAGTTTTTACTACTATCTAATAGTAGTGTAGAAAGTTAAGCTAAAATTATCAATACCTCGACTGTTAGTTACATACATATTTCATACGATAGATGTATTAAATTGAGCCTCTGCATACTACAATTAAAAATTAGCCAATATTTTCTAAACCAACTATACATACACAAAACGGGCTTAGGTATTTACTGCGCAGCGCATCTTCCCAACACTATTACCACTCACTCTGCACTTCTGCAGTGCCTAAACATCGATTCGATCGCGAGTCACGTCGTTGCAGCTTCATTTTTCCGCACGCCGCAGCGGGCAAACTTCGTTACATCACCGATGAGGCTTTTTCTGATGGACCGTGAAGGCAGGACACATGTGTGCCATTGGTTCAAGGGTACACAGTATGCACGAATGCTGGAGGGCAACGATGGAAGACGCGCACGGGTTTTTCAGTTATTCGGCGAACTTGCGTAATGGCGTGCGTTGGTGATGCACGTTTTAATCGAAAGCTGGTTGGTGGACGTGTCGCGGGAGTTTTTAGAGCAAGACGAGCGAGAATTTCGAGTATTGGGTCGCTTGATTCGGAGAAGATGAAAGACAAATTTAATTAAAGGTCGCTTTTATGCGGATTTGAATAGATGTAAAAATAAAGAGGTGTATGTTATTATTTTATTATTGTATGAATTTCTGTTATTAGCTAGAGAAGTGGCAAATACGTCAGGGTGATTCTTGGAATGAAGCGTAAAACGTCAAAGCCATTAGAGACGTAAGGGTCCTGGGGACCCATATTTTTTTGTTATCTTAAGATTAATAATAATTCCATCTTAATATGGATCAGATCAAAGTGGATTCATTTTAGATTTCATAATGAGGGCCAAAATCATTTTTTTATCGCACAAAACTCGAGGTAACTTAAAAAATTTTAAAAAATATTTATTGCAGAAATTCTTTAGTTAATGGCCAAAACAGATTTCTACATGATTTTCCAAAGCTTTTTTCAATTTTTTTAGGGTTTCGACCTTATTGGAATAACATTGGAATGTTCATTTATGTAAATTGAATTCAAACGCAGGATTATAATGATAAATGTTGTAAGGATAAAAGATAATATAATGCACAAATGTCAAATTTACTTCTATTTCGAATAATTTTATATGTGCAATATATTTATAGTTCATGTAACATTAGCATAATGTAAATTCAATTATAGATAAATATCCGTCATTTACATCAATGTCTAAATGTCATGCATATTATCTCAATTCAAATAAATGTACGTGCAAATATTAACATGATATTGACGCTTCACGATTGATTCTCAGAATTGCCATTTTATATTTGATGCTTCGCTCAATTGCACTTTTAATATTGTAACTCATGTAAATTATTCAAGAACAGTCTGTAATAAATATTACTATTTTAGCAGATTATATTATTAATAATCTTTAAGCCTACAAAATATATTGTCAAATCTATGAGGATGGCGTTCGCCGTGCTGCCAGCTGGCAAAAGTTTGCTAGATCGCCATCCTCATAGAAGATATTTTTAAAATCACTAAAAGTTCATTGTATTAGTCACTTGTATTGATTATATATTATACATTAATTTGAATTCCACACTCAATCGAATCGATCGATCTAACTACGTTTAAAATAGTTACAAGATAGGATCTAAGCAACACGTAACAAAAGTTTCAACAGAAAATATTAAAAATTTTAGAAGAAGATGGATTTTAACGTACGATTTATTTTTATTAAAAACAATCTAAGAAAAACCAAAATTTTTAATATTTTTGTCTATAACTTTTCTTAGATCATTTTAAAGAACTTCTAGGATAAGTACAGCAGTATGCCTTTTCGATCTAATGATCTACAAAAGTATCAATTGTTGATAGAGTAATTTGCACCAGTCATGCCTCAGATCCCCTTCAATTCAAAACTAAAATTCACTCTATTTCCTTCTATTTTATTTTATCTCAATACACTACCTCTTACAACCAAGTCATCATTATAAAGTTATCATTATACCTTCATACCATTTACAATTTTCGAAACAAAAGAAAATTCCATTCCCACAGTCACCCAACACCCCCACCACCATCACCTAATTGTTCTTTCCTCATCAAACGCTCAAACAGCCTTAAATTCTTCGTCAAAAGAGAAGATCGAAGCCCCGGCAAAACCTTCCCAAGATCCAACTTTATCTCGCTCCTCGCTTCTCTACAATCCACAGCAGACCCTATCCTCCCAAAAACGTCCCTAAAGGGCCTGTGTGTAACAATAAGCCTCTCGCTTCGCAGAGGAGACTCTGCGCCAGAACCGCAAGGATATTTATACACGCGAGGACGCTGCGAGCATTCGACAAAACAAAGCTCTCGCTCATCCTCAAAAGAAAGATGCTTCCCCTCTCACGTCTCTTCTCTTCTTCTTCTTCTTCTTTTCAGCCGGGCGATATTTACCCTTCGGAGAGACTCGCTCTTTGAAGGCAGTCAAGGCTCGAGGCGCGCCTCCGACGTTGTATATGTATACAGTCTTGTGACTATAGCGGCACCCTGAACTTTGACATTGAAATGCAGGTGTTTACGTTGTTGTTGAAATTCTGTAACATGAGAAGGTAAGATAGTATAAGAATTCTCTGAAAAAACAAAGTAGAAGTAAATATTGTTCTTTTTGAAATACAACCAAAATACTTTTTTTACATTAATTAAGAAAAATAATATGGAAGATTAAAACAAAATTTGAAAATTATCCCATCAAAATTATCCAATTTAATATAAATTTTGTATTCAATTTTCAATTTTTCGTTTCCTCATAGAGAAAGCTTTGTGATGGTAAAAAAAGTTATGCTAAAATCATTAGAGACACATGTTTTGCGACATTTGGAATAAAAATACACTATTTTTAGAAAATGTCTGTATGGATATATATGTATGTGCATGCTCGTTCATGCGCGTGTGTGTGTACGTGTGTGTATGTGTGTGTGGGCTTATTATTTGGTTTTCCTTTAAGGAAGTTGATCAAAAATATTTTTTTTTGTTTTTGATGTGTTTTCGTTTATTAACGGTTTTTCGATTTTTAAGTTTTACTTTTCCGGGTTTTTTGGTACGTTAGTAATAATATTTTTGATTCAGTGAAATAGAATTTGAAGAAGCATAAAATTACCTATCTTTTCCGATTCGAAATTTTGAATAAGCTATTTCCCTTGTTTTGTATAGAACAACATTTCATTTGAATATCTTCAAAAAGACAGCTTTTCATTATCTCTTTGCCCAGATCATAATGACCTTTATATTCCGAGATATTTGTTATGTATTTTTTTTTAAATATTTTTTTTTATCGCTTTTATCTCGAGAATAATGCGATAATTTTTTACCAAACAGGGCTCATATTTTTCGTTTTTTAATTAAGATTATAAATTGAATAGAAATGTTAAGATTCATCGACTCATTTTGTGTACACAAATTATTATCAAATTGGTATAAAAAATAAGTAGGGACGTTTCTGATCTGCAGAAAAAATTTATATGTGTGCAAGAAACATTGGCAATTTATTCCTGGTAGAAACCGATTTCATTCATTTGCCATTTATTGAGGATTGAACTTTTATAGAAACTAGAAACAAGCTTGTTTTCTTGGTCATTTATTAAACGTTGATGAAACGACTTTTTTGATATTTTTCAAATATTTCTTAGAGTGCAAATTCCAATCTATTTTATAGGCGTTAACTGAACAACATACTTGGTTATATAAAAGAAAGTTAAAGAAGCCTATTAAAATAATCTAAGAATTCGCTAGTACTAGCATATTAAAATTATTGATATTATTGGCAGTTGTTATTGAAACCTTTTATAATTTTGAATGCTCGATACTATTAAAACTGGACAAGACTAACAATATTTTTAGACTTCTAAAATGTAAACAATTTTTTCAATTTTACCTAGATTCTAGTTCTTCAACTATTATTATTTTTTTTTATTTCCACCAGGAATATCCCATTGACTAAAAAATCATGAAATTATTGTTAATCAATACCTATTGTCCAAATGGACTGAACTTTTTTAAAAAAGCCTTCTTTCTTAGTAAGTAAACATGCATACAAATTTATAAACTAATGCTATTTTATAAAAGACTTCAAAAAAACCGTTAGACATCAACCCTTAAAACTTTAAAGCTCAGGGTTGCACAACAGTCACGAATCGCACCGTGCCACGGGCAGCGTCGCGTCGCCTTGAGAAGCTTCTCTCGCTTATCAATTATCGCGCATTCACGCAGTAGGCGAGTGCGCCAGATTCCCTCTCTCGCTCCACTCGTGGAGGTATGATTTTCTTGAAAGCAAGCGATGCAGGCTGTTTGCGTACGCGCGAGACGCGCGAGACGCGCTAATTGCGAGATAGGAGGATTCCGTGACGAAGACGGCGTAATGACGGCTGTTTGTAGGAAACTTGGGGTGGAGTTGAGAGCTGGTTTTGAGGCGCGGCTCGGAGGAATGACGGAGTTGGGTAATGATTAGCTGATTCAGGTGGTTTTGTTTGTTGAGAGGATACTTTTGCTGAGTTGGAAATGGGGTTTTTTATGCGTGGAAGTAGGAGAGTGTGTACGCTGAACTGGAATGAAGATAATGATTGCCTGACTATTTACCTCAGATATAGGACAATATGTCGTAGGAACCTTGAAGCAGTGTTGTAAGAAGGAGCTAACAACGTCACAGAAACGTTGATACCAACTTCTAAGAACGTAATCGTCAAGACGTGCTTCGAGCGTACCTGAACATATCTGATAACACCTGAACTTGCCGAACTATCGTTCTTTTACGCTGTAGATGTGTATAATATATGTTGACAGAATCTTGCTATAACAACGAGCAAAAATTTATTGGCAAATAGTTACAACGTTAGTCAACGTAAATATAGTTAGATATAATTAAATGCATTGATTCGCTGTACCGTTCATTCACTATTCTTTAGCAGTGTACGTACTTATAACCTTTAAAAAATATTTTTCAGCGAGTGAAGTTATTATAGGTAACTTTTTTGGTATGTGTTTCTTGTACAACTTATTCTTTGTCACTGCATTTTAACATTACTGCATCGTTGCTAGCTTACTTTTATAACTCTGAAAGCAACATTAGTTGGTTCACCGAAATCACGTAGTGGCAATATTTCTACAATGAATTGTACTTTTTAAAATGACTTATTGAATAATTTAAACTTTCTAAACACATACGTTTAATTTTAAGTAGAATAGGAATACGATGTGGTCAAAAATTTCAAAGACAGTCTGTATTTTTTATCTTCATACACCAGAGGTACACTAAATTTAAAATGAAGTAAAATATCTATTAAAGCTTAACCGAAGTATTTTAAACAACTCGTGATAGATATTGTGCATTTTATTGAACATTAATGAATCTTGCTTTTATTCATTATTGAAAATCTATACTTTCGTCCAATTAGAAATTGTTCATTATAAATAAATCCTACCAAGTAAGAAATATTCAATGCGCTATGCTGACATCATATTTCCTAATATAAGGATAAGTTTAGCCTTTATTGATGCTTTATAAAAATATTCTGTATACCGAGTAACATGGCTACATTTGTTGTGCAAATATAACGTTATGTTAGTCTGATCAATCTCGGGGTTTACTACTAATCCACATCCAAGCCTTTTCATTTAATTAATATTCTTTTTCTTCAGCTATATTATTTGCCAACTTGACCAAAATATTTGTTGATAATAGTTACGAAAACAACATCAATTCAGTTCAGAATTCAGTTGTTTTATCGAGCATAGGCAAACCCCACAAAAGCCCATCAATCATGGAACATTGCAATGCAGTTAATTGCGGATTCAGGGGCCCGACACAGACTAGACGACTGCAGCAACAGTGCCAATGAGATTTCGATTGACCGGAGCGACGAATTCTGTTTACCACCGCAATAAACGGGCGCTAAATCGCTTAATAAAGCCCTCTTGGAGATAATAAACAAGTCATTTAATTGAAATTATTTTATAAAGGTAAATTTGCAATACATTAGAAACAGTACAAATGTTAATTATTTAACATGGTAACGTAAAGAACTAATCCCGTTTATAAATAATATATAAATCCATAAATATTTTCTTAAATAAATAAATAGCACTTTAAAAATAAAATACGAATATTTGCATACTCTAAAATTAATTAGGTCCATAAATAGAAAAGCAGGATGATCTTATAATTCGACTTTCTTCGTAATTTAAAACAGAAAGTTCTTAAGTGATAACGATTTAAAAAACTTTTGTTGTAAAGAGATAGTTCACTCTATTTTATTTAGTACCATTATAGATAGGGCTACGGCAATTTGTAATAATTCTCTCAATCATCATTAAATAAAGCTTAGCAATCAGCAGTCATAGATAATTATCTAAACAAGAAAGTGCAATTCTTTAAAATAACTGTTATTAAAATTAAAGAAAAAATTGTTCCTTCTATAATTATATGTTTAGAAAATATCGTTTAATGCCTTAAATAAACCTGCAATACCTTAATTAATGAAACTATTTACGTGATATTAAATTCTACACTTTTTGCAGATACTTGCGTAGCATATCCTACACTACTATACAGTGTCTAACTATCAGATTAAATAACTTGAATTCTTATTAATATAAATAACCTTGCAAAAATTAATATTTCATAATTCTGCATTTATATTTTTGTCACCGCTTAAAATTTTATCATAAAAAATTAATATTCTTCTCCTAAATACCAAGCATATCCACAACCTTAAATACCCTTTTCCCCCAACACCTTTCAATCATCCACAGCTCAAAAAACTCATAAAACCTCTCATCGATCCAGTCATTGCCAACAAACTCTCCCCTCTCCCTCCGTCAAAATAGCACGAAAAAAGTCGGACACAGGGTGGTGATCTCCGTACCCCCTCCCCCCTTCCCCTGCAAACGGAAAATTTCATCGCGTCGACGCCGCGCTGCAATTCCAATTACGCGCCGTCGATTCTCGCAGCAGCAGCAACCTCCATTACGGCGAAATTGCCGCGCGCATCCGGCGTTCTATTCGCGAATAAAACGCGCGCGCGACCGCAAATATTGAGAGATGGTGGGGCGCGATATTCGAGTTCTACTAGAAGCGATATCGTTTAATATCGGCAAGATAAGAAAATTGTATCATATCACTAGTAGAAATTAGATCACTTATGAGATTCTTTTTAGACTGGAGACAAATCATTTTTATGAAACTTGGGATCTGATGGCTGATTAGTAGTATAAAAATCATTTCATTTAACCTATAAATGAACATTTTTATACTATGGGATTTGGGATGTTAACGTTTTCCATGAATATAGCAGCATCTCACAGAGGCATTGTAAAAAATTGTATCTGAGAAAAGCCATTTAGTAGATCATATCTTGAAATAGTACATTATGCAACAAGGGGCGAAAGTTGTAGATATTTATCGCGAGTGGGTTTACTGCCCTCGAGAGAAGACTTTTCCCTCGGGTGATTACTACCCTTGCTTCGCTCCTTTAGTGAACGCCCCCTCGGGACAAATCTTCTCTCGAAGGCAGTAATCACCCGAGGGAAAAATCTACTTTCGTCCCGTATTGCATATAGTATTTTATTCCTCTCTCGACCGTGGCCACTTATTGACCTTGAAAAGTAGGCCCGACGCGTTTTTTTATATTTTTCTAGGTTTATCTAGAAGAATGCGTATGCGGGCGCACAAATAGAAAATATATAAATAAAGATTTTGTTTATTTTGTAATTACAATTTCTTTATTTTTTGTAAAAAAAAACTACTAGATGTATATCAATTTATTATAAAACGAATAGTATTGTAAAAAAAATTATAAAAGAAAAAAATTTTAATTTTACTTTTGCCCCGCTAATTTTACTTTCGCCCCGAAAATGTTACTTTCGCCCCGAAAATGTTACTTTCGCCCGGCAAATATTACTTTTGCCCCGCAAATGGGTTTACGGGAAATATATGCTACTTTCGCCCTGATTATCAGGAGCAAAAAATGGCCATATCGGTCGAGTGTGGAATAAAAATATTTTAGAATGTTGTATCTCGAAGAAACGTTCTAAAATATCGTATCTAAGCTTTTGCAAATACAAATTTTATCACTTATTTTTATTACTTATTTTTATTTTATTAAAAGATAATTACAGCAAGTGATACAAATTTTAAGATAGTCAGACACTATTGTTATAAATAAATATTCTGTTGTTTACCATTTAGGTATAGTTTCAGGAGTAAAATTATTTTTAAACGTTTAATTATGTTTAATGTAAAACACGGATATCAGGTAATAAGTCAGTGGATAAATCATTTGCTATTTTTACTTGATAAATAGGTCACCTAATGGGATCACATACTTATCATCTGATTCATCACCTAAAATCGTTATTAGAAAAACATTTTAATAAATGTAAAAAATATCAAGTTATTTAAAATTGAAGCTCCCCATTGAAAGTATTATTTGAATTATACGAGTAATATCTATATGGAGCGTTAGATTTATGTACTTTAACATTTCACATATTTAGAAAAATTTTGTTTTGTAACGATATTTTTAACTTTTAAAAGATAAATCAGGTAATCAATAGCTGATTAAATCAATAATTTCCATAAACTAATAAAATAAGGCGATAAAATAACTGATACAATCAGATAATGAATCGGGTGATCATATTAAGTGATAAATAAGTGAACGGATGAGGCGATCTCATTAAGTTATTCGCAAGAGGTGAATAATCCATTAAATTAGTTGGTTTAATCGGGTATTATTTCCAGTGATTTATCACGTCTAGGCATCAGATGATTCATTACCTGTTTTATCATATGATTTATCTCCTGATTATCTTCAGTAGAGATATATTAAGTGACCTTGAAAACTTCTACATACATTGTTACTATGAAACGTGCTAATTTTATTTTTTCATCACACTTTTTTATTTTACATCGGCCATATTGAATTCATCATTTAAAATTTTTCAATTTCGTCAACAGATTTGTAATCGAGGACACGGAAAAACTCCAAATATATTTTTTAAAATAAAACGCGCGACACCAGAGCAAATATTGAAAGAGAGGGTGAAAGACGAGCGCAATATTCAATTTCTGGGTGCTCTCTACCGAAAAGCGATATCGTTTATTCGACGAAACAAGTGCATAAAGCGACGAGATGCGAAATTCACATTTAGGATTTAATTTTAAAAGAGTGGATCGATTATATTAATGGAGACTGCAAAGGATTTGCGGTAATGCTTTTAGGATATTTAATTAATTGAGCACTACGCAGCAGTGTTTATCGCTTCGTTTCTCATCCTGCAGATTGTTATTGAAATTGATTCGAAACGCACAGATGATGATGGCTTGAATTTTCGTAACACTTTGCTATGCGTCGCGTTCATATCCGCGAAACGCAGTAAAATAATTCGTTTCCATTCAATTTTATACTCGATTTCGGTTAATGATTTTTTTCCATAACGCATGTATGGCAGTAATACGAATCTCTTTAGAAATTCCAATCAACACTCAAAAACTGAGTAATGAAATAAAAGTTTTAATTGAAAGAAATTTACGATTCAACTTTTGTTATTTTAATTTATTTTTAAAAAAAAGTTCTATATATGAAAAAGAAATAATGAATTAATTTCATGAAAATCAAAAAATTTACGTGTAAACAAAAGTTTTCTAATAATAATAATAATTATCTAAAAAAATTTTATATGAACACATAAAATTAAAAATAGTGTAACTATTATATGCATTCGAATAATTCTGAATACTTCACATTGTGTAAAAGTCTAATAAATTAATATTATTTAATTCGGCACTCCGAATAATTTTAATCATAATTAAAGTTAAGAAAAAATAACACCCTAGACAGTCAAATTCTTCCTTGACCCGCATTCCAAAAAACAAGCTGCCACGCCAAGACAAAGTCAAAGCTCATTGCATTTACACACGCACACACACACATACACACACACACATTCGCTAAAAAAACAAAAATACTCCGCTCCATTCACACACGCTCCTAACGTCATTTATATATCTTGACTGCCAGGCGAAACTTTCCGTAGCGGCATAAGGTAAAAGTCGCAGCGCGTCGCCCGTTTAATCCCTGCTGCACGTCCGTCGTGCTGTCGTCGACGGCTCTCCTCCAGTCCCTCGTGACCCCCAACCCTACATACACACACAGACACTTATATTCGTCCGCCGCTCCTCGGCGCGTCCATCCCGTTAAACCAAAACTTTTTTTTCCCCTCCTTTTCAACCTCTTTTTTTCTGCACGCGCGCATTCTACGCTCGTATAATAAGAACGATAATAATACGTAATTCTACGGACTCTTTTCTTCTGCCTGCAGGTGGATGTGGACTTTTACTGCGCGAAGGGATCGTGAGACCTCGTGTAAACAAATTAGTCTTTCAGCAGTCTGGCAGAAGTCTGGCAAAATAAGTCCCGCGAAAGTTTGCCAGAAGTACGGCAAAGCTTTAGTAGTAGTTTGGCTATGGTCACTATGCCAGACTATTTTTTTATATTATAAAATGTCTGGGAAAATTCCTAGACTAAATTACAGTTACTTTTGCCTGGACTTTTTATTTTCTTGAATAGTCTGGTAAAAAGTACTAGAATAAATGACAGACTTCTGCCTAGACAATTTTTTTTAGTCTAGACTAAAGTCTAGCCATTTAATCTATCACTTCTTGCCAGACTATTTAAGAAAACATAAAATTGTCTGTACAAAAGTCTGTAATTTATTCATTCTTAAGAGAATCTAATGGACTCAACGAGCTATAAACCCATATACAACTCAAACGGACTTTTATCATTTCGCTTTCTCCAATTCAGATAGGTGACTGTATTATAATAGTCCTTTACCCTCCGTTAGAGAATTAATTCGAAAATAATATCCGAAAGAGAGGAGAGTATGAGCAAAAGTGAGAAAGTATTGTCAAGAAAGTATGAAATTGAAATTTCTTTTCATAATAATAGTCTGTTAATTAGCTTAGAAATATTTCCCAGACATTTTATAATAAAAATAAATAGTCTGGCATAGTGGCCTTAGCCAGACTAGTACTAGATCTTTGCCGTACTTCTGGCAGACCTTTCCAAACTTTTGCCAGACTGCTGCCAGACTATTTTTTGTACACTACTGTAAGTAAAATAACTCGGTTTCGTCGGGATGACGATTCTTTTGCGCGTTCTGAGTTCGTGAAATAAAAGACAGAGCTCGGGGGAACTCTTTTATACGGGGAATGGTTATTGATTAATATTATGGGCGATTGTAGGAGGGTAATGCGCGCGTTTTACGTCTCTGATCATAAGTTATATGAATTGTAAGCTTTCTTTGGGGAGGGGGTTTAAGTTTGTAGACTGCTGAAGCTGTCTTTTGTGAGAAGGAATTTGTGGGTTTTGTAGATTGATGATGAAGAGGTTTTAGATGTAAATTTATGGAAAAAGAATTAAGGAAAGAGCACAGCGATTATTCAATTTTAAGTAATATATAAAGGGCCAAATGGTAAGTAGGTATAAAGAGTGTATTTTATTGGTAAATAAAGACAAAATTTGTGAAATTTTTTAAAATTAATCTTGCGCTGGACTGATTTATTAATCCTTTAGAAACTGTGCAATATGTACATTTCAATGTAAAACAACTCAATATATAGTTAAAATATAAATTCAAAATTGTATATATAGTAACGTTTAAATATTATTTAAACTGAAAAGTATGTATTATTATTGAGAAAACTGTATAGATATGTGTGGATTTATCAAGTTTTGTATAGTCTATCTAGGTTTTATATAGTATTATCTAGATTGCCTACAAAGGCCATTATAGCGAATATGGGAGTCGCGATAAGATTTCTACCAGGATTAAGATGATGCTAAAGCTACCTGTCACCGACTAGTACAAAGAACCACTTTCATCATTTAATTTTCAATTTTTTGGGAATATCTTTATGAAACGTTATTGAAAATCAAAATTGAAAATCGAATGAAATAAGTGGTTTCCCATATTTAACGTTGACAGGAGGTTTAGCATTACCTTAATACCATTTCAACAGAATTGATCAATTAATTAAGGGCAGGGTCTATACAAAAAACTACTTTCCATTCTTCTTATAAAAATGAACAAATAAAGATTCCTACAGATCCATAATATTCGATCCGTTGCAAGGTAACGTATAAAATCAATACTATTGTTTAGAATTCATCAAAACAAGATTGTTAAGAAAAAATTAACGACCTAAAGTATGTAGAAAGTTGAAAAAAACGCGGTAATCATTCGTAACGATAAGTAGAAATTCCCGAGTATGGTCAGACTTTATACATTACTTTCAAAGAGACGAATGCATGAATATTATTTTATTCAACTTTCCTTGCACTCAAGGGGGTCAATGAGGGCAGCCGTGGACATTCAATATATAACAATATCTTTTTTTTAAATATATAGAATAATCACTGTACTTTTATCCGAATTAATCAATCTTAGATATACAAGTGACACGCGACATTTTTGACGATATCAAAATCATGAAATCCCAAAGACTTACCACCAGCCAACCAAATCAACTCCACATACATCATCCAATTAATCGATACCCCACCCTCCAAAAGACTCCCCATCCAAACTTTCTCAACCAATCCCAAACTCACCTCGTGCGCCGCGCGCGAATTTCTCTAATTATCACCCTCCGCCCTGTTCCGCCGCGCCACGAATTATATCCGCGCGCAAAATCAAGCGCGAAACTGATGCATCCCATGCAGCACAGAGGGAGAGAAAGAGCTCGAAGCAAAGCTCGAACACCACGCACCGCGCTCGAGGAGAAAGTGTAATCCTATTAAATGTAATAGGAGAATTCGCGAGTGCACTGCCGTCGCCGCTGCGCGATCAGAGTCGAATGACGCGCATATATAGCTCGAGTTTTGAGCGCAGTCAAGGACTCACATGTGCTGTGTACATACGCTTACGCGCGATATATATATATCCGAGCGAATGAATGCTTCCTACTGCGTATTTGTCGGGGATTGCAAGAGGGGAGGGGGAAATAATTGAAAGATCTCAGGGTGGTACTTCTTTTTGAAGAAAAGTTTCAAGGTTGGCAGGGATTTGTGGATTTGTCGGGGGGAGGGGGGATTAAGTGTGGAGGGGGGGAATATGATTTAAAGAATGTTTGCGGTGGGTTTTTGTACACGAAGAGGGCTGAAATAGATTAAATGGCGGGATGTTTGTATTGATTATATTGATAATGTTGAAATTAAGATATTTGAGGATAGGTTTTTATATCGATGTGTATAAGATTTATTTGTACAGATTTAAAGATACTAAATAAATTGATCTTATAATTTTTATAAGGTGTTCTTACTTTCACTTAACGTATTAGCTGGAAACCCACTCAAAACGAGATGCTCTAGATAATTTTTAGCTCATTTTTAAAAGATACTGATACATGTTTAAAAATATTACAAAATATATATTCAAATTCTATGAATTAAGTAAACTATAATAGTGTAGAGCTGCTCAGAAATAGTAATAAATATATATTAACTTATCCACGTAAAATTATTAAATTACCTGAAGCTCATTGTTTTCTTTGTATAACTTTATTTATTTAAATATTACAATTGAATTATAATTATTTAATTTGCATTTTATAGTTATTATAAGTAACTATAAAAATATTAAAATAAGTAAGTACTATAAGTATTTATAGAAAAATAACTTGTTTTGGTTCCCCTGATGCTTTAATTATCTTAACTGGTTATTCACTAGAAATTTGCTAGACAATAGCTATAAATTATCAGCTAATTTGTAGGTCAGAAATTTAGTGATATATTAATAGTTTATTTAGCCTAGCTGCCTTATTTGCAAGGGGTTATAGTTCTCTGACAATAAAAACCTAAAAAATAGGTATTTTATGCATTAAATGAGATTTAATGCGCAAATACAGTTTATTCGTGCCAAGCATTATGCAAAACCATCATGGATCCGTCAATTTAAATTCAATTTGTATAAACTTAAACAATAAAAAAGATATATTCACAAAGTACAAATATAAACAAATGAGAATACCAAACGTATTTAAACGTCAACCACATTAATCCACATGAAGCACTTTAAAATGCGCTGGATTCGCTCCGAGTCAGATACACACGCAGAGACAATAAACCCACGAATTTTGCGCCAGACAATCGAAAACCCTTTGTCTCGCCCAACTGTTGCTCGGCGTAGAGTTAGTTTTCGGCTGCTAAATTCGAAGTAAAATCCACGATTTATTTACACGAGCGACTACTTTGTCTCGCTTAAATTACAGTATATTGTGCCGAGGGGAATGTCGATTCTGCAACGCTCATAATGCAACGCCTAAATCAAGTCGTTATTCTAAAGCAAATGCTGAAAACGTGCTTTAATGATAATGCAATATAAAGTGTTAATACTAATAGGGGCAAGGCGCAACTTTTATTTTATTTTTTTAGTTTATTATTTATGTGAAATTGTTCACAAAAGTGAAATAAAAGTATTTCTTAAGTCAATATTTTACGAATAAGAATTTGTTTAAATTATATTTTTTCAAACTAGAATTACTGTCGTACATATGTACAATCACGTGACGAAAAAAATCAATATCACGTATGCAGAATATAAAAAATACATAGATAAACAATAAAAATATAACCCGATGGAAATTCTTTTTAAATTAAAACACGCAATGTACTGAAAAAAGGCTATAAATATTTTCCGTATTTGTGATGTAAATATACAACAATAAAATAACCAACGAATAATTTAGCTATATACCAATGAAAAATGTTGCGTGCTGTTCGAGTCATATTTAATTAAAATACCAATCACCGAAAGTTAGCTATTTAAACGCAAATTGAAAGTAATCAATTTTCATTATTTATGTAAACATACAATTGTAAAACATGACATATTAATTATATATTAACACTGTTTTATAGTACAAAAATACATTTACGTTTGCGATACCGTGTATCTACCATAAGCAATTAAGCGAAACCACCCCATTAATACTGTCAAGTTTAACTTTACTCCCGGCAACAAGTCGTATAATTCTCCCTCCAAACTCAAAAATAGCTCTCTACCCGCTCGCATTACTCGCGCAATAAATCGATTCGTCGATAATGCATCGCGTCCAGATACATAGAAGATTCATGAAAAGCCGCTTTGATAACAACGTACTACTGTAGAAATAGTTTAACCAGCACCACGACCACTTAAAAAAAGACCGAACCCTAATTGAGAGCTATAAGAAGATCTAGACCCCGGGTAGGGAATGAAAAATTCAGGATGAAAGAAGTAAAAAGGAACGAGACTCTTTTCTCTCTAGCTCGAAAGCGACGACTTTACAAGGAATCTCTCCGTCGTCGAGGTAGAGGAGCCAAGACAAGATCTTAAGAACCTCATTCTACACGAGAAGTCTTTGCCCGGGGAAAATTTGATTGTAAAAATGCGCCGCATTACCGGCAACAAGCTCGTAAGCGGGGAACATCGCGAAATGATGAACCTTCCTTTTCCGCTCTCGAGGATTATGGACTCTCCGGTTAATCGTTCCTTCTCTCTTCGGGGAAACGTGACTTTTCTTCCCCATCGCCCCTCCGCGGTTGATGCGAAATTTTTATTGGAATTGCAAGTGGGCGAACTAGTGCACGCGCGAATTCATCTTGCGCGAGGGCGAATGACACGAGGAGTCGTAAATGTCGTTGTCGTAAAATGAATGCCAGATGAATATCGTAAAAATGAGGCTGTGAAAGGTGGGAGGGTCATTAATTCCGGCGGGATTTTACTTGGAGAGAAAATCCGCGGATATCGCACCAGGTTGTAATTTATTGCTGCTTCAATTTTTGCGTAATGGAAAAATGTGAATAATTAATTAGCCTGGAGAATAAATATAAAAATATCACATTCTGTGTAAAATACTAATATTGCTATTCTATAACGTTTGTGTTATATATGGGTGAAAGTCAAAAGGTCGACAATATCGTGTCCGACGCTTTGATGTATTAATTGATAATTCTACATAATTCTACATTCTTTAAGTGTTGATCTGTCCATAAAATTATGAAACTACATACAATTTACTACATTTTCTGCCTAAATATACTTCTATATTACCTATTTAACTTTATTTAAATAAGCAAAAAACGCCGAAAACTGTATTTCCGTAACGCGTCCATAACCATGAATTTCACTTTAAGCTCCTTCAAATTAATGTTAAAAGGCTTTTTTGATTATTCATTGCCCATATATATTCAAGTATGTATACTCCAGTTTTTAATTCAGACTAAAAAATGTTACGATTCTCGTTGTAAATAATTAAATTACTCAATTGAAATATGTCCGGAGTTTTGAATGTCTTTCCGTAACACTTCAATATTTTGTATTTATTTACTGAAAAAAAAATTTCGGATTTTAAGAATTGAGGGATATAAAAGAATCAACCTTTTTTATTAAAAAATATGTTTTAATTATTGAAAAAAACCATTTGTTGAAGGTGAACACGGGGAAATGATTGTGTACTAAGCATGTATGCTTTTAATATGTCTTTCCGTAACGCTGTTTTCTCAAAGTTAGAGATACTTAAGTAAATAATTACTATGAAAGTTCAAATTAAAACTCTTAATAAACCCTTTCAATACCCTCTTATTGTTTTATGAAATATTTTAATAACAAAAAGTTATAATACTAAATGTGATGGACCTTCACTTTATTACGTGTCTCTAACGTTTTTAAGTCGTGCACGCGTTCAGAGGCTATGATGCGAAAAATGCTTGAAAAAATGTAAATTGCCATTTAAAATATTATTACTTCGCATACTACCGTAGATCATAATTATATTTAGGAGCTTTTGTAAAGGAACAATATTAAAATATAACCTAAATCATACTATTTGTTCAAAAGTTTACAGATTTGTTTTAGTTAAATATATTTATTAGTAATTTGGATTTTCGAATATTTTTAATTTAAAATATTACATATAACACGTAAAATATACATTTTTATTTTTTACGTAATATGCACAAAATGAAAGATTTAGCTCTGCTAGTACCATATTTCTACTATTTCTATATAATACTATAAGATAAAAAGTCATTGCACATAAATTAAAACATATTTTTTCGCGAAACTTTGTTGTGCCAACATTGTCAACTTTTTGACTTTCACCCATATATTATAAATGTGAATAATTAATTAGCATAGAACATGTTTATAAAATCCCGTTTCTACGCAAAATATCAACATTATTATTTTATAACGTTTGTCTTTTTTGTTTTTCAGGTGAGTTAATACCTGAGTGCTTTCTACGTACATCCTCAGTTATTTCTTTATGGTTCGTACAACATTAACTATATAATTTAATACTATTCTTCTTTTGTTCTCAATTATAAATATTAGTATAAAATCTCGTTCTCTTAAAGCATCTAAAATTGCAATTTGCATTAAGGAGCTTACTCTCACAGAAGTAATATCATAATTCATAAATATTAGGAGACTGCAACTTCTGTGAGACTGCAAGCGTAATAAAATTTCCATTTCCAAAATAGTGTATTCTAATATACTTTGAATATAGTATACGAACGGAAAATGGAACTGGTTGAAATTTAAATGGAAATCTAATTTCCGTATACGATAAAAAAACCAACTTTACAAACTCTTCAAGCGTACCTAATGAAAATTACTCTTTAAAAATTGGTTATTTTATTTGTTTATATACGTTACATGTTATCATTGTTTATTGAACATAGTATTATAATTTGATTGTACAAACTTTATTATTCGTGAAAGTCTAAAAATAATTTTATTTATCCGTACGACCCATTTTAATAATAAGTCAATATTATAATAATTGATGATTATTTAACAATAAACATAACCATTAAAGTGGTTTATAAAATTTTTATTTTTCTGCAAAAGAAATATGTTGTTCTTAAACATTACAAAGAAATGCGTCCATTTCTCTTACAAACCAACCATAATAACTGATCCTAGTGCACGCAAGAAATTCCCAACGTGCAGTCCAGGTTTAAAAACGAACACAAGAGAAAAGTATCCCGGAAGAATTCCAATAAATCATCGCATTCCTTCCGTATATACGTTTTCCTGCGCAAGCTGCTTCTCAAGGCAAAACAAACAAAAATGCCACGTAAGAAAGGATCAACGCATCGTAAAAAAGTGTATGCCGACCCAAATAATCATTCTAGATCTCAACCCTCACCCCGATATCGTTATGCAAGACAAATCTCTGCCATTAAATCTAAAATTTAGTATTTAATTTTTATATTTTGAAATTTTACGGTATGTTCCCTCTAAATATGAATATGTGATACTCCCTTAGAATGAGTGTATGTTTACTGATTATAAGTGATTTTCACTTATTGACACGTATTGTTAGATATTTATATCAAAATAAGTATGATGTTGCATAGATAGTTATAAGCTGCATATCAGTATTTATGAACATGATTGATTAATTTTTAAAGCAAAACCTATTTGGTATAAATAGCTTCTTGCGCCAAACAAATTATGATATTCTGAAAATAGATGTAATTTTCTACTTACCTTTTATAATATATAGAAGATATTTGTGTATACTCAATCAAGGTAAGTCAGATTAGAGTAAAAAAAATTGAACCATTTAATTATTATTATTTTATTTATTATTATTATTATTATTATTATCACTATTATTATTAAATAGTAGCCAGCCATTAATGACTTATGCCACTCATGCCACCACTGTGATCATGCTCGCACCACCTCTCTATTTACCATTAATGGTTGATGAGACTATGTAGTCCACAGCTTTATTTACACAAGCACGCCACTTTTCCCTATTCTTTGCAAGGTCCACCCAGCCCCCCTCGTAGCATCCTATTTCTCTTAGATCTGCTTTGATATTATCCTCTCACCTTCGCCTTAGTCTACCCGCAGGCCTAGTGCTCTCTGGTTTCCTAATATAATATTGAATGAAATTATCATAAGATTTTGAATATCTGATTAATGAATTACAGGAAATTGATTTTGAACGCTTATTTGATGTTCAAATAGCATTTCGGTAAAGGACAATTCGTTTTCATAATGTTGAAAAAAATAAATAAAATTAATTTCTAAAGGTTTAACAATGTTTTTATAAGATTTACCCTAGATTCTTATTAAGCTACCTTTTTTAAATGAAAAACTTAATAAAAAATATAAAACGAGCATGTATTTTTTATATTTTGTAAGGGGCAAGAACTTCGAAGATTTCTCAAGATAGCAAACTTGCTCTTTCAACGCAAAATTGTAACAGACCCCAATGCAATTTCTCACGCTAGTAAAAATCGCGTCGCATCAATTATATGCATGCACAGTCCACGATACACACTTTCTTTCCCGGTACACGCCAGCGACACGCGCACCCACACTTGCACTGTAAAAAGACGGAAACCATTATTTTCTTGCTATCTCTCTCTCCCTCTCCATTTTTTCCCCTACTTTCTACAACTCGCCATTTCTACGCTGGGCTGCGATCCGTCAGATGCGCCTGACAGTTTTGCAGCCGCGGCGGCGTATATATATACGCTAAAACGACGGAAACAATCGAGCAATCCGCGAGCTCGAGCTTGTAAATGGAAAATATACGAGTGAGAGAGGGAGCGAGGAATGCCAAAAGCGCAAAAAGGCATTGACACAGATGTGCTCACTCGCTCTGCCTTTTTATGCGGGTGTATATGTGTGTGTGTAGGGTGTTTTAAGTTGAGTGAAATGCTGGGCTGCGAATTTCGTGTGTGGGTTTACACGTATATGCAAATTGCTGGAGCTGCTTGGTTTTTTGTATGGATCGGGTGTTTTTGCACTTTTTCAAGATTGCGATGTTAAATCGTATTGGAATTCGTTTTTATAGGCGGTTTTGAAGCGACCGTTTGGAACAAAAGCGAATATTTTTAGGTAAAACGGTTGTGGTGAAAGGGAGTACTTAAATTTAGTCGGAATATCGACTGAATTGTAAATGCGGGCGCTTCGAGAGTCGATAGAGAAGAAAAATGCCTACGAAAGGTTGGTGCTTATATTGCCTGTCGACTTTACTATTGACTATCGACTTGTCTATACATGGTTGTACTGTTTGTTGACTGGTATTAATATTTCAGTGAAATGAAAACAAAAATTCAATGGCAATGGCAAATATATATTTTAAATGCTATCAGTTTCTATTTTAGATTGCAAAAATAGTAAATGTCAAGCTTCACAATTATGTAGCAAAATTTATCGTTTCTGTTTGTATAAGAAGAAAATTCTAAATGGGAGGAACATTCTCAAATTTGTATAAAAATATATACGACCAAATACGATGCACAATTCAAAGTAATAAATTTTGCTATACAATTTTTCTCATATACAGCGCAAAGTGGTCGCTAGTTAAGGTTTTAAATTTTAAAGAGAAATTTATTTATCGCTACGAACCAAATTATCCTGTTAAAAACTAAAAAGAAACTTCCACTGCCAGTGATATTGTGAATATTCAAATCCAGAAGTTAAAAAAAATTCTCTTTTTAGTACTATAAATTTGAATATTTTCCATTTAACGAACATTACAGTGTCAACTGAAACGTTGAAAACTTGTAATAATATCTTATAGGGTTCAAAAACTGGTAAAAATGTTGACGCGGAACTATTAGTTTAACGAATTTAATCAGAGGGACACTATTGTATACACTGTAAAAATTAAGTTACCTATATTTGAGTATCGTAAAACGGTAACCTTGATCACATTTTTTAATAGTTATTACTAATTGTGTATGTATAATAATACAAATTTTAAAGTATTGTCATTATGTCACTTATGAGCGAGTCTATGAGCCTTTTAAGTACTAGATTAAACTCACCCCAGCGGCCAAAGATACCCCATTATACAGTACCTACATTAAGTTTTCGAGATATATGTTCATTAATACAAAAGAAGCATATATCTGTGAACCTAATTAACCCTTTATTTACCAGACCCTCAAAAAGTTGAAAAAGAAACGTCTAAAAAGTATTTAAAAATATGTTTCAGAACTTTTTGAGGGTTTTAGCACATACATTTTTCTACAATTTTTTTATTTTTCTCGACTGCTATGCGACCAAAAATGACTTGTCCCGCATTAAGAGATCGGAATAGTCCACTTCGCCCTGATAGATATATTCATTTTTTAGGATTTTCAGTTTATCACATGAAAATTTCAATTTACAGTTATCAGTTGCATTTACCTGTAAGCACACTTGATAAAGAAAGGGTTCAAATAATTACGCTACATTTGAACTATTATAGCCATTTTAAAAAAGTTTTGAAAAAACAACAAAGACAGTAGAATGTGGAGCGAATTTTAAAAATCTTGACCCACATTCGAGCACTCCGTCTTCCACATCTAAAAATACCATAAATACACCGCATCATTACGTCGCAATACAAAAGCCGACATTTTCCCCCGAAAGACAATACTACGTTCAAAGTAAATCCCTCTCTCTCCCAGCACAAAGACCGAGCATATTCCACCGCACTCCACAAGTGTGCGCGCGCGCGCGCGCGCATAATGTACACGAAGGATCTCCTCGTCGCTGTAACCATCGAACGCGCGCAAAGAGAAAGCGAGCCCACCCAACTTCCGCGCCAAGGGCGCAAAAATAGAGCTGGAAGAGTGCCCTTCCTCTTTTCCCCGTCCGCTCCGCGGGCGCCACTCTCCTTTATTTCCCTGAAATGGAATTCTTCGACGTTCGCTTTTATTCGCCCGATACCCGGGACGACTGCGCAGTCCGTTTTATCAGGGCTTCGCTTTGAGCGGCCCGGTAGCTGCGCGAGACCTGAATGCATCCGGGATTATTTATTAGAAAATAAAAGGATTTTCCAGGGGCGGGGGGAGGGATTCGATTTGCTATATAGCGCGGGTGGAGAGAGAGAGAGAAGTTGCAGCGCCGCGGGGATACGAGCGAGTTGGATTTTGTCTGTCCTTGCAGAGATGCGAAATTTTTATTGCGGGTGCCGGTGGATAATTGAATGTCTACATCCGTAATTTCTTTGCGATATTTTGCGGTAGCGGGGCTTGCTGAGTAATGCGATTTTAGCTGTAAGAGAGTTTATATTGTTTGGATTGATGAATGTTTGTTTGCGACGGTAAATAAACTTTTTGTCATTATATGAAGGGCTTTAAGAATTTTTATTCGTCGTATACTCGTAAATAAATTAAAATTAACTCCAATTTTTGTTATATTTGTATAAATGTTCAAAAAATTGAGAGAATCGTTAAAATATTAACTCCGTAGCAATGAATATTTCTTCATTAGAATAATATATTGAAATGTTTAGTCAGACAGTTTAAAAGTATATTGTATCCTGAAATAAATAGAAACATTTTGACATTTCAACTGCTTGATTTCCACTGCATTTTTTCTTCTGCTTGATTCGGTAATTTACATGAGAAAGCACGAGTAAAAAAACTGAAAAACTTTACATTTCTGTATTTCAAGATTGTATCGTCCCACCCGCATATAAATCTTCCATTTCCCAGGATGCGTAAACAACTTAGCACTGAAGTCGTCTCTCATCAAGAATGAGAAAAAATCGCTAGCACAGTGACTCTTTTCACCTGAGTAAAAAGTCGGTTCACAAAATGACGTACGGAAATGCTTTCCGGATTTCGGCACCAAAATATTACCGCTCGATGTAGTAATTCACGTGATTAAACACAAGTAAAATTATAGAAAAACTTAATATATAATTTATAAAAATTAATGAATTTTATTTTTTCCTTCAAGATTTAGAACAATATTAACAATTCTCGTGTGATGTATGTGGCTAACCTAACTAACTGTTAAACAGCTCACAATCTTATTGTCAAACGGCGTTTTTCAATTTATTCCTAACATAAATATACAGTTCAATATCGTCACATCATTCGAAATGAAGCAGAAATAAACACGTATCAATAAACCTAAAATTTTATACTACTCTAAAATCCATTTAAAATACTATTACTTGGATCCCGAGCAAATGTTAATAAAAGCAATAACAGCGCGAACACTATTCAATGATACAAAGCATGCTCGTCACCACGCATTTCCAATTTACACGTACTATGCTTTACAGGACACCATCTCCTCTAATACATCGACAAACATCTCGCAATCAATGGCCGCACAAAGCCAAAGCACACAGCTCTCAGCAATAAGACTCAGCTTTGAGCCCCGGCGACCTCGCCCCTTGCCTCCCTCGATACTTTGCGCGCGGCGTACCCATTAGTACCTACACGCGCATACCTCCCGCCATTAGCGCGCTCCGATACCAGCTCCCGTCTACACCTCCCTTCAACCAGATACCGAGATTCAAATGCACGCCGGCTTATTCGCCGGTATGTAACGACGTGGCACCCGCGTCGTTATAAAGCGAGCCTGCCGAGCCCCGGGAACTGCGCGCTGGGTGTGTACCTTTCGCTTCGCGGCAGGACGACGAGAGCTACTGCTGCAGTTTGACTTCGAATTGCTGAAGCGCCACGGTGCGATGAGAGAAAATGTACCGCTGGAGGGCGGAGAGACTGGTGTTAAAGAGGGTGGTTCGTTTTGAGGTTGGGGGAGATTTCGGTGTGGTTTTGGAATTGAAATTAAGTGATTAGGAGGGACCCCTTAAAATATTGAAAAGCCAAAATATCGGAATATTTTTTAATTTGGATATTTAAAAAATCGGAAAGTTGAAAAATAGGATTTAGAAAAATTCGGAAAATATTTTTACTGAGAGTTAAAAATTCGGAAAATTAAAAATCGGATTACTAAAATAACGGAAATTAGATATTCGGAATGCCGCAAATTCGGAATATTAAATGTAGTGGCACGCCGTACTGAAAGTATGCATTCTGTAGGGAATCTAACATTAGAACAGCATATTCTTATTGGCGCCATAAGGCCCATGTAAAAATAAATGAAGTGTCTAGATTTGTAATCAGTTTACACTTGTTAGATATGAGAAAACATAGTTTCCTTTGAATTATTTTTACACTTTTCGATATGTCCGACTTTTAATTTTCCGAATTTTTAACTCTCAGTAAAAATATTTTCCGAATTTTTCTAAATCCTATTTTTCAACTTTCTGATTTTTTAAATATCCGAATTTTAAATATTCCGATAATTTGGCTTTCCGAATAAATAACTTTCCGATATTTTAAGGGGGTCCGATACACTGTTAAAAGTGTAGAGTAGATTTGCCCACTTTGGATCAACGTCTACTTTGATGACACTATATGTTTCGATTCTTTACATAGTATGTGTATCGGCGACGGTTGGGGTATTTTAACTTTATTATCAAAGTAGCCTGTACTTGAAGAACTTAAGGCTTATAGGTATTTAGAAGAATAAATTATTTGACTGTCACGGATCGACATGGTATATTATTTGTAAAATAAATAACCCTTTTCTTAGATTCATAAAAGTATTTTTACACGTAAATTGAACTGTATGAATAGTAATAAAATCATATAGAATGTATTAGAAAACATTCGGTAAAACAAAGCAATTTCGGCTGTTTGAAATAATTGCGAGTTAGTCTTGTAGGGATCGTTGTAGAGTTAACACGTCACAAATCGGCCGTTTTATTGTTATTTCACGAAAATTAATAAATTTCGGTAAAAGTGAATTATTGTTTATTATTTACTTTTCTACTGCGTAATAATCTGCTTCGTGCAGATACACAGACAAAAACTATAGTTTTCTCAGAGGATCGAAAAAAAGTCTTAGTATTAATCAGAAAATCTAAAAAGTGCTACTTCCTTATAATAGACTTCTCAAATGAAGCAGGTGTTTTTAAGAAATCTGAAATATTCTAGTCTTCGTAAGAGGCGTCGATACATTCCTTGAAAAATGTAAAAAGCACCTATAATACTGTTTGAGTAATAAAAATTGTTTGGCAATATCTACGTAGCTTATAAATTGAGACTGAATCAAGAACTCAATTAAGAATGGGTCCAGAAAGATTAAAAGAAATTCAGTCCGGCTATTGAAGTCTATATCATAAAAAAAGCTATCGAGCTGAAATTGGCAATACCGTGAAAACTGCTAATAATAACTTTCTCTTACCCACCTTGGCTGCAAACCTCATTGATCAATAACAATATTTATTAATGAAATTAAATCCGAACGCTCACTCTCTCATCTGCATCCTCGCCCTATACCTATATCCCCCGTCTCTGACGTCGCACGTGCACGTGCAAAAAATGACGTCACCGCGTACTGCACAACACACCGCCTCGTGACGTACGTCCGCTACAGACCCACACACACACATCAATTAATTATAATTACAATGATGATATATTGTATTACTCTCTTTCTCTCTCTCTCTCTCTCTCTACACACACTGCGCCGCAAGCGAAACGACGGCTGCCGCGTCGAGACTAACGACCCATAATGCGCGCATTTAATTCAAAGCATAATCGAGGGGGCGTGTGGCGGGCTCGCGACGTGCCTCTGCAAAGCCTTAAAATCGTTAGCACCGGTGTCGCTGCTGCACGTTACACGTCAGCACACTGCGGCCCGAATTTAATTATCGATGTAATATAGGCACACGTCAGCTATAATAATCGGGTCGCGCACCGCGTAGACAACGACGGCGGGAGCGAGAGCGGCGTCACCTGAACTTTCGCGTATCGGCGGAAAACTTTATATGCGCACACGGGACTGGACGAGGAAAGTTGAGGGCGACGGCGTATATCGATTTTAATTGAAATATATATTGGGTTTAG
The DNA here is from genome assembly GCA_949152435.1 of Gastracanthus pulcherrimus. Lineage (NCBI taxonomy): Eukaryota > Metazoa > Arthropoda > Insecta > Hymenoptera > Pteromalidae > Gastracanthus > Gastracanthus pulcherrimus. Next base: position 178,195,454 of record OX424575.1, on the reverse strand, counting down.
GTTCTAATGGGCGCTTAGTTGGCGCGGGATGTGCATTGTAAAGGTTGTTTTCGTTATTAGCATTATGGCGGTGGAGGGAAATATAGTGGTTTTAGAATGACAGATATTTAATTGTTGTATCTAATAGAGAATAATTGAATGACGTAATGTATTTTAGTGAAAATTCGTTAAAATTTTGGAATATCAGACTGAATGTTTCTGTATTATACAGTGCATATCAATGATTTTGAGTATGAAACTCATCGGTAACCTACATTTTGACCTTTGAACCCATCTTAAAGTTTATTCGAAGGTCAAATCTGAATTTTCAAATACAACCACCCATTTATTAATATAGCAATCGAAAAAGGAAGGAATTTTACATTAGAATATGTCATCATGATAGTCGGTCGAATTAATCCTAGGAGACATTGCAACATGTACTAACGTGGAATATCTGCCTTTTAAATTAACAGTTTCCTTACTGGTCAAGTCTTGACCTTCATTGACCCTTGAGGTCACTTTGAGCCAGGATCAAGACGACGTATTATAACGTAAAATTGCTGAGGTTAAAATTGGATATTTTATTTAAAAAATCAGATTTCACCTAGAAATAAGCTTGAATATGGGATCAAGGGTCGAAATGAAGGAATTTATGCGATATCGAACTTAATTCACTTCATATAAAAATGAAGGTTATATGAAGTGAATTAAGTTCGATATCGCATAAATTCAAGGTATGGGAAATTCTTTTATATAGGGCATTTTTACAAAAGTGCAATTCATATGCAGGAAATAATACAGCATTTCAAAACATTTAACATGCACCTGTACGTACCGTATCCGTATTATCAACAATTTAAATTTCATTAAATACATCATTGACTAATTCCCCGCAGGTTGCTCTAGCTGTATTTTGGCAACGTATCTACATACAAGGCTATAGTGTAAGATAATAACACATTTAAAAGTACAGCAGTTTTCAAAGACATTTTAGAAACATTTTAGAGACGTTGTGACGTGTATTTCACGTCCCAATAATATTAAATACGGGCAGTCAATCGCGACCCAGTCGCCCGTCACCAGAGCCGAGCATTTCTCACATTCAATGAGTATTGTTATTAATGGGGTATTGTTATTATTTGTTGAGGGAATGAGGATAAGGAGTCGCGACCGAGGAAGGCCGCAGACCGGCACACACACGCACACACCCATACCAGCGACACCAGCGGATCGCCGCAGCGACGACTGCTTGGAGCGAGCAACGGCGACGAGTATACCCATACAGGCACAGCACCAACATCACTGCACACTGTACGCGCGACTCTCTCTCTCTCGATTGCTCTTTCTTCCTCGCCTCTCGAGGATGATGAGCCGCTGTCCGCGCACACATATACACACACGCGCGCGCGACTGCCCTCTCTCCCGATGCACGCAGACGCGGGAGGAGAGAGGATTCACAGCGGCAGCGGCGGCTTCCTCGAGGCACACCAACTCGGCGGTAGCCAAGAGAGAGAGAGAGAGAGAGATACCGACTCGGCTGTCGGCAGAGGGGAGAGCTAGCAGCCGCCGCGCCGCGAGCCGCATGAAGCTGCCGGCCTCTCCTAGCGTAGGCCGACGCGCGCACGTCGCCGCTGCCAACTGTGTTGGTCCGGCGGCGATATAACCGAAAGCGCCCGATATAGATATACACGCCGGGTTGCCCGCGCGTGTATATCTAGCAATTCATAATTGCCCGCGCTGCGTAAGCAGGGCGGTATTAGCGAGGCGAGCCAATGAGGAGTAGCGACTCAAATCACCGCGGACTTGGCCTTGATTTTTGCATCTAGGGAAAATCAAGGCCAATCACCGTAAAGGAAAGGGCGGAAGCAACCGGAGTTTGAGCTGAAGTTGCGCGAGCAGAAAAGCCAAAATTTTGGGAGAGATTTCCGCCCTCTCCGGTTTAAAAGATTGACTGCCCGGCCTTCAGCGACGATAGACGTAGAAAAAGATTGACTGCCCGGCCTTCAGCGACGATAGACGTAGAAAAAGATTGACTGCCCGGCCTTCAGCGACGATAGACGTAGAAAAAGATTGACTGCCCGGCCTTCAACACAGATAGTCGCGAGAAAGTTTTGCCTGCCGTGCGAGCATTGAGACCGCGTGGAGAGACCTTTGACGTAGACATATTCCCGGAGAGCGATAGATTGGGCTAAATTAACCGGCGACCTGTGACCTGCGAGGAAGAACATCGCGGACGCGCCCGACTAACCACGGTGAGTGGACTGTAATTGCCGAGCTTCCCTCGGCACTTGCAAGTGAAATATATAATTGTAGTACATCGCCGCCATGTGCTCAGGGTTCTTAGGAAAATAAATCCGTGGTGGTGTGACACCGGTATATATAAGATCAGTGCGGGTCGGACCGGTAGTAAATTCAAGTATTAGTGTGGGGAAATTCACGCGACTCGGGAAGTCGGGAGACGTGGTGAGAGTGGTCGTCGCGAGGGACGCGTGATTAGGCTAGCGTAGCCATTTTTATATAGCGATAAATTAGATATAAGAGAAATTGTAATTTGCGACCGGTAGTATTACCCGACGATGATAAATAAAGTTGAATATATTTAAAGTGAAATTTGTGGGTGCTTATTAAAGATCTATCAATTCCTGATTTTTCCTCCTCACGGAACTCCCTCGGGGAAAGGGCTCGTGCCGAGTTAGCCGCGCTTTACCTGGCGCCCATTAAGTTAGAAAATTTGGTAAAGTGTCGAGACAAAGTAAGCATCACAATTGTAGTGGTTTCTGGATTCCAACAAGAATGCCAGGTTACAAATGACGTACCAACGGGGGCTTAGTGACTCAGGAAAAAACAGGAAAAATAGCAAAATAAATTAATTAAGAAAGTTCGGGAAATATCAGAAAATTTTTTTTTACACAGTGTCGAGCCAGCGAAAGTGCAGCGACTAAAACGTTTTTTTTTGTGTCGTATGAAAATTTCGGTAAAGTGGAAAAATTAATTTTTGTGTGTTTAAGGAATTTATAAGTAGGACTTAGAAAATTTTTCACTTGAGCTATTGGGTTATAAATGGGACTTTAAAAATTGGTTTCACTTGAGCTATTGGGTTATAAATTGGACTTAGAAAATTTTCACTTGGGGTAATCGACTAATAAAGTTTTCGATTTCGAGAATTTTCCGGAAAATTTTTTTGGATAATTTTGAGAATTTTCCGAAGTTATTTTTTGAAAAGTTTTCGATTTTGAGAATTTTCCGGAAAATTTTTTTGGATATTTTTGAGAATTTTCCGAAATTATTTTTTGAAAATTTTTCGATTTTGAGAATTTTCCGGAAAAATTTTTTGGATTTTTTTGAGAATTTTCCGAAATTATTTTTTGAAAATTTTTCGATTTCGGGAATTTTCCGGAAAATTTTTTTGGATTTTTTTTTGAGAATTTTCCGAAATTATTTTTTGAAAATTTTTCGATTTTGAGAATTTTCCGGAAAAATTTTTTGGATTTTTTGAGAATTTTCCGAAATTATTTTTTGAAAATTTTTCGATTTTGAGAATTTTCCGGAAAAGTTTTTTGGATATTTTTGAGAATTTTCCGAAATTATTTTTTGAGAATTTTTCGATTTTGAGAATTTTCCGGGAAAGTCTTTGGAAGTTTTTGAGAATTTTCCGAGGTTATTTTTGGAAGATTTTTCGATTTTGAGAATTTTCCGAAAAATTTTTTTTGGGGTTTTTGAGAATTTCCCGAAGTGATTTTTTGAGAATTTTTCGATTTTGGGAATTTTCCGGAAGATTTTTTTGGAGATTTTTGTGAATTTTCCGAAGTTATTTTTTTTTGAAAGTTTTGATTTTCGGAATTTTTCGAAAAATTTTTTTGTTTATGTGAGGAATGTTCTAAAGGAAGGAAGAGTTTTTTTGAGATTTTGAGAATTTTCGAAGATATTTTTTTTGAAGGGTTTTGTTGGAAAATTTTTTTTTGGATTTGAGAGTTTTTTTTTGATATTCTTGAAAATTTTTCGAAAATTTCTGAGCGATTTATTTAGGGCTTTCACAGGTTGGGTGTGTAGTGAAGAAAATTTTCGTGTCAATTGAGACCTTTCGTAGGATTCTTTGAGTATTGAAAATTTTCGGTTATTGAAGGAAGCTTGTAGCGATATATAAAGAAAATAGCGAATTACCAGTGTAAGCGGAAGGCTGCGGCGACGCACTGAAAATAATAGCGATAAATAGAGAAGGTGGGGAAAATAGGAGACAAATTCAGAAAATCTTTGTTGGAGATTTGGTGAAATTTGAGTAATGAGCTAGAGTGATAGATAAATTAATTTGGTGTAATTTTCTGAATTCTGTCCTATTTTTCAAGTCTTCTCAACGACTTAAAGTAGTAGAGTAGGAGTCACACCACCGTATAGGGAAAATTCATTTGGCGAACACCTCCACAAAATATTATTGCTGTGCTACTACCCCCAAATCGATTAGTAAGAACGATTTATAATTAGTTAAGAGTAAAATTTTTGTAACAACTACTGGAAATTGGGTATAAAAATACAACAACTAAAGTTATTGTATTTATAGTATAACTACTGTGTCAAAGGAAAAATTGATTATTACATATATTTATATTTATTTAATTGTATTGGAAATTATTTACTGAAAATTGATTGCGACCAAGAAGAAACCTCAGATTATTACTTCAGATATAAACAAGAAAAGAAGACCAAGAACTACTGAAAACTGAATAGCGACTTTATTAGATTCGCGTCAGGGTATTTCAGCAGCTACTCAAGAGCTAGGCAAACAAATTTCGAGTAGGCATTTTCAGCTAAAGGAACCGATAAAGAAGACCTCAAGAAAAGAAGCTATTTTCTTTGTTTATCTCCTTTTGTCCCTTTAGCAAAAGTACATACGGTAATCTCCAGAGTAACATACATATATAAATATACATATTATTATTATAAATCATTATAAAAATTGAAAATTAGTGACACAGTAGTTAGGCAGGAAAATTGTCCCGTAAAAGAGTTAAGACTGATTCCTTTATTTGCGACCTCTCCATTCACGTGCACCAGGTATTGCAAGTCAAATCCCCGTCTTTGAAAAGATTCCAAAGACTTGGGCGGGCCCTCCCAACATAGCGAATACTGCAGTAACTGTAGAGTGTAACTAGCGACCAAACCGCTGCTTTTGCTTTCGTCCCTTAGTGTACGAGTAGAGTACAAAATGAACACAAGACAAGCAGCAAAGAAGGATCCGCGCATACGCCAGCGAATGGCAGTATCAAGTAGAATAAATGGGATGGACCCGAGCGAACTTATAATAATTCTAGATCAGATGGGACTTAGCATATCTGGGACAACAGCCCAACTTAGAGACAGACTCTTGCGGGCAAGTATTAGGTCAGTGGAACCAGAGGCAGCAGTAAATTGGGATACAGTATGGGACGAAAGACCATGGGATCAGGTACCAGCAACATCGGCGGCCATAATGCGAGAGGAATCTTTTGAACAAATACCTCAGAAGAAGAAAAGAGGTAGGAAGCCTAAGAGAAGGACCAAAGAAGTAGAGTTGCAAAGCACGGAAACGGAGTATAGCCAAGAAGAGGGACAGGCAATCACGGAGCAGATTCAAGAAGTCACAACACAACAACAAACGACCGATGTACCAGTAGTTACGCTAGAAACGATAAGCAAAGCGACCACCACTATTACTACGACGACACCAGTTCGTACACGGGGACCAACGGATAGCTTCGCGATGCAGATGGTGTCTGCAAACACACGACCAAGAGTGCAAACAGGGTTTCCACCGCAACTCTTGGCGATGAGCAGTCATACACAGCTGGCATATACTCCGGGACTAATGAAGATGATACCAACCGGCTACCAGTGGAGGCTACCAGAGCCACTTTTCCATTATACAGGAAATCATCCATCACCGGATTCCAGTACGGGAACTCCCGCGGTACCCATGATCCAGAGACCAATACAATTGATTACATCAGCGTCAACGGCTTCGGAACCAACGTTACCTTCGATGCCAACCACCGCAGCGCCGTCGGTCACACGACCTCCTGCAATGGCACAAGCAACGAACGTCGGGGCCGATCAGGGGACTAGTCAGAGGGGGCAACCCCTAGCAAGAAGTGACAATCCGACAGGAACATCACAAAGCCAAACGCCACTGCAGAGGATAAACCCGAACGACAGTATTCAATATATTGGACAAGTAAAACATAGAGACCCCATAACCAGTAACCCAAGAAATGGAAACTCAACAGATAGTAGCGACGTAAGCAACAAAGAAGAAGATAAGAATCGAGAAGAAGATGCCATTCAACGAGGGGCAGGACCATACGAACGGCTACTGCAGGAGTTTGAACATCTGAAAATGGCACAACATAGACCAATTCTCCTCCGAGAACCGGTATACGCGCCACAACCTCCAGTAGTCCCACCTCCGGTAGCACACCCACAGGATTACGTAGACACTCCGAGACCACCGAGGGGATCTCAAGAGAGAAGAGAGCGACCCAGAAATCACGAAGTGGCAGAGATTCGGAGGCCTAAGGTGAACACCGTTCGTAGGCCAACAGACCAGCAAACCGAAGCATCAAAACAGAGAAGAGGAGAACGAAAGCGACTGTCATCGAGTAGCTCGGAAAGTAGCGTACTAGACCGAAGATTAGTGAAGAAGAGAGATAGCCGTAAAGTGAAAAACCGTAGACATAGGAGTTCGAGTAATAGTACCACAAGTAGCGACGGTAATACAACGTCATCAGATTCAGATAGCGACCACAATAAAAGAAGTACAAAACACAGGAGAGGCCACAAACGGAACCAGTCGATATCGACTAGCGATTCGGAATATGAAGATAAAAACATGAAACAAAAAAATAGGAAAAGTCATTCGAATGCAGATATAGCGGGGAAGAATGTTAAAATATTGCAGAGCTGGAACCTAAAGTTCAATGGGGAAGATAAGGAGCCAGAGGAAATTTTGGACCGGCTGCAGGATTGCAAAGCAAGCCTAGCCATGAGCGATAGGGAGCTGTTGAATGCTTTACCATCGATCTTTTCGAAAAATGCTAGCAGATGGTATCGATCGAAGCGACCAGACTTAAAATCATGGAAAGACTTTAAAAAAGCATTCAGAAGGCAGTATTTGGGTCACAGAGATGAAGAAGACACGATGACGGACTTACGGAACCGATCGATGGCAAAAGGAGAAAAGATTGCCAATTATATATCCTGCGTAGAATACATTGTCGACCACTTTAAGCGACCCCCATCCAGGAAAACAATAGTAAAACAGGCCTACAAGGGCTTGAGGAAAGACTATCGACACTTCATGGCGGGGAAAGAAATCAAGACGCTCAAGGATATAGAGAAACTAGGAAGAATTTGGGAAAAGGAGAAAGAACTAGATGACCGGTTTGAAGAGCCTCCACCAAAGGAGAAGATGAGCATACCAGGTGCAGCATACTCTGGGACACCCTCAGTCCGTAAGGTAGCGGCAGCCTACGAGAAATCGAACCCAGAAAGCGACACTAGCGACAGCACATCAGCGACAACCAAACCGGCGAGAAAGAGGAATTGGAATAGAAAAGCGAAGAAAAAACAAAAACAAATAAATGCGGTAGCCGCTGCCAAGGAGAATCAAAGGCCTGAGGCCAACGTACAAGCGACCCCAGTACAGCCAGCCTCACACAACGCGACCGCAACGATGACGCACAGCACACCGCTAAATCCACTGCGACCGAGTTTTGTGCCCGCTTGGCAATGGTCTCCTCCCCAGAATGTTAACTCGTTTCAGGGTAGAGGTGGTCAGGCCCAAGGATTCACCGGCCAAGGCACCTATAATATGAGAGGAAATAGAGACCAAAATGGGCCTTCTGCCCAAAATATACCAGTATATGGTGCATGCTATACATGCCAGACGGTAGGGCACCGAGCAAGAGAATGTCCACAAAGGACATGCTACTTGTGTAGGGCTATGGGACACTATGCAAGCGAATGTCCCAATAGACAGCCGGCATGGCGGTCTTCTCCAAATAATCAGGCCATGGGAAACGGGATGCAGGGGAGGCAGAAGAGTCCCATACCTCCTCAGCAACCGCAAACGGGACGCAACTGGCAACAATAAAGGGAAGCCAGCATAGCGCCCAACCGACCATACAGGAGAAGAGAATAGCGACCCCAGAGAACGCGAGAATTAGCAGCGACCAAGAGAGAAGTGGATCGATGAGAGTCGAGGCAGCTAAAAGTATTAAGTCCACATTGTCAGATGGGGAGACCCACCCAGTATGGAGCAATACTTCAAACAGCGGAGGATTAAATGGGACCTCACCAATAGCGACCACAAAACCATTAATTAAAGAGAGTAGTGAGAGCAACAAAATTCGAGAAGAGAGAGAAAAAGCAGAGAGTAGAAAGAGTAGAGAGAGCAACAAAATTCGAGAAGAGAGAGAAATAGTAGAGAGTAGAGAGAGTAGTGAGAGCAAAAAAATTCGAGAAGAGAAAATAAAAGTAGAGAATAGAGAGAGTCGTGAGAGCAACAGGGTGACCGAAAGAGTGACAACCTTACCGATCCTCGAAGGGTCCGACGTAACGGCGCTCAATCCAACAGCTGACGAGCAGAAGGATTTCGAGCACCTAGCCCTCGTACGAGAGGCGGTCGACCTTCTGGAAGGGTCACAGGTGTCCACTCCCTCGTTGGGGGGCCCCTCCACCTTTGTTACAGACCTAGATGTTGGGGTGCCCACATCTAGTCTAGGGGGGGAGAGCAGCGTACTACGTACGCCAGAGGCCGACCAACTTGAGGTTCCGGAACCAGGCGAAGTCGAAGTCGCAGGTATGAGCGCAGAGAACCGCATCTTCACGAAGGTAATACTAGGTGGTAGACCGTACAGAGCCCTAATTGATGGAGGAGCCACGGTCTCCCTAGTAGGACCAGAGATAGCGGCTAAGTTCAAGGACCGATTGCGACCAGCGAACTCTGTTATAAGAAGTGTGTTAGGTGGAACAAAGAAAGTATTGGGGTATCTGGACATCAACATGGAATTGGATGGCAGATCCAGGAAGCTCACGGTAAGAGCCGTAGATCCTTGCGACCACGACATTTTACTTGGACAGGACTTTACCAACCCATGGGACGTTGATGTAAGATACGGCAGACGGATGTGGAGGACTAACGAGGGCCCGTGGAAGCAATCTTGGGACGACGAGGAAATCGAAGCGACCCCAGCATACGCCGAATGCGCCGGAATTACCGAGGCAGACGACGAGCAGCGGAAAGCCATAGAAGACCTAGTGACCAAGATATTACCTCCGCCATCGGAAAATTTAGGAACGACCACACTGACCGAACATCACATAGATGTACTCTCCGCAGCCGCCATCAAACATCGGCCAAGGAGAATGTCACCCAAACTTCTGCAAGTAGTACACGAAGAGATAGAGAAGATGTTTAGGAGTGGAGTAATAGAGCGATCGGCAAGTGAATGGAGTAGCGCCCCGGTAATCATCAAGAAGCCAGACGGGAGCTATAGATTTTGTATAGATTATCGCGACCTCAACAAAGTGACCCGAAAGGATGCATATCCTATCAGGAGCATGGATTCCATATTGGACAAATTGCGTAAAGCCAAATATTTGACCAAAATTGACCTCAAGCAAGCCTATTTTCAAGTACCGATGGAGCAAAGCAGCAAGAAATTTACAGCATTTGCAGTGCCGGGGTCAGGGCTTTGGCAATTTGTAAAAATGCCCTTCGGACTAACGAATGCGCCCATGACCTTCCAACGCCTGATCGATGCTTTGTTTGGCGTCCAGTATGAACCATATGTGTTTGGATACTTGGACGACATAATTATAGCGACCGAGACCTTTGAGGAACATCTCCAATGGTTGGAGCTGGTCCTCAAGAAGCTGGTCGAAGCAGGATTGGTAGTAAATCGGAAAAAGTGCGAATTCTGCTGCTCGAGAGTGACGTACTTAGGCTTCTTGCTTGATAAAGATGGATTGCGACCAGATCCAGAAAAGGTATCGCCAGTGACAGAATATCCAGCGCCGAAGACCGTGAAGCAGCTGAGACGATTTCTGGGTATGGTAGGATGGTACTCGCGATTCATTGAGAACGACTCGGAGATGAAAATTCCGTTAGTGAAGTTACTAAGAAAGGGGCAAGAGTGGAAATGGGATAGCGACCAACAAGAGGCCTTTGAAGGTCTAAAGAAGGCGCTAACGGTGGCTCCGGTCCTGGCAAGACCAGATTTTGGCAAAACCTTCACGGTCCAGAGTGATGCAAGCGGAGTGGCGATTGGGGCGGTTTTGACACAGGAAGGGGATGATGGAGAGCACCCCATCGTATATGTGAGTAGAGTACTCACGGCGGCTGAACGAAATTATACCACGTCCGAAAGAGAATGCCTGGCGTTATTATGGGCCATTAAGAAGCTGCGACCATACCTTGAAGGGTACGAATTCAAGGCCATCACCGACCATAGCGCCCTCCAATGGCTTCGTAATCTGAAGGACCCTACTGGACGACTAGCCCGTTGGGCACTTGAAATGCAGCAGTGGGACTTCGAAGTAATCCATCGGAAGGGCACTCTGCTGAAAGTGCCTGATGCGTTGTCCAGGATGTATGAAGATGGAGGGGAAATAGCTGGATTTGAAGAGATACAGGACGAGCGATACGTAACTAGGATGGAAGAAGTACAAAGACACCCACACCGATTCCCAGACTGGCGAATTGAAGATGGCCTGTTGTACAAATTTCGTAGCGACCCCCTATTAGACCCAGTGACATCTCGAGAAGAAGGATGGAGACTTGTCGTCCCAGTAGAGTACCGTGAGAGAGTGATGACGGAGAGCCACTCCATCACCTCCGCGGGACACCTGGGACTTGAGAAGACCTATGACCGAGTGGCCCGCGAGTACTACTGGCAAGGCATGTACTACGACGTGCGCCACTTCGTCCAGGCTTGTCTCGAATGCCAGAAGCACAAGTCCTCTCAGACGGGACCCCTAGGGCTACTAGGAAAAAGAATTGTAGAGCGACCATGGGCCGTAGTGGCAGCAGATCTTATGGAATTTCCACCAAGTAAGAGCCAATTCAAATACTTGGTGGTATTCCAAGATCTCTTCACGCGGTGGATCGAGCTGAAGCCGCTGAGGAAGGCGGATGGCAAGTCGGTGGCTCGCGCCCTAGAGGAGCTCATCTTGTTTCGGTGGGAGACGCCGAACTACGTACTCACAGATAACGGGAAAGAGTTCATCAATAAGCACCTGACCGCCACGCTGAAAGAGTATGGAGTGACCCATGTGACCACGCCACCGTACCATCCGCAAGCCAATCCAGTGGAGAGAAGTAATCGAACCCTAAAGACCATGATAGCGACCTTCGTAAAACAAGACCATCGGAATTGGGATGCCCATCTTCATGAGTTTAGGCATGCAGTCAACACTGCCATGCAAGCGACCACCAAGGTATCACCAGCCTTCTTGAATTATGGACGACACCCAAGGCCGGTGAAGAGTTTACGAAGAGAAGTAGAGCCAAAGCGACCAATTAAGAGTAGCGACCCTGAAGATTGGTTAGAGAGAGTAAGAAGACTGGATGCCCTACGCGACCTAGTAATCAGGCATATCGATTCTGCAAAGGAGCGACAAGCCAAATACTACAATCGTGGCAGGAAGGAGGCGACATTCCAGGTAGGAGACTTAGTAATGAGGGCAAACCACCACTTGTCAAACAAAGACAAGCGTTTTTCGGCTAAGTTAGCTGGCCGGTTTGACGGGCCGTTTGCCATCAAAGAAGTTAAGTCTCCGCTGGTATACGTGCTAAATATGGGTGAGGATAAAAGAATACCCGAGGTGCACGTGAGCGAATTGAAAAGATATATTCCCCCAAGGGGGAGAGCCCCATAGTAGCGACCTCCTCTTTACAAGCGACCTTGAAGTGGTTATTTATCGAAGCGACCCATAGAAGGAGGGCAACCTGACGATCTAGCGACCACCATGCTAATAGCGACCATCCGAGACCCTACGCATCGGCGACCAAAAAGGGGCATAACCTGAGAACTAGTAGCGACCAAAACCTGGAGTGACGGAGGCATACCCATGCCCAGTAAGTTGTTAAAAGGCTTGTTATTTATTTATTTATTTGGAATTTTTTTTATTTTTATAATTTCCCCTATGGTTGCGCGATCCATGAGCGCGGTTGCTCTGTGGTCGGATTGGGAGTAGTAAGGTGGAGGTTTTAATACATTTTTTTTTGTTTTCAGTGATTAGTTTAAGTGTATAGATGTATATATATATTGTTTTCTTTGCAAAAGCTCTGGTGCCGAGGGTTGTTCGGGAATCGCGTTGATGGGATACAATGGCCCAATTAGAGTCTCGTTGATTATTGGAATAACCAGTCCACTCCTGGCGGTGTGTCCCGTTTAGGGGGGGAGAGTTTGTGACGTGTATTTCACGTCCCAATAATATTAAATACGGGCAGTCAATCGCGACCCAGTCGCCCGTCACCAGAGCCGAGCATTTCTCACATTCAATGAGTATTGTTATTAATGGGGTATTGTTATTATTTGTTGAGGGAATGAGGATAAGGAGTCGCGACCGAGGAAGGCCGCAGACCGGCACACACACGCACACACCCATACCAGCGACACCAGCGGATCGCCGCAGCGACGACTGCTTGGAGCGAGCAACGGCGACGAGTATACCCATACAGGCACAGCACCAACATCACTGCACACTGTACGCGCGACTCTCTCTCTCTCGATTGCTCTTTCTTCCTCGCCTCTCGAGGATGATGAGCCGCTGTCCGCGCACACATATACACACACGCGCGCGCGACTGCCCTCTCTCCCGATGCACGCAGACGCGGGAGGAGAGAGGATTCACAGCGGCAGCGGCGGCTTCCTCGAGGCACACCAACTCGGCGGTAGCCAAGAGAGAGAGAGAGAGAGAGATACCGACTCGGCTGTCGGCAGAGGGGAGAGCTAGCAGCCGCCGCGCCGCGAGCCGCATGAAGCTGCCGGCCTCTCCTAGCGTAGGCCGACGCGCGCACGTCGCCGCTGCCAACTGTGTTGGTCCGGCGGCGATATAACCGAAAGCGCCCGATATAGATATACACGCCGGGTTGCCCGCGCGTGTATATCTAGCAATTCATAATTGCCCGCGCTGCGTAAGCAGGGCGGTATTAGCGAGGCGAGCCAATGAGGAGTAGCGACTCAAATCACCGCGGACTTGGCCTTGATTTTTGCATCTAGGGAAAATCAAGGCCAATCACCGTAAAGGAAAGGGCGGAAGCAACCGGAGTTTGAGCTGAAGTTGCGCGAGCAGAAAAGCCAAAATTTTGGGAGAGATTTCCGCCCTCTCCGGTTTAAAAGATTGACTGCCCGGCCTTCAGCGACGATAGACGTAGAAAAAGATTGACTGCCCGGCCTTCAGCGACGATAGACGTAGAAAAAGATTGACTGCCCGGCCTTCAGCGACGATAGACGTAGAAAAAGATTGACTGCCCGGCCTTCAACACAGATAGTCGCGAGAAAGTTTTGCCTGCCGTGCGAGCATTGAGACCGCGTGGAGAGACCTTTGACGTAGACATATTCCCGGAGAGCGATAGATTGGGCTAAATTAACCGGCGACCTGTGACCTGCGAGGAAGAACATCGCGGACGCGCCCGACTAACCACGGTGAGTGGACTGTAATTGCCGAGCTTCCCTCGGCACTTGCAAGTGAAATATATAATTGTAGTACATCGCCGCCATGTGCTCAGGGTTCTTAGGAAAATAAATCCGTGGTGGTGTGACACCGGTATATATAAGATCAGTGCGGGTCGGACCGGTAGTAAATTCAAGTATTAGTGTGGGGAAATTCACGCGACTCGGGAAGTCGGGAGACGTGGTGAGAGTGGTCGTCGCGAGGGACGCGTGATTAGGCTAGCGTAGCCATTTTTATATAGCGATAAATTAGATATAAGAGAAATTGTAATTTGCGACCGGTAGTATTACCCGACGATGATAAATAAAGTTGAATATATTTAAAGTGAAATTTGTGGGTGCTTATTAAAGATCTATCAATTCCTGATTTTTCCTCCTCACGGAACTCCCTCGGGGAAAGGGCTCGTGCCGAGTTAGCCGCGCTTTACCTGGCGCCCATTAAGTTAGAAAATTTGGTAAAGTGTCGAGACAAAGTAAGCATCACAATTGTAGTGGTTTCTGGATTCCAACAAGAATGCCAGGTTACAACGTTTTACAAACCTTTTAGAGATATTTTAGAAACATTTTGGGGATATTTTAGAAACATTTTAAAGACTTTTTAGAAACATTTTAGAGACATTTTAGAAACATTTTAGAAACACTTGAGACATAGTTTAGACACAGTTTAGAAACATTTTAGAGACGTTTTAGAAACATTTTAGACATAGTTTAGAAACATTTTAGAGATATTTTAGAAACATTTTACATGCATTTAGTAACATTTTAAAGACTTTTTGAAATACGTCTTAATTAATGTAACATTTTTGAAATGTGGAAAAATATCCTAAAGATGTTATCATCACGTTTCTGCAATATATCTTTTCTCCCAAAAGCGAAAATTTCAACGTTTCTGTAACCTTGCTAGCTCTACAACGCTGTATACTATTTAGAATATACCACTTTTTATAATTACACGACTTTTGCAAATTTAATTAAAAGTTCCTGTTTCATCAACCTACTTTTTCGACCAAAAAAGCCACACATTTTAGAAACCAAAATCAATTCATGCAAATTGAATGCAAGTGTGCTTCCAACAAGTTTTTCCACCATGCACCCGCCAAAAAATAACTCCCAAAAGAGGCGAAAAATTCAATGCGAAATACGTTCTAAATTCCGTACGAGCGAAAACTGTAACGAGAAGAGATGGTGCAAAAAAGGGATTCGCCACCGCGCCGTCTCCCTTTTTCATTAAAACCTGCGCGCAGCTGATTTCGACACGACGTGCCCTGCGGGCCGATGCGCTTTCTGCTCTCATCCGGCGAAATTAATGCGTCAACTGCTCTACTATGCCGTCGCCACCGCACGAAACAAACTGCATTGAATCTTTGATTATTCGAGTCTTCCTGGACGCTCGCTGTAATTAAAATGGCAGGTGCACTTTTATCGAGACTGACAGGAAATGGATTAGATACGCGATGAGTTTATTTTGCCCTACGGGGAAATAAGCGATTACGGGGGTTTTATTATTTACTCGGAAAATATATAAAGTTGGTGTATTTGGGTCGGAGGTATATATAATATTGAAGTGTCATATTTCTCTGAATAAACAATTTTACAGTATCAGCCTTGGAGAAGGGTTGATAAGCAGGATCTTTCAATATTTTGCTCTAATATGGCTTTGGCACACAAATATTTTGCATAATTTAGATATGAATATGTTTTCTAAAAGGGAAACTAAAAATCATAATACTGTTATCTTCCATAACAAATCGGATATTCGTTTGCTTTAGTACAAAATCTTCATGTCATATTTTTGTATATTTTATATTCAAACTCTTAGTACATTTCTTACGCAAAATAAATTATAAAGCATGCATTAAGTGGCTTATTTATACATTTTACATTGCATTTTACTATCAAAGAAAATATTAGCAATTCAGGAAATATAGTTTTTCAATCGATGTGACTATATAACGATAGTGTGAATGTATGATGCAGTATACGTACACAATTTAAGCTTTTATTAATACGGTTACAATATTTTCATCCTATTATAATTAAATAAATAAACGTATATTATCATCTTAAATTCTGTTAAAAAGTATCCGTTGCCGTTATTAAATACAACCACCTATGGACTACCCGATCACGTCTCCATTCAACCCTCCAATGCACACTACATCGATTACATTCAACGCACAACAAATAATTCATCGAGCAATCCATTCTTCCATTTTTCACACGCATTACAAATGTGTTCAATGAATTCGAGTATATTTAACGACAAAATTAGATTAACAGCGCATTCAAATATAAAACAAAAGGCCGATTAAAGCCTCGTCCCATAACGCTATCGCCGCGTATAGCCGCACCTCTTTAAACCCCTGCGACCGCCCCCTCCAATGAAATTACACACAAAAGCCAGAGGGAAGACATTGGGAAATAATCATCGCGCCAGGCAGTGGAACAGCAGTTCGCGTGCATTCTCCGCATACCGAAATAAAAGGAAAACCCGTCGAGAGCTATAGATAGCTATAGCTATCTCCATGCGAATGTATATATATATATATACCGAAATATTTGCTGCCCGGGTGGTATCGTAAAGCGGCAGCGCTCCCGCGCGATACACACTCGATATTCCGCGCATTATCAAAAGCAAATCCACGAGTACACATGCACGCGCACACATCGGTGGAAATGCGAAATACGATTTTCATTCTGGCTCTGTCTGGTGGTGGTGGTGTCGGACTGCGATAAAAAAGGAGAGTAAAGGTCGACGCGGCGAGACGCGTTTTTAGAGTAGCGCGCGTGCTGAGAATCGTACGTAGGATAGGATGAGGAAGAAGGTGAGGCGAGGTGGATGTAACATTTTTCAACGTGCTGCAGTTTTTTATTTATAGAAAATAATAGGATAAGAGTTACATCGCTGCACTTTGTAATAAACTAAAAACAGCATTAGATATTTATTAATTTTAAATAATTGGGATAAATTCTCTTTATTGAATCTTGATCGATATTACCTCTAGTTAGAAACTGCATCTTGGCCGTTTAATTTGTTTAATAATCTTATAGATTGTCAAAAGTTCTTTCAGGTATAATTTACGGACAAAAATAAAATTAAAGTCTAAATAATGTAATTTAATATTGAAAATATTGCAGGCTATTGGAAATCAAAAAGGGATAAAATAAATTGAAAAAACGATCGTTTTGCGAAGGATTATTTGAATTGAAAAATATATAGACGTCTTGGATGACTTCTGTAAGAAATAAATGAATGGAATAAAAAAAATAATAGAATGAAAGAAATGACTTATAACGAAGTATAATGAAATAAGAAGGATTATTATCAGTTTACATGATTGCTTCAAAGCATATGGCGTACAACGCGCACATTCGGGCCTACAAGACACGTGACTGCGGAGTGGGGGAAGACACCGGCAAGGCGGAGTAATAGAAGTGAGCTACACATCAGGTTTTTAGTATGTGAGCAGCAGGCCGCACAATTCTTATGTTAATGTGTAGCTACAGTGACATGTGACGTACTCCGAATATAATAAAACAGTTAACCATAAGTTTTCTATACGGTGTTTATTTATTTTTTTTGTTATACCAGTAGGTTACCCTGAAATGAAATTCATTACCTAATAAGTTATATTCCTGCTTCGTGGCAATTCCTCGCTTATCTACGAGTAACTGAAGAAAACAAAATCTCAGATAACACATCATTTATGAAATATTTTTAACAAGTCCGTATATTCCCACTGCTCGTAACGTCCCAGCTTCCCCTGCACGTATTTTATATTTAGCAAAAATTCGATAGGGGGAAAGGGAAGTTGGGTGATGCAGAGGCGGCACAGCGAGTCAACTGGAGCGGAACAGCGCGCGAGAAATATGGATTTTCGATCGGGCGCGAATATGGAGAGCGTTGTATTAACGCGTGCCTCGTGTAAGTAATTACAGCGATGGCTGAGGTGCATTATGGTAGTTTACCCGTTTTATGCGAGATTAGATTACGCCGCGAGTTTGATCGAGTTTTCGACAATCATACTGGAGGAAATTATGAATTGGAATGATTATGATTTGCATTTTGATAAAAAAATAAATGTGCACGGATTTAATTGTAAATTATAGTATTGATAAATTTGTAAAGTAAAATTTAGGATATAGTTTTTTGCGCAAAATAATAATGTGTACAATTATTATGTGCATGAACCGTCTTGTCTATTATGACACGTGAATAATATCCGTGTATCCTTGTTACATAACTAGTTATTTTTAGCTATTTTAAAAAAAAATTTAATTAATTAAATTTTAACAAAGTTATTTATGCAAAACAATTAATTTGCTATAAATGTTTACTCAATCCATAATTAGCATACCTCTTTAGAATTACGTAATTGGTATACAGGGTCAAATTGATCCCAAAGTAATTTACAAACTTGAATATCTAAGACTATGCACAGATCTTTTTAACTTTAAAAGTTAATATTTTACACAGAATAATGTATTTCGCAAAAAATAATAAACAGATTGAAACAATGCCTAAAGTTTATATATAATAACAAATGGCTATATTGCGTAGGATCAAAGTGACCTCGTGTGCAAACTGAGTGTTAATTAATTTTTCACAAAAATACGCCACTCTTTTACTATGTCATAATGAAACTTCGAACAAAATTTCAAATTTCCGGGCTTCAATATTGATCGAAAAGCATTATTAATAACAGTCTACAAATTTATTCTAGATGTATTATATTAAATATGAAGTTAAGAAAAAGTATAGCTTTTATTTGTCATTTACAAAGTTATTTAAAAAATTGGTATAGATCTCATTTAAGATAAATCTTCAAAACGTACGTAAAAAATGGCAAGCATTTACATGTTTCCAGATACGTACAAATCGTTGTACATTAACTTATCGCATAACGTAATGTACCCTTAGAAATCGTACTGCGAATCTCTTTATTACCCCGGCAGTCCCAAGATCCACTTCTGTTATCAGTTCGGAGACTAAGAAACACGTTCTCGCGCTCAATAACGTCCGAGCGTGCTTCTTCGTTTCTCTCTCGGTATATATAACTATACGAACATCGCCAACCGAGCTCGAACTTTGTGGATGCTTCAATAATCGAAGTGGAGCCTCCATCTCTCGCAGTACTCTTGAAAAATATCCTTATGATTAGGTCTAAAGGAAGGAAGGAGATATCATGCTAAAAGAGGAGAGAACCATGGATAAAATGCGTGGGGTATTTATTAAAGAGTAAATCACATATATGCTTTGGAATAATAAGTTATATGGGAGATAAAGGCTAATTCATATAATTTTTTATATGGTTTTTTATTACTAAAACTTAAGAGAGATTATTTTTGTATGTACATCCAGTTTATAATCTTAAATAATTGAAAAATATTTTTAAACATTTAAACATTTCTGTTGAATACGGTTGATTAGCTCCAGGGCAAATCCATATACACTCGATAGAAAGTAATTCATATAGGAGACGTTTTCGAAATTTTTGCAATAAGATTGTTTAGAAGGTAGAATTAGAAAGAGGTAATGTTTAACTTTTCCATGTAAACCAAGCGTAAAAATCTTTCTTATTTAAAACTTACAGAAAATATTATTAAGATTGATAAATATCTGTTTATAAAAATATGATAGCGAACCATACTTTATAATGTTTCTTTCAAAATTTGACTTTTTATATGTCGTTAATTTTTTTGTAATCTCTAATTAATAATTCTAAATAAGCACTTGGGTTGAAAATATTTTCCATTTACGAATTCTAATTGTAATTATTTTAACTCTATCTAAAATTAATCATATTAAATGCTTTTACAGAAGTTTACAATGTTAACAAAGTTCATAATTGATATTCAGCGAGTGATAAAATCAATTTTACAACATTAAGAAAGTTATTAATTATTAACAACATTAACAAGTTAGCTTTATAGTAACCAGCAACGCTATTCACCTACATATAATGCAAATAACAGGGACACTCTAATAATAATAACTAGGTTACTGAATTTCTATAAATCGATGCCTAGAAAACATTTCAGATCGTTAATAACGAGCTCCCTTCGCACTGTACTAAATAATTCAAAACTTTAATTTAAACTTAACCTGCTGAACATTCCGCAAAACCAACATTATTCAGCACACTACATCGAATCCCATTCAATTCATTTTCGATTATACCTCAGATAATACAGCCGGACGCTATATCAACCTTTATCATCCCTTATAATCCGAGACTCCTTATCCGTCTTCTCTTTTTCCATCTCTCACGTGTGTGTGCCTGTGTACATGTGGGTAGGAGAGAGGCTATCACTTTTGGTGGCTTTCTCTTTCCACCATTGACTCGCTCTCTCGATCTGGAAACGAGTCCGCGGGGAGGCATTGGAACTGCTTTGAAACGATGGACTCTAGGGACGAAATTTTGATGTAACGAGAGGAGGGAAGAGAAATGTAAGGGGTAAATCAGTTATGAGCAGTATCTTAGATACGTGTACCTGGGTGTTAAATGTATATTTTCTAAAAATGAACAGTATAATCATTAATATACCTAAAAATACTATGAAAAGATACAAGATATATGTGCATCTTTTGCAAAATGAACGTGGATGCTGTATCTCAAAAGTGTATTTAGATATTTTTATATCTAGATGCTTTCGAGCATAGATATATTTATTACTCGTACTCTTATTTATTCAAGTATCTAGATACAGAAATTTCTAAGTAATTTTTATTATAGATACTTTCAATTATATTTTTTTAGATATAGTATCTGTTTTCTGAACCCTATATAATTGATACGTTTTGGTGTAAATAACTTTGGCTTAACGGTATCAATCGATTTATACATTTTTCTGGAAAAAGATACATATATCTAGTATCTTAGACACTTAAGAATCTTATATCTATATATTTTACAAAGAAGACAAAGACGGCACATGACTGATGATAATACTACTGACGATTGTGATAAAGCTACGAACATTCCTGGAAGATTATGGTAACATATATATCGGCGACGGGCTCCTCCGCGCGATAAATACCCATTGAGCGATAATAGGGATGGATCGCGAAGCTAGAGTGGGATAAAGTTAGCTTCGAAGCGGTAAAAATCAGATTTACGGATTTGCGTATTTACCGAGTTTTAACTTCGAGTTATGTGCAACGCGAGTTATGCTCGGCGTTGGGAGTTTAAGATGGGTCTGTGGGATTTATTAGAATGGGAATGCGAGAGCCTGATTAAAAAATGTTTATGGGATTTCGAATAAGCTGAAAGAAGAACGAGGTCAGAGGAGAGAGGAGAACGCAATTTTGGCGGAAGAATGGAGAGAAAAAAAGAGCGTAATAATTTTTAGAGCTGTTGTGTATGAGTGTAATAGCTGAGAATGACGCACGGGAAGAAGACCGGGTCGTAAAAAAAATTTGAATATTTCATCAACGCCCCATCAACGCTTCCACTTGTTTCGAGGATGAAGTTTTTTATTAGATGCATTGCTGTGAATGATTAAGAGCACTTCTTCCTCGCTTAGCTAAATATAGATTTTTGTTTTTCAACTAGTACTGGACTAAAAATATATTTACAAGAAAAAGGTCAGTTTTTGTATTCATCATAATCGATCAATCGTGTATCATGTATTACTTTTACTATTTGATCCTTAATTTGTTCTTTAGAAAATAAAATAAAATCAATTGATTCTGCGATGTTGTAAATATTTCCATAAAAAAACTTTGAAGAAGTGACGAATAATTTAGATTCTGATGAAATACTATTCAAAGGCAAATACTCTGAACAATAATCTACTTAAAATAATAAACTCAAGGTGAGTTCAGATAAATATAAAAAGGATTGGGATGAGTGAGTGAATGGTTGAGTAAATAAGAAACACAATTAATTTCGCGATAAAAAAAGCACTTGCTTCGGCGTAAAAAA
Source organism: Gastracanthus pulcherrimus (assembly GCA_949152435.1). Classification (NCBI taxonomy): domain Eukaryota; kingdom Metazoa; phylum Arthropoda; class Insecta; order Hymenoptera; family Pteromalidae; genus Gastracanthus; species Gastracanthus pulcherrimus. The sequence goes on along the minus strand of OX424575.1, from coordinate 178,173,835 downwards.
CCGCACGGCTTGGCGGGAAAAGCCGAAGCAAGGGTAAAGATTTATTAAGAAAATGAAGCTACAAACAATTACAATAGACGCGGGAAATAAGAATTTAATGCTAACGCTTTAGCCTAGACTCTTAACATTAACGCCGCAGAGAGCTCTCTTACCTGGGCATGCAACCCGCGCAAAACCGCCGCACAAAGCTCGAACGACACCGCCTGGATGTCGCTGAGCCGAGAATGTAGTGAAACGCCGCCGCAGCTTCTCGCCGAGTCCTGGTAGGCTGGCAAGCCGGGCGAGGGGAGCGCAAAATGGTCCACGACCTGCACCGGGCGCGCCCCGACGTCTCGGGGAGCCAGACGCCTCGATGCCGGGCAACAAGGGTGTTGCCGCGATGCGCTCGCCCTGGACGGGTCACGCCAACACGTGGACACCGTCCCCACAGTTTTCCCTAACACGAGGCACACACAAGATACACACACACACACACGCGCGCGCGAATTCTCACGCACGCTCGCACGAATTCGGTTACAATTTCACGATCGCAGGAAGGCTGAATATATTCGCTCTGAAAAGAACGGAAATATATCTCAGCCAATCGAACACGAAATCACGGCAATCAGGACGCAAAAGGCTGAAAATTAAACTATATATTGAGCAGGGCTGCTAAGCGCGCGAACAGCTTGGAGGTCCTGTCAAAAGTGAACAATTGCGAGAGCGCGCGCGAATCGAGACAGAACCGCGCGCGCTGACGGTCACGCAACGTCGCAATTGACCGCGCGAAATTCAAATCTAGAGAAATGTACCTATATGACTAAGACCTGTAAAAATGGCGTAAACATACTCACTGTGTGCGGAACCTTTGAAATAGCGATACATATCGCGAATATTAAAATTTCGGAAGCCGTGAATGTATTAATAAAAATATTTTATTGCGAAAGACTGTTTGTTTAGATAGAATGTAAATATATATTTTTTTTTGATAAAAAATAATTATTCATTTAAAAAAATAGCCTTTGTAAAAATCATTAAAATTTATAATTTTTATTGTTTATTTTTATTTTTTATTGTCTGTATTGACGCATCGTGATCGATTTATTTTAAATCATTTTCTTAGTTCTATACACAGCGAATTATTTATAATATTGATGAATATAAATTGATAAAATGATGTATCTCATGTATTAGTCTTATTTTTTATATCAAATGTATCACCATCAACCATCAACCTATTAGACACCCCTAGTGAAAATCGTGGATAGGCCCGGATAAAACAATTCAATTCTCTTAAACTTTCAGTTTTACATCCCACCCCAACATTTTTTATGATTATTGAATAATTATATATAAAACAGGACAATGTTTTGCATTTGATGAATATATAAATGATTACTCTGATGAGAATTTAATAGTCAAAGAAATTCCGAACATATAAATCGATGGATAAGAATCGCGTATTTCGCCCTAATAAGAACCGACATGTCTTTTTTTCAGATTATTTTAAAGCCTATTTTTAATACAGAGAAAACGTTATAACATTGATAAAAATATTACGTTTAATAGCTTAATATCATAAAAATAATAATTGTACATTAATTCGTAATAATAAGTTAATGAAAGTTATACATTATAAACTGTCTAATAAAAACGTTATAACCTAAAAGCTAGTGGTGTAAAATCTCACCCCAACAAAGACAAATCCTTTTTAATTAAAGCTCGCGGGATACGCATTTATTATTAATACATCCATCGAAACATTTCCCATTCCACAATTTCATCCGTAAAAATCAGAACAAGATAAAAGTTCTCCCGTCCAGCAATTAAAAGGCGGCGCTAAGTGCACAGCAGCGACGGCAGCGGACTTCTGCGAGCGCGCGAGTAATTCGCGCTATTAGTACGTCCCCGAGTAGAAAGTAAAAGGTTCCACGTAAAGAAAGAAAGAACGAACGAAAGAAAGGAAGAAAGAACGAGCGTAGGGAGGGAGAAAAAGGGTCAGAGAGAACGAGCGCGCCGCCCGAGTCTCCGAGAGTATCAAATACGAAGAGAAAGACGCGGAGCGAAAAAGAGAACGGAAAAACGACCGGCAGACAAGGGAAAGAAAGGAAACATGATCGAGGAAAATGGCCCTCCAGCCGAGAGAGACAGAGGCACTTGTTACGCGAATCCAGGGGCTTCGCTTACGTCTGGCGCGAGCCAGCCCTCGTACTACTGAATTCTACTCTCTCTCTCTCTCTGTGTGTGTCTCTCTATCTCTCTTTCCCTTCTCGTATATAATGCCCGATAGCAGTGGCGCACGGAGGGGAAGTGCCTCGATGGTCGCGTATAGAATCGGATACGTCGCTTCTACTCTCTATCTCGCTTTCTCTTGCGATCGACGGGCACTTTGCCATTGTCTCGGTATGGAGCTACTGGCTGTGCTGTGTATGTATATATATATATACGCGAGAGGAGCTTGGAAGATTATTTGACTGCTCTGGGATGAAAATGCGCGACGTATGGCGGTTGTCGAAATTTTTACTCGAGCGCGGAGTGATGTGGCGCGCGTTATTGTTATTGCGAGAAGGGCGAGGTGGAAATTCGTGCTTTGCATGCGAGGAGAGGTTTTCGCGATGAAGGGAGGATTTAGGGAGTTGAGAGTAGTGGGTTGTAAGAGTAGGGTGAAAGTTTTTTTATTTGTAATAGTGAAGATTTAGTTGAAAATTAATCAGTTGAATTGTTAGTAACTGGATTTATGAGTGATTTAAAGTTAATTCGATAGTACGTTGATGTTATAAGTTTTATACTAATTGTGAATTGACTTGAATTCAGACAAAAAACGTAAATAACTAATATTTGTAAATTCATAAATTCAATACCGTAAAATATAAAAATCTGTATTCATCATGGCATGATAAATTTCTATTCATGTTCTATTTAGCTTATTTAATTTAGCGATTCGGATGTTATCGGTTTTATTGATACTTTTTTATTTGAATCTAACACGTGTCTTTTTTTGCGATACTTTCACAAACTCTTTTTGGTACGTGCTGTGAGAGATGTTTGGATTTTTTACATTTTTATGCGCACAGTATTCATAGAATAGAAAAAGGATAAAAATGAAATTAAAATTGAAGTTCTTTGAATCTTTGAAAAGGTTTACAAATGTAAAAAGAGAATTTTTAGAATAGTCGAAATGTAAAAATCTGAAGTATAACTTATCAATGCATTTATATTATCGACTTTTTGTAAAATAATACTCTTGATCTCATTCTATTAACATTTTATAATGTTAAACTAAAATTTAATTATAAATAACCGAAATATTTTTAAATATGGCAGATATTTATCAAATAAATACGTGTATATAGAAAAAGTTATAATATACTTCTAGAGCATGATAAACATCTCCATTTTGATTACTATTTAAAAGATTTATGTTTCATAAATCTTTATTTTTATTTATACGAAGTTTTAATACCCGTTAATAGTTAGAAAAGTCATTCATAATAAGAAGAAAATGTAGCTGTAAAATTTTAAGGTACTTCTAAAACGAAAAGAAATATCTAAGATTTTGTAGAAAATGGAATAAGCATGTATAAAAGTTTAAAATACTTTGCAAAATATAAGTAAAATTTTAAACTGGGGCATTGATTTTGCAAGTAGTTTTGAGTATACTAGATAAATAATTTATTAATACAACTCGAATAAAATTTGAATATGATCATCCAAAATTCTTAGATAATAATTTAACAACTTCGACGCGGCTAATATAAGGTGTTTTTTTATCATTTTTAAAAAAATGTAGAAAAGTTAAAGTCTCCGTTAATTTTTCATGTCTACCGATTCAATAAAATCGCAAATAATAGAAAAATTGATAAAGCAAATTATTTCGAAAAATATTCCTTTTTGTAATGGTAAATATAAAAGATAAAAAAATTCTTTATAAATTTATTAACTATGCATGGATTATATCATAGATAAAATATTAAAGGTACATTGTACAGAATATCTGAGAAGACTATTAGATCCGTTATTTAAAGAGTATAAAAGTCAATTGTTATCAATTAATTTGCTTTAAAAGAATGTTTTATAATCAAGCACTCGTTTTTATAATTTTATGGAAAATATTTGTCTTCAAATATTTGCATGTTATAATAGCATTTATGAATAATCAAAACTATTTAATAGTCGATACTGTTTAACGTAATTTTTTATGTATATTTAACTGCGCATTATTCCAAAAGAACAGTCGAGTGTTGTAGCTTGTTGTTATGTTTTCGTGTTATAAACTCAAGCGAATTGCCTATTATACAATGAAACAGCCTTAGTAATTCTAACGAGCTTACAATATCCTTCGTAAATTAATTCCTAAGGTCCGTTGTTGTTTTCCGCGGTACACAACAGCTGCGAGTTACATTAAACTTTCATTGCTACGAAAAGGTTACAATGTTAATTTCAGCGCGGCAATTAATTTATACGGAACAATTCGCAATAACGTATCCACTAAATGCTGTGATAAATGACGTTTTATAAGTCTGTAACGAAATTTATTTCTTTATAGTATCACTGCGATTAATATGGCAATTTAATTCTTTAAACGGTGACGGATCTTTAGCTTTTCATTGATGCTTTATTAGATAATCGATGTACAGTAAAACATTCTAAATATAAAATTAAAGAGAAAAGTTTTTGTTTAAATTATATGTTTTTAGGGAATTTAAAAAGTCTTTTTCATTATACACCTTAAGGAGAATTTCGCATTACAGATGCTTAATGTAAGCTACCCTTTACTAAATAGATTTAATAGATGGACTTTTTAAGACAAAATATGAATTAATACTAATTAAAATAAATAAGCTACATGATGTGTATTATAATTCCGATAAATTTTCGATTATATTAAATACATTCCAATCAACTACTTATTTTTTTAACTATAGATGTTTTCATAAGAAAAATAAATTATAGACGTTGTTGAATTAGCATAGGCGATTCGAATCAGGAAGCAACCATACAATTTATAAATAATCCTACTCCTCATACTACATTAATCCATTCTACTCTCAAAAGAAGCCATCAACGGCCTCTCAGCAAAAAAATCCCGATCGAACAACACCCACTTCGTCAAAGTATCAATCCGCTCGCTCCGCTGCCCACGCGATCCCCGCAAAAACATTACAACACACTTCCCGCACCTCTCGTCTCCCATTGAATCTCCGCAAAATGGACGTCCCGAGAAAGCTGTTCTCTCCCTCCCTCGATTCTTCCCTCTCAAAAGCCGCATAAATCAAATTCGCGAGCGAGCGCTAGTCTTTCTCCCGTGAAGAAAAAAAAAGCGCCGGTAGTCTCTCTCTCGCGCGAGTGACGCCCTCCGTATTCTTCTTTCATATTCCTCGAGCGTCGAACTCGAAGCGGAGGTGAGGGCAATTTATATATATATAGAGGGGTTTCGTCGCGCGATCGAGGTCGTTTCTGCGAAATTCAAGTCCAATTTCCGGAGAGTCGTCGTAGCCGGGTACAGGGGCTGAATCACGACGGCGTTTTTGCCGATTTTTACGTTCACGTGGATGAGGTTTATGCCGCTCTATTGAGAATTGCTAGCATGCAGGAGCGCTTATTTCTAATTTAGGGTAGTGCTGGTCGTGTTTGATTTAATAAAGAAAGAGAGTATTAGGTAGGTGTGTTTTGAGGGTAGGTGTTGATTCTGCTATTTTTGTGGGCTCTGATTTGGACTATCGTCCTTGTAGAGCATAAAGGCGTATCTATATCTTATTTGGCTCATCCTAGGCTATTGCATTGCGTTTGGCAAATTTATTAAGAAAATTCTGAAACTTTCTTCATATTAAAGTCAAAATAGTAAAGCATCTTTTAGTATTAATTAATTCAGACAAATTAAACGTATTTTATAAAGTTACTTTTCGAGAAACGAAATAATCAAATACTTGAAATAAACTTTTTAACGTTCCTAAACGAAAATAATACTCATAATTTAAAATAATATTTGTCGTAGTTCAATCTTCAACTCTTATTATACTTCTAAAAATAACAGAAATGAGAAAAGTGAAGAATAACAAATATTTATGATAATATTTTTCTGTGAAGTATAAATCTAATGATAATGCACTCTTTAATTAAGAAAAGCCGCACCCAATGTCAAGTAGTATAATTTAATGTTAATATTATTTTATAAAATAAAAATCATTAAATATGTATTTTGACCTTTATTTTCAATAAAATGAAAAATTTTAACTGCTCGTTGAAAAATTAGTTCTTTCTCCTGAAGTTTTTTTTTTTAATAAATTTACAAATAAGAATATACTCAATATCTATTTTCTTACTTGCTAGGGCTAATTGAAGTTACCACAAAAATAATTGTTAAAAATATCTACATAGTCTTGTATGTGGAGCTATCGATCGGGATACTATAACTAAAAAGGTCTATAATATTGAGGTAAAAAAGCATTCTTTTTTTAAATTCACAGAAAAAATGTTCGCGCAGTCCTAAAGAAGATTAATATAAATTTAGACATAGAAGTCAATGTGGTAATTCATGTGGAAATCTATTCAGATAGAATTTTATATGAATAAATGTAAAATGAAATTGATAATAAAATCAAGGCTTTCAAAAGGTATAGTGACTATTACAAAAATAAATTATAGTGATCATTTACTCAAATTTATTCTTAAGACAGTCGCTACATTAAGGTGGCAGGCCTGGGTTAACCAAAAAAAAAAGAATTTTCTTTTACTAGTCCAGGAAACTTTTTATGTTTAAAAGCATTGATTCTGAAAATATTTATGCTATATATACTTTGTAATATGTTACATTTTACCGTTGTAATGCTTCAAAATCTTGATCCTATACGTCACAATAAATCAGTATTTTCAATACCATATTGATTAAAGTTACTGTGTTCCTCACACGATTGTAGGTGACATGATAAACGAAATTTTTTTTACGGTTATTCGACTTCTTTGACATCCCGTATAAAAATAGCAAAGCACTTTTTTGGAAAAAAAATTTATTATTTTTTTTCGGAGAAAAAACCTAACCGATTTTTTTAAGAATTTTTATTTTATTTCTCTTTTAAAACGACTGGGTCTTCGAAAAGAATTAATAAAAAATATTTAACAAAAAAGGGCTTCGCTCTTTTTGAAATAGATATCAAAAGGAGCCGAACCGGCAATCGTGTGAGGAACACAGCAACTTTAATAAATATGATATTGAAAATAGTGATACATTGTGACGTATAAAATCAAGATTTTGAGGTTTTACAACGGTAAAATTTAAGATAATACTAAGTATTTATACCATCAAAATTTTCAGGATGATTGCTTTTAAACATATAAAGTTTCCTGGACAAGTAAAAGACATTCCTTTATTGGGTTTAATCCAGGCCTGCCCCCTTAAGTAGTTTTAATACGCATAAAGTTTTCTTAAAGAGGGTCATTGTCATAGCCAGAATATAACAAAAATATTATATAATCAATTCTTCTCAAAAATATGGATTTGGTAAACCATCAATTCCATTGAGGTTTCAAATACTTAATTATACATGTTCCTCCCATAAATCGCATTACCATCGCGCCCATCAAAACTAATATTTCCTAATGAAAACACACTCCCTCCTCTAGATTATCGCCGACTTTTATAAACACCCAAGATCCAACGAACGCTCGGCATTTCTCCAGCCAATGTAACGCGAACCTTCAGTAACAGCAGCAGCGTGGCTGCTACAATCGGTTAATTTACAGTCGCGTTGGGCGCGCGCTCGCGCGCTCTCCAAACTGCTTTAATTACTTTCGACTATTAAAACAAATGAAAGTAAAGAGAAAACAATTAAGCTCGAGCAGAAACTTCCCTCTCTTGCTTCGACCGTCCTCGGTAGCAGGACAAAAGCGTCCTCGGTTATACACACACACACGTATATATATATATATATATATATATATATATATATATATATATATATATATATATATATATATATATATCCTGCACTATAGTGTCTTCTTCTCGTTTTCGGGCAGTCGGTGAACCGTGTGCACTCGCACAAAGGGAGAAAGAAGCGTATTACACAGAAGCGTGCGAGATATCGTCGAGTGCCGAGTGGCTGCGAAGGCACGTAATTAACGGACGCGCTTCCATTTTATAATTAAAAGCGAATGGTAGGGTCCGTCTGGCCTGTCTGTCTGAAACGTCCACGTGGCAGTGCGCGAGAAAATTAAGGGCGGAGGTTCATGCTGCTGTATCTCTCTCCCTCGAGTTTTGGCGACTCGTATACTTGGGATTTAGTGAAGAGAGCGTGTATTTTCCGACGAGGGTGAGGTACAGTGAGCTCTTGGCTTCTTGATTCCTTCTTTTTATTTTTTTGCTCATTTTCTTTTCCGAGCTCTTAGGGTACATAGATGGGTAGGTAATATGATGATGCTTAGGTCATTGGTAACGTTTTATATTAAAAATTTTCTTTAATTTTGGCTGGATGTATGCATGTGTGATGTGTGTGTAAGTCACCCCAATATCTCAGAACAGACTGTTAGAACAGTACTAAACAATTTTTTAGCAAATATTTTTGATCTTTTATTTTCGTATTTTAAGGGGAGCTCTTTCAACTTCTTTTGAAAAATTAAATTTTTTTTGTATAAATAAATAAACATTATTGCTCTTTTATTTTTGTATATTAAGGGGGCAGGCCCGGGTTAAAATATAAAAAAGAAAATTGCAGTTTAATTTATACAAAACTTTTAAGATGCGATTTAGAATATTGGAAGTTTTTTTTACCAAAAGTAAGTAAAAAAATAAAGATATTCACCGCTTAAAAATTGAAATATCTTGAATCTGTGGCTCGTATCAAGTGACTTCTTCCGATACTCAGTTTTTCTATTTTCAATCACTCCTCGTAGACATTCTTAGCATCCAGCCATCGATATAGTCTGAAATTTTGAGAGAATGTTTCTGATATGTTTCCTCACAATATGAGCGCAGCAGATTATTAAAAAAGTCTATGTAATAATAATTAAAAATATAAACCCTTAAATAATTAAATATTTGAATTAATTTTGAGGTTATATATTTTTAAAACTTGCTATATAGACTTTTTTATAATCTGCTGCACTCATATTATGAGGAACCATATTAGAAATATCCTCTAAAATTTTTAGCTTATATCGATGGCTGGAAGTTGAGAAAGTCTACGAGGCAGATCTAAAAATAATAAAAAACATTATTTTGAGATAATTACACTTAAAGTTTGGAAACAGAATAAACAATACTCACCTGAAGAAAAAAGTAGGAATGCTTCGTATTTTCTCGTTATATATTTTTTTTTTTTTTTTTTATTATTTAACGTCGCCATGTTTGTGCTTCCATGTGGTGCTAATCGACGACGGGGGTCTGCGGACTGAGCCGCCGCAGGCCCCTCGTTATATATTTCATTAATATATTTCACACTATTGCTTAGAAAACCATGTGTGATACGTCGACGATATGATCTCAGGATAGCGCTGAAAAACGAAAAAGAACGCTGAAAATAGTCCACAATACCGTCCACCTCCATTATTCCAGCGTTGCCTTGATAATTTGACGTACACTGACTTTGATGCGACTCAATCCATTCTTCATAAGCTGCTGTGTCTTCTTTTCCTTCCCAGAAAGAGCAACTCATACAAAAACTATTTTTTACAGAATCATCAAGTACTTTTTCCGGTAGAATTGCATATGACACTAGAAACACCTTCGAGTGAGAAAAAACCTCTTTTTCTCCAAGAACCACCTCCAGATACAGGAAGTCCAGCACTATCTTAAAACAACAGACTCATTTCTTCTATCGCACCATTACTCATAGAGCATTCAGTTATCACTTCACTGGCTTCACTCAATTGATCGTTGATATTGTTAAAATTACTGTGCGACGTTGTCTGTGGCAAATCCATAAATCCATAAAATGTTGAAAACTCAGAATGTCCATGATCAAGAGCATGCATAGCCAAACCAGATCTTCTATTAACTTCATATGCATTACTTTTTTTGCCAATGAATCTACTTGAATTAATTGATGTAATTCTTGGATTTCTACAATTTGAACAAGAAATGTCAATTTTAAATCCAAGTCCTCGTACATCAGATTCAGAGAAACACAGTTTTCCATGACTTATCTTGCAATATGCAATTTTTTGCAGTTCAGGAAATAGGATGTCAATGTCGACAATTCTATTCCAGATATCACTGCCTTCACTTACAATGTCCTGAACTTTTCTATTGGAAGTTGAATGTCTTGGCTTCTTTGGAGGAGGACTATCTCCTTTTCTTTTATAAAAAATCTTCTTTCTTTTTGTTGGTCTTCCTCAAGTAAGTTTACCAGGGCCACCGGACACTCTGCCTTGAACATTCCTTGGTATGGCACTCGAAGACATTACACTTACACTGTATACTGATTTGACACAAAAAATATATAAATATTTATACACAACCCACCACAAACAAATTTTCTTGAACTATCTATAAGAAAAAACACTCATGCACTTTAACACTTATACATACTTATATAATTATTCACTTACATACTTATACACTTATACAGTATTACACAATAATTATAAAATCTTGAAAAAAACTGGTGAATATAAGTTTTAATTTAAAAATAATGTACAATATTTTTATACAAAAATAGCACAGATATTTTGAGAGGATAATCTCAAAGTAAACAACATTAAAGAGCGTTCACGACGTTCATACAGAAGCTGCGGATAGAGCATATCGGCGTTCTGGTCAGTGATTGGTCGAAAGACAGTTCCAGAGAAACATTCCGCACTACCTTAGTGCATTGGCATCGAAACGATACCGAAGCGCCAAAAATCCCATGTAACTTTCACCTGGCGAAATTTCAAAACAGCGAGAGAGTATAGCTTTTCAGTCAATTTCGCTATATATGGATATACTTTACGTGTTACTTTCTGACAGCTTCGAGTTTTATCGAATATATATATATATATATATATATATATATATATATATAGATAGACTCTTTGAATTTTTAATTATTTAAACTTACTTAAATAGCATTTTTTACATAAAATTCACTAAATTAAAAAAAGAACTACTTTGAGATTTTAGCTATAATTCTGTAGCAAACCTTAATATCGTAAAACGGGTTGCAGGAGCTTATTGTACAAGAAATTTTCTATCAAAATAAGCAATAAAAAAAATCTTTCAACTTTTATTGAATAATTACATTTCTTTTGCATAAAAAATAAATAATTTTTTTTTGCATAAATATATAAATAAATAAGTGAATAAGTATCATATCTACATATTTTTGCAATTACCTCGGTAGAAAAGTATTCAGCTTCATCAAGTTTTTTTTAAGCTTGAAATTCCGTTTGTTATCAGGGAATCGAGATAAAACAAAATAATGTAACTTATAATTTTCTACTTTATAGTATTTTCAAAGTTCAGAGTATTTCATGCGCTAAATTATGGAATCTTGATGGAATTTTGAGGGTACTTTAAAGAATACTTAAAATCTAAATATATTTACACAAAGTCTTTAAATATTTATAAAAAGAAAACTCACAAAATATTACGAAGAACTTTTGAACGTTGCCGTTTCGTGCAATTATAATACCGTTTTTGTAATTAAAATTTAATAAGCATAAATTACAAATAAAAATTATATAAACATGAATGTGCGAATTTAGTTCATATTTTACTTTCTACCTTAAAGTTTAATCAATAGATACGCAAAGAAATAATCAATATACTAAAAGAGAATCTGAATCATAATGAAAAATATGCTCACAGCTGCGCAAATTTTAATTTGCGTATAGAGGTGAGCATGCAAACGGAACATATTAGATGTTTGACCACGGAATACTTTATATTTCGTAAAAAGGAATAATAAAAAAAATTTTAAATAATATTAAAACGTGATACAAAAATGGAAATCGATTTTAATAATAATAAATTGTATGCTATAATGCATATATCTAGAATAATTTATTATCAATATTCCATAAAAAAATGGGAATAGTTCAACGTATAAAAATCAGGTTCCAAAGAGCGTTAATAAATGTTATCAAAATCAATGCCAGCGACCAGAGATATATAAAATTTTAGTGCGCGAGCATCATACAACAGTAAATCTCTTAATATTGCGTTATAAAAGCGTACGTACCACTTGTTGAAGTCATAAAAGATTGGCGAAAACGTCAATATATAGAAGAATGAATCAACTTTGGATAGGATTATAGCTCAAAAGTTGGATAAAAATCTAATTTATGAAACTGTGACATAAAGTAAAGTGATTGAATGTGTTTTTTTAATAAAAAACTGCACAACTGTAGTTATTAATTAAATTAATTTGATAACAGTCAGTTTTAACACAAAAGTTTTTCAAAAACTTTATCTGGCTTTATACACTTATTCTACCTTCCTTTATCTACTATACTATGAAAAATTTTGATTATTTTTTCGGAATATTCATTTACCTTCACTGACAGTTTTCAATCAGTTAAGAGTAACCTCACATTATCTTTATTTAATAAAAAAAGTAAAATCAAAAATTCTTTTCCCTGAAAATAATTTAATATATTTTTTTTTAATAATTTAGATATCAAAATAGCGAAATTTATCAAAGCAATAATATTGTTTATAAAATCAAAATTCAAAGGAGACCGATTTTCGGTCATGATTTTTTATTGTTATAGCAAATGCTAAAAAAACGTTCTTTTATAACACGTGAATAAAAAAGACCATTTTCGGCGCCTATAAAGGGCAGCGAAAATTGAGTTTTCTCAGCGTCAAATAAAGGGTACCGAAAATACTTATTTTCGCTACCTTTTATTTTCGGTAGCAAAAATGAGTATTTTCGGTACCCTTTATTTATTTTTGCTCCATTTCCTTAATAAAGTGGATGACTCGAAAAACTCTATTCTCAATCCACTTTGTAGACGCCAAAGAATGGCCTTCTTTATACACTTGTTATAAAAAATACGGTACGCAACTTGGGGCAAAAGGGTGTTCCCACCCATTTTCGCCTCTAGTTGCGTAATATACTATTACACAAATATGTGAAAATATTTAATTAATACTGCAAAAAAATGTTCAACTAATAAGTTTAATTTTTAATCATAATAATTTTTATTTATTATTTAATTGATGACTAACAAAAAACTGAACGAATGCTTGAGGGTAACAAATGATGAAATAATACATATATATCAATTCATAATATTATAGAAACTTAATAATTGAAAATTAATAATTAAAAAACAAACTAAAATTATCGACTATTTAAATCAACGTTTGAATTTATATTTAAAGTTACCTATATAAATTATTAAATAAAAATAAATGAATCTATATAATATATTTCTGTTATTCTACGAACAAACAGAAACAGACAAATGACGCCATAATGTATTCATAATCCTCAAACGTTACAAATAAATTATCAAACGTCATCCGTAAAACTAATCCCCAAACATATCTCATCACCTCAAATCGTCAAATTCCCACTTCCTCAAGAACAACCCCCAACCCACATCAATTCGCCGGATAAATATCCATCAAAACCACCCGATAACGCGCCAAAAACGGATAAATGGATTTTTCGGGCCAATCCACCTTGTGTATAACACCCAACTGCATCCAACCCGCGAATCTCGTTTAGCCCCGGCGATAACTCCCGACACTCCCGACACTTTTATTACCACCCACCACCTTCCAAACTCCACCCTATATACCTCACAGGCGGTGAAACTTCTCTAGCCCCCCCGAAAAAAAGGAAGAGCATCCAAGAAAGTAAGAAGAATCGCGAGATGAGCGTCGTGAGCGCTTGGCCCCCTCGCGATCGATGAATCCTTTTATGCGCTCGACGGCTCGGGTGTAATCAAATTAGCCGACCTCGAGGGCTCTTCGGTTCGCGGCTAAAAACTTTGAATGTTTAATCTCGGGCCGCGCGAGGGTGTCGTCCGCGAAGGAGTTCTTTGCGCGTATAAATTTCCGAAGCGTTCCTAGTGGTAGTTTTTCTGCGTTCGCGGGTACGAAGTTCGATCGTTAAGCTGCGCGCTGCAGAGGACGTTTTTATATGCGTGGATGGGAGCGGGTGCGCGGGTGGTTCTTTACTAGGTGAGTGGAGAAAGTTTTTTAATAAGGGTTAAATAGTGCAGACGGCGGTGAAATTGCAGGTTCTTGGGGATACTCCTAGGAGAGTAACAAAATACGGTTATTGTCTTTGTATTCATTTAGTCGAGTGTTTAGCTGAGAGGACTCTAGGTTTGTTGTAGGAGATTCAAGTGTATTTTATTATATTTTATTTTACTTTTCTTTTATTATGTTAGGCATGGTTTTTTTTTCATCTGCAAAAGGTCGTCAATTTTTTGAAAAACTGATTCAAGACTATCTTACAAGGAAACCGCCCGAGGTGTCCGCCTCCGATTTTCCTGAATTTTTGATATTTTGTAGAGGATCGAAAAATAAGAGACACGTATTTTTTTATCTGCCCAATCCGATACTAAAGGGGTGAAAAACGCCCCTAAAGTTTACCCCCGAAAACGGTTTTTTTAAACACCTTAAGTTCTAATTAATGTTTTGAAATGAAACAAAATGGAAAATACTTCTCTTTGAATGAAGAAACTAGCAAGTATAGTTTGGTCCCCTGGGGTGGCATCCCTTACTTTTTATTTCAGAGAAACCTTATTTTTTAAACTATTTTTGCACGTTTAAATAGTTTAAAAAATAAAGTTTTTCTGAAATAAAAAGTAAGGGTTGCCACCCCCGGGGACCAAACTATACTTTCTAGTTTCGTAATTCAAAGAGAAGTATTTTTCATTTTGTTTCATTTCAAAAAATTAATTAGAATTTAAAAAAATCCGTTTTCGGGGGTAAACTTTAGGGGCGGTTTTCACCCCTTTAGTATAGGATTGGGCCGATAAAAAAATGCGTGTCTCTTATTTTTCGATCCTCTACAATATATAAAAAATTCAGGAAAATCGGAGGCGGACACCTCGAGCGGTTTCCTTGTTAGTGTTATTTAATAAATATAATAATAATAAATTTTAGCAATTAAACTGCAATATGTCATATTCACTTACAAGTGTCTTATATTTTACTCTTTTTTTGTATTATATAGCATTTTGCCTTACAATCACAGATATACAAAATATTATACATTTGAAGCAAAGGTTTCTAATGCTTCCTTCGAAGTCCTAAAATTGACATGTAATGTTCTCTGCTGAAGAGGAATTGATCAATCTACTACAAACTTTGTTCGAAGACTAAGTAAGACATAACAAAACCATTCATTCATTCTTGATAAGAAAAACTTATATTTTTAATGTTATTGATTTTACTACATATTATTAATTTAATTTGGATTTGTTTTAAATATATTGAGAATACTAGTTAAAAATAACTGTTTTTAACCGTTTCAGATCTGAATTAAATCTATATCTAAATACATTCCTATATAAATAGACAAATACTTATATGTACTTTTAGTACTCAACCTATGTAATAAATAAATATTTTTCATTTTTCGAGTATGCTCATTTTTATGGACATGACATCAGAAATGTTTAAAATGAATGCGTTTATTTCGTTATTATATCATGATGAATCTTTAAACAAAGTTTTAGATAGTCTACATTTTAAAGTTGGTAAATTTTCACCAATTTTTAACTAAAAAATTATCATAAATTCATTGATATTCACTTATTTCATTAAAATATTTCTTTTAGTTTTAGTGTGTTATAACATAAGTATAAAACTAAAATTTTGATATACTAAAAATAGAACAGTTCTTAGAATTACAGGCCAAAACCACTTTTCAATAATCTATTGATCAAAATTATTTCATATTATCATTTATAAAACAAAAATGACATTCAAGGAACTGTAAAAATCAATATCATTTGATCCTCCTTATTAATTATTGAAAATTCATTACTTACACGAGACTCGACAGCCTCTAGAAGATATTTCCACTTCTACTTTACCTTGCAAAATATCATATTTTTACGCCTTTCTCGATTCTCACACAATACAAATCATCGATACATCGAAACTCGGCATAGAACTTCGGCATAGAAGAATGACGCACAACCCTGTACACATAACGTACCCACCCTCCCAAAGAAAACAGACACACGCGTAGACGCGCACCTCGGTATCTCGGCATTCTCTCGGATCGAATAGAAGCTTCATTCCGTCGCGCTCTCGCCGTATCATCCGCAGCTCTCTGAATATATATCTCCGGCCCTTCCCGCAGGCGCGTCATTCACCACGACAGCAGCAGCAGAAGCGTTGGCTCGCACCCTTTAGGGCTCTACCGGTTGTATATATAGATGCCGCGCAGCGCGGAATCTGCGGTAATTTAGCCTCTAACGCCAGACACGTCCGCTCGGCGCTCATCTTGACGTCATTCATGCGAAAATACATCCGGAGGGCGCATCGACACACACACACACACACACACACGCACACACACATACATATAGAGGTGCACTTACAAAGACAAACTCATAAATATATATACCCACTTACCGCACACACGTACTGTCACAGATAGTCACACACACACACATACACTTACACATACGCACACATACTCACACACACCCATACATACATACATAGATACGTAAGATACACTTACAAAGACAAACTCATATACGTACATAAACATGCACACACATATACATAGTCATACACACTCTCACATATACATTCGCACACAGATACAATTGCAAATACAAACTCACAAATTCGTACAGAGGTACATATACACGCATGCACAGACACACACGCATGCCTTGATATATGTGTATTACAGCGCGCTAAGCTGTACGCATGAAATGTAATCAGCTCGTTAATCGTAGTTCGCCGCGCTTCGATTTTCCTGTATGTGGAGTAATATGCTCGACATGCCTGCAGTAGCTTATTGAGGCAAAGGGTATGTAAGTGAGAAGGAAGAGAGCGAAAGAAGGAAGGGATGAGCATTTGATGTAAAGTATCGAAGAGGAAGGGAGAATAACGTAGTTCGCCAGAGGGTGAGGTGAATGGGAGGTGTAAGTATACGGTGTTGGAAGTGGAATTTTTTTTCATTTTATAATATTATCGACGGGGGAATCGATTGAGACACTCTTCTCTTACCTTTTTTGATAGGAGCATATAAGGTGTTCTGTATATAGAGATACGAGATTCTATATATAACTATGTAATACTGTGACGTATGACCCAAGTTTTGTGCTGCGTTTGCAAAAAAGTTTAAATTTGAGTGATCGAAGGAGTAATAATATAAGTAATGTTATAAGGTATGAATAATTATGCCGTCAAAAAATTTTAATGCACGCTTAATTCAAATGATAATGTTGTATAAATGAGATGCAAATACGTTATTGTACGTTAAGTAGAATAATGTGTGTATAGTCTGCCATATTAATTTACAAATAAATTAGTCTTAAAATGGCAGAAATTGAGTTGATGTTTCCGTCGGGTAAACACAATATTTTCATGGAATAGAAACTCGTGTTGACACGCATTAAATAAAGGCGTCTCGTATTATTCAAAATGTTTACAGAAAAATATTCATGCAATTTGAGTTTGTTTCCATATTATGAGAAAAGATATTTACTATTTTTCCCGAGAATTGAGACAACTTGAAGAAAGAGGCAAGAGAAGAAATACGTTGCATGAATGATAAAAATAAAACGAAAGTTACAATATACTCTTCGAAGAAAATTTACATTTTTATGCAAAAATATTTGTATAGTCCCGCGATGTCTGTAATATTTTCATTCAGAATATTAAAATAAAATTCCGAACAGGTAAAAGTAGACAATAAGATAGATAAAAGACTCTTATCTTCTAAACTATGAATTAAAAAAGTAGCATCACTATCCGAATGTTATCCATCTGAAGAATCATCACGTATATTATACGAAAAAAACAATTAAGTCGATGGTAATTCACGCATCCCTTATTCATATCTAAATACAGAGGTTGTGAACTTATAGGTTATGATATATTTATTATAAACCAGTGAATCACCAAAAGTAGTTTTAAATTGAGTTTAGGCTATTAAGAATTACCCTTATTATATACTGACCCTTATTTATATATCTGACATTTTTTAATTCTAAGATACAAAATCTTTATCGTTTAATAATATTTGAGCTTCTGCATAGCACAGAATGCTGATTTTCTCCAATATTCACGTTATCTTTAACTCCATAGGGATCTAATTCCACCTACCTGAGGGCATCCCACAAACCTCGTATAATATTTCTATACAGACTTTCAAAATGTAAATCGCGTACATCTAAAAACAATCCAAATGTAAATCGCATAAATACCTTATTTTCCAAACTATCAACGCCTACAACAAGCATCTCATCAAACCGCATCCTGACCTGAAGAAAAAAAAATACCATCCCGCCTAAAATTCGTCCCTAATTCACCCTCCACCTCTATCCATCTCCACGTAACCTACATTCTCCCACTCGTCATATACATACACACACACACACGCACACACGCACACACACACACACGCACACACACAGCAACGATGATTCTCGGTTATTTTTGAGCCGTCCCGACAATAGGCGCAACGAGCGCCGGGAGCTACCGGGACGGAAGACATAAAAGGGAGAGAATGGACTGGAACACAGAGGTGCCGCGCGACATTAATGGGGAGGAAGAGGGATGGATATGAAGCCGAAGCCAAAGCCGAAGCTGAAGCTGGTGGGAACGATTAGACGGAGGGTTAGGGCGAAAACGAGCGAGCAGGAGAGAAGGGAAGCCGAAGCTCGTAGCGCTGAGACAGACGGAGATCGATAAGTAATCCGCTGGGGGGTGAAAGAGGGAGAGAGAGAGAGGTAGGAAGAGTGGCTGTACAGCAGTGCGTCCGGAACTTTTGTTGTGTTTCTTTTTTTCTACTGACCTGCTAGACGCATATTTCGTGTTTTCTGATCTGAAAAGGAGACACTGATTTTCGACGTTGTTTCTTTTTTTTTTGAAGGTGTGCGAGATGTTTTGTTGTATGGAACAGCGGGGGAGCGAAATTATACATGTCGAAGAGAGAATAAATGGGTATTGATTTTATGGAGGATGAATGTGCTTTGTACGCGCGACGCTTTGGATCTCGTATGGAGTAGATGAATGCGGAATTGTGCGTGTGCGTACGCGTGTGCGAATGAGGATTCTTTGCAATGTGCACGAGCTTTGAGCGGAATGATATGATGAAGGTGACCTGAGTTTATAAATATGATGGATACCTAAAATTCAAGCAAACAGAAACGTACTAGGTAAATATTTTTAACAGCTTATGTCTGTGGAATACGAGTTGATAGACGTTTTATCAGTATTTTTTATAAACTTGTATGAAGATTGTGTTAAATATATTTTCAAATTTATAAAATTAAATACCACGTCCAATAAATAAACAAACTAATAGACAAACCACGCGGAGTGCGGTCGAGATAGCTAGTTTCTTAAATTTTCATGTAATAAACTCACTTGCAAACAAAGTGAACCACTTTCGATGTCTCCGAATTTCAAGGCCCAAATAATCACACCAAGATTTTTTCAGAATCTTTTGTCAATGCTTTAGAAAAAGATTAAGAAGATTAAAAGCGTTAAAATCACATACCGAAAAATTTTCCAATATTTTTATTTGCTTATTCTTATATAATTTGAAACAAGAAATGCGTAATTTTCAGTTTTAAAATTAATTTTTAAGTGTTTCCATAATACTTTGTTTCGCAAATTTATGAACTTTTAACAATGACTGTCTAGGTGAGCGCAATATTCAAGTTTTTCTAATGCTATGATAACGTTACGAAGTAATGTACAAAATATATCATATCATTAAAACGCAATTCGGACCTTACTTATCGCTCATGGACCTCCAAGTTTCAAATGAATAATTTCTTTTTGATCCATTTAAAGCGAATTTTAATTTGATCGCATTAAACTTAAATTAAAAAATACGCCCGAAGAAGTGCTCTTTGTGCGTGTCTCGTATCTGTACCTCAAAGAGATCTTCAGGTGAAGTAATCGTGAAATAACAGCTTCTTCGTAGCCTTTGATCGGATGCATCGCAGCACGATTAGATTGTGGATATCAAATTTACAAAGCTAGCATACTCCATGCTGTAGACACTTTTGAAGAAGACGTTATCCTCACGCATACGGAGTTTATTTTTACAGACTTAGATATTTGTTTCAATTATTTTAAAATCTGTTTGATTAATTTAAATGCATTTTGAGTGATAAACATACAATAGCTACGTTAAACATACTATGGCTACAACAAACATACAGTAACTACGACAAACATACGATAGCTATGACAAACATACAATAGCTACGACAAACAAACAATAGCTACGAGAAATATACAATAGCTACGATAAACATACGATAGCTATGACAAACACGATATAGATACGTCAAACATACAATAGCTACGACAAACATACAACAGCTACGACAAACATGCAATGGCTACGACAAACATACAATAGCTACGAAAAACATATAATAGCTACGACAAAAATATAATAGCTACGACAAACATACAATAGCTACGACAAACATACAATAGCTACGACAAACATGATATAGCTACGACAGCAATATGCACGGTAATATCGGCCATATGTAGCTGCTGGCATTACGCCGGTATATCTGTCGAGTGAACATTTCCGTATTCAAATGCCATAGAATCATTCTTCAAAGTGTACAACGTTCCAATCTATCGTTGAAAATCAAAACCATTTCCATTACAATGCAAAACAGAAACGTCCCCCCGAGCTACACAAAATACGCAATTACCGTAGCAATCCACAGCGCGGTATCACCGTAAAACTGATCGACGTAGCGGTACCTGATCGTCCTGTCACGCTCAGACTTTCTCTCTCTCTCTCTCTCTCTCTCTCGCTCTCTCTCTCTCTCTCCCCCTTTATCTCTATATCTATCTCTCTATTTCTATCTCTCCCCCGAATTCACCACAGGCCCGCGCATACTGTCACTAAAGTGTCTCGCGGCATCGCACGAAGCTCGCCCCGCGAATCACACTGCAGATGTAGAACCGTGCACGCGAGTGGTATCCGGTGTAGTGCACAATGAGGACGGGAGAGATAACTGCGGTGTGCTCTTGTTTCTTTTTCACGACCTGTCTGGCTGTAAAGTGTATGAAGAAAGGGGAGAGAGAGGTGTGACACTTTTCCGGAGGAGCTCATTTCTCTCGCGTCGCCGAAAGCTAGTTCTGGGGTAGCAGTGTTGGGTTGATCTGTGAAAGGAGAAGTGCTTAGTTGGGATTCTGCGATGGATTAGAGGGCGAGATTAAACCGGTAAAGAGTTTTGTTTCTAACTCTGCTGAGAATAATTATTTTAGGAAAAAGTACTGATAGAGTTTAGAATAATAAGTTATTGTTATTTTCTTTTAATAATTAGTAGTTTCTAATTATTATAATATTTTTCACTCGATTATTGAAGGTAACCACGTATGATGGTATTATAGGGTATGTATGTTTGGGCATGTATGTATGTGTATGTTTCTGGATGTATGTATTTGTGTGTAATATGTTTTTGCATGCGTGTGTGTGTTTCTGGATGAGTATATATGAGTGTACATGTGTATATGTTTGTATATACAGGTTTGTACATGTATTTATTGTGTGTTTGCATGTGTATATGCCTATATGTGTCGATGTAAGTGTATATATTTATGCGTCTATGTATGTCTGATATCTACGCATTTATGTGTATGTGTCTACGTCTTCGTGCGTCTATATGTGCGTTCGCGCATATGGGTATTCATGCAGCTATAAGGATAATGAATTTGATTTATTTCATTCATAGGAAGCTAAACCAAACGTTAACAAAATAAGACGTAACCTGTAGTTTTTTTCAAAAGAATTTTAATTTCTTTAAATTTAGAAATATTTTTTTTTATTTGTACATGTATCTATCTATCTATTTCGCTGCATACATTAAATAGATGCAAGAAATCATTCACGCAGCCATTGCAAGCAATTAAATAACAGTGCACGAAAAAAAAAAAAAACAGTAATATCGCGCAACTCGAATGTAAAACTCGACCCTATGTGCGTCGCTTCTCTCGGCCGACGTAGCATATTTCTCTCCGTTACTTCTCTCGCGAGTTCGTTGACTGTTGCGCTCGTGCCACACTGTACATATATACATGCAGCACGAGGGGAGCACGGAAAGCCGGAAGGAATCGTTTTTTTTCACGAGCTCGTTCTCCTTCTCGCGTTTCTCCGTCTTTCCGAGCTTCGCGCGTACTCGCGCTTTTTGCGCCTCTTCCGCGGGACTTTTATTTTTTCGGAGGGAGATGGATTTTACGGCTCTTGCTGAGGAGAACTAATTTGGAAACGGATGATATTTCTCGCGGCGGCGCGACGTCCATTATACGCGTGGCTTTTGCACGTTCTTTCGAGCGAGAGAGCTTTGTATTCGCAAACGAGCTTTGCGCGCTTGATGAGGAAGCCTTGGAACTATGATAAGTTTTAATTCAGAGTTATTATGAGTTTTTTTGAAAGTTATATGCGCGTGTGTAGATGTGATATTTCAAGTTTTATTAGATGTCGAGGGAAATTAAGTATCGTGGAAATGGGCTTTCGAGATTTTGAATTTTGAACGGAAAATTCAAAATTATTTAAAGAGATTTCGAATCATAATTAAACAACAAAATTTGTATGCGTTATTTAAAATGTTAATTAAAATAGACGGATAAATCGATTATAAAGCTGTAAAATTAGTATCGTGATTCAAAAGTTTATAGCATTAAAATTGTAGAACATGCTAAAATTAATCTGTGATCACTTTACACTGCTCGGTTTTATTGAATTATCTATTTTAAATAGCAATCAGTACAGGGAATGGACGATAAAATAGCCTTAAATTGGGTAAAATCGTTTTTCCGCAGATTCTATAAAATGGCTAAAAAAATTATAATGCGTATAATATGTCATACTCTTTAATTTTTTTTGTAACACATGCACGATTTTCACGTTTTTTTGCCCTCAAAACCAGGCTTAAAGTGACCGTTTCCGACCAGCGGGTGTAATGTAGTTACACATCTGGATGGTACAACCAAATTGACAGGTTAATCCGAAAAGTTTTGTCGTTTTTTATTATTTTTTACAAAATGTTTGTACGTTTCTGTTGAAACGTTGTAGAAACGTTGCTACAACGGACCAAATAACACGTTCGATAGCTTGAGTTAGTCAGTAACGTCACAAACGTTTCTGCAAGGTTTCTTTTGAACGCAAGAACAGACATTTCAAGGTTTCTGCAATGTTTTTGAAACTTTTATAAAAAAGTACCTAAGTTTTCAAAAAATACATTGGAGATACGTTTCTACAACGTTTGCTGATATGTGGGATATTGCTCATCTACTTACACAATTATGCAATTTGTTATTTTCGCAACTGTTCTCAGCCTACTTCACTCCGAATATATTTTTAAGTACTTTATTTTCGCACGTATTCTTCGCTTACAGTAGAAGTTCATATTTCGCATCCTTATAATACCATCAATAATATTATTGTCTTATACAAATCCTGTAAAATGACGAGATAATGACTATGATTTCAATAATTTATTGCAAGAATCAAAACATGCATTTTGCAAATTCAATCTTTTCCTAATTTCGTATTTTTCTTTTCATTTTTATGATTGTTCATTGCATCGAGATATTAAAATCCATATATCTTCTTAAAGATCATAATATTTGTAATCTGTAGATCACTGTTGCCACAATTTAATCCTATTTCACACTTACATTTTTTAGTCCTACCTCTCTCTACTAGCATTATAGCCATGAGTAGGGATACATGGCAGATGATATTTTAAAGTAAATTCACATACAAATATCGTACCTTCTCTCTACTATTATACTAACCATAAATATGAATATATAGCAGATGATATTTTAAAGTAAATTCACATACCAAAATGCACTTTTTGACTCACTTTAATCAATTTTGTGATAGCACACCATTATCATCTAGCGAAATTTCCAATACCGCGTTCAAAATTTCAAAGGTTAAAAACAAACTCATTTACATGTATTATGAATAGCTAAAACGACTTCGTAAGGCTTTTCATCTACCTTTTACCTACTACATAAATCGAACAAATAATAACATTATCTTCAATGACATTATCTTTTTTCAGCATATCCAGATTATCGAAATTAGACATCAAAGATTCGAGATATATAAATTCGATATCTCGTGGTCCGGATTAATATAAGGGACGCGGAAGCTTGAGGCACGCTCCGAAAGCCAAGCTTATCTGCACTGACGTTCTCATTTTTTTGAAATATAATTATGGAAATTAGAAATCAAATATTCTCTGTAGCTTCGATATCTCATGTTTGAATGTTTAATATTAGAGATTTAAATACAGAAATATTAAATTAATATTATTAAATTCAAGGCTATACTTATAAGATTTAAAAATATTCAATGCGTGTCAGAAATATTACAAATCTTTACTAAAATAAGTTTTCTTATAATTAACTAATAAAAATTATTTCTTATGAAAAGAAATTTCCATTTTACACTTTCTTGACAATAGGCAAGAAAGTATAAAATGCAAACTGATTGCTCTTTGGGTATTTAATTATGGGTTTATAGTTCGTGGAGTTCAATAGATTCTCTTTAAAATAATTAAATACCCAAAGAGCAATCAGTTTGCATTTTATACTTTCTTGCCTATTGTCAAGAAAGTGTAAAATGGAAATTTCTGTTCATAATAACTTGGCATTAGGACACAAATATGCCTTATAATTCCGGGTTTTATCACCAGATGAATGCAAGTTTTTTGTATCCATACACAAATTTATCATTTCTATTCCATATATATGACCAACTCTGGAGTATCACTTAGCGTCTGTAATAGGTACTTGCCAGCATTGCACTGACGATGGCTCACTGGCAAAGTACTGGAGCCGAAACGCTATTATATAATTTTTTCATTATTTCTTAATAAAAACTTATTCTTATCTTTTATTTACATTCAAAATATATATTTTTTTCTTTGCTCAGACATTCCTCTCTTACGGATGTTATTTTCGCATTAATTTCTCTTTCGGAGGATAAACTGTCATAATACAGTCACCTATCCGAATTGGAGAAAGCGGAATGACAAAAGTCCGTTGAAGTAGTATATATGGGTTTAGATTCTCTTTAAAATAAATAAATAAATAAAAATTATTTCTGTAAAGAAGTGTTAAAAGAAATAGATGAAAGTATACAAATGTGTTAAAAAATGTAAGAATATATATATATATATAGAAGTTTAAAAATTGTCTGAACCTTTTGTCTCAAATTTGTTATTATACTGATAAATTATTGCTGTGAAAAATTGTTAACAGGTATAATAAAATATTAAAAGTGTAAAAACGTGTAAAATAACTGTAAAAATTTGTTTTTGTAAAAAGTATAAATGTAATTGATTGTAGAAAAGTAGAAACAAGTGTTTAAAAGTATAAAATTTTGTAAATAATAGTCAAAATTCAGACACTATATGTTTTTTATACATTTTTATACACTTTAATGCACTTTCTAATACTTTTGCGCAATCAATTTCTTTCTCTTACACTCTCCTACTCATTTCAACACTTTTTACCGAAAAATACTCTTTTCACACAATAATTTCCACTCGAGCATTGAAAAGCATGAACTTCAATGCCAACCAGAACGCATCCTGCGCAGCCTCGCTATAACTCGAATCTCTCCACTAGCTCAAGGTCGCGCCTCCCGACGCGCCGACAGCGTCAGATCGACAGGACCGTTAAATTCCGCTATTACCCCCTCCCTCCGCCGCTCGAGTCTGTTCGCGGGATGTGTATCCGCGAGCGCGACGATCGTTACGGGTGGAAGACAAGCGCGTGCGATCTCGATAATTACTGCCACGAGATTACGTCGTATATATCTATATATATATATATATATATATATATATATATATATATATATATATATATATATATATATATATATATATATATATATATATATATATATATATATATATATATATATATATATATATATATATATATATATATATATATATATATATATATATATATATATATATATATATATATATATATACATATATATACATACATACAACACAGCCACGTCTCATTTCTCCCTTTGTCTCGAGGCTCTCTTTCATTTCTATCCGGCGTTGTCTTCGAATTAATTTCGACGGGGGCGGGGTACGTTTTTGTCTCCACGCTGGAATTCGCGTCTAATGCATAGCGAGCGTTTCGTAGTTGTAGGACGCGATTAGGACGAGAACAGCGAGGAAAATTAATGAGTGAGCGGAACTGCGAGGAATTTAATATGGAGAATTTGCGTATTTATGACGGGATAAAAATAGCATTGGAAGTAGGTGTACTGGGGGAAGAGGGATATTTGCATTTGCTTGAGGAAGGTGCTTTGGGTAGTGGGTGATTCGTATAGGAATTTTTACGTCGTTTTATTTACACGAGTAAAACATGTGGTATTTAAGAATGTATCGTATTCGATGGATACTAGACATAATTACGATGATTGCTTCTAACAGCAAATTGTAGACGAGATTTTTAGAGTGCCTCATACACTCTTTAACAAAAAATCTACTATATTTATTAGAACAACAGAAACAACTACTCTGCGGGCAAATACCCCTCCCAGCATTGAATTAAACTGTTAATTCATAAAATATGTAAATGTAATTAGTATTAAAAATTCAAATATTTTTCGTATTTATCCTGCAAGTTTCTCGTAAACTTGTTAAACGGAAAAAATATGTTACGTATTTAGAGTGTTTCATATACTCTTTAATAAAAAATCTACTATATTCATTTGAACAACAGAAACAACTACTCTGCGGGCAAATATCCCTCCCAGCATTGAATTAAACTGTTAATTCATAAAATATGTAGATATATTTTAACATTAAAAACCCAAACATTTTTTGTACTTATCCTGCAAATTGAAGTTTTTTTTCCCTTATTTATAGCAATAAAGGGAAAACCATTTTAAAGTAGGTTTCTGCTAAACCTATTACATCGTATTATTAGTTTTTCACAGTATTTATATGTAAGGCTCATTCTTACAGAGAAGAACTTCTTACAAAGCAAGAAATATATAGGTCCTTTAATATTATAAATGTAAAGATTAAAAAGCGTTTCGGCCTCAAGACTGCCTGTAGGCATCATAAAAAAAAAAAAAAAAAAAACTTCAAACCTTGGCAATAGACAAATTTTCACGACCACTACACAATTAACCGCCCTCATCCTCCTCTTTTCCATTCATACCCCTTCCCTTCCTGCCATCACTGGTACAAGATAAAAAGAATACATTGCATCCAATCAAAATTGATTCAAAATCTCTTCTTTTGTATTATAGCACTGCAAAGAAGGATGTCGTAACAACAACCATCATACATCATAATACAAATACCCTCCATTTACATACATTACCCTATTGCATGCTACACGATTAGAACTCTACTAACACCCTGTACCACAGCATCTTATTTGCATGGTAAAGTTAATCCTTTAATATAACCTCTAGAACTATAGTAAACAAGTGGAACTGTTTATATTATAATATATAAAAAAAACTTATTATATTTTAATTTTATTATTTAACAATGATAATAATAGATATTGTAATTAGAAATAAAATCATACAACTCCAATAATCTAGAACATAATTATATCCAAAATTAATTGTTTATCCGTAAAGTGGATGTCTTATAGTCGCTGGAAAAGCGAAGAGGGACAAAAGGGCGCACACATGTGCGAAAGAGAATGGAGGGGCTCTATGGGCCCTTTCATCCTTGTTTTGCCGCCGCGCGCGGACGACGAAGTCCTCGCTCTGACCACTCGTAGAGCGAAAACTCAGCCACTACATGAATTAGTTGCTGAGTTCTCACTGCGAAACAGTGAGATTTCACTGCTTTACAGTGAAATTTCCGAGGTTTCACTATTTCAAATTAAGAGAGTACGAAAGCAGTATTATCGTACCTCCGTCTTTTTATGCTAAGGAATACGCGTGAAAAAGTTAATCCTTCAATCATATACTTAAAACCTTCATTACACTTTTAGTGTATACGCCAGAAGAAATGATGTGCATACATTACAATAATAATTTTTACGCGCAAAAAATATTTTCAAATCGCCAGCAGTATGTATGTAAATGGCCCGACATTAGCATTGTCGCTCGCTTCATTACACGACTCACGAGATGTATTCATTTGTCCAATAATGCATTTTTCGTACAGTACCATTCACGTCCGCTCAACATCCCGCGACAAAAATAACAATGGCTTTTCAGAAGTAGGAGAGACTGAGGCTAGTTCGCACCCTTCGTTGTCGATGATTTTTAGTTTCTTCAACTCGCTAAAAATTACTTGTCACAACTGAAGCTGGGGATAAATGGGTTGAGGGATAACATAAGGTATCAGCTTTAACGAATAAAATCTCCTCCTATTTCGATTTCCGGAGTCTAAAATGGGTGTTATTAGTTAATATCAGATTGAAGTGACCTTGAACACGAGGTCAAAGGTCAAAATGAAGGGTACAATAATTATGAAAATTTGGAGACGCATTGTGTACTAATAAAATTGTAACTTTGTTAAAACAATTACCTTCCTGTATAATGAAATGCGGACAGTAAGTATTTATGCAAAGCTGGTTCTCTCGCTACTCGATTATAGAGATGACAACAGGTTTCGTTAGTATTCATTATCTATTCAACGTTGCAAACGCTCTCTAATACCAGTTAATGAAGACATGAATAATATAATATTGAAATACAACACAATTGTGGAAATGTAACAAGGTCATTCTACATAAATTATAATAAAGTAGACGATATTAGGAGCCAGCAATAATAAAAAGTACGGTTAATGTCCGGTCACTGTTACAACAAGTACACTGTGAAAAACGAAAAAAATATGCAGTATAAAAGCTCAGATAACTTGCCGATAAAAAAGTCCCTCATGTTCACCCGTGTATAAGATAAGTCGGATGCTTTCACCTGACTCGAGAATCAGCTGGATTAGGTGGTTTTCGTTTATAATGCCTATTTTGTCTGGTTATTACTGAAGGTGTATATTTTGGGAGTATCAATAGAAAGGTAGCGTTATTATATTAGAGGGAAAAAATGAATAAAGAATCCACTACTTCTTTGAATTCTTATATAAAATAATTATTATGTATTTACATTACAACGTAAAAATATATTATCATTAATTGTTCCAATAAAAAAGTATCTCCTCTTAATTTATAATTTTTCTGAGAATAAATTTAATATCACAAGCTCCATTCTAACTAATATTTCCACACAAGTACACGCCAAATTTAATTTTGCCACACACGCCACCTCCAATTCATTCTCCCCTATAATAAACTCTTCTCCAACCCTATGAGCGAAACTATTTCTAGCGAATTCCCGCAATTTCCAACTATCCCCCCTACCTCCCCCTCCACAAAAAAAGACCTTATATACTTCTCTCACAGCACTTTCATTTAAACTTCGCAGTAGCAGCCGGCGCTCCGGTATAGACACAGCACAGCCTCTCTCTCTCTCTCTCTCTCTCTCTCTCTCTCTCTCTCTCTCTCTCTCTCTCTCTCTCTCTCTCTCTCTCTCCGTCTCTCATTTTCTCACGGTTCTCCTTCTTCTGTCGCTCCTCTGCCTCCCGCTGCGTGTTTTCTCTCGCGTCCGTCGTCGTTATTTCCGGCCTGCGCGCGATTCCCTAATTGAAAAGCCCGCGCGCGCGCGAAACTAGATGACGACGCGATGATATCGAGGCTTGCGCGCCGCGGCTGATGGAATACTGCGGCTCGCGCTTAATTTCATTCGATCAACGTCTTGACGACGACGACGACTGCGAGTTCGCGACGAGTTAAGTCAATCCTGGAAGGTGTCGGGAGAAGAGAGTGAGAGAGAGATATATATATAGTAGTCTTTTTCTTCTTATTGGGCGACCTAGCGCTTATTTTGCGATGTCTTGATAACATTTTTATCGGTTTAGCAGGAGAGAGAGAGAGAGAGACAGAAAGAGAGACAGAGAGAGCGAGAGAGAGGGTAGGAGAGTAGGAGAGTTAGGTTTGAGTGGGGATGTATTTAATCTACTTATGGGGTAAGGAGATGATGCAAATTGGGGATTAAAGGATTTTAATTAATATAGAAAAGGTAGTCTGTATTTTAATGGACGTTTCAAGATGGAGGTTGAAGATCGTGGCTGACGGTGTTGGGTTCTTTGATAGCTTTTGAAAGTTTGTTGACAAAGCGACATTATTTGTATATTCTGGAAATATGGGTTTGTAAATTAGGCTTTATTGTTACAATAAAAATTACATCTTAAATAATTATAAGTGCATACAATTAAACATACTTCATAAAATAACCATTTATACTAGTGTCTGAAAAATACAACAATTAGAAAACAAATATTTATTATCAAATTATCAAACTGTTTTTAAATCAAATGATATAAGAATATCTATTGTCCAGTTTTTATAATTTTCAAGCACATACAAAAATATGCAATAATTTCAAAATTTCGACATCAGTTTTTAATACGAGTGTAATCCTTTTTAAATCGGTTATTGCATTAAAAGGGGTATTTTTTGCTTTTTATTTTCATTTTTCTTTCTTAAATAGTGTAGGATTTTTAGAATTATTTTCGTGAAACATACTATTATTATTAATTAAATATTCTAATTTCAATTTACACACCCAGCATATTTTTCATTAATTATCTATCTATCGTATGATACCACAATTAGAATGTGAAATTGTAAATTCAAGAATCGGTATTTTTAAAAAATAAATATCAAAGAAATTTATTATAATTGCAAGAAAATGATATCAAGAATATCCATCAGCAGCTTCATTAAATCTATAGAATGGTCTGAACCATAATAAATTAAAGCAATTATAAAAGTTTGTATACTTGTAAATTTGTAAATTGTAAAATTGTAATTTGGAAATTTGGAAAACTTGTGGTAAATTATTAGTGACAATAGTTAAAGTAAACCAACATTTTCAAATCATTTATCTTATATATCAAAGTTATTGGCGAAAGACCTTTATTATATTGTTTCAGATAGGCATAGCGCGTTTCAGATATAAACTACTCCGTACATATTAATTTTTTATATAGACTTCAAAAAATTTTTGTATAAAAAGAGTTCTATTAATTATTAAGAATTAAAAATATTTAAAAACTTTATTATATTTTTGTAACATTTTTAACGAAAACTATTATATACGCATTTTAGTAAATAAAAATGAAAACTCACCTCTCTCACTCACTTCACTATAATTCTGAACACCTCATTCGATACAGTCAACCAAAACAAATAAGACATTCCCAAAGTTACACCATTCTCCCTCAAACACACCAGCGACAACCACATATAATCAACAGCCACGAGTCAATCACCATCTAATACTCTCACCAACCGATAGAAAAAAAAAATTCCTCGCACGAAATCAATATAATCCCGAGTCTCCCGCTCCACGAGTTTATCCCCGCGCCTCCAGGACCAGCAAGCATGCAATATTTATGCGATCCCGTCCGATCTCAACCCCGGCCAAATCTCCCCGACGTGTGACGCGCGTCACCAACTTCCTAATCTCGCGGCGTCAGGCGTCGTACACCTCACCCGGAAAGCCCCGAGCTTGATAAAAAAATCAATCCCAAAGCGATGTCGATGGATCGCCCTTTCTCGAAATTTTCTGTTCTCTCCGAGGCTCCAGCTCCGCTTTGCCGATGCTTTATTATTTCCCGTCTCCTCCGGGGCTTTTCTCTGGGTTTCTTAAGAAGGGACGCGCGCGGGCCTTAACTCCTTATCAGCCAGCGCGTACGGCTCCATAAATTTTAGATTCGCGCGGGTTCGCGGGTGCGTGTGCGCGTGTGAACCGAGAAAAGGGAAGCTGCGAACTCGCCCTTCGCGATACAGAGACTTTGAAGCACGCCCACGCGGATGGGAGTTCGGAGAGTGGGCGAGTGTTTGGGTGTGTGAATCTGTATATATATTGATTTGTGAGGACGAGGGTGATGCGAGTCGATGATGTAAGAAGGGTCAGTGTGTAGATTTATCTGCGTTGGTTGATTCGATAATGTTTTTATGTAAAATATCGGTGATTTCTTTGGGAATAGACGATGTTGAAGATGTAGTGCTTTATAAGAAAACGAGGATGAAAGAAATGTTATTGAAATTGGCCAGATAATTGTGCAAATTTACTTTTGAATCAATTTGTCAACATTAAAATGTTGCCAATAGTACAAAAAAACCTTAATATAGAATATAATATGTTGATAACGCAAAATTTTTTGGCGGATATTTTGGTCATTATGAGAACCGGGAACATGGAAGAATGATATGTAATATTTAAGTAACACAATATTTTATTCTATTATATTTTTTTTCAAACCATAATCCATTTTTAATATAAAAAAACATTGAAATGTCTTTTGGAATTATCATCAATTATCATCATGATACAATAAATTAAATAACGTGAATATGTAGACACACATAGCTACTATAGTTTCCCTGTTTCCAGAATGCACATTTAGCCTTCGTCTGCATATTACGAAATTTAAAAAGAATGCACTTTTTGGGCTTCAGAAATCGCAAAAGAAAAATTTGAATGCTCGGGTTTCCAAACCTTTTCTATCTTGCTTTAGGGGTCAAATTATGAAGAAAAACGCGTTTAAACAATCAAAATTAGGCATGTGACTAGGTTTTTCAGGCAAATTAGGAATTCTTATGGCTTTTTAAATATAGCAAAAAAAGTGCTTTACTACGCAGTTAATAAATGTACACACAAAGGTGAACAATTTTTCTCCCAAAAATATATAAAAATAGAAGAAAAGACCTATAATTTGAGTTTTTGTTTGTTGAAAATGGATATTCCGGTGCAAAGTTATGACCAATTGAAAATAAGGTAATGATTCGTTAAAAATAGGGTAAAACGGACGGATTTTCTATTTTCTTTGCAGAATCTGGGATATTCGACCAATTATTATCCCATTTCCAATCGGTCTTAACTAAGCCGTAAAAATTCCTAATTTGCCTGAAAAACCTAGTCACATGCCTAATTTTGATTGTTTAAACGCGTTTTTTTCATAATTTGACCCCTAAAGCAAGATAGAAAAGGTTTGGAAATCCGAGCATTCAAATTTTCTTTTGCGATTTCTGAAGCCCAAAAAGTGCATTTTTTAAGATTTCGTCATATGCGTATGTCTTTACGTGTATGTGTTTACGAGTATACATACGTATACACGAGTATTTACTACATTCTATACTATATGTTCCCATAAGGACCAAACGGTCCTTCAATTAGTTTGACTTACAACACAAAAACTAGAGTATTAATAACGTCACAATGATAATTTTTTTCTATTAAGGGATCATTCTACTTTGGACGCACAAAAAAAGGCTATTCTTGTCAACTTTTTTAGAGCTACTATTATAGATATTGATATAAGATTGGTTTTGCTTAATAAATACACTGTCGAAAAACAAAAATAAAATCTTTTTTATTTATTTATAATACGTTTTATATACAAAAATGACAGGCAAACGTAACTCCTCGAAAAGTAGGTATGTGTGCGGCGTAGTCGAAGGCACAAAGTCGGACCATCTGAAACACAAAAAATCAAACGGTTCTTGATTTAGTATGATTCTGGCTATATTGCATTCTAGGATTTTTTAAGTTTATGCAAAAATAACAAATCGGCGGACATTATTAAAAAAAAAGAAAAAACTAGTTTTCTTTTACCATTTTTTGATATAAAAGAAAAATCCTAGAATGCAACAGAGCAATAAGTGTACAAAATATGTGGTTAAAATTTCATAAGGATCATTGTTTCGAAAAAAACACATTTAAATTTGTTTTTAAAGAAAAATTGTAAAAGAAAATAGCCTAAGCTTAATCAGCGATGTCTGCTCCATACAAAATGCCTTCTAACTGTTCGAGAAATTCATTTTCTTCTTTCGAAAAATGCAAATAATATCGATGTTTTTAAATTGGCGAAATAGAATGCTCCTTTAAGAGTCAAAAACTCCATGATATTTTTCAAAGCCAGAAATAATTGTTACCTAAGAATTATTCCTAAATTGTAAGTGAAAAAGTGGTATGGCAAAAATATCGACATCAAAAAATTGAACGGTCTTTAGTTTTAGTTTACAAATATAAATGATGTAATACTTTATTTATTAACTGAGATCTCACAAGGGACTTGTAAATACCTTTAATATGTAGACCGTTACGTCCTGGTGGGATCGAAAGGGTTAAAGAATGTACTAACAAAACCGGATAATTCAATTTTTCATTTTTTACACAAACTTTAACAATTATTTTTAAGAATCATCTCATTTTGATTGAAAAACGACATTTTCGATATTCTAATACGGTTATTGTCAAATATATATAAGTCAAAAATAACCAAGAAATCACGATGCACAAAAAATATTCAAGTTTGAACAGAAATTGAGTTATCTGGGCTAGTTCAAACACTCTTCATTTTAAATAGATATGTTGTAGCAATAAAACGAGTGTCACACGAATTCAAATTATCGATCACTACACGAATAATTTTCTTTATAAAATTGTATGTATCCATAATCTCGCCCAAAGTACATATATTGAAAATGAATATTAAAATATTATGAAAGTGTATGTAATTGACAGACTAATAAATGGAATACTAAAATAATATTCGTCGTTAAATGCACTTGATGTTACTTAATGAATCGATTAAATAATAATTAAATGTTCTTTATATAAAATGTAGTTAATGTTTAATGTATGTATGTAAAAACTTAATATAATTTTAATTGAATACTTTCCTGTTTTCCTATCATTCAATAATCGATCATTTGCCATTTCAAAACATTATTAAATATCCTCGAATATTTAAGGATGTATATTTATCGTACGCAATTTCGAACGATAACTATAAAATTGGATCAATAACTTCCGGCTACAAGGCATCGAACGTCCATTCGCATAAAATAAACATAACGAAATCGCGCCGCTTCGTCAATATTCACAGAGTATATATACAGCATGAATTGAAACATCCAAGAATAAAAGTTTGAACTTCAAAATCAAATATTTCGGAAGCCGCAGTGGTACGAAATTTGTACAAAAGATAAGGATTAGTTTTTGATTATATCATCTAGTATATTTTACTTTAGATCTTCTAAATACATATCAGTTTTACCTTATATTTGAAACTGATAACTTCGTAATTTCATCAATACAAGAAGGCCATTCTTCTCTATTTTGTGCTGAATCTACCAAAGATATATTTCTTCCTGTCCTATTTCTTTCAACTCTAAATTAATATTACCTTACTTTTAATCTTTAATTAACCTTACTTTTAAACTATAATTTAATATTAATTTACTTTTACCCCTTAGTTATCCTATTATATCCCCGTGGACTGTTCTTTATTTTCTCATTCTAGCTACATGCGTTATCTATCTTAGCTTGTGTGATTTAATTACTCTGGAAATATAAAGTTTCACCTTCTATTTCATGATTATGCCGTCTCCTACATATACACTACGTATACACTACTAAATATTTTTCAAAGTATTCTTCATTTTTTAACACCCTAAATTAATCTTCTTGGCATATAGTAACGTTCCATTTTTTGCATCTGTTTCGAGATTCATATATTTATTATACATCCCTGGTAGAAATCTTATCATGGCGCCCACATTCGCTATAATGGCCTTTATAGGCAAACTAGATAGTACTAGACTGTACAAAACTCGATACATCCACACAGATCTACATAGTTTTCTCAATAATAATATGTACGTATAAAATCTGTGAGGTTATATATTATTTATTGAACAGAACTTTTATTGTAAAAATTAATGTTAAAGAAAGTTTAACATGCAAGTTTTTAATTATAATAATAAGATCTACAGTTCTATTCATACTATTTACATATAAAAGTAGTCAGAAAGCATATGTAACCTAAAAAATGAAATTTTAGAAATAATTTTCCTTGCATATGAAAAACAGTGATTACAAAATAACGTTATTGATTGATGTAGTTGTTTCTTGAAAAGTAATATATAAATAATAATATCAGATGTACAAATATGTACTTTATGAGATGCTTTATTTAAATACTAGAATTTTAATTTCAGAATTGCAAATAATTTTGTATCCGTATGTGAGTTTTTATAATACATAAACTGCTCGTCCGTGACAACATTTTCAAAGACAAACACATTAGTCGAACACATGTAGACGATAATTTTCTTTATAAGTAACAAATTACTATGTTTTAACTGGCCATAGATGTCAAATGAAACTGTTTGATTATAAATTAATCACAGTAGGAAATACAAAAATAGAACATATATATAATAACTCAAATACATTATTTCTTTTTAAAAATAGAAAATTAATCAGTTGATAATAAATGTATGTGAAAATAGTTTTCCTTACATAAACCATACAGGTTTTGAAACCAAGCATGTATTTAGGATGGAACATAATCAAATATAAGGAAACCAATTTTACACAAAGAAAATAAATATTAGCACTAAAACTTCATATAGTTATTTAGATATTCAGATTATTTTCTTATTTTGATTGTTTAATATATATGTGTAACATAATATTGTTATTGAGTTCTTAAATACAAAAACTCGATGCATCTAAAATTTGATAACCTTACACTTTAGAGGTTATTTACATTTACTTACATTGGTAATAGGTGAACAATAACATGTAAATACCTTTAAATCAAAATAATACATAATAAGTTCAATAGATTATGCGTCTGTTTCTTAAAACATAACCTTTAAGTGGTTGTTATTGTCATAATTTTGCTTATCTAGTTTTATCGGGGCAAATAATATGGGAAACTAGAAGGGACGACCGTTACACGCCTGTATAGTAGCTATCTAGTTTGCCTACATAGATCTACACAGCGCGAGATTATTCTACATAGATCTATAAAGTGGACGGGATAAATTTCTACCAGGGATACTAACCTATTTGTAAGATAATAATTAATTGGATATGAAAGTCAATTAAAGATTGAAATTTACATCCTTAAATGTAAATAAAACCTAAACTCACTTACGCTTCATCGTCTTCTATACAAAGTTTCAAACTTTAAAACTAAGAGCACCCTAATATACGATTCGAAGGAAATTTTGACATGTTGACAAAATTTCATTCAATTGACTTTCTTGGGTGTCGTTGGTTTTGACGTGTAAATCTTCGTACAGAAATTTAATATTACTCAATGAACTACAAATATGAGTTTTCTTTAAATATACGAGGATTACGTTTCTTCAATAAACGTGAATTTGGCTTTTACTCAACTTTATTATATTTTATGAAAAAGAAATTTAACAGTCGATCTGTGACACGTTTACACTATGACAGTTCAAATAAGACTGTTTGCAATTATTATAAACAGCTAAATTTTTTTCGTAAAGATTTTCATCTATTTATTCCAAATCAATAGAAGTTATAATAATCGAAATTCAAACACATTCTACTCAAAGTTTGATTTCACACGATTATTTACAATCATTCTTAACATTGTGATCATTTATGTTATAAAAATACATACCATGCCTTTTCTTCAAGTCATCATACCAGAATCTTCCATTCCCCTATCTATAAAATCGTGACTTCCAGGCATTCAGATAAAACACGAACGCCAGCTTAATGCCCTCGTTAATTATCGTCCACTCCGACTCTGCAAATTAAAACTCGCGAGCCCCGCTCACGCAACAGACAATCAAATATCATCTCCCTCTTCCGCACGGCTCGTTAAACGTTAAACAATCCATTCCAGGGCCGCGTCTCAAGCTACAACCCTATATATACCTCTTCCTCGAAACCTAGCTGTTGCTGGGTAAGCCAACCCCTGCTGCAAAGCGCCTTAAGTCAAATTACTCGGATTAAGTCTCGGGGAGGGGAGCGGCGAGCCCCATGAAACTTCGAACTCGCAAGCAACACATGCAAAGTTTAAGGGGAGAAGTCGCGTCGTTAATGAGACAGCGGGCGGAAGCGACGAAAAGGAATCGGATGCCGCGCGAGGGCTGAATGCAAAGGAGAACATTGCTGGTGTAGTCGTGACTAGCGATGCCTCGGATCTTGCACTGGGCGGGAAGTACGGGGCAGAGCCGAAGAGCCAATTTTCTGCGCTCGCTCAGTCATCTGATTTTAGATCGCGGGGATGCTGTACCCGGGAATTTCATGGATAGGAGAGAGAGGGAGAGGGTTTTGTTTTTAACTTTTTGGGAAATTGGATTTTGAGATGAGCGAGGAGCTTGGAAAGATTTTATATTTGTGTGGGTTGCGAAGAAAAGATCAATATTGATTTCTATTATGATAGTGAATGGAGAAAGTTCATTTGTGAGGTGAAATGCGAAAAGTATGAAGTTTATTTAAAAATTTAGTTAGGTAAATGACATTTAGACAATTTATTATTAACAGTGAAAGTTATACATTTAGCATGAAAAATGTGAATAATTTTCATGGTGTAAATTTAAAAAAAGAAAAATTTTAGTCTAAATTATTTCAAGAAACAACAAATATTAACGTTAAGGGTATGCATGTTTTTATATAGAGCCGTAAAAAATGAATTTTTTAAGGATTTTTTTAAAGAGAACTATATAGCACGTAAATTAAAGACTTCTTAGATTGTATTTTTATATTATACATTTCAAGATACTAAAAAATCTTCTTTTATGTCTTTTTTATCTGTGCAGCATTTAATAAGTTGATGTATATATATAATACTATGAAAAATAAAAGTTTTCAATGGTGTACATAAAACCTGGAGATGGAATCATCTGAAATGAAAAAAATACAGTTTTTAGAATACATTTTAATGACAATAGCGTTACTAAGAATTAGAGTGAATTATCACAAATATTTGGCGCATATTTTACTGAGAAATGTTTACTGTTTTTGTACAAATAATTCTCTGATTTAAAAAATAGTGTTAACCTTTTGAAAGCAAATCTAGTCTATGTTTGAAGAATCCATGAACCTTTTATTGGTAGGCGTTTTCGACCATCGCCATTGGTTAACAAATTTGCATCCATATTCTTCATTGTTTACAGATTTTTTAAATAACAAGAAAATAATAATTTTTTATTTTAATTCAAGAGTAGAAGATTCTTGTTTTGGTATGTCAGTAATAATTAGTGAAATTAAAAAGATAACAAAAACTTTTTCTTAAATCTGTTAACCATAACTAAATTACAAAGCATAATTTGTTATTATTTTGAAATGAAATAGAATAATATTTTCTATAACTTTAAAAAAGAAAGTATCTTTAAATATTTATAGCCGTGTCACGGATGAGCCTGGAGCTCTCCGTGCTGCAAGGCTCCGGTGACCGAACGGATGCGTGCTTAGACGCGCACTCAGCTCTACCCGTCGTCGCTCCAGCGTTCCCGCTAAAAAGGTGCCGCGCTTTCACTTTAGCCAGCGGACAGATTCCCGGCAACAGTCGTAGGCACAGGTGCTCGTCCTCTAAGCCAATAAACTAATACGGAGAGATCATGGAGTCCAGGTCTTGGATTTTGATGAAACTTTGGGGATCGACTTTTGGAACCTAAAAATGATGCACAGTACCCGTAGTTTTATCCAATGGGTCTTTAAATCTGAGATAGTGCCAAAAAACATTAGCGTTGCTCGTATGGGCAATGCTAAAAATCAAAAACATACAGATATTCTATCAACGTTAATTAACTACGCCGTATCTACCGTACAAAGGTCCATTGGATAAAACCACGAGTATTGGGTTTCATTTTTAGGTATCAGAGAACGATCCCTAAAGTTTCATCAAAATCGGTGACCCGGACTCCGTAGTCCCTCCTTGTAAGTTACACGGTAAGCCCTCTCTCTTTCCTTCCCCCGGTTACCATCCCATTCGTAACAGCCGTAATGTATATTTATTCATTTATAATATTTAATATTAGATACTCAATACACATTTTTCTGTAAGTCGAAATAGCTTATTACTATCACAGCAGAATGGAGCACTTTCGCGTAGCAATATGAATATAGAGAATCAATAATGAGACATAATGGATACAGCTTCGTATATGAAAAGATAGGAAAAATTTATAGAACTTCTACAGCAGAAATTGATATAATACATCAAGACTTATTAATGCCGCTAGAAACGAAAAAAAATGAAAGATTGCGGTAATCCAAGATGAAATACATTTAGAGAAATGCCTAGGTCAACCAGACCCTAAAATGTAGCGATACAAACCGAGACAAAAAAACCTACCATCCATAAAAAAGATACAAATAAGTAAAGCCTAAAAACATCGAAACGCGCAAAAAACGCGTCCACGTAAATAAATCTTTCACTCCAGCAATAAACTATATAGATCCGAGAAAAGATGGAAAAAAAAACTAGAAAAGAAACGGGCCCATCAAAATTAGAAAAATCCAACGGACGTGACGATGTTCGCAGAAGAGGAGAACGGAAAGGAAAGAGAAAACATATTTGCGAGAGCAGGAGAGAAAAGAGTGCCAACTGCTGTGCGTTGTAATCAAAAGTGAGAAAAAGTCTCGGTGCCAGACGACTAATCAGTGCCGGGAAAGAGAATAGAGTTGATGGAGTCCCCATCTCTCGGATTGTTCGCCTTCTACGCGCAATTTGCGAGTCGCTGGCACAGTGTAATTCGACGCGCGATAGTTACGGAACCAGGTTTTATTCTTAGAAATCGTATTTTTTAGCCAAGAGCGACACACGCGAGATAATGTTTTGTGTATAAACACTGATCAAATGCATGTGCCATTTCATTTTCTTGTTTTGTATGGAATGGCGCGCTACCGAGCGTGCTTCTTAATTATATACGCTCGAATGGATTCTGATTTAGATAAGCGTTGACTAGTTTCCTTATGCTTATACAATCAAAGCAATTTACAGATAATATTGCGTTGTTTTAGGTATATTTTGCTTTCTCTTTCAAATTTATCGATACACGTTAAGAGATAATTAAGAATCTTTTGTGGTGTTGATTATAGATTTAAGTATTGAGTATTAACGAATACTTGACATGAAGAATAACTTTGAATTTTGGGATTTTGTGCGTGTGTAGTGCGATTACGCATGATTAGGTTAGGTTAAACGTCAAATTTGGATACGGAAACGTCGATATTTCATGTTTGACATAACCTAACCATGTGTAATCGTACTACACACGCACCAACTCCGAAAAACATTCAAAGTTATTCTTCACGTCGAGTGTACACACTGAGACAATATTAGCTTTTATAAATATGTATTATCTCTAAGTGTTAATACATAATACTGACTCATTGTCGTTATTTTCTTTGTTACAGGTGAGTTGCACACATTATCGAGGTTGAGTGAATCATCTACTGCAAGTGAGTTTAATTAAAAATATATAAATTCATAAATACGACAAGACTAATAAATAAGACTAGACCATTTTTTATTGTGCTAAATAATCATTATCTACCATACTACATGTGTTGTTATTGTAGTAACTTCGATTTAGTTCTTCAAAAAACCTGTATTGTCTTATGTCGCGTTACAAAATATTGGTCAGTGATTTTAAGAATGATCAAAAAATCTGTTACACAATGTCACTTAGATGTTTGTGGATGCATATTAAGCATATGACGCAATATAACTGCAAAGAATAAACTAGTAAAAATATGCTAGAGGTGTAAAAGACCCCGACTTTTTCACATCCCGCGCACACACATACACATACTCATACATACACACGCGCACACAAGCACACACACACGCACACACAGAAGCACACACGCAGATACACATACACACACACACACACTCGCACACACACACACTTTTTGTAAAAATTAATTTATAGAAACTTTGGGTCCAGAGATTGGAGATTGGAGTATGAAGATATAAAATATCATAGGAGAAAAAATTATCAGCTGTCAAAATTAGAAAACATGTGTGTAAAGAAGAACCATTCAATGAAATGGGAGCTATTTTAGGGCACAGAACTGTACTATTTTAATATTGT
The DNA here is from genome assembly GCA_949152435.1 of Gastracanthus pulcherrimus. Classification (NCBI taxonomy): domain Eukaryota; kingdom Metazoa; phylum Arthropoda; class Insecta; order Hymenoptera; family Pteromalidae; genus Gastracanthus; species Gastracanthus pulcherrimus. Next base: position 178,131,762 of record OX424575.1, on the reverse strand, counting down.
AAAAGGTGGTCATGACAAATTAATTATTCTACAATTTCTATATCATACATTGCATAATATTTTTAGAAAGGTTAATAGTTAAAGGATTCATAAGAAAATGGATGAATATTATATCAATGTAGAGAAGTTCTATAATGGTCAAACCTATTCTGCTTGGCTCATAATTAATTATTTTTAAAGAAAAATTATCATCGGTTTTTACATACATAAATAAACAGCCATTCATTTATTTTAATTGTTATTAATTGATTTTTATTCTATCCATTCACCATGAATTATATTCTCATCTATACTTCAACATACGATAAGCACCACAAATAAATGTGAATAGATAATAATAAACAAAGGAGGAAAACGTGGTATTTTTTCGTTCTAGTCATTAGTATATAAAGAAAACAATGTAACCCTATATTGTATCGGTATCTGATAGATAAATCCGAAGAAACTTAAAAAAATTGTATTGTTCTTTCTTTACGTATAGTGTTGATTGACGCTTTTGAAGCTACCTTAGCTGAGATACGCTTCGATGGTCCAGCTATTGTTAGGAAGAGTATAATATTAACATTTCTTATTCACATTCTATTTAATTAAAGATATACTTAAAGCAAACTAGAAGTTTCTTAAACCTTCTAGCTTCCATTGTAGCATAATTGTTACATTCCCTTGAAGGTGTTCCCAAAATCAGTAGATAATTTTATCCGGTAAGTTTTGCCTATAAAAAAATATAACAAGTAAGCTACTACAGTTACTACAAGGTTTTGTTTATAAAAATAATTTTATTGTGTGTTATAAAATTGAAAATGGCGATGCCAAAACAATAAAGGTGGATTAAAATAAGATAATGAATTCTAACATTTTTCAAAATGTATTCAAAGTACCATATTTTATATAAAATAACTAAGCCAACAAGAAATTTTTTAAATGTGCTTTGAATACTTAAATCAATTTTCTGTAATTGAAGCTCTTAAAATAAATTTAGCAATCTAAATATTTATTATGTATACCCTTTTTATGAAAATATATAATAGTAGCTAATTTGACTACGGTAGTTAGGAAATAACTACCTTACGGATGGTATTTATCGGGATACATAATTTGGTCCATAAAGTGACACCTCCCTCTTCTGCTTTGTGATGGGCTCCACCATCTTAGACGTAGAAATATTACTGTATAGTTTCACACTATACTATACTATTCAAAATTATTAAAACTCGTTTATACATCTTAAACAATTCAAATGATACGAGAACAATTCAGAAATTTCTGTATTTTTGTCATGTTTTAGTACTCTTTTATAGTGCGTTCAAAAAATGTGTTTCCAAAGTCTGTATTGCAGAGTTTGGGAAAGTGGTGATAGCATTGCCGTCTACAATTGTTAAGCAACCTCCATAAGTGGTGTAATTTGAATGCAAAGAGTAGACTCGTTTTATGGCGATTCGCAAATTCACACTTTGGATGCATAGAATCTGAACTAAAACAAATTAAATTTGGTTCGCGTATCAAAACATAATGTAAATTGATTTATGCACATTATACGAAGTAAATGTTGTATCTATTTATGAATAAATTTGTATAATTAATATTATTCAAACAATGAATCGAATTCAGATACAACATGAAATTTTTTTTTAAATAATAGAACCGTCTTAAAAAACGCTCTAAATAGTAAAAAATAATACTTACTGTAATAAATAGATTGAGTAGATAACAGGCTTACGATCAAATGTTTATTATCTTGATTGCATAAAAAGTGATTATTTTGGTCATTTGGATTAAAAATACGAATATTTAGAGTCAGCGCCATAATCAACAATTGCGTTCAATCACAACATTTTATAATTGAATATAATTTATCATTTCATGTATTATCATTTATATAGTAAAAGTTTAGTGATTGGCTAAAATTTTTGGTGCTGACTCCAAATAGTTGTATTTTTAATTCAAATGACCAAAATGTTGACTTTTTATTCAACGAAGATAATAAACAATTTATCGTAAGCATATTATTTACTCATTCTCTTTATTATCATTACTCATTATTCATATCTAAGAGATATAAATATAGAAAATTCATTTATTTAGTTTTTTTTCTCGGTAACAAAACTAAACTAAAAAATTTAACTATATATCGTTCTCGGTATTACCAATTAAGTCACATATTTTTAATGATTTTCTATCACATGTTTTCAAGTCATAACCTTTCAGTAATGACATTTTCAGGTATAACAGAAGAACGAAAACAGTCGATCCAAAATTTCGAGTAAAAAATATACAGTTCTCCCGGGAGCACTACAAGAGTTCAGGATAAATTGCCCCAAGGCGTCGATCCACTGGCGTAGAAAGAATCGCACGCTTTTATCGATATTTGAAGCTTGCAATAGATACTTTGTAGCTCTTTTAAATACATTTTCACTGACATATTAGAAAACCCACACTAGGAAACAGATTTCGATGAGGCTTTGAGAGGTGGCCTTTAGTACCTAAAAATTAAGTTACTAGTAGTTTATTCCAGTGTTTTTCTTTATATAAAACCTGTCATTTTAATAAATAATGATAGTTTTACTTCATGTGATAGCTCTATAGTTTACTATAACTTATTACGCTAGAAAAACTTTCCAAAATCAAATAAAAGTAGAAGTTTTATATAAAAACATTAATCTGTTCCCAAGTTAATATCAATCAAAGTAAGTAGTGAAATATACATGAAAATTCGAGGATTTTATTTAACTACATAGAATTCATATTTTTTCGTCACTCATATTGATAGCGAATAAAACTTTGAAAAAGATTAATATTTTTGTATAAAACAAAGTTGAAGCTAAAACTCTTTGCGTGTACTTTTATTTACTTTTTAAATATCATGATGAAGTAAAGATACGATTGCTCATTAAAATAATGTATATTCAGGGTACGATGACATATATAAAAAACAAAGGCCTACTGGAGGAAACTTCTGTAGGCTTGTACACATATCTTTGAGTTACTATTTAAAAAAAGGACTTTTTATTATCCAATCAGCTCCAAAATCTAATCAGATATGTCTGTAAAATTTAAACTCGTAACATACTTCCCTTGAAGAGTTATCGTGGACACAATTTTTTGTCACATACATACATCATACATTCATACATACATATGTATACATACATACATACATACATACGCATATACCTAAATACATACAGACAGACATTTTTGGAAACACGTTTTTCCGGCTCAGGAATCTTGAAACATTAAAATTTATCAATATCTCTGATAAATAAAGTTTCATCGTTACAAAGCTTTCTCATTATTAATAAAGCTAAAATGATTGCAATATTCTCGAGATACAATCAATAAAATTAAAAAACAACTCAAATATCTTGAAAAATAAAAGTCCTCATAGTCTGGGCAAAGAAAAAAAGCTATTTAAACAAAAAATTACGTTTTCGTGTATAATAAAAGAAAAAAGATAACTTATAGAAAATTTCGCATTGGAGAAAATAGGTAATTTTATGCTCTTACAAATGCATTTACACTGAAGCGAACATATTATTTAATATTTCTAAAATACCAAAATAATAATATACCTCATCGATTTTAGAATGTGTTAAAATAGAGAAATCTTTATCAAACATTTCTGTTAAATTCTGAATCTTTATTAAAAATCGAGAAAAATGAGCTCCGACTAGCAAAAAATGATCACCTCGTTCTCAAGAGATAAACGATCGAAAACATTTTGAAAAAGAAACATAACCTCAAATAACTTGAAATATAATGGTCGTTATAAACTGGGTAACGAAAGATCTCCAGAGATAGTAAAAAGCTACCTTTCTAAAAACTTGCAGAAGGAATGGTGCCGTTTTACTCAAGTTATCGTTCGACATAGGAAATCGATTTTTTTTACAAAAAGATTATTTTCTCGAAAAAAGGAAAGGGTGAAGACTTGAGAATTTTACTGAATATTCTTCTCTACACTCCTAATCTCCTCAAATTTTTTCAAAAATTTTCCATCTTGTATTTCCCAGATATCACCGATTAAATATAGAACGACGTTTCCGTATATAACAGGAAAAAGGAAATACCTTATTTAAAATTTTGGAACGGGAAAAATAAATAATTTTATGCTCTTTCAAATTCATTTAATCTGAATCGATAGTATTATTTCAAACATACCAAAAACACCGAAAAACTAAATCTCAAAAATCAAAGAACCGCTAAAAAACAAAAAACACATGGAAAAACAAAAAACACATGGAAAAACAAAAAAAAATTTTTAGACCCTTCCTTTAAAAACAAGAAAAAGACCTGTAACATTTATTTGACCGTTAATATTCAGAGTATTGGGTGTACTTATATACAGATATTTTTAAAAACCTTTTCTTTTCGACTTACGAACCTTATTAACATCGAATTAGTTCATCGACTCCTTCTTATCTGCATCTGCATTCTCCAGCGCGGCAGTATGCTACGCTTTGATTTTGAGCCGCACAATAATCCCGGCAGGCGATTCGACCTGCATCGTCGGTACAGTCGAATGTGACTTGACGAAGCCTTGAGTCTCCGAAGTGAATACCAGAACCTACCGCTGACTCGTCAACTGGAAAGTTTCAGTAAAGAATTTGATAAGGAATAAACTCCAATGTACCGCAAATGCAATGTTGCATACTTGTATTTGAGGTAATTGGTTCTATTCAAGTGAATAGGATTTTATTTAGTTCTCTTGTTTACTTTGGGTAGATCTCGTACGATCGTTGTGATTGGTTACTATCACTGAACCTATCTTGCTTTTTCTATCAATTGAAAAATCTCACAGGGAATACAAAAATAAATAGAACTTTTCATAACATAAAATCAATATTCCCAAACAATTTAAAAATTTTAAAGTCAATTAATTTCTCCAGACCATGAATTATTATTACATTAGATATATGCTAGTATTTTTTCTAAAATTCCCTTGAGCAAAAGTAAATTAACTTTTTATTGAAGTTAATTCCAGAGTTACAAATAACAATTACAGTTACAAATAACAATTACGGACGATTTCAAAGTAAAGTTATATTACAATAATATACTAGAACGCCGTAATCCTGCAGAGGAAAATAGTATTTCCTGTTCGCAGGTTAATAAAGTAAAATATTAATTTCCTTTATACTTACTGAAAAAAAAACGATTTTCGAAGTTAATATGTTATGCATTTGGTAATTGCTATTAATATTATGAACAATATATTTCAATTTTTAACACAATGAATTGATCCACTATGAAATTATTTGTTCTCATACATAAATTGAAACCACTATACTAATCAACAACCCAATAAAAACAAACGTCTTCTTTTTTTATCCATTAATACATTAGCAATGAATTTCTATCAAGCGTTTGTAAGATATTAAAGTTGCATAGTCGATTGTCCATTTGCCGTATTATAACTTTAAATCATTAAGTAGAATATGTAAACCGAAAATGTAAATATTAGATATTTATGATTATGTCTACCAATATTGGATGGTCTATTAAAATTTGCTGCAGCTAAGGTGACTCCGACTGACAGCACACACAGAGAAAGGACAACTAAGTTCTTCATGGTTTATTCGACTGAGCGTATCACTGATACAATGTAATTTCGTTTATATACGCATTAGCGAGGAGGAATATAAGACGCTTTTTTCCTTATTTAGTTAATTATTCTTCTTTATTTGTTGCGTTTATCAGGCGTGGAGATAAAGATGAAAATATAATTCAAGGTCAATAAAAAACTACATAGTGTACTTTCAGTAAAATAAAATAGAAAAACTAAATCAACAATCTCATATTTATTAATCAAATAATCGTTTTTAAAATATCGTAAATTAGAAAATTCTTTATAAAATAAAATCAAATTAATGAATCTTTAAATTTTTTTTAATTTTTAAAAATTAATTTTATTGACGCTTTGAAACACATTATAAAGTTTAAATATCATTTCTAACACATTAAAATCTCTTTATGTAACACGGCAATATATTTCTGATTGGATATGGTTCTTTTGTATCGCCATGATACCGTTTTCAATGATTACAAAAATTTAACACCTGAATGAATATAGACAAGTACATATTATTCAACAAGTACCACCTCATTTTTTTATTTAAATTAGAGTACACGAATATTTTTCTAATGATTATAAGTATAAATTAATTATGTACAAGCTTTTAAATATTAAGGTGATCGTAGTTCCCACCCTCCTCTACGTACAAACATTTTTTAAACTAGTAAGGCGAATGCAGGTAATATGGCCACCTTAAGGGACTTTCGGTTCAGCAGTGTTGGTAAAATGGCCACCTATTAGTTTTCATGGTAAAGTCGTATAGTAAGAGCTTCAGAAAGTCAAGACTAGCCTAGCAGAGACTTCCTTTCGATATTATTTAAGTACATAGTGCTCTAACGTAAATCTTCGTGTCGATATTTTAGGAATCAGTATGCTTAGGATTTTTAAAGGAGCAGGCGCCCTTTTTAACTACGTCGATTGGCTTTTGTCTGGCAACGCACTCGTATGACCATTTTACCAACCGATGAGCGTTAATTAAAATTCGAATTGTCGCATCGAAAATGCAGTCTATGGAATAAGACTAATACATGATGTCCTCGTGTCACGCTGATAAAAGTGGTTTCTGACATTTCTGTATCTGCATGCACTGCTAAAAAATCAGTGTTTTGATGCTTTCGCTAGTAAATGTGACACTAGCTTGTAACTACAGGCCAACAGTATTGGGGTCATCTTGCTCCTCAATATCATTTGATATAACACATATATTGTAGGAGATGTAGCACCTAAAATATCTCATAATGTGAGATCTCTTATAGATGGCCATTTTGCTGCATAACCATATTACCTGTACATACATTGTATTCAAAGGAGGATGCCCACGGATTCATAGTAAATAAGGGAACGCAGGGGGGCGTACAAAACTGACTCTATCGATTAGAGTTTGTCAAAATGTGCATATCAAAAAAACAATTTAATCCGGGGATGGGAAGGAAAACTTTAAAAGAAGGGGGTCAAATTTGATAAAATAAGTAAAAAAATATATAGATTTTATAAGACATTCAGTAGTAAAAATAAAGATAATTAATGTATTTGTATGTTCTTCACTTCATTCAGTAGGAAATTTTTGTTTAAATGCTTAAGATTTTATGGGTCCTTCATGCTCATATCAATGTTATAGGTCCCTTATCAATGGTTTACATGAGACCGGCATAGGCCATCCATGGGCATCCTCCATGCTAAGATGTAAATACAATATGTTGAGGAATACCGTTAAAGAACAAAAAAAATACATAATAGATAGTCTTCTCTGCAAAAATGAGACACATATATTTCGTCTCTTAAATTAGCTTACAATTATGTATTAACTTTTAACAAACGAACTACGTAAATATTTTTTAATATCTTGGAAAGTAAGTTATTGATCGTAAGCGCCCGATAAACTGAAACAATAAACAAGAACGGATAGCTAAAACACGAAAAAGTTTCGTTTTTCCACGCTACTTTGTATTTAAACAGAAACTGTAATCCAATATTGTATCAATCTCTATTCGATGAATTCTAAGAAACCATGAAGAGCTTCATTGCATTTTCACTGTGCTTTTTGTTGAGTAGCATTTTCGGAGTCTCCATAAGCTTTATAAGAAAAAGTATAATATTAACTTTTTGCTTTCTCTAAGAGAAAGCTTTGTTACGATGAAATTTTTCAAATATAAAAGATTTTGATGAATGTCGATGTTTTCGAGGACAATCAAAAAAACCGTTGCGAATTCGTTGACACTTAGCTTCCTCCAACCTAAAATCCTTTACATAAAATCAATATTTTACTCTTAGGAAAGATTCTGTAGTGTTATTTTAATGAAATAATTTGTTTTTAGAATTTTAATAGAACATTATGTAACAAGAGAATAAAGTCGAAAATTATACCCGTGGGCAGTAATCACCCGAAGGAATATTTGACTTTATTCCTGTGTTGCATATAGAATTGTATTCCCGACATAACTGTGGCCATTTTATTGACTTAAAAAGAGGAACTTCCGGTATGAACTAGAATTTATTGAAAATGTATATTAATATAGATAAAAATAATTAAAAGAAAGATGCACTTGCGGGAAAAAAATAGATTTTTCCCGCACATGCTACTTTTGTCCCACTTTTAAGGTCAATAAAGTGGCTATTACGGTTGAGTCGGGAATAAAATCATTTTTATCAACGTATTACAACAAATATCTGTATTTTAGTATTCACGCGAATTTAACCTTTATATCTACAGGAGTTATTGATTTAGTCGTAAAAATTATAAGAATAGCCGTAATTACGTGTTATAAAATGGCCAAATTAAGTTATGATACATAGATTATTTATTTATAATACTTTTCTTTTGAACGAAACTGCTGTTTTCTCAAAACTTATTTTCAAATATTGGAAAAAGACTTCAAGATTGTCAATGAATCAGGCTGAAATTTTTAAAGGATATTCTTAAAAGTATTGTAATCAAAAATGTGTTTTTTGTTCTCAAAATATATATGTAAAATAGAATTATAATAACTGAACTATGTAAAAAGAGGCTATTTTTAGCTTTTTATATTTTTGAAACTCGCATATTTATTATTTCGAGGGATACGAGCTACGTGGTAAAGGAAAGAAAAATGTACTTTTATTTGATTTTGTTTGAAAATAGATTAGAAATTTTTTGGTGTGATTTGTACAGTGATTTGGCACGCAAGTCATTTTCGTAAATCGATTGTTCTTTTTGAGGTTTAATGCAATTTTATTTATAATTTGAATACTAGGGGTTAAATGACTTTAAATTTTATGAAAAATTCTATTTTTTATTATTCTTTATTGTGTGTGTCTATACAATTATAAAATTGTAGACAAAAATTAGAATTTGTTGTTACGCTCACATATTACTCTTTCATACATTAATATATTTTTAATTTATTTTTCAATGAAGAGTCATAAGTTAACTTAATGATTTTTCTACAGAATTTAGCTTATATATGTATATTTAGAGGTTATATTGCCGAGAGATATCAAAATGTTGGACAATCTTTAACCAAGACTGGCCCGGCACTGAGACGACCATTAGGACAACCATTTTTCGACTATTTTACGATATTACACAAGTATTACAAATTATGAAAATTGTTATAAAAGCAGTCTTGGAACAGGCCTAGCGCGAGCATCTGCTGGGAGTTCATGCCCACCGTTCAAGATATATTACAGAGATATGAAACAATCTGACGAGCTTATCCCCAAAGTTGGCCCAGCGCTCAGACGATCATTTGGGTAACCTTTTATCCGAGCATCTGATGATGTTATGCAAATATTAAATTATAGCTAAGTATCGGGTTTTTTTTCTCTTTTTTTCATAAATCTGCCAGAAAGACTTCGGGTTTTTTCGAAACCTCCATTACAGCGTGTAGAAAAGAGAAAATCAATGTGACGTAAAATAGTTCAGGTGTCGTCTTTCTTAATTAGTGTAATTCGGATGCAATGAATGGAAATGGAATCTGATACCGAAAGAAATTCAATTTACCTTGCGTATCACAACATACTGTAAATTTATTTTCAAATGCTATACAAAGTAAAAGAGTTACATTCACTTGAAAATAAATTCTTTTTAATTACTATTATATGAATATTAGTAATTTAAATAAGACAAATAAATAATGTATTTAAAAAATGCAGAAAATACCATGTAACAGTGTCTTTATTCAATTTGGTATAAATTGCGCTAATAAAATCCATGCTGCATAATCTGATACAGATTTATATAATATAATACAATGCATAAAATAAAGATAAACTTACTAGAAAAGTGTCACAGCTGAGGAAAACGAATTTTTTATGAAACTTTGAAAACTGTTTTCTGATACTTAACATGTAGCACCCGTAATTTGTTCCAATGAGTCCTTGTTCCCGACCAATAAGCCAGTTGGCCTCATTAGAGCATAATCTGAATAATTTTGTGTCGAAAATCCAGATTATCAAGGCTCCGCGCTGAGCTCATTGAAAGCTAAAGCTGAAAATGTATTTTTCATGCTCTGCAAACTGTGAAAGTCAAAGACTTCGAAGCTTGTTTCAGACAAGAAATAACAGGGTTTTTCGCTTAAAATAGTGACATACTAAATTAAATCAAATGATGTAGATTATCCTGAGAACTCCGATAAAAATACACAGACTCTTACCTTTAAAATTCGAACTCGCAAGTGAACCGAGCAGCAGATTCATCAGAAGCTTCTCTCCTGCAGCTGGTATTAAGTTCAACAATCAAACGTGAGGAAAATATCTACGCACGCGATGCGGTTCGTTAAACAAGATGGAGTGAAAGAGAGGAAGAGAGATCCATTGAAGTTGAGAGTAATGCCTACATCCATCTCGGATTATCCTCCTTCGACTTTGCGCGACTTGCGCACTGCTAGTTCTGCGTCATTTGACGCGGAGTAGTTATTTTTAGAAATCGTACCTAGTTTTATCTCGGCTCGGAGCTACACGCGACTTAGTGTTTCGATTATCTCGTTTTGTATGTAGAATGACACGCTGGAGTGCGCTTCTTAAAGTATGCGCTCAAATGGATTCTGATTAAAAATAAATATTTATTGTTTACTTTATGTTTTTACGCGCAAAGCAATCAACCGATAATATGTAGCTTTAAGGGGGCACACCACTTTTAAACCCAAAAGCAAAACTTATTTGCATGTATGAGTCCATAAAAATTCTTTCTTTCAAAATCAGTTATTTGAAATTTTTTACTATAAGTACTCGGTAATGTCTTTAATTTCATCATCAAAAAGTGATTCAGTACTCAAAATTCTGATCCAGTAAGTCATATAAAATCACCTTAGTTATTAAGCTCCTTATCCACTGCCCACGGGATTCAAAGTGATCCCGTCGACCAAATTTCTCCAGGTTTGAGAATATTACTTATCAATACATTACTTATGGTATGAATACAGAAAATTAATTTTTACTACGTAGACAAATATTTTACATGCATATAAATCTTAAAATTAATTAATAATATTAAATAATTAATTAAAAAGTCAATAATATGTATGTAAAAATTTTTCTACGTAGCAAAAATTAATTTCCTGTTGTAAATATTTTATATGTACGTGCATGGGGAAGAAATAATTCGGTTTATTAGGAGATAAATTAAATGAATGTAGCTTAACAATAACAACAATTTCAATTTATTCATCACAATTAATAAACATTCGTAAAGCTCTATTTCGCAATTTATCGACACGTGACTATCACCCTAAATATGATTTTCGCAATGTTAACTATTAATCCGACAAATATTCAATTTTCACTACCACGAATTTTCAGCATACTAATTACAACTAAAACCAAAAGCTAGAAATACGGGTCGCGCGAGCGCAGACTTAACTAGTGTTTGAAGCGACGGCCGGCGAGATCGTTGGCTCATTTCACTCGGGCCGCGTAAATCCGTTGTCCGCCACTGGACGCTAGTCGCCGCTGTCCAGGATATCAGGTACTGATAAGCCTGGGATTGGCTTTTAGATCGCCTCGTTGGTTGACGGTATGGCTGGACCGGACCACGATGCAAGCAGTGGTCGAGGAGATGGTCTCGATGAGGTCCAGCACGGCGGGCGGTTCCCGAGCGAAAAAGGCTGAGTCGAACACGACGCTTTTCTCCCAATTTTCGGAGCGCTAGTGCGGCTCCTTTGATTGCCGAGTCATTACCCTTTGATGCGCAAGGCATAATCGATGCAGCGCGGGCTATTTAATATTAGACCCGCTACACTGTATTCATACCATAACTAATGTATTGAAAACTAATATCATCAAACCTGGAGAAATTTGGTCGATGGAATCATTTGGAATCTCGTGGGCAGTGTATTAGATGCTTAATAACTACGGTGATTTTATATCACGTGCTGGATCAAGATTTTGGGTATTCTCTACGGTGAAATTAAAGGTATTATCAAGTATTTATAGTAAAAGAAAATTCAAAATGATTGCTTTTGAACGGTAGAATTTGTATGAACCCAAATTACACCTAACAATTAAACAAGAACAGAAGACCGCAGGGTGATAACCCAGCATCTTTTCCTTCTCATCGATTTATATTTAGACAAAAATACAATCCGATATTGTATGTGAGTCTCCACTTAACGAATCCAAATAAACCATGAAAAACTTTGCTGTTCTGTTTATGTGCGCTGGAGTGCTTTTGGAGCCTATTTTTCTGAAGCAACCGTTGATAGACCAGTCGATTTTGACAAGTAGAAATACAATGCATACATTTTTTGTACGCATTTTATAATATTGTTTTTATGCTAATATAAACCTACAGTTTTTTCTAATATAACATTTGGTTTAAACGTCTATTCATGAAGCTGCAGAAGAAGTCAACGTAACCGACGTGGAACTTTTATTTAAAAGGATGATTCGCGCAGTGCTCTACGAAAACTCAATTTTTCATAACAGCAATGCGATCGTTATTATATAATTATGTACATTCGACGTAGGAAATTTATGATCGAATACGCTTGAATTTTTTTGAAATACTGCAATTTCATTGGTTTGCTTTGGATCGAACGCACGTTTTCGCTAAGCTCATTGGAGGATTTCAAGCGCATTCAACCAGTAATTTCCCACGTCGAGTGTACATATACTTGCGCATATAAAGCATTTATTTTGCAAATCACTCTAATTCTGAATCATTTGAAACTTGTTTAATTAAAGTTATTTATTTATTTATTTATTTTTTATTCTTAAATAGTTTAAAAATTAAATAAATTAAGGCGTTAGATACAGTTTAAAATCTGAAAAACCAATGTTTTATTATCATAAACTTAGGTTTTTAATAAAATTTTATAAAGATCATTAAATTTATTAGTATATTGAAATGCTTATCTGATTATGTTACGAGTACATTCATAAAAAATGCTATCTGTCGTAAGATTGCGAGGTAAGTGATAGTCTAATATAATTTAAAAAATGTTTTATTTAACTTTTTATATCATTGACTACTTCAGTTACCAACAGTTTCGAAAAATAATTTTACTTTAACATATTTTTCTCAATACTTTACTTAGATACTTACTACATATGCAACTAACTACTTGACCGTCAAAATTTGTAGAAGTATTTTTAAACTTTATGCAACGCAGGTAGTCAATGATATAAGAAGATAAAAAAATTGTTAAAAATTATTTTAGACCCTCCTTTACTTAATAAATAAATAAAACTCCATCTGATGTGCACGGCAGTACTAATACATTTAATGACTCTTAAATAAAATTTGTTCATAGAGAAGAAGTAACTTTAAATAAAAGTAAACCAACGTATAATATTATTCATATTCTTTTAACGTTTAAGTTTATGCTAATAAATCATTTTCTTCTCTTTTTTCATATTTTAAACTGTATCTATTGTCTTAACTTAAAAGCAATTTTATTAAACATAAATTTAATCAAAAATAGAATAATGCACCATTCAATACAACCAACTAAAATAGAATGTTCTGTCTCTATAAAGCTTAAATTACTTTTTGATCAGACACAAATATTCAACACACGCCCTATTGAACTTTTTAGATGAGGTTGTAGCAGCTGCGGTTCCAATCAATTCCGAAAGCTCACTAATCAGGGACCGCCGAAGCGCGTGCTCGGATGCGCTATATACGCTACTACGTGTAAGGACGCAGAGCTAACATAATATAGGATACTGCGACAATTGAAAATGCGGATGTAGACGAAGCTGACAAGAAGGAGAAATAGCTGACTGCGATCTACCACTGGAAAGACGGCATTTTTGTAAATCATTAATTTAAACGCAGTGATTTTGAATGTCAATGAAGCGTTTTTAATTTATTTGGAAATATTAATATTTATAATAAAAAGTTAAGAAAATGGCGGAACTACAATGGCGGCTGTATCCAGAGAAAGTATAACAAATGAAATTTACTTATTAATTTTTACTTATGAAATTAATATATTTTATGGGGTTTCAGGGGTCACTGAATTCAAATACAAGATCAGATTTGCAAAATAAATTTGTTTAAACAATTTGTTAACACATATTATTGCAAACTTTTAGTAAAGGAAGGGTGATTCATATATGAGTTACTTCAATTTATAAATAATTTGAGACAAAATGAATAAAAATTTAATACCTGTCTTTTTAATTAATTTCTATTTTTCAAATTTTTACTTCGGATTCGGAACCTACGCTATTAAAAACCATTATATGAGAAATTCTACAAAAAAATCGACTGATAAGTGGTTTGAAAAGTGACAAAAACTAAATGATAAGGAACGCTTCTGCAACTTAATTTTTCTTGTAGTATAGGTCCTAAAATGTACGAGAAAAATTTTTAACGCGTGAAAAAGACCTTAGGATTCACTTGGGAAACACATATTATTTATTTAAATACAAAATAGTAACAATTATAGTACTTAAAAAAATCGTTTTTCATCTTTTTAACGTTTTATTTGCAAGTGGTATGTTGTACGGAATTTCATCCCAAACTTCATTTTGAACTTTTTAATTTCGATTACCACATCAAAACTATTTTCTCGTATGTTCGATAATATCTTGTACTATATTAACAGATTCCACTTTTATCAAAAGATGCTCCTTACTGGTGTTTATTTTTAACCTCGCCGACTGGACAAACAAGTACATATCCACAGGGGGAAAACCCAGCATCTTTTTCTTCTCGTTGTATTGTACTCCTATATAAACGAAACTGCGATTCGCTCCTTTATCAATCTCCGTTAGACGATCCTGAAGAAATCATGAAGAACATCGTAGTCCTCTCTCTGTGTGCGCTGCTTGTCAGTATTGCTTTTGGAGCTACTTTACCCGAGAAAAGTTCAGAAATGCACCAGCCGATCATAATAGGTAAAAATTCAAATTGATTATGTTATTTATTCTGTAATAATACGAACTTATGGTTCTATCTAAAATCATAAAATTGGTTCTCATTGATGTTGCAAAAGAAGTCGCCATGATTCATCAGTATCTGAATGAACACCAATTTTCGATAGTGGTCAGTAAAGCAATATGATCAGTTTTTGTAATACCAACAAACACATACTATTCATATACAAAGTATTTATATTACGAGTTATTTTTATTCAATATCGTTTTGAAAGTTTTAAAACTTCAAATAATGAGTGAATAATTTACAAATTAAACCTTATTAAACATAAACGCAATAACGCAACTTTTCATCTGCCACATAAAATAAAATGTTCTGTCTCTGCACTCTCTACAAAGCTCAAGCTCATCTTTTATCTGTTCTCAAATATTCAACGGACATTTCCCTACTGAACTTTTTGTCTTTTCAGGTGACCCAATACCTGTTAAGGCTCCAATTAATTCCGAAAGCTCTCTAATCAGAACACGTCGAGGCACGTGCTCGGACACATTCAACGTTGTCTGCGCATCAAGATGTAGGAGCAGATACGGCCTCACAGGAGTCTGCGTCAATGACAAATGTGAATGCAGATAACTGTAAAAAGGAACAGCTGACCCGCGACGTGCCACAAGAAAGGCAATACTTTTGTCTTATTTTTATTAAGAAATTTGTAAATTATTTATTAAAATGAAGCCGCTCCAAATGTCAATGAAATTTTATGTATTTTTAACTTATTACCTTTTTCCCAATAGACGAATCGATGATTTCGAGGGCCATAAATGTGCATGACTTTACGTTTTACATTTTACCTTTCTGTCGTTTACTTGTTATAGTATTGTCAAATATGCGATCAATATTATGAAAAAATTAATTGAGCCTATGATATTAAGTCAAAATTGCGAACGCTTAAGCGTTATGATTTATAAATATAGAAATGTATATATCTATGGATTTATAAATGGGAAAACTGTCTTTACAACGGATACTTGAAGATGAGACGGTAGCGGTGGAGGTGCTAAATATTTTCTGAAGCTCGATAATCAAACCTGAAGGACTCGCGTACCAGAACATGCTGATTGTTATCGTCTGCCACAGCTATACGTTTTCGGCTCAACACCGATTCAAACGATTCTGCGCTAATGGGAACTACAGATAATAAACAGACGAATAAAAGACCCGCATCAA
Organism: Gastracanthus pulcherrimus; assembly: GCA_949152435.1. Taxonomy (NCBI): domain Eukaryota; kingdom Metazoa; phylum Arthropoda; class Insecta; order Hymenoptera; family Pteromalidae; genus Gastracanthus; species Gastracanthus pulcherrimus. The sequence continues at coordinate 178,115,668 of OX424575.1, read as the reverse complement.
GCAAGTTTTGTGTTATTTTCTTTACGGATTTTGAAAAACTTTCATTAAAATGCAATATCTTCAAATGTAAAAGAAGTTATTTGAATCCATTTTTGTATACTTATGTTTCTAACAAAAATAGTTGATTAAAATAATTTATATTCTTATTTATTGTTGTTTATTTATTGTAATAAATAATAAATATTTTATTAAATTGGGAGATGTTGGAAGGAATAAAAGAAAGTACATTTTTCAGTGTAATAGAGCGACTTATCAATATATTTTGAGATTTAATTTTCATAAACTAATACATTGAAAACTCTACATAAAGAACAGTAACAGTGCAAAACAAATTTGCTGTCCACTAACAGAGGTAACCGTTTTTAGGAAGTATTAGGTTTTTAGAGTAATAAAATACAAAAAAAAATTTTTAACGAAATACATATTTACTGTATGTTTATGTGTAAATATTTTCATTTCTGTACAGAATTCTTACAGCGTCTTAGTCAATATGAGTTTTAGTCTGTAATTTTTAGGATAAATTTTTTAATTGAAGTCTCAACATTTGTATTTCTCCCTATGGTGAGATACTTAATTACTGAAACTTTTCCCCTATTCTATAATTCTGTAAAAACAGATTTTGAAAAACAATTTTATATTTTGAATTTATAAGTATTTTTTTTAATCATACACTAATGTATTCAATTATAACAAAATCGATCATTAAAATTATATGAATTTTAAATTATTTTAAAGCAATATTTTTATTAGATCATAATAAAAGAGTACGTTAACATTAATTAGGATTAATTAAATTATATATAACAATTTTTTGTGATTCTAATGAACTGACATAATTGTTACTAAAAACAAACTCTTTAATAATCAATGTAATAGTTAGGCAAGATTGCTATATTTTAGTATACGGCTTCCTTTCCAATAATTTTAGTATAATATAACTGTTCCGGCACAAAGCAGGATTCAAGAGAAGAAGAAATTAATAATTCAATCACAGTTTAAACTTTCAAAATTATATTTATTCAAATGCCTAGCCGATATATTCCTGTGACGCATTTACGCTAAAAAGCCAATGCTTTCCCTAATAGTCACACGATGTGAACCATACGAGAGTTTAAACTGCACTGCCTTGTTGTTGTCGAGAGCGCCAACACTGGCCCTTTTTTTACGACCTTCTTTCAAGAAATGCACTTGAGATAAAAAGACACATGCTCAACCTTTACGCGTAGCCGATTTCATTTGGTTTGCTCTCTTTCGTAACGCTGTAGTTAATACATTGCATCACTTTAGCACTGCATATTTACTTATTATCAATTTTACATTATTATATTCGCCGTCAATTTTATTTTACAATAATTATAACTATCATTATTTCTGTCAGTAACAATAACCCTTACCAGATAGACCATGAACGTACTTCGAAAACTAGTAATTTAGTACTAACTGAACTATAATGTTAACAGGCGTTTTAAGCACACTTGTTTTAAACTTCTTGTAACTTCTCGACATTTTGAGTTGATTACTCGTACTTCACATGTTATACATAAGTATACTTGTATAAAATTGATGGTAATTTGCTCCATAAATTGTCTGTCTCGTAAATAACGCTTTATAAATTATATCTACATTTTTACAAAATTAAATACTGCGTGCTCTTAAAAATCGTTATTTCTTGGAGTATGCAATTTTAATTTACAATTATTGTCCGTAATATCGAAAAAAAATAATAAAAGTTGTATGTTTCACAATAAATTTATAGAATATTCATAATAATTTTCATCATTATTAAAATAAGATAAAGAACAAAATAAAATATTTTGAAAGTAATATTTTATTAGTAATGTTAGTGTTTAGAAACAATCACAAAGCTTCTTTTACATCTAAAAGTACTGCATATTAACTAAAAATGTGCAAATATCTTAATGTAAAGAAGACAAAAGTGTCATCCTTTTTATCTGCACCCGCATTTTCCACTGTCGCAGAACCACTTGCCGCGATTTGCAGCCGAACATGAAGCCTGGCAGACAAGTTGGAACAGCCAATCGTTGCAATCTGCTCGACGAACTCTGAGATGCACGCTTTCAGAATTAATTGGAGCCTCTGCCACTACCACCTCATCTGAAAAGTTCAGTAGAGATATACTGCTTTGTATTTTGCTGATAAGATCACGAAAGAGTTTGAGCTTTGTACAGAGAAAAGAAATGTGATTTGGAATGGTACAGAACTCTATTGTTCATTAGAATTATGATTGATGCTATGGTTAGTAGATTAATTTGCTGAAAACTTCGCGACCTCAGAATTAAAGGGCTCTATATCAAACTTTGACAACCAATCAGAATAGAGCTATGAAACATTTTTAATTAAAAGTAGATTAATAAATAATTATATACTCTTAAAGTGAGTGCCAATTAGTGACATTTCCTGGTGAAAACTATACTGTTACCTTGAAATTGATAGAATAGAGTATAGAACTGTTTGGTTCTCAAATATTTAATGAAAATTATTGAATTTATACGAACTGAAAGTGATTCGCAAAATAAATACATTGAATGTCACTAGTATATTCGATCATGTTATAAAAAGGATGTTATTATTTTACTGACTTATTTAAACAAATTATTTCATGCAAATCCAAATGATATATATAACGCATTTACGTACCAAAATCGGCTGGTCCATCGAAGGTTGCTTCGCTCAAAGTGGCCCCATAAGCACTGCTTATGAGGAGCACACATAGCGAAAGGACAGTAAAGCACTTCATGATTTCTTGGTATTCGTCTGTCAGAACCTGATAAAATATCTGATCGCAATTTTATTTATATACAAAACTAGGAGAACGAAAAGATGCTGCGTTTCTCGTATCTGGTTATCTGTTCTTTTTTTTGCATTTACTGGGAAATCCGGCTTCATACGGTTCGGTATTGAAATAAACAACTGGAAAGTAGAGCTTTCATCTGCCGTAAGGTTACGGAGTGTGTTGCGACAGTATATTTAAAAAGAAAGGAATAGAATTCTTAACAAATAAAAGTAAAAAATTCACTTAAGTTGAACCGGTTGTCGATCACGTACCAATTCTCGATCACTTTGAGAAATACTACGATTTGTCGCAAAATTGGTTTTTAATACACCCCGCCATAAAGTGCCTACTTTTCCCCTCCAAGCCGGGAAAGAAGTGAGCAAGCGATTGCTAGCGTGTATGACGCCCTCGTTCCGCTCGGACGCCGAACCACACGCAGGCATTTACTGGCTCACTTTATTCCCTAGATGCATAATATACTATTTAATAGCAGCTTATGTGTGAATAATTGTCAAAAGATTTCAAACGATTTAATGATTTTATTTAAGAGAAAAAAATTATTTAATACGTCAACTTCTCATTCGTTTGTTCAAAAGCGGCATTCTTAGCTGCCGAGCTAACGAACATGTTGTTACTGATAGAAATAATGATAATTATTGTAAAGTAAAATTGACGGCGAATATAATAATGTGAAATTGATAATAAATAAATGTGCAGTGCTGAAATGATGCAATGTATTAACTACAGCGTTATGAAAGAAAGAGAACCAAATGAAATCGGCTACGCGTAAAGGTTGAGCATGTGTTTTTTGTCTCAAGTGCATTTCCCGAAAGAAGGTCGTAAAAAAAGGGCCAGCGTTGGCGCTCTCGACAACAACAAGGCAGTGCAGTTTAGACTCTCGTATGGTTCACATCGTGTGACTATTAGGGAAAGCATTGGCTTTTTAGCGTAAATGCGTCGCAGGAATATATCGGCTAGGCATTTGAATAAATATAATTTTGCAAGTTTTAACTGTGATTGAATTATTAATTTCTCCTCTCGTGAATCCTGCTTTGTGCCGGAACACATGTGTTTAGTAATAAGATGTTTTAACAAATTTTGTTGCTTATCAAGTCATGTAAAAAGGTTTAATAGTGAACTTAGATCGACAATAACTTAAAAACAAAGCGTAGACGATAATTAGTTTATTTTTACAATTTTAATTATGTGATCAAGAATAGGCTTATTGTTTGTGTATGTTGTACCATTTGTCGATCAACAAACTCAGATACTTTTTAACGCATAATAACGATATATCATTAATTATTTACTATTTTACAATAAAACTGCACTAATATTCGTCTGTTATCATAGATAATCATACACTAAAAGATTGATTTCAAAAACATAACCTTAAACATAACCCCATTTTTCACGCATAATTGTGTTCGAGAACTGGGCCAGGAGTACTGATCGACAATTAGTCCCGACTGTAATTCACTGATCGACATTAGATCCATTGGAACTTTTGCTTCCAAACATGATTTTTACGGTTTTATGTTAAATTAAGATATAAATTAACTAATTAGCAAATGGTTTTAGATTTCGCTTCTTCTTATAATTTTCTATTGCCAGAATAACATCAGTATCTTCGTGTGTGATCGAGAACTGGTTTAACTACGTTATCCCCAAAAACCAAAAGTCTCGAGAAACTTCTGAAATTTTGAGTAAAATCAATTCTTATCTCAAAGAATATCCCTGCAAATTTTCAGTTCACTGTACCATATACATTTTGAGCGTACAATATGGCGAACGAAAAATGGATGAATATCAGTTTATTTCATCTCTAGCGATTGAGCAAGTTTCGAGAAATGTTTCAAAATCTAGGAAAAATGATATCAAACGCTAATAAAGCATATCGACACCTGGGCGGAAGAACCTCCTATCTCGGACTGCCCGTGAAGAACCTCTTAACTCACAGCGGCGAAGAAAATCCTATCTCGGCCCACACGAAGGAGCTCCTCATATATTATCCGTATAATATTATTATACAATAATATAATAGTATTATACAGTTGATATATGAGGATACCTAGCAATATACTTGTAAATAAAAATCTATTTTGTGTTATTTTTAATAAAATATTATATATAAGCTTCTTCGCCGCTGCGAGTTAGGAGCTTCTTCGCACAAGCCGAGATAGGAGGTTCTTCTGTTCAGGCGTCGATATATTTTAATTTATAGAAGCTGGTCCATACAGTAATAAAGTAATATCAATCCAAATTCTTCTTATTTTACATATAAAGAAATTCATACATATTGAGATCTTTATTTTTCAGTTTTGTTTTGACTCACATAGTTAGGGGATAACTACCTTAATCGTTATTATTTAAATAATGTAATTTTCAAATCAATACATAATTTAAAACATTACCACTGGAACTAGTTCTATTTCGTGATAAGCGGCATTATAAGCAATCGTAATGTACATCCAACGGTTAAAATAACTTTGAATATGGCGGGCCATTTTACTTCGTTTTGACTGGAATTTAGAAAGGTTAGTTATTAGTAGGTATATAAATCTGGTGTACTCGCAGATAACACGTACTGAAATATCCCCGCCAAATTCAAAGTTATTTTAACCGTTGGGTGTACATGCTCTATAATAAACTGTGAATTATGGTAGTTTTACCCTGACCTATGTATTCGTTGATTTGTTTCGAAAACTCTACAAATCCTATTTGATTTTGAATTTTCAAAGCACATTTTCTAATCCGAGATACAAAAGATTTACTGCCTTAAAATTGTTCAGATAATTATTTAAACAATTTGATGAGTCGACACAGTGAGTCCTTTACATTTTTAAATAAAACCGACATGAATTTTGAAAATTTTAAATTGAATTAGATTTGTAGATGTTTTGAGACAAAGTAATAAATACCGTTAATAATAAAGCCATTATAACTAATGAGCGTTGCCACAAACTAATTCACACAAAAGTAAATAATGAAATAATCAAACAGTGAAACTATATTTAGTTTCATAAATACACTGCATGGGCTCGCTTAACACCTGTTATATGATATAACCCTTAAAAGAAATATTATTTATATTTACAGTCTTGAGAATAGTATATTACGCATCTAGAGAGGTATAGAATTGGCGAGTCCATAGCACGTGTAAAATGCCACCCGAGCCAAAGGCGAGGTGTCTTTATTAAAGAAATTTATGTTATAATCAATAGAATGCATGTAGTCATATAATTATTGTGATTTTAAAAATAACAATAAAAACAGAATAACGTAAGTTATGACGAAATTTGGAGAATTGGTAAACCAATATTTGTAGTTTTACAATGAAGATTTAAAATATTTATATAATGAAACATGCGGAAGAATAATTTTGTATATGTAAACTACTGCGACTTCATTTTGTGTATTTTGGTAAACCTATTATTACTGGAAAAGCGTATCTAATATCACGCTTGCAATATTATAAACTTAAAAAGTAAAAAATAGGTTAGTTTTTCATCGATGTCCATCGGGAAAGTATTCACTCTAAAATAGAGTGAGATTCTACTCTACTGAAGAGCAAAACATTCCACTCTATTTTTAGAATGAAAAATTAACTTTAATTAGAGTGATTTATTTCACTTTAACGGGTTTAGCATGTAAGTGGTTCCCATCCCTGTTTAAATAGTTCGCACCGTAAATGATTTATTCAATGGGCTCTATTGTTTTTTAACTTGTTGATTGCGTTGCAGACCTCCTGTAGGCTAGGTTTCTCAATTTGTGGTTCAGTAGTGTGAATTTCGTTATAGTTTAAAGCGGTTTGTTGTTCGTGTACGTTTAGGAGCTCGACGAAATAATTTCTCCACCTATTTAGTAGTCCATCTGTATCCGTTATATGGCTCCGATGTTTGTCTCTTAGGAAGTTAGTTTTACTTTAGGATCCTTTCCTTTTTAAGTTTATACCTGTATACAGTTCCCGAATATTATTTCTATTACTATTTTCTTGTATTGCTGAGACTTTATTATTTTCCTACTTTCGTTTCTTATTTCGAAAAATTCGTTTGGCCATTTTTTTATCCATTATATTACGGTAATGTATAGAGGTGATCGCATTCGCGTTGTTAAGGCTATAATCATTCTTGCTTTTTGCTTTCTTCTATTCCACTCCTCGCATTCCTCATCAAACCACGGTTTTTACTTGTTCTTTTTCCGCTGACCTAACACCGTCCTAGTAGCTTGTCTTATAGAACTTTTGATATTTTCCCAAAAACTTTCGATATCACTCCCTATCTCAGGGTCGCCTAACCTATTGTTATCCGATACATCCAGTTTACTTGAAAGTTCCTCCCTATATCTAGTTTTAATTAGTGGGTCATTTAACTTTTCGAGATTAAATTTCTCTATTTGACATGCATTTCCGGTAATATAGAATAAAGTTAATTTTTTAATTGACTTCGAATGATTCAATATATATTTTAAGAAAGAACGGAGTCGCAATCAAAAGTGAAGAAACATCTGGGCACGTGATCAATTAGTGATGGTCGAAGAAATGGAGCGAGAGAGCGAATGAAGAAGAGGGAATTCCAATACGTTTTCCAGATTATTCTCCTTCTTATCTAAGAAATTTACGAGTCGTTAGTCATAGTTAAAGTAATAGTTATATAGCCGAGTTTTATACTTAAAAGTAGTTTCTTTTAGATTGTAGCGATATGAAAATTGATGATTTATTTGCAAACAATGTAGGCACGATTTTATTTTCTTGTTCGCTATAGCATGACACGTTGCTAAGCGTGCTTCTTAAGGAGACAGGCCTGGGTTAACTCAAAAAAAGTTGTTCTTTTATGAGTCCAGAAAAGTTTTTATTGTTAAAAGCAATCATTATGAAAAATGTTATGCTATGAATACACAATAGTATCTTAAATTTGACGGTTGTAAAGCCTCAAAATCTTGAACTTACGCGTCACAATAAATCATTATTTCAAATATCATATTTATTAAAGGATCTTTGCTCCTCACACGATTCAAGGTGACATGATGAACGAAAATTGTTTTTTCGAAAGTTACTCGACTCCTTTTGACATGTATTACAAAATGAGCGGAGCACTTTTTCGTTAAATATTTCTTTATTATTTTTTTTCAAAAATCTAATCAATATTAAAAAAAATTTAATATTTAACAAAATCGATTGTATATACGAAAAAGAATAATAAATAAATATTTAATTATGCGAATGGAATCCTATTGAAGTATACGTTAATTGTTTTCCTCGTGTGTATATATATATATACATATACACAAAACAATGATCAAAGAATCTGAATTTTTAAATATTATTTGGTTTCTCTTTTGTTTCACGCAGTAAAAGTAGTTGAAGTATATTATTTTTTTATATACATATCACAGGTCAATTATCAAAAATTTTTTAATTGAATATTGTTTTTTCGAAGTTTTGCGTAAATATATAGTCTAAAATCGTTAGTGGTATATAACTTCACGAGCAAGAAAAACAGAGATTATACAATTCTTAAAAAACTGACTCATTTTCAATGAAAACCGTTGTCGTTTCCAGTAACCGTTCAAAGGTCCGCGAATTTTTTATTACATTTATGATTTAAATGGACTGTGAATGTAGTTACATTTATTTAAAAGATTTACGTTTAAATATCATGTAGTTTAACATTTAAATTATAAATGAATAAATGATGTAATGAATGTTAACTGTAAAATGAAAAAAATATTTATAAATAATCAATAGTATTTATAAATAATAAATTTTAAATGCTAAATGATGTAATGAATACTAAATGTAAAATGAAAAAAATATTTATAAATAATAAATTTTAAATGATAAATAATGTCTTAATTAATATTATATTTCATTAAAATATATTGCGACATACTGCACAGTAATATTATAATCACAACGTAATGTGTAATTAAAATTACACAGGGATAATATGAGTTATTGTATATTATTAAATCTCATAATACTCTTTATCAAGTTGTACTCAAGTTAAATAATCAATAACACATTGATTGTTATTGATCATATTTAATAATTTATTGTATGTCTTTTTATATTGTTTTTTCGTACTTTGAGACATATGTCAGATAATGCACTGATAATATTTCAAAACAACATACTTTGTACAAGTAACGCTTATATACCGTTACACTTGAATATTATCTCTCTAAAAATTATTTCGCCACTGCCGCCGTGTCAGGAATAACCTCCTCTCCCCCCTTTTCTCAACCCTTCCTCAGCTCCTCCTTTTTATTGTACCTAATTGTACCACCTCTGAGTTTTTTTCGAAAGAAAAATTGTTCATGGCCTTATCAGCGGTTCTGATAGTTCTGAACCTATCTAAAACTATAAAGTCGGTCGTAATGCATACCCGTTGCATCGCTTATAGAAATAAGTGATGAAAGGTGGATGCACCTTAATGATAGGGACAAAATCTATGACCAGAATATATTATTAGAGGGTCGGACACAAAACTAATTACAATCCCATACGGCTCGTACGGTTCAGGGGGGCGGTGATATTGGACTAGGGTTACTCTGACGCCAAGATAAAAACATGCACAAAATACGAGAAAGGTCGATTAACCCAAACCAATGCTTATAAAAAAAATATTTAATTTACAAGCTGCAATACTATTAATTTTTACAAATATTTATTATCTATAAATCTGAATACAGTACTAATTAATTGTCTTGATTTTGCATGTTACAGGTGAGTTGCAGACATATCGTGGTTGAATGAATCATCTACTTAAGTAAGTTTAATTGAGTAAAATATATAAAGTATATACGAAATCGTAATTTAAGGTGATGATAAAGCCACCAGTCACCGACAAATACGAAGAACCACTTTTCTATATATATATATATATAAGGGCCAGCGTAGTGCAGTTGGTTAAGGCGCACGCCTTAGCTAGCGGAGATACGCTAGCCTGAGCGGCCGGTTCGATTCCCGGTGGGAGCTGATCGAGGATTTTTTCTCTCTGTGTCCTGCCGGAAAAAGAACTCAGACTGCGCACTGGTCCTGGCGGAGGTTTTTCCTACGGGTTTTCCTTCGTTACAGGTTATCGGCATAGATAGAAATCTGCAATGTCGGTAACTTGGGCGAATGCGGGATCAGTGTGGGGAATTAAGGTGGGGTGTTAGGATCAAATACCTCCATACAGAGGTGGTGGAGGTATCCTGTAAAAACCCGAAAGGGTATACGAGTAAGGACATAATAAAAAAATATATATATATATATATATATTGTGTATATATTGTGTATATATTTTTTTTTTTTTTTATTATATACATATACATATATACTTTTATCATAAAGTTTCTACAAAAAATCTATAGTTTTTATCCTTTTATCTTATTTATTAGTTAATAAAAGTTTTGATTATACAATTTGAACGTTGCCCCACGTCTCATTTTTATTTTAAGAGTCGATTCTAGCTTAATGAAGTTTATTAGTTCTTTTCAATCGAGTTCAATAGTCCTAATTCCATACTCAGATTTATTTACCAACGCAACCTTTCGCTGCTGTACTTTTTGAAATGTTTGTAAATAGAGAGAAAATACAAAAATAGATATTGTAGAAAAGGATTTGTATTCTCCATGATTTTTAAAGAAAACATGTTTAACTAGCATTTCTAATAGTTTTATTTGTGTGTTAATATTTTAAGCTTTTTCTTTTCATATTAAAGAAATCCATGAGCCTGGCATTGTTGGGCCCTTTCGAGCATGTCAATGGGTTAATAGTTTTACAGCTATATTCTGTATTGTCGATTGCTTTTCAATTGATAACTTTTTACCTCGGCGTATATATGCATGGTGCACGCTATAAAGCCAAGATTCTTATAGTTCATTTAAATAATCATCGATCAACCTAAAGTGCGCCAATCGTGCCGCCCCTCCCTAACTTACGACAAACCATCTGTCATTGGATCGATCAATATTTATGTTTGAAATTTTCGTATCATTTCGGGAATTTTGACTTAGTTTTTCGAGAATCCGTGTATTTTGTGTAAAAATTATAAAATTTCTGCCACTGTTAGCAGACATAATAATAATATAATATAGAATTATTATAAACCTATTATCTGATTAAAATCTGTTTAGTTAAAAGTCACTGTAATAACAAGTAATTAAGGAACCTTTTTGAACAATTAAATTCAAAATTAATTTTTTTATTGTTTTCCCAAGAATCATTCAGGAAAATGAGATTATATTTATAATTATATTTACGGATTCGGACGTTGCACATTGAGCATTTAATGAGTTAACTAACTGAAGTAAAGTTTTTACATTTATTTTTTATAAACTCTATTCCCTTCTTTTTAAATATACTATTGCAACACACCCCGTAACCTTTCGACAGATGAAAGCTCTCCTTTCCAGTTTTTTATTTCAATACCGAACCGTATAAAGCCGGCTGATGTCTATAGAGCATTAAACGCGGATTTCCCAGGAAATGCAAAAAAAAAGAACAGATAACCAGAGACGGGAAACGCAGCATCTTTTCGTTCTCCTAGTTTTGTATATAAATGAAATTGCGATCAGATATTTTATCAGTTTCTGACAAACGAATACCAAGAAATCATGAAGAACTTTACTGTCCTTGCGCTGTGTGTGCTCCTCATCAGCAGTGCTTATGGGGCCACCTTGAGCGAAGCAACCTTCGATGGACCAGCCAATTTTGGTACGTAAATACGTTATATATATCATTTGGATTTGCATTAAATAATTTGTTTAAATAACTCAGTAAAATAATAACATTCTTTTTATAACATGATCGAATATACTAGTGACATTCAACGTATTTATTTTGCGAATCACTTTTAGTTAATATAAATTGAAAATTTATTAATTAAATATTATTATATTTATAAGATAAATCTTTAAGCAGTATAATAATTTTATTTATTACTAAAAATGACTGTTTGGTCTAATTATTTACTTTAAAATGTTCTCTATATATAACGGTAGTCAATATTTTTGATAATTTTAAATATTTAATTTAATCTTAACAAATACAGAATACTTTTCACTAAATATTTGAGAACCAAACGGTTCTATACTCTATTCTATCAATAATTTCAAGGTCACGGTATAGTTTTCACCAGAAAATTTCACTAATTTACAATCACTTTAAGAGTATATAATTATTTATTAATCTACTTTTAATTAAAACAAAACCTCATAGCTCTATTGTGATAGGATATACTTTTGTATTTATGTAATAAGTAGCATTTCGCAGTACTTAGGTAACATTTTCATTAATTTCTCTCGTAAACCTGTCAAAGATTGATATAGAGTCCTTTAATTCTGGCGCCGCGAAATTTTCAGCAAATTATTCTAATGAACAATAGAGTTCTGTACCATTCCAAATCACATTTCTTTTCTTTGTAAAAAGCTCAAACTCTTTCTTGATCTTATCAGCAAAATACAAAGCAGTATATTTCTACTGAACTTTTCAGATGAGGCGGTAGCGGCAGAGGCTCCAATTAATTCTGAAAGCGCGCATCTCAGAGTCCGTCGAGCAGATTGCAACGATTAGCTGTTCCAACTTGTCTGCCAGGCTTCATGTTCGGTTGAAAATCGCGGCAATTGGTTCTGCGACAGTGGAAAATGCGGATGCAGATAAAAAGGATGACACTTATATAATAATAATAGTCTTCATTTTACTAAGATATTTGCGCATTTTTAGTTGAAATGCAGTACTTTTAGACGTAAAAGAAGCTTTGTGATTGTTTCTAAACACTAACATTACTAATAAACTATTACTTTCAAAATATTTTATTTTGTTGTTTATCTTATTTTAATAATGATGAAAATTATTATGAACATTCTATAAGGTTATTGTGAAACGTAGAATGTTTACTATTATTTTTTATTTTTTGATATTCAAGACAATAATTGTAAATTAAAATTGCGTACTTCAAGAAATTTCGATTTTTAAGATAACACCGTATTTAATGTTGCATACATGTAGATATAATTTATAAAGCATTCTTTACAAGAGAGACAATTTATCGAGAAAATTACCATAACTTTATACAAGAACTTATTCATAACAAGTGAAGTAAGAGCAATCAAATCAAAATGTCGAGAAGTTACAAGAAGTTTAAAACAAGTGTGCTTAAAACGCCTGTTAATATTATAGTTCAGTTAGTACTAAATTACTAGTTTTCGAAGTAACTTCATGGTCTATCTTGTAAGGGTTATATTATAGTAATATTTTTGGAAAAGAAGCCGTATACTAAAATATAGCAATCTTGCCTGGCTATTACACTGATTATTAAAGAGTTTGTTTTTAATAACAATTATGTCTGTTCATTAAAATCACATAAAATTGTTATATATAATTTAATTAATCCAAAATAATTTTAAAACATGCACTATTTTATTATGTGTTAAGAAAACATTTAAATATCCCAGGTAATAAAACCAGTGCTAATTGCTTAAGCAGAATGCTTTCTCAAAGAGATGTAATGCACAAATATTTATTGAATATATTTACGTTAATAAAATTGATTTTAAGAATAATCGACAATAGTATAGAAATTTTATAGACTACGGTGTTAAGCTAGATTAAAATGGTGTATTGTTGACGACAAAAACGTAATTATTTCTATATTGACTTATTTCTGCAAAATTTCAATGATAAATACAAATGCTTTCAAACGTTATAATGACCTCAAAATGTGATCATATAAGATACATATTAAAAATTTAAAATCGTATTTCGTTTACAAAAAATAACAAAGTTATTGTTAGATATATAAACTGTAAGATAAATTATGCCTTGCTTATGAATAAGTACACACTTGTTTTACTTATCTTATGTATAAATTTACAATAATTTGTTCCTTCAATTTTTAAACATTTTCAAAATTTAAAGTCGCATTTCTTTAACAAAAACAACTTTCCAGTAACTGTAAGATACATCAATCGAAAGAAAATTACGTGAGCTTTACGGATATATGTATATTTTCAAACGACCTCGTTAAAAATATCGAAATTCATCAAAATCTTGGTTTACATCACTCTTGGTGAGCTTTATGCATATTTATAATATTTCAAACGTATAAAATTACATAAATATTTATTTCCAATATTTACAAATTTTACAAATTCGAAATTGTACTTCTTCAACAAAAGCAACTTTACGGTAACCGTAAAAGATACACCAATTGAAAGGAAATTACATGATCTTTACGGGTATATATATATATATATATATATATATATATATATATATATTTTTAAGCGACCTTAAAAACATCGAAGTTCGTCAAAATCTTGGATTTCATAAAAATCATCGTTTCAAAGCTTTCTCTTTGAGAGAGCAAATACTTATTATATATATATATATATATATATAATTATGTATAAGAATTTAAAGGGACGTAACTCATCACAGCTGACTAGAACCAGAGACCTTAAGTTTTAAGGGATTCACACAATGTCATACAAAGTTATCCTTTCTTTTCTATTAAGGTTTTTTTATGTCTTTTTATTTTTATTATTATCTAAATTAACATTTGTATCTACTATTGTGCAAAAACTAATAAAATATCTAAAAAATATTTTACTTTGTCTTCTACTTCTCTTTAACCTGCATTGAAAGATCAGGGATAAAGTGAACCGGTATATTTAAAAAATAGTTAAATAATAATATTTAGTAAAACCAAAAACATAATATGTAAGGAATCGAAACCTTTGCAGCAATACCCTTTGTAATTCCTAATTGTAATCTCCTTATTCAACAATATGTAGAAGTAAATATTTAAACAAATTTTAATTAGTAGTATTTGGTATTTATTTATTAATTAATAACAATCTATAAAAAGTAAACATGTAAGAATTATCAACAAAGATAATGTATATTATAGAAAATGAATAACGCAATAATGAAATATTAATTCCTACCATGATATAGCTTATTCATGAATCTATATATACTGTTCGGTAAACCAAAAATATCAAGAATAAATAATTTATCGTCAAAGCAATTCCAAATTATAAATAACGCAAAATTATTTTATTTACTGTACTGATCACAAAATTTTGTAGCATGCACTCGTCGAGGACACGCAAGTCTGAAAAATGCCTTATAATAACCAACAAAACACTTGTCACTTAATCTTTCATGATGTCATCTCGCCGAAAAATCATTCGATGCATTTGAACTCTCTCTATTACGGTGTCAGGGCTCAGAAAGGTGCGCGACGGGGCATCCTCGTCATTGTCTATAAAGACGAGAATAAAAAGGTGTTGGTTGTTTGAATTATGAAATGATATTGTTATGCTTACTAATTAAACAACAACGCTGTCGGATTAATTTTGATTTGTATTTTAATTGGAAAATGTCATGAAGGATGATTCAATTAAATTATATAATTTAATTTTAATTTGATTAATAATTAAAACTTAAGAAAATATAATTTTATTTATAATTAATAATAATTTAATAGAACTTAAACAATTTCATTTTATTTTTCTTTAATTTTAATGTTTTTTTAATTCTTCCCGATTAAAACTCCATTACTCCACTAGTTTTTTATTAATACAATTCAGAAATATATAATATCCATAAAAAAATTTCATATAATTATTGCATTTTTTCTATAAATACACAGTGTAACGGAACTATTTCTATAATAAATAACTTTTATTTATCAATAAATAATAATATTTATTAAATGCCGGCGCACGTCTCTGTATAGCGCACCGGGGGTGGTTTTTCACCCGACACCTATCGTAAATGCGAGCGCAGCCGCCCGCTCTGCCCGAGCTACGGCGGTGTGTCCAGCTAGTTAGTGGCGAGTGTTCCCACGCAACTGGGGGGTAAGAGAGAATAAGGATTCGCGAGGGTGTGCAGCGTGCAAAAATGATAATACGCGTTTAAACGAGAAGAACACGTATATTACAAGAAAACCGAATAGCGATATACATATAAATACAATGGATGCGAGCAAGAAAACGCGAAAATCGGAGTAATATAATTTCGTTGATTACACTCTTTCATTATAGTATAATTTTGTATATTGCACTATTTCATTACAGTTCAAAAGATCACCTTATCACAAAAACAGCACACATAAAACTGGAACATTTTAGTCACTGGCATTGTCCGCCGCTACATGTCAACTACAATCAAAGCGCAAACAACACAAATAACGAATAGCTTCATGTTTCTATGGCTGAGATTCCAACTCAGCGCTTCCACGCGACTGGGTTGCACCTCGCGTGACACTTTATATAAAACTCAATGAACGAGGAAAGTATCTCTTGTTTCTCTCCTATCTGTAGATTTTGATGTGGGCATGTTTTTTCGGTGTTTCCTCATGGCGCCAGAATCTCTTGTGTATATTACATGTATTTGTAGTCAGATCAAGCCTTCACGAAGTACTTTCTAACTACATATGTAGAATTTATAATTGTATAATAAGCTTTGTTTTATCAGACTTTAGAATAGTAATGACTTTAATACTCCTACATTATAAGTTGTTTAGATTCATGTATGAAAACTTATGAGTGTGAGTCTATGAGTGCGTGTGTACGTATGAGTGAACGAAGTGTGAAAAAAAAATTTAATTATTTCTATTTACATTTAAAATTAGGAAACGAAAGTTCCAAAACATATATAGTGGCACATCAGCTTTCCCAATCAGACCTACGGCCATTATTAAATAGAGTAGAGTATGTGAATGTGTATACTATATATTAATGGGTGTACATCAACATATATGTGGATATGTGCATGGTCAAATTTAATTTTCAAAGCTCATCTTATTCGTTCTTTTACTATACGGGGTGAGAATAAAAACCATTTTAGTTGATTATTAGATGCGAAGGTATACATTTCTTTGCGGTATTCCGATTCCTGGATTTTAGTTTTTCTATATCACAACCACCTTTTTTATTTCATTACTCTCTGTATTGAAACTTCATCAGAAGTAATGTAATCATAGTACTCTCTTTCTTCAATAAATTCCATAGTTATCCTGATGAATCTTTTAACGGATACATGTGCGTAAAAACTAAATTCTATATTTTGCAGTTTTTTTTAATTTAGTTTTTCGTAATTGTTTATAATGTTTATTTCACGTAATACCTAAAGAGCAAAATATTGAAAAAAAAATTATTCGAATATATAACAAGTAAATACATGACTATATATAGGAACAGGTACAATATTAACATTAAACGACTTGTTAATCTTATTCAAAACAGCAAACATGTACACCCTCCGCATAGTTCGACTTGCAGAACGCGAATTAGAAATATTTAAAATGATATAGCTTGATCGAGCACTCCTTTTACAGAATATTCTAAAATTTGAAACGCATTCCACAAGTAGAATTGTTCGGAGGGTGAACGTAAGATAACATATGAGATCTATATATATAATATATAAGGGCCTTAGAAAATCAATGCGTTGTACAGACGTTGTCGATGCACTTGGCCAAACCTTCCAATCGATTTTGAACCAAGTGAAGATTCAAGGAAACGATCACTGATAATGCAATAAATCTTGGCACATGGATTTCTCGCTGCATATCGAAAGGCGTACCATTTTATAACACGCCTTTCATGCATAAATCAAATCTAAAATACATTTGTAAGAGAAATGAAATGCTTTTCTATACGATTTATGACTGTATATTTATAAATATAGTACTAAAATAATATAAAAATATTATGCAGTCGTGAAAAAAAAGAACAATAAAGGAAACGTTCGTCTGACTGCGCTAGGCACTATCTACTTACAAACATGTGTACATATATATGTGTACAAATATACGCTTTCTGTACTATTTTGCAAACTTTGGTAGCGATTCATGTTTTTATCAATAAATGTTACTTTATTTAATATTTGCACTGCAGTGTCTCGTATTATAAGGCCGATATTATAACATATAGCCACTAGGTTTTTAATAAAAAGTATTTAAGGTGGCTCCTGCATAATATCTACCACGCTAAATGTGCATTCAATATCATATTTTTTTGCCACTTTGCTGAAATATTTTAATATCAGAGAAAATATAATATTACAGAAAGACATATCACATGACAAAACAAATGTTTTTAACAAAATTTGTTATATTCCAAGGGTATATATTGTTAACTAATGAAAAAGAAAGATTTTTGTACTTTAAACACAATGCGATTTTTTACCCAAAGAATAATAGAAAATAATTAAAACCCAAAGATTAACTCCCAATCGTTTATAATTACACATGGATCTACTTATAAGTTTTATCCTTTAATTTTCGAGTTATAGAGATTAGATAAAATTTCTTATCACACAGTATAACAGTGTAACAAATGAAAAACGGTACAATTTGCATCGTTTCCGGCCTTAAATTGAAGGATTTTATAAGTACGTTATTGTGGTAAGGTTTAGAAAATAGTAAAACTTACTACCTCTCCGCAGTATATTCTATAAATAGAACACGTTTCAAACCAATCATACACGCTTGCATTATCGCATACATTAAGCGCACACATAATACTTTAATCCGTTCTGCCGAATTTTTGTAATTAGAAGCTGCTCATCTCTCTACTCGAGCGTACGCTATTGTCTTTTTTATACGCTATGAATAAACGCTTTATTACGCAATCAGTTGTCCAATTATTTGAAACTCCTTTCCGCTTTCGTTATCCTGTTAATATAAAAAATACCACACGTGTTCCGGATTTAAGGATAAGGCTTGAACATATATGATTAAAACACAAGGAAAGTAGTTCTATATACTGGTAGTTTGTTTTGTTATCTTTTTATATAATGATATTCTTAAATGTTTGTAAACACTTATACGTTTACAGTTTGAATGAACAGTTATTATTCCATAGATTCTTACAATCACAAATAGATCTTGTACTTACGGTTTACATAAGACATCACACATTATAGTGCGATAGAACTCAAACTTTTTTCTCTTAATTTTTGTACATGTAATAACTCATATCAAAATAAAAGCCTTTCATACACTTCGAAAATTGGTTTAAAAATATTGAGAAACTATAATACAATTATAAAAATCAAGTAAACAAGTTTTATTAATTACTAAAAATTGAGTCTGTGCTGGAAAGCAATGAGGGAATTACTAGTACTAGATGGCTTCCTAACGCAATTATTAGCATACGCAAATGATATAGACATTATAGGATAGAACAGAGAAACTACAATAAAAAATGTGGAAATACTAATAAAAATAGTTAATGAAGTAGGCCTAGAAATAAGCGAAAAGAAAAACCCTGTACATAGTCACTACCAGAGCAGAGTATGAGAATGCTGATACTCATTTGAAAGTCTCGGGCAAAATTTTCAAAAAAGTAGACGAGTCTAATTCATCTGGAAAATGCATGCGTCTTTTTGGTAACTAATTTATTAAAATTCCAACTACTATTCCGGAAGAATAAATTAGAAATATATAGAAAAATTATAACACCAGTACTTGTGTACGGATGCGAAACCTGAGCATTACCCAAACGGAAAGAAAATAGATTTAGAGTGTTTGAGAATAGAGTCCTCCGAACGGTATTCAGGGGTAAAATAGATGAGATTACCAGAAAATGGAGATCTCTACAAAATCAGGAAATACATGAGTTATACGGAAAATCAAACATTACTAGAGTGATTAAATCTCGAAGACTAGGATGGGCTAGGCACTAGCTAGGATGATAAATGGACCTACGAGAAATAGGATGCTATGGGGATGATTTGATGCAACTTACAAATAATAGAGAGAGATGGCGTGACTGTGAATAATGCTATTGACTACACAGTACACAGCTCCTAACAGCTAGTCCCAACAACTAGTTATGATGACTATGGTGATGATGCAAACATGACTACAGCTGACAGAGAGATTATGGTAGCTGCGGTCCTACAGGCTCTATCACTGCTAACCATTACTACTTGGCCGATATAATAATAATAATACTGAAAATAGGATATAATAGAATAAAAATTGGATTATTGAACACGAATAACATTGTTGCGCAGCTTCAGTATTATTGATTAGTTTGATTTCGGACTACGAATGAAAGGCATAAAAATATGTTATTTTCAATTTCTTCCGCGGATCCATACTGTGCACAAAAAACCAGATTTGGTTCGCAATATTATTGGATAATATTCCTATACATATTACACGCTTGCTTAAATTTCATAATCTTCAAGTTTAAAAACTTTCTTCAACAGCAGTCCGTAAATGAATTAAAAGCAGATATTTCGCAAAGGCTTAGGAGACTCGAAAGCCCGGAAAAGTCGCCGATCATCCACGGCTCGCTTGAAAAAATCACTTGATGATGCATCTACAGACGCCGTCACTGCAGTGTCCGCTGGAGAAGCGCCTGGTGCGGCAGCTGCTGCGGCAATCGGTCTCGGTGAACTTGCGCGACGAGTTCAGGATGCTGCAGGCCGCGCGGCGATCTCGCACCAAAGAGTGCAAGCTCCCGGGATTCGATTGCGGCTGATGCGAGTCGGGAGCGAGCACTGTAAATAAGAGAAAGCATTTGTTTACAATCTATTTAATGCTTTTGCGTTAGAGCTTTTACCCAAGAAGTCGTTGTATTCTGGAAAGTACATTTTTCTTCATTTTTTTGTTATAATTTACAACATTCTTCATTAGAATTTTGATTTGAAATCACTGTTATAATGGAGGAGAGGACTTAAGCTTTATTGACCTGAGGTGACTGACCGTTTATAGTTAAGTAGATCAAAAGTTATGTACAAAAATGCTAGGACGAATTTATTGGGTCTCATGCACAGGAGAGTATAACAAACATTTAAAAAAATTCTAGATTTTTCTTACTAATGTTGATGTAAGTATAGTTTTTTTTTTTAGATTTTTACAATTTTAAAACTACTTTGTTAATTATATTTTTTAGTATTCACACGCTCTAGAAAATAAGTTTTTCTAAATCTTTTATTTACGAGAATGGTAGTTTAAAATAGAGAATAAAACATAATACCTTTGCCAACATTCTTAATAGTTCCATTTTACTACAATACTATTTATTTTCGTGTTATACTTGGCTAAAAACTTTTTAAATGAAAAGCAGACGTCATAAGCTGAGCTTAACAAAAGCTGACTTCAAGAGTAGAGATACTATAAACATCCGACCAGAGTGGAAAAGATACAACCTTCTTAACTCTTTAGATCCCAAGTGTGCCTGCAAGTACACGCGGTTTTAACCACCATTAAATGATGTTATTTGATTAGAAAAGTATCTAGAACCGCATAGGCCCTTCAAGATGTCAGTGTATTTTAAAGTCTAAAAGAGGCATTTGTTTAATATAATAACCCAAATAATGATGCCATAACAAAACAGAAATGCGTATAGCAGAAAGCAATGCGTATGGCGCAATACATTTTTACTTAAAAACACGAAGAAAAATTCTTCTTTTGAATCCTATTGGTTGATACTTGTATAATAATATTTAAACTAACTAACTACCACGCTAGTTGTTGAATTTAATTTAATATAAGAGTATAAACACGACATATCTAGTAGTTTTATATATCCGCTCCGATAAATCATACTAAGAAAATTTTTTTCCTTTATAAACCATTCGTAAACTCATTTTAGACCATTTCTAACCTAATAAACCGCATCTCAAATTTTTGGTTCCTCAAAGAGGAAGCTTTGTTATAGTAAAAAAAAAGTTTTGCTAAAAACATGTTAGAAACATGTTTTGAGATATAAGGAATCAAAATACACTATTTTTAGAAAATGCCCGTATGGATATGTGTGTGCGTGTTTGTGTGTGTGTGTGTATGCATCCATATCTCGAGTAATCCACGGTAACATTTAATGCTTCAGGGCTCATCTTGTTTGTTTTATTTTAACGATAGAGGTACAATAATAATTTTTCTAGCTTTTCGGATTAGTTTTTGTTTTTGTATGATGGAAAATTCTTGAAAAAAATTGAGGCGATTAGGATAATGGAGAAGATTATTTTGTAAAATTTTTAAGTTATTTCATTTTTCAATACATAAGAAAAAAATCATTTTGTAAAACAAAACAATTTTATATGGCATACGATAACTTAAGTAAAATGGCATTATACCTTCTGAAATTTTTTAAAAAGGTAGATTTTCACTACCTTTCGACTAAGTTATTTGCCCAGATCATGAGGACCTTTATTTTTCGAGATATTCGAGATTATATTTTTATTCAGAGAACTTTTGATTGCTTATTCATCGAACATTATACGGTAATTTTTTACCAATGAACGCTTATTTTTTTCGCCAAATAATGAAGATTTTAAAAAATGATAAATTTCATTTTTTATAGTATTTACTTTTTTAAAAAATTTTGATTGTAAAATCTTGCGTATTTCGCGGTAATGTTTGACCAACCAAAGTTCATTTTTTACGTTTTTTGATTAATATTTGAAATAAATATGAATTTTTAAGATTTATCGATTCCTTTTTGTTTTATGTCGCTTTTACATTTTTATGATATTTTTGTAATTAATGAATCAATCCGTTGTTCATATAATCGGACAAAGTTACAAAAATACGATAAAATTGTATTTGTAAAAGTAGTAAACACTATCTTCATAAATAAAATTTCGACAATTATACTGTTGCAAAATTTATTATTGACAATTGAAGAAAATGTAACTTGATATGCAAAAACTTTTTTAGTTTTTACACAATTTAAATATTTTTTCATAATCTATGCTATACTTTTGTATAGGTTCAACAAAATGCTTTATTTATTTCAAATCATAAATTGAGTTTAAACATAGTCAAAAATATTAGCTTTCATTCATTCATAGTTACAAATTTTCTTGAATTATTTAAAATACATTTTGTCTAATAGCTGTGCGTAAAGAACATTTTTTAAAAACCCCTGTTCTTATCACAAAAATATGCGTTTACTCCAATAACTTGTAAAAAAAATATTTAATAGTTTCAAAATAAGAGAACACTGTACAGCATTTTATAGTTAATTGATATACTTTTTATGTTTTCTGTTCCAATTCAATTTGTAAGGAATAATATTTAATTAAGTTAAAATTGGAATTCACAAATTCGAAATTTAAATATATATATATCTCAACATATTAAAAAGCTATAGACTCGATATTATGTTTTCACCATAGTATTAAATAGAATAAATAATTTCATATCGGTACAATTTATAAAGTTTGAGGAAGCTAAGTGCCAATAAATTGGCAGCGGTTTATTATTTCTTCTTATTTTATTATTTTAGCATTATTCATTTATGAAAGATATATTTGATTTTACTTACCGACACTATCAGCTACATGTGCTACCTGTGCAATAGTAAAAAAAGAGAGTAAACAACGAAAACAAAGACGAACTTCATGATGCTTCTGGTTCTAATTCAAAGCAGAGACTGAAGCTTCTTACGAGAGAAACGCAATTTATATATTATTAAAGAACAAGGAAATAAATTTATTTTTCTTAATGCATCAATCTATACTGGAGGTGTGTTCCTTATCTTTTTATATATATAGTGATTTTCTTAAGTGCGTGTATACCAACGTTTATTTGTTTGCGACGTGTAAGAGCAATTAGATTCGACCGGCGTACTTTCCTCCTATTATACTGTTATATTATAATATTATTTAAGGGGGAGCTCCACTGACTTTTAAAAAATCTCTCCTTTTTGTCCAATAACATTAAAACTTCGATAACTTTTTTTGTTATAATTAAAAGGGTTGTAAAATAGTTTGAGAATTTTTCATTAAATATTGTATACTGGTTATTGGAGAAAATACATATTTTTGTAATAAAAATAAGGGTTCTTAGAAAAGTTACTTGCGCATACGATTTTGACGAATTCTATTTTAAAAAGTTCTAGAATATTCTTCAACTTAAAATGAACAAAAGTTATTTTTTTTTTAATTGATTAAACTAAATTAATGGTCTGCAATAATTGAAACATTTTTAAACTTAGAAAATATTTTAAAAAATTACATGTTTCAACACTTATAATTGACAAATTAAATATTTAACATTAAAATACCTAAAAAAAAAATATTAACTTCTTTTCACAATATTTTAACCGATATTTTCTGGAAGTTTAAAAAATATCCATGGTCATGGGTTGCGCAAGGAACTTTTTGAAGTTAGAAAAGTAAATTTCGAGAAAAACATGTTTGAAGTTTTAATTTGGTATGCTTTTCAATGTAAATTGTTTCACTCAACTGGCTATAACTTTGGTATAATAAAGAGTTTTGTCATTCAGTAGGTCTCAAAATGTTCATTAAACTATGAACATAAATAATATGTAATAAAACTTTTTTCGGATTTTTTGTCAAAAATCAGTGGAGTTCCCCCTTAATAGTAAAAATTATTCTGAGAATATACAGTATTCTTGCATGTAGAAAACATTGTAGATTGTTTACATTAACATAAAATAAATAAAATATTTATTAATCACGTTAAAATTTAAATATTTATATATGCATCAGAAAACAAATTGATGAAATCATTGTTGATAAACAATCTTGTAAAACACCTACAATAGGATCTTTACATAAAAATGAATGAGAAATTGTTAGGTCGGCCATATTACAATATAATGAAAAAGACGTTGGCAGTTTCTCGATTTTCTGGTTTAGGTTTTTCCGGTATATTAATATATATTTTGTTAGACCAGAAATTTTTGATGTACTACTTAAAAGAAGAGAATTAATTAAGTAGTACATACAAATTTCTGTTCTAACAAAATATATACCGTTAAAATAAAGAATTATGTTTGTGTGTATAACAAAAGAAGAGAATTGTTATACACAAAAATGTAATTCTTTATTTTAACGATTTTATTTCAGAAACATGTGATGGAAAATTTTTAGTAAAATCCTTAGAAAATTTAGTAAATTATAATAGAAGTCATGAGACGCCTCAAGTGCTAAAAGAGATAAAAAAGAGCTTTTTTATATATATTTTCATATAAAAAATTTGCAACGAAGTTGGCTGAAATTATACATATATCTTCCTATATTATATAATTGTACAGATTATCAAGTCACTCCACCTACCATCAAGATAAAGTTTGATCAACCAAGAAGTGGTACCCCCAAAAGGCCTAATCCACTTTTTGAAAATATGCAAAAATGAGCTGTTATAATTGTTTTCATAATTTAACAACCCTATTTGTAACGTATATAATTACTCTTTGTTTTATGTACTTATACTTATCATTAAAGATTATGTAGGAATACAGCAATTATTCTTTAAGGTAATGTACATGTAAACAAGATAAAGTTTGATCAACCTAGAAGTTGTGCCCCCAAATGCCTAATCCAATGTTTGAAAATATGCAAAAAGTGAGCTGCAATAATTGTTTTCATAATTTAATAACCATATATCTAACTCATGTCCCAGGTAAAAATAACCCATACATGCTCATATATGATCCTGTATGAAAATTGATATCATTATATCTAATCGTGTATGATAATATATGATCATACATAATCATATCCGAAATATGATCCCCACAGTTGGATTCCGTACGTCCACACAGGTTTAAGTATACATTTGTATATAAGTAATTTATTTTCAAGGGTTAGCTTCGACTTGTTTCCTAGCATCCAGTACATTTTACGCAGCTTCAAATTTAGTTGTTTGCGCTTGGTCCAGATGTGTGGTTTCCATGTTAATCATCGGTCAAGGTGCATTCCCAGGTATTTAACTTGATCAGTTTGAGGAATAGGCTTATCATTTAGGAAGACCGAAGGGCATGTTTCTTTACATAGAGTGAAAGTTATATGCGTAGATTTTTCTCCATTTATTTTTATTCTTTATTGTTTGAACCAGGTTTGAGTTTTGTTTAAATATTTCTGTAGTTCTTCAGATGCATTTACTGGATTTACTGTGTGGTCTGCATATATTGCAATATCTGTCATTGCAATATCTGTCATTCTAGGTCTGCAGTGTACAGAAATGTTCTATTATTTAAGTATGATTTGAGTAAATTATATAAACGTGTTGGTAGACACGGTTTTAGTTTGTATAGCAAACCCTTATGCCATACTTTATCGAATATCTGTGCTGCATCTAAAAGAGCTGCAGTGAAGTAGCTTTTGTTTTCCAAAGCGTTTCTTATTTTTACTGTTATCATATTTACATGTTCAATTGTTGCGTGCTGGTTTCTGAAGCCAAATTGGTGACCGGGAATTAATTTCTTGTCGCGTATGATCGGATTTAATCTTTTTAACAGTAGTTTTTCACAGATCTTTGAAATTGTGGGTAATAGACTTATAGGCCTGTACGGCATAATAAGATCTGTCTCTTTACCTGGCTTAGGGATAAATATTATTTGAGCAACTTTCCACTGATTCAAAAAGTATTATAGTCAAAAACTGCATTTATTACGATGGTTATGAATCGAACTGCGTTACAAGGTAGTTCTTTTCGTATTTTTCCGTTTAGTCCGTCGTAACCTGATAACTTCTTGTTTTTAATGTTTTTTATGCTACGTAATACTTCTCTGACTTTAACGCTTTTTATTAGTGAGTCTACCTGTGTTTGTTTATGTGTTTCTTGCAAAAGATCTCTTTCTTTTTGTTCAGAAATCTGCAATGGTAGTGTTCTGCGAAAGTTTCGACTTTTTGTCTATCATTTCTGGCCCAGTTTTCGTTCAGTTTTGCAAATTTCGAAAAAATAATTTTGACCTTGAAATGACCATGAAAACATGAATTTGATCTTGAACGTGAATACCATATATTCATGTCAAATTCAACGCTGAATACATTGCTGCTCTCAAAAAAATTTTAGCATCAATATTGAGCGAGATATCGTCAAATTTCGGAAAACTTTTACGAACATTCGAAGTTTGAACCGCCATATTGGAGACGTTATATTGGAATTTTAAAAACACCACACAGAAACAAAAAGTAGATAGTAAAAGGAAATTTTTAAGCATACTCACGATTTTTTAAGTGTATTACAGTCTTGGACTGTTGCAACGCCGTTACCCTAAGCGGGTCCTGGGCGTAGTCGTCCAGAGCGGACGGGTGGGTGCCTATCACCACTACACAGCGCGTCCTCAGGTTGCGGATAGAGGAATGACCCCTGAGAAAGAGGTTAGCTGCGAATAAAGCGAATAAGCAGTCGCGGACAGCCGATAGGCCCAGGCGTGGGTGTGATGAGCCCGCACTGGCGAACGCATTCATCTAGAAACACTACGCAAGCAGCGCAACAACTACAAACACTATACAAAATCTCCTATCTTACTTTCTTCTTCTACCTTACTCTGTAATCTATCTCTTTTACCACACATTTCAAACAAAAAATGGGCCAAAAATCCTGCTGTCGTGGAGGATGCGGGAGCGATGACAACTGCCCTGAGAGGGGATGTGTAGAATGATTCGCCACCTGGTCTTACATGGCAACGAAGCCAGCGAAGGCGCGCTGCCTTGCAGGGGGGCGTTAGGATATGAGAATGAAACCGAGTGTGTCTGACGACGAGTTGACTATGTCCTCGCCAAAGTCGGAAAGCTCTCATACTTAGTTCTAGGGAGGTATGAGGGTTATCACCCCTAGACGGATGGACTCACCTGCGATCGGAACAGGATCCAAAACGCGCGGGTTTAACTTACTATTATGGCTCAAAGAAAACAAAACCAAACCAAAGCGAAAAGAAACTTAAGGGTGGGAACCTGGAATGTACGCAGTCTACACAGAGCAGGCGCGTTCCGGGAAATCATAACTGAAACTGAGAGGTACAATTTAGATTTGGTAGCAATACAAGAAACCCGATGGAAAGATAACGCGATGCTAGGATCCGGTAACTTCACCTTTTTATATGGGGGCGCGAGCGGGCATTCTCTAGGCACCGGATTTCTTGTTAACAAAAGCATCATACATTCCGTTAAAAGTTGCAATTTCGTGAATGACCGACTCTCGTATATCATCATCGAAGGAGCGTGGTATAATTACGTGGTTATTAACGTCCACTGTCCCACGGAGGACAAAGAGGAAGAAGTAAAAAATCTTTATTATGAAACTTTAGAGCAATTAATCGACCAATTCGCGTCTTACGACACCAAAATAGTAGTGGGGGATTTCAATGCTAAAATAGGGAGAGAGGAAATGTTTAGGCCCACCATAGGCAAAGAAAGTCTGCACGAAACCAGCAATGATAACGGTATTATGGTCATAAATTTCGCAGCCGCAAAAGATCTTATAGTCAAGACCACGTGCTTCAAGCACAAGGATATACACAAGACAACGTGGACATCGCCGGATGGGGCCACGCACAATCAAATCGATCATTTTCTTATTGATAAGAGGCGCCACACGAATGTACTCGACGTAAGGACCTATAGGGGGGCGGATTGCGACTCAGATCATTATCTAGTAGTGGCCAAATTAAGAGCCAGATTAGTAGCCGGTCAAAATAGTAAGCGAGCGAACAAAGTAGAAACCTTTGATATTGGAAAACTACGAAGCGGGATAGAGCGAATCAAGTACCAAGTAGAAGTTAGCAACCGATTTCAGGCGCTCGAGGAAACGGAGGAACAGACGGGAGTAGATGACGATCCGAACAGGTTGTGGGGGGCTATCGAAAAAACTATAAAAGGGGCCGCGAACAAAGTACTGGGTAAGAAAAAAAGGCCGAAGAGCAAACCATGGTTTGACGAAGAGTGCGAACTCTGGTTTGAAAGGCGCAAGAAGGCTAAATTAGATAGTGTACACAATGAAAGCGGTAGGGCCGTAGAAGAATACCATGAAATAAGAAAGCAAGTACGTGTGATTTACAGAAACAAGAAGCGCGAGTATCAGAAAAATGAAATTAGAAAAATAGAAACTAATAGTAGGGAAAATAACCCGCGCGAGATGTACAAAGGAATAAACGCTATTAGGAAGGGTTTTCAGAGTAGATCGCAGTTAATGAAAGATAAGGACGGGAACCTCGTGACAAGCGAAAATGAACTATTGAAATTATGGAAAGATTATTTCGATAAGTTATTAAACGTGCATGAAAACTCCGAGGAAATGGGAGACGAAATCCACACTGCTGAACTCCATATGGACGAAACGACCTACAAAGAAGTAGAGGCCGCGATCAAAAAGCTAAAAAACAATAAGGCCGCAGGAAACGATTCTATACCAGCTGAACTACTTAAATACGGAGGCACCGCGCTTACATCTAAAATTTTTTATCTAGTATGTGCTATTTGGAGAAATGAAACAATACCAGAAAATTGGAAAGAATCCATCATCATACCGATCTTTAAAACGGGAGATAAAACAGACTGCAATAACTACCGGGGAATCTCACTTTTAGCTACCTGCTACAAAGTTCTGTCAAACGTAATACAGGCCAGACTCACACCATTCGCGGAATATATAATAGGAGATTATCAGTGTGGATTCCGGCGCAACAGGTCAACGAGCGATCAAATGTTTACCATAAGACAATTATTAGAGAAAAAGTGGGAATATTGCGAAACTATACACCAGCTATTTGTGGACTTTAAGAAAGCGTACGACTCTGTCAAACGAAGCAAAATGTATGAAATCCTAGTGCTCCTTGGCGTACCAAAAAAACTCGTAAAATTAATTCAAATATGTCTCAACGGAAGCACTGGAAAGGTCCGAGTAGGCGGTAATGTATCCGAATCGTTCATGATACGCGATGGTTTGAAGCAAGGTGACGGGCTTTCAACGGTACTCTTTAACCTGACGCTAGAGCATGTTGTTAGAAAAATGCAGGCTAGCGAGCTAGGCGCAACACTCAACGGAACAACGCAAATTTTAGGCTATGCGGATGACTTGGATATAGTGGGAGATAATGGTGAAACGGTGGCGAGAAATGCGGAAATCCTTATAAATGCGGCTAAAAACACGGGGTTAGAAGTGAGCGAATCGAAAACGAAATATATGATCATGGAGAAACTGGGCATTCGCGAAGCAGAGGGGGATCTCAGAGTCGGAAATTTCACTTTTGAAAAGGTTAGCGAATTCAGATATTTAGGTACAACTATAAATGATCGAAACGAAATTAAAGCCGAGATTAATAAGAGACTTCATTCGGGTAATGCCTGCTTCTACGCTGTGAACAGATTACTTAAGTCAAAGCTACTGTCGAAAAATGTCAAAATAAGGATATATAGGACTATAATAATGCCGGTAATCTTGTATGGGTGCGAAACCTGGGCGCTCACTAAAGCGGAAGAAAATCGTTTTAGGGTATTTGAAAATAAGGTTCTGCGGAAAATATACGGGCCAAAGAAAGATGAGGAAACTGGGGAGTGGAGGAAACTGCACAATGACGAGCTACATAATTTGTACGCGTCACCAAATATTAACAGAATAATAAAATCACGGAGACTAAGATGGGCAGGGCACGTGGCAAGAATGGGCGATGATCGTACAGCAGCGCGCATAATGAAAGGAAAACCGAAAGCAACGCGACCTCTTGGTAGACCTAGACGCAGATGGGAGGATAACGTAAAATCAGACGTAACTGAAATTGGGCGGGAAGGCGCGAAATGGATGGGGTTGGCACAAAATAGGGAAACGTGGAAGGCTTGCGTAGATGAGGCGATGAACTTTCGAGTTCGAAATGCCATTTAAAAAAAAAAAAAAAAAAAAAAAAAAATTACAGTCTTGGACGCAACGGGTGGCCCTTTTATATATATATTAAATGTGACTTAAACTTAACTTATTGTAAATGTACATTAAAATTCATGAAAAATTGAAAATTTTGAGACCTGATAAAGAAAAATTAACCCGCTCGTACTTAATTAGATTTGCATAAATAGGTTCTATTTCTTCACATGAATCAAAATTCGACATTTTTAGTTTTGAGAAAATTCAGGCATGTTCTTCATAGAATTTGCAAATATATATGGGTGATTGTCAAAAAAAATGCGACACCTACCGTTAATGCGAGCGCAGGCGCTCGCTTTCGTCGCCGAAGCTCTGTCCGAGCTACGGTGGTGTCCAGATAGTCAGTGGCGATTGTTCCCACGCAACTGGAAGGTAAGAGGGAATAAGGATTCGCGAGGGTGTGCAGCGTGCAAAAATGATAATACGCGTTTAAACAAAGAACAACACGTATATTATGAAAATACCAAATAGCAATATACATATAAATACAAGGGGCGCGCTGCCCTTACATTCGCGAGCGAGAGAACGCTAAAATTGGAGGGTGCCGCTGCACCCTTTGCGAGCGTGTACAATTATCAGTACCGCTGTACTGAAGCGCTAATCACATTTACTTCTGCGAATCCGTCGCTCACTCGCGGTTACTCTCTCTGACGGTATTCGGGAATTGTCGCGATCGCGCAATTTATTAATACGCGTCCGAATCTAATCTACGTATTCGTTCCCGTGTAAAAAAATTAGTCTGGCACTAGTCTGGGATTAATCTGGCTTAACAAGTCTGGCGAAAGTCTTGCAAAAGTCTGGTAGAAGTCTGGCTGAGGCCACTATGCCAGACTTTTTTTTGGAATTATGTCAAGAAAACTCATTTTTCACAGGTAAATAATTAGAGTAGTACATTAATTATTAGTATCGACTAGAATAGTGAAAATACGTGAAATATGATAAAATAGGAGAAAAGTTTTTTTACATATTGCAATCTTGTTTAAAATATGAATATTTGTAAAAAAGAGACAAAAATTTAGATTACTGGCAATTTGACATGACGCGATGCTTTTGTTTTGCACATTTTGTCTAAAGTCTGGCATAATGGCCAAAGCAAGACTTCTGCCGGACTTCTGCAAGATTTTCGCCAGACTTATTGAGCCAGACTATTGACAGACTAATTTTTTTACACGGGTTACAACATATAAATAAACGTTGTATCGATTTATTACGTGTATAACTTAATATTTACAGATCTTTTCTTCGAGCTTAAAATTATATTTAAAATGGACGCAGACCTGCATTATTTCTTTACCATTTCACGCCATTTACGTTGCCAGTATTACACTAAACGAAAAAGCCACTGTCCAACTTCCTCGTTCAATCACTCCATCTATACAGATGTACCCGCCAAGCGAAGATTCACTTTTTCCCCATTCGTATCACGACAGACGCAGACGCCTCGATTGCAGCGTCCACTCTCGTGCTGCTGGGTATGGCACCTGACGTTGCAACCCGCGTGATGCGGATAGATCCGTTTGCTCCCGGGGGCCGGAGTACAGGAGAAGCGACGCGCCCTGAACGAGGGCCTGAGTCCCGCCGAGTCCTCTACGGGCTCGTTGATCGGTGCTGTGAATTTTAAAGGGTATTGATAAATGATTGAAAAAGTTTAACAGAGTGTTCTAATGAAAGCTTTTAATTGATAAATACACTCGCAAAGTTCAAATAAATAAATAAATGTATTTTACATTAATTTATGCAGGGGATAATGTGGACATGAGCTACATAAGCCCCTGAAAAAGTTAAAATAAAATACATTTATTTGTTTTTTTTTTTTTCCAGGTTGTATTTAGTAACTAATACCAAAAAAATACTATTAACTACTTAAATACTTATAAACTACTTAACCCTCTAGTAGCTACAGTGCCCCTGGAGGCCAGTCACTTTTTCGCGTTGAAATGAAAATTAAAACCAAAAATTAAGTTCCTAAATCGATTGGATTCCCTGTGCCTACTTAACAGGAAGACACTGCTTGAGGTAAAATCAAAATATAACTTAATTGCCTGTCGGAAAATTCAATAGCATAACAACAAAGCAATGCGTATGGCGCAGCTAATTTTTCCATAAAAATATAAAAAAGAAAAACATATTTCTTGGTAATTGTTTCGATGGATTTTTGCGCAAGGACACTCAAACTCACGATCTACCATATTAATTATTTAAACTTAATTAATTTACGACTAGGAGGACTTTTAATCGTTTTAAAATATCACCCCTAAAAATTATATTTAGAGCTTAGTTTTACTTTAATAAATTGTTATAATCTAAGTTTAAGACCATTCAAAGGATAATTAAATGCGAAAAAACTGTTTTCTCGTTTTTAAAATACTCTCGATCTTACCGGGTTAACACTAAAATACCATAGTTTTTATGATTTATACGGAGGCATGAATCGTAAAAACTCAGATAATTTAATCATATCATGTTTCTTTAGTTTGTATTATCACATCCTTCGATTTTATTTATACTATTTTATTGTACTACTACATTCTTATGCTTTTAAGCATATTAGGTTGTCAAGAATTGGGTTAAAAGGCATTTTTTTCTAACAACATATTTGAATAGACCGTATTAAATTTCCTTTGTAAACTTTGGAATTTTATCTATATCTTGAAAATTGAAAGAGATATGACGCTTCAAAGTTTTTGGTGACATCAGGATCACACGGCGGCACCTTTGATATCATTATGATCGTGATGTCATAAAAGACGTTAGAACTCACTAACTTTCTCAAATAAAGTTCAATTACAAAAATTCAAAATACATTATACATCGGCTTACGATTTGTATTAAATAAATCCATACCAATAGAAATTTTCTTTTCTTTTTACAACCAAATGTTATATATATATATATATATATATATATATATATATATATATATATATATGTTGTTGTAGATGAATCTTATTACCTCTATCCGAAACTTTTAATTCCAACTTATATAACTGCCCAATAGGGTGGTTCAAAATTCCCAAAAGTTTTCAAATATCAAAAGTAACCCTCTAAAAAGTTGATATTTGTCAAATAAATAAGTTTTCTGCAAGCTGGATGCTAAAACTTAACATTTAAAGGTGGCTACCTCGAATTTAAAGTTTTTAAATTTAAGAATTTTTTGAATAGCACTTATGCAATTTCTCCGTTAAATCGCAAATTAAATAACTAAAACTTAATTATTCATGCTAAAAAATGTTTTGGCCATTGGGTATACTACTAGAATTGAAAATCAGATGCGTTCTAACCGGGAGATAAAATTTTTCTTTGACTTAACAGTCGTATAAGTCGAAATTTTGACTTAAAACAGGTTATTTTTGGACATTTTTAATAACCTAAATTTTTGATGATTGTTCAAAAACTAAATTCTTTTGAATCTTTATTCCAATTAGTATCAACAGAAAAATTAGCACACAATAGAATATCAAGATATGGAAGTTATAGTAGTCTCTGTAATGCATCACATTACTAACAATTTATATCGGATCTCTTATAGTGTGATGTAATTTACTTCAGGTAATATATGTCATAGGTACTAGTATGCGATTTTGTGTGAAAGCTGATATGAAGACCTTCAATTTGCGTTGTCACGGCACTTTTCAGGACACTCTGATCAAAAGTTATGCTCAATTGAAATTTATAAAAAAAAGTAGGTGGTAAATGGGAGATTGTAAAATATCGAAGAAAGTTCGGCTCGTATTTGCAGTCTCTCATTTACTACATAATTTTTTCTATAGATTTCAATTGAGCATAACTTTTGATCAGAATGTCCTTAGAAGAGGTGCAATAACACAAATTAAAGCTCTTCATGTCAGCTTTCATATAATATTACGTGTAAGTACCTGTGAAGTATATAACCTGAAGTAAATTACATCAAACTATACGAGACCCCATTTAAAATATTAATAATCGATGTATTACAGAGACTGCTATAACTTCCATATTTTTACATCCAATGGAGTGTCAATTTTTCTGTTGATACTTTTTGGAACAATGATTCGAAATAATTTTGGATTTTGAACAATTATCAAAGATTGAGGTTATTAAAAATGTTCAAAAATAGCCTGTTTTAAGTTAAAACTTTAAATTACGACTGTTAAGGCGAAGAAAATGTTTTTTCGTCGGTTAAGACGCAACTGATTTTCAATTCTAGTAGTATAATCAATTGCCAAAACTATTTTTAGCATGATTTATTAAGTTTCAGTTATTTAATTTGCGATTTTACGAAAAAATTGCATAAGTGCTCTTTAAAAAACCTCAAAATTCGAGGTAACCACCTTTAAATGTTAACTTTAAGCACCCAGCTTGCAGGAAACTTATTTTTTTTTTACAAAACCAACTTTTTAGAAGCTTACTTTTGATATTTGAAAACTTTTGGGAATTTTGAACCACCCTCCTGCCCACGGTTTTATAGTTCATTAAGGATGGGTTCCAGTCGAGAATCTATTTTCTGTTCATTAATACTAAAGCTTTTGTAAATTTAGCAGCATATATTGTATACAAAAACTAAGAATATGAGCCCAGAAAGATCTCAAAAGTCCCTTTAAAAGCTGAGATATACGTCAAAATTCGTTAAAAATGGTCAATAATGAATATATTCAAAATTGTCCTCTTTAGCATATATTAACAATAAAACTAACATGAATAACAACGTAAACAATAACAACAACTCAATTTCTAATAAACAATTCATAGTTTTATCATTCACTAAATATCTCACTCCAAAGATTAACCAAGTATTACATAAATATAACATCAGTCCCATAAATAAAACCATTAACAAATTTAATTACGTGATTAGGCTGGGCAAAGATAGACTGGACAAATTCGACAATAGCAATATTACATATAAAATCAATTGTAAGATAATAAAGATACGGAGTACTCTGCAACTCATATAGGCCTCAGTAAATACAAATTTACTACACACGTAGATAATACAGGAGACACGATAGACTTTTCAATTTTTAGATCGGGAAAAAAATCCATTTAAAATGGCGTTTTCAGAGATGCTTAATACTTTCTATCACGATAACACTCTCAATAAACAAGAAGACGTCAGTAAATTGAAAAATTACGTACAAATACACTCTCAATATTATATATATATATATATAATACGAATCAATAAACATCGTCCCTAACCGGCATATATACACCCGAGTATTATGCGTGCGTAAGAGGTGGCACACCGCCGCGTTAGATTTATTTTCGCGAAACGTCTCAAAGTTGAGTGACTCCGCTATCGCGGCTACATTGTATGTATTCGCTACAGTGGCGTATACGGTCTACTCCCCGAATTCGCAGTCCCCCTCCATAATCTATCTCCCATTTTCCACTTATACAATTTGCACAGCGGAGGTGTCCCCCTGCCCAAGCAGTTTGTTTCTGGAGTTGCGCGATGGCAGGTCGCGATTTTTCATCATTTTTCGCGCCAACTCGGCCTCCAGAAACCAAGTGCATATTGGGATGGCTTACGGTCAGTGTTAAGTCTTTTGCGCAATCAGCGAGATTAACTTTTAATATATTAGTGTAAATTCAACAGCGTTTTTAATTTTATATTTTTTTACATTTTACCAGCTGTAAATAGCGATGACGCTACGATAAGCGCCATTGTAATTTATTTTTGGTATCATTGGTGTGTGTAAAGGATAGATTTTCAAACAAAAAATTTAAAATCGATGAATACAATTAGAATATTTTCTGCAAATTTTAATTGTACAATTTTTGTAATTGATTATTTAGCCCTTGAGAAGGGATGTATTGTAGACATCCGAACCGTTAGGGCAATAAAGAATAATGACTCGTAACGATCAATAAAGTCTTTATTTATTTATTAATACAAAATGATACACTATGAACTTTTTACACTTATCGTCTACACAATTAATAATTGTCTCAATCTACTATAAATAATACTTTTATAATACGATTTCTCGGTTGATATTTAAGAAAGTAATATAAGGTATTGATTAAAATTGATTTCCTGGAACAGTTATTGAAAAATTATAGAAAAAAAGTAGATTGAGTTGAAAAGAACGCATTTAGCTCTTTGACGTTGAAAAATATTAATGAGAAATCTTACCCATGAATA
Organism: Gastracanthus pulcherrimus; assembly: GCA_949152435.1. Taxonomy (NCBI): domain Eukaryota; kingdom Metazoa; phylum Arthropoda; class Insecta; order Hymenoptera; family Pteromalidae; genus Gastracanthus; species Gastracanthus pulcherrimus. Next base: position 178,079,121 of record OX424575.1, on the reverse strand, counting down.
TACGACAATCTAAGATCATAGAATTGAGTTACTTTTAATTATACACGATGTGTACTTTGTATGCATAACCGCTGTTAAAAGAGATTTCATCGTCTTATAATAATTTATAAATATTAAGCAGTACGTTATTTAACATAGCATATTACAGAACAAATCATAGTGATTATTATCTATCAAGTAAAACATTTATCAAATACGTATCAACAAATTAATCGAGTTCCCAAGATAAGAAGATATTTTGTAGCAGACTAGAAAAATACATTTTTCTACAATCTCGCGTGTTAATATTGAGTTTAGATTTCCAAAATTCTGAAACTCAATGATTTTTACACTTAAAATTTTTCAAAATAAAAACAAATCAGAATTTCCATTGTGTACGCTGATTCAACGTATACTACTCTCCACTATGCTATAATTTAGTATGTTTACTCACAATTTTTTTCATTTTAAAACAAATAGGAATTCTGTGTGTACTCTAGCTTTAAAAAATTGGCTTTTATACGTGAAAGGGAACATTATAAAGCAGTTTTAAAAATTCAGATAAAAAGAGAATCTCTTGGAAATTTAACAAGACTATGTTTATATCGTGACGAAGAGGACAGTATGCCGTTTATTAAAAAATCAAAAACTTTGATAGGGGTCTGTATTATTTACTTCTAGATTTTAAATAATTATTGGAGATTAAACAAACTCTTTTGAAAAAACGGCTAACTATGCCTTCCATATTTGTATAAGTATTGTCTGGTTAAAATTTCAAAAGATTCCGTTATTACTTGCTACCAGAAAACCATTTGAATATTTTCCATGGTAATCAATGCATATAGGAGCCTTTCACATCCCCTTAAATTATTTAGTTGATGTATTTACCAAGTTCGTGAATTGGATCATCGTAACCGACAGATATAGTTGCTCCGTAAGCGCCAATAGACAGCGTACAAACAGTCAAAACAATGAGGACTTTCATGTTTTACGCGAGAGCTCAGCAAGTTTACTTTTCTTGTAGATCGAAAGAAGCTCGAAAATTCGACTGCTGTTGCCTACAGGAATGCAGCCAGCTTTTATATACGCAACTTGAGAGTTAGGAAAAAATTATCTCCTTTCCTCGTGTCCGTCCGTTCTCAACAAGAAATATGCAAATTGCAATTCACCGGGAAATCCAGGGATCCAGTGACGCGAATCAGATGTGCAGCGTGAGAGGAAATAAAATTTGCATAGTTGTTTACTCTACTCAGTGAAATCTATAATGAGTTTATCTTGTTAATTTTTGTAACGACTATATAGCATATTTTTATTTCTTTACATTATACGCGCATAAGGAAAAGAAATTGCTGAAAACTATAAGGTAGAGAAGAACAGAGAAATTAAATAACTCCTGATATATTTTAATTTCTGCAAAGTTTTTGTTGGTAGATATTATTACAGAAGTATACTAATAATTTAATAAATTTAATTTAAATTAATTATAATCTTATAAAAAGATATCTGATTAACTAGAATGTCTCAACTCATGGAATAATGTAACAGTCTTGTAATAAGTATTACAATATTATAAAATATGGGTACAGAATAAATAAATGTATACAATATAAGTAGAAAATCCTTCTCTCGCTCTCTCTCTCTCTCTCTCTCTCTCTCTCTTTCTCTTTCTCTCTCTCTCTCTCTCTTTCTTTCTTTCTTTCTCACGCATCCGCCGATGCCGTGACCGCGGTCTTCTCAACCGTACAGGAACGATGTGGGGCCTCCTTCGTATTTCATTTATAAATGAAATGGCAAGGCGAGTAGCGATATTGTAGTCCGTCTGAAATCGCAAGACACCAGACGCGACGATGTGAAATTAAATTTGATCGACGCATAGAAAATTCAGATATAAGTAGCGATCGATACGCGTCAAGCGCGTTACCCGTGTGCACACGGAATTATTCTCTCGTAGGAAACAGAGATGAGTCGCCGTGGGCGACTCGAAAGAGACTGCTGGTTTTTCGTCAAAGTGTCAAGCCCGCTCTCTCCGATCACCTGATCGATCGAAAAATTCAAGACACCGTCGCCGCCGCCAGATGCGATCATTTGCATATTATACTCAGTATGATACGTCCAGGGTTTCATACGAAAATTTGCGTATCATACGTATTTTTGCTAGCTTACAAAGTTAATGTATGCAATGTTTGTTTATGTGCATACAAGGAATGTTAAATGAAAAGGAAACGTAAAGCTTAAATATAATGATCCATATACCCTAATCCGAATACCCCAAATAGAACAATTTTTATAGTAGCAAATTTAAATTTATCTTTATTCTTAACCCTGTAAGGCCGAGAGTATTTTAAAAGCGAGTAAAAAGTTTTTAGCATTTCGTTATCCTTAGAATGATCTTAAACTTAACTCTAACACTTCCATATGAAAATTGGCATTTGATCACAAATATGCCTGTCTTGACACGCGTCAGATCAAAGGCGCTTTCGAAAGGAGTCAACGGACGAGAGGTTGGTGACCTGCTCCTTCGGGTCAGTGGCTCTCCAATTCGTACACTGGTAGATAAGCCTAAAATTGACACTTCACCTCTATTAACTTTTCTCTTTTCTATATGTCCACGCGTAAATTTGGCTAGCATCTTACGTTGTATTAATTCCTTGTATAATAGTCACATCAAAGATTTATTTGTAAAATGGTCTAAAGCCCTTAAGAAATTATCGTTATCTTGTTCTCAATTAAAGTTTTTATTAAAATGCAGAAAGCATGATATTATGCCAAAAAATATTTTTAATACTAATAGAATTTTGAGAAATATTACTTTACATAGTAACTCGTTTAAGAAGAAATTCTAGTTCTAAAAATTGAAATTGCAAACGTAAATTTACATATTAACTTTTTTAAGAAAAACATTGCTAATATTGTGTCTAAACTCAGATTTAACTTCTGTTGAAATTGTTAAAAAAATTTCTACTTATTATGACTTTACTTTAGATAGACTAAATAATATTTATAACAAAAAACTTAGTAGTAAATTCAATAATTTATTAGAATCTGTTAAAAAGCTTCCTTCCAACATACATAATTATTAAGCCCTCTGTTCTTACAGACGTTAATAATAATCTTGATATCTCACACAATTTTAGTAACAATATTGACAATGTTCATTTTGTTTTGAATAACAATCAACTGGACAATCTAAAAAAGAAATGGTTGATTAATCTTACAAATACCCCCCTTCTATCTTATGCCTTTGAAGTTCTCAGCCACGGTGAAAAATTTAATTTTAGCTGCAATTTGGATACAAACACTTATTTTGATTTTTTTTAAATATAGAATCAATCAACACGTAAATTAAACATTAATATAGACAAGAAAATCAGAGAAAAATTATTAACAACTCTTAATAGCTTTATCAAAAACAAAAAACACCTTCCTTATAAAGATTTTATTTTAAATGAAAAAATGAATAGAACGTATAAATTCATTAAAAAAAATAAAAACATTATGTTCACCAAGGCTGACAAAGGTAATGTTACTGTAGCGATTGCCAAAGACAGCTACATTGATAAGGTTGAAAAGGCCTTAAGCGACAAGAAATATTACATGATTTTAAATAAATCCCCTCTTCCTAAAATGATAGAAACTTTTTCTGCTCTTTTGCGAAGTTGGGACAGAAAGGGGGTTTTTGTTTGTTATGAGTTGTTTGCGGGGATTAAATTAAATTTGGACAACCGTACAATTGCACGGGCATATATACTCAGTGCTCAGTAGACTGAAGATATACGAGCCGGATATTTCGGGTAGGATTGTTGTATCTGCAGTAGGCAACCCGTCATACATATTTGATAAGTGCTTGTCTATGCTTTTCAATAAATATATATTTCAATACCATCCTCTAACTTAAAACATAGCAGTGTACTTAAAGATACCCTCAGCGATGTCATTCCGGAAGATTATCAATTTACGTCATTCGGTGTGGTTTCGCTATTTTCTAATTTACCTCAGGACCTTATTTTACAAGCTCTTGAGAAAAAGTGGATATATCTTAATCCTATTATCCTTTTATCTGAACGTGAGTTTTTTGAAGGGATTAAACTTCTCTGAGATTTTACTTCTTTACAGTTCAATATGAAATTTTATAAGCAGGTGGCTGGGGCTCCGATGGGATTTAGTAAAACCCTTACTTTACAGAAATAACATTGGATGCCCTAGAAACCAATTGTCTTAATAAATTAAAAAGTAGCATTTTATTGGTAGGAGATATTTTGATGATTGCTTTCTTATCAATAAATCAACACATACCAATATAATTCTTGATACTTTTAACAATTATAATAAACGACTACAGTTTACTATAGAGGTAGAAAGAGGCAAAAAGTTGAGCTTTTTGGACCTCGAAATTACAAGGAAAGATAATGGAGATGCAATAATTAATTGGTACAGAAAGCCCACAGCATCGGGTCGTTACATTAACTTTTTGTCTCACCACCCTCTTTCACAAAAAATTGCCATAATTTATAATTTAGTTGACAAATGCATAAAATTATCAGAACCGTCTTTTCACTCTCAAAATTTATTAATTGCAAAAACATATCCCTTGAATAACAACTATCCTGAAAAGTTTATAGACAAGCACATTAAGAATAGATTACACTTTATTCATTCATTTACTAGTAATAATAATAATGTAATTGATGCCCGTAAACGAACATTACTTAAATATCCTAAGATGGTCCTTCACTACGTTGAACATATTACCCCGAGAATTAATCATATTTAAAAACAGTTTAATGTGATACCGATTAATAAAACGATTCATGAATTTAACGGCATGATTAAGCTAGGGAAGGACAGATTAGATAAACTTGACAATAGTAATGTCGTTTATAAAATAGACTGCCAGCAGTACTCTGCGACATACATTGGCAGGACAAAAAGACGATCAGTTAAACGTCAATACGAACATAAAAGGGACGTAAAAAGTAACTAGAATACTTCGGCAATTGCTAATCATATGTTAATGAAACAAACCATTGTATTGATTTTGAGAACATTAAAATTTTGGATAAAGAAAAAAATTGGAGCAAACGCGCTTTCTCAGATTTTCTTAAAAATATTTATAAAAATTCTCTCAACTTAATTAAAAAACATCTTGAATAGATACTAGTAATAAAATTCCTTCTTAACTTCTTTTTCCTTTTTACTTTTATTCCAGTCATATAATTTTTTCATTCACTCCGACACATTTTGTACACAAGAACTTAAAGTTTATATAATCTGTATTTTCATTAGATGATTTCCAGAGTCTATGAGCAAGTTTCTATTCTAATATAAGTGTTTTAAGCTCTGAGGTATACCATCTAGGATATTTAGATAAGATAAGATTTAAGAATCTAGTAGGAACATCTTTCTTCATAATATTATGCATAGTATTGTCAAAATTATCTAAATTTATATGTAAATTTTTATTACTTAACCCTTTCAGTCACGCAATTCAATTCATTTGGTTATGGAAGTGCAAATATATGTTTCCAATGTATTTTTGAACGAAGAATCCAAATCAAGTGTCAAAAAAAAATTATAAAAAAAAAAAGAAAAAAAAACGAAAAAAAAATAAAAAAGAAAAAAAGAAAAAAAGAGAAAAAGAAAAAAAAAGAAAAAAAGAAAAAAAGAAAAACAAAAAAAAAAGAAAAAAACATAACTCTGCCACAGACGGTCCCAAGCCCGTGTTCTAATGAGGAGGGGGTTTTTTTACTTTCATAACCAAACGAATTCAATTTCATGACTAAAAGGGTGGTTTTCACCCCATTTGAAGGGTTGTTTTTATATTTATAAAATTATTGATATCAGATTCGTATTCTACGATCAAAAATACATAGAAAACGTATATTTGTACTGCGATAACAATAGAAATCAAATTTTGTGACTAAAAACAATAGGGAGCCGATATATCGGCTTCTGTGACTGAAAGGGTTAATAAAGTATCCCAATTAACAAGAGAGATATCATGCCTGATTGCGTCAAAGTTAGCCTGATAAAAATCAAACTGGATGCTACGTACATTGTTAGATAAAGAATGTCTATATAAATTATAGGTATCAAGACCTGTTTCATTGTTTGAAATACCAGAGTGCCTGCTTCTTGACAACATGCGGTACATTTTTTGAATTAAACTCCTAAAAGTTTCCTTTAGATAACAATTTTTAGTCAAGATTTGTTAAAATATGGTACAAATTTTGACATAACTACCCTGGTGGAAAATTAATCTACAACTATGTAGATCTAACTAGGTTGCCATGAGAATCAAAACGAAAAAGTTTTAAAAATATTTTATTTATTTTTTTTAATAAATATAATACTATTAATAATTTACTATCTATATACAGTGTTAGACTTTTACAGCTTTCTTATTTAAATCGTTGCAAAAATTGTTTTCAAATGTTGCATAATATATTTGTAGTTTCATTACTACTAGACTTGTACATATGTTTTGGCCATTTCTTTAAGAGTCATCATACTAATTTTTCCGGTGGGGGTACGTGGTAAATTATCCAAAAATTTTACACCTCCCCAAAGTTTCTTGTAATACCCAAGTGTAGCAGATAGTTCAACAAGGTCTTCCTCGGTGACCTAAATAGAATATATGTACACTAGCATCCCCCGTCACGGCTTCGCCCTTGCTAATAGTGTGTGAAACTCACAATTTATTGATACCTATTATTTGATAATGGTGCGTGTGTGTTAATTGATGCAGCAGTTTTAGGATTAGCGATAACATATATTTCAATGCTTTAAACATTTAAATATCTTGTTACTCGAAGCACTTGGGGCTCATTGGGGTTTTTGGGTTATTAAGGTTTGTGGATAATTGAGGTTTGTGCATTACTGGGGTTCACGAGTTGTTGGGGTTTATGGGTTATTGGAGTTTAGGTGTAATCGGGGTTTATGGGTTATTGGAGTTTAGGTGTAATCGGGGTTTATGGATTATTGGGGTTTATTGGTTGATGAGGTTTATGGGTTATTGGAGATTATGGGTTATTGGGGTTGGTGGGTAATTGGGGTATATGGTTTATTGGGGCTTATTGGTTAATGGGGTTTATGGATTATTGGAGATTATGAGTTATTGGGGTTGGTGGGTAATTGGGGTATATGGGTTATTGGAGCTTATGAGTTATTGGGGTTTGTGAGTTATTGGGCTTTATGGGTCATTGAGGTTTGTAGGATATTCGTGTTTATTGGTTTTATTAGGGTGATTGGGTTATTTGGGTTTACGGTTTATTGGGATTTGTTGGTTATTGGAGTTTATGAGTTTATGGGGTTTATGATTTTATTTGGGTTTATGGGTTAATGGGGTTTGTGGGATATTGAAGTTTGTAGGTTATTGGAGTTTATGGGTTATTAATGTTTGTGTGTTGTTGGATAATATGGTTTATATAAAAGAGGATAAACGTGTTTTTACGTTTTCATCAATAACTTCGTAATGTCGTGAATTATTAATTCGATTTATATTCACAAAGGTTGTTATCCCTTTCGACCCGCTTAGGGGTGAATTGGGGTAAAATCCATAAATTAATATTTGGGTATTTTCATAGGCAACCTTTTGAAACAAAAATCGAATTCATAACTTTAAAAATCGTAAAAACACGTTTACCTCCATTTCACCCCCTTAGGGTTGGATGGGGGTAAAATTCGTACTTATCTCACCCCTACACCATAAGAGATATATACCACAAAAATTTTAAGTCTCTAGATCCAGCAGTTTGATGTGGGCGTGGGTGAGTGAGCGAGTGAGTGTGTGAGTGAGTGTATCGACCATCTTCTTTATATATATATATATATATATATATATATATATATATATATATATATATATAGATTATTTAAACGTGTTTGTTATATTATATTTAGATACATTTAATGTAATACCTTTGCTCCTGGTACTCTTTGAACAAATGCGATAGAATGCTCGACATCTTCTTCATGTGGAAATGTAGTAACACCGACATCGAGAACGTCAGGGTGGCTCAGCAAAAGTTCTCTAATTTCGGAAGGATAAACATGATGATACTGAAATCTGATGACATTTTTAAATCTGTCGACTATGAATAATTCGCCATTTTCATTGTAGAAACCTATGTCACCGGAATGCAACCACCCTATACACCAATAATGAATTCTTTAATAATAGATATAAAAACTTGCCAAGTATCTCCACAAATCATTGAATGAAAATCAGATTTCTGTTATTGAACACACCATCTTTGTCGATTGTTGCTGCAGTGGCTACTGGATCATTGTAATAACCAACAGTCATCGTTGGGCTCTTGACACAAATTTCACCCTGCTCATTAGGCCCTAAAAGTTTGCCTGTTTCTAAATCGACTATTTTTAATTGAACGTTAGCAAAAATGTGACTTCTGGATGGAGTTTTGATGCATTTATTAAAGACTGTACCAATCTCCGACAATCCTTAAACAAATAAAGTTGTAATAATTTATTTATGCTCATTTAGAGAAAGTATGGGATGTGGGTCGTGATCTCTTATTAAACACTTAAGATCATTTACTAGTACCCAGAAATGAAACCTAGCACTCGTAGTTTCACCAAATAGGCCTTACATGACGATATATATCTAAAAACATTAATAATAGCGGTATACCTATATACACGATTCTTTAACATTAAGTATATGGATAATATTAATATTTTCAGCTATATCTCGGCATATAAGGCCTATTCAGAGAAACTCGGATGCTAGGCGTTATTTCTAGGTACTACTAAATGATTCTTAAATCTTTCATAGAAAATCGCGACCCACATCTCTCTCTTTGTAAGTTCAAATACAATACTAGATGAAAATCAATATACCGTATTCGTCATAAAGTTTAATATGAGGAAAGTCATTACAAAACTGGTTTGTGGTCTTTTCACTTAATTTTGTACCACAAAACATAATTTCAGTCAGTGAACTTAACTTAAATCTATCAACAAATTTATATTTGCATAAGCTGCTCAAGAAATTTGGCTCTGTTATTAGAAGCGTAACCTGCAAATAAAATGAGGTAAATTTAAGATTGTTTAGATTACATAAAAGCTACCAACAAATTACTCAACTTTATAATTTTCAATGATCTGACAGACAGACTCAGGATCAAATTTTTGACAAATAACCACTTTTGCTTTCCAGAGAACCGATAATAGCATGTATTCTACACAGATCAACCAGTATGGAGTCGAATACCAAATCAGGACCTCATTATTCTTTTCTTCAAGAGTTTTAGGATACATGCGATTTAATATAGATTGATAAGTCTTCATTACACCTTTTGGTGCCCCGCTGGTTCCAGATGAAAACCATATACCAGCTAATTCAGATGACGGATTTTCAATCTTACGAACTGTAAATGACTCTACGTCTTTCTTAGTTTTCTTATTTTGCACCTGTATTAAATCCTCTATTGATTCTGCATTAGGATGATTTCCAAAAACGATGATTTTCACATTTTCGTTTTCTAATTTTGCGGCTTTCGTAATTGTATCAATAATATTTGTATACGTAAATATGATTTTTGGTTTTATTATTTTAATTGAATGACGTGCTGACTCTATAATAGATAATATTTCGTTTTACTATACTTCTTTAAAGTGCTTGCTGCTTTAATTATTTTTACCTAACGTAAAGTCGTGATGCCAGGAATTGTGAACTGCCCCGATGAAAAAAGTAGCAAACAGAACTATATAACTATTCAGACAATTAGGAGAACACAATGTGATGACGTCATTTTGTCCTATTCCTTGTTGCTTCAACCAAAGGGCCAAACGAATGCTGCTATTTTTCATTTGTGCGTAAGTCACTTGCTTCCCAGTCTCATCTTCCGTCTATTGAATATCACAAATGGATGCCATTATTATTCACATTGTAAAACAAAACCTTTTTGAATGCATGGTGTTATTTATAAAATAATAGAAATAAAACTATGAATATTACCCATGCAGCATAATCAGGATTGTCGTTGAAAATATCAAGTAATAACTGACCAATACTCTTATTTCCGAAACCCTCATCGATTTTAGCACCTTTCACAATGTTATTTTGAATAACAACTTTAAAATTCTGTTAATAAAAACAAAAAAGTAAGTAGAAATTATAAAATTCTGTTAAGTCTAACTCTAATAAGTTAATACGACTAAAACTTACTTTTTCACTTTGTATCGAGTTGTTCATGACTTTTATTTGAGGAACTACGAAACACATTAAAAGTAGCTTTATCACGCTAAACGAAAAAGTTATTGCATTTAAAGTAACTTTCTTTTAAGTTGGCAATAATCACATATGCAACATTGTAATTAATGATTAAAAAATTTGTTTGTACTGCTTTACATATGAGGCGTTGGGTGCAAAAATAACTTAACCCGGGTTAAGGAGGTATGACTGGTCAATTGACCCTAAAATACAACAATTTTTTACTATAATTCGTTCAGTCTTAATGTCACGAAAGTTAATATATTAGTGGTCCGCAAATTGTTCAAGGAACAAAATCAGGGAACAAAACTCTGTCTCTAATTAACGATATCTAATTTTGCAATAGCGTCTTTTATGCCATTATGACTGAACGAATTATAGTAAAAAATGGTTGAATTTTAAGGTGCTTTGGCAGCTCATACCTCCTTAAGTTGCTTTTGACGAAATATACGTAATCGTATTCTACGACCCTTTATTTATAAATATCGTGTACCCAACAGGTTTTTTAGATCGTATACAGTAGAGTATATGGAAATCTCTTACGTCGCCACGAGCCTCCTGTCGTATCTACCTACCTATGCGCCGGAGACCGGATTAACCCCTAGCTTCTCCCGCTGAGCTTTATACCGTCAGAAATTTGCGCGCGCGAACCACGCGCAATGTTTACCTCCACTCGTATGATTCAAGAGGAAATTTTTACTCTTACAATTTCTAACGGAGGATAACCGAGAACGGAGTGATAATATTCTTTGAAGAATAGAAAATGACAGTTCGAATGACGAAATAGCAGATCAAAAAGAAGTTTAAGTTTATGCTAAAATTTAAATAGTTATATCGAAAAAGTGCTTCAATGAGTTCACTATTTCTGTTATGTTACACTGAAAAAAAAATTTGTTAAATCTAAGTAAACGTTTCCTTGAATCGTACTAAGAAAAGATTTACTTAAATAAAGTAAATATTTCTTAAATTTAATGAATATTTATTGAATTGATAAATACCAGTCTAAACATAATTAAATATTTACTATTATCAAATAAATCTTTCCTCAGTACGATTCAAGGAAACATTTACTTAGATTTAACAATTTTTTTTTTCAGTGTATGCATTCAAAAAATATTTAATTGATCTTACTAAAATATAATCTTACGAAATATTTCATTTTAATAAAGTAAAAATTTTACAAAACTATGAATGTCTTCCTTTGCAGAGAAAGTTTAATACAGATGTACAATATAAAATTACATTACATAATATAAAATTAACACACAGAACTCAAAATTGATAAATACATTGGTAGAAACCTTATCCTGGCACCCATATTGGCTACATAGGCCGACTAGATATATAGTACTAGACTACATAAATTAATTTTTCCAACGAAGTATAACACGACTCAGCTTTTTCCAACGAAAAGCGTTGAATGACTTTATGGCGAAAACTAGCATTTTTTATAAAGTTGCAAAGAAAATAGTAATTCTGAATATTATAGGACAAAGAAAATGTTACTTTTTTCATGCAAAATTATTCAACGTGTTAGTTTTTATCGCAAAAGCATTATGAGTGTTAGTCTTCGCCGAAAAATCATTCCACGTGTTAGTCTTTGTTGCAAAAATTTTTAATCTAATTAAACAGTGTCCAAAAACTTAATTTGCAATTAAATTGTATACTTATTATAGACATGCGAACACGGCGGGATCGTGTTATAGTTCTCGCTGACATATATTTCCAGTACTTTTTAATGATAATGAATTGGAATTAAAAACTTTCTATGACTCCAAAAAATTTCTATGCCTTACATTGAAGGTTTTAGTATAGCTAAAAGTTAATAATTCGAAAATATGTAACATAACTTTTGCGATCGAAAAAATCAATTCACAATTTTGGAATCAAATACACTATTTTTAGAAAATCTGTGTGCGTGTGTAAGTGTGCGTGCGTGCGTACATATGTGTATGCATGTGTGTGCGTGTATGCGTTCGAACGAGTGTGTGAGTGTCCGTGTATGTGTGTTTGTGGACATGCATCAGCATTCTCTGAATGTACACGGTAAAAATTAATGCTTCGGGGCTCAATTTTTCTAGAGGATGGGGGACAAAGAATTTTTCTTTTGCTACTTGGTGCGTTTTAATTTTTTTAGTGGGTTTTAGATTTTTCAGTTTTAATTTTTCGGGTTGTTTGATATGTTAGAAATAATATAATTGATTCAGCTATAAATCATTTGCAAGAGCATAAAACTGTCTAACTTTTCCGAACTGAAAATATAAATACGGTCGTTCCATTGTTTTGTTATACATTATTTCTTGTTTAAACGGTCATATCTCGGAAGCATATGATGGAAAATCTTTGAAAAAATTATAGGTCTTTAATAACATATTGAAGAATGTTCAGTAAGATTTTTGAGTCTTGATCAATTTATTTTGCCGAGAAAAAAATAATTTTGTCTCGATTTTCTTTCTCCAACAATAATTGGAGTAAATCGACCACATTTTATCAGAAACTTTCCAAAAAAGTGGCTTTCTACTAGCTTATCACCTGCATGTTTGCCCAGATCATAAGATTTTTTATTTTCTGAGATATTTGAGGTTATGTATTTTTTGACATTCTTTTAGTGCTTATCTTGATAAAGGCGCGGCCATGTTTTACCAAACACCTATTAGTTTTACCTATCTTTTACAGCCCGAAATTTTGTATAAACTGTTTCCCTTCTTTTGTTATACACGAAAACGCAGTTTTAGTTAATAAGGTTATATCACAGAAATTTATAATGTAAAATCGTTGAAAAAAATTGAGATGATTAGGAATATCGAAAAAAATATTCAGTGAATCACGTAATAACATCTGCTTACATATTTTATTATTATATCATAGTATATTAGATATATTTGTACATTAGGTTATATAATTTCATATAGGAATAATTAATTAAATTTGAGTAAGATAAGTACCAATGAATTGGCAGCGGTTTTTTCTTTATCTTACCAAGTTTCCTGTACCATTATTTTTCCGTCGTATAAGTCAAAGATATCGTAAATTACATTTCACAATGTATTATTTGGGTGTGGAAATATTGAGAAAATAATTATATCTATCTTATGATAAAAACATTTTGGACGCGATTTATTCATGTTCTGGAAGTTTTCCGATACGACTTCGATGCGAAAATAGCATATTTTTTAACATATGTTATATGACTCAAGGTGTCTCCTGCATCAATATGTACCTTAAGTATAAAAATTTATAGTATAATTTGTTTACATATTCTTTTTTTTTAAAGTTTCCATATTGCATAAATGATTATCGAAAATTAGAGAAAATTCAACAAAACACTACATACTTTTTTATTTCTTATTCTATCTTAATTTTGAAGCTCTTATTTTATTTCTTGGGTGATTTCACGAAGACTTACCGATATAAAAATTGGAAAATTATCATAACCTTCAAAGTTTCGTCCGATTGTTTATAAAACACATTCACGAACTTATAAACAATTAGCTGTAACTTTGCAGGTTTACCAATTTTTTTCAATTTTCATATAGGTAAGTCCCCCTGACATCGTTCAAGGAACAAAATGAGACCTTCAAAATTATGATCGAATAAGAAATAAAAAAGTCTTCAGTGTTTTATTTACTTATTTATTTATTTATTTATTTATTTGGATCAACGGGCTTAGTAGCCCTTTATAAACATGATGAACATTTCTCTAGTTGACGATAATCACTTTTACAATAAGGGAATTTTTTTGAAAAAATTCTTTTTCTTCGCTTGAAGTATCTTTTTTTTTATATTATACCGTTTCTCGCACTATAATAGGTTAATAAAGGAATGTTTAAAAATTTTGTATACTTTTCTTTTAAAGTTACAGTAATGATTTATTAAGTGTAGGGATATAAGCCTACTAACATTGATGTGATAATATTTATTGTAATTTTTTCACGTAAAACTATGACTATGATATGACTTGGGGAGTTCGAATATGATATTTCCAGCAATAGTACTCTTTGTGTGCGAATGCATGAGTTGGTGTGTATATTTGTGTGAGTGAATGCATGCGAGTGTGAGAGGTTGTGTGTTTATGTGTATGTATATATATCATCCCTGGTTAAAACCAGTGGGTAAAAACCAGATGATATATTCTAATTAAACCGTGTCCAGAAACTTAATTTACAATTTAAATTATACCTAATTTATTCGTAATATTTAAAAACTTCTTAAGCAAATTTGCTTTATAATATATTATGTATGTTGCTGAATACGTAAGCAGATAATGACCTATGCATAATAATATAATATATTGTGTAACATGGCCGATACCTATTTAAGAAATCTGAGTGCTAAATCAGTTAGCAGCATTTTTTGTTTAAACGCTTATAACTTTTTTAAATTTTAGTTTAGCTTAGTTCTGGTTTCACTATCTAAAAGAGTAATCTCAAAACTACAAGAAAGGCTGTTTGGCAAATTATTTGGGAGGGTAATCATAACAAAAAACTAAACTGAAAAGGTATCTAGTGCTGTTTAAACTGTCTAGCATCCCACCATTACCATCTTGAGGCAAATTTTCTAGTTGCTAAGTAAGATTCTTCGGTCTTCATGCTGCAACTTATATGGCCTCAGTATAGAAAGATGTCACTGTTAATAATGTATTGAGTGTATGTGTTGTAGCACGGTGAAAAGTTGATTTATCTTCTCCTCGTTACCCACGCGCGAATGAAATTAAAAGGTCGATTTATAGACAAAATATTGCCTTCCAGCGACCAGCAGAGGAGTCACTTCGCCATGTGCTCTGAATAAACATGCGATTAGTTTTTTTAGTCAAATCCTTTTTTATTGCGACGGAAATCATGTACCAACTAATATCCAAAAGCCAAAGAAGAAAAGCGTCTCGTCGACTCGAAAGAACAATGAGCCCCGTCGCTCCTGAAACGTCCAGCATGACTTGCAACTCGTCGATTCCAAAAGCTAAATAAAACAGTCAGACGGAAAATGCATACGTTTTTTATTGCAAGTGCCTTTTGTGACAAATAGACTTGGGACGGGTTGCCTTCTGTCCCATACATTTCAATTCTAAATTTAAATTTAAAATTTTGTTAAAATTAACTTAAATTTATTCTAAATAATTTTAAGTTGGAGTTAGATTATAATTGAGTCATCCGAACGAAAGAAGAGCGCAAGCATGATTTCAACGGATAAGTATTATCAGACTAGCCAACTTTGAACATTGCTTGAAATTAAATTATTATAATTGATATATAAGGCGAATATTTTTGCTCAAATGTTTGTACTAAAACTAAATTTCTTAAAAATTAATTTATTTAAATTTAATTTTTAATATTAACTATATCAAAGACTCTAATATGCAAATTCTTCATTAAGTTTATAATAACATTTTCTTTAAACCAAATAAGATAAACAAAGTAAAATAAACCAGAAAATTCAAGCGACTTGTAAATCTAATACGAAACTGAAAAGCATGTGTATATAGAAACCTACAAGACGTGCATGGCTTTAGAATATAAATTCGTTCGAGTATCCTTTTTTCGATTTGGACTTTATTGGTACAGACGTTGTCGATGCTTTTTCCTGTGCGAACCTTTCGATCAAACGTGAGCCAAGTGTACGTTGTAGGAAACGATCGCCAATAATGCAACAAATCCTGACACTTATTCATGGATTCTAGCTGTATATCAAAAGGCGTGACATTTGATATCATGCATTTCATGCATAATTCAACTCTAATGGAATACACTTGCAATATAAGTAAAAATGGTTCTTGTCTTTGTCGGTTATTTTATTTTTATAAATATAATAATATTAATAGTTAAATGAGACAAAATTAGTTGGTTATTGATATGCGAAAGTATGATGAAGGAATTGCGTGTCCTACACGACTCAACATTTATCTACTTACAGTCCATATACATGCCCCCTTTGTAAATGTGTATAAATATATGTTGCATATACTGTTCTGTAAGGTTTAGTAATGTTTCACATTATTTTTAATGTGTTACTTTGTTTAATACATGTACAAAATTACAGTAATATTTCAAACATTCATGTAAGTGATTTTCTAAAATATTTCGTTTTTGTGTTCGGCGTAGGTTTAATATGAAATAAAACAATTTTATTTCATATAGGTGCTTTGATCATACATTTTTGTTATCTCATATAATTCATATTTAATTTTTACAAAGAGAACAATACAAATTCAATTATAAAAACAATTGTTAAAACTAAAAACAAATAATAATTTATTATATGAATAGCTGTTATCTATTTAATTTGTTTTTGCCTATATTTGCATAAAGCACGCCTCAATTCGAATTTTCTTTATAAAATGTGTACGATTTTATTTTTATTTTATTTTATGACAGTTAATGTGTCTTGCGATTCTTCTGTAAACACAGTTTGCGCATTTTAAAGATTTAAATACAATAGGCCGAGGATAGTGATAGAAACATTAAAGTGATTAGTTAGTGTATGCCAATTCAAGAGCTAATTATTACAGATTTTTAATGAATCCTGAGCGTACCGTTGAGTGGGGTGACTTTGAACCACTTTGTATAGTATATATTGATACCTTAGGAATACAATTTCGAAAGCGTACCTTTAAGTAATGTATGAAAAATAGGGTGTTCAAAGTTACCCCACTTAGAGTGGCGAATTTGAACCACATTTTTTATTTCTTTATATCTCATACATCTCAATTTTCATTTTGGAGTCAGTTACAAACTCATTGTATGTTTAACAAGATGGTCCTGTAGTAAATAACGAGTCAAAAATTTATATACGAAAACCAAAAATGGCGTAATAGAATCTCTTTTCGCGCTCTAGCAGAGAAAAGTTTTTGAGGTAGGAAATTTGGTGAAATTTTTATTTACATTTAAAAATCCAAAAATCATTTTTAGATATATTTAATAATTTTCTTTTTGGTTCATTTTGTATCTAAAGGATCTATCAAATCAATATACCACTGATAGCTTCAAACCGCATACATGAATATAAAATCATATTTTTTTCATTTAGCCCAAAATCGCCCCACTGGCCTAAAGTCAACCCGCTCTACGGTATAATTAGAGTGCGCTAGCGTGCAGCCACGTTGCAAATTAAATTTCGTTTTTTAACGAAAACTAATGATTATGAACGATTAGTTAGCGTATGCAATGTTTTTTTTTGTAGAACTTTGAAAAAAAATAATCTAGCGGAAGATAATCGGCATACGGTTTCCGCGTGTAGGAAGGCCTGAAATAATCAGTTTAAATTGGAAAAAAAAGATGTTTCAGAATAATAAGTTCACGTATGCCATTGGACAGAATCATTACAATTGTTATGTAAATCATGAATAACTACTTGGCAGACGATTACGGTATGCACACGTGTTCGCAGTATATTTCAAAATAGTATTATTTTTAATAATATTTGTTTAATAATACGGAATGATTAATTCGCACTTGACATAGAATTGCATATAAAGTTTTCATGGTCAATTATTAATATAATAACCATTGGCATACATTTTTGGTGTATAAAACTTTATAAAAAGACAATTGGAAAGTTGAAAACATTTTTTAACAATTAATTAGCGTATGCCATTTTGTTTATCCTGAAATTGATAATAATAAATAATGATTTCAGGATTGGCATACGAATGTAGCGTATACATGACTATACACAACAATAACAACATTGTCAGAAATTTTAATATTGTTGAATAATAGATTTGAGTATGCCATTTGTACTAGTAATAGATAAGGTGCTAAAATAGTAGCATTATCACTGGCACGCTTAAATGAGGTATACTGTGTTCACAATTTATTGTTAAAATCTTAACTTTAAGGGAGTACTATTGGTTTCGAATTAGTGTTCAGAAAAATCTGAAATTTCGTATACTAGTACGTTTTGACCTCAAACTTTCTCATGTAAATTTTTAAAAAACTACACCATCCCTGAAAAAAGATACTAAGAATTTTATATTTACGTTTTCTACGTTTTTAACACGTAGCCTTATGGGAACTCACGTTTTCGCTAGTTGCAATCATGAAATTTATATATATTTAACATCCCATAAATATAATGCAAATATCCAAATGTTGATTCACCATTTTGGAGAGGTAATATAAGCAAACGAATAAAATTTTTCACTCACTCAACCATTTACGCACATGATTTGGTCTACCACGGCAGTCAAAAACGACCAAACACGCATTTGACTCACTGAGTACCGATAGTACTCCATTAATGCCAAAGTTGCATTGCTGCATAGAGTACATTATGAACAATTCAATAGCTTATGCAATTTTGTTTTTCATGAAATTGATGATAATAAATAATGATTTGAAGATTGGCATGCGAATCCGGCGTGTACACAATTATATACAACAATAACAACATTGCAAAAAAAATTATATTATTGTTGTATAATGGTACATTTTAGTATACCTTTTGTTTTATATATAATTATATGATAATTGTATATATATATATATATATATATACAATTATCATTATTTATACAATTGATTTTCAGATTTTAGGAACGTAATAATTCTGAAAAATTATCTGTTTCATCACTATTTATGCGTCTTTATTAATTTTTATCAGTTTATATTAAATTTCATCAGGTTCAATCAGATTTTATAAGTTTTTATTAGGTTTTGTAACTTTCTGAAAAATTATTACAATTATATATTGTCATTAAATTTAAAGTCTATAAACCATTTTTTCTGGAAAATATGAATCAAATAGTTTAAAATTTTAAAGAAACAGGATAAAATCCGTTTCTTTTTTAAATACATTTAATAACTATTATAAAAATATAAATACATTGTGTTGGTAAGTTAGGAATCATGTCGACTGGTTAAAAAATAAGAAGCTTGTCACGTAGATTCCAAAATTCCAAAATTCCAAATCCCGCTTCTCAACAAGAAGATGGAGGGAGTTCAATTCACGTCGAAGTCGTTTTAATTTCTTTATATGCAATACACTGAAGTAAAATAGTTCGTCAAATACTACAGTGCGCGATACTACAATGTACTATAGTATTCAATATAATACATACTATAGTTTTTTATAGTAATAATTATAAAAGACAGAAAGAAAGAAAGGCAAATCATTATAAAAACAGATTGTTATAGATAAAAACTGATAAATTTTCCGAATTCTTAAAGTTTTTATTACTTATTATCAATTTTTATTATGACTTTTTATAGCTTTTTATTAGTATAATTACTATTTATCAATATTTATTAGTTTTTATCAGTTTTTATCTGTTTTTATATAAAGTAAGTTCTGCTAGGGAATAATTAATTGTTCATAAAATAACTAAATAAAACGTTTCATTGTACTAAAAAATTGACGTATAAGAAAAGTATTCAGAACTTTCAAAGCAAAGCGTTAATTAAAAATAACAAAAACTCTAAACAACTGACGAATAAAACTACACAGGGTCGAGCAAAGAAAATCGTTCGATCATCCTCGTTCTTCCTCGTGCAGGCATCAGGTGCAGAAACTGTCGATGCAGATGGGCGTCTATGAGCTAGCGGTGATCGAACGAGACTCAAGCGAAGCGATTAGACGAGTCGTGGTTAACGCTGCAAATTTTGTCATGTGAATTTCTCGTGCATGTCGAAAGGATGACACTTTATTTGCGGTTTTCAATGAGGAATTGAAATTAAGAATTTACCTTGGTTAATGAATAAACTGTTATTGTTATTGAATATTTTACAAAATTTAATAAAGTTCAATATAGCTACGTGTTATCGGAAATAGATATGTTATGTAACTATTGTCATTTTTCGCTATAAGAAATAGATTTCTATATATGAAGAAATTGTTCACAGGTTGAGCGCTAGTAACGAAGGTATAAGCCGATTTTTTTCAAATTAATTGAAATTATTTATTTTTTAATTAATTGAAATTTAAAATGTTTAATAAGAACTTGACATTTCTACTTGTTTTTAAGATTGAAAAGGATCATAAAAATGAGTTTCATAAAATTTGTAATAATTCACGATACATAAACCACTCAACCTGTTAATATTCTGTTAAGGGAAATCAATGAGAAAGATGTTTAATGTTTTCAATATGAGATGATAATACGTCATTATGAGAAACTTAAAGATATTAGAAATGTTTGAATTCGTGCATCATTTGTTTACGGAGTTAATACTCGTAGCATTACCAATTGTATGTTAGCATACTACTTGACGTCATTCAAACCGTCACTCAATCTAAAATATCATTAACTGCATGTTTTTAATCATATTGTCTCCCAAGGAATTTCTCTTAAAGCTTTGGTTTTAAACAATTAATATTCAACCAAATATTAATATCCATAAATTCAAATGTCATTAAAAATGAATGGTCTTCTAATAGATGCCACCGGGCAGCGCAACGAATACTAAATATTCTAAGATTTATTCCTCTCGCCGTGCGAATTAGGTGCATCTGATGCGCACCTCGGAAAATTCCCCAGCACTATATATCGCTAACCGTAGACCACCAGATTGCGAAGAGGAAAGTTTATATACTTCTTCCTCACTGACAGAAAATGCAAGCACTTATACCGTGGAAATTAGTCATTCGGTGAATACATGCACGTTTCTTGCAATATATCCTGATTTTCCCTGGACGAACTGCATGGTACAGACAGACGGAAAAGTCTGCCCGAATCTGCAAGTATCCGATACAACGCTATAGTCTTCTTATTGCAGCGCTGCCATGCGATAATCGCATAAGACTCAAGCAAGCAATTTCTCCAAAGAGCCACCCGGAATTTTACCGTCGCTCTCCTTGCTAGTTTCATCTTCGTCATTCGTGTACACACAACATTTATTTAAGCTTATCAAATTTGTTGTTGACTGCTGTGTGAAATATCTGAAATTTCCTCGCTTGTGGTAAGTATATTACAATTTTTGTAAAAATATGACAACTTTGTAACCTAACCTCTATTCGTAGGTTGGTTGTTACGTAGCATTTAGCAGAATTGAAAACAAATTAAAATAATTTATTGAAACATTTCTCAATAATTTTTAACTGTGCCTTGTGAATTAGATATTCTAAATAGAAATAACTGATTAATTTCATAAAATGGTGAAAAATTATAGTAAAAATGAATGAGCTGTATTAACAAAATATAATCAATAGAATTTCACAATTGCTGACCATTTGATTGTTTATATTTTTATGTAGTTAAATGTCATTACAGCAGCTTTTGTAGTTGTTGAAAATTGCACGTACCAAGTTGCTTCTGTAACACACACTATTGATGTCTGTTTACAGTTTGTGAAAGTATTCCATAAGGAGCTTTCGCATATTTCGAAGCACGTATGGCAATTTTTTATGAGAGAGGTTTACGGTTTTAATTTTCCAGAATTAAGTAGAACCGTTACAAATGTGGTAGAAGATTTAAAAAAACTTAATTAGTAACAAAGTTTTCTACTTATGAGTTCAAAAACTAAGTGGAAGTTGAACTCAGTTGAAGTGATGTTAAAAGTTATTATTTAATTATTTATTTATTCAAAAATTATAATTAATAAGTTACTAAATTATTTCGAAAAAATTTTGTGTTTATTTTTAGACTCATATTTCTATACGTTTGTAAAATATAAGAAAACTAATATAAGTAAATTAATTATATGTATTAAAGAAATATGAACTTTTGTTACTGATTGAAAACAAATGAAGTAGCATGAAATTTATTTTATTCAAGTCTTTTTGTAAAATTAGATTTTCATTTTAGATTTTCCTTAAATTGTTTGTTATCATTACTAAATGGAGTTTACAACTAATTTTGATAATTTCGACAATATTACGAAAGAAAGGTTAAATAATGAAATGTTAATACTCACATTGTCTTTATATAATAATTCACTAATGTCACGCAAAGCAGTCGATTTTGTAATTGAGAAGTTGTCAAACTTTCTTTCAAATTTATTTATACCTTTTATACAAAATCAAATGGGAGTAAAACTTAAGCCTATGACTGATGTAGTATCTTACCATAAAGCTCAATTTATCTTAGAAGATAATAAAAATGTATTCATAAAAGTAGAAGAAAATGTTCAGGTTAAAGAAAAATGTATCTACACCGCTCACATTCCACTCAAAAGTAGAGAAATACTTTGTCTCTGGTAATTTATTGAAATACATTACTATTTTTAATAACCTTTTAGAAGGTGATACATAAAATCAAATTTTAATTCATGGAAAATTTATGGTTAAAAATATCATAACCCAGAAAAGTTAGTGTTCCTTTATAAGTATATATCAACGAGTTTAAATTCGGCAATCCAATTCGCACGTTCAAGTTCCGTCAAGGGGCGCTTTCGTCGCATCTCTATAAGTTATACCTAGGTCACGTTATATGCGGAGGCAAGTTCAAACTTGAAAAATTAGTTTTTAGTGAAATGCAATGTTTACATATCCATTGTAAAAAATGGCCAGTGCAATTGTGGAGATTTTCGATTTAACGAATTACGCTAATGGAGGTAGTAGATCCTTTGTAAAAGGGAGTAGAATTTTAAATTCTAATCTTTTTTTGTTGTGTGCATTTTGTAATTCATCACAATTGACCAATAAATATTTAAATATCAACCTCATTAACAAAATATCCACAAGAGATAAACATCGCAATTAGTGTACAAAATAATACAAAAATTATTGAAGCACATTGCACTTGTAGGCTTTCGCATCTAGCCAATGCAAGCATATAGTAGGCGTTTTATTATATTTGAATAAGTAAGTAATTGTAAGCCAATAAATTATGTTAAAAACGGTAAAAAATATTCTTTATGTATTTGATTAGACGAACGAAGGATTGAATTTATCAGTTAGGATGTATCGATTTGTGCAGCGATGGGGACAAATCAAAGAAAAGGTCAGTGAAGCATATGCAGCTGAACCGTTCAATAAACTTTGCCATGGTGTTCAATCAGACGTACAATATGAAAATAGTCCAGAAATTCGCAAACCAATAATTAAAATTTTTGCGATGCTAATGCTGAGTCTGAAACGACTCAGCACATTAGATGCTATAGATCATCAAATGAAACTAAAAAACCAGAACCTATATCTTTACCGAAGCGAGTATTAAAATCTTTAGATCAAAATAAAGCCTCAAACACCAAAGCTGAACCTATAATATATAATTTAAATGAATTATATGCACTTGCAAAAAATATAATTGAGGGGACTGAAGTTGAGCAATTTATAAAAAATAACATTTCGGTAAGTAATCTAAGTATCTGAAAAACTTTCAAATGAAGATTACCTGTCAAGAAGAGACTGCGTAGTTTAATAAGTTTGTATTACTTAAGGCTGAGTAAGTCAAATAAGTCTTATTACAGACAGTAAAGCAAAATGACAATACGTGGTTTGAAGAAAGAAGAAAAGGAATAACTGGTTCGACCTGCTACAATTTATATACATACATGAAAAATAATCACAACAAAGATGAATGGAGAAAAAATTATTAGTGCTTTTAAGTCATCATTAAATGGAAACAAACACACTCTACGTAGTAACGAATGCGAGGATAAGGCAAGAAAAGCTTATGAGAAGAAAAAGAATACGAGTACTACAATTCAGGAAGTAGGACTATTAATCTTACCAATTTCATCGTGAACAGGGCAGATAGCATTGTTAATAGTGAAATCCTTATAGAGTTTAAAAGTTCTAAAAATGATATAGGTGTTACAGCTAATATTTTGATTAAGACATTAAATTATATTAAAGTTATTAATGACAAAACAACTTTGAAAACTCATAGGCACAAAAATGGCCTATTTCATGTCTGATTTGAAAAAAATAAATGTTAATGTAACAAATTAACGCTGATACAAAGCTTAAATAAAAATAATAATAAAAAAATGAACATTTAATATAACGCTCGCAATATATTGATGAGCATTGGTAATAAAAATATGAGAACAAATTTAACAAGATTAATTTATATTATTTAGAGAGGAGAGAGGGAGAGTGATTGAGGGAGAGAGAGAGAGAGACTACAGTGCACTTGATTAAAATTATAATATGTATATACCGAAGAACTCGCAGGTCACTAATGGTTTAAAAGTCAGTAAGTATTAATAATGTTTAATTAAAATTTAATGCTCCTTCAA
This sequence comes from Gastracanthus pulcherrimus, assembly GCA_949152435.1. Taxonomy (NCBI): domain Eukaryota; kingdom Metazoa; phylum Arthropoda; class Insecta; order Hymenoptera; family Pteromalidae; genus Gastracanthus; species Gastracanthus pulcherrimus. The sequence goes on along the minus strand of OX424575.1, from coordinate 178,054,794 downwards.
TCCATATTTAGATCACATAATTAGCAATAATAATTGTAATATTTAAAAGATAACAAAAAAGTAATTGGATAAAAATTTCGTATGATAGACTGTCGGCTCATACGTGTTTTAGTATATTTTATGTTAATTTGAGTGGCAACATTTTTAAAAATTATTAAGATTTTCATCATTAATTCTTTTTTAAGTTTTTAAAAGGATAATTTATTATATCAATACCGATCACAAAATTACGGTGCCACATGTTTCTGTAAATACTACTATTTAATTATAACCTTTATTATAATTCAATACTAGTATTTACAGTTAAATAAAAAAAAGTTAAATGTATCTTATTATGAAATAGGTTAATTTACTCCCTATAGATTAAAATACACGTTGTTTATAATGTACGTATATTATTCAAACCACGCATCTCTTCCAAAACCGATAACTGCGCTTCATTTTACAAGAATTAATTTTCCGGGTAAATTCCGGATGGCTCCTGATAAAATTGCTTGCTTGAGTCTCATGCGATTGCCGATTATCGCCTGGCGGCTTTGCAGTAAAACCATAACGCCGTATTGGAATACTCGCGAGCAAGCTTTTTCCGTCGATCTGCATCGTGCAATTCGTTCAGGAAAAATTAGGATACATCGCAAGATAAGTGCATGGAGTCGTAACATGACCAATATTCCACGGACTAAGTGCTTGATTTTTCTCTCCGTGAGCTGCACGTGAATATTTGTATAATAAGGATATGCGAGTCCTCAAGAAACAGCAGTCGAATTTCTAAGCTACTTCCGAACTGTATACGAGGAAAGCAAGGTGAAGCCAAGATCTCTCGTAAAACATGAAGGTCCTCGTTGTTTTAACTGTTTGCGCTCTGTTTATCGGTGCTTACAGGGCGAGTTTGGCTGACGTTTACGAGGGCCCACTTTACGATCTCGGTGAGCAATTTGATAAAATACTTTTTAATAACCCCGGTCGATTAAAATCGTATAAAATAATAATAAATCTTTTTCACGTTATGTGCAATTTAGAGTAATAATTTTCAAGAGTATTAATCATCTATAGGGAATAAATGTTTGTACAAATAAATCTTTTATTTATAACTAAATATAGAAATGAATCTATTAAACTATTTGTGCTATTTAACGTAATAATATTCAGCTATCTGAATAGATTACAAAATAGGTATTCTCGCCTCTCACGAACATTTCGAATTTGTTTTGAATAAACGCGAATTATCAATATTGACTTTTCGACTTAATTGATTAGGGAATAAAGCAAAAGTTAATGAGAATGATTCCCATACTGGAGGAGACCGAGCTCACAATGAAATTGATAAGTAAATTAAAAGCAACATATTTTTGTAAATTAGAAAAATATATATTAGCAAATAAAAGTACGCATGAATTTAAAATTATTAGTAAAGAATACCGGTTTTCTGCTAACAGTATATGCTTATAGCTCGTGGTATAGTTTATTTGTAAACTTTCGAACTTTTCACGATATCTTTAATATTGAAGATTGAAAATATTATATATTATTGTTTTTAATTATTATGAAATATTTTTATAGACAAATTTCTATTGCGTTTGTTTAAATATCGATCAAAAAATTAATTTCGTATTCTTCTTTATCGATCAATCTATTAATAACCAAATGGCGCACTTATCTTAACTTATAATACTATTCATAGAGTCGTCCAACTAAGTCTCGCCAAATCACTCAGCTTGCGGCACAAGGGTGGACGCTACAACAAGGATATTTGCGTCTAATACCAATGCAATAAGTGGAGAAAATGAGAGTCGTCGCGTTGCGATGAAGGTTGATTGATATTTTATGTGTTGGATGCGTGTCGTTGGTCGCTTAGTTTGTAGGTAAGGTCGAATATTTTATCCTCACTACCTTTGTGCTTAATAATATATTTTGTAATATTGTAGAGTAGTGTTTTATACAATACTTTTCCGTGCAATAAATTTTTGAATATACATTATATTTGGAGTCTACAAAATTTGATAATAATAATGCACGAATAGTAAAAAATCTGTATTATACAAAAAGTTTTCACACTTCACATTATACTATCAAAATAATGATGATATGATATGAAGGGCGAAATAGTCGCTCGTTACATATTTAAAATTATACATAATATAATATGATATATTATAATATTATTATATAGGTATATTACTGCTTTATCTTATATTTGAGAACAAATATCTCTAGGGGCAGACCTTCACGCTTAAAATATCATCTTCTGGATTACTTGGCATATACCTACATCTTTGATGAATTTTAACCGATTCTTGACTTTTAAGGAACTTAATCACAGATATTTTTAGATCTAACTGGATCCTTTTTTTATTAGTTTTGATATATATATATATATATATATATATATATATATAAATGGTATTAAAATTTCAAGACATAAAATGAAAAATAGAAGAAAATAGATTCTCGAGTTTAAGGCATCCTTCAACCATAAACAGATTTTTATTCATAAATGTATAAAACTTTTTATACTTAAAAGCAAGCATTCTAAACATTTTTTTACTACAAATACCCTTAAATTAATATCTTTAAATTGTAAAAACTCAAAATAATGATCCTACACTTTGATTAAATTATCATTGTCAATACCTTATTTATTAAAGAAACTTTGAAGTGTGCCCGACTCCACGTCATATGAAGAACGAATTTTTTCCCCGACGATTAATTGACGATTTCGATATTTTTCTTTTATTTTTTAAATACAATTCTCAAAAAATTGGATTATTGTCAAAGAAAAAAAATTTAATTTAACGAAAAAATTCAGTTTTAATCCCACAAGATCCACTGCAAATCCAATTCCAAATTTAAAATAAACTCTCCTCTAAGACCGCTCGCAAACCAAGTGCAATATCAAAAGCATGTTCAAGCCGCACTACATAAACAGCACCCTTGAATTACGCCCACCGTCCGATTTTATCGACAAATTTTATCGCACTTCGCCGCGCACTCCCGGATCCCCGTACCACGTGCCACCCATACACACACGCGTCCAATTGTTCCCTCTCGCGCACTCGCGATCGTAAGTTAGTCCCTCGTAAACTGCATCGAGAACACTTGCTCGCCTACGTAAGCACGGGAAAATAGAGCGGCAAACGTAGCCGAGGATGCAGGCAGGCGCGTCTTCGTTCGCGAGAGCGAGTATATAGGTTTTGCCGGCGGGCTTCTTTCTCTCGGCTCTGCGCTCCGAATCAATTTCAAAGTCAAACCGATGAATTCAGCGCGAAACGACAAACTTTATTTTTACACGCGGCGAATTCGAATGGAATGCCTAGGGAAACTTGGAGTTTTACCGCTATGGCTTCCGGGTTGCGATTGGGAGGAAAGTTTGTTTTTCGAATTTGTTAAATTCGGTGGAAAATCGAGTGAAGAATATTGGCGTGCGGGGAGGTGGAAGGAAAACCGTCTGTTTGCTTTGATTAAAGGGATTTTTGTAAGTAAAAAAAGAGGTGGATTTTTCTTGTGGGGTAATAAATGAAAAATAATGAAAAGGAAAGATCAATTTTTTTGTTTGCTCTATTACTTTATTTCTTGGTTTGCGTAGTAGTAATACATTTGTCAAAATTATTTTGTTGTAGGTATACTTAGACTTTTAAAAAATAATAAAATAATTGGTTGCACAGGAGTTACAGTGCTAAAACTCTTACGTTATAGGTAGGATAATTGCAAGATAAACAACTACATACTTGGAACAAACACCTTTAATGTATACTGAATGAATATTAGTAGTGCTTTAATTACGTTTCGAATTATTAATACCGAGTAACTGTAATAATGATTTAGAGTATTTTTATGAGTTTTCGAGGCTATTGATTTTAATCAGGTAAGATTGTTTAAATTGAATACAGCAACAATTATTATCGTGGATTTTGACCGATACTGCGTGTAGAGTTTTATTGAGATCGTTGATTTTAAAACTATAGTCTAATGTTTTAGTTTATAACGGTGGGTCCAATAAACCGGAAGAAAATCTCTAAAGTGTTGCAGATATTTTTTAAAATTTGTATTTATCTTATTAACGTCCTTAGTATTGGACAATCTCAAACAAATTTTGAAAAATGTACATACGTATCAAAATTGAAAGCAACATCACAAAAATACTTAGGTAGTATGCACTTTTATTTATAAAAAGAATTTCTGATTTTAATTATTCTAATTTTTATTATATTTACAGCAGAAAAGTACGTATTTATTTTCGAAATGTACCTATACCTACTTTCTATTCCATGGAAAAATTGAAATCGATAACCCAAACGAAGCGCGAAAGCAAAACAGATTTCCCCGCGCCTCTCCACATCCCCCACAAAAGCACGCACCAACGCACCCGCAGATTTATCGACAATCACTCCTCCGTTTCCACAAACACACACGCGCTTTCCCATTTTCCAACCAATCGCGGCTGAGCATGAGCCTCTCCACCGAGGCGAAATGACCGCGAATTAACGGCTTAAATATTCGATAAGCTCTCCGCGCTCCTCGCGCGCATAAAAGATGCATCGACCGGGAGCTGCTGATGCTCCGACCTCTGAATAAGTCAAGATAATATACCCGAAGCCCTCCCGAAAAAAAACAAGGCGCGCACTTGTCTATTTGCGAGCCCGCATCGCCGAGGTAACCCCAGAGACGAATAACTCGCCATTCCTCTTCGTCGGTCGTGTTTCTTTGTTTTTTTCTTTTCTTCTCGTTCTTGGTGGGTATTCTTTTTTATTCCGCACGCATGGGTGTTTGTGTGTAGGAGAGAGATATTGATGCCGTGGCTCCGGAGTGGCCTGTTGGAGGAAAATGAATATTGAGGGGAAGGTGTTTTTTCTCAGTTGTGAATTTTTTAAATGTTTAGGTGGAGCAAGCTTGGAAATAGCCTGTGGAAGAGATGAAGTAGCGGGTGTTTTAATAAATTATTTTATGCTGGAGGAGGGTAGCTGGTTGTGGATAATACGAAGTTTTTTGTGTGTACTATTTTGGTTATTGGTCAAATTTAACTCGACAAGTTCGATTGGTGTATGTATATGTAAATAACTTCATCATGACCTTAATTACGCGCTGTTATTCCACTCATTAAGATTAGGAAGGCCAACAAAGAAGATAAAGATAAACGAGTAAACTAATAAATAGGAGTGAGCAATTACAGTAATTACAATTAAAAGAGGACGGGTATAAGTGTTGTCTATTTTAGGACAATTTTGTTCGATCCAGTTATAGTCAATCTAAACATGGTATATAAGTATTGTTAATTTATGAAAGTTAATTTTAAATAAAACAGCCTATTCCTGGTAGAAATATAAGAAGCATTTTAAATATCAAAAGTTATGGCTAAAGCTAAAATAAATATGAGGAAAGTTTTTGACTAGAAATGTAAAAAAAAATAGTTTATGTTGAAGTGATACTAAGAAAAACAAAAGTCCAAAAAATACATAGTGGGGGTACAATTATTGGGTTTAATTATAGAATCCATTTTTATGGCTAGAAATGCAGTAAATACCCATTGTGTGTTGTTGCATTTAAAGTTTATATTTGCACGTTGGTCTATAACTGATATTCTGAAAGTGATTATTATCCACAAAATGTGCATTTTTTAAAACTATTATGAATACTCTAGTACACAATAGATTTTAATTTCTACTAGAGGTATTCATAATAATTACAATATTTTTCAAGGATATGAAATGCTGTTAAAATACGGAAATTTGTTTATTACAAAGCCGTTGTATAAACCCGGGATCGAATTTCCGAAAGTGCGCGTAAACCAGCAAACAACCTCTCACCCTCTCGTTTCCTTTTTCTCCTGCAGGGAAATCAAAATGGCTTTTACAAGCTGCGTGTGTGAACGCTAGAAAAGTGATTTTCCGCTGCGTTCGGAAACGGCGCAGTTTCCTCGCGCGCGCATGCGAGAGAGAGAGAGAGAGAGAGAGAGAGAGAGTCATCGAATCAATCGACTTTGTTTCATTGAAAGGGAGGCGGAATGGCGCCGTTATCCACTTGCCTTTGGGAAATCTGTCGAGCGAATGCAACAGTCAGTTCGAGATTCTTCAATTAATTTTAGATTAGAGCTGACCAGCGCAAAAATAATTGAAAATACAGAGGCGCACTGGAAGTAGAAATTATGCTGGAGTTCATATTCCGAATTGGTCATAAAAATGAGAGATGTTGGTTGATTGATTAATTGAAATTTTTACCGCTCATAGGTGTGCACCACCTTGTTATAAAAAACTTAATCGGTTAACATCAAAACCTTTCTTACACTGGAAAAATATGCATGGTTGATTTGCTAAATATTTTTTTATTCTGCCTCCATTTTTATTCAAGTTTATATGTTTGCTTAATTCACAAATATGCAGATTTATGAAATCAAATAAGTTATAAGCTATTAGGCATCGAAAATATGCCCTCTGTGATATGTATCAGGGAATTCATTCTTTAAGGCGCCACGAAAGCATAGATATATGAATACTATAGATATAGTAAATGGGAAAAAAGGTTGCCCCTTTGCGCCCCTGGATTTCATAAACAAAACAATATTTAGCACTAAAAAATGTATAGATTGACATCTTTAAGTAGTTACCCGAAAGCGACACCAACGCATACTTGTTACGTAAACCTTAGGAAATAATAGTTGAAACGCTGTAATCAGTACAGCTGTCAAATTGCAAAAATAGTACTTTACGACACTGGTGGGTACGTTGGCTTTTTAGCGCATGGGACATTTATCGCCCGAGCAAAGCGAGGGAGAAACGTCACATGCGCTAAAAATCAACTTACCCACCAGTGTCGAACAATATTTTAGAGAGCCTAAAAATCATGGCAAAGTTGCGATTTTTAGGTTTGAGGGGTATAATAAAAGTTTTTTGTTTACTATACATATATCTATCGAGCAATTTACATACCAAATTTCAATGATTATTTTCCAAGGATCACGTAAAAATGATGCGTTGAGTTCGCTTCCGCGGTAACTACTTACAAAAAGATGTCAATCTATAATTTTTTTAGTGCTAAATATTGTTTCGTTTATGAAATTCAATGGTGCAAAAGTGGTAACCTTTTTCTCCATTTACTATATTTATAGTTAACATATATCTGTACTATCGTGGAATCTTAAGTCGAAAAATATATTGCAAAGCGCTTATTTTATAGGTAAATAAATATCATTGTTTTTCATCTTTATTAAGCATAAAAATATGCATATTTATTTATTAGTGAAGATTACCCTTATAGCTTTTATCCCATGACACGAAGGAGACATTTTCATTAATTAACAGCTTATACTTTATACTTTTTGTTTAAAAAAGTAAAAAAAAAACACAAAATTTACATAAACAAACATTTATAAAAGAGCTTAACTTTCCTTTTCGACTTGAAAATTGAATTTCCTGAAATATGCCTTGGAGGGAACATTTTAAGTGATTAACAGCTTATACTTTACAATATTTCATAAAACGCATATTTTTATAATTATAAAATTTAATACGGACAATATTTACATAAACAAATATGTATTAAGGGGACAGATACACCTTTAAATTTTAAATTAATTGATAATACATTTTAAGGTAAAAATGAGTCACTCATCATATATTACCTGATTTTTTTCGGTAAATATGAACATTTTATCAAAATATAACTAAAGAAACTTATTTTAATTTTTTTTTAAAGTCGTTAGGTTCCTTTGATTATCTATAATGAAAACCTCTATATTTTTTCCGCTATCGCAAGGTTTAGAGAGCCAATGTGATCGAATAGATGCTTTCAAGGTTTTATTATGTTTAAAATACATGTAGTTATGATATCAATGTGGGAATTTGTATATAAAAATTTTTATTTAAATAGACTATAACTTTGGTCAATAATTTTTATATACAAATTCCCACACTGCAATATCACACGAGTACTACAAACAATAAATATTCCTATGATATATAGCAGTAATATTGCAGTGATACTGTAGCTACATGTAATGTCCGCGGCGTTTTTATCACAGCAATATTACGGGTAATATCAGTACAATATTTTGGTGACAATCGGGCAATATTTCAGTAACATCACAACAATAGTATTATGAATTTTTAGTTATTGCGGTGAGAACGGGGAATATTGCAATGATATTGCAGTAATATTATTATCATTTCGCAATAATAATGGAAATACCGGGTAATATTTCAGTGACATTCTGGCAATATTATTATTATTTTATCCAAAGTATATATAATTTCCTTTTCATTTTATATTACTTTTATTTTACCGTAACGCTAGTATCATTATTAGTATTAGTAATATACATGCAATAAACGCCTGTCGATGATCGTTCATACGAAGAAGCTTTGTGATGATACACATTATCGTAATGCTTGAATCGTCCTTATATGGTAACTGAAGACGAATCTTAGCACTTGCGAGAAAACGCCAAAGCGTCATCTAGCAGCAATCTTGAGAAAATTGACTTTCAAATAATGTGCAATGACAATAATCTATTTCTCTCGATCTGTTTTTACGTAAACCTTGACTAAGTACATTATTAAAACAGTTTTACAGTTATAGTCAAGATTTCTGGCAAAATAAAACGATAAAATTAAAATGCTATCATTAAACAAATGATGACTGATTTATTGCCATATGATATAGTAAAAATATTTCCACAGTATTAGTTTGAAATGCATCCAGGAATGGCATTCTGTAATCTTGCAGGAATGTAGCTGTAATATCTTAAAGTAATACGTCACATAACATATTGTTATATTACAGGATATTTCGTGCATGTTTCAATGTGTTTTGTCACAGTGAAATATTGTAGAAATATTTCGGCATTATCAATGTGAGATACATTGAGAATTATCATTCTGTAAACTTGCAGGAATATTACTATATTATTTCCATGCGATATGTCACATAACAATATTACAGGATATTTCATGTATATTTCAATGAGATTTGTCACAGTAAAATATTGTAGAAATATTTTGACAATATTAATGTGACTTGCATTGTAATTTATCATAGCGCAGTGTTACAAGAATATCACTGCAATATTGCAATGTGATATTTCGTAATGTAATATTATAGAAAGATTGCTGCAATACTGCAATCTTGAAAATCATACTGGAATATCACAGAAATGGAGCTGCAATATATTAACTTATCTGTAATATCACAGCAACGTTGAAATATTTCTACGACATTCCTGCAATATTGGGTGCTACGTGGAATAATAAAAATGAAATACGAAAGCTGACATATATAGTAATTATCAATAATATGAGAATCATAAATACTAAGTTTGATAATAGATTTTGAATACTTAATATTTATTTATATTTAAATTCTTAGTATCCATTTCAATAAGCTTTCTTGTTAAATTTGTGAAACATTCTTAATTTTTCAGAATTTTTTGAACTCTAAATAATTAAATTGATACAAAAGAGGAAATGTTTTAAATGTAATGATAAAGCATTATCTTTTTATACCAAATATGATGCAACATAATATAAAAGGGAAAGAGAAAACACGATTTAAATTCTCACAAACAAAATAATTATCCTGCGCTTTCCTGCACATTTTCAGGTTCAATTTGTGTATAACTTTTCCACTTACATTTTTTGTTTACAAAGTCAATAAACATTTACTTATAAACCATCTACGCGTATTCTTTTCCTTAAAGTAGCATATAATTGTATATTATTCAAACAAAATCTATGCAGGTAGGAAGTGTCAATATCAGAATATAAAGACCAGGTCATAAATAAATAATGTTTAATACTTAACATACGTTTTTACACTCACCTCATTAGGATCTATTTATACAAACTGTCTATTCACGCTGCAAAAGATAAGAATCTTTAAAATACCTTGAACTCCACAGATAATCATATTGACACGAAAGCAAACTAAACATTTGCACAAACCAATTACAGAATTTTTGCACGAGCATTATCTCGTTACGCTCCAGCAACTATGCAAACTCAATAAAGAAGAGGAAGAAAGCGCGATATACCCAATCTCCAAAACATGCTCTGCAAAATAATAATTCCACTCTCTCTTTCCTCCCTGCGGTCCGCGCCTCATTTCCCATCTCGCAGCCGCGATAACACTCTTATCACACGCTGTACATACCTACTCCTCGCGCGCGATCAAGCGCGTCTCCGGGAATACATTAACCAACTCTCGCGCTGCTATGTACGCGTGGCAAAACCATTATGCATCCATTAAAAGATAAAGATGCGCGTTTTCCCGCAAAAAATGAAAAAAAGAAGATTATACATCCCCGGGTCACGACACACCAGACCTTTTGGTCTTGTTTCGTGGCACTTAGCGCGAGCGGTGAATGAAAATGCGAGCGGGTGTATACAGCTGCTGTACCGTAATGAGACGCGCGCGCGGAAGATGCGGAACGACGAGCGGAAGATTGCGGGAGCGATGCGGCACGGTGATTAATGCCGAAGCCATGATTAAGCGAGAAGTTGATTGTTATTAATTTGATTTTCTGGGTAACTTGATGGATTGAACAGTGTGAAGATTTCAATTACAGTGTATGATGAATAGATGCTTGAATTTTCTTAGATTTTTGTGTTAAGATTCGATTAAGCCTTTATAGGGCCCTGACGTAGAAGAAAGTAGAAAGTAATGTATGTTTTCATTGATTTTAATTAATTGTGTTATAACTTAGGTAATAAGATAGTTTTTGAGGACTATAAGAAATGTTTAAAAGTATGCGTTTCTGAACGGAGCATAAAACTTACGTGTGGCCTTTTTGAGGTCGACACCGGGAAGAATAAAAATATTTTGTAGCTAATTTTCTCTACAAGTGTATTGATTTTCATTGAGAAATAGTTATTTGTCCAAAAAAATGAGCACAACACTGCTTCTTTTACATTCAATAAATATATCATCCCGCACAAGGGCGTTTGCGTCAATTTTTCGAGATACGCTGATTTAATATTGCTGATGTAACGAGATAAAACAACAAAACAGATTTCTACCAACTTCTGTACTTTCTTCTATTTAAGTAACTACCTGATCAAAATAAACCGATAAATTCCCGATTTTATCGATCTCCGATTTTACAGCGTACTAAAAAATTATGGGTTAATATAGATCCTATAAGCAGTAAGGGATTAATAAGTAAATGAGTAATAACCCTGAATTAAATGTAAAGTAGATGCAAAAATACGTTTATTACATACCTACTAACAATACATTTATACAGAAAAGCCTCGTTATAGCGCCGCCGATATTATAAAATGCTATTATAATAAATCAATATAAATGAAGAATAAAACATATTTTTGAGTTTAAACACATCATATTTGAGAACGAGTTCATTTTTATTCAACTGATAGTTATATTTACTTATTTATTACAGGCCCAAAGGCCTAAAGTATACAAAGTACAACATTTTCAAGTGCATATATATGAGAATTTCCGCTTCAGCATTACATAAATCTTTATAGTAATATTTTAACATAAATTGTTTCACTTCAATTTTGAAAAGATTAACGTTATATATAAAAATAAATATTTTTCATTGAATATTACAATAATTGTTTGTGTATTATCCGGTGATATATCGAGGCTCCCCTGTATTTGAAACAAATAATGTTTATTTACGTTGAAGGTTCTGTCATTTATTCTTCAAGTTTCTTAATTACGTGGAAATAATTGATAAATAAGGAAAGTGAATTTTATGAGCTATGAATCTCTTAAAATTTACTCGTACTTATTTATCGATATTTCTCAGGTAATCGCCAAACAATATTAATTGATTGTATAACGTGAAACAATTACGTCTATTATTTTATCTTTATTTAGTAAAACTTCGCTGTAATAAAATAATTGCTTAACAATAATAAATGTTTAATAATTAAAAATAGATGTATTTTAGTAGTATTAAAATAAACTTTTATTTGAATTTACCAAAATTATGTTCAGTGTAGTAAAAAGCTTCTTATTAAAAATGTACTTATTGCGAGAAGAGAGCATTAATTTAAATCCTCTTTGAAAAAAGCTCATATTCTAGGAACTCATTGGACTCCAGTAAAAACCAGATTTTAAGATTTATAGAAGATGCTAACCACATTTAAAATATCTTTTGTTGCCCAATGCAATCCAGCATTACGAATTATATTTTATTTTTAAAATTATTTACTCATTTAAATTGAGTTTAAAATATTATTATACGAATGATGATTTAATATAATTCAGATTAATTACAATATGATTAATGCTGTTTGCAACAAATTATCAAGTCACGGATAACTTATATAATTACATGTCTCACCTTTGTCACATGCTAAGATAATTAGATCAAGGCATCACGCACTACATATCTGTGGCGAACCGGAAAACCGATTAGAGTCCACTTTTTTTGAAAATTGAGTTTTGAACGATTTTAGTATTCTTTCATAGTATATTTTCAGATAAAACTGCAAAAAATCAGGAGAGTGTTAAAATAAGAGACCCTATCAACTATTTATAAATTTTTTAACCTTAGTTTTATTGAAATTAAAAACGTTAAACCTTCATATCTCAAAAACATGAAAGTGGACTTAAGTCATTTTTCTGGGAGCACACAGATATTTACTAATATGCCGTATTCTATATTCTGGGAATATATCTTTAATGTACATAAATAATTAATTTACTATTAATTGTTATAGATGTTAAAAAGTGTTATCAAATTAATTTTGATTGAACTATGAATAGACATATCAAAAACTGTAAAACTAAATACTAGTAATACAAAATTTTAGTCTATGTTAGACTTTTTACAATATTTTAATATAAGTAAGTAAATATGAACGAATTGATGGTCGTTTTTCATTTAAATTTAAATATAAAACTGCTATCTTTAAAACGTTTCTTGCGCGTGAAAAATTGGCCACTCTATTTGAAACTTTGTACGAAGACTTATTATGGCGTAACAACCACTTTCGGTACATCTCGATAAAATCCAGTGATTTTTAAATATTATTCTGAACTTTATTTCTACATAACAAAATATGAAAAACAAAATTATTTCTAAAAATCAATGTAGTTTTTCAAATAATAAAGAGTTCACCAATTTTGTCTTCACTAGTAGTAGAATGAATTAAATGTGATCTTTTACGTATAAGACAAACGAAGTTCATAATACAAATCTATTTTACGTAATAAATTTAGAAACATTATTTTATTTTTCAATGATGAAAATCATGAATAATGAATTTTCCTTAAGAAAACTAAATGTCTCCCCTCGAAGGAAAAAATAATTCTATTCCCATTCTCAAAAGTAAATTCAATTATATCAAGCGAACTTCGTTCTCTCATTATGCTAATGAACGTTTCATAACGAAACAATGGGGCTACAAAAGTCTCGCTCACAAAAATGCAAAAGCAATAAAAGGAGCGAAATCTCTAGCTTCTATATATACGTATAAAGGAGAAATATTTGTCGAAGCTGCAGCCGCGAGCGCAAACGCACACGAAGAAAGAATGAAAGATACAATACAGAGATGTATATATATATATATATATATATATATATATATATATATATATATATATATATATATATATATATATATATATATATATATAAATATACGAAGCACTTGCAGCAAACCCAATATAAAACTCCCACCACGCCGCGATCTGTGCGTTATTGCGCGCAGGCGAGGCGCCAGATCCATGCCACTGAATAATAAAGGCGAATTTCGCCTGCAAGCGCCGCAGCGAAAGGAAAGTAAGAGAAAGAGAAAGAGGGAGGAGAAGGAGAGATGTTATTTGCCGTAAGTTACACGGCAAAAATTACAGCTGGGAGAGTTGGAAAAGTACGATCTATTATTGTCACTGTACTATTTACATTTATCTTTAAAAAATCGTAAAATTACAAAACATAAACCTTTTATATAAGGTGGGTGTAGGTAATGTGGCTACCTTAAGGAATTCTTGGTCACCAGTAAGTATATATTGTTTTGGTGCTTCGGAAATTGTTGGGACTTGTTATTTGAATCTTTATCTCTTATGCCTCATAAGTCTTTTTGCACAAACAGTCTCTCTAAAAATTAATATTATAAGTTGTAAACATTAAAAATGTTGGTAAAGTGGCCACCAATTTGTGTAAAGTAAGTGCTTCACAAAGTATAGAATTTGTGCGTACGCATTGATACCGATCTTTTAAGGATTAGTAGATGTCTAGAAATTGCAAAGATACAGAGAAAAAGCTAAAATTCCATATACCGCATGGTTTTTTTGTTGTTCATTCACTCTGATAAAATTTTTACTTTTATGTACCTTCACTAGTACTAAGAAATCAGTGATTTGCTGCTCTCGCGCGTGCCGAAAGTAACGCATAATGCGAGATCTCGTATAGTTGGTCACATTACTTGCATGGTCACCCTGCACCCATCTTAGTTCAAAATGTACAGCTACGTTATACTCTAATGTTGCAGATTAGTTATAATTTACAGATCTGCTACATTCGAATCTGTTATTTAAATTACTCTATACTACGTTTTAATACACAACATGACTATAAATATTGATTTTCCTAAAAAATTCGACTCTTGGCCGTATTTTAATAAAAAAAATTATTCTGAATACAGTATTTTTAATAGATATTAATATTTTGACCAGATATTTGCAAGCATACAAATTTTGATCCATTACTCAATGACTGTAAAATTACTACATTCGAAAGGGATTGTTTTTTCAAATCTCAGTTACCAATATACCTTTTGGTATTATTATACGTTGAATTAAAATGCTATTGTATATCGACTACATTCAGAGCAATAAATACACCCGTACCTACATAATAATATTATTGACATAAAATTTAAAGCGTATCTTCCATACACCTTATATACAATAAAATATACGTTTTTTATAATGTAACTTAGCAGATGAAAAAACTTTAAGGATAGATCCATTACAATTTAATTTTAATATTGAATATTCATCTTTATTCTAATCTTTTAAAATCAGAAAGGCTTTCTGGTTTAATCTCACATAATACAATCCTTTATCGAAATATTTAACCAAATAATTTGTCATTTCAAACTTCAATATACAATACCTCACAAATTCCCGCTGTAACATTCAATTTTGAATACTGTCCTCCAACTTCAAATTTATGAACATTTTACAAGAAAGTACGCATATCCCTTCACAAAAGAACGCGAGTATAAAACCCGCTCGTCGCGCGCGCTTTCGCCGAGTAAGCGAAAAGATAAGCGCCGAGCTTTTGCGCGAGCTTTTTTCGACTTTGAATATTACATGGGGGGCGAGGAGCGTGCAGCGAAGCGACCTACAAATACGAGCTCGCGCATCGCCGCCACTCAACGCGTGCCGTTACTTTTTTAATCGAATGCCCTGTGTGTGCGCGCGCGAGCAAACTGGCGGATGACAATTTGGTTTGGTATTCCGTTTCGTTACCTGCGGCTCAAGCTCGTGTCATAGCGTGTAAGGTAATAAAGCGTGTGATCGCGGGGCGGTGCGTTGAACCTCCGACGTAAATGGTCGAGAAATCTAATTAATGTTGTTTTTAATCTATTTAATGTTCTGGTATAGATCCGTAATATTACTTTGAGCTTATGATAGAAATTTAAATAAGATTATAGGTGTAAGGATATGTAGCACTCCGTATGAAAATACTTATGTTTGCTATTACAATTTTGTTTTCATGATTTTATCAATTCAATATTATATGATAGAAATTAATTAATTGAAATTTTATATTTGCTATTACAATTTGTTTTCATGATTTTATCAATATTATATGATAGAAATTAATTAATTTGCTATTACAATTTGTTTTCATGATTTTATCAATATTATATGATAGAAATTAATTAATTGAAATTTTATATTTGCTATTACAATTTTGTTTTCATGATTTTATCAATTCAATATTATATGATAGAAATTAATTAATCGAAATTTTTTAATGTTTGCATTTACTATAATCAGGTGTGTTGAAGCGAAATTGTTTTCTTTAAAGAATCATCTCAATTTCAACATAATTGCAAAATAACACTTGTGATGTTCTTTCAAAGAATGAATTTTGATGTTTCTCGATAAAATTTTATTAAAAACAAAATTTTATACAATAGTATTTCCGTTGAACAAATAATGTTCAACCAAGTTTGAACAGAAATTATTTAGGCTTTGACCGATATGTATCGACATTATCAGATAGATGATTCTCTATAAAAATGCAAATTTCAACCTTTGCAAGTAAGAACGTTTTTAGCTGGCAAATCCTACATTATTAAATAAATTAAATTAATTTTGTTGGTGTCAAGCAATTATTATGAAACTTTAAGGATCATATGGTACCTAGAAATGAAGCCCAGCATCCATAGTTTTATTGAATAAGGGATATATCACGAGATGTAGGCCATAATACTAAATATGTACATCATTATTATAAAAATTTACATCTATTTAAATATATAATCACAACTTTATAACGAATAAGTATCGTAAAGATAATTTTGAAAATTTAACTAATACTAGATAAAATAAATTACAATTTGAGAGATCAAACATATGAATATCTTGTTCTGCTCTAAAGTTACCGCAAATTAAAAATCTTACCAAAAAATAGTATGAAAATTAATGAATTTCATAGACTTATAAATTAGTCTATCAAATTCCATATTATTTTCAGCATGATTTTCAAACTACGGTAACTTTGAATTTGATCAAAATTTGTAACCTTTCAAATTAATGCTTATTATCACTACTTTCAACTTAATTGTTCAAGATATGCTAATGATATATATCTGCAGAATTTGCATTATTTAAATAGGTGTATGTATCTCGTGATCTACGACCTATTCAACCAAACTACAAGTGTTGATCTTTATTCCTAGATAGACAGTAAATGGTACTCAAAGTTTTATAAAGATCTAAGACCCACAGGAATCCTTACTCTCTCTTTGTCAGTAAAATGAAACTTAAGGAATGCATTATTTCCATTATTCAAGCACCCTACTGAAAAGGAACTTTTCGAAATGTAAGTCATAAAAGTTAATACGCATATAAATAACATCTTCAAATGCAAAATACATCCTCAAAATTTTAGCAAGCCAATTTATTCATCCATTGGCCGCCCAAAATAATTTACACTGTTTCCACGAAGCAATCATCTTACACAGAAAAAAATGCTTTGTTAATTTAACAAAGTCACTTGGTAAAATACGAACTAACTATTTTTTTATTACACTTACCAAGTAATTTGTTAATTGAACAAATGGGTTAATAAAATTAACTAATCACTTTATAGAAACAACAAATTACTTGGTAAGTCTAATAAAAAAGATAGTTAGTGCGTATTTTACCAAGTGACTTTGTTAAATGAACAAAGCACTTTCTTCCGTGTACGAGACCCCCCATAGGCCCAATATACATTCTTCACGGTCAACAAAATACACATATAACATATATCAACTATAACTCACAAGAGACCCACCCTATACAAACCTCTACAATCCCACTATCTCGTCTCTGTTCCAGGCGCTTCGTCAGCCAGTCCTCGCCATCGCCTGAGCAAACACCCTTCAGCCAACAGTGAGAGTCCTCGCAGGCTAACAAAGAAAGAAACAGAAAAGAGAAACCCAGACCCCGCAGCAGAATCAGCAGCAGGAGCAACAACAGGATGAGGCGGCAGTCGTTCTCCTCGAGCCTGTCGTCGGGCAGCGGTGGCGCGGGCGAGCCCCTGATCGTCGTCGAGGAGAGCACCCTCGGCGAGGAGGAGGCCGAGCGCCGGCGCAACGAGTCGCCGCCCCGCTGCCTCGACCCCGACTCGCCCTCCCTCAATCCCTATCTGCTGTCGCCCTGGCGCGAGGCCCGCAAGCACTCCCTGCCAACGCCGCAGTGCACCTCGGGCATCACCGCGTCTCAGGTAGATACGAAGAGTGGGGCTCTTTTGTTTGGATGGGGAAGTAGCGAGGGATGTTTTGGTTTGTGTATAGGGGTATGGAGTTTTGGGAGGTTGTTGGAGGTTGGTGGGTATAATGTGACTGGTGGTGATGGAAGCAGGGATGGGATTTTTGCAATTTTCTTAAAGTTTCTATGCTTTTCTTTTGTAAATTATAGTGCTTATATATACATTTTTTATGCGATGTTAAAATTGAATTTCAATTTTGGTTTTTAATATCCATTGTTTAAATTTATAGAATAATTGATGATATAATATATACTATTGTAAAAAATACTATTTTTTAAGAAATTTTTAAAATATGTTACAATATCTTCGAACGGTACATGTGCACTTTTAGTAAATGTGCACTTTTTCTTACAATGATCTGCTATTTTTGAGAGTTCAGGGCCACCAGTTACACTACCAAGAAGAAGCGTGAGATTTCATTATTCTTTACATACACTCGCGCACACACACGCATAGATTTTCATACAGATATCAGCAGTCACACATTAAGGGGATCCGAAAGTCAATTAAGAATTAAAATTTCCCGCCTTGATTTTTATCGACCGAGTAGTGAATAGTTATTTATAATTATATAAATACTTTTATATAGACAAAACCCAAACTCGCTTGCACTTTATTGAGTAGCAATACGCCTCTCCATGAAGTTTCAGACATCAAAATCAACGGCACCCTAGAAAATTCTTGCAATGAAATATTGACGAATATTCATTCCAATCATTATTTTCAACGACCTGAACGTAGTGTTTGGACTTTCTGAATCTATCGAGGTACAACGCTGTTACCGTGACGTTGTCTCTCCCTCGATCCAGTGATCGGCCGAGAGACAGCTGCGGCCCCTGGAGAATGACAATCATCTCCGTGCTTGCAGCCATCGAACCTAGAGCCTCTTCGCTCCCTATTCGTACGAAGATACATTCGACAATTCTCTTTTTTAATAAATAATAATACTAATAAAGTAAAGCGAACACACTACAAATACTTATTTAATAACAATAACAATTTTAATAGATATAGTTATTTAAACGAATAATATTACAATATTTAAACTGAAACATAAAGTAAACAATTTATCGTTCGGCCGGTAATTCAGGGAATTAACTTTAGGACCACCTTAATCAAGTCAATAAATTTCAATCATTTTGATATCAAAAAATAAATAAATGGGTCAGTACAATAACGAACTTAGTACCCACCAATTTAATTACATACTGATCTAATGATGTATGCATCGCAGTTTTGTATGTACTTGCACGACGATGGTAGATTTTTTGCATTTTGCTGGAGATGAATTCCAGAGACGTATAAAGTATAAATATTTTGAAACCATTATATATCTAAAAATAGTATAAGTCAGAGGAGACTATTTATGGAGTTCAAGTACAATAAATAAAATGGGAGATAAGATTTATTTTGTATTCATCAATTAACATATAGAAGTGCATTCTTCTAACTATTCAAGTTGTAATGCAGTAATAATCATTTTTCTGTTTTTATTAATAAACTACTCTTTTGAATGTATCAAAATTGAAACCTTTACGAGATATTTTGTATTTCGAAATCTTCTGTTACGTCAGAAGCTGATTTGCACTAAATCCGACCTGTGAGAGAAATTCCATGCTCTTATTTTATCTGGACTACGAAAGGATTACGCTTAGTAAGGGGAAAATATTTACTGCTGGATCTACCAGAACACTCTATAAATAACAGTTGTATATTACTCCACAAGCATCGTGTAAATATGAAAATAGAACCAAATTCATTGTGCAAATATTACAATATCAGCAGGCTATTGTAGATAGGGAAGCATGATTTCAGGGAAAATATTTCTAAAAAAGTATATTTGTATTTCACGTATTTCATTGCAAATCCGAAAGAAATTTTCTATAAAACATAAAGTAAACTCGGGCAGTAAACTCGTTCAATTAGTTATAAAAGTACTTATCCGAAATTACATAAAATATAAATCTGGCATTACCTAATTTCTTCAACTACCTAGCTAGCTAACGAATTTCACTCGAAAGTACGGGTTTATCGTGCAGTCGCGCTCGAATAAAGTTAAAACGAACATAAAAGGAAAACTTAATGTCTGACGCTGTAAAACTTTTAACGCTTGCGTATTAATTTATTCGAGCATTAAAATTCCTAGTGAAAATCAGAGCATTTATGAAACGATTTTTAGAAATGCGGTATTTATACAATTATCACTAAAAATTTTAATTGTATCTCGTGATAATGATCACTTTTCTAGTAGGGACGATTGAAATAAAAAAATCTAATTGCTTCAATAAAAAAAAGACTTAATAGCATTAAGTCCGAAGTTTCTTAATATGTCTTCCATCGCGCTCAAATGCTCGAGAATAATTAACTGCCCAAAAGAACTTTGCTAAGTTTGACTTCAAAGAGCGTTTGATTAAAGGAATGTAATTTAACATAAAGTTTCTAGTACTCTGACGTAATTCGCTCTGTACGACTGATCGCTTTAAATCTTTCCGATCTACGTTGCACGTCTTAAGGTGTTTTCAATTTTAACTTAAAAGGCATTTATAATTAAGAATTTATAAAATAGTTTGATTCAAATTTCCTGGAATTATCTCCAAGTGAGAAATGAATCTTCATGTACCCACAAACATTGTTATAATTCAAAGAGTATATAATGAGTTATAAACTGCATGTCTAATAAATTTCGTAGACAAGTTAATGATATAAAAGACGCTTAACGTCTCATAGCATAGAATTGTAATATATTTCTAAAGTTATAGTTATACGACATAACAATCATAATATTAATTTGTAAAGAACCTATGTGCTGTATAAGCATATAGGCACTTACATTACGTTGAAACTAAGTTTGTAAATTGTTCTGTAATTCTATGAGAATTTAAAACTATATAAATCTTTACTTTGCATAAAAACATAAATAATGTTTTATATACGGGGCGTTGGGCGCAAAAACAACTTAACCCAGTTTCAATTTCAAAATATATTCAAAATATATATATATATTTAAATTTATAAGAATATTTTTATTTAATTTTTAGCTTAAACTTACATATCCTTTTGATCTATTATTTCACCACTCTGAACTATCATTTTCGATACTTCAAATAATATTTTCAAACCGTTCTCGGTTACACACCGCTAGAAATTGTAAGAGTGAAACTTTCGTCTTGAATCGTTCAAGTGGAGGGAAACATCGCGCACGGTTCGCGCACGCGAATTTCGGCCGGTATATAGCATAGCAGGAGAGGCAGCTGCTATGATCTCCGGTGTATAGGTAGATACAACAGGAGGCCCAAGGGGGCGCGAGAAACTTCGATATATTCTACTGTATACGTTCTAAAAAACTTGTTTGATGGACTATATTCATAAATAAAGGGTCGTACAATACGAATATGTGTGTTTCATCAAAGACAACTTAACCCCAACGCCTCATATAATATAGGTAAATTGCAAAAAGAATGTAATAGAAATTCTTAAATCTCTGTATGAAATATGTACACTTATATAATTTTGAAAGCTTGCCTGACTATATCCAGCTATACTCTACTGTAATTGCTAACAAGGTATAACTAGTACACAATTGAGAAAATGTGTAGAATAACTATAAATATTTTATATATTCTATCGGAGTATTACATTATTCTGAAAGCACAATTAAATAGTGGTTTCTAAATACTAAATAAAAAAAAATGACGATAGCTTTTGGTGAAATTTCAGAAATCTGTATTTTTAATTTTAGTATACTCGGACTTGCATGGGAAATGTGTCAATATAATATGAAATTATACAGTAGTATAAGTGAGGTACAAGTTAAAAAATCATTTTCCATACCACTTCATGTATTGTAAAGATTCGAACATATTATCAAAACTAAGAACAAAATGTTGTTTTTTATATCATTTATAATTTATTATTTAGCTAAAAAAGTATAAATGTGCTTTTCTTTAAAGAATAGCTAAAAGTACTATATATTTTTATTTATATTTGTTACCATTAAAAATAAAGTTTCCAATGGAACAGCTTAACAGGTTGCGTGTACGTGTACCATTAGGGTGGTCCAAAATTTCCCGAATCTCAAATTTTCTTCTTGTAACCCCTTCAAAATGTTGTAATTGGCAAAAAAAAAGAGATGTGTCCACCAGTTGCCTGAAGTTAACATTAAGAGGTCTCTACCATCGCAAACAGCTTTTAACATTTAAAATATTTAAAATCAAGTTGGCCTCTGAAATATGTGCGTTTAAATAGAATTCTAATTATTTAAAATATTTAAAATCAAGTTAACCTCTGAAATATGTGCGTTTAAATAGAATTGAGAGGCCAACTAAATAAATAATAATAAATGAATAATCGGTTATATATAATACTCGGTTTACTCTTCAAAATGCGACGTCGAACGTGTCAATTAGTTAAAATATACTGCCATGAAAATTCGTTGTAATTAGCAGGTTTTTTAGTGAAAAATGAGCAAACTAGAATTTTATTTAGGAGGATATTTTTTTTTGTCTTGACTAATGCGGTGAAGTTGTTAATAAATTTATAATAAACGTAAAAAAATTGGTAACCATATAAATTAATATACAATTACTTTTAGTTCAGCCTAATACAATAAAAGTGCTCAAAATCAAATGTTAAAAGCTGTTTGCAATGGTAGAGACCTTTTAATGTTAACTTCAGAAAACCGGCGGACACATATCTCATTTATTTGCCAATTACATCATTTAGAAGAGGTTACAAGAAGAAAATTTGAAATTCCAGAAATTTTAGACCACCCTAGTGTACCATTTGTATACAAACGATTTTTCTATTTTTTAAAATTTCGAAAAGAGGTAGAAACGCCGAGATTATATTATAAAATACTTGAAATTTAAATTTAATTCAATTCGTGAAAAATCAAAAAAATCGGCTTGCTTACACATTAGCCACGCTCGTCCTATTAAACTGAACCACTTTATATATCATTATAATAGAAAGATTAAATAATTAAGAATCGTGAAAAATCACCAGAAAATCAAGAGTGAACAAAAAAATAAAGAGTGACAAATTTACGCACAGTTCTCTTCCGTCCTCGCTCAATCTGCACTTTTCAAGCTCTAAATATACCGCGAGGCACCGTGCATACATCACCCCTAAAAAAGGACTTCGGTCTCTCCTGGCTCTCGGGGTCACCGACCCACCGCTTCCCGCCCACTTCCCCTTTGTACAAAGGCGCCGACCTCCACCGCGTGCAACGACAATCGATGTTCGCCCACTCGCACGAATCCCCTGCACCACTGTACACACAGGTAGACCGGGGCGAGACGGGCGCAATTGACTTTATTGCTGCATATCTCACGAGTCATTGATAAAAATGGGGTTTTTATTCTGATTGTATGATGCATTTGTGTTTTTCAATTATTTAATTACTAATTGCACTTATTTTCAATTTAATGTAGATTATTTTTAAGTAATAATATATAATGTAAGAAAATACGTTGTGTCGCGTATTTCGGGGCTAAATGGGCAAAGCATCGGGGTTGAATGGACACTGGTTTTTTAATTGGAATAATAGAAGAATTAAATACCTAATACCTAATTAGCAAAAGATGTAAAAGTGGGTATTTCATGATCTAATCATCCATAATTTAATTAATAACTTATAAGTACAAGTATTATCATTTAAATGTACAAAATTAGTTAAATATTGATTTATGATCAAATTTAATTCGCCTGCGGTTAAGACCTAATGGTGGCACCGCTCGTGCGGACAGTTTGGAAAGCTTAGGTGGTGCGACAAGAGCATAAGAATACATAGTGAAAGTGAAAAATAATGCAATAAAAAGATCTAAGGAAAAAAATAAGTATATATTATACTATTATTTAATGTATTTAAGTGTTTCTGGTCATAATTCACAAGAAAAATACTAATTAAATTTTTCTGTTTTCTTTTTGGTTATTTATGTAGTTGAAATCCTATAAAAATAACTTAAATAGTATTTCAATGGATGAATTTTATGTCTAAAACCTCTTTTTTGACATTATTATCAATTTTGACTATGTATTCTCATACTTTTGACTCACTACCTAAGCTTTCCAAAGTGTCCGCAAGAATGGCGCTACCCGGAGATCTTAACCAAGCGAATATTTATCATAATTGTAGGATTGAAATAAAAGCAATTTGTAAAGAAAACTCAGATTTATTTAGAAGTACTTTCATGATGTACATTTTCGTTAAGTCTTTTAGTGCGCTCATTCGGTCCCAAAAAACTCTTTCACCTTACACAACCCGAATAAAAGAGACTTATGTATAAAATCATATATAGTTATACATAATTATATACCAAATCATACACAATTGTATACAATGAAATATAATTATAGGCATATAACTATACAATTTGATGTACAATGAAATTATATCACTGAAATTACTACACCTCAATATGATACGTATCAATTCCATACCTCAAACCAGATAAATAAAGACATTTGTAAAACGTTTAAAAAGTTTAACGGTCATTCACTAAATTGCAAAAATGATTTTGTACTCCATTACGAATCTGAACGCTTCCTACACTACGACTACGACCAAATGATTAATTACACCTTTCACCTCTCGCAAAAAACAAACGACACATAAACCCACATGACCAACTACACAATCCATCCCACCCCACCTTCCTCCCCCTATCACCCTTCACCAACGCCACACACCCCACAACCCCGCACCGATCGAAACTCTTCCCTCGAGCAAGCTCGCGTGTGCCACACTCACTCTCTCTCTCTTTCATTACACACATATTCTCGTGCAGGTGCGCCGGCTGAGCGAGCGCGGGGGCGAGGGCTCGGGACCGTCGCCGCGGGAGGCCGCCTTCCTCGCGACCCTCTCCCAGTCGAGTCCCTCCCAGCCGGGCGGTCGCAGGCACTCGGTCGTCACGATCTCCCGCGTGCCGGCGACTCTCTTCGGGCGCAATCGGCGCGAGTCCATAGCCGCCTTCCCGATGGGAGGCGCCACGAGGATCCTCGGCAGCAGGCGGGAGTCGGCCTCGGGACTGGCCTCCGGACCCCCGAGCAACAGCGGCAGCACGCACAACCTACAGCTGGACATCATGGACGACATAGCCGAGATCAAGGCGGCCAGGAAGGTGAGTGTAAGGTAGAATTAATGGATAGTGCGTGGGATTTCGTTGTTCGCTGTTTTCTAGCGTTCGATTATTGTGTTGTAGTACCTACTGGGGGGTGAGGAGTATGTGTGTCAAGATATTTAGTCGGGCGTTAGAACGTCTGGCGGGAGTTTAGTATAAGGCTGTACGCTGGACTTTTCTTGCAATTATGCCATGGAAACGGATAGCAATACACGAACGATTAAAATGGTACAGTTAGTGGTAGTATCGGCAATAAATGTATTTATCGATTAAACGGTTATAGGTAGCTTCTTGTTTAAATGTAAATACTTGTAAACAAAGAAAGAAGAATTTAGATAGGTATCAGACTAATTTTTTACAGGGATAACTGTACAGTTTCGTTTCTTACTTCGATTTGCACTTTTTTAGTTCTTATATCAAAGTTTAATTACGATAAAAGCGTAGTAGATACTTAATCGGTTAATAGCGATTTCAGAATTTTTACTTTTCTTGCAAGTATGCCATGGAAACGGATAGCAATACATGAACGATTAAAATGGTACAGTTAGTGGCGGTATCGGCAATAATTGTATTTATCGATTAAACGGTTATGGGTAGCTTTTTGTTTAAAATGTAAATATTTGTAAACAAAGAAAGAAGAATTTAGATGGGTATCAGACTATTACCAGACTAATTTTTTACATAGATAACTGTATAGTTTCGTTTCTTACTTCGATTTGCACTTTTTTAGTTCTTATATCAAAGTTTAATTACGATAAAAACGTAGTAGATACTTAGTCGGTTACTAGCGATTTCAGAATTCTTAACTTTTATTACAAATTTTCTTTAAACATTGTATTTACTACATATTAAAAGTTGTTAAGGAATGTTAAGATGCCCAAGGTCTAAATGTATCAAAAAATGTTTTGATTTAAGTATAATATAATATATATTCATATATATTATTATTTGAATTATTAGTATTCATTGAAATATTAACTGTTTTATATATTTGACAGATAGAAGCTATATAATACAGAGTAAAAATTATCCAGAATGCTAATTTTAAACAGTATCGATTCATATAATAAGCCACTATATTTGAACTGGAAGTTCCTTGAAACATAATATATATTTAAAATTAGGCCAATTATACTTCAGTGATTAATATATTGATTAATCGAATTAAGTATTCATTAGATTAAAAGATAATTTTACTTCCGAATAATGATTATGCTGGAACAACTGATGTAGAATACAAACATTTACTTTTCGATTTTGCTTAAAATAGCTAATTATAACAGTATATGTGTAAAATTGTCAATTATCATATACGTATAAAATGTACATTAAAACAACTTTATAAATAAAAGTTTTAATGGATTAACCTTAAAATTACATTATCGTATTAAAAAGTGTCAAACAGTCTATTTTTTCAGCATAGAAAAGATAATATATCAGATATCACGATCTCAAATAAGTTAAATATTGATAACAATTTTAATCGATAAAAATTGAATATATTGGTTTGTTCCCTTTTGTCGGTTCGCTTCGAATTCAGTAGTCCAAATTATTGTTCCTAGTCCTGAAGAATGCAAGAACATAGACCAATGTACAATCTATAAATACTTCTATAATATCTTCAACTTTTCAATTATACTATAATCTATATGTAACTTTTGAGTTTAGAAAAAAAATGCTTTATAAAATGAGCGCATATATTCAACTTTATATTCAACTTTAAAAAATGGTTTCTGGTACATAAAAAGGAATTTTAACAACCGTAGTTTGATTTCATAGGCTCCTCATTCCAAGATATGACCTATTTTACTACAAACTTGCGTTAATTTAGTGAAAAATTTGTCATTTTCTTCTGATCATAACTCTACGTGTATTTAGGTTTAAAAAATTACAGAAAACTATAATATGAAAGTAGGTAGAAATAGATTTAATTTGACTCCTGTAGCATTCAAAAATATTAATTTTCTCTAAACTTATCAATGATCAAAAATAATACATAGTGACAAAAAAATACATTAAAATTCACACAATTCCAATTCTCATATATTCTTTGTAAAAGAAACTAAGTTGATTATAAGCTTTTTATATCGCATAAAACGATTCAAAATCCTTAATTCCATAAAACGTCACTTCTATCTGTATTTGTTCAGGCTTCGGCATAATCTCAAAAACAAACAACTTAATCGGTTGTGATAAAGTTTTGATCAATATATACAAGAGGTGTATTCTCAAATTTGTTAAGCTATTATTTATAAGAGCCGATATGGCTGAAGCAGCAGCTAGTTAATTAATTAGTAGGTTAGTTACTTAATCAATTAACTACTAATTATCAAAATACCACCTTATGAAGTCAACGTATCAAATCGCCAAACAATATTCTAAGTGATATTACTCAATATTAAATCAGTTCGATGGTCAAAATAACGCCAAACATGGGTACCGTATTATTTCTGTGGCTTTCCGGCACAAGTGAATAAGTCAATTTTGTTTAAACCTACATTTTGATCTACATTGATATCCTATCACAGATTCATTCAGGTAAAAACGCAAAACAATCATGAAAGTATAAAAACAGTGACGTAAAACAATCATGAAGTCTAAAAATAAGCGACCGTAAAACACACAAAATTGACTCCTTCAATTCCCACTCCACCTCCCTCTCGATCGCTAATTCATTCCACCTCTCCCAGGTCCGGCTAAAAATGTGGAAGACCCCGTCGCACGAGCGCGTCTGCGAGGTCCAGCCCCTGGAGGGCAACGGCGCCTCCTCCGGGGGCCCTCAGCGCTACACCCAGTACCAGCAGCGCCGCTACTCGGACTTCGCCCTCACGACGATCCCCTCCTTACCGACGCCAGGTGGCCAAGCGTCGACGCGCAGGCGCGCCTCGGAGATGCCCCCGCGTCCGCCACTGATCGGCGGGCCACCCCCACCCGTGCCACCCAGGACGGGCCTGACGGGACCGCCTCAGCAGTCGGGGATCGTGTGCACCAACACGGATCTGATATCGATACTGAGCTCGCTCACGTCCTCCGCTACGGAGATCGACCGCTGCGGGACGGAGGACGAGAAGGACGGGAAGCAGGCGAGCCTCAAGACGATCGAGCAGAAGAGGAACAGGTGAGTTCGTTTTGGTCTGGATTTTGGACTTGCGAGAAGGGTGGAGATAAAAGCTTATAAGTACAGAGATGAGAAAATATTAGTTCTGCATTGAGAGTGTATTGCTGAGCGAATATTTTAAACTATAGAAACTCGATTAGCGCTACTTGTTGAATAAAAAGTCATGCTTCTCGGAATTCTCCGATTAGATGCGTTTCTCGACGTTTACTGTACCGCGACTGTAACGAAAAGTAAACTTTAAAGTCACATTTTTTGTAATAAATTGAATGTTTTAAAACCTGAAAAGGCAAGGTTACCTTAAATTCAATGAAATGAGCGAAAACAAATAGGTTAATTTTGATTTATTTACTTACAACTATTTAATTCGTATATCGACAACTCCGTCTTAATTACGCGTACGTACCTAGTTGTCGAAAGTCAATTAGTATACATAAAATACAAATAAACTTTACTTTAAATGATTTTACTTACGCATTACTTACGTACTTACGCATTACTTACGTACTTACGCATTACTTACGTACTTACGCATTACTTACGTACTTACGCATTACTTACGTACTTACGCATTACTTACGTACTTAAGCATTACTTTTAATTAATAATTATGTAATTATAATAATCAAAATGCGTATGTTATTCAATCAAGTTATGATAAACCTAGAACCTAACCTCCATAATCAGCTTGTTGGTATATCGAGAACTGGGCCTTTTGCACCTACCGAGAATTACTCCGACTCGTAAAATGGTTATCGACAACTGCTCCCTCGGTTTTTTTTTCTATTTATTGAATTTGAAAGAAAACATTATGTTAAAATTTTATTTTCTTCGGGTTATTTGTTAAATAAGTATATTAATTAATAATTGAAAACAAAAAATTTTATTTTTTTTAATTGAAGCATTTTTTATAGCGAAATAAGTTCAGTCTGTTACTAAGCTATCGAGAACTGGGTGTACCTACTTAAACAATATATTTTTACAATAAAGCAAGTTAATTTAAAAAAAGACATTAAGTAATTTACAAAAAACAAGATTAAAGGAGGTCAAGTAAAACAAAAATCTATAAAATATCCATGATGTACTATTGTACTAATACTGCAGAATAGACTTCTGCTCGAACTACTCCGTCCCTCGTCCACTCGAGCAACCTCGAAATCCCCGAAAAGCTCTCGCAAGAAACTTCCGCGTCACTTCCCTCCCAAAAACCCATCCAAAATCCAATGAACTCCACACTCCGCAACCATCCACCCGATAAACTCACTCCATTGTCCCTCCCCAAAACCATTCCCCAACCTCCAAACTCGACCTCAACCTCACATCGCTACAACAACCACCAACTCTCTCTCTCTGTCGACCAAACCAGGCTGAAGAGCAGCCGATCCAACAGCTTCGACGTGTCGATACTGCACGGCTGCGGCGACTCGAGCCGTCAGTCGGCGAGCGTTGCCCTGGCCAAGGGCCTCAGCGCCGCCAACAGCCTCCAAGGCTCAAGCTCAGTCGGCAACCCGACGATGTCGCCCTCTTCGTGGTTCGCGAAGCGCCACCAACCGATGGCCAAGAAGCAGCGGAGCGTCGAGTCGCCCTCGGCCACGCTCAGCTTCAAGTTCGAGAAGTCGCGGGTGGTGAAGGCGGTCAAGGACGGCCTGGTCAAGACCTCGCCGACCAAGGAGGAGGGGGCGGCAGCGGCGGGAGCGGCCACGGGAGCTGGAGGAGTCAGGCACAAGGTCGTCTGGGACGGGAGCAGCGGCACCAAGGTGGACGCTCAGGTGGGTTGGATTTTCAGAATTTGGGGGGAGTTGAGGGATGGGTCACAAGGTGACTCGCTGCGATTGTTAGACACGTATGTCTTTGATGATGTAACTCTAAACATAAAAGATTAAAAGTTGACGCAAAAAAGACTAAACTGAGAAGTTTACTCATTTGCAAAGAATAAACTGCTGATTCTCTACTTTATAAAAGTAGAAAATGTTATTGTAACTTTTAAATGAGGAAAGTAGCGATTTTCATCTTTACGGAATGAGTAAATACCAAGATTTCTACTTTTATACATATATCTACGCATATAACCTCCTTAAATTAATTTAATGATTTCTTTGCTTAAGATACTACTTAAATTCATCTTTATTATGAATCAAAGCATTTATAGATGATTTAATTTTATTTATGTACCCTGTGATCCATAATAAAGATGAATTTAAGTCGTATCTCAAGCGAAGATTTTATTAAATTGACTAAGGAGGTTATATGCGTAGGTATATGTAAAAAAGTAGAAATCTTGGTATTTACTCGTTCCGTAAAGATGAAATTCGCTACTTTACTCTTTTAAAAGTTACAATAATGTTTTCTACTTTTATAAAGTATAGAATCAGCAGTTTATTCTTTGCAAATGAGTAAACTTTTTTGCGTCAATTTTTAATCTTTTAGGCTTAGAGTGATATGAATAGTTTTGCACAAAGACTGCAAAATATTGCTTAGTGATTCTTTGACTATTGCACAAATAGAAATGCAGAATATTTTTAAAATATAGTTAGTTATTTGAGGATTTGTGCAAGAAATCTGCCAAAAACGAATAGAACAGTTACGAAAATGAATACGTAGAAGCGCAACTTTGCATCCTCGTTTTTCTTATTCTTTGGACATTATTTGTATAAAAAGAGAATCCAACACGCGAATAAGACGTTATAATATGTTTTATATTATATAAATTTCTTTTTTGAGCATTTAACATGGGACTTATAGACTAAAAACGGTCATCATTAATCTAACAATAACTCGGTTCTTATTGGTGCAAACAATGTTTACATTGATTCATACCAATGTCTTTTAATCCAAATAATATAAGGATAATTATTATTAAATTTTCATGACTTTAAACTGTATAAGGAAAAAACTGGCACACATGTTGAAAGCAGCTAGTGTTATCATAATAAACTGATATAATATTATGTTTAATAGTTTACGCGAAATTATTACACATTAATGAACTACATATCTTATACGCGTAACCAAATATCAATTGAATAATAAAAACACGCAGTTTAAGATGGTCAGGCACGGTGCAAGAATGGGAGATAAAAGAACTGCTGTGCGTATTATAGAGGTAAAACCTAATTTAGAAAAACTTTTGCCCGATCTAGACGTAGGTGGGAAGACAATATAAAGTTAAGACCTTAAAGAAATTAGGTGGAAGGGCACATTTTAGATGGAATCAGCACAAAATAGGGTTGCGCGAAGGTCTTGAGTAGATGAGGCGATGAACTTTCAAGATTCAAATGCCACGTGAAAAGCAAATCGAGTTATATAACAATCAATAAAATAAATTGTAATTTACCGTTAATCAAGCAACCGTTGTATCTGTTTAATAAACTACTCTGGTAGAAAATTAATCTAGAACTATGTAGATCTATCTAATTTGCCAAAGAAATAATCGAGGGCCTCGATAAAACTAGATAATTTTCTACCAGGGTAATATAATCAAATAAAACTGAAGTGTTCCGTCGTAATAATAAAATATGTTATTTAATTAACAAGAGGAGCATACTTTACCTTTTTAAGGTCTATAAGAAAATGTGATATAAAAAATTTCATACATACCCGATGTACACACATAAATACATATGTGTGTAAGTCGACGGCCAGTATACGAATAATCAGGACAGTAGCTAACAGCCTATCTATGTATTTTAAGGATTTTCATTTTGTAAAGTATGCTAGATTTATATTTATTAAATAACATATTTCAATAATAATATACAGTGCTCTATTTCTATTGTACGTATATTAGTTTCAGAGAGTTTTACAGATCATTAATGGTTTTAATGTAACTCGGTTGAATCTATAAAAAAAGAATGAAATCAAATGTAAAACGCGTTTTCATTAAATTTGTAAATAAATGTTATGCAATGTTACTAAACCCATGGTTTTGCAAGGGTAACAAGTAAAATTCCTTCTCGTAGGCTTTAATTAATTACTAAAAGACATAGATGCCTATAGCACATTAATACTATTTTACTGCACTTCAGGCACTATATTCGCGAGTTAAAGTTATTGATATACAATTTCAAATTTTGTAATTGAAAATGAAAAATGAAATTTGTTCCTTTCAGAACATTCCAAAGTGAGAAAATGTTTACAATTTTACAAGCGTTTACGCGCTGGCTTTAACTGCAAAATAAAGTTGGTTATTTTGAAAAGCCGGGAGTTTGAAATTAAAAGTATAAACGTTTTCTACTAATTAAAAAAGTTTAATTACACAATGCTTCTATCTATACGAATTTACAGACTCATTGATTTCTGGAGGTAGGGGCGATTGGATAGCTCGGTGGATAATCTCGTAATTGCATTGCATACAGGTGTCTAACATTCGATTATTGCCCGATTGGGTTAGTACGCTACGAATGGACTTCGTTAATTGCTTTAAAAATAGATTATATAAAAATTGTGAGAAAATTGAATAACACAAGAACATAGAAAAATATTTTAGCTGAAGCATGAATTTATTTGCATGCACATGTTTGTCACAAAAATAATCAGACTAAAAATTGCTTACATACCCTGGTAGAAATTTATCCCATCCACTTTATAGATCTATGTAGAATAATCTCGCACTGTGTAGATCTATGTAGGCGAACTAGATAGTTACTATAAAGACATGTAACGGTCGACCGACCCTTCTAGTTTCCCATATTGTTTGCCCCGATAAAACTAGATAAGCAAAATTATGACGATAACAACCACTTAAAGGTTATGTTTTAAGAAACAGAAGCATAATCTATTATGCTTATTATGTATTATTCTGATTTAAAGGTATATATTTACTTGTTATTGTTCACCTATTACCAATGTAAGTAAATGTAAATTACCTCTAAAGTGTAAGCTTATCAAATTTTAGATGCATCGAGTTTTTGTATTTAAGAACTCAATAACAATATTATGTTACACATATATATTAAGCAATCAAAATAAGAAAATAATCTGAATATCCAAATAACTATATGAAGTATTAGTGCATATATTTATTTTGTTTATGTAAAATTAGTTTCCTTACATTTAATTATGTTCCATCCTACATACAGGCTTGGTTTCAAAATTTGTATGGTTTATGTAAGGAAAACTATTTTCACATACATTTATTATCAACTGATAAATTTTCTATTTTTAAAAAGAAATAATGTATTTTAGATATATGTTCTGTTTTTGTATTTCTTACTGTGATTAATTTATAATCAAACACTTTCATTTGACATGTATGGCCAGTTAAAACATAGTAATTTGTTACTTATAAAGAAAATTATCGTCTACATGTGTTCGACTAATGTGTTTGTCTTTGAAAATGTTGTCACGGATGAGCAGTTTATGTATTATAAAAACTCACATGTCATAAAGTACATATTTGTACATATGATATTATTATTATTTATATATTACTTTTCAAGAAACAACTACATCAATCTGAACATTATTTTGTGATCACTGTTTTTCATATGCAAGGAACATTATTTCTAAATGTTCATTTTTTAGGTTAGATAAGCTTTCTGAC
Source organism: Gastracanthus pulcherrimus (assembly GCA_949152435.1). Classification (NCBI taxonomy): domain Eukaryota; kingdom Metazoa; phylum Arthropoda; class Insecta; order Hymenoptera; family Pteromalidae; genus Gastracanthus; species Gastracanthus pulcherrimus. The sequence continues at coordinate 178,021,060 of OX424575.1, read as the reverse complement.
TACTTTTATATGTAAATAGTATGAATAGAACTGTAGATCTTATTATTATAATTGCAAACTTGCATGTTAAACTTTTTTAACGTTAATTTTTACAATAAAAGTTCTGTTCAATAAATAATATATAACCTCACAGATTTTATACGTACATATTTTTATTGAGAAAACTATGTAGATCTGTGTGGATTTATCGAGTTTTGTACAGTCTGGTGCTATCTATTTTGCCTATAAAGGCCGTTATAGCGAATGTGGGCGTCACGATAAGATTTCTACCAGGGTACTTATTAAAGATCTGTAAAGTTTCCTCATTAAATACCGAAAGTTCCATAGTTTTGCAAAGTTTTCTACGTTATCTTTTCTCGTATAACATGTGAAAGTTCGAGTGCAAGTATACGGCTTAGAAAATCTATATTCTTCGTGTTTTTCGCATTTCTTGAAAACTGTGAGAGATGTGAAAGAAATGACAAGATCGTTGAATGAAAATCTCTATAGAATGGGATTGTACTTGAAATACTCCACCGCGCACACTTGAGCGAAGTTGAATTTCATGAAAAGCTTTCCCTTCTGCATAAAAGCAAATGTTTTACGATAAGATATTTTTCAGATAGACAGAATTTGTAAAAGAAATACATCATTACTTTATCCTCTTGTTCTAAAGGAGCAAAACTACATATAGAAATCAATTTTTCTTCACGTTTTCAAATTATAAATATTTTTGAGAAGATATATATATAAATTGCTGCAAGATTTAATTAAATTTAAATTAAGCGAGTTAAATGTTCTCTATTTTAATCAGAAATAATAAATACATTCAAATAGCCATTTTCTCGTAATTTCTCACTTCTTTGAATAAATAATAACTAAATTCACTGAATAATCAGTAGTTTTATTCCTGTTAAAAAATCCTTGGAAATATAGGTTGATTGCATTTTTACTTAACAAAAGTAAACTCTCTAAATATGCAAGAGTGAAAATTAAACCAATCTTTGATAAGAATAAAAACTGATCACTCCATTGAAGAAATAATTTTCAGTCTCATCAGTAACGGCCTCACTGTTTCCTCTATCAGATTTATAGAGTCTCTGGCTCAATTTAAATATGCTTTATTGTGATAAAAAGGCAATACTTTTTATGAACTATAAAGCCAAGCACAAAGGAATCATAAGTTAGATGCTTATAATATGCTAATAAATTATCTTCAATTATTATTATTATTCATATTGTTACACAGAGAAAATTTCTTGATGGAAACTATCCTAAAAATCATTGTAAACATGGACCATTTGACTTTAAGGGAAAATCATCCTGATGAACGGTAAAAGTTACTGTACTGAATGGTAAAAATTATAATGATAAATGTTAATTTTTTTCTGTTCATGTTAATTTCTTCCCTGAAATCAGGATGTTCCACGTTTACGATTCTTCCGGTAATTTTCATCAGAAAACTCTCTCTCTCTCTATACCTCAATAAAAATAAATCTAACAAAATATTTCTACAAATAAACTATTAATTATTTTCTTCAGGTCTTGGGTAACGCAATCGAGGAATTCCTACGCAGCGGCGTCACCAGCGACCCCACGGACACCAGCGACGCCTCCAGCTCGAGCAAGTCCCTGCTGTCGCCCTCGGGAAAGCCACCGCGCGGCAGCATCTCGAGCGGGCCGGCCGGCAAGGTAGCCGCCTGGTTCACCGGCGGTAGCGCCTCGACGGCGGGCGCCGGCAGCGCCACCACGGCGACCGGTGCCCCGGGCAACGCCAGCAACAAGGAGGACGAGCAAACCGACTCGTGCGAGCCCTCGATCTGCTCGTCCCTCAAGGATCTCTTCGTCAAGTGAAGGCCGTGGGAATTCGCGAGGGCGTAAGCGAGAACACACGGCTCTGTATTTGTGCACGCGTGACGCGACGCTTTGCCCTCCCCCCCGCTCTGCAATGTGTGTATAATAACGCAGGCGGGAGGTATATCGCGTGTCTTCGCGCGTGCGTTTATTCGATCTTGCGTTGTGTGGTGCTGATAGAGAGATTCAGAATGGGGAGTAAAGGTGAGAGAGTTCGCTTTTGACATATGGTTTTTGCTTTTTGTTGATTCGTCGAAGGGAGAATATAATTCGCGCGGGACGTATACATGGTTGTTTGCCTTCGATGCTTGGGTGAGGCGAACGAACGCGTTAATTATTAAGTTTTATACAGAGATAATGAGCCAAAAATGCAAGCAAAGACAAGCACTCGACTATACGCTATTTAAGCACTCGCCGATCGAAGAAAGCAAGATCGCCCAGAGCTCTCGAGTCTTGATGAAATGAATGATTTACAGTTCCTGACAATTTTACTTTGATTCGTTTGAGGGTATAATAATTAAGTTAAAAGCCAAATATTTTTTTTATGGATATGATTATTAATAGCTTTTTGCAATCATTTTATTAAAATATATGTATATTTTTGTAAATTGAAAGAATACGCACACAAAGAATCGTTTCGTCAAGTTTCGAAGTGCTCATACTCGAACGAGAAAACGCAACAGACTCCAGTGTCGCGCCGAAAAACATAGAGAGATTCTGATACATTAAATACACATTAAATATGTATAAACCAAATCTCTATTGCGAAGCGTATAAAGAAACAAAAAAAACTGTAAATCGCCTAGAACCTCGAGACGCGACGCGTGAGGCTCGCTCCAATTATAGTGATAAATTATTTTTTGTAGCGTAACTCAGATGATTTAACAAAAAAAATTAATATATTAAATGAAAGACGGAAACAAAATAAAAAAAATAAACGTACAGAGAACTATAATAGAAAAGATGAAGAGAGATAAACGGGACGAAAAAGAAACCAGACATAAAAAAGACAAAACGATTTATCAGCTTTCGCTGGTCGAAGGCGGTATCGTAGAATTCAATAATCTAACAATAAAGATGAAACAGAAAAACAAAAACTGTGTAATATAATTATAATCAACTTTATAAGTGTTGCGAACAAGATTCGATGGTTCGGAGAAAATTTTGTCCCCTTCCCCCCCAGGCCCACCCCACCACCAGATCCGCGCCGTTTGTATATGTAATAATGAATTTATCATATTGACGAATAATAAGGAATTCTTCGCGAGCGTTTATTGAAGCGCGCTTCGGGCTCCACGATATGTAATTATTATACCGATAATCCGACGATGTGACTTACGCTAGCGGCGGTTCCAAGTTTCCTTTTTAAAAAAATTGTGCAAAGCGGAAAGGCGTCGTTGCGTGTGTAAGATTGTAGAAAGCGCGCTTTTTCAAAAAAAGTTTTAGTCTTTATAGCGTGTTCTCGGTAGATTTAAATTGTGCAAGTTCCTTTGTTAATTAATTTTAAGGGATTTACTTTTAAGTGCAGTTATTTATTAAGCAATGTTACCATTATCTATTAATTTTATTATTTATTTTTGTGATGTATCTATTGGGATATAAAGTTTATTTTGTATTATTGTAATAATATTGACATATTATGTTTGTATTCATTTAAAGTTTACTTTTCAATTTTACAATTGGTTTAGATTGCTTTACCGATAAGAAAAGCATTGTAAGCCAGAGAAAGCAAAATTTCGGTGTCGTAGTGACGGCGCTCTTGCATCTTCGTCTTAGTTCAGAGATAAAATGATAAAATTTATTATTCTCGATGGAAGTTCAAAACAAATAAAAATTACGGACCACCTTTATGAATGTATAGACAATCGTTAGTAAGGAAAACAAAAAGTGTATAATCATTACTATCGTTTAACAGCGTGTAGTTGGGCATATAAAACCAAAAGAAAGATTGTATGTATATATAATGAAAAGTCCTCATAGAGTCTCCGATGCACGACGAACGCATATGATTATTTAATAAATCTGAATTTATTGAGCGATGTTTAGTGCTAAACATTGCTGCTTTTATTTTATAAAGAGTTAAATCCAGAAAAACATTATACCTTTTTAACTAAAGTTTTCTTAATCGTCAATCACCACACTACTTCAGTCAACGTCATCACCAAAGTAGATCTAAAATACCCATAGAAAGTTTGATCGCTCGTGTCTTAGCCTGCGCACTTTATAAACCAATACATCTTTTGTTAAATTGAAAATGGAGGACACAGTTACGCGCAAAATATTTAATTAAAGGTAGAAGAAAAACTACTTATTTAACCCTGCGAATTAAGATTATGCTAAACCCTCCTGTTATTGAAAAATGCGGGGAAACACTTTTCTCGTTTAATTTTCAAATTTTACAAAAGGTCTCTCTGAAAAGTTGTTGTTTTCGATTGGGTCAACAACATTTCAGAAAGATGTTTACACAAAATTTAAATTTAAATTTACGTTTCGAATCCATTTTTTTCATCCCTTTTCAAGGCTACAAAAAAAATGTGTAAATAATTTTAAATCGTTATAAATCGATTCGTTCAATTTTTAAATTCGATAGTCTACGACTTTAAGGAGGAACTCCACTGATTTTTTTACCAAAAAATCAAAAATTCTTTTATTACATATTTTGTATGCTTATACTTTTATAAACATTTTGAGACCTGCTGGATTTCAAAACTGTTTGTTATACCAAAGTTATAAACAATTGTTATAACAAGTTTTTCTCGAAACGTACTATTCTAACTTCAAAAAGGTCCTTGTAGTTTACGTATTGTGAAAAGAAGTTAATATTTTGTTTTGAAATATTTTGATATTAAATGTTTTATTCGTCAATTGTAAGTTCAAAAGACGTTTCATTTATTTCGGATCGTTAATTGAGTTTAAACAATTTAAAAAAAAATTAACTTTTGTTCATTTTAAATTGAAAAATATTCTAGAATTTTTTAAATTAGAATTCGTTAAATACGTATGCGCAAGGAACTTTTCTAGAAACTCTTGCTTGTATTACAAAAATATGTATTTTCTCCCATAACTAGTAAAAAAAGTTAGTGAAAAATTCTCAACATTTTTTTAAAACCTTCTTCAAATATGACAAAAAGAGTTCCAAAATTTTAATTTTAATGTACAAAAGGGAGAGATTTTTTAAACCTTAAATATATGATGTATAATTCTCTAAAATACTTTGTAGTGTAAATCTCACTCGACTGATTGTATTTCCATAATTTTTAAGTAAAATTTTACTCAAAAGTTGTGCATACAGTCGCTGGCGTGAGATTTTCACTCCAAAAATTTTAGAAAGAAGCTCAAAAGATAATTTAAGAAAATTAAAAATGAAATTTTACTACTACCACGCTTTATAGGTTCGAGTCTAAAAGACCCAAAGTGGTGTTTGACGATCAAAAACATAGTTTTGTCCGTAAATCAAGCGTTCGTGCATCGCGCGACTCGCGAGAAAAGGAGGTCCACAGATTTCGGAGTGCGCGCGCGCGCGCGAAAGCGAGATCGAGAGCGAGAGCACAACGAGCTCGTTGCGATGCAAAACTGTAAATAAATTTGACACTGAATCGCTTTGAATGTTCCTCGGCGATGGCCACCGATTGATAAAAGGGATAATCGCCGCGCGTGGTCCGCGATTGCGCAATAATCGCAGACTTCCGCGTCGCTGCTGCGCGGCCCGCGTTACGCACGCGCCACATGTATCATACACACACAAGCGCGTTCTTTTGCGTTGAGCAAAGCTCCACGAGGCTTTCAAAAATATGAACCGTGAAACGATTGGAGCTTGTTTTGCGAAGATTGAAAATTGCAATGATTTTAATATATCGTTCGTGAAATTATTGAAGAAAGTGTGTAAAAAATAATACAGAATTTTGAAAAGAAAATGTTACTATATCCGTGTATTTTTAATTAAGTAACCATTCAATACTTGAAATTGAATTTTTTTTAATTGAGTTTTCGATACGTAGACGAGTGAAAACGAAAAAGCGCTGCGTCGATTCGAGGAAAGTCGAGCGGAGAGAGAAACGCAATCAGCAATATAATTACTGTATAGGTGCAAAGAGAGAGAGAGAGAGAGAGAAAGAGGAGCTATCGAGGCGAAGGTTTTTTTACGCGAAACTCTTCACGATCTCGATTATTGATTTTGAAATTGCGGTGCGCGCACTTTCATTCTCGGCCGCACTGGCTGGATAATATTTGCTCTGTCGTCCAACGTTGAAATTTTACAAAAGAACGAAGTTGCATCGATGCAAATATTTGGTGATCGAATATGAAAAGAAAAACACATTTTTCAATCTGGTAGAAAAATTTGAAGATAAACTATCGTGTTATGAGATTTTAAAATTAACAACAAAAATATCCTATGTAAATAAAAGCTCAATATTGTCATTGAATCTTAATTATACCCGTTTATTATGTTTATAAATGGAGCATATTTTTAATGTGTACAATACAAGTCGTAAGAAAGATACCTTCTCTGAAAATTTGAAAATAATACTTCGTATTCTCTGCAAAATTGAAATATATTGCTTTTAATAAGCTCTCGTGCATAAAATTACAGCTATAAAATATACATTTACGGAATTTTTAAGAGAAAAAAAATAGTTTTTTGAGACTAAATCCATACGTAAACTATGTCAAGTTGGTTTTGAATTCACCAGAAGCTTATGAGTATTTTTTTAACGTTATTTACGAATAACTAAATAAATCTAATGTTACTATAAATAAACGTGAATTAAAAAGAATAATACGATTTTCAGAAAACGAGTATAAAATAAATTACAATAATTCCTCCTCCCGATTTGAAGTCACCAAATTTTCACATCTTTGCGCTACTTGCGAGATTTTACTCATTATAAGTAGCACGCGTCGCCGGACGGTGCGGTTTAGCTGCATATTCTAAAATCGAATAGTTGTGTCGACCGAAGGTGCACAGGACGGCATACGACGACGTACACCTACGAACCGTAGAGATATCGATGTTATCGCTAGATCCGACTCATCTGTATTAAGTAACATTAAAGTACAGAAGAATTACCAAATGTTGCCCAAAATAAATCTTGAATGTTGAAAAAAACTGTAGTGTCTTTTCATTTTATTTCACAGCTATGTTGATTTTCCCTTTTCAGAGAAATGCTCAACGTCCATCCAGTGGTATTCATTGCAATTTGGAATGATATTTTCATCTACAAGCTTTCATAGTCTTTTTTATTAACTTTTCTTTCATAAAACAACCACTGACTAGAAGAGATCGATTAATTCAATATTTTAAAATGAATATGTCAAGGTTTCATTTTTATAATTATAGAATTTACAATAATAATCATCCTTTGATAATAAAAATAATTTCATAATAAGTTTATAACGTATCTATGATGGAAAAAACAATATAATTCCCAAAAAATTTGTATGAGTTTTGCCTGGTGAAAACTAATTAAATGTCCATATATTTGGATTTTATAATTTATAACTATTCTTCTCATTATCGAAGTTTTGTATATTACAGGAATAACAATGAGATTCCACACTAAAAATTGGATGAAAATAACAAAAAAGTCATATTATACTTTTTGAAAACAACTTTATTTCGTAGAAATTGTTACTAACATCGATCGTTAAATCTGCACTCTTCGCAACATAACCCAAAGTCTCGCTTCATCCGAAAATCCGCATCGAAGATCTACCAATTAAAACACCATCTACACACGCATCTCGTACGCACAAACAAACGAACCGACATCTACGAAGAGTGCAACCAAACGCATCCCCCCCCTTCTCAAAAAAATGCACTAACGGAAACTCCGGGCAAAAATCGGTCAAACGAAAGAAAAAAAACAGAAAATCGACCAAAATCATCCGATCTGCCCTCGGTATCGATAAAAAGCTTTTTTCCTCTCTTAAATGCTGATCCAGAGCGTGCGCGTATACATGCACGCAAACGTACTCCGTGCGTGCGCGTGCGGGCATTTTTCTTCCATCCTGTGCATGTATGTATATATTTTAATCGGCATTCGCAGCGGCAAACTCGAATCGGCCCTCGTCGCGCGCGCCTCGTATCCTCCGCGGCTCCTCCCATTGTTACACCGGAAAGACGCGTGACAGTTGTACATCGTGTGTGTGCGGTATTGGCTAAATCAGGAAAGAAGGTCAATGGATAAGTCGACGCAATGTCATGAGATCTGAGCGAAGTGGATGATGAATTCGCCGGGGAAGAGTTGGTTATGCACTTTGCGGCCCGACTGTCGCGCGTCACGCGCTTTCCGGTGTTCGAGGTGCTTCTTTTCTCGCGGTTCTGCTTTTTCTTTATGACTTGATCTCGCCGCAGTCCTGCACGACGATCTTCTTGGCGGTCTTGCCGCTCTGCGAGCCCAGCGCCTCCAACTGGAATTAGAATGGAAAATGGAGATTAGCGCGCGCGGTAGGTCGCAATTTTCATGCACAGGCGGGGACGATTACATTGATGCAATTTGAGAGTGTTTTAGATGTACGGTGCAGGCTCGCAGGCCGTGCGACCAAATGCTTTCTGAGAATTTTGTGATAGAGTTACTAGTGATATAGTTTTTTATTGTGTTATTTTGTCACTGCCATTGATATGATGGATTTCTGAATCTTTTCAAGTTGCGGATAAATAATTTATTTTGGTAATACTATATATATATGTGTCTTCCCGGAATAGCTATTTGAGTCTTTCCTTTTTGTTTAATTATGGTTATATCAAATTTGATATGTTTATTAAAAAGTACTGTTGGCTCGAATCTTCTCTTTCAAAAAATATACTGCTGGCTTCATAGCAGACCTACATGCAGATTGCCAGCAGGTTGGTGCCACACAAGTTTAATGGATAACCGATTTACATGTACGAAGCTACTACATGCTTTTGCAGAGATTTCACGCGCTAAATTTTCACTTTAATTAATACTGTATTATAGTTTCTCAATCTTTTTAAACCAATTTTCAAAATATATTAAGGATATTTTAATGAGTTATGTTTTTATACAAACATCAAGTAAAAAGAATTTAAGTCGATATTGTCTTGTTACATAATTTAGCTAGCCAGTTTCGGTGTTATAGATTTATTAAAACGAAAATTAAAGTGTAAAATCCTTGCAGGTCCATCCTATTTAAGCTACGGATCTAAATTATCTACCTACAAAGCTTCTATAACATAAACCTGCTGGTATGCCTGCAGAATTTTTTGTAAAGGTTTCATATAAAAATAACAAAGAACTCCGATGAAACATGATCCTATGATTGAACATAGTAGTAATTGCAGTGTATATCGGTAGTCCATTTGATTCAAATCTGTGCCCGGGAAAATTAATTAATTAAATTTACGTCCTATAATGATTCATAGTTGTCTTCTTAATTTAGAAAACTTTATTTCGTTAATTGTTAAGATAATGTTATTCACAAAAATGATATTGCGTTATTCCCGTAAAAATAATCAAGTCTATGTTCGCATGACCTACACTCACAAAGCTTGTGATTATTTCAGAACACAATAAAAGTAAAATAAAAGTAAGCCATAAAGGAAGTTTAATATCATAAAAGTACATTTCTTTTATTATTTTCATTATGGTCAGTGTTTTGTCCATTACTAATTTGAATACCAACTCATCCTAGTACGTCTATACTGATGTTATGACGAGTAGATACTTTTTCCCAAAATAATAACTTAAATCCACATGAGTTCATATATTTTTTCTGATTTTTCTAATAAAATACAAGCATATTGTAAGTTAATTGATATTTTAACTAATATTTTATTTGATATCTCATACATCAAGTATAATTTTTCTTGATATCTCTAATCTCTTACGTTTTTATCTAGCAAATTAGTACAATTTTAAGATCTTAATATCTCGCAAACCCAACAAATAAGCTTAAATCGTTATTCCAAAAAGCGGCAGATATAAACAAATAAAATAATTGTATAATATCTTACGAAATATACATTATTTTTACAAAAATTAGACTCATTTGATTTCGGAATTTCAGGAATTTAATAATAATAATAATAATAATAACAATAATAATAATAATACTCAATCATAAATAAATTTATTTCGTAACACTAACAGAAAAGCATACTTTATTTTTTACTATTCCAAGTCAACTAATACAACGCGGCAACAATTAATGCCCTAATAGGCCACTTTATATTCCGAAATAATGACCGCAGCTCAGCCTCCCCGATGGCTATCGAATTACACGTACAGAGAGCACATGTAATACGCGCCGCGTCGCGTCTATTTTCGTAGCGGCCGCAGCCGAGTGCACAAAAAAAATGCGCAGGGGACGATATCGCCGCCGAAGCACTTTAAACTGCACCTTACGAGGAGGTCGTGCAGTCCAGAAAGCTTTCAGCTCGAAAAAAGTGCAAGTTCGAGCTTTTTTATTTCGGAAAACGTCACCTAAATTAACTGTGTATATTAAAGGAAACGAGCAACTTCGTAATATTATTGTTCTCATATACTGTATCTAAGTTACTAGTAGCAAATTTGTTGTTTTTGACTTGTCTTGTTAGAAGCCATTGTACTTTTCAAGTAATATATCTATTATCCGTATGAACATGAGCACGTAGATTATAATAGGGAAAGTTTTCATTGTCTGAAGTTAATACGGAGGAATTTGTAGTATCTTCAAGTTTTGGATGTAGAAAGTGGATAAAACGTAATACAAGAACACGCGTCTTAATATTCCTTCGTAACTTCTGAAATTGTGAAGCTGATGCATCTCAAAGCAGCATTTAATGTTCCGCAACAAATTATTACTATAAGTTAATATAAAATACTAATTTAAATTATTATACGTATGAGTGATTTTAAAAAATTAATAAGAATTTTATTTGTTATAGATATATTAATTCTCTACTTGTATTTATTATTTTATACGATTCTATTATTTGATTTTCACAATGAAAAAATTAAATTAGAATTATAAAGCATTTAATGTTTAATGTAAAGATCGTGATGAATACCAGAACTAAAAATGAAAAATATTTTATTACATAAAACTCTTTGAACTGCTTTAATATTTTAATTACAATATTGAAATGATATCAAAATTCTTTCACCTGACTTTCTTATAAAATATATTGTTTCACCTTTTGTTATAATAGTAAGTATAGTCGGCGAGTGTTTTTGAAATTTTTGCCGCAGTAGTTATTATTTTTGCATATAGCAAATGAACTGCAAGACTTTTTAAAATCATCCATGTATAACTACAATTTCCTTAATACTCAATAGATTCAAGTAAACCAAAAATAGCACTCTTTTCAGAGTCGCCTATTCACAACTTTATACATAGAACATTGTTTTAAATAAATAAACAATTGTTATGAACAAAAGAGTAAGCTCTTATTTTTAATGTTGGCAAAACTTTGCATCATAGGACCATATAAACCCTTGCTGGTGTTCTAAGCTAAACCTGTTAGACAAAAATTTCACTCGAGTAGAACTCCACTCGAAGAATGAGTTGAACGATTTACTCCACTACGACTCTAATATGAATGGACCTCGACTCTATTCATGGAGTAAGTCGGGCAGTGCGGCAGTCTAACTTCTCTTAGCCACGTGCACACTAAATTATAAAGTGACATAATAGATAGGCAAGCTGTAAATTCACGCGACTATGTACCACACGACGATGAAATCGTTTCTATTGTCTATCTCTGAAGTTCCACTCTATTCTAGAACGAAACACCGACTAGTGTGGAATATCCACTCTGATTTTGATCTACTCATTCTATAGAGTGCAATTCTACTTCACCAGATTTAGCATGTAGGATTATATATAAATATCCAATCCAGTAAATCCTCAGACACTGTTAATCTAAATACTGTTAATTTAACATCCTAAAAATTGTTAAGTATATTTTCTGACGATTTGTATTAACGTAGTACAAACATACGTAATATAGTACTTATACGCATTTTACGTTTTTTAAGTTATTGATTTAGATTACAAAATTTTAAGAAAAGCCGAACCTCCATATTAGCAAATGGTGGTATTAGTTGAGTTATGATACATAGATTATTTATTTTTAATGTACTTTTATTAAATAGTGTCTAGAGACTTGCAGTCAAGTCACTTTTGTAAATCGTTCGCTTTTAATAAAATTTAATGCAATTATATTTAGGTATATCTTCAATAATTAGAGGCGAAATAACTTCAAATGTTATGAGAAATTATATTTTTAAATAACAAACTTGTGAAAAAAATGTTTGAATTCCAAATCTACCCACAAAAAGTTTTGAAAATCGGTGTATCCTTACCTTAATTACATTTTTTACCGAGGCCCCTTATAGTAATCCCACATAAACTACCACAATCTGATTCCCACAATCTGATCGATTGCCGAGACTATCTTACATCTCACAGTGCCTGAATTTGCACCCAAATCCACCCATCTCATCCGCATACCTTCCTGACGACGTCCATGCCCTCGACGACCTTCCCAAAGACCACGTGCTTGCCGTCCAGCCAGTTGGTCTTGACGCAGGTGATGAAGAACTGCGAGCCGTTGGTGTTGGGCCCGGCGTTGGCCATCGAGAGTACGCCCGGCTCCGTGTGCTTCAGCTGGAAGTTCTCGTCCGCGAACTTGGTGCCGTAGATGGACTTGCCGCCGGTGCCGTTGTGATTCGTGAAGTCGCCACCCTGGCACATGAAGTTCGGGATGACCCGGTGGAAGCTGCTGCCCTTGTAGCCGAAGCCCTTGTCGCCGGTGCAGAGGGCGCGGAAGTTCTCCGCGGTTTTCGGCGCCACGTCGGTCCGCAGCTAAGAAGGGTGAAGCGAGAAAAGAGAGGTTTGCTGAGTGTGAGAAGAGGGTGTGGGGGTGGGTGGGTGGCAAGAGCGGTAGCGAGAAGGTGCGATTTTGCTTTCTTGAGACTTTGAGGTACGCTCACAAAAATCTGATTGATTTTCTTTTTAAATATACTGCAATTTTGAATTTTATTAGATCGAATGCTCGTTTTCGATAACCTGGAGGAGTATTCAAGCATGTTTGATCGGATTTCGGTTTCCCGAAGTGTACATTAAATGTGGTCCATAAGGGGAGATGAGACATCTAAACCGTAAAAAAGACTCTTTTTATGAGTTTATAAAACTTTTTATATTTAAAAGAAAACTTTCTGATATTTCTTTTACTATAAATCCTTGATCATATGTTTAATTTCACCAGTGTAAAAACTCAAAAACTTTAGCCCACACGTCACGATATATCATTACTGTCATATTTATATTGGAAGGACTTTGAGGGGTGCACGATTCTAGGTGACATGATGAAGTATGAACGAACATTTTTTTGCAACGGTGAATCGACTTCTTTTGACATGTTTTAAAAGTTAAGTGGAACACTTTCTCTAAAATTAAAATTTTATAATTGTTTTTCGAACATTAAACCAATTTTTAAAAAATTATTAATATTTTTTTTGTATAAGTTTGCTTTTAAATATAAAAAGTTTTATTATGAACTCATAAATAAGAATTTTTTGGCGTCTAAAGGTGCTCTGTCCCCTTAAAAAAGATTTATGACAAAACGTTGCATCACTTTTTTTAAAGTTTAAAATTTACAATTTTTTATTAACAGGTTATTTCTTAACATTACAATCACAATGTAAAAGTTGTACTGTATCGAGTAATTTTCAATTATGTATTGGGAATTTAAAATTGCAATGCGACACTAGTAGACATCGCATGAACTACGCCAATGGTCGATCAGAGTATACATATTACATTGGATTTATATGGGAGATTTATTTCTAAATTCAAATAAAAGTGTTTTATATGAAAATAAGTATTATTGCTACAAACGGAGACTATTGAAGAAAGATAATAAAATCCTCCAGAACTATGGTAAAATGTCTTAATATCATTTTTGGATTAATCAACGCGTAGTGAGGCGCCACTTTTATATTCAGGAATTTTGCCTGTGTTATACATTTTTATAACGTTTACAATTGAAGCGATAACCATTATTTTAAGAGGACAAACTTTTATTTTAATAAAAACCTACGACCCCATATAAACCCTGTGTAAAATGTATACTTCGACCGGCTGTGTGGGCTACTCGACAGCGGCGCCACTCTCCCGCGGCGGTAGTTCTCTTTGTCAATAGGGTTTAACACCGTCTTATCCCTTAAAGTAAAGACACCAATGACTTTCAAGGTGAGGTAAAGAAAATTCGATTTACTTCGCGCATTTAGAAGGTGATCCGTTATTGATGACGGACTTGAACATCTAGCAGAGAAATGCAATACAAACTATACAGAATTATATAGAAATCTACACAAAAAATATAAATGATACAAGCTGTTAAGAGAAGAATTTAGAAAATTCTTAAGCTTATACCAATCATATACATATATTTTTATTTATTTGTATAGTTGTTCTCTGCTTTATTTTTCGTTTCCTTCTGGAAGGTATTAGTTGCCCGTTAGAAATGTTGATCAAAATTTAAACAGTTTTTACTTAACAATGGTTATTGTTTATATTATTTTATATTCATTTTAATTATATTTCTGCGGAAATAGTTCGATTGTGCAAACGAACTGTATAATTAATTTATATAATAAGAGAAAGCGAATAATAAGAGAATAATAAGAGAATAATAAGAGAAAATAATAGGGTGTAATCATCTGTAAAAGAAAAATATATGACTGCCTAGTTTTATTGTTTGAATAATTTTTAAGAGTGGTTTTTTAACCTATTAGTGAACTATAAGAAATGATCGATTTGTCTCAAGTCGTAGTAGATGAGGATATTCAATAAACGTCTAAGTCTAAAGAAAGCAAAATTGAACCTTGTTGTCGTTATTGCCATTATGATAGTTTGCTTTTGTTAACAATAATATGGTATTGTAAACGTTTGATCATTAAAATGTTTCAACCTTGAGATTCGCAATATCATAATGTTTGGATAGTGCGAAGCAATATTGTTGAATTATTCTCCTTCCATTCAATGGTATATCGATTAATATAACTATAATTCGATATGTTAAATTGATGATGGAAAAATAAGTTATGTAAATGGTTAATTAAATTGTTGTTATAAAAGTAATTATAACTACGTATAGTTAACAGTAAGTCTTCTTATAAAGAAATTTATCAATAACCTAGAATACGGATATATTAAAGTTTACATTCGTCAACCATCACTGGTTGCGAGCAGACGTGTCTACTCTTGCTCCGTAGCTTTGTAAACACAAATATTATACAGTATTGTGTTCCACACGTGGTAGTAACTGCGGAAACGCGAGTGCCTTGTGAATAGTGCTTTTATATCAGTATTTATCGCTGCACTGGCTGCTGCAGTTTTGTAAAAACTGCAACAGCCGCAGCTTGCTAAAATGTATCTCTCCAAAGGAAATCAGTTAGAGCCTAAAAATAACCAAGAAAAGGATGTTCCAACTACCTCCACCCAGCTATCATACGCCAAAGTCACTGCAACTAAAACTCGACCAACCAAAGAAGATGCTATAATCATAGATTCAATCGAAGGTTTAACAAACGACGACTACCTCGATGGTTTGGAGGAAATCACTAGCGTACGCAACGTAAGGTACATATCAAAAATTTCTGGAAGTAGAGTCATTGTATATGTCGCAAATAAAGAACTGGTGCAAGAATTAAAAAACAAAACAATTACAGTTAAAAGTTACGTTTTGAACATAAAACCGTACATTAACAACAATAAAAGAGTTGTAATATCAAATGTACAACCTTCTATTCCTGATGTAGTTATCTCAGATATTCTAAAGCGAAAAGGCATTAACATAACGTCTAATATAAGCGACTTACGCGCAAGTACCCATAAACCTGGCCGATCTCACATATTATCACTACGTAGGCAATTTTATATCAAAGAGGAAGACGAAAGGTTGCTTCCTGAAACGCTGCAAATAACTTTCGATAACACGACATATTGGACCTATCTAACTACAGAGTCTACTTCCTGCTTTCTGTGTAAGCAATCGGGCCACATCGCTAAGCTGTGTCCAATAAACACTGAAACTTCTTCGCAAGATGTAAATATCGGCATCACTTCCAGTCAAAAGCAGCCCATAGGTAATCAACCTACACAACAGCACATTACTAGTCATAATAGTGCGAAAAGACCGCTATCTACCACAAGCGGTGAATCACTGCACGATACTACCTCCGAATTAAACGCTCTTGAAATGGTACCTGAAATTCAAGATAATCCCAACGAAAAAACCGATGAATTTGTCACTCCGAAATTGCTATTAAGATTAGGACAGCAAAGGAAAAGTTCGAAAAAACGCAAAACTAATGGAGACGCATCTAAACAAGCCGATTGTGAAAAAATTAAAAAAGAACGTATGCAAGCCTTAGAAGAATCCATGTCTCCAGCAGTTGGTATTTTTAAAGACGCTACAAATAAATTGCCATTTGGATATGACCAATTTTTAGATCTTATAAAAGAAAGTCATAATAAGGGTGATATTACTGCTAAAGCCAATAAAATTGTAAACGATGTCTCTATACTAATAAAAGTAATTGACAAAGCCCACTCTCTAGTCAATAATAGAACTGCCAAATCGAAACTTACAAGACTAAAGAATAAACTAGCAAAATCTGATATTGAAACTTCTTCAACTGACGTATCAGAAATGGAAACAGATTTTGATAACAACGACGACTATCAACAGTAAGATCGACTCAGAAAGTTCAGAAACAAAACAATAAACTGTCCAAAAATAATAATGGCTACAATCACTACATATCAGAAAGACTTAAAGCTTCTTTTTTGGAACGCCAGAAGTATTACACAACGCAAGCACGACCTACCTAAACTACTGCAGTCTATTGATATTTTTATATGTGTTGAAACGTGGCTATCACCTGACAACCCTTACAACAAAGATTTTTCATTTCCGGGCTTCAAAACGTTACGCAAAGATCGAATAGAAACAAGAGGGGGCGGAATTCTATTTTTAGTTAAAAATTACCTAGATATTTCTGTAATTAATACAAAAGATGGCTCCATAGATAACTTTGAAATATTCGGTATCAAAATTAACAATATACAACCAGAAACCAATATCTACGCCTGCTATAGAACTCCGGGGACTACACCAAATCAAGAAGAATGGGACAAGCTTGTTCACCACATTGACCTTGACTCACACAGCATTCTACTTGGGGACTTCAATGCACATCATACACTATGGAATTGCACAAATAGCGACGCCAATGGTAAAAGATTATTAAACTCTATAGAAAAAAAAGATCTACATATACACAACTGTAACTCTCTCACTAGAATTGATCCTCAAACAGCAAAAAAATCCAACATTGATCTAGTTCTTTCAACTATAAATTTATCAGATAAAATCGATACATCAATGTACGATGAAACATTCGGATCAGATCATTTTCCAATATCTATCTTACTTAATGTCACTAGAAATTCCTATATTAAAAAAACCTTTAAACTCAAATCTAAAAGAACAAACTGGGAAAATTTTTCAAATACGTTAAAAAACAAGTATTTTCAATTTTTTGAATCCACTTTTTGCAATTCAAGGCCTAGTATTAAATATCAATTTTTCATAGAAATAGTTAAATCAGCTGTTATATCTAATACTCCGAAAAAAATAAATTGCAAGAAAAACTTTAAATACAAAAATCCTGTCAAATGGTGGGATCAGGAATGCGATAAAATTTCTAGTATAAGAAAAGCAGCTTTTAAAAAATGGCAGTACTCTAAAAAACTAGATGATTTTATTATTTACAAAAAACAAGTAGCAACTGCAAAAAGAATTTTTAAAAAGAAAAAGAAAGAAAGTTTTATAGACTTTACTGAAACAATAAACTTCAAGACAAATAGCACTTATGTTTGGAATACAATGAAAATTTTAAAAAATAAATATGTCAAAGTAAAATCTCACAATTCTACAAACCAACAAAATCAAACTAAACTAAATATTGCACTTGATAAACTTAGCCCTTCCTGGGCCCCATCAGACCCCAATTGGCTTCCTAAGTGCACTATCAACGATTTTCTCAGCGGTCATTTTCAATTTTCCGAACTCAATATCGCCCTAGATTCAAGAAAAACTAGCTCTTCCCCCGGCCTTGATGGTGTCGATTATCAAATACTCAAAAATCTGCCAATGAATTATAGACTTATTCTATTAGACATTTTTAACGAGATGTACGGCACAGGTGACTACCCCCTAGATTGGAAAAACTCTTATGTGCATTTTATTAAAAAGCCTGATGGGGAAAACTATCGCCCCATTAGTCTTACCTCATGTTCCTGCAAGCTCTTTGAAATCCTCGTAAAAAATCGTCTACAATGGTGGCTCGAAAAAAACAATCTTTTACCCGCGTCACAATCAGGTTTTCGTAAAGGTCAATCCTGTGTCGATAACCTAGTCCAATTAACCCTTAAAATCAATGAAGGCTTTAAACAAAAACAACACATATTGGCGTCCTTCTTAGATATTACCAGTGCTTACGATAATGTGAAGTGTGAGATTTTACTCGACATACTAGCTAAGTTTAACTGCCCCCTTGAAATCATAAAACTAGTCAAATTTCTAAACTACGAAAGACACATATATACACAATTTACCGAAAATACTTATAGAACCATCTACAAAGGCGTTCCACAAGGGGGAGCTCTCAGTCCCCTTCTTTTCAATTTATACATATCAGAAATATTAAAAAATCTACCCAAAAGTATAATTGTGTCTAAATACGCTGATGACATCAAGCTGCTTATTAAAAAGAAATCTCTTAAATCATGCAAAAAAATTATGGAAAAAGCTCTTAAAATTATTAATCAAAATTTAGAAGAAATTGGACTAGAGCTCGCCCCTCACAAAACAGTCTTAATGCATTTCAATAATCTAGGTATTAAGCCAGGCAGCATGGAAATAAAAATTGACAATACATGTATCAAATCTGCAGAGACTGTTCGTTATCTCGGAATTCTTTTCGATTATCAGCTTTCTTTTAAACAACAAACAGAAAAAACTGTAAATAAATGTAGAAATGTACTAAATATCATGAAATATGTAAGAGGAGTTTGGTGGGGTGCTGACCCGAGTACGCTTCTTATTATATATAAATCGTATGTTAGATCTTTGATTGATTATGCCGGCTTTGTATATTTACCAGTGAAAAAGAGGCTCACTAATGCGCTTGAGAAGATACAGTATGCTGCCATAAGGTTAGCTTTGGGCTATCGCATCAGTACCCCTACCAATATCCTCCTTGCTGAATCAAAACTTGTATCTATACACGAAAGAACTAAAAATTTATGCTTAAACTACTTATGCAAAACAATTTCAAATTCAAGTCTACCTGTAAATAAAGCTATAAATAGCTCTTTTCACATATTTAAAAAAAGAAAGAAAAAAATAATGCTCCTATGCTGTATTGATCAAATATACACCTTAAAAGATGAAATCAAAATTCAACGACACTATAATCTCTATCTCACAGAATACGATATTGTTATATCTAACCTTGAAGTAGACACTGAATTCGGAAAAACTCTACGACAAACGGCTGATCCAAATAGGTTACTTGAAAAATTCATTAAAAAAAATGACGCGATTGCAATTTTTACAGATGGTAGCAAATCAATCAATGGTACGAGTATATCAGTAGGAGCAGCTTGCTTTTCTTTTGACTTAAACACTTCTATTCAAAGAAGTATTAACAATAATGCGTCAATTTTCACAGCCGAATGCATTGCATTAAATGATGCACTAGACCTGGCTACAAATTGCACAAACACAAATGTAATCGTTTTCACTGATTCCTTAAGTGCATTACAAACAATAAAATCCTCAAAACTTAACATTAAATTAAATCACTATATTTATGAAATCAAAAGAAAAATTTGTGAATTTACAAAAAAAAATACCAACCATTTTAAAGTTAAGCTAGTTTGGATCCCTGCACATATAGGAATCAATGGAAATGAACGGGCTGACCAACTTGCTAAAGCAGCTACAAATAATCCTTATTGTAAAGATTTCCACATTCCTTTCTCTGACTTACGCCAGAAATTTAAACAAACTTCCAAATGCAATACAGAAAAAATGATTACTGAAATGGGCAAAAAAAAAGGTGTAGACTATTTTCAAAATTTTTACACTCTAAAAAATAAACCCTGGTTTGAAAAAAGTAATTTTAATCGGGCAAATATTGTCATGATAAACAGATGTCGAGCTAACCATTATAATCTCGCTGCATCTCTGGCTCGCATCAGCATAATTAGTGATCCTAACTGTACATGCAATACAAACATACAAGACCTCGATCACATACTTTGGCAATGCCCACTTTATGAAACACAACGACAAAACCTTGTAAGCGACCTCAGTAAATTACATATCTACCTACCTAATAAGAGCTCATCTATACTTGTTGATACGCGGCCTTCTGTATACAAAACTCTGTACAAATTCTTTTGTAACTGTAAGTTAAACTTATAATGTTATACATAAACACGCTATACTTTGTAATCAGACTGTATATCTAATCTATGTAATGCTAAAAAACCTCGTATGAGGTTAATAAAGCTTAAATTAATAAAAAAAAAAAAATATTAAAGTTTAGAAAAATTCTGAAAAATAATGAATCCAGTTCCTGATCAACTCAATTCATGACCATGGTTTTACATAGACCTTTATCTTAAACTTATTGTTATAAAAAATTGTAAAAAATTATTAAGAAATAACTATAGTAGCTGTGTAAAAATGTGCATTGAAGGTCGAAAAGTATAAGGGGAGAGTCGAGGGGAGAGTATATTGAAATTTGAATCGTTATTATTTCATATATTATATAGTGGACTCTCGATATGTGACCGCTAAATATAGGTAATTGTCGAAAAAAATTCAAAATTATGTTCCTGCAACATAACTTGTTTGTAATGTAAATATTATTTAAAATCATTTAGATATAATAAAAAACTTATCTAATACGGACACAATTTTTGTGGAAAGTCATCCATAACGAGCGACCATAGATGGAGAGTCCACTAAAACCTAAATTTTGTTGTTTGTATTTGAATAGTAATTTAAATCAAATTTTCTGAAATTTTTCTGAAATTTAGTTGAAAAATATAAAAGATTTAAATATAAGAGTTTTCAAGAAAAAAAAACAATTTTTCATAGATTCACCGTCATTCACGCAACAATTTACATGCAATTTTATTGTAGTGCTAATAGAAATATCAAAACTATGCCCATGAATCATACGATGCATCCAAAACTATATACAAAATTTTTAACATATGTATTCATTTTGTCATGTTATTCAAAATCGTTTTTTCTTGATTCAAGAGATAATTTCTCTGAGTGTATAAAATTACTTAAAACGCTCAACGCAGAAGTATATCGAATGAAGCAAGTTAATTAATAATTAAACACCTAATGTATATTTTCGCGTAATCTTTTCGTTAGAATGGCAAAGAATTTTAACAAGTCAAGATTACTCACAGTAATGGTACTTGACCTCCTTCAGCAGTTTAAAGAAGGAAATACCATTTTGAGGACAGGGTCAAATGTGTACAAAGGCAGAGCGTATCACTGATATTCTCACCTGCATTCAAGATTCAATCGTTCATAGAACTCTAGTTCTTCTTTAATAATAAAGAAACTAGCACATGTGTTAGCAGCATAAAGAGTATGTAAAGACTAAGCAAGTTTTCTTTGATGATATACGCTGTAGCACTCACTTAAAATAATTGCCGAGCTTGCACAAATGTAAATGCAATTTCGTGATTAGATAGATTTTTCGCAGTAAGTGGAAATATTATAGAAATGCCTATTGACAATGATATTGCGCTATACTATGAAACTCGATGAAATTATGATTACAGAACTACTAAGTGACACTTTTAATAATGGAGTGATCGTGGTGAATAAAAGGATGCTACTACTTTCCAAGAGGGACATTAGTTATATCTAAAATTTTGGTGTTAGAAATTTATTGATAGATATTAACTAAAATAACACAATATGTAAGGAAGTTGTTACGTTCAATATCTTTATTGAACAAGTTGAAACAAAGAAAAATTTAACTTAATTGCTTACTAAAAACCAAGTTTAAACTGAGAATTAAAATGAGCCAGTGTCGGTATATATAATAGCGATAATTCAACAAGCACAACTAAATATAAAGCGAAACTTTGTACAAAGGAATGTTGGAACTTATGTCTTAACTAGGGAGGTAATTATAAATAAAGAACTTTTAGAAACTACTTGTTGACTATACTATTAACTAATTAAATGAATTAATTCCTTCAAAAACTAAAACTTTGAATTAGAACTAAATAACACTCAGTCAATTTACACAAAATTACGCAATTTAATGATTGAACAAATCATCACCAGAAAAGAAGACAATTTAAAATATTTTTGTTATGTGAATAAAACATTATGTATGAAAAATATAATTGGGATAACCCTATTCTATTAAAAATTTAAAATACAGACAAACATTTATCAAATAAATTATTGACTTGAAAATAATTCGTTTAACAGCTTCAAATAAATAAAAAAAGTTTTTATATTGCTAAAATCGTAAATTCTAAATTATTCAGCATTGATGTTTTCACATACGTTTACATTTTATTAAAAAATTAAATTTATTTAATAGATAAGTAACTCTAAATTTAACTCAAGAACTGTATAACTATAAATAGAAGCAGATTGAAAATTATACCTTCGCGCGGGTGCTTTGAAAAAATTAAAGTTTATAACATGCATAATATAACTTATTAAATTTCAGCCGTCAGCGATAATAAAAGGCTCGACTATATATATACATCAATATTAAAACTAATTCCAAATCAATAATAATTATTATTCATACTTTCTCGAAAGTAAAACAAAGTAGAGCAGGCTACTAAAAATAAGGATTTTATACCTACATTCGTTTTCACAGATAATTCGTTTTAAAATTTATATATCTAATCTATATTTCTTAAGGGGAAACAAATTTTTATCTCTGGGTCTACAAAAACTATTGCCGAACCCATATGAAAAGTTTATTATAAGCATTTTAGAAAACATTTTTTACAAAAAAATATTAAAAACTGAAGGAAAAGACAGATTTTTTATATTATTTTAAATATTAATAAAACGTTAAACATACGTTAAATATCGCTATCGTCTACGATTTTTAATATATATATTGTTGACTTTTTTATGTGTTTCCTAGATGATTAAAAAAAATTATTGTAATGATTTGGCAATATATTTTGTATATTTAAAGATAAAATTTGTGATATCAAAAAATTTCAGTAATGGTTTCTTTTAAAGCAAATGAGGTATACAAATATTTAAACAACGATCGATCATCAAAGTTTAGCGTCGCAGGGCACTAGTTGCACTTGGATAGGTAACAGTTCGGGAACCCCGTCCCAACAATGATGTTTCCGCAGATGAGAAACGAAAATTTAGGTGCTTTTCGAGTAAAAGGTGCCCAAGTTTGACTTTCATATCGGTTGGTTCCTGGCGTGGGTTTTCTTGGTTGGTCAAGTTTTCCCGACGTCACAGGGCATGTCCCTGGGTGAATGCGGGAATTGGGGCACATATGTCGGGTTTAGGATTAAACACTCCCATACATAGGTGGTCCCGTAAAAGGACAATAGTGTCTATACGGGTGGTACAAGAAGGATAAAAAAGAACCGCTGCCAATTCATTGGCACATTTTATAAATTGTACCAGTATGAAATTATTTATTCTATTTAATACTGTGGTGAGAGGAAAATAACAAGTCTATTGCTTTTTAATATATAGAGATGTATGTATATATTTAAATTTTGGAATTTGTGAATTCAAATTTTAACTTAATTAAATATTATTCCTTACAAATTGAATTGGAAAAGAAAACATAAAAAATATATTAATTAACTACAAAATGCTGTCTTCTCTTAATTTGAAACTATTAAATATTTTTTTACAAGTTATTTGGATACAAGTTTATTGGAGTAAACGCATATTATTGTGATAATAACCGGGGTTTTTAAAAAATGTTCTTTGCGTACACTTATTACCAAAAATCTGTTTTAAATAATTCAAGAAAAGTTGTAACCATGAATGAATGAAAGTTAATATTTTTGACTACGTTTAAACTGAATTTATGCTCTGAAATAAATAAAAAAAATTTTGAACCTGTGCAAAAATATAGCATAGATTATGAAAAATATTTAAATTGTGTAAAAACTACAAAAGTTTTTGCATATCAAGTGAAATTTTTTGAATTGTCAATAATAAATTTTGCAACAGTATAATTGTTGATTAAATTTTATTTATGAATATAATGTATACTATTTTTAGGAATAAATTTTTTTCGTATTTTTGTAAGTTTGTTCGATTTTATAAACAACGTATTTATTCATTATTACAAAAATATTATAAAAATGTAAAAGCGGTATAAAACAAAAACGAATCGATAATTCTTAATTTACTTGATTTCAAATACTCATCAAAAAACGTAAAAAATGAGTTTTGGTTGGTCAAATATTACCGCGTAATACGCAAGACATCTACGGTCAAAAATTTTTTGACAATGAAAATACCATTAAAAATGAAAAATTATTATAAAACAAAAATGATTCGATGAATCTTGAAAAAAATTTTTTTTATTTAAAATCTTCATTAAACGTAGAAAGAACTAAGCGTTCATTGGTAAAAAATTACCGTATAATACTCGAGAAATAAGCAATCAAAAATTTTTTGAAGAAAAAAAATAATCTTGAATATTTTGAAAAATAAAAGTCCTCATGATCTGGGCAAACACCTTAGCCGAAAAAAGCTACCTTTTTAAAAAATTTCAGAAGATATAATGCCGTTTTAACTCAAGTTATCATTTGCCATAGAAAATCGATTTTGTCCACAAAATGATTTTCCTCTCATGTATAAAAAAATAAAATTACTCCAAACTTTTACATAATAATCTTCTCCATTATCCTAATCACTTCAATTTTTTCAAAGAATTTTCCATCATACATGTCAGAGAAATAATCGTTCAAACCAAAAATGACGTTTCCGTGTATATCAAAAGAAAGGAAACATCTTCTCTAAATTCAAATGCATTTTCACTGGATCGATGATATTATTTCTAACATACGAAAAAATACGAAAAACTAATACCAAATAATCGAAAACCCCCTAAAACATAAAAACTAATCCGAAAAACTAGAAAAATTATTATGCTCTCTTCCTTTAAAAAAAACAAAATGATTTCTGGAACATTAAATTTTACCGTGGAGTACTCGATATATGAATACATACATACACACACACATCCATACGGACATTGTATAAAAATAGTGTATTTCGATTCTTTATGTCTCAAAATATATTTCTAACATGTTTTTAGAAAAACTTTTTTTTTACTATCACAAAGTTTCCTCTTCGAGGAAGCAAAAAATATATAAATGACTGGAAGATCAATTTTTAGTAGTGATAACATCTCTCTTTAATACATGATTACATTGAATAAAAAATGACTAAAATACACATGTTTCATTATTTTTAAGGAATTCTTGATACTCCACACCGTTTCTGGGTATAATGTTAATCATATCGTTTGTGGTAACTCGAGATTAAATGCGAATCATTGCAAATGATTTTATGCAGATCATTTTATTACCGGTAGCACAAGATTGAATGCAAACTGTTGCACAAGTGATTGTATGAAAAATCTTGTCTACTTTTTTGAAAATACCTACTCATGTCTTTTACAATTTCGACTATTCAAATTAAAGTTTTTCAAAATTTTAAAATATTCTATTTAACTATATATTTTTTTTATAACCTTACCCGTATATTTTAATAAATAAATAAATAAATTTAAATCAGACAAGAAAAAACAAAATTTATGCTAAAACAATTAAATAAAAAAATAATTTTAAATTTCAGCGTACCTCTTAAAAACAATTCACATAAAAAAACCATTATAAATAAATGATATCTTCAAATGTCAGCCGACCCACCACTTACAAAACTACCCAAAACCCAAATCGCTCGTAAAGCCCAAATTCAAACGAACGGCGCGCAAATTTGCTACCGGAAGTCAACAACGAGCCGAAGAAAGTCAAGAGAAAGCTACCCAAAGCTTCCCCCCAGCTCCGAAACAGCCAATAGCGCCGTGGCGGCAAATTACGAAAAAAAAAGACCAACCGCCCAAAAAAAAATCTAAAAACCAAAACAAAAAAACCCACGAATCCCCGCAAAGGAGCTAAAAATCGCACAAGGCGCCTACCTCAATGACGATGCGTCCGACGGGCTTGCTGTCGGCGTGCATGTCGAAGAAGACCCTTGGCAGGCCCATCTCCTTCGCTGCTGCGGCGAGTGTCCTCACGAAGCTGCCGGTGCGACTGGTCCGGGCGGCGGCGGCCGAGTGTCGCGCGGCGGCGGTGGCGGTGCTCGTCGTCGTCGCCGGGCCGAAGGTCGAATCAATCGCCGCCGGCAGGAGAGCGCGCCGGCAGATCGATGCCAACGCCATGTTTCCTCTCGGTCTATGTGCACGCGCGCTTGCGTCTTCTGGAATAGGTATACCGTGTCGCGCCTCCTTTGCTTTGGAATCTGAGGATGATCGGGGGTGTATTTTTGGGAGAGATGTGGGTGAGAGAGAGCGAGGAACACAGCGGGACGATGGTTTTGGGAGACGGTGAGGTGAGCACGTGCTTTTTCCGGTAGGAGGAGTAGGAACGGAGAGAGAGTCGAGAGATGGAGAGGGAGACGCGGTGTTATGTAAGGGGTATGCGGGAGAGTTCCGCCGGGGCGTGGATGCTATTGGTAGGATGGCGGGACGGAAAAGGGGGGATTGGGAGCCAATGGGAGAGGCGCGAGGTGCGAGCCGCGAAAGTTTAAAGGGACGTTGCGCGCTGGTATATGGTTTTGTGGAGTGAAACTGTTTTTTCTTAATTTATAGTAAGATGAGGTGTTAGGTACTCGTACTTGACATTTTAGTTTAGATTTTTTAATACTTATAAGTTATGACGCCCTTCGAGACTTTACATTGCATTTGGTTGTATCTCCGAGACGAATGCATCATTAAATCGAATTATCAGTATCTCAAATTCTACCTTTTATATTTTTGAGATATTGAGGTTTAAAGTTTGTATTTCTCATTTAAACTAATGTTTAAAAAATTCATAAATAGTAGATACACATAGAGGCACGTATTTTTACTCTTTCCTTATGTTTTGCATTTTTATCTAAAAATATACTGTGCAAGGATATACCAAATAAGTAAACTTATATGTTGTTAAGCCGGGAACTGACAGATATCCCTGTTAGGATATTGAAAAATGATATTTTTAAGAATATGAAAATGCAATTGAAATAAATAAATTTAAAGAATTCGAGTTGATGGAAAGCCTAAAGTATGGCTAGGTATTAAATTACACAACAGTAACCGATTGTTTACTAATGTTTAAGTGTACTGAATTTTGTAAGATGAATGTCTTGCTAGACACGAAACTTATCTACTTATTATTTAAAAACTTGTATTAACTCTATATATCCTGGTAATCAAGGATAAAGCACTACTTTACGCGCCGTATCAGGGCCGTGTTATAATCCTTACTAGGCCATTACTAATAAATTGATGCAACAAATTATTCAAACCTTGAATTAAAGATGGACTTCCAGAGGTATCCGAATAACAGGATTTTAATAGAAGAAAATTAAAAGTTCAAAGAACTGTTTTTATCTCAGTTTCCAATGGAAAAAATTAATATTTTTAAGAAATAAAAGTATTAGTACTTAAATGTAAGCTAGAAATGAACAAAGTATCAAAGATGTCACATTGGAAGCCAGCATAAGTATTAGGGTGGTTCAAAATTCCCAAAAGTTTTCAAATATCAAAAGTAAACCTCTAAAAAGTTGGTATTTGTCAAAAAAAATAAGTTTCGTGCAAGCTGGGTACTTAAAGTTAACATTTAAAGGTGGTTACCTTTAACGTTTTTAAAGAGCACTTATGCAATTTTTCCGTAAAATCGCAAATTAAATAACTAAAACTTAATTATTCATGCTAAAAAAAGTTTTAGCAATTGATTATACTACTAGAATTGAAAATCACGTCCTAACCTGCAAAAAAATCCTTCAACTTAACAGTCGTATAAGTTAATATTTTGACTTAAAACAGACTATTCTTGGACATTTCTAATAACCTCAATCTTTGATAATTATTCAAAATCCAAAATCATGTTGAATTTTTGTTCCAAATAATATCTACAGAAAAATTGGCACACCATAGGATACCAAAATATGGAAGTTATAGCAATCTTCGTAATACATCGCTTCACTAATATTTTAGATAGGATCTCTTATAGTTTGATGTAATTTACTTTAGGTAATATACGTCATAGGTACTTACACGCAATTTTATATGATAGCTAACATGAAGACCTTCAAATTACATTGTTGCACCACTTCTAAGGACATACTGGTCAAAACTTATGCTTAACTGAAATTTATAGAAATTAGGTGGTAAATGAGAGACTACAAATACGCGTCGAACTTTCTACAATATTTTACAATCTCCCGCTTACCACCTAATTTTTTTTATAAATTTCAATTGAGCACAACTTTTTTGTTTTTAAACAATCACCACAAATTGAGGTTCTTAAAAATGTCCAAAAATAGTCTGTTTTAAGTCAAAATTTTGACTTGTACGACTGTTAAGTCAAGAAAAAACTTCTGTGCTGGTTAGAACGCACCTGATTTTCAATTCTAGTAGTATAATCAATTGCCAAAATTCTTTTTAGCACGAATAGTTAAGTTTAAGTTATATAATTTGTGATTTTACGGAAAACTTGCATAAGTGCTCTTTATAAAACCTTAAATTCGAGGTAGCCACCTTTAAATGTTAACTTTAAGCACCCAGTTGTAGGCAACCTATTGTTTTGACAAATACCAACTTTTTAGAGACTTACTTTTGATATTTGAAAACTTTTGTGAATTTTGAACTACCCTAATAAATATACTTGGAAAAAAAGTTTGATTCGAAGCTGCGATGTACCGATTTTTCTATAAATCAAAGTAGAAAATAGACGAGTCTAGTCAGACGTCAATTTGCACGCATCTATTTCTTCATGAAATTTTGACTCCTAAATGATTTAGCACTTTTAACGATATGATTTTTCTATAAATGTCTAGCTTCAAATAATAATAAATAAAGTAGAATGAGAAAAAGAAGAGATAAATGCGCGCGCGTGTATCATGCTCGATTTCTCTCGTGCCATAAAGAAAAAGCTGGTAAGATGTTTACTCTGGTATTTGTTTCGCAAATAAGTCATATTTGTATAATAGATTGAAAATTATTAATTCGTCGTCTTAAAATAACAGTAAGGTCATACACGGCTTTCAATGCAATTTGAATAATGAATCGATTTTTACTTTAAATACTTTTAAGCTTTATATTATTTATTTCATTAATATACATTGAATAAAATTGTTAAAACTTGTGATTTAAAAACAAAGAAACGTGGTATCATTTATGGAACTACAATATTTGTCAAGTATATAATTTGTTCAAGTTCCTACATTTTTAAAATCAATTATGACTTTTTTCCATTAAAATAAATGTTTTCATAAAAAGCCGGTGACAGCACAAATATTTTTAACTTCAATAACACTTGCTGGACGCGTAAAATAACATTTTTCATTTTCTCTAAGTCAGGGTTAATTTTAGCGAGTGAATAATTTACAGTGCTCGAAGAGGTATTTCTTGTATTCAATACAAATCGATGAAAGAGAGAAAAAAGACGACGGTACACCTTTTTACGTCTTGTTTCGGTCACTGGCACAGAGGCATCAGTCGCGTCGAAACTCTCGCTTGACTCCGACTTTAAAATTGAAAACTATCACTGTATACAGAGTATAAATAATATATTATTGTGAAAAAGTTAAGTTGATAATTGGACTATTGACCTAAAAGTGGGTTAGCAAATACTTGTATGTGTGTAGTAATAAACACTTAACGTTAAACTCAAATTTAATTTGAGTTACTATATTATAATAAAAAAATTTAATGCTATGTATAAACAATATTCAGGTAGCCAAAATACAATAATTCATTACAACCGCAATATTAATAAAAGTAAATATCATTATCATATGTAAATATTCAATTTTTACTTTGCTTAAATTGAAGATAAAAATTGTAATTTATGTTTACCAGTATTTGATAACGTAACTAATTTTTAAACAATTTTAACTCTAAGACTGAAGTCATAATTTGGTATGCAAAAAATGTAATCATATTTATAAATAATGATTAAACAAGTCAGTGGTAATAAATAATAACAATAATAATAATAATAATATATATTATTATTAATAGTTATTAATAATAATTAATAACTATTAATCCTTTGTTTTTTATTTGATTTAAGATATTCATCCATCTTTATACACGCAATGTATATCTATATATTTGTGGCTTCCCGGGATAACCATTTAAGTTCACTCATTTTGAAAATTGTGTTTTAGTGATTTTGGTATTTATGCATGGTATACTTTCATGTAAAAAGTCGAAAGTTGCAAAGCTTCATCTATTTTTATCTTTTTTTCATAATCTACACCTTTCTATTGCATAGGTTTAAATATCAATTAAATAGCAATTGAAAAATTCAAACCTGAATATCTCGACATTTTAAAAACTGGACTCAAGTGGTTATACTTGGAAGTCATACATATTAACTCTATGCATAAAATCAATAAAGTCAAATAAATATATAAATAGCACGGAGCGTTAGTATTAATAACCATCGATTGGCTTTATTATTTGGTACCAGGAAACACAGTTTTATCCAAATCCCTGACCCAAAGAGATCTCCTTATATTAGAAGACTAACAATATCAGTCCCTATCTTACATTTCTTATATTACACACAAGACTATCTTCCCAACTAAACATCCCGCCATAAAAACTCCATATAACACATTACAACAGTCGGCAAAACAGCGACCTTCCACCGCGAACTCACTTTCACACGCAGCTCCCACCGAAAATAAACAAAAACCGCTCCTCTAAACTTCATTCCAGCACCTCCCACCCGTCCAATCCTCAAAACAAAACCCAAATCAAACCACCTTCCCTCGAGAAAAAAAACAAAAACAAAAACAAAAACCTCCAGCACACCTCTCTCTCTCTCTCTCTCCAGCTACTTCCACACTTCGCTTGACCTCGTCAGTGCTGCCTCTCGCGCACGCAGATTACCTACCTAGTCAGCGAGTCCAGTCGCTCCACCGCTTGTCGCGCTATACCCACACCGCCCCTACACGTTGCGCTTGTGTTTTCCTCCTCTCTCTCTCTTTCCACACACAGTCCCCAGAGCGAGTGCAGGAGATCCACGCGAAACATGGCGCCGGAGTGAAGGACGCCAGGCGGCAACAATATCCACGCGAGAGAGATCCGATCCGTCGTCGCCGCCCCCCCGCGTATCGTCGCACCCTACATGTGAGGAGGAAAGGAGAGGAGCGCGTGCAGCAGCAGGAGCGAACGCGGCACCGAGGAGAGCCAGAGCCATGAGCAACATATCGCCCTTCGGCGGCGGCAAGAATCCGCCCTGGGTCCGCAATGCAGGTGAGAGAGACGACGCGGATGTAACGCGTGTGCGCGAGAGACGGAGAGAGATGGAGATTGATGTAGAGATTGAATGCCGAGAGGTGAGATTGCCAAATGTCGGTGTCGCAACAAATCCGTGTCTTGTACGATCTCCTCTCGTCTCTCTCTCTCTCTCTCTCTCTCTCTCTTGCGCAGCGGCTGCTGCTGAGCTGCTGTTACCTATATTGCCAATGCGTGATGAGCGACGTGGATTTTCACTCTCTCTCTCTCTCTCTCTCTCTCTCTCTCTCTCTCTCTCTCTCTCTCTCTCTCTCTCTCTCTCTCTCTCTCTCTAGATGCTATTTGGGCACGGGGAAAAGGGGTATATTCTCTGCGGCCTCGATGGCTGCACTAGGTGCGAGAGAGTCGCACGCAGTCGGTCGTTCGGGGAGAAACAAAAACATACACTTGAGTCTTGAGTCTCTTTTTTTTTTTACTTTCACGTGTGTATGGGAGAGAGAGAGGGGGGTTTTTCTTTTATTAGTGTGGAAATAGAAACTCAACTTTGTTATCGATTGAATGAGTTGATTGGTAAAATGTGCACTTGAGTCGTTTCGAATGTGTGCGTGGCTTAGGAGAGAGAGAGAGTCCTAACGTTGGTGGTTCGGAAGTTATTTTTGTTTATCGGGAAGAAGGATCTTTGGGTGGAAATAGATGTTCAGTTTTAATATTGATTGAAAGAGTGCGTTGAGTTGAGAAGTAAATTAGGATGTTCCGTAAGTTTTGGTGATGGATAGAGATAGTGATTGCTGATTATCGCTGAGTCTAGTTTCATTGACAGAATCATGTATTTTAGTAAGTATTCGTTGTACGTTGGTTTCAGTACATTTTTAGAATCGAGTACTATCACGCTTAAACATACAAGAAAGTTACATCAGCAGTGGTGATTTCAATACATTGCAAGGCATTTAAATTGTATTCAATAATGCCGTTTCTACACCTAGACTTGAGTTCATTGCGCATTAACTTTTGATATCAAATACGTCTTGCTCTGTTTATGTAAAAGAAATCTTTTCAGATCTAGAAAATAATATTCTCTATTTATTGGTATTTTTCAAATTAGCTTAACTATTATGATATTAATGATATTCGACATTCAAAGTTAAAGCGAGATAAACTTAAAGTCTATGTATAAACAGGGAAGAAAACCTATAATACAAGTCACTAAGTTTATATATTTATCAATATGTATCGCAAAACAGTGACTTTGATCTTGGTTTTAAAGAGTTATTTTCCATTGTCCGCGTAAAATCAAAAATTTAAAAATACTCAAATATCTTTTGCAAGTATACTTCATTAAAAATTTAACTACCAATATATCACCTGTAAAGCCTTCAATAGGTTTAAATTGAACATAATCCAGAAATGGATCATGAATTGTTGCACATTTGTTACATTTTGTGTCATTATAAAGGTAAACATTAATGAACCTATTTATATAACCAATTTTGTTATTATTTACAATCGTAAAATAAGTTTTTATTAAATGTTCAAAGTTTCAATTAATTTTGGAAAAAATTGCGAAAATCAACTTATACATTATCTTATTTGAACGTGTTAAAGTCACCTTGTTTAATTGTATCGATAATAAATTAATTGATAATATTTTCAAGTTGTATTATATTAATTATATTAATGTTTTAATATTTGAAGGTCAAGGGATTCAAAATATCCAGCAGCAAATGCTGGGTCAAGCAATGGGTGGTATGGGAGGACAACCAATGGTTCAATATCAGCAACCAAACCAACAGGTCTATCAACAAAGTTTAGGATTGCAACAAGTTAGTAAATTTAAAAAAATTAACTGAAATTAAAAAAAAAATAATAGTTTTTATTATAATATAATTATTGATGTTATAGCCAAATATAACCATGGCATCCATGGCAACGTTAGGTTCTAATTTACCATCCGGTATAGCTGGACAGCTATATCCTCAAGTTGCTACAGTTTCATATCCAACACCACGAACACTAAATGCTAATGCTTTCACGCAATCGGTAGCTGGAGTTACTCAGCAGGTTCAGCAAAACGTGCCTCAGTCATCAACAAAGCAAAGAGTATTTACGGGTACTGTTACCAAAGTTCATGACAATTTTGGATTTGTTGATGAAGATGTATTTTTTCAAACTAGGTAATAAGATTTCTGTACTTTTTAAAAGATCAATAAACAGTTGAAGAGAGAGTAATTTGCTAAACTAATATTTTAATTGAATTTTCCAGTGCTTGTGTCAAAGGTTCCAATCCTGCAGTAGGTGATCGAGTCCTCGTTGAAGCATCTTACAATCCTTCCATGCCATTCAAATGGAACGCAACTAGAATACAAGTGCTTCCTATGGGAAACAATAATAATAGTGCGAATTCACAACCAACCTCTCAATCCAATCGACAAAACCAAAATACTAGAACATCTGGAAATTACAATGCTGTTCCACCACCTAGTGACAATACAAATAACAGGTACTGTATCATGTATATATTATTGAAATATTGAAATATACAATAAAATAACTTTTAGATGACTAATATAGACTTATAAATTTTCAGGTTTAGTAATGCCAATACTAATGCAAATTCAGTAGCAAATCGCAATAAGGCTGGAAGAGTCAGAGAAAGATCTCCTCGAGATCGACGGAATGACGATGAGGAAGTTGAACGGAAGAGGCGTAGAGAAGAAAGGATCAGAGAAAGGGAAAAGAAAGAAGAGCGCAGTCCTTCTAGGACAAGAAGAAGTAAATCACCAAGACCCCGTAGAAGAGCAAGAGTAGTTCCTCGTTATATGGTACAGATACCAAAGATAGCTCTTGATTTGTAAGTACTTTGATTATTAATGACTATTAATTCTAATACTTTATTTTCCTAATACTTTGTTTTTATGGTTCACAGACCGGAAGCAGACGTTCTGGAAATCAAAAGGCGTTACCAAAATATGTACATTCCCAGTGACTTCTTTTCTACAAACTTCAGATGGGTGGACGCATTTCCACCTCACATGCCGTTCACTCTCAATAAACCGTGTTCCTTTCACGTCATGCACAAAGACGTTGATTCTTGCGTTGAAAATACAGCTATACTAGAACCTCCTGATGCAGATTATCTATTTTCCGCAAAGGTAAGTTTATTATGAATCTAGTTCATTTATTTATTTATTTTATTAAGGAAACATTAATATGTCCAGACCTAAAATACAAAGCATGAACATTTGCATAGTCATTAACGGTATTGCAGAGTGTATATCGTGTCATAAACATTTAGAAGAATCTGGCAGGAAGAAGACACTGTCTAATATCTACTTTTGTGTAAACACTATTTTTCACAAATTCCGCTTTCTATTCATGCTATTTAAGAATCATCCAATTGCCAAGATCACTTTAATCATTTAACAAACTGCCTAGGTAGTATAATCTAAATTCCTAAATGCTATTATCGTGCTAAATTAGATTAAGCTGAAAGCCTACGAATCAATCTATATGTCGGATTCTTCTAAGTACCTATCACATAAGGTCAATGCACCAGTCAGTGACCAATCAAGGAATTGCTGAATTTAAACACTATTTCTAATATATAAAAGTCAGTATGATGAAAAAAAAAACTATTTAGTAAGGTTCTTAAACACTTAAACTTTTAATTGCAGGTGATAAATTAACGTTATAAGGCCAAAAAGCTATAGAAATACATTAATAATGTAAAAATATGCTAATACACCAGAGAATGACCATTTAGTACCTGTAAATGACTGTTGTGATCCAGTAAATGACCACGACATTCAGTAGATGAAATTTATTTATTAAAAGTATAAGCTTATATAAACTTTAATTTAAAGAGAATTTAATAACATAAATAATATTTTGAAATCCAAATAATACTTATGTACAATGATAACTTAATATTTATTCAAAGATTTCAAGGTGATGAGGTTATAAATTCTAACATATAATTACATACTTTTTTAACTAAATAAATAAATATTATTTTTTTATTAATCTTTTACAGGTAACTTGAATATATTAACAATAAAATAAAATACTTTTTTTTATATAAATGTAATTGTTATTGCTACTTTTAGAAGCTAAATAGAAGCAATTAAAAAACAATAATACATTTTTATAAAATACACAAAAATCTTACTAACTGATAATTCTTTTATTATATTTGACAAAAAAATCGGATATCAGAATAATTATGAATTCTTTAGAAAAACAAACCTTTAATATAATACAAAAACAAATCGTAAGGAATTTTTATGTAAATATAACCTTAAAATCTTTCGCGATTGAAAATTAATTGTTGCTTGCTCATAAATCATATAAGGTATATGGTAATTTATACGTTTAAACACAATATTTGTAATAATACATGAAATCCGACATACAATTAACAAAATTACACAAATTATTGAAACTCGCTGGTTATTTACTGGATGTCTGTGGTTCAGATATTAGCTCCAGTAAATGACCAATCGGTATATATATTCACTAGAACAAGAGCCTTCAAATTGCGCCACTAGATGACCACTGAATAAATACATAAAAATGCAACTTTTTGATATACAAGTGTAAAAAATTGATCTACAGTATCTTAAAATTATGAGAATTCAACTCTTTCATAAAATAAAAGTCATAATTTTCGTAATAAGCAGCTTAAACACAGTCATTAGAACAACCAGTCTTATAGTGATGAGACCATATCATACTCTTATCGTGGGAGTGCATAATTTATTTTTTATATTTATTTTAATGTATAACTTTCACATGGCATACATGAAATTGTACAGGAACACTTACAGATTTCAGCAATATTTTTGTTTTGTATAAATAAAACAATATCAACTTATTTTTTCAATCTTTTTCGATGATTGGTCATTCACTGGTGCCTGGTTACACACTGGTGCAGTGACCCTATATAGGTATAAACAAGAAAATCGTACCAAAACTATGGTCAAACTATTTTCGTAATGAAATATTTTCGTAATGAAAAATTATAAAAAAATGTAACAAAATGTAACAAAGTATGAGAAAATGATTGAAAAGTGTAAACATGTATACAAAATAGTGTGAATTTACTTATTAATACTTTTTTGCACTTTCTTACAATTTATTTCATATCTTTATATATTTTTAAACTCATTTATATTTTGTATACTTTGAAAAATAGGTTTTTCTTTTACTTTCAAAAAAGTTTGGTAAAAATACCACCAATGTAATGCTAACAAATATTACTATAAAATACAGAATATTTTATTTTTGCCTTAAATTTTGTTTTATAATTTGGTAAAAATTATTTCTAAATAAAACTGTAGAAAAAAGGTGTAAAAAGTGTTACAAAGTGTAAAATTACGTAATTATGGTCCAAATTCAGACACTACACTTTTTGACACTGTTTCACACATTTTTCCACCTTTTCTTCAGAAAATAACTTTCTTTCTGTAAAAATAACTTTCACCATCGAATCAACGAACGTTCCTTTTTACGCCAACTCCCCCCTGAAAATTCACAGGTCATGCTGATCTCGATGCCCGCCATGGAGGAGATCTACAAGCGCTGCTGCGGCGTGAGCGAGGAGCGTGAGAGCGACCGGGACTACATCCACCCAACGCGTCTGATCAACTTCCTGGTGGGTCTGCGAGGCAAGAACGAGACGATGGCGATCGGCGGCCCCTGGAGTCCCTCGCTCGACGGGCCCAATCCCGACAAGGATCCCTCGGTCCTCATCAAGACCGCCATCAGGACGTGCAAGGCCCTCACCGGCATCGACCTGTCCAACTGCACTCAATGGTACGGAACTCGCACACCGATGGCAATTACGCCACAGAGAATCTCTTTGGTTTCTTTACCCTTTGGCTAATATAGTTAGTGGGCCGGAAGAGGTTAATGCAGTGTTACTTTTTTTTTTCTTTCTTCGTTCGCTCGTTCGTTCGTTGTAAATAATTGGAGTTTCGATGGGAGAGGGGGATGGGGTGGTAACGACGTAGAGTCTATTGAAAAGTGAACGCGGTGAGATGTTAGAATGCTTTGTCCTTTTGTCCTGGATATATATGTACTTGGTATCATTGATTGGAAGATCTCGTTGGAAATAATGAAGTGTATTGAGGTATTGAAGCTCCTTTTTCATGGTCGCACCGTGTATTATAAAGTAGCTATGGTCGGCAAATTGTTAAAATTAATGTATTAGCAATGTTATCTATTTTCTTTACTTTGACTTTCGTATATCCTATCTACGCATGTCCTACATGAGAGTTTTGCTATAACTTTTAAAGAGGAATAAAATCAGATTGATAGAGAATATTTATCTCTATTTGTATTTTATTACCGCACGATACTTATTTATATAAGTAAGATCAGTATTAGGTAAAGTAAGACTTTATTAAAGTGTATGTCTAGACAGAACATCAGTTTGCCAACAATAGCCAAGTGACTGATTTATCTAAGCAGAGTTTAAATAAGTTATAAATATTTATAAAGTTTACATATGAATTATTTTCAACGAGATACTCTTGTCAAGGAATACCAATGAAAAACGTGTCCAACGAACTTACAAATTTAAAAAAAACCTCACGTCGAGTTCTGACTCGCAGTAGGCTACGAAAGCGAACTGAATAAGCTGGAGACGAACCGCTCTAAGGTACGTATTGTGCTTGCGTACCTTG
This sequence comes from Gastracanthus pulcherrimus, assembly GCA_949152435.1. Classification (NCBI taxonomy): domain Eukaryota; kingdom Metazoa; phylum Arthropoda; class Insecta; order Hymenoptera; family Pteromalidae; genus Gastracanthus; species Gastracanthus pulcherrimus. The sequence continues at coordinate 177,982,938 of OX424575.1, read as the reverse complement.
GCTCTGTAATCAACCAACGAAGAGAGCAGCAAGGCTGTGCAACGTGTGACGATAAAGAAACCAGTGCTTATACCCGGGCTCTCACTATTACTCTTTCTCACTGTTCTCTACATACCGCATACTACAGTCATTATTTTTCTGTTTCACACCGTCGGTTACTATTCTCTCTCTGTGTGTGTGTGTGTGTATGCTGCTGTGCAGGGTAGACGAACCACGTCATTGTCACACCGTAACCACTGTACTTTATTTATTTTTTGTTACTAGACTAGAAAGAAAAGAAAAAAAGGAAAGATACACGTAGTCACAAATTTTTGATCGTCCAAACAAATTTACTGTCAGAGAGAGAGAGAGAGAGAGTGTGTGTGCGAGGCTTTTTTACTCTAACGAAAAGAAAAGAGCACGAAAGCCAAACATAAACTAGCAGGAGTCAGGCAGGCAGGCGGACAGGCAGGCAATAATAAAAACCCTCCACGCGAGAGTGTGTTCGTGTTGTCTTCTTTTTTTTTTCTCTTTTTTTTTTCTTCTCTCTCCTCTTGTGTGTGTAATTGACGCATTGGGTATTGTTCTCGTTTTTTTTTTCTTCCTTGCGGCGCAGGTACCGCTTCCTGGAGCTCTACTACAGGCGGGCGGAGACGACCCACAAGTCCGGCCGTGTGGTACCCTCTCGCGTTGAAACCGTCATACTATTTCTCCCAGATGTTTGGCGCTGCGTGCCGACCAGGCTGGAATGGGACGGCCTGCACCTCAGCTACCGTAAGCAACTGGAGCGTAAGCTGCTGCGCGCCACCTCGGCCGCCAGCGATAACTCCTCGCCGGCCGCTGATCCTGACGCGGCTGCTGCTGCCGCTGCTGCTGCTGCTGCTTCTAATACTACCACTCCTGTTGCTGCTGCCGCTGCTGCTGCTGCTGCTGGTGGTGCGAGCGAGGCGATGGCAGATGACAGTGCTGCAGCCCCAGCTGTTGGCGCCACTGATCAAAAGGCACTGCCCTTATCATCATCCCATACATATATATATTTATATTCATTAATATATATATTGATATATATATGTATATATACATATGTGTATATATATGTGTATATATGTGTATATATATATACTTGCATATTACCTTTTTTTGATTATTATTATTATTATTATTATCCTCTTGAATTGTTTCTTGTTACTTGTTGCTGTTTATTGATTAGTCGTACAGCTGTTTCCCGTTTACTAAACTGACCTTTTTTTTTCTCTCGCTCTGCGCTGCATGCTCATTGATTTGGGAGTCGGTTCGCTCAGTTCGCTGGTGAATTCCTCACAAAATTGTAAAATAATATGTGTATTGAAGTTGTATAATATTTCAGAATCATACATTTTTTACAGTATATATACGTGATGGTGATGATACTGATATATTAAATTTCAAGTTGATCAATAAGCATGCATAGCAGTTACGAGCCACTGGCAGTCTTATTACATTCAATAAGCAAAGCGAGCAAGTCTAGCTCAGGGAAGCGTGCAGCTGAGTCATTTACCTTTCCGAAAAATATCTCCAACGTCAGTTAAGATTACTTAAAAAGTTTCATTTAATCTTCATTTCTATATACTATGATTACTATTTGCTACTTACATTAGTACTTATGAATTTTTATTATACATTAAATCCATGAACCACACCGACACCAGAGCCAGGACACTAAGAGAGTCTAGCAGTTACTTGAATCGTGTTAAAAGGCCATCGTGAATGAAGATATTTGTCGTTGTTATCTTATAACATACAAATAGATTGTGAGAATGCGAGTGAATCAGAAATTGAGTGGTAGGATGAGTGTACAATGATGACGAGGGTGTAGTTACGTTTGGTTATAGGGGCTGCTTCAGTTTTGTAGTATATCTTATGAATGATTGTGCCTTCAATTGTGCTAAGAAATATTTTCTAATTCCAGGACGATGCTGTGCCAGAGAAGAAGGACCCAACACATTATGCTGAACTGGATCCAAAAACTATGAACGTAAGTTTTAATTTTTTACATTTTATGTAAACTATATCATAGTAAAATATCAATTCATTTAAATCGCTCGTTCTGGTTATATTATTATTAGTGAGGTAAAGTTAATTGGTTTCAACAAGTATTTATCATGATGACTAAAATAGGGAAGAATATCGATTTTCAGTTAATAGTATTCCTATAAAGCGTATATATAGATAACATAATATATTCCTGTAAAGTGTAGTATAATTTCTTTGTAATGAATTTTAACAATATTATAGGGAAATAGAAGGATCTTTAGTATGCTATAACTTTTGTAAGTTTACTTTTCTCTTTTAAAATAGAAACCGAAACGCACGTCGGCTTAAATTCTTTACCATTAATATGTATGCTGATCACAGAGTGTCTAGCACACCTGGAAAATCTGGAAAACCGGAAAATATTAGGGAATAAAATTTACTCTGGAACAACCTGAAAATCTCAGGAAATAAAATTTACTGTGAAGAAACCTAGAAATCTCGGGGAATTATTTGAGTATTCTGGAATTTTCGTGCAATTTTAGAATTTATCAAATTTACAATTATCATTCTGCTAAAATCTTCAACTCTGTTATAATATATTAGAAAATGCTTTATTCGTAAACTGCTTTATGCTAATTGGCTTTCTTTCAAATATTAGCTAGTAAAATAGAGTCTCTTTTAATTAACAAAAAGAGTCGACGTTTCAGGTTTTTTCTAACACCTACCTATAAATAAAGTCTACTGGTCATACTTTGATTCGAAAGGCTCTTGTTGTGGGATATGAGTTGTTTTACTTGGAATATTCGTTACTTTATTCATAAGTAATATTTCTATACTTTTGATCATATAACTTTTCAAGTTTTCACACTAGAAAAATTAGCCAGAAGACAAATAAAAGCAGACTTCATAAGATTTAATTTGAGTATGGTTTTGTATTTTTGCATCCTTACTCTAGCGTAAAAACTTGCAAAGTTATGATCCGAAGTATTGGTTACATTTTTAACTGAAATAACGCGTATTTCGGATACAATACGTTATTGGAATCATTTTTGGGTACTAGAAACCACTTTCCGAAGCGTCATCGAAATCTGTATTCAGACGGTTGCGGACTCTGCTTGTCAGTTTGAAAATAATATTGTAAAAATTTATCCAAAAGACAGCAAAAATATATCGACTGCAAATAAGGTTAATATTGAATAATAAGTAATCGTTGAAACTTAAATAATTGAAGGAAGGCTTCTAGAGCTGATATACTAAAAATTGAAAATGACTTCCGAAATTGTGAACGCTTTTATTAGTTATATTGCAGAAAATTCGTCTTATTAAAAAAAATCCAGGAATAAAAATTATCAACAGTTCTTCAAACATTTGTTGGTCACAGACTATCACCTACCGTAAGAGATAAGTAAAATTTATTTTCGAGAAGACCGTACTACGATACAAGGCGAAATTTGCAGATCGTCACTTAATTCCTTGAATTTTTATAATTTTACGAATTTCTAAAAGTTCTCCCCAATACTGTACAGTACAAAGAATTCGGAACAACTCTTAAGTACAGAGTTAAGGCTTCCTTCCGTTAACGCCTGAAATGACATATGCCTTTCTAGAAAACATAAAAAGCTTCGACAGATCTTTACAAAACTTTGTATCTTATAGTTTTCTTAAAATGTGTAAAACGAATCCCTTTTCCATGCTTGTAAAGCGGATGGAAAATGGCTCATTTCAAGCGTGGTTGCCAAACCTGTGTAGAAATGGCTCAAAATGCGCCACTTCCCATCAGCCTTACACGTAAAAATGGGCCTATATATGCACTTATTAAAAAAAATTCGGTGTATAACAGAGGGAGGGAGGGCAATTTCTAGCTCGGGTGATGATTTTAGAACTCGTCTTTGTCTCGGGCGTCGTCGGCGTCTTAGACTCCGACTTGTGCAAAATCATCCTACCCTCACTAGAAATAGCCCATTTCTCCCCCTCGTTGCACAATATACTATTGAGCCTGCTCTTTTTAAATCCGCTGGTTATTTTTTCTTATATCAAAGCATTCTTCTAATATAGCAAGTTAAATAAACCAAATCAAGCAAATTTTCACATTTTTTTCTAAAAAATCGTAATTGTTTTATTGCATACGTTACCCGATCAGATTGAAACTGTGGATCTGGTGGCATACAGACTTGTTCCTTAAGATGCCACAGCTTAAATTCAAAATTCAATAGGGCGGATTAAAAATGATGGCGCTTAAAATTGATTATGTAAATTTTAAAGTACATGCTACTGTCATGTTACCTGATCTAAAAGTTCTTCACGCATACGTGACCGTACGCTCGTAAAATATATAGAACTGTGATATAGGAATATTTTGAAGATAGGACTCAATAGTATTTGATTTTTAATTGTTTTATAATTTTACTTCACCTATTTACTACTAAAAAAAGAGATTATATTTTAAAGTTGTCAGAAAAAAACTAATAAACTCAGTTTTGTACGGAAAAGCGACATTTTCAAACTATTGTCACCATTTTAGATCCGTCGTATTGAATTTTGACATTTTTGCTATGGCATCTGAAAGTACAATTCTGTATATCACCAATTCCACAGTTGTGACCCGATTAGATAACGTATTCATTTTAAAAAATGTGAAAATTTGTTTGATTTATTTTATTTAAGCCGCCATATTGGCAACATTCTTCGATATAAGAAGAAACGACCGGCATATTCAAAAAGAGCAGGCTTAAAAACTATAGGGTATCAAGTTTCGTAAAGATTTATTATAGATTCTTACGTTTTCTACTAGAAAGATAAAAATAATAAAGAAATTATGGAGCTATTCTGATTGGTAGAAATTAGACCTAACCTCCAAAACTTGCAACACAAAAATAAAAATTTGTAGACATTTGTAGTACAAAAGTGTCGTCCACTATTCTTTACATAATAATAAATGATTATCAAGGTCACTATGTACGATTTTTTTATGAAATCTCGACGTATTACGAAAAATTACGACGCGAGGTGTAGCCGTCGATGAGGTTAAGAATCGGTAATATGACCGTCATTTGGACCGTTTTCTATTGGTCAATTATAATAATATTTCATAATAAAAACCTTTTGAAACTATTAATAAACAAAAACGCTATTGTCCCCTATTGTTTACACAATAACAAATCGTTATCACTTTCGATTTTGATGTTACTATGTAAATTTTAGTGGAGGTGGGGGTCACAATGGTAAAGTTCGCTCTGACCTCCTCTAACGCATGAAATGGTATAATTTTTTTTATACGCAGTTACCAACATTATCGATTTTTCGTTTTACGTAGTCAATTTTTACTTTCATATAATTTTACAAACGTACGCACATTCTTAGTGATAAACAGATTGTGCGTACGTTCGTGAAATTTGAAAATTTCATTTATTCAATGAATAAAACGAAAAACGGCAATGTCGGTGTCCGGCATTCCCTTAATGAGTTAACGAGCACTTAAAAAATTTAATCTTTTTAAGAACAGTTAAGATTGAACTTGATTGTTTGTAAATCAATATCATTGCATACTTACAACTAGAAAAGATGATTAGATTTTGTCAAAAGTACTGTTATTCTTTCATACGGTAATAGTTCATTTGAAACATTCTTAAGTTTAAAATAGTACGTAGTTAAAAATCAAAAAGAATAATCTTTAATTAACTTATTCATAATAAAAATAAATAAATTAATGACAGTTATAATAGATAAAATTGTTTCAAGCAATAAAAATTGAATAATCAATAATATAAATTTCTTCCCTCATATCTGGAATTTTGTCCTTAGGTTATGGAAAACCTGGACAACTCAGGGAATTTTTTTCAAGGTTGACTAGACACTGTGATCAAAACATAAATTTTGTATTACTTTACCTCACTAATGTATAATCTATTAGCATAAAATCATCATAATATATTTTATGCCACTAACCACAAAATCACAACTTTGATATGATTTTTCGTCGCTCGTGATATAAAATACGGTTCGAAACTAGTGCGTAAGTAGATTATTTACCTCATGTAATGTGACTTTTCACTGGCATGTGACTTCACATGAGGCAAGTAATCCACTTCCGCATCCATGTCGAAATATACTAATAATTATATACGTAATATTATTTACAAATTATGTATCTTCATAGGTGAATGATTTGCGTCAAGAATTGGTTGCCCGCAATCTCAACTCCAAAGGCTTAAAGTCGCAGCTGCAAGCACGACTTTCCAAGGCTATAAAGTCAGAACAGGCCAAGGAAGAGGGTAGACAGGATGAGCCAGAGGAGAACGACAAGGAAAGTATGCCATCACCCAAAGAGGAACCGAAGGACGATAAGCGGTCTAAGGATACTAATAAAGAGGTAAATTTTACTTTTATATTAAAGACATCATTTGTTTCTGGTTTGTAATAACTTCCGTGATATAATTGCAATTGTTTCAGCACGATGAGGATAAGAAGAAATTGTATGAAAGAGAAAAGGCACTTTTGGAAAAGAGGTATAACCTGCCAGAGGCCTCGCATATTATAGTCCATCCATCGAGAACCGCTAAAAGCGGCAAATTCGATTGTACAGTAATGTCTCTTAGCGTTTTATTAGATTATAGACCAGAAGATACGAAGGTAATTGAAATTTATAGTATTTTTAATAAAGTACAATAAAATAAATTACTATGACGTTTTTAAAAATAATGGATACATTACAGGAGCATTCATTTGAAGTATCATTGTTTGCTGAACTTTTCAATGAAATGTTAATGCGTGACTTTGGCTTCCGAATATATCGTGCCCTATGTAGTTTACCCGAAAAGCCAAAGGAAAAAGAAGAGGATAAGAAAAAGGACAAAAAAGACGACAAGAAAAAGGACGATGATCGAAAAGGCAAAAAAGATGATAAAAGAGACGATAAGAAGAATGATAAGAAAGATGATAAAGATGCCAAAAGTAAAAGCGATGATAAGGACAAAAATGAAGATGATGATGACGAGGATGATGATGATTCTGACGTAAGTTTCCTTTATTATCTTAAATATTTTCTATAACTTACAAGAGAAAAATACTCATAACGGTACCATTTACAGGATGATGATTCTATGAAAGAGGGCAAGAAGGACAAGGACAAAGACGGAAAGAAAAAGAGGACTAAATTATTTACTTTCGATCCATATCTTCTCTTATCCTTTGTATACTTCGATCAGACCCACTGCGGTTATATTTTTGATAAAGACATCGAAGAATTGATTTACACACTGGGATTGAACTTGTCACGAGCTCAGGTTCGAAAGCTCGTACAAAAAGTCGTAACCAGAGATTCCTTGCACTATCGTAAATTAACCGATAAGACTAAAGAAGAAGAAGCTAAGAAAGACGATAGCGAAAAAGTAGATGGAGTTGCTGCTAAAGCAGATAACGATGAAGACATTCTAAAGTCACTTGCCTTGGGTAAGTTTACTGCGCATTTACGAGCGAACAATAGCTAACTAGCGCATAAAAGCCATTTTTTTTTCTAAACCTCGTGCAATAATTTTACAGGTAATAAAAAGTTACTACCAGTATTTGTCGGAAGTGGACCGGCTTCCAAGAGGGCACGTCGCGAGAATTCCTCCACGGAAATGGACGAGGGCGAGTCCGTGCCGGAGGGCTTCATAATGTTCAAAGGCTCGTTGTTAGATATAGAAAAATTAGTTAGTCAATTGAAAAGATCGGAGAACGCGCGCGTCGACACCGAGACGCGAATGATGGAGCTGCAGCGCGAACTGGGCGTCGTCAGCGACAAATCGACTAAGCAAAGCAATACTATTAAAGATCTTTCCGACGACTTAAAACTGTACAAAGATAGACTGAGGAATGCAGATGACAAGCTTAAGAAAGTAACGGTGAGTTGAATCGAATGAAATTCTTTGCAAGATTTTTTCTGCGTGTTTAACAAGTTACACGTCAATTAATTTATAAAAAATCTTTTATTTGCAGACTGAATCACATTCATATTTCACTTCTATCAAGAGTATATATCACATAGCATCTAAGAGTATACAGAGTGATACTACGAAGCGAGTCGAAGTGGTCGAGATACAAGACGAGAAAGCCAGCACGGAGGTGAACGGGGCGCAAGTCGAGTGCAAATCCAAGAGTGACACTCGGTGGAGCGACAACAAGGTCACGGTGAAGAAGGAGCTGAATGAGTGTGAAAGGGACAAAAAGTGTGACAATAAAGTTATTATAAAGAAGGAGCTCGCAGAGGACGAGAAAGAGAAAAAATAAATCATCGTCCGTAATAGTTTGTATTTATTCGTTTATACTTTACAGAAATGCACCAAAAGTCTAACAACGTCCTAATCGCGCGCTGCTTCTAGCCAGATTCGCGTGTGCGCTTCGCAATGAAAGTACCGAAAACAAAACAGCTTTATTTTAAACGATCGATAAACAATAATCATCAATTTAAGCATTAATTTTATTTTCTGTATGCCTCTGTTGAGTATTCGAAAGGTAAAACATTTTTTTTTGTTTCATGTAAAGAAACAAACAAATGAAAGTGACAACATGCGTGTATAGACGAATTATTGTATTACTTTGAAAAATTGTATTATTGTCTATAAAATATATTAGAAAATGATATTCTTTTGCAATTATATGTGAAAAAATGGTTTCAATGATTTTGAATTTCTAAAACTGATCTAGATTATATTTAATTTTTAAATAATTACTTTTGATCAAAATGTATTTATAACTATTAAAATGTTCGGGTACTTTATTTTTTTTTCATTGACACTAATGTTTGGTTTCTTTTTTTTTTTAATAAAAATTCTTTAATAAAAGGAAAAAAATAACATATTATCGAGCTTTGTTTCTTTTAAAATCCAGTGTTAAAAAATTAAAATAAGTTTACATGTAGGAAATTCGTACATATTTCAAACTGTCATTTAGAATTTTAAATGAATAATAAAACCATCATATTGACTAATATTTTAGTAATAAAATAATTTAACTACTTTTATGTATACATGAGAAGGGAAAGAAATACACATAAACAATTGATTACCAGCAAATATACTTTATTCACTGTTTTTCGCAGTTTAGCCTCGAGACGATGCCAAATGGCATTACTATCATAAGTGCTACATCTTGCAATCCAAGATTAAATAGGACATTTTTATTCCATTCATTAATAGTTGGGGCACAATTCAAAACGGAATAGTTCGTTTTTTTAATATCACTAATCGGCTGGACTTATCATAAATCAACAACTAAAAATTTGCGTTTCTCGCACGTAGCATTATTGTGGTTTTATAAATCAATATCGAAGCAATATCATATTTTTCTGATTAACTTTCTTAAAACATAATTCATCTTTTTTACTGATTTCTTGAAATACAATTTCTTCGCTTCTTTTGATAATTTGAGTATAGGTTTTGGCCTTCTTAGTCCAAGCCTTAATAAGGGATTACATAATAAACCAGTAAATAGTGTTTACAAAACTGTCGATACTTTTGGAAACTCCAGTACTTTTGGCTGCTTATCTCTTATAAATCTGATTGACGCAATTCTCGCGCTAAAAATACAAAAGTTACGTTTCATTAACATCGAAAAAGTAATTTTAACTAATATAATTTTGATCAGTCCCTAAAATAATCGTTTCATCGTTTTTGTAGCGCGAGAACTTAAGCTATATGATATTTTTGCATTCAGCTAGTCCCACTAAAACTGCCTCTAACATCGTTATAATATCTTCGTACAAAATTCATCTTCAACTAACCAGTTTCCTTCGACCTCGGGCGATGGTTACAATCAAGCGGAATTCAGTTATTTCTTCTTTTTATTATGCAAAAACACGAGTCACCTTTTTCGATCATTATCAGTGAATAAGAAGACAGTTACAAATTTTTACTTTCTTCCAAAAATCGAAGTTGAAAAAAAGTTTTAAATAGTTGATTAATGAACTGCTTAGACGTTATTGTCACTACTCAATTTTCACCTTTGTTAAGTACATTTGCATTCTTTTTTGCTACGAAAAAAAGTATTTTTGATAGTTTAGTGATCAAATATTTGTTTTGGATAAATCAAAGTGTTTTTGCTTCAGGCATGTAGTCGCAAAATTATAGCACCAACAACAATGCGAAGAAATAAATTAAACATTTACAGACTATTATTAAAGTAGCGAAGCTCAAATTAGACTGTACAAACCCTGCTAGTAGTTTACTAAAACATTGCATTATCGCATCTTTCTCGCCTCAGAAATACTGTTGAATTGTTTCTCTTTATATTGTTTAAGCAGTTGATTGAATTCGTTGATTTAATTACGATGATGTATTTAATTATATAAAAAGTAAGTCCACCGAGTAAAAATTGATTTAATTAAAACAGCAGGTATTCTACATCAATCACAAAAAGAATCAGAAAGTATTTGAGATATCGATTTTCGTAAGCGTAACTGAAATTGCTTAAACAATACGAAAAGACATTGCACTTAAAATTACTGAATAGGAATCTGCATCATCCAGTTAAAATCAAATAAAACTCCATCTAAAACAAAGTATTTACAATATTCTCACGACTAAGAAGAAAGATAAGCTAAAAGATCATTCAATCCGAATGCTACGCAAAGTGAAATATGATAAAAGTAGCGCTCGCGATTCTGCCTTGCAACTATATACATAAGATTCGCGCGAAATGAAAATGTACACTGAAAACCGAATGAAAAATATATAAAGTACACGACAAATTTTCTGTTGGTAGACAAAAACCAATAATTTCTCGCTTTAACAACGCTCCTGAGCAATTGCTTTTAATTCTTTACATCATTCTCCTAATTTTCAACAACGAAAACTTTTTTCTGTAAGTGGATCATGAAGTGAAGTTTTATCAATTATTTGTTATTATTAAACAAATAGTAGTAACATTAAAAAGTTTTAAGTATCAAAACTTAAGTCAGACTTAAAAAAACAATTAATTCAACAGTATTTATTACTGTTACAAGTGAGTCAAGAACTTAAAGTATATTAAACAGTTTTCATTTAAACTGTTTATGTCTGTTATGATTAACTGTTCAGTTAAAAACAGTAAAAAAAATACAACAGTAATAGATACTATTAAATCAAAACAAAATAAGTATAATTAAATAATATCAAATCATTTGAACTATAGCATAAAAAATCGTTCGATGATCCAATTGAGTTTGGTTAAAGCCAGCACAATTTTTGTATCAATACCTTGCTTTATTATTTAGCAGAGAGTGCTTCTAAGTGTTTATTCGACCTACTGAAACTAAAATTCAATAATGTTGCATTTCTAACAAAAGAGTGTATAATTTCATAAGTTACTTGGGCATCTTGTCAAGTTGCATACTTTTTCATGGCTTTTCTTTCTTTGCGACGAGAGTCAATTTAATACTTTTCATAAATATGATTCAACATTTGCATTTTCAAAGGCACTACCGTTAAGTAACTTTTTGCAGTAGAACTCCAAATTTAAATGAAACACTTATTTAAGGCCAATTCGCGATTAAGTACCTTTTAAACGTCCATAAACTACAATAATCAACTAAAAATTTTGATCCAAAAGATCTATTGGTAGACTAGTAGATATTACACAAATTTTAATATTGAAATTAAATTATTTGGTTAAAATTGATCTTTCTTAAGAAAGTGACTTTCTAACTGTTAATATTACTGTTTGAACCATTTATACAATAGAGTTAGTGTTAACGTTGTACATAAATTGGTTTGCTTCTCATTCTACTGGCCAATTGGGATAATTTTGAAAAATACATAATAGAAATGTAAATACGTCCGTGTAGTACTTTGCATACTTTAGTACTACAGGGTCGGCTACTAAAATTTATTTTGTAAGCGGTATATGTAAAATTGACAATACCTAAACCGACTCATTTTCGGTATCACTTCGAATTTTTCAAATTAATACATATTTGAAATTTTATAGCTTGATAAAGCTCTTTCTACACCAGAGGATTATCATATTCTCTGATTAACTTTTAACACGGAATAATTTTAATATCGACGATTTTATCGGAAAATAACCTGTACCACTGATTGGATAAAGGATATTTTTCTATGTTTTTCATATCAAACATATTTTGTTTATATCTTTTGGATAAATGTTATTCGTTTTCGAAAGTTAATCAGAGACGGTGATAATCCTCTGGTGTACAAAGGGCATACAAGTTCTTTAAATGGCGCAACTTGATCGTTACAAGATCTAAGAATACCACAGTAACGACGTGACGTTATAAAAACCTTAGACCGTTCTATTATTGTCAGTTTTGAAGATACCTATCATGAAAATTTCATAAGTTTACATAGAAAGTATGCTATGATATATCAGAATATGCTGTTAACTGAAAATAAGCAGCGGACCGAAATATATATAAATAAAACATATATTATTATTATTATTATTATTATTATAATGGCCAGCTATTAATGATTAGCAAAATATTTATAGAACAAGAAATTGATCAGCAGGTTTGAATTACTTCCCGTTCAATGCTGATATTTTTATTAAACAATTCATGATATTTATGTATTTTCATAAAATTATGAAGGAAACGCGATTTGCAAAATTGATTATCGTTCCTTATTTGAAATTCTTTTTTCTTCTACGATCCCCAAAAAATAACTAATTACAATTTCACCTAACTTTAAAATATTAACTTTTCTACCATAAACGATTATAAAATAATTTTCTTTCTTTTATCAGTAACCATTGTACCGAACGATCTCATTCCAATATTAACATTTACGCCACACACACCTACCCTGTAAAATGAGTACTCCAAACGCCGGTAATCAAGGAACCCACTCCGAGAGTAGCAAACCCACCACTCTGCGAACCAGTCAACTTACTATTATCACATAGTACACGTATTCCGCAGCATGTTACATTCGCCACTCTCGGCCTACCACTTTTCCACCCGATTCTTCTTCCCCCCTACCCACACTGAAAAAAGAATTTGTTTAATCTGAGTAAACGTTTCCTTAAATCGTACTTAAATAAAGTAAATATTTCTTCAATTTAGTAAATATTTATTGAATTGCTGAATACCAGTCTAAACATTATGAAATATTTCCTATTATCAAATAAATCTTTTCTTAGTACACAGAGAGAATTTTCTGATAAAAATTACCGTGAAAATCATTGTAAACGTGGGATATTCTGTCTTCAGGGGGGAAATTACCCTACTGAACGGTAAAAATTAACGTTATTCATTATAAATTTTACCACTCAGCACGGTAAATTTTACCGCTCAGTAGGGTATTTTGTCCCACGAAGTCAGAATATCACACGTTTACAATGCTTTTTACGGTAATTTGTATCAGAAAATTCTCTCTGTGTACGATTCAAGGAACCGTTCACTTATATTTAACAATTTTCTCACTGCATCCCCACTCAGCAGCACTCTCTGGCCCCAAACTCAACCTACAAAAAAAAGCTCTCGCCCCCTCCCCCCCAAGAAACAACCTAAATATGAAAAACAAAAAAGATCCTCGACTGCTAGGAGTTGTGCGCGCGTCCGGTGGCTGAAACGGCCCTGGCCGACCTGGGTATCAGGGTGGGCGTGGCGAGCCGCCTGGGCGTGGGTATCGCCGACCTCGTCGGCGTCGTACTCGGGGAGCTGCTGCCGGTCGTCGGCGTGGCCTCGCTGCCGCTCGACTCGGCGGACTTGGTCCTGGCGGCGCGGATCTTGGGCGAGTCCGGCGGCGAGGAGGCGTGGTGATGGCCGTTGGGGAGTCGGAGGCCACGGAGACTGGACGGCCGCGGCTGGGCGTGGGAGTCCGCGGAGGAGCGTCGCGAGGAGAGCTTGGAGCTGGTGCTGGCGCAGCTGCTAGCGCAGCTGCTCGAGGTGCTGGGCTCCGGCCGCGGTGGAGGCTGGCTGCTGCAGGAATCATTCCAGCTGTGGGGGGAGAGAGAGAGAGAGTAGTTGTTAGTTGGTTGGTTGGTGGGAGAGAGGGAGGGGTGGTGGTGGTGGTTTGACGTGCAGTGGAGGAAATTTTTCTTTTTTTTTTTTTGTTTGTAAATAAAAGTGAGTATCGGCAGGTTTCTTTTTTCTTGCGACATCAAATTGAACAGTTCTGATTCGATTTCTAGTGGTTTGTACAGTGATTGTTTACTCTAGAATGTTTATAGAGTATTGTCTTCAATACGTGGACGTATATATTTATTTTAAACTGATTTAAAGTTATTTTTCAAAAGATAAACGACTGAATTGATATACTATAACGAACCTTCAGAGTATACAACTATTATATTGAAAGTAAGTAACTTGGTATAACTCTGGTAGAAAATATAGCTTTTATTTTAAAATTCTAAGGATTTGATCATACTTTTACCTTTCATAATATATCAAATATAATTTTTAAACAATTTTTAAATTATTTTCCAATCACAGTATAACGTTATATTGCATTTTTTAATTGCTTATTTTGTAGATTTTTAAAAAATCGCTTACGCATTTTTTTCTTTCAAATAAAACAGTCTAAAAACGTTTGCATATCTATTTTAATTTAATAAACAAATGTTTTCATTTTTTATTAATTTTCCAATACATGCTTATCAATAATCAAGTTAAAAAGTTTAAACATAGAAAATAGTATTACAACATTGATGTAATAATTATAACTTTTATTGTGAAGCAGATAAAGAATTTATCTTGAGAGTTTAATTAAGATTAATTAATTTGAATAACAAGTTTTGAGACAAATGCGTGGTAAATTTCAATATTACATGTAATGCAATATAAATTATTACGTATGAATGGTTATAATATAGCTTAATCATTATTTTTTATTTTTAACTGATCTGAAAGATTTATAAATTTGAGAAATACTTTTGTCATGTGGATAAAAGCAAGCACCAGAGTTATATCTTAATGCAAACATTAGGAAATTTTGACATTCGTTACGAATCAAGCGAATTTCATAAAGCTTTGATTATTCTTTTAATTAATATTTTTGATGTATATTTTTTCTTTGTGCACCTTAGGATTTGACATAATATTAGAAATTCAAATATCAACTCACCCCGCATGGCTAACCATCGCAGCATGAAACATTATTCAATGTGAATCCATTATATTTTAAGAATACTTTTCATTCTCAACAAAATAAAAATAAAACAGGGGGCTACTTCGCTAACTCAAAAGCTACTCTCGGATCTCATGCTGGGTATTTAAATTTACGGTAATAAATGAATATCTATAAAACATTTTTAATACTTTTGTTTACAATTTTACCATCTACACGCAACAATAATCAAGAATACGGAAATAAAAGAAATATGAAACTATAAAGAAAATAATGATGGTCATAGCTGAATATCTTTTTAGGTTCTACAAAACAAAACTACTCTTTGACACTTTAGATTCATATATTTTATGTAATTAGATAGATATTAAGAAAATATTTATATAACAATAAACTTTAAAATTGACAACATTGAATAATTTATGTACAGAAATGATATAAATCGACGAGAGTATAATAATGTATATAACGTATATATGTATAACAAATATACACCGTACAATATATAAAAGACAACAGCGACGTTCCATGCACTTCACGGAGGAATGATAAGAGAAAGAGAGACAGGAAGCAAAAAATTATTACACCACTACGTAAACGAATAAAAAGCGGAACACGTGGCTTGCAAGTGTTCCAGGTGCATGTAAATAAGGGCATTGAACGCGCAAAGTAGTACGTATCCCAACAGTATATCACACAGACTGACGGACTCTACCTTCCCGATCCTGAAGCTGTGCGTTGTTGTCGCCGCGCGCCAGATGATTAGGGGGCCCCGCCAGGGCAGCAACAACAATCAGGTTCATGACAGAATTGAGATCGGTGCGGTATATTTGAGACATATCGATTATGGGGGGATGGGAGGGAGGTGTGTGATGTTCGTGTGCTGAACGATTATTAGTGGTGGTGAACTTTGGTTGAAATACGCGGTAGTGAAGAAACTGTTTGAAATTTAGTGAAATGGTATTCGGAATGTTTTTAGGTTTTATCATTGAGGTGTGTTATTGTTGAAGTGAATATTGCTTTACATATTTTTTAATAAAAGCAGTAATTGATAGAATTTACAGAGAAAGTTACATTTAATAATATTTAAGAGTATATGTATTTATTATTGATTTGTTTCAGGTACATTTATATTTTGATTTTTGTAAATAATTTTTTCACTACCGCTAGAACAGTTGGTTGAAATGTTTATTTTACTTTCATAAAAAGAAGATAATTTACTGACTTTCGTGATCATTAAAAAAATAAATAAATATAATCAAGGATGACAATCGATCATTTTAAATATATAGCGTAATTGAAAGGTGGCTAATCATTCTGGGATGACAACTATCGTAATTGCAAATGCGAAGTAAGATTTAATAAAATAATTAGTATATTAGTATAGTCATTGACTAAAAGGGAGCAATTATATTTAGTACTACTTCGCAATGCATGATGCATGTATAAGTAGGTTCAGTGTAATTATGAAATGACAATGATTGATTATGATTAGTATAATGAAAGAGAATATGCTTGCGTCCTTACCTAACGAGCGGACCCATGCCGTTATCCTGAGGAAGTCCCTGTAATATCGACGGTCCTGCCGACACTGGTCGCAACTTAAAAAAAAAATAATAAAAAAAATCATTGTTTTCTACTTGTCTTTGTAGTAATAATTATGTACAGTCATGTAAAAAGATTTGAGCCAGCGCTGATCATAGTTTTAGAATATGAGTTGTCGACTGAAATCTTTTCTGAGTCGAATCGTGTTGTGTTCGTTGGAACAGTTTATACGTGTATTTGCTATTGCAAAAACATGAATGTATGGGAACACGTAAACGACCAAGTGTTACATTCTCATAAAAAACTAAAATCTAAATTCATGCTTATAACTTTGAAGCTGGGTTTTAGAAATAAAAATGAGTGAGATAACCTACGAATTTGTTTATGATTAATAATCTATTATTGATGTCAATTGAGAGTACAGATGAATATTCATTATAATTAATCCACTCAAATCTATTTCTAAGTGATAATAGACACATTTAATGATTACACTTAATCCGTTATACATTTCTTCTGTTCTCAATTAAAATCAACAAAAAATTATAGTACTTTTTAATAGATGCTGGTCAGATTACATTCACTAGACAGTTGATTTATTATATCTATTTATTATATTTTCTAAAAATTAGTCCTCTTCACAGGTCAACTTTTAGAACTTTTAAATTTAATCAATGTTTTAAATACTGTGCAAATTTCCGAAGACACATATTCGATTTCGAGCAATTATCATTTTCAGATAACTCATATAACTTACTAAGTTTTACCGAGGGAAGTCTAAGGTTGCACTCTGTCCATGGAAATCTTTCATGGTTTCATTAGAACCTCTAAAACAACCTCAACCTCTAAAACCAGGTGAATGCAATCTCACTTCTTTATTCAAATCGTGAACCTCTTCAACACATCTACAAAGAAAAGTGCCAAGCACAACAAAGCCGTACCTTTTCCGTTTGCGTGGCGGCGTTCGACGTCTCGCAGGGCTCGCCCCGGCCGTTGAGCGTTGGCGACAAGTCGCTGCCGACCTCCGCGCCGCTCGCGCTCTGATACTTGGCCAGCTGCGCCTGTGTTTCGGATACAATCCATTAGTAATAAGAAAACGTAACCGTGTAATAAGTTCCCATGCAAAAGGTCTGCAAGACTTTCTGTATAGTTCAAACGCGATGATATTCTCAAGTTTCTTATGTATGCTTTCGGCGGTCGTCGGCGCGAATAGCGGCTCATTCTAGCTCGAAAAAGAATGACGCAGAGACCACATGCACTCTGACTTTTATACAGATCGGTAGTTATGAAGCACGTTATACTAATAAGGCGAATATTGTATTTAATAAATAACAGACTTTATCATAAATGGTGTAGGGGAGAACGGGGTAATGCCGGTCACTGATTAATTCCGGTCACCCTAATTTTCAATAATCTAAACATTTTTAGGTAATAATTCGAATAGTATATTAAACGCAACATAAAATGCAATTAATCTAATGTCCAAACAACCTTCTATTCAGTTTTATTAAGGAATTATACACAATCAAAGTGTAGGCCTACATTTCTTATAAGAAATCTGGTCTATAAAATAAGCTGTTATGAATATTATTTGTTGCTTTATGCAGTTATTTTTTGCATCTTTATTAATTTTAACAATCTAAGAATACGAAGTAGTAAAGAAAAAAGAGTATAAACCTATTACTTTTTTGTCATTTCAATTTAAATTACTAAGCAGAATGGGGGTAATCCCGGTCACAATGTTATTTATATGACGCTCCCGAAAGTGAGGCTAAGAAAACGTTTCGCTGCGCTCTCAGGTAGGGTAACTTTGCTTAAGTGTTTTTGATTGAACAGTGGTTATGTTATTATATGTTTCACTATGTAAGTGCGAATAATAATGCGACGGATCATACAAAAGTTCATATAATTGATTTAAAGAAATTTTTTACCTATAAAAGTAACTTTCTAATAGTGATCAGAATTGTACCAAGGCTGACCGGCATTACCCTTTGATGTGGAGTAAATTCGGTCAAAATGCTTTCTTTTATTTCGACTTATAGCTTAGATATCTTACATTTTTATATTAAACCAATAAGAAATATTTGTAGTCAATGGTTTGAACTAACATAATAATTATTTAAAGTTAAAAGAAACAAATTGAAAGTGGAAATAACAAACACGTTTGCTTAGGTAACCGACAATACTCCATCCTCCCCTATAAATTATTGTAACAAAATCCATAGTTTACTCTCTTTCCGAACAGCCTGCGAGCGTATTTTTAATCCTACACTTGCCCCGCATCCCGTAAACGACGACAACCGCCGTTCATCTCGAACCGTGCAATTACGATCCTACGAGGAATGCGAACGAGAAGGAGTAAAGGGGAGAGCGGTTGGGGGAGGAGGATATCGCTGGGAATCGATGTTTACCTGTAA
Organism: Gastracanthus pulcherrimus; assembly: GCA_949152435.1. Taxonomy (NCBI): domain Eukaryota; kingdom Metazoa; phylum Arthropoda; class Insecta; order Hymenoptera; family Pteromalidae; genus Gastracanthus; species Gastracanthus pulcherrimus. The sequence goes on along the minus strand of OX424575.1, from coordinate 177,963,941 downwards.
GGACTGTATCGTGCGGTCCTTGTCGTCGACTTGGCCCTGTAAGAAGACGAGCTGGCGGCGCATGTCGGCCAACTCGTCGGCCACGGTCTCTCTCCCGTCGTTGGGAGAGGTGCTCGCGTCCGTCGTCGCGCTCCCGTCGTTCAGGTTGTAGAAGAGACCATTCTGATTGGCGAAGAAGAGGGGGATTTGGTTAATAATGGTCCTTTGGGGGAGTTTTTTGTGTGATACTTGTTAGGAGGCCATCATCAGGCTAAAACTTGATTTTTTGAGAGGTTTTTTTCAAGAGCTTATTTTACGTTCAGAAAAGGATATTTTAATAAGTATAGCACTATATTTTCAATAGTAAATATCAAGAATAACTGCTGCTCAGATTTGGATCATTTTGGGATTTGAGAAATTAAAAGATTTGTATATTTTAGACGATCTCCGAGATATAGCCATATTTTCTAAATTAATTTTTTATTTAAAAATATAACATTTTAAATATACTTTTTTAAATGTATTTTTTTAAGTCAACGTTTCTATAAAAAATGTCAATAATCAAGTTTCGCTTGGCCTTCAAACTCAGCATGACCCATTAAATATAAAATTGCATGCAAACCTTTAAAGTATTATCGAATGGGTTGAGAGTTTCCGTCTGCAAGTATAATATAGACAGTACATTAGGTAATTATTTTATGAATTTCGCATTGAAATTGTACAGTGAAAAAAGCTAAAGTCTAATGTACAAAATTGTATATCAATATATGGAGCGTTCTAAAGCATAGCGAAACAATTTCATATTAGAAATTTCGCAAACTGTCGCAAACACTTAAACATCAATAATATAAAAAAAATATAATTTAATAAATTTTATTTTTGCAATTGATATTTGAATATATTTTTGAATTGCATAGCTTAAATTAGATAAATACTCTGGTATGAATCAGCCCAGATTGAAAGCGTTTCATAAATGGATGAAATATACACTTTTCCACCAGGGTAATGATGGGATTTATGAAATATACAATATTTCACGGTCTTGATGAGCGTTTACTAAATTTCCAAAATGGATTTATTTTGTTATGGTTTTGAACGCTTCAAATAATACCCTTTTTAAGTTTCAAAGAAATAGATTTTTTCACTGAACACGGTAATGACACAGATTCCAAACACAAAAAAGTGCTATTCAAATTAACAAAAAATGATAAAAGCAAAACCTACCCTCGTCAAACCGTTCTCTCCTGACTGCAAGTGCAACACACCAAGGTGGACGTAACAAAACAAATACGTAACGATAAAAAACAGAAAAAAGCGTGTTAATAATAGCCAGTGTTGACCATAAAACAAAAATATAAATGTGTGCGTTCAAACAATCGTCTTTGAAAAAGAAATAAAAAGTAATTTTACATCAGCTGATAATAACGCACTGAACAAAAAAAAAAGACACTGCGCATCAAGCATCCCAAAGGATGTTCAATGCAGAGTGTAACATTGCGATTGTTTTAAAAAACGGCTATGTACAAATGACAGCACGAAGCTGTGACGGTGAAATTACCTCCTGAAGGACCCGTTTCAATTTCAGGAGCATCGTTTTGATGGAAACGATGTCCTGAAACATGTAGCTGTACGTTCCCCGCTCGAGCCTGAGGCTGCCCTCGTCACCCGAATCCTGCATACTCGGCGATTGTACCTAGCATAAAAAAATGCGTTCGTTGATAGTCGTACAATTGATTTTTAAAACTATAAATAATTGTTGTGAAATTTCAGAGATTTCGGTCATTCTATTGTTCTCTGACCAATCAATGGCCCTTTTCAAGGCAATAAATGATTTTATCTTACGTATTAAGGTAACGTCAAAATTGTTAATTTTACGCTAACTATTATAATATACTCTAAATTTAAAAAGAAAAAGTCGAATACAGATATAAAAGGTTACCTAATATAAATGCAAAAGTCATGATATTTTTTACTTTTCTAAAGTAAAGAACCAGAGTTCTTACTATATTTAGAAAGAAAAAAATTACTAAGTTTCTACTTTCTTTATCAATTTTTACTCAAATTTTGCTATGAAATAAATTTTAAAATATTTTAAATTTTACAATTGAATTTTGCATTTCCTAAAAAGTGTCATTGCAGTACCATACAAAATGTATAACTAAAACTTTGACAATTTCACGAAACCAAAACAATTCTATAAAGACAATCCTGCTCGCATTTAAGCCAATAATAATTATCATAAGTCACTCTTTACGAATGCAACACTTACATTTCTCGGTGGTCTGAGGGGACTGAAGACCTGTCGACTCCGCGTGCTGTCGAGCGACCTCGGCGACTCCGTGCTCGACCTGCTGTGCAGCAGCCGCGTCGTCCGATTGTTGAGTCTGCAACAGAAACGCAGAAGGCAAAAAATTACAATCGATATCGCGTTTTACCGCAGTTCCTCGGTTGCTTAGAAAAAAATACAGCAGTGATAGTTATTGCTTCTATGTGCTACATAAATCAAAGAGGTAGCGTGTATAGAGGAAAGGACTCGTAAATCTTGGTATTGTTTTACGGCACTGCGCGCAGTTAAAGGTATCGTACAGTGTGACAAGACTTAATCTTATCTGTGAAATGTTAGAAACATTGTATTCGTGTCTTCTGGTAATAATGTTTTTGAAGTATGAATGTTTAAGGAATGCATTTGCATCTGTAATATGCATTAAGATTACGATGATTCACGTATTATGTGTTAGGAAATATTGCATAAGATTAACTTAGAGTGGTATACGTTTATGAGATACTAATCAACATTTTGAATAGAAAGAATTAATTAGTTGATTTAATGATATTGGTAGCAATGAACTCTTTTTTGTACAGTTTATAGATTATGTAAATACTTTTTGCTTCTTTTGGGCAATCGTATTCTACAACACCAATTTATTTCAGTCTCTTGTAATATTATATTAAGGTGTCTGCTTTCAGGAGCTGAAGGCTATTATATTACTTCATGATTGATCGCTCGAATAATTCTAAACTAAATTGTACATTCATTTCGTCAACTACCACGAACTCCTTAAAATAAATATAAAGAAACACGTTGAATTTTAACTCTTTGAATCATGATGGAATCACAATATAATCCCACTAGATTCATCATTTATTTCTTAATTAAAATTGTTTTTTTGACCTATTTGTCCGTATTCTTTGTATTTTTGAGATCTATAAGATGTTAATACACGTACAAAAAATGTAAAAAAATAATATGTTAGCTTTAGAATGGTTGTAAATAAATAAGTTTATAAAAATTGCATATTGTTCAGAAATCGTTTTGTGATCCACAAGTAATACCTTATGTAAAATTGTTTTTAAATTTTTGAGAGCGCTGATTACGAATCTGAGATGGAAATTCATATAATCGAAATTGCTCAACCAAAGTGGTAGACCAAGTTACCAAACACCAATCAATATATTTAAATCTGAATGTAAACTAGGCCAAAACAACGCTGAATTGAACCTTTTGAGACAGTTCAATCTCACTTGATAATATCTGCATTAAACCCTGTAGAGATGAGTCAATCAAAATGTTGGCAAAAATTCTTAAGAAAATTCAAAGATAATTTATAAGTATTGTCACTTTCTCATCGATTTGTGTAATACACATTTATCGTCAACTTTTAACCACCCTACTATGTATAGAATAGTCTACTTTGATCTAACCCCATATTTAAATTCATCAGAACTTAACGTTCAACGCATGAAAATTCTTGCGAAACGGAAAAAATCGAGTATCGCACCACTTCAACATACATCCCTACAGGGTCAATTTAGCAATTTCAAGTACATTCCATCCCAAACCCCAACTCCCCCAATACTCCAAAAACCCTCTCTCTCTCTCTCTCTCTCTCTCTCTCTCTCTCTCTCTCTCTCTCTCTCTCTCTCTCTCTCTCTCTCTCTCTCTCTCTCTCTCTCTCTCTCTCTCTCTATATATATATATATATATATATATATATATATATATATATATATATATATATATATATATATATATATCTATCTCATGTGTGAGATACATATGTGGTGTTAGAAGGGACGAGCACATCACTCCTCACAGGAAATATCTTGGCTGGCTTACCATAAAGGAAAGAAAAGCGTACTTTGCGGGGTTATTATTGTATAAAGCAATAGATATGGGACAACCTCCGTATCTTGCGGCTCTCTTTGGTAAAAACACAGCCAGGACTTCTCAGTCGTGAAATATGTCGTAATAATGTATCAATTATAAAGAGTATAAATTAATAAAGAGTGAGTGAATTTATCTGCGTGTGTGATGAGTGTACGTATCTGCTTAATTGTAATTGTTTTTAAATTGTGACGTGATGTATGTACGGGTATGCAAGAATGAATGAATCTCCAAAAATTGTTATGAAACTGTGATATTGACATACTGTAAAAGATTAGATAATGACAAATTGTACAATAATTATTCTTATACTTATATACTGACGACCTGTGACAGTGATCAAAGATTTTAATGTAAAGACGTAATAACAATTTATGTAATGTATTTTTGCCAAATGGCAAAATAAATCGTATATCTATCTATATCTATCTATCTCTCTCTCTCTCTTTCTCCACCTTTCCGACTCCTGCAGCCTCGCCTTCGACGCAGCGATGATATCCACCATCTTCTGCCTCCTGGGTATCATCCCCCCAGCCGGCAACTGCTGTTGCTGCTGTATCTCCGTCTTCTGCTGCCTCGGCGGTGGCGAGCCGTTGGTCGGCGTCGTGCACTCGGACGACAAACCCGAGTCCCTGCCCGGATCCTCGGCGATGCGCCGCATCTCCGGCCCTCGGGGACTCGACGCACCCGGGGACGGAGACGGAGACGCAGCCACCGGCGCTGGGACGGAAGAAGCGCGCATGGGGATGCCACTGCGACGCTTGGCGCCGGCACCGGCGCTCTTCGCGGCGTCGCTCGCCGCTGGGGTCGAGGCCATCGCGAGCTCGAGGCTGTACAGGTGCTTCTTCTCGTGGAAGGTTGTAGCTTCAGAGGTGTGGGTGGGGTTTATTGCGACGTGGAGAGAGGGTTCATTTTTAGAGAGGAACGGTAGAGGTGTCCTCTGGTTTTTGCTTGTTGCTGGGTTTTAGTGCCACTGTGGCTTTGAGGATGAAGAAACGACGAGATTCTGGAATGTGTAAACGAGGATTTTGCTGGGTACTCGAATTGTGGTGTTTCGAGGTAACGTTGCGGTTTTGTCGGGAAGTTTGCTGGGTCGTTGAGAAGTTTTAGTTTGTTGGGATATACGTTTTTGTAAGGGTACTGAAGTGCTATTGATTATTAGGCAGGATACAGAAAAATCATTTTTTTGATGGAAATACAGTGAAAAACACGGTGAAAGTGTGGCATTCTGAGTTAACATTGACATCAACTCGTAATGATTCTGAATGTCTATACTCAGAAAAGTGGTCTCTTGGATTAATAAATTGTAAGATGAATTATAATCTTCAGTGAGTTGCTAAGAAGAAAATCATGGCAAACTGAAGCTTTTCTCAATAGTTATAAAGTTATAATTTTCGTTATATAGGATTCTAGCACATTCATTATTCGACGAAGATTTGCTTGAAAAATTGTGTATTTGGATTTTAAAATAATTCGGTTTAAACTAATAGAACTAACGATTTGCCTCTAAGCAAAATCATTCTAAATTACTTTTAGTTCAAGAGATAATAATTTTTCTGTATACACCAAGAAATTTTTACTGCAAATCAAGAACATCTTTTCCTCTCACATTTATCGTACTTTCAATGCTAATTTAAGGGAGAACTCCAGTGATTTTTTTTGTTACATATTTTTTATGTTTATAGTTTTATGAACATTTTGAGACTTGCTGGGTGTCAAAACTATTTGTTATACCAAAGTTATAGCCAGTTGAGTAGCATACCAAATTAAAACTTTAAACGCGCCTTTCTCGAAACTTACTTTTCTACATTCAAAAAGTTCTTTGCGCAACCCATGACCATGGATATTTTTTAAACTTCCAGAAAATATCGGTTAAAGTATTGTGAAAATAAGTTAATATTTTGTTTTTAGGTATTTTGATGGTAAATGTTTTATTCATCCATTGTAAGAGTTGAGACATGCAATTTTATGTTTTTTTTTTATTTTAGGCCATTAATTGAGTTTAAACAATTTCAAAAATATTAACTTTTGTTCATTTTAAGTTGAAAAATATCCTAGAATGTTTTAAAATAGAATTCGTTAAATTCGTATGCGCAAGAAACTATTCTAAAAAAACCCTTGTTTTTATTACAAAAATATATATTTTCTCCAGTAACTAGTACAAAAATTTTAGCGAAAAAGTCTCCAAACTTTTTTACAACCTTCTTCAATCATGACAAAAAAAGTTATCGAATTTTAAATATTATTGTCCTTTCGTGAGAGATTTTTTAAAAATCACTGGAGTTCCACCTCAACAACACCATAATCCCAATCAAAGCCATTCAAAAACTCCGCAATATCTAACCCAAAGCCCATCGAAGCCTCCTAAAATCCCCTCTACTCCGCGATCCCCTCCAAACCCAATGATCGCGTGCATTTACGCGGGTCGCGTCGTGCGCCGGTCCGCGCAATTGCCCACTCAAACGATCATCACCTCCGCGTCCGTCGTCAAAGGTGCAGGCAATTCATCGCGAAATTGAGTACTTATACCCGGTCACGACGCGCCGCGCAAGCAGCCTGCAGCTAATACTGAGTCACTTTTAATTGCGCTTACGCGGCCCCCGCGCGTCTGTTGACATAGCTGCGCGGAAGCAGCGCGGAGACGAGAATAGCCGGCGACTGGGGGGAGGGGGTGAAGTTGATTCGGTTGTTTGTTTGTTTGTTTGTAGTATCTTGATGGTTGGGAAGGTTGAGGGGAATTTTGGATATTTCTGGATTCTGGAGGAACCGAGGGAGAATGGAAGTGGGTATTTATGGCGGTTGGGTCAATTAAATAGAAATTACTAATAGTTTAGTGTAAAATACTTGGAATTGTACGGTGAGTGGGGACTATTTTGAGGTAATAAAATATTACTTAGAATTTTTAAGCGTGTTTAGGTAACTGTGTCTTAACTGAGCTAATTAAAGTTATAGTCTTTAAAAACAATAGTTAGACGGTAAAATTTTGTGTATAAAATTTAAAATAATATTTTGAAACTTCATTGTATCAATCGGTTTTAAAAAGCTATGAATTAAATTATGTCAGAGCACAGATGGTGTTCTGACTTATTAAATAAAATTAAAGTCGAAGTGACGTTAAAGAAAATACATTAGTCTAAATTTTTTCATTATAATTATGCATTGATAGGGTACAGTAAACAGAGAGAATTTTATGATAAAAATTATGGTAAACCATAGTATCTAAATGTGCAGAATTATGATTTCACGGAAAAAATGATCCCGATGAACAGTAAAAATTATCTTAATACACAGCAAAATACTCGCTATTTCACGGTAAAAACTGTGATGAATAAGCTTCGTTTTTACCATTCATCGGGATAATTTTCCCAGTAATGCCAGGATGTCTCATGTTTACGATACAATTTTCACGGTCATTTTTATAATTTCCTCTCTGTTATATACTAATTGAAGCTCAGTCTAATTTATTTTTTAACACCGCTTGAGAAATATACTTTATTTTTTCCACCTCAATTGTCATATACTGAAACACGAATTTTAAACAGCCATATCGCGAAAACTATTAGGTACTTCAAATTTCTCACACACACGTATTAGACTCCTAACTTTAGTCACTTCAAATTTCAAGAATCCCTATATATTCCCATCGTTTTCAACGCATTACAAGCGAACACTAATGCGGGTCACCGCGTAGCTTCCTTCCGGGCTCGACCTCGTGGGAAATTACGAACTCTCTCTCTCTCTCTCGGCTCTTTCGCTTCTTATCTACGCGTACATAACGCGTTGGCGCTGCGCCGCGTTTCTGTTCCGCGTGGCCAGTCTGCAGTCTACGACCACGTGCTCCTCGCCGCTTATGCTATGTGCGCGGACACTGCGTAGGTGTGTGGATTTATCTTTGTCGCGAAGGAGCACGCGAGCGCGATATTTTTATACGTGGCGCGCGTGACGAAGGCGCGTTTTTCATTCGGTGCGCGTGTGATTAATGCCGATCGTTACGCGAAATTGCGTTTTTCTTTTTGTACGCGATATTCTTTGCGAGAAGTGATTGGTTGAAAGGTTTGGGAGAGGTTTAAGTAGCTTGAAAAAGTATGGTGATTGTGGTTTGTGTGGTTTGATGTAATGTTTGTCATAAACTTTGTATTGTTATTTGAGATGGGCCCGAACAAAACTGGATTATACTACTTTTTTACACAAAGTTAAATTAACAATTTTCTTTTTAATGAAATTTATATATTATTTTAATGACTAAATGTAATTGACGTTCTTAATAAAAAGTGTGTCAATAAACATCGCGTAATAATGCATTGCACATTATCGAAATATTACATATTAGCAAAAAATGTACAAATAGATATCTGGTGTTTATTGTTTTTCTTAAATCAGATTCTTAGAATCAAATACATTTTTTTTATTTATCAATGTTCAATGTCTATTGAAGTTTGAACAATCTATATCTTTTAAAAAAATTGATTACGATAAATTTAATTTTAAGTTTATTTATTTTACTGGTATCGTTATATTTCAACAATTCTAGCAATTTCTCTCTCTCTCTCTCTCTCTCTCTCTCTCTCTCTCTCTCTCTCTCTCTCTCTCTCTCTCTCTCTCTCTCTCTCTCTCTCTCTCTCTCTCTCTAACCGAATGATCTACAAAACACTCGAGCTAAAAATCCGAGTGACAAAGCTTCATCTCCCGATTGTGCAATTCCGGTAATTTTAGAAGGCTCCCGCGTGCCAGTCAAAAATATCAATTCCGTCTCCCCGGCCCATTAATACACTCTCACCTCTCTCGACCAAACTTATCAAGTGCCGCGCGACGCGCAAAATGCCACCCATTGTCTCCGACAAAAGAAACCTATCGCGAGCTTGGCAATAATTTTGTAAAAAGACAAAAGCGCAAATCAAAGTCCCACCAGCCTTTGGGAATTCAATGGGCCCTTTTGTTCCGAGCCAGATCCTTTTCAAAAGATTCACTTTATGGAGCCCGGCTAAAATCAATGGTTCACGCGCGCTCCCAAGGTCACAATTCGCGTATAAAAAATTCAATTTCAACCTACCTACCTACAGCTCGTTGGAAAGAAAAAGGCTCATTTGAATGTACCTCGCTGACGAAACGGGGACACTTATCCACCGTCGCGAAGCTTGATGGATAAATCGATGTCGACGAAATAGCAAACTCCCGACAAAGCCCAACATCAATATACATTCCAGCAACTCACCAAAGATATAACATATAGCACACCACTTTACTCTATTCTGTACGTTTCATCGAGACACCACGTATCGAATCTAACGAACCCAATTAGGTTAACCATATCCTCCTCGCACTATACACTTCTCTGAGCGCACACTTTCCACCTCTTCTTCGACGCACTGTACATCATCACAACCCGCGCACGCTTTATATATATATTCCGAAAAATCGATCGTGCACCAGCACTGGCCCAAGGTCAACCCCCTGGAATAACCTACAATCCCTCGCACGTAAGAAGCTACCACCACCCCTCGGTGACCAGTTGCAAATCACGACCGAGTAGCCTGGCTCCGTCCGAGCGGGAAAAAACACTGCGGCTCTGCGTTCGCGACACACTTCTGCATCGCGCGGCGAGCCAAAATAAAAAAAGAAAAAAGAAAAACAAATACACCAGAGACTACTTCTCAAGCTCGTATATCTCCCTCTCTGTCTCTGTGTCTCTGCCGATCGGATCGATGTGTGCGCGCGGGCAGACGCTTTCTACCAACACTCGGAGCTTCTAAACACGAAAAAGGTCCCCAACGGGCCCGCGTGAACACTTTGGTGCGGGATTTTGCGTTGGACGCGACGAGGAGACTCTGGTTTTTCCCGACGACGACGACGACGTCGACGAGGTGTTCCGCCGAGGCGCGTCGCGCGCAAGTCCGACTTGTGCGAGGACAGTGGCGTCCGCGCAGGCGCCGCGGCGGCAGCAGCTGAGTGGGAACCTCGCGGGCGCGCAGCGCGGCTCGGCTCGATACGCGCACGACGCACGTCGACGAGGCGGGGTATATGGGCGCTTCTGTATTACGAGTGTGGTGGAGAGGTTGAGTTTGGAATGTTGATGTAAAATTTATGATAAAATGGTGTCATATTTCTTTATTGAGCAGTGTAGGGACATGGTGGTAACGTTGGGCTAGAAATTATTTTTAGATCTTATATGTACACGTGTTCTTTTTTTATTGATATTTAGTACGGGGACACGGACTTATGAGATAAAAGAGATTGGAAACAGTTACTATAGATGCTGTAATTAAAATCAATCTATTTGGGGTTACCAATTTTTTAGTAACAATTATTATTTATTATAGTAATTTTAAAACAGTAAAGTGAAATAGGTTATCAGTCAATTTAATTTTACTTTTATGAACTTGAAGAATTCATAAAATCTGATCCATTATTTATAAAGTGGATAACATGAAATATGTGAAGCTTTCAAATTTTTACTGCTGAATGTCTGATAAAATTTTGATTTTATCACTTATTATATCGATTTTGGTCCTCTTTTTTTGTAAAGTTTCCCTATACTTTCCCCGGATACATTTTTTTAAAAATTTTTATATTTTGTCAAGCTCTAAACAATATTACTGCGTATCCGTGAACATCTTTTTCATATATATAGGGAAAAAAATGGTAAGCAGTTATTTTCTTAGAATATAAGTTACTCAAATTTTCTTAGTTACAGTTACCAGAAACATTTAGTTATTGGGATATTAATTCCAGTACATTTTTTGGAACATATATTATATATAAGCTTCTCTTAATGTATTTGAATGAAATCAAACGATGTAAATACGTGTTTATGCACACTTATAAGTAGAGCTCTTAGTATTACTTTGACATCAAATGATGTTACGAGTAGCAATTAAAGACAAAATAACTATACATAAACATCGCTATTATAGTCATTTATAGCTTTCTAAATATTTTGATTCGTAAAGTTCATTTTGCGTAACATTAGTTATATTCTTTAGTTATACACATATAGTTTATAATTTTTAAGCAAAAAGTGCTTTAATAATTATTGAAAACTTATTTGCTATATAGATAATATGTGTTATCGTAATTATGAACAAAAAAGAAATAAATAAAACTTAAAAATTAAATTTAAAAATGACCAGCTTTTGAAAATAATTAAATATATACAATTATTATATACAGTATGCTATAAGAATCCCCCGTATAGAGACGAGGAGAGGAACGTTACTACACTTCAAGGCGGCGGAGATGGTCGTGAGTGCGGGCGTACGAAGATGTGTGAAAGGGAAGAGAGATAGAGAAAGGGATTACTAAGCGTGTGGGATGAATCACGGGATGTTTAGACGAATTTGGTGACGCTTTGCCGAGCGCTTTGCTTAACCCTTTGAAGCGAGAGTGTTTGGGTGCTTGATTCGGTTTGTTTTGGGAGCTTCTGACGTCGGAATGATTATTTTTAAATGAACGATTTTTGAGTATTCTAATTTTATATTTGATAAAATTTTTCATGCTTTATTTCTGGATTATTTGTTATTTTAACGCTTTGAAGCCTATCTATTTGTGTGGTTCATACGGTTTAAAATCGGTATTTATGGAAGATTTTGTTGTCAGCATAGTAATGGTAAAATATGGTATTTATGCTCTTTTTCTTCATTGTAATTGTTTAATTTTAACTAGCTCACTATAGAAACATAATTAATTGTGATGAGTTTTTTAAATTTATACATATTTAAACAATGTTTCTACATAAACTAAGAGTAAGAAATAGCAAAATCAAAAATTGTAAACATATTTTAATCATTTATTTTTTTTTTCAACTACAAAGAAGTAATTTCAAATTGATTTCTGCGGAAGGTAGTAGTTTCTTAGACGCCCGGGATAATTCTTCATTTTTTTCAGACTATTCCTTTTTAGCGCACGGGACGTTTTTCGCCCGAGCGAAGCGAAGACTAAAAATCAACTTACCCACCAGTGTCGAACAGTATTTTATACCACGAGAGCCTAAGCATCATGTCAAAGTTGCGATTATTTAGGTTAGAGTAGTATAAAAATATTATATAATATTTCGTCAAAAGAGGCTTACCCATTATAGTAGGTAAACCGTAGCGAAATAAATTAAGAATAAAAAATTAAAAGTATAATAAAAGTATGAATTACCATCGTATTCAAAAATTTAAATGTTGTATACTTGGAAAATGTATAAGCATTCTTATAAAGACGGATTGAATGAGTACGTAGTATAGCTCTGGTTAAATCGATTTCATGGTTTATGTATATATACCTAGTCGAGAGTAGCAGAATGTGGAGGGTAAGCGAGAGTGTACTCGTATCACCGAGGGGATGTACAAAATCTACTTTACCGGCTGAATTAAAACTTAAATATATATATATTTTTTTTAATCAAACATTATCTTATTTAATGTGCAAATATGAATAAAAGTGTAAAAATAATTAACTATAGAAGATAGAACCTAACTTTACATTGTGAACGTAAACGTTAAGGCGATACATGCAAACAGCTCGCTTTATCTCAACCTTCCCTAAATGATCGAATTTTAATGATAATGGTATAATATAAGCCATTTTCATAAATTAATATTTTGTATCATACTCATTATACAAAGAAAAAAAAATAAAAATGCTAAAAAGGCAGCATGCATGTGGGTTCCGACTAAGCTATATAAAAAAATTAAAAGCACATGTTGCATATCAGATTCGATATATTATATCAAGGAAAATACCTAGATACAGATATACCCAATACTTTGACTGAAATATTTGCAGTGAAATAGGAAAGGAATTTCGTTATTCCAAAAAAACTGTGGGGAGTAATGTATATCATTAATTTTTTTTTTTATTAAATTAAATGTATATATTTTAATATACTTTATTAACAATTTTTGTATGAATTGTTTTTAATAAAAACATGTTTTATAAATATATGATTATCCATGCGTTTAGTTTGGTCACTTCAAAAAGCAATGACTGTGCTTTAGAAAATTTGCGTTTTATGCAAGTCATCTCGATCGCATAATTTTAAAGAGTACTAGTTATTACTCGGCTAAAACGTTTTTAAGCTCAAATTTTTTCTGAAAATCATCAGTCATCAGTGAACAGCGGTCGAAGAAACACGTCAATCGAACTTGTCCAAGATGATGCGTAAGTTTGTCTAAGTATAATTATTCATGTTTAATAATAACAGATCAACCATTAAATAATTGTCATAACAATGTATAAATGTAATATTAAAAATGAACTTTTAATGTTTTCATTCTACAGAGATTCCTATATATTTATTTAGAATTTACTTGTTATTGATGTCACTAGCTTACTTGTCATTCGAATTACTGTCAAAAAGATCAATGACCAACTGATTGCAAACATATTTGATGTGCAATAAACTGGGACGTAAAATGAATCATTATTTTGTAAAATAAGCATCTTAGGAAGATAAATACGAAAATATAGTTGTAACAGTAAAGAATTACTAAAACAGTTAACGGAACTAGCACTTTTTTATGAGTCTTATTTCAAATAATAATGCTTAGATGAAAATATAATGTTGACAAAATAAACGTGTTTAATAACACTATATTTTTTTATTTCTTTATCCAAGCATTATTATTTAAGATAAAGATCACCAAATCAGTGCTCGTACCATTATTGCATCTGACACTCCAATTAAGGATAGGGAAATTTTTGCTTCATTACTATACATTTTGAAAAACTTAATAGAAATAGATGCACTTGACTAATAATTTTAAAATGAAAATAGTTTTATAACGAGTTATACTTAGAAATTGGCTAATATCGAATAACAATTTGGAAATATTGATTAAAAACGATCACTAACTAAAATTAGAAATTGTTTCAATCTCGACCCTCTAAGCCCAAAAACGTGTTAAATGCGCTCATATTTCGCGGTTACAATCACACTTCACCCAAAACGGACGATTCACATTTTTGCTAATTACTCAAGTAGTAGTTTGATAATTGAAAAACTAAGAGTCGTCCCCAATTCTTCTTAAAATAAGGAATATTTTGAGACCTAAAAGAATATTTAACATTATTTCCTTTCCGAGAATTGTTCGAAACCCAAAACCTAACCTCAATTTTCGCGTTTAGTAGTATTCTCGGAAAGGAAATGATGTTAAATATTTCTTTAAGTCTCAAAACATTCCTTATTTTACGAAGAATTGGGGATGACTCTTAGTTTTTCAATGAACAAACTACAATTTGAATAAATAGCAAAGATGTGATTAGACAAGGACAGTAGACACGGCCTCCTCTTAACGCCACGCTTCTTCCAACCCACGTCTAGGCATCCCGACACTCTTCGCTCTGCTCTGCATCTGCTCCAGCTGCGCCAGCTTCGACCAGGACACCGACTGGAGCAACGCCCAATCCTTCCACGAGTTCCACGCTCGCGACCTCGCCGGCGAGGACGTCTCCCTCGCCAAATACCGTGGCCACGTGACGATCGTCTTCAACGGGTCGCCCCGCACCTGTCCCATCGCCACCAAGAACTTCAAGGCCCTGCAGGCCCTGCAGGAGCGCTATCCCGAGGACCTGCGAGTGGTGACCTTCATCGTTGACAGCCTGGTCAACCCGACAGGCAGCAGCGAGGACTCGCTCGACTTCCTGAGGAGCATCAACGTCTCGTACGACGCGTACGAGAAGATCCTCGTGGACGGCGAGGAGGCCCATCCGGTTTACAAGTGGATCAAGTCCCAGCTGAACAACGAGAAGATCTTCGGGTCCTCGAAGATACTGATAGACAGGGACGGAAAGGTGGTGGTCAAGTTCATGCCTAACGCTCCGATGAAGGATCTGGAGGAGACCATGAAGCAATACTTTTGAGCGAGTTGTTGATTCCACGGGGTCAGGGTTGTGCTGCGATGGTCCAAGGAACTTCCTGTGGAAGTTTTCTTGGACGCGCACGAGGCGTGAGGATGTACTCGATACTCGTGGTGAGAAAATTGTCTTGAAAACTTTACTGGTCTGGATCGCGGGTAGGGACCTCCTTAAAATATCGGAAAGTTATTTATTCGGAAAGCCAAAATATCGGAATATTTTAAATTCGGATATTTAAAAAATCGGAAAGTTGAAAAATAGGATTTTCGGAAAATTCGGAAAATATTTTTACTGAGAGTTAAAAATTCGGAAAATTAAAAGTCGGACATATCGAAAAGTGGAAAAATAATTCAAAGGAAACTATGTTTTTTCATATCTAACAAATGTAAACTGATTACAAATCTAGACACTTTATTTATTTTTACATGGGCCTTATGGCGCCAATAAGAATATGCTGTTCTAATGCCCTGGTAGAAATTTGAGCAGTGAAACTGCTCATCAGACTAGTCACTAGCCAGTACCCACTGCCCAGTTCAAAACATGATGACTGCTTAAGCGCTGGCTAATCACTGCTAAGATTCCGAATTATGCGAAACGTAAACAAAAAAGATTAACCTCGAAAAAGACATACATACGTATATACTATTTTGCGAGTTGTCTTTATATGTTTTCATTTAATAAGGATAAAAACGTGTAAAGGTGGATTTTAAACAATGCATCAACAAAAATTGGAAGTAAAGAAAAATATATTTGATGCATCGAGTTACATAACCTACAAATATTTGTACTATGGAATACTTATTTTTGTGAGGTTTAAAATATAAAAGTCAGATCAATACATATAATATATGGTAATATAAGCCATTTCATTGGTTTCATGGGTTTGTTTAATTAATTATAAGTCAATTTATAGTTGTTTACTCTTTTTTATTTCGCTCGGCAGTCCTTCAGCAGTGACGCTAGTAAAAAATCTGACGAAATTCGTATGTCAACTGGCGAGTCACTGCTGAACTCACTGGCCAGTTCATTTTTAACTGGGTATGGACTGGCGAGCCACTGCTGAACGATTCTACCAGGGTGTTAGAATCCCTACAAAATGCATACTTTCAGTACGGTGTGCCACTCCATTTAATATTCCGAATTTGCGGCATTCCGAATATCTAATTTCCGTTATTTTAGTAATCCGATTTTTAATTTTCCGAATTTTTAACTCTCAGTAAAAATATTTTCCGAATATTTCTAAATCCTATTTTTCAACTTTCCGATTTTTTAAATATCCGAATTTTAAATATTCCGATAATTTGGCTTTCCGAATAAATAACTTTCCGATATTTTAAGGGGGTCCGCGGGCAGAATATTATTATGCCTTCAGGTTCCAGCAACAGTATCAAAATTGTAACCGGGTTTTTTGTATGCACTATTAGTCTGTATAATTTAAAAATAGTGGCACCTACAAAGTAGTGTTAAATGAATCTATCGTTGCACATTGCATTTCAATAAAGTTTGCGTTATATAAAATATGTTTTGTTGTTTGATAAATACTCTAAATGTAATATAATAAAGCAGCTATATTCGCGTTATACAATGAAAGAGAAGAAACCGCACGTTATTGAAACTCCTAACTTCAAAAAAATTAACTTTTTGGATGTAAGCTATAAAAATGTATTTGAAAATACCATTTTATTTAGAATGAAAATATCTTTTTTATATATAAACTTGTATAATGATTCTGTTTATTGTATTTTTAAATTTATAAAACCTAATGCTACGTCTAAAACGAAGAGATTAACCGCGTGGAGTGCGGTAAAAATCGCAAGTTTAATTAAAAAGTCTCTCCCAGAAGGAGAAAGAGATTGTTGCGAGATGAATCATAGAGGAAGCAGCAGAAGATGAGGGCAACATTTTAATGCTTGTTGTGACACATGCAAGCACTTCTCTAAAGGGTTTATTGCTTTCATAGTGAGCTAAAAGATCGTATACAAGGATTAAATGTTCAGTTTTGGAATTAAATACTGTGCTTTTAATTTAGATGGATATGTAATGTAAAGATATTATTTTATTAAGATTATTATTATCTACCACTTTAATATTTTGTGGAACATTAGTGTAATTTCGATTATAAATCTTGACTTTAGTTGAGAAAAACTATCAAAAAATCCATTCAGATACATAAGGAGATTAATAGAATGCGAAATTCCATTAAAATCACTGACATTCAAACCAGTTTGACAAGCCCCACTAAGACGCACTTCACTGAAGCACCTTTGAGTAATTAAATAGGGTATAGAGCTTTTCCTTAATAAGGAAGGCTTGCAAGTGATAATTCAATTTTCTCCTAAAAGTCCATCATTTATATTGTGAAAAATTCACTTATTCAACATTTTCCTCTTTCCTTTCTTTATTCTTTTAACGGCGCAATCACGACTTTAAATTTGTTTTACATAAACCTCCTGATTACAGATTAGATTGCGGCACGTGAAAAAATAGCATAGTAGATAGAAGGGAAGATTGGAGTAAGGTGAGCTCAGAAATGGATATTGATCTTTTAACTCTTCACAGTGTATTTTGAATTTAATAACTTCCTTATTTACATTCTTTAAATTATACTTTTGTTTAACTTATATCTCGTTTACAAATTATTCAGTTCGTATCTTTAATGTATACATAGAATTTTTCCAAAAAAAGGAAATCCAACCTCACCTTATATATAGGCTGAAATAAATGTATGCTTTCTTTAATTTTGTCCTCAATATAAATGATATAATTTAATTCTTATAAACATGACTTAACCAACGATGTACTTTTAGTAATATAATGCAATACGGTAGTTGAAAAGGAAATTACAAAAAGCTTTACGTGAGTGTTAAGAAACAACGATGAAAAATTCATTTTTAACCCAAGAACGCGCGTGCACGCCTTTGAGGCACCGCACACTTTATTTAAATCAGCTTTCCTTAACGATTTTTTGTCATGCTGAAACTTTTATGTATTCTTTCGAAATGTTTTTTAGCTTTAAATACAATTGAAATAAACTAATAAGGAAACAAATTTCATGAAACAATTGAGTTGCAAAATTATTATCTCCTTATTTTATCCCAATTAGGTATATATTGAAATTATTAACTTCCAGCGATAAGTTATAATAGGATAAAGATGTATTTTTGTGAATATTAAAACTTTGGTTTAAGGTATTTTAACCCAAAATGTAATCTATTGAAAGTAGCTCTAAGTAGCGCTAAAGTAGCGCTAAGTAAAGTACTAAACAATCTCTAACAAAAAAAAGGAATTTTTGCCATCGGCACTCAAGGAGTCAACGATGATTCAATAATATAATTGTTTTTCAGTGATCGAAAGAATAATCCCAACAATTCTAGCTTATTAATTTAGTTGATATTGTCAGTTTACGTAATTAACTTTATCTATAACTTCCCAAATAGAAGCTAAATAGTATATCTTTAATCTTAGAGTACGTAAAAATTGATGTCGCAACCGGTTACTGAATTGCACATCATATAAACCAAGTATATAACTACACATACGTAAATATAGGTACACAAACTAATTAAACCGAAGAAGGACCTTCAAAAATACTTCAAAACATTTCTCTATTTCGCTAATAGTGAACATGGACATCACACTACATAATTATAAAATCAGATCATACATTTTCAAAACCATTGAAAACTAACCAGAGAAGCTCACCTCATCCCCACCTTCACTTTGCCTCGTTCTCCCCAGTACTATAATCATTAAACCAATCCTTAATCTTGCCCGAACCCCTTCACCACCCAAAATAAACCCCCAATCCATACCTCCCCCAACGCCCAATCTTCACTGCAAATCAGAAACCAGCGCCGTGAAATGTTACACCATTCTCCCGAACCAACTATTATACCACCCATTCCCTACTCTCCCCCATAAAACTTTGCAGACCTCGTCGGCGAGGCGCAGAGTAAAATCGATCGTACTTCGTTCGGGGAAAAAGCCTCGCTGGACGCGAGCCAAGGGAGTCTGCGCCGCTGCGTGTACGTTCGTACGTACGTACGCGTACAAAGGGCAGACTCTACGGGGGATGACGGTGTGTATACCCCCCGAAGCGTCTAGGTATATATGTGTGTGTGCGGGCTTGCAGCGGCAATGCCTTTATCGTGGATTCCGTTTTAACTCGATTTGCAGAGGCGGAAGAGGGAGAGGAGGATTGGGAGGGATGCACCGGTGGAAATCGTTATTGCGCTGATCAGCGCTGGTTAAATTGCTGGTGATGGTGATTTAAAATGCAAATTATTGTTTGCTCGGGGTTTGTTGTGGACGTTATGAAAATCGAATGAATCAACGAATTAGGTGGTTACTTTACCTGTGTAGTTCTTTTAACTTCAGATTTGTAATCAGTGTCTCAAAAAATTGTAAGATATGAGTCTCGGTCTGATCTTGTAAAATTTCACTGCAGATCAGCTATCTTACGTTCAATAATATTTAAATATCGAATGCATATTCGTTATCAACGACCATGAAAACTGCTAAAAGATGCGTTTCAGTTGAATTAAATCAAAATGTATCGCAG
Source organism: Gastracanthus pulcherrimus (assembly GCA_949152435.1). Classification (NCBI taxonomy): domain Eukaryota; kingdom Metazoa; phylum Arthropoda; class Insecta; order Hymenoptera; family Pteromalidae; genus Gastracanthus; species Gastracanthus pulcherrimus. The sequence goes on along the minus strand of OX424575.1, from coordinate 177,944,400 downwards.
ATATTCGTATTTTACAGTAAGTATTTGCCTCGTTTTGTTAAAGTGTTATGTGAAACAATGCGTATAAATAACGGTGTACATTTTCCATGGGTATCAGATTTTAAAATGATGAATCGTCTTAATAAATATTTTTTGCGGAAGACGTGCGTTTTAAATAGTGGCACAAATTATATTGCACATTGTGATAAGAGTCGAACAAAATCAAAATAAGGTAAAGTACCCAGTACCGGGACAAAGTGAAAATTGGGAGCAGTACTGGTACAGTATCAAAACACTTCTATTACTATTAAACCTGATAAAAGTATCGATGCATTAGCGTTGTTTATGATGTTATATTTGTAGTCAAGGCGAATTTTAGTCCCACTTCACATGCCTCCCAATTTGCATAACCTAGTAGTGGGACACATTTAATAATATATGTCCCACTACTGCATCCAAAGGATGTCCCAGTACTGCGTCCAGGTCGATTATAGCCCGTCCCACTTCTGTATCCTTGTGTACATTTTTTCAAACATACTCTTTTAATATAAAAAAGCATTTTAATGTCTTTGTATGTGCATAAATAAGTAAAATTGATTGCAAATTAATGGTTAGATTTAAATGTTTTGAACAATATTGCTGGTTGGTTCTAAAATCGTTGTCCGTTCGTGAATCACATTCAAAACTGTCCCAGCACTGGGTACTTCACCTTATATTTATGCAATGCAAACTCCTTACTGAATTTTCAATCACCCTGTAACCTCACCAATCCCAGATTAATTGCCCGACCAAAGTGAGATTCTAATTCCACCCATAACCCTATAAATACCCCCCAATTTACTCCTCCAAAACAAACAGAGACCTTCAAGTCCAGCGTAATCACGCCCCACGTGCCAAGATACATCCAAGACTCGACTACGACTCAAAGCTCAAGCTCAAGCTCTCCTCTCGCTCTCTATATATATTTAACGTCTAGACGCTAGACGCTGCAGTAATTCCGGGCCCAAGTGTGCAGTGTCCCGCCTCCTCCGCATTCTGGGAGGAAAAGTCGCGGCTCTCGCTCAGTGTCACGTGCCGCGACGCAGATGTTATATAGCTACACGCGGAATTTTGGCCCTCGCGGCGGTATACAGAGGAGAGATTCCGAGCGACAGCGGATTTTGCCGATGAAAAGGCCGGAAGCTTGCGCCGCAATAACGCGGGAGTAAATAAAAGTCGAGAGCGACTTGCCTCTTGTGGGATGTGAAAGGCTGCGGATTTATTGGAGTTTGATGCGAGCTTTTCTTGTACTTACATCGGCTTTAGATTAACTTTTATGGGAGTTGAGTGGAATGTGCTTGTATTTTTGTATTTTGTGTGTTTACTTGTAGGAGTTAAATCTTTTAAATTTATTATTTAAAGTGAATAATTAGATAAAATAAGAATAGTGTTTATTGTATTGAAAAAATATAAATGAATACTATATTCATTATTATAACATTGAAGTATTAAATAAATATTATAAGATTTATTACTATATAAATCAACGTATAGATGTAGTTTCAACTGGATGTATTAATAAACATATGTTATAAGCAAATATTCATTAAAGTGTCAATAAACATTTGCATACACAAACATTCAACAATAGATATTTAAAATCTAAAGCTGATATGGATAGACGAATGTTATATAATACAAACATTGTGGCGTTTCAATCACAAATCTTGGCTATATCATCAATAAGAAAGTGCAATAAAACTAATACAAGCACAGTTAGATAAATTCGGAAAAGTCCAACGGATAGAGAATAATTTTCTGTATTTTTACATACTGCACAATATTTATTTACAGAAATAAGCTCGATGTTATTCAATGTTTAAAGTTAAATAGAGACTCTGTTAAAGCGTAGGTCTAGCCGAGGAGATACACCGAAAAAAAATGTTTATAAAAAAATTAAACGCAGCGTCTCTTAAACGTACTATATAAATAGTATTTAAAAAAAGTTTAACGAACTTAGATGTAAATTTAATATAAATGTATATCATGTATATGTATATTATTAAATTGTATTGTATGATGATGTTGATAAACCTAAAAAAAAAAAACCCAAACTAAGCAAAACATTGCATAACTTTTAGCACCCTTATAACTCAACGCCAACTAAAAATCATTGTTTACGACTGCACCATTAACTCCAGATTAAAACTTACGCCGAGCTAGCAAAACTCCTCCGACGCTTCAAGCATCGCCGCTGCCAAAAATCCCCTCTCCTCTGCACGAGAGACCCCATGCAGCCATTTAAATTCATCTCTCGGCACAACTACCACTCAACCTCTCTCTCCTTTTTGCCCTTATTCCCTCGCGTACTCCAGCCAGTCCAGACACTCCACAACTCCCTTTGTTTTACGATCCTTCTCTCTCTCTCTCTCGCCGTCTGCTTCCTATATACGCACGCGTCTAGCCTCTATATAACTTCCCTCTTCTTATTTCGAGTTATATACGCGTTTTACGCAGTGCGGCTATCGCTGGCTGCCAAAACTTTGGGGCAGAAATAAAGAAAACGGAAAAAAAATGCCCTATCGCATCGGTAGACTCGAAGCGCTTTATTTTACGTTGCTGCGGACGCGAATGTTTTATGCAAATTCCCGCGGCTCGACGTCTGCAAGCAGTGGCGGGGGCGCAGGGGTACAGAGTCGATATTATGCGGACGGAATTTTGAACGAACGCGCACCGGTGTAGTGCGAATGCGCGGTTGCACGGGCGTGTAGGATAGTGTAGGATGAAAGGAGAGGATGAATATTTGAGCCTGGTGGAAGTTTGGGGAAAGCCCGAGGACTGTTTAAATACGTAATGCGAGGTTTTTTTTTATTTGTTTGGTGACTGTGTGTGCTCGTAAATAAGTTAATTTGGAGGCGGCTGATGAGGGGGAAAGGGTGGATTTTTGCAAAATTGTGAGTTTACACGAGAGCTAATGTGATGAAATTTTTTTATTGGAATAGCGTATGACCGCATCGGCCTTATTTTTTAAATGATTAGGGCAAATTTGAAATTTAAAACTTTTATCCTTTCAGTCACGAATATTTAACTCTCATTTGCATCGGAACAAATATATATTCGTTCTATGTTAGAAGGACGAATATATTCGCCCTAGCGTGTACGCTATAACTTCTGATCTACGTACTTAATTTCAAAAGTTCTGTGACACCCCCGCTAATTAAAATTTATGTTACATGAAGGTTCTTTTGAATTATAAAAAAATTAAAGAAAAATGACTACAGAATACAAAGTTACGCAAGTGGATTAATTTGAGAAATTGTGTATTGGTTTTCTGGTATATTAAAACAATATGATTATAAACTAGAAGTTTTATCACAAATGTTTGATTTGATAGTTCTTATTTGTATCAAGTTTTGAAAGTTTAAAGAAAAAGATGATTTTGACTGTTTCGGGCAAGAATTACATTTTTATTCAGCTTCTAATGTATGTATTTAGTCATCAAAACATGTAATATTTAAGCCTAACACTATCTTTTTTGAAGATGGACAAAAGTTACAAAAACAAAGATTTCTAATTCACGATATTTTTCAATAAACTTAATTAATTTTAAATACAAATTCCAGTTCAAAACTATAATCCATACTTTAGCTTAAAGATTACATTAAATAAGACAAATATCATGATTATGAACAGTAAAATTCTGTTTAAAATAGGATTTGTGGGTAAAAAGCTAATATCCTTTAAATCAATATAATACTAAAAGGATTAAATATTGTAAAATAAAATAAATATCGTTCAGACTCAAAATTGATTTCATCAGCATATACTTATGATAATTAAATATATTCTTTCCGAACTTTCATTACAAATACATACACCATGGTTATCCAGGACGCCAGAACACGCGATTCCAAGATACTACTACTCTCCTATCGCGCATAATTCAATAATAAATCCTATCTTATCTGTTCCTCTAATTCATCTAAAGATGAATCATTGTCACGCAGCACCGTTAATCCAACAAACAAACCACCAACAACCATGCACAAATTCAATCCTCGAGTCTCCAACGCACAAAGCGCACAGCGATCAATTAAGAAGAACAGCCAAGCCCATCGTGCGCCTCCTGTACAATTAAAAGTCGCGCGCTGCGCAGCAAAACAAAAACGAAAACAAACGCACTTCCTACACGGCTACACGACTCTACGTACTTTCGCATATGATTGCGGCACTTTTACGAGCGCCCATTGGCGCGTGAAGTCGCGCGAACCCCACCTGTTCAGCTCTAGGTACGTGTGTAAAAATGCACCTGTATGCGTGCATTTTATTAAAGAAGGAGGAGGAGGGGGACTGTTGTATGGGTAATAAGCGAAGTGTACGTTGGCGTGCGATCCTCGGTCGTTTAATCTGGAGCACGCCCCTGATTTAATGCAGTCTCGTGTCGGCGCCGCGCCTAGGGAGAAAGTCCGTGTGTCTTTCTTTCTTTCTTTCTTTCTTTCTTTCTTTCTTTCTTTCTTTCTTTCTTTCTTTCTTAGAGGATGGTTGTGGGATGGTTTGCGTGTGCATGCGTGAGGTGTAGAGGATGGAAATTAGCGGTGTTATGCGGTCGTGGAACGCGAGGAGGTGCGGGTACGGAATGGTGCAGGAGGTATACGAGTGCGGTGGTTTGATTGGATTGGATGTAGGGTAAGATTGTTTGGTGATTATTGGAAGTGCGGGGTGGTGGATCGAATTTTAATGCGATTGTGATTGCGATGGTGCGATTTGATGGAATACCGTTCCGAATTGAGTTTTTAAGTCAGGTTTATGCTTTGTAGGAAACATGTCTTATTGGAACTGTTCGTGCTTCGATGTACGTAGATTTTCAATCATAACATCGTCGTTTCTATATTGTAAAAAGTTAAGTTTTATTGTCGTTTCTACAATAGTTTTTATAAAAAGTGACCGAATATTGGGGCCTCTCTGAAAACCAAATTCAAGACGGCACCATTGATACAAAGTTTGAAACTTGATAATCTAGTATTTCTTATAATTATAATGGAATAATACTATCTTCCTCTGTAAGTTGGAAACAAGACATTACTCAATATTCTTGCGTTGGTAATGCATTAGTGCAATAATCTACGGATAAACTTCTATCAAGTATTGAATAGTATCGCGTCCGATCAAAGCATTTCCATTTGAGATTGAATAGCGTAGTCGATTGATTAGAAATGGAGTAAGATTGTGCAAGGAAGTCTAGTTTGATGATTGTTGAAGATACTATAAATGCATCGAATTTGAATATGGATTGTGAATGTGATTGTTATTGCGAAAATATACCATTTGAAGCTATACTGTCTCGAACGTAGTTTTCGATTAACTTCATTATTCTATAAAACGTCTAATTGGAAGTTTCATGCTTTATACATAGATTATCAATCATTAAATTATCGTTTTTTTATTTTTAAAAGGAAAGTTTTATAATAATTGTGGATTAAATACAACAATTTTTATAAAAAAAAGACGTAATCAAAAACAGTCTGTAAAGATACCAACGTGTATGTTGGTTGAAATTTGATTTCCGAAATCCTACATTTCTTAATTATAAGGAAACAATTCTATCTTATAGCCTTTGTTGGCTAGAATCAAGGCATTACTCAATATTCTTACGTTAGCAAAACTTTATAGCACATTTTAATCTGTTCTTGTAATTAAACTTCCCGTCTACTGTCAATGCGCTGTTCTAATTATTACAAAACAGAAGCCAGACACTACACTAAAGACATTGCAACGACAAACTTCTACCGATCACTGAATAGTTTCATTTATGAAATTGAATGGCGGTTATTTTTTCTCGCGTATCAGCTCGCAGCCGCCACGATTGCGAATGCTCGTCCACTGCTTTTTGTACAGAAACAAGGAGGTTTTCTTGTGTAAATAAGGATTTGTTAAGCCAGAATGTAGGACTTTGTTTCTGTGCGTTTACGTGAATTAACTTTCTATTTCGCTTGCTGGAAGAACGTTATTTTCGTAATTACCCCGCGAGGAAGTCGAGGCTCTCAGCTAGACGAATAAAGTAGCCGATGGAACCTTGGAGCGCGTAATATCTCGCAATATTTGTTTATTACTTCCTTAAAAACAGAACTTCTGTGTTATATTATTTTTTTATTGCTTTTCTACGTATTATAAGTAAATCTAATAACAATATTTCTTATTTGTAATTTTTAAATTAGTTTTTTTAATTTGATTCTTTAAATAATAATGAAAAATAAAACGAAAACTCAGTTGAAATATTTTAATGTTAGGTGACCTTTTGTTTACTTCGTTAAATGCTCAGAAAATAGTAGAAAAAAATCTATAGTCATTTATCATATATGACTATAGCCATTAACTAGTTTTCAGCTCATGCCTGATAGAATTCCTACCAGGATTATAATTACGATTACTCAAGTATATCAAATCTACCGCAAACAATTCAATATATCCTAGAAAGTCCCGACTACTAAAATATCAATTATCGCGAAAGAGAATAACAGCGTTGCTTTTGCTCCCACAAAACTCAATGTATAAGCAAATTTCATTTTGCTACAACCGAAGTAACGATCGACTTTACCGTTGCCCCGCGGCCACTGACGCGAAAACGATTGGCCGGTAGCTTCGTAAAAATTTACAAGCACACCGAGTCAAGCAACGAAACAATCGAGCGTTTTTTTTTCGCATTCGTCTCTGCGCGAGCGCTTCGGCAAAAAGGAACGTCGCGCTCTAATTACTCGTCCGAAGAAAATTTTCAGAGACACTTTTTTCGCTCGGCAGTGAGAGAAAAAAAGGATCGCGCGGACAAATCGATTCGCGAATGCCCGGTGACTGTCGTAAAAGTTGGCGCGATGGCTTGGTTTAATTGAAACATTAAAGTAGACGATGCTATGGAGAAATGGAAGTATAAATAATGCATTGTTATTCGTGATTTGAAAAGTTAATTTAAATTCTAAGAGGGAGCATTCTTGTTATCTATTGTTTGGAAAAACATACCTGCGCACGTAAAAATGACGTAAAAGTGGGACTACAGAGAACAATACCAGTTAACATTGACATTTCTGGTGAGACTAATTTAAGAAAAAAGCAAAATGAAAATTTCGAAGTGCGAAATATGGTTGAAACCCAATTTAATTTAAGGCTAGAGTTCACTTGAAGGGATAAAAAAATCAACTTCTTTTCTTGAAGAAACTATTCCTTGAAGCTCATTTCATACGTTAGAACGCTTCAAATTATTTTTTAAAGCATCCTATACGTTTTTTGAATATTTTTATAGTATATAATTACATTGGCTTATATGCAATTTGCAACATTTAAAGTCGTTTTTCTAAGCACTTCATTTTTGGCCTTAAAAATGCTCCTTGCGCAAATGCGTGCGGTGAAATATTTTGAAACTTCACAGGATTATTGTTTTTTACATTATGAACATATTGTCAGAGCGATTTTTCATAATACCCTCGTATACACATTTTCCACACGAACTTAGGAAATATAATTATGTATTACTTTTTGATATATGTGAGTAAAATTTGTATACGGAGGTTATATGAAAAATCGCTCTAACAATGTGTTTATAATATAAAGAACAATAATCGTGTGAAGTTTCAAATCATTTCACCAACCGCATTTGCGCAAGGAGTATATTTAAGGACAAAATGAAGTACTGAGAAAAACGGCTTTAAAGATTACAAATTACATATAAATCTATGTAATTGAATGCTATAAAAATATTCATAAAACTTATAGGATGCTTTAAAATGCAATTTGGAGCTTTCTAACGTTCAATATTCATTCATTTTTATATAAAAAAACCCCTTTCTGAATATTTTCCTATCAACAAATAATACATGGTCCTGTCACTAAATATATATCAATTAAACTGAAATCAAACTCAATATATTGCAAAATACATCATCGTATTTACACTTATAGTTTCAAAACATAGTTGATAAACGTAAGCTCCAGGGTATTCCGCTCCGAAAAACCCATTTTCAATCAACTAAACTGCAAATTCAAGTATCTATCGCCAAACTTACACAATTTAACCGTGTAATTTTCTCACATACACATAAAGTTCTCAACGTAAAAATAGCACACTTAGAAGTGCGTAATTTTTTCTACAAGTTATCACACACTCAAGTACGCTAAAATAGCCCATCTCCAGATATTTCACACGCTTGCAATATAACACGCTCGACGTCCGCAACGCACATCCACAACAGCCAGACCAACGAGCCTCTTTCCCGTAAACCTGCCAGCCATCCTTCAACAACTCCACTCGAACATTCTCCGTCTCCCTGCACCGAGAGAACCTTCGATCGCGATCTGCACAGGCCGAGGAATCTCTCAGCGTCGTCTCCTCTCGCTCATTTTTCTCGGCAAGAATGGCAAGCGCGAGTCGCGTCCGGTGTCTTTGTACACTCTTGTACTCCGTCACAGCTGCCTGAACCGCGCAGACGTCGTCCTCGGCGACTCGGAGCTGTCTCGCGGAGCTCGGAGGCCACGGAGCGCGAATCGCGTACACCGAGAGAATACATCGGTCAGACTTGCTGAACTGTTCGGTAGTTTTGACCGAAGTGAGTTCGGTAGTATGTGTACGGCAAGAATAGCGGAACAAGTTCGCCAGCTGAGTCTCCCTAACCTCACTTTTTCACAAATAATCAATATTTTCATGAATTTCTTATTTTTTTCTTACTCTAACCTTTTTATATATGATTAGTTAGTCTAAGTTACATTTTCGATGTTCTACTTTAACCTTACTTCTGTTTTGCCTTGTCACAAACGTGATAATGAGGCTACAATAAAGCGCAACACCACACATCGCTTTTAATACACATCCGGCAAAACAGCCGAACTGTTCCGCAGTTTTACCGAACTCCTCGGTAAGAATGACAGACTATGGCCTCCGCAAACTTAGCAATGCGACTTCGGCAAGCCTAACTGAACCATTCTCTCAGTGTAGCTGCAGCTGTATTGTAGCTCTCGATGGTAGCTGCGTGTCGAAATATCTGCCGGGTAGCGAGTGAAAATCGCCGCGCCGCGCCGCCAATTAGGAGTTTCGAGTGTGTACCGAGGCTCGCGCCGCCGGATGTTGCTGCTCTTTTTAATGCGGCATTGTCGCGAGAATTGAGCGGCTCGCTTGCGCGCGTATGCATTGTCGTGCGTGCACGCGCGTACAGGTGAGGAGATTTTTGGAGAGTAGTTCGAGTGAGTGTGATAAAAGATTGTTTGGCAATTTTGAGTTATAGTGCAGCGCGATCTGGGAGGGAAAATGGCGAAGTAGAAAGTTTGAAATGGAAGACTCGGGTGTTTTCGTCATTTCGTGTGTGTAGAAAGTTTTTTGCTTTTATGAAGTTTCGTGGAAATAGATTGGATCTTGCTTTGAAAATGTTTCGCAATCGAAATTGTAACGATTGTTCTTTAATTACTTCAAAGGCTATTGTGTATAGAAAGTTGTTTGTTTTGCGGATTTTTTAAGAGAATTTCGATTTAGAGGAACTGGATTAGGTTTAGCTTGAAAATGTTTAACAATAAGAATTGCCGTTATTATTATTCTTTACTTAAATAATGATATACAATTCTATCATCTTAATCAAAAGATTTATCAACCATTATTTCTGATCAATAACACTTTTGAAATTCTCTTTCAAACGAGACTGTTATTTATGAAAAATTAAAACCGTATATTAACATCGAGCTACTCTCGAAAGTGATTGAATCCTTTGATTCCTCGAAGACTCGGCAGCAGTCGACATAATCAGAGCGTTACTTGTTAGCAATAATGGGCGAGGAGAAAAATTCTCTACGGTAGCATTTAAGGATTTCCCTACTTCACGCTAAACAGCGAGCTGCAGCCAAGAAATTCATAATTTTCTCTGCGTTACCATGAATGAAATTTAATAAATAAAACTAGACTATCCATTATTCAAAGTTATACTATTCATTTCTATATAATGTAATTTCTATTTTATTTCAGTGAATAATAGTATATTTATCTTTCCTTTCTTAAAGTTTCATGAGACGACCGTGATACAGAAATGATTCACGAGTAACGATATACTTTTCATACAGATATTTAGCTTCATGTAATAATAAATAACTAAAAAAGGACACGGAACAAATTAGTTTCGCTCTAGTCTATTAAAAAATCCCATTAAAAAATACAAAGAAACAACAAACCCGCACCTAATACTTTCTCTTCCAGTCTTAATCCCCCAAACAAACCATCAAAACAACCTCTATCATGAATCAGCCGCAAAAAATTCGCTACAGATCCCTCTTATTAACCAACTTCCTCCAACCAACACACGCCCAAGAGAAACACTCGAAACCTTCGAAGAAACCCGTATTAAGACCGCCTCCGAATACTGGCACAAGGTCGTCGCTCTCCCATCCTCCAAAGAGCAGAATCGAAACGAATCGAATCGAATCGAGTGGATAATCTCTCTCCGAACACGGCTACACAAAAGAACACTCGCGCACGCACGCTCGCCGTATCTCTGGAATTATGCAGGCTGCGTAATCGTTAACGAGTCAAGGTTGAGATACCAAACCGGTTTTGTCGGCAAAGGCTGCCATATCCGCGATTACACGACGACTGCGTGCATCTGCGTGTATATAGGCATGAGGCGAGTGACTAGGTGCCGGTGGGTAAGAGCCGAGGTAATTGGATGAACTTTTGCCGGGGTGTTGAGTAACTGCGGAGAGTCTCGCGTCGATGCAAAGTGAGCTTGATTAATGGCGGTGAGAGTTGGTGGTGCCGTTGTTGGGGGATTTGCAGTGGACGGTAGCGGCTTTTGTCATTGTTCCTTTGAATTGGAGTTTTAAGGTTTTTAGGATTGTGCGGTATGTGAGTGCCCCGTTGGGATGAAAAGCAAACTGCTGGTACCGTTGTAGGTGCAAAAAAACTGTAGTATGCTTGTCGTAAAATTCGAAATTGGCAATGCCGTAAAGATAAAGTTATCTGTGTTATGGAGAAAAACAATGCGTATGCTGGACTTGTCTTAAAAATTCCAATTAAATTATTTTCTTGAAATTCTGTATATGGTTGCATGTATAAATAAGAACACTAAAAGTATTTAATTACTATGTTACTAGATTGAATTAATTTAATAATAGTATAACACGTCTCTTTTTATGTCCACAACCAACAGTCATAATTAGAACTGGGTTTTATTTAATAAAACAATAATAGTACGTATTGAGACTATTCTAAAGCTAACCTGAATGCAGAAAGTCTTTTGCTAACCATTCAGACTAATTTTTCATAAATACTGACGTTACAAAATCAAGCCCATACATAACTAATAAAATAATCGATAAATTAGATTTCCTATCGGTTTATTTTCATAGTTTGTGATAAGATTAAGCCACTGGTACCTGAGAACACTTTTTGACCAAAACGAATAAGATGACAAATCAATTTCTTTTTAAAAAATGGCTTGAAAAGAACAACACATTTCTGAGAAGTTCTTTGTGAAGATAACTATTGTTTAAACCAACATATTATAAAAGAAAACATATATTTTCATAACTCAAAATCGACTTCAACATTTCATTTCAGAGTTACATTCAGAAAATCATTCTTGCTGTCATTTTAGGTCGACCAAAACAATTGATTTTTTCTATTTAAATTATATTTACAAGCATTTTAAAAAATGTACATTTTTTCAGTAGAATAGAGGTCTTGGTCGGAACGGGTTAAAATTTGATATAGATTTTCCGCTATCTAATCTTATCTTTTTGAACTTAATAATGGACAATGTTCGTTAACTTGTAAAAAGAAAGTGAATTTTTATAATCAATGCATTTATTGATAATGTTATCAATTTGTAATCTACTTCGTGAGCATTTCAAGTAATGTAATTCTTACGTTTAGAAAATTCGTTTCGAGACAATAGCATACTGTGCGGCAAGCGGGAGTACGTGCCTTGCAACTGGAATTACGTCAACAATAGCCGGATCCCCAAAAAAAAAGCTGCTCGTGCAAGGAAAATTCTTCAATTTGAAAACCGCGTGTCGAACGAAAGGAGCGTACAAAAAGTAAAACCTTGACCGCAGTGCGTACTTAGACTCGTTGAATTTCAGAACGAGTTTAAGCTTATAATGTACATTTTAACATACGTTTTAATTCGTAACAGCGTATTACCTTTCATCGATCTCACGCGTTCTTGAAAATAATCTATAGACTGTATGAGGTTTCATTTAAGGCGATCGCATTGACAGTTAAGCCATTTACAACATCCAATGCTTAGGTGATAGTTAAAATAAAAATATTGTTCCATAGTTCGTAATGTTATGAAATGAAAAATTATCGTAAAGAATAATGGACGTGCAATAATTCATCAAGAAAAAAGAACGAAGAAAGATAAATAATTGAAAGAGGAAAATGTTCATTAAATGATTAATATTTTGTCACTTGAAAGTACTAAAATAAAGTAAAAATTGATATTTCTGTTAAAAATAACGGAATCGTGCGTAATTTTGATAAATAATTGAACAATAATAGATGTTGCGCTAAACGTTTTAAACAAGATTTATTCATATCCTTAAAATACAATAATTCGATAAAATAAATAAAGTATACTATTATAAATATTTGAGCAATATAATTTCATTTTGTAACCATAAACGGACCTGTATTACTCCTAACATACACATAGTATACACGCATCATATCTGTATCATTACAGAATCAACAGAAGAATTAACTTACGTAAAATACTTAACAAGACATTTGTGTAAATGTTCCTTTTATGGCTTCCTTTACACAAAATATACGTAAATAATGAGGTAAGACAATTATTAGAAAAATATTCCTATTGAAATGAAAAATAAATTACATACGGAAAAAAATTGGTTTGATACTTCTGCTATGATTAAAATTTAACCATTTGTATACTGTAAACTAACTTATATTAACTAGGAATCACTAGATTAATTATTTCATTGGTACGAAATGTTTTTCTTTCAATATGTTTTTGCTTATCAAAAAGTTTCATGTAAATTTGTATGGTCACCGAATACTTTTATTCTAAAAATACTACTCTACATTCTACGAGTTTTTTTATCATCAAATGTTTACACCAATTTTTTCCGTGTACATTTCTTTTCCACTATATAATAAACGCAAAGTTTTCGCTAAACAAATCTTCCAACCGTTTATATACCTCATAAATATACGGTCTACAACATAATCACGCATAAATACAACAGTATCAGGAATGATGCAGACACAGGCGAATCATTGTTATTTGTTATAGGGTGAGAGATCCAAGTACTGACAGGTCCCCAAGTCACTTTAACTTATTTTCTTTAGAACTTTATCAAATACTTTATACTCTGTGAATATTGCATAATAATAAAGATACTTTAATATCGAATGAACTCAAATTATAACATTATTTGCATGAAGTATCTCAAAATCCTAGTAAAACTCGGACCATTGTAACCTACTCCTTGATCAGAAACTGGTCATTTTTGCAAAAAGTGGTAAATTCCTGGCCAATGAATGTTCACTTTTTTACTAGGGCATAAGCATAATGCTAGGAAAATTAGAAATATTTATGCATAACGATTTTGTTAGTAGTAAAACTGAAATTCATTTAATATTTATAAACTTTACTCATATTCTAATGAGGGTTTAGATGCATTAGGAATGCAATTTGCAAGGTAAAAATATACAAAAGTCACTAAATTAACGTCGCTAATAAATTAAACACGCACATTTTGCAGATGTCAGTACATAGCAATTTTTTAAAGTGTATGTAATAACTCTACTACTTATTGATTATATTTCACTGAATTAAAAAAAATGTCTGCTATTTTGGACGTTGACTCGGTAGCAAACCTACAATTCTCTATGCAATAAATCAGGAAGCAGTTAAAAAAGCAAAAAATCAGGAAAGTGTCAAAATAAATGCCATATCTACTATTTATGGAATTTCTTCAACATTGGTTTAAATATAAAACACAAACTTTAAACCTTAATATCTCGAAAAACCGAAAGATGCACATACGTCATTATGCCTTTCAACCACAAAATCATTTTTCAACTGTCTCAACTTCAAATTTTGATCTCAGCATTGCTCCAAACAAACAAGTTCAAGGGTCAACCTATCATTAACCAGATCTCTCACCCCCTCCGAAATCTCGTGGATCTCTACCATCGTCAACTGAATTATTATTTACCCGTTGGCGGCCGAGGACGACTGAGCCATGCAGGCAGTGCCGGTGATGCCGAGTCCCGCGGTCGGCGAACTCGCGGCATTGCCCGTGATCGCCTTGCTGCCGGACGACGACTTCCTCGCCTCCGCGAGCTCGTCGCCCTTCCTCATCGGTCTCACCATCCGCTGGGAATGATACTCCTGTTATCCCTCCCTTGGCTGCCTGTCTCCTCTCTCTCGCTCTCCTCTCGCGCTCCTTTTTTTCTTGGCCTCGCGCCTTATGGAAGCGCGATTCTCAATGGAAGAAAATAACACCGCCCCTCGCTCTCATCCGCCACTTATTGTTACGTAGTTTTGCACTTTATACTGTCTTTTCGCTTTTTTTTTCGTTAGGTCCGTTTCTAAGAAAATTACAATGTGTTTTTTTTTGGTTGAGTAATTTTTTTTGTGTTTTTTTTTTGGTTTTGTTTATAATGCGAGAGAGTATATTTTTTTTCTTTGTTCGGTAATGCTTATACGTATACGATATTGGAGTACAAATTTGATCTCGGTCTCTAGGCTAGAATGAGTTTGGTCGCTAGGTTGTGTAAAATCGGTGCGGAAGTCGTGCCTTTTCTTTTTGTTCTGTTATCGTCGCGACGGGTTTGTATAGATATTATATTCGCGAGGAACGTATACTGCGTATAATGCTGCCTGGAGCGCTAAAAGTTTATAGAGGACGAGTAATTAGCGACTTCGGCTTGTTTCTTTTTTTTCTTTATTTCGTTATAAAAAGAACGGGAAGAGCTAGCTAGGTTCTGTTCGAAGACTAGGTGTATAATCGTAGTTTACGTACTTTATGTATAATTAATAATCTTGCAAGTGTAAATGGGCGGGAACGATCGACTCCGTTATAATTTGATATTTTTGTTTAAAAATTCTTTAATTAATAAGATTGACATTGGACGAGACATGTATAAGATAAAAATGATTTTTTTGTATTTTTCTTTTCTTCTCTTTTTGAGATTGCACGTTATAATGTAACAGTTTAATCGCACGTACAACTATAATCAGTTACATTGAATGGTAATCTTTATAATTTTTAATTATTGATCCGTCGAAAATTCAATTCATCAGCCAATCCGGTCTTAACTATAATTTTTTTATATCCCTTAATTCATACGTTTTACTTTATTTTCCTGCCCTTTAAATGTAAAGTTATCAAAATCGTTTAATATCTCTAAAGTACAAAAAGATATTGCATTTCAAAATATTGCTACGGTATATACCATTATACAATACAACCTTCCATTTATTAGAATTAAAATAAAAGTGTACTCTTTATATAGCATAAGGCTACAGCACTTAGTCAATTACATGAGTTCACTATCTTTATTATACTTTCAGCTTATTAAAAGATACAATTTATCTACATTGAGAAAACCATATCACATAAAATAAAGTTTGTCCCGCGTCAACGCAAATTTTACACTGAACATTTAATTTTACGTTATACATTGCAACCGTCACATCAATCGATATCGTTTTCTCATTGCCATCGAAATTCAAAGCAGAAAAAAATTGCCATTAAGACCGGATTCCATCGACACCTCGCGTCGCCAAAGCAAACCTAATATATCCAAACTCGATCGTCGACTTCCCAATATACGCACTTCCACACTCGTCTATAACTCAAAACGCCCGAAGGAAACAAAAAGCTCCGCGAACTTCCAAGTTCAACCCGACGGAGTATATAACCTCTTCTCTCTCTCTCGCACGCGCGCGCGGTTCACTGCTCGCTCCAAAGTCAAAGTCCGGAAACGAGAGAAAAACGACGACGAGGACGTCGACAGTAGTGTTCCGGCGCGTGCAGCAGCAGCTCCAAGAAGAAAAGCCTCTCTCTCTCTCTCCCTTCTGAATCCTATTTTCGGTAAGCGATCCAAAATAGGACGTAGTAATTTTGGACGAGTGCAGAGGCCGCAGCGCACGATTTACATATTCTTTTTTACACGCGCTCTCTTTATCTCTCTCTCGGCTCTATCATTTATAAACTTTGGCGTGTTAGTTTTTCGTGTGTGTGTCTTTTTTGAGATTGTAATGCTTCGACGGGGGTGTGATGATAGAGAGA
Source organism: Gastracanthus pulcherrimus (assembly GCA_949152435.1). Classification (NCBI taxonomy): domain Eukaryota; kingdom Metazoa; phylum Arthropoda; class Insecta; order Hymenoptera; family Pteromalidae; genus Gastracanthus; species Gastracanthus pulcherrimus. The sequence goes on along the minus strand of OX424575.1, from coordinate 177,928,155 downwards.
GAGAGAGAGAGAGAGAGAGAGAGAGAGAGTGCCGAGATTAGTTTGGGAATGTCAGCTGGTAGTAGTCCCCACCCTGTTCGTCCTCGTCGAGGATTTGCGTCGCCCGCTTTACTAGCGCGCTAGAACACAAAAGCACCGGTATACCGTCATTTTTTTTTGCGTGGCTGTCGATCTTCTCGTTTCTTTTTTTTTGTTCTGATAGTCTAGTGGTTTGTCTAAGTTTTTGGCTGTGAGGATCCTAGGTACTCTGTGTTTTTTTTTTGGTTCGACTTATTTCTGCAAACGCAACGGTACAACATGTAAAAGCTCGCTTGATCTGGTTGGGTTTAAAGGGAGCCTGTAATCGATAAAGTTATTTTGTAATCATACAATTCATTCATTATCGAGGCTTGTTATATATAATTAAATGGTCTTTTCTTTCGTAATTTTGATTGTTTTATACGAATGTAAGAGTGGAATTTAATAGGTTCAGTGCTGTAATTGTGTAATTTCGTGAACGATTCTTTTACTAATAAAGAAAAATAATTATGAATATAAATACATAATATGCCGTAATTTAGCACTCAACCTATAAAATCAATTGATAATTATTTTCTTCAAATTGAACAAAAGCAAGGAGACAATTTTAAGGAGCTCAATAAAGTATTTTGCAACTAAAAAAAAATTAAAGGATTTGTAAAATATTTTGTTCAAAAAGTAAATGATTAACAAGCTATAAAAATTTTGTAAAACTCGGTTATAGGCTCACCCTTTATACATTCTATCATTCTAAGTTGATCAAGATCTAACGAATGTAAATCACGCTTCCAATCTGTAATAATAATAAAAAAATTTGTCACGTATAACTAAGTTTGATAAGATAAAACACATAGTTACTGACAGGATTAAAACGGAACAATGAATCATAAAAAATTATGAATCATATTAGGTACGCAGGTAACTTATTGAACTGTGCTACACATTTTCAGCGAGCGATTCTGCTTAGAAATATTTAGAAAGTGCCGTAATGGAATTTTTATCTTTGCCATAAAAACTTTATGTACATTTCATTTTTTGCACTCTTAAAACATTTATGCTAGTAAACACTAAAATAAAAAATTTACAATGAATGATTTGCCTTAATCGCGAATTATTTAATATGCATAAATTAAGATGCATGTCCATGTAAGCCTTTACTTTTAATAGTAAGCTAATTTTCGCTATGTTACGGAAAAATTAAGAATAATGGCGTCGTTAAACAAATTATTATGAAAATGCTTTTTTAATTGGATGCGTGATTTACATACATTGATAGTTTATATTTGCATAATTATCTAACCGTATCAGTCACGGATTGGTGAATGTTGGATAAATTGAACGAAAAGAAGGGAAAAAAACTGCTGGAATTTTGCAGGGGGGCAATTACAATTACCTACTAAAATATAGAGAAAGTAACACAAGTTTTCTGGGACGTCTTTCGCAACAAAAATAAACAGAACTATCATGCGGTACAAACGAAAACAGGTATTATAAAAAAAAGCATGACTGCGGGAAAACAATGAAAAAAAAAGTAGATGATTCAAGCGATATTCTAGATGAATATTTTCGGTAAAAACGATAGATGAGACGCAACACGACAGTACGTATACATTGATTTTTCCAGTATTTCCCACAAGCTAAGCGTCATTTTCATAATTTATGCATTTCTTCGTACGACTCTCTGCTTTATAAACAAAACGCAAATTTGATTTTCTTTGTTTTTTTTTCTTAATACAACGCATGAGACATTCTACGTCAAGAGTGGAGCAAAATTCTTAGATATTGTTTATTCTCATTCACTCAAACAAAAATTAAAGATTCAGTTCCAATTCTAGTTTTTTCATACTGCAATACTTCAATTCCTAAAAATAATATTTTTACACTTTATCTACAGACAATTTGTAATAAAAATTACCACGAAACCCATTTACTGAAGGCAAGACATCGAATTTCCACGGTAAAAATTAACGTCACTACTCAGAACTTTTACCGCGCACTGTTACGTTATAAATGTCCCACCTTTACGATCATTATCCAGGGTAATTCCTTTTTCCCAGAAAATTCTCTCGTCTTCAAATCAGACCGACACTCGTAATCTTCCTCCAGAACCAAATCCCAATTTAAACCCAACCCCCTCAGAAAAATCCCTTTAAAAAACCACGACAACAAACAATATCCACAATTTTCTCAACACCCCCAGCTCTCTAGAATGACTCACGCAAGTCCGCGAATTTCAAAAAAATCAGCTGACGCACACAAGGTCCACCGCACTCCACCAGCTCTCGAATCCCACGATATCCGCACACACCACAAGACTTTATCCACAACCTATCAATCGCACTGCAAAGTGCCAGATAGTATGTACCTATATACACACACGCGCGAGCACCCCACGCCAAGGTGAGACGCTTCTCTCTCTCTCTCTCTGTCTCACTCCATATCTCCCGCACCACAAGCGTAACACGACAGCACTCGCGCGACCGCGAAAACCATCGCCGATTCAAAAAAAAAACGAAGAAGAAACCCGCGGGGCGAGAAGGTAAAAACACCGCGAACTATGGGATTCTTTCGTGTACGTGCGAGTGAGTACACAAGAGAGCGGCCGTGTGCAGCTGGTCCGCACGACGCGACGGTGCGATGCCGACTGGCAGTTCGCTCGGACGCCCGGAGAGGCGCGCGCGTATATACTTTCGTGTGTCCGTGTGCGTGTGTGTGTGTAGACTGACTGCAACCACCGGCTGCAGACTGCACTGAACCGCGGCGGTTTATGCGAGCCGCTCTGCCGATTCTCCGCAGTGTACGTTGCTGTGGGACCTATCTCCACTAGTTTTATGGGGGTTTTGTGTATAGGGGAGAGAGAGATGTATCAGGTAAGGGATTAAGGAGGTCGTCCAGATGATTGCTGCAGCTTTGAGCTTGAAACGGTATGCTTGTAAACGAACGATTTGAAAGTATCAAACTATTAATGTTGAAAGAACGTTTTATTATTAGATAAGCAGTTTACCAGATTTTTAACATTTCATTTAATAATTTAGCATTCGTTATTGTTGGTTTGTGACGTATTTAACACATATTTTTCAACCTACGTGTAGCTGAAAACAATAGCTAGAAGCTTTTGGCAACATAATAAAGCTTTTTTCTTTAATTTTCGATTTTCGATGTGGTAAATACGTGCGCAAATTAAATGTATCATAAATATAGTAGCTTAATTTACAAAAACGATATTAAAAAATGATCATGATTTCTTTATTTATCTATACTTTATTCCGTTACACTTAACGTAGGAATGTAATTAAACTAGAAATTTTAAATCTTGCATTTCTATTTACTTTTTCAGTTTTTATAGTCTTTTCTGTATGATCGAAAATTAAATTTATAGCCGAATTCTAATCAGCATTGAACTAACCAATTAACGTTATCGCTAAAACACCTTTATTTATTGATCCAGAGAAAATGATATTAAAATGATCTAAGCGTCGTAAATCTCGAAACATTTCTTCTTTATTTTGAATACCAATAAGATATAGAAGTTGTCCAATTTATTTATTTTACTTCTTATTTAAAAGTAAAGTCAAGTTTTTTAAATATAAATACTAAAAATTACTGTATACTTTAAGTATAAACCGTTAGAATTATTTAGAATTGCATTTGAAAAAATGCAAATATCTAACGCGCATAGAACATTATAATTATTGTAAGAAAAAGAAATGCTTATAAAATTAAAATCTTTTCTCTATTATTTAATTGTAATTTCTTATGTATGAGTCGTGTACTTGTAAGTTTATCATCAGAATTCAACGCAATAACTATATTTAAAAAACCGTCATCGACCCCATTGTCTCATCAGTGCCTCTACTCTCAATTATTCGATTTTAAATCATTATTATGAAAGTCTTGCATTATTTTTTGTTTCTACTATGAACGATAAAAATAAGTATTTTCAAAATAAAAAAAGAAACAAGGCAAAACTTTCATAACAATGATTCAAAACCAAATAATTAACAACAGAGACACTAGGATCCGTGACCGTACAAACTCTTAACAAATGAAACTAAAGCCTACATTTCGACCGAACTCGATATCCAAGCCCACCTTAACGACCTTACCCTCCCAAAAACAGAGCCCACCTTATAAAACTGGATTACCAAACCGGGCTTCATTAGCCCCTCCTTATTTCAAACAAAAGCCCCAACCTACACATCCCAGCCTCTGCCTCTCTCGAAGACGTGAGCAGAGTCGACAGGCCAAACACTAATTCCCCTCGAGTGCGAGAGACGGAGCATCGTAAAATTGGCCCGCGCGGCGCGAAATCCGCAGCAGCGGCCCTGCAGGACACACGACATAATCCCGTTGCCAAGCGCTGGCGCGCGCGCGCCTACTATAATACACATCGGACGTAAAAGCTGACAAAGCTCGTCTCGCAGGGGAGATCGGATGCGCCGTCGTCTGGGAGAGCGAGAAGGGACGAGACGGCCAAAAGAGGGAGGAATATGTAAAAGCTCGGAGGAGACACAGGGTGGAAGTCGGTGCGCTACCGCGGGCGAGACTCCGGGGGTGAGGGAGAAGTGAGACGAGAAGGGGAAGGAATTGCTTTGGCTTGCAGGTTGGGTTATGTGTCTCGAGGGCGAGATTGACTTGGACGTATGTCTGTTGCGGCCTAGTTTTTGAAGAGGGAATATTGTTTCTTTTTTGAGGATGTTTGAGATTGATTTTTCGAATATGGAATGGTGGGATACGAGTATTTTGGTCGGTATCATGGCGAAAAGTGTATAAAAGTATGTGAGATAATATCAGGAAGAATGAAGAAATATGAATTTATTGGTTATAGTTTCGCCTTGAATTTTTAAATGCAACGAATACAATTATTTATTTGATGTTAGAATCACAGATACAGCATGTGTTTCATTTTTTTGGTACGTTTATGCAAAATGAGCTGAGAGTAACTTTTCTGCAAAAATGTCGGAATTTAGTGGGCAAAAAAGTGTCAATAAATGTGAAAAAAACCAAGGCTGTACATTAGGTGGTCCGAAATTCACAAATTTTTTAATTCTCTGAGTGTAATGATTAAAAATAGTAGGAAATGTAGCAAAAATCATAATCCTGTTGTCGTTTTATTATTTTTAAATTTTAGCAGCTATTTATTTAGACTTAAAGTTGTTGAAACTCGTTTTTTCAGATCGATGTAGCCACCTCTAAATGATCTCAAAAAACATTTTTCCAAAACGAGATATGTTTATATTTTTATTTTCTATTTTTTCAGAAGGTTACTTGAAGAAAAATAATAGGAATATCTGCTTATATTAGACTTTACCACATTTTAAAACTTGCTAAAATGTGCTAAAGTCAAATAAAAACAGATATACCTATTATTTTTCTTCAAGTAACCCCCTGAAAAAATAGAAAATAAAAAAATACACATATTTCGTTTTCGAAAAGTGTTCTTTGAGGTCATTTAGAGGTGGCTACATCGATCTGAAAATAGGAGTATAGCAACTTTAGGTCTAAAGAAAAAGCTATTAAAATTTTATAATAAGAAAATGACAATGGGATTATAATTTTTTCTATATTTCCCACTATTCTTAATCATAACTCAGAAAATTAAACAATTTGGGAATTTTAGACCACCCTACTGTACATTCACTGATTAATTATCTGGGTAGTCATAATATTATGCGCACACTGCCGACTAGAGGTTGCGTTTACCTACCTTGTTTGCTTTTATTTTTACAAATACATAAATAAAAAATGTGCAAAAATGTGTATAAATGTTGTAAAATGTGACAAAGTATGTTAGCATGTCCAAAATTTCGAGAAAATATGTTAAAATGTTTAGGAGTGTGAGATAATGTGTTAAGGCATTCTATAGTGGGAAAAAAGGCCAGAAAAACTAAGAAATCATGTTCTAAATTCAGAACTTACATTTTCTCATATCTTCACATACTTACTCATACTTTAATTTTTCCAATAATTAAAAAAGTAAGTTTTATATAATTGTGTGAGACTTGCGATCTTATTACTTTCATCGGTAGAACATTTATAAATCAAAGTATACTTTTACAGTTACTTGAAAAAATAAATAAGTAAATAAAAAATATACGTTAAAAATTAAAAATATTAATCTACTTTTGAAAAATTGAAAACTACTCATTACTTGAAGAGAATACGCCCGAGTACGATAAACTACGAACAACAATTTATTACGTTCTCGAGTACTTAAAGTGTGAAACTGCAAGTTCTAAATACACTACCACGACATTAGACATAAGTTATACGGCGACACATTGACAAAAATAGTCGATATATCGAGCGGCCCTACTGTAACTATTATAGGTCGAGTGTATAAGCGTATACGAATATACATATAGGTATAGCCGGGTATACATCGTCACGCAAAGACTTCCTAATCGACTTTCCTGTCCTCCTACATGTGCGGTATAATGCAGCCGTGTGTTTTAGTCGCCTAGTTCCTTGACTGGGAATAATAAGGCGCGCTCGACTTGCAAAGGAGGCGGACGCCTTCAAAGTGCAAGGGCCGAGAAACGGAAGCAAAATGTTTTATAATAACAGCTTGAGGATGCTGAATATACAGATTCGAGGCTTCCTTGGCTGATTAATACTTGTAATTATGAAAATCTATTTTTAATTTCAGTGTGATGAATAATTAATCAAATATTGTTGTAAGCAACGCTATTCAGAGTAAGTACAATATAGAAATGACTAGATTTTGTAATTGATTTTTTTATGAGAAAGAATGAATTTATGTAGAGTAATGAAAGAGACAATGATTTTAGCTAATAAAATAAAATTGAAGTAACAAAAAAATTAACTGATAAACAAAATAAAATATTAATTTTTAAAAGAACAATAAAAAGATAGCTATTGTTTGGTACAGCTAACTATATTGCTGCGCACGTTGTGGTAATAAACCTCGATGCCGCGAATGAGTCATCATACTACAATTGCATTCACTTTACGCAGACCGTGCTGCCATCTAGTGAAAAGTACATTCAGTACAGCAGCGGTAGTTATGCGCTCTGTACTTTCTGCAGTGCCGTGCGTCGATAATTCGGCTACCTTTATTTTTCTAATATTGTTAGAAAATTTGTATTCTAATGAAAATTGTTGAAATATCTTAAAAACAGTATATTGTATCATAAATTTGATACTATACTAAAAAATTTGCTTTTTCTAATGAAAAAAAAATAGATGACTGTAAATATCAATCCTATTTACAAATGAGTTTGCTAAATATTATTAGTAATGACAAAACTTGGAATGTACGACAATAAAAATTATTTATCAAAACACAAAAAGCTTTAAAAACTTTATGCATATTGGTAGTGTATAAAACATTTACGTTCACCATAAAAAATTGTATAAATACTATTAGCAAAATGGATCGTTCAAGTATATTATACATATAATTAGGTAATACACACAAGTTTTCATATTATTAATGATTGATTAATCAATAAATCTAATATTATTCAAATTTCACATATAATCTAAAATTATAACATAATCCATTAAATTGTGCGCAAAGTGTGTAATAAAAAGAAAACTCTGTCACCCAACAAATATCAAAGTTCATCAAATAAACACAGCAAGCAAAATATAACAATAAAAATAAGCTACCACCTAATCTCATAATACAATACAGCTCAACGCGATATCTCCACATGTCCGAAGCACCGCGCCAACGACAATAATAAATTCACATCGTCGGTTGGCACACGATCTACGACGCGCTCGTAGTCGTCTCCTCGCAACATACGTCCGACCCATAAAACTACGTAAGTACACTCAAAGATACAGAGAGAACAGGGAAGAAAAATTTGCATCGTCCGGTCTCTATATACGACGTCTAGGCCGGCGTCGAGTGACTCATACAACTCTACGCGGCAGTCCCCACGCGAAATACACACACCACGTGTAATAAACTCCTCGGCGCATTTCTACTCGAGTGGACGCGGCTCGAGATTCGCCAAAAGGTGGGAGACTGTGCGATACACATCGTCTGCGTCTCGCCGCACCGAAAAATCATTAGTCGCCGTCGCGTTGTGTAGTGTAGCCTGAGTAGATCGTGCGTTGCACTTTGTCACTGGTGCAGCTTGTGAATCATCGGGACTATCGCACGCTGTACGAGGATATATTTGCTCGTATTCTCGTTTTTTTTATCTTTGATTAACGTGGGTGATCAATTGTTGAGCCTTTTATTGGCTGGTGTACATAGAATGTTACTGTGTCGATTTAGTTAATGATAGACGCGAGGTGGGATTGTATCGTCCGATAACGAAAAAAAAAAATAGGAAGGTTTCGAAGTTCACAAAAAATAGACTAAAACAAACATTTATTGGTAAAGCACGTAGTTCTAGGAGAGTAAAACGATAAGTTGACTATGGTTCAAGTTGAATATCGCACAGAAATAAGCATGCAGCGTAAACGAAACATAACGTGAAAGAAGTGACAAAATAAGAAGCGCAGTTGGAATAAAATTTGAAGAAAGGCATTTTTGTTTGCAGAATTTAGTGCCACTACGTCTCTTGGACTTTGTTTAGATAAAGCTTCTGTCGTTAGACGATAAAACTATGATTAATTCATTGAATGTTTCTTTCTTTACGAATGATTAATCATAATTCAATTTCTTTGACAGAAAAGTAAATAAAATTTTGCGAGAAAACTATTATGTACAATTTTATTTATGATAAAAACGAAGTTTTAAGAAACTATTAATTTTTAGTTAGATCAAATGTACTTTTTGCGAAAAACTAATAGTTTTCTCGCAGAATATGTTTTTGTTGATAAAAGCGAGTATACACACCCAGAATCCGTGTTTTGATTAATATTGTTGAGGCCGACGTTAATATTGTTATTAGTTGAATTTGTGAGTGCCTGATGGGACTGTCCCAACAGCGTATTCCATTCCTTCATTACTTCTTGTCCCTGTATTTCCAACTCCAAAAGACTCGTTGCGTCATCCAAGTCTTGCATGACAAATGATGAATTTCCCCTTAAAAAGAAAATATTTCATTAATATCCAATCATTATATAACGAGGGTGTCAAAGTAAATGTAAAATTAAAATTTTACGCGTCAAATATTGTCAATCGAGATATTAATAATTGGTTGTAATGAAATATATATATAGATTGAAATATACAAAGCCAGGACATCATTGTTCTCTCTTCTCTTATGTATTAATATACCGTTATAAAAAGTTTCAAGCATATATTTTAATATTTCGACGAATGCGATTCAAACAAAGTCTCAGGTGTACAGTCTGAAGATCTTATTCGAATGTCATTAGCAGATAGAAATATTTGCTTGAAATGTTGTACAATGGTTTATTATTATACAAGAAAGAACAATTGTGTTACGGTTTTACATAATTTAGTCTATATATTTTATTACAAATAATTATTAATCCTTTCATTGGTGAGATTCTTGGCAAAATATTAAATTTTTATTGACTTTAACATCCCTATTAAAGAAAACAAAGTTTGTGTTCTTCTAGTGACTTTAATTAACTAGAAAGCTTGTTTATACGTACCGACTATTGACATCTCCGAAGGAACTCGCGTCACTGCGCTCATAATCCATCATCATATCATCCGAGGCGAGAGACTCGCAGGAAGACAATGTGCTGACGCTGCCAGCTCGATTCATCTTACGTCCGTGCATCGGACTATTCTCCACACTTCTGCCTTGCAGTGCATCTATAAATACAACAAAGCGTATTAGTTTAATTGTATACAGTTTACTATTTACGAAAATATGTTTTCTTTCAAGAAGCATTTATTAGACATCTTTTCTTTGTGTTATATGTAATTTAATTTTTATATTCAAAGAAACTCCATAATTCTATAATTTACTGAATGAAAGTTCTTGAATCTATTTAAATATTTATTTATTCGAAATAAAGATACGAGATGATTTCATAAATTATTTCTATGATTATTAAATGTCTTTAATATTTTTATGATTGATAAATATTATTGTTGATCATTTATGGTGAAACACATACTTCTTGATTTGTTTGTTCATTTGTGTAAGTATAACATGATATATGTTGATATGAAAATGATTCAATGATTTATCATTAGTCCTCAAATTTGTTAACTAGATATTACATTTCATGGTTGTATATGCCTTGAATATATATTTACACAAATGAACAACCCCAATAGCTTCTACAGAAGTATGTGTTTTCTCATAGGTGATCTCAAATAATATTTGAAAGCATTCAATGTCTATAACAAAAAGTTAAATCTACCAAAGATTTTCTCATATATCAAATGTTAGCTCTCTGATGTTTCATAATTTAGCTAGCAAATTCAGTAACAAAATCTAATATCCACAATAAGAAAAGCAACTCACTAATTTTCGGCTGAGTCTCCAAAATAGTCTGACTGTGATCCGTGTTAGCCGTGGAAGCGTCCCTCAGCGTCTCGTCGAACACGAGGCCCGGCTGATCCGCGATCTCATCGTCGAAATACTCCCTCCCCTCGGACAAACTCAGGGAGTTCGAGGCGTTCGTCGGCGTACCCGGACTGTCGTCCTCAATGGTATTCCCCGACCTCTCCATGACATTGATACTCTCCTTCTTGGGCAGCTTGACGTCGGACTGAGAGACGCTGGCCGTGGGGCTGTCGAAGAGACTGTCGACCGGCGAAGTCTCGTCATCGATAAGAGACGTGGTGGTCGCTGCCACCGCGGCGAACGCCGGATCCTCGATCGTCAGCATCACCGATCTCAGGGTACTCTTGGGCAGGGCACCGCTCTTGGCCGCGTTGGATATGGCCTTGATGTGCTGGCTGGTGGTCTGGGTGACGGTGTTGCAGGGCAGGATCGGCAGCGCGTCCAGCCGCTGGTTGTAGTCCTCGCTGGAGCTGAAGGAGTACTCGTCGGCCATAGCCTCGCCGCCGTGGCCGAACTCCTGCTCGTCGGAACTGGGTGGACTGAAGTCGGCGGACCTCATCATGGACGAGGACGAGGAGGCTGGTAGCTTCTCGGACCTGGACCTGTCCTTGTAGGCCTTCTCCTCGCCCAGGCCCTCGTCGTAGCCCTCGGAGGAGGTGGTGGACATGGAGGTGGTCGAGTCGGTGTAGCGATTGTCCTTGCTGAGAATGGCCCGCTGGTACTGGTTCGTCCTCTCCCTGACCAGACCCGTGTTCAGGTGATGATTGAGGTTGTGATGGTGGGTCGCGGCCGCGGCGCTGGCCGCCTGCTGGAGCTGCTGCTGGGCGAAGTTCTTGGGCAGCGGGATCACCGAGATCTCGGTCACGACGTGCTCGTCGTCGTCGACGTCCCGGACGTCGAAGCTCTTGCCGCTGACCATGACGCCCAGCTTCCTCGGCTGCTGTCGCCTACCTTCGTAGTACTCGTACCGAGATATGCCACCGGTACCGTTTTCATCCGAGCAACCGCCGTGTTGACTGCCAACGCCTGAATCCTCCGTGCCCGATCCTTCCTTGGAACTGCAGGTACCGACGGCGGTTGACCTGGTGGTGACCCCGACCTTGCGACTCTGGTTGGCGACGGTCTTGGCGATCTTGGAGCTCGCGTCGTTCATCCTCACGGCGAACTGAGGTAAGGGTAGATGCGAGGTGTGCAGCGTGTATTTGCCGACTGGTCCGGGTATCTCGGTGGAGGTCCTCCGGTTGGGATCCAGATTGTTGTTGAGGTTATTATTGTAGGATGGCTGGTTGATGGGGGACGGCCTGGGCTTGGACTGTTGATGTTGCGGTGTCTGAGGCGAACTGCTCTGACGAGCCCTGAAGGAACCATCCTGCTGCTGCTCCTGATGGACATTCTGAAACTGATGGTGATCGAGCTTGTCCGGGTTGAAGTGGCTGACGGTGTGGTTGTTGAATGAGAGGTCGGTGACCTTGTCGGTGAACCTCTGCTGTTGGGTACGGAAGCCGAACCGGTTGGTTCTGATTGGCAGTCCGCTGGATTCCTTTTTAGGTGGGGCTAGTCGTGGAGTAGATCTGCCGGAGGACGAGTAGTTCTGGTAGCGCGAGGATGACTGGTAGAAGTCCTCGTCGGCCTGACGACGACGGGCGTACTCGTGCTCGGGACCGACGGACTTGGAGCGCTGGTGGACGTTGCTGTCCTGGTATTTGTTGCTGGGTGTGGCGGCTACGGGGACGGGGATGCCGGTGGCCGCGGGCCGCCTGCGGAAGCCGAAAGATATGGCGGTGCCCCGTGTGTGTGGCGTGCCCCTCTTCGACGAGCTCTTGTTATCGCCCTAGAAAAGTTTAAAGAAAGGTTAGCTTTTGTATAGTTTCCCGATTACTGATTAGTGAGATTGATTGATGGAGGGATTAATTCACTGATTGACACAATGGCTTTGCTGGGGAATTGAGAGGGAATTGAAGGAACATTCGTAGGGGGGCTTATAATTTTTTTTTTTTTTTGGTTATTTAACTGGTACTTCGAGCCCCCTCGCTTGAGTATTAATGTATAATTATATAAAGTTTCAAAACAAATATTTAAAATGAAAGCAGGCATAGAATATTAGGTATACAAACTTTCAAAGAGATATTTCAATGTTTTAACCAATTCCAATTAACCAAGTCTCGAGAGTCCAGTCTGGAGATCTTCGTCTGGCATTTATTGAAGCATTGAAGTTTTCACTTGAAACTTTATATAATGGTAAATAATTATACAGAAAGAGGGAAACGAATTAGAATTCTTGTATATCTTGAAAGGAAAGCCTTTTCGTTGAAAAGATTAAATGAGAAAGTTTCTTTGGACCTAAAATCTGATCAGTCCATCTGATAAATTTTCTTAAACCCTGATAATAAATTAAACATCTCCCATTTACTGTTTTCAGTAATCATGCTTTCGTATTAGAAACATTCCAAGGTTTCTATACGTTTTACTCATTCTGCATAAAGAAAGGCAAGTGCGTCTCAATTGACATAATTTGGATTATATATTTAATTATGGCTAATTTCTTATTGTTTGGTCGATACAATTTTATATTGAAAATAATTTTTTTTATATGATATTGGCACCTTAAATGTTTATAATTTAGATATACAAATTCTGTGTTTCATATACGATTTAAAGTTACATAAGCCTATACCTTCAAAACAATCGAACACAGCACACTACAAAATTTGGAAGGCGTGCTTAACTTTCGGTGTTCTCCTCTTAAATAGATTTATCTGCAGTTCCCAAAATAAAACACACAACGCCTAAAGCACTCGCAGCACTCTCGACAAAAGCACTCTCCCGCAGATATCATAATCGTTACCAACTTATACGTACCCCAACTATAAATACAACCTCCCCGGTACACAATTAGATCAACGACCCGGTATATACAACAACTCGCGCACGAAATGCAAACGGCAGCCACGACGTCGAATTCCCTCGCAACGATCATCGAGCACGCAAGTCCCTGAAACGGCCAAGGTCGCACTGCACTCTTCTAACTTCGACTCGCGATTTCATGCAATGCACCGGACGAATTTCCGTGCCATGCCACACACGAAAGTTCATCTCTGCGGAGCCAGCGCGCGATCGATCGACGTGTGTGTGTGTGTGTAGTGCAGCAGCTGCAGGCCTCGGGCGATTTTGACGTGTCGCGGCGTGCCAGCAAAAATGCGTTGTACACAGAAAAAAAAAGAATGAGTTGAGACGAGGAAGGAGAAGCGCGGCGAAAAAGATCGTCGACCTATATTGGCGTGGTACCAAATTGCCGCAGTGTGTGTTGCCTCGGATGCGAGGTACACACGTTGGTATACTTACGGTTTATCGCGCGATTTTTGCAGGATAGACGCAGAAAAGTGGCTTACCATTTTTGGCCCGGGGAGGCGCGGAGTTGCGCTGTTTCTTTTTGGACTGGCGAGCGCGAGGCACACGTTTTTTTTATATGCCGTTTTACTCGGTGTGTCGACGACGGGTCGATGCGGACGATTACGATTTATTCAATTGCGCGAGAAAAGGCTTTTGTGTAATTGTTAGGCGGCGGAGATTGTGAGTTGTGTCTTATCGAATGGCGATATTGATAAGTAGTTGTTGCGGAGAATAATGGATGATAACGTGATTAGTCACGCGCTGGCTTTGTGCTACTGCAGACTTTGAGACTGCTATAGAAAATTTTTTTTGTTTGTTTGTTTGTTGAAAGATTCCATGTCCTTGATAAGTTTAAGTGAATTATTGAATTATTTAGTTAGGATTTGGATTTGGATTTGGATGATGGAAGCAAGCTTTTGAGTTTTTGGCAACGGATCAAACGTGCTTGTGAGTAATTAAAATAATCGATTCGAAGTCTAATAGAAAATTAAAAAAGCGCATTATAAACCAATTTAGAATATTCTTAAAAAAGAGTTGAAAACGAAATCGCGTGCCAAGCTGAGTATTGAGATTTGCATGTCTTGTTGACTGCATACAATAAAGTAATATGGCTCTTACGTCAACATTTGCAAGTCTACGAAGCAAATTACAAAAAGTGCTTTACAATTTAGTATGATATATCGCAACTCTAAGCATTTCTTTTCATTATACATTTAACCTTGATACGCTTAGAACCAAAATATGATTAATGATCAGAATATCCTTGTATTCATATACATACAGCTCTATACACTCACAGAATCTCACTAAACGCTCTACCATACCATACTATCTTAATAAAAATCTAATCTAGAGCGTTCCAAAACATTCGCACATAACTATTTATTGCAAAAAACAACAATAACGCAGATAATAAAACTAATTATACCTAATGCAAATATGAAGATTTTAGCCACATTATATTCTGCCAAAGCGCTCACTCGATAAACAGAGACTAAAAAATATATATATATCCAGCTATTGTGTCTATAAAACTCTATTACCAAAATATAAAACTGTAATTATACACACTTCTAACTATTTAAAGACTGCAAAAAGATACACCGCGTATGCATCATCACATAATTGCATTGACATTGCAATTTCTACGGCCAATTAATCTCAGCACCCACATTAAAACTGCATCCCAATCATCATTCATCATCAATCATCGATCATCCACAACCCCGATCTAAATCTCGCGCTCCAGGCCACAATTCCCACACGCAGGGGTATATTCTCCCGCAAAAAAGCTCCGAAGAACGCAGAAGAAAAAGCAGCGCGCCTCGACACCTCCGAGAAGCCTCCCCCCCCCCCCTCTCGCGTCTACATGCCCTTACCGCAGCGCCCCTCGCGCCCGCTCCCTTCTCGTTCTCCTGCAGGTCCTCCTGATAGCGCAGCCCGTAGCGGTAGTCCTCGTCGTCCTCGTAGTACCTCTGCCTCGCCATTTTCCGCTCTCGCTCTTCCGAATTTCTCTTCTTTAGGAACCTCTATCCCGTCTCACTCGTCGCACTCCGACATCGTGCCCTCTCTCTCTCTTCCCCTCGCGCACGAACACACTCGCACACTCGCAGAGGCGAAAATCGAAGCTTGCAACTTGGCGCCTTCCGTGGGGTCACTCCTCGCTGGCTCTTCTCTTCTCTTGTCTTGTCTTGGGTTCCTCGGGGAAGTGGCACGCGCACCGCTGTGTCTTCACATGGCGAGTCGAGTGGAGGACGCCGAGGAGGCAGGCAGGCAGTCAGTCAGTCCGGGAGCCACGACGGCGCAAAATGTCCTGCCTGCCGGTGGCGGAGCGCACGGGTCTGCGACGCAGGAGGGAGACGAGGGAGCTTGCGCGCGCGCGTACAGAGAGAGAGAGAGAGAGTGAGGGTAGACGGGATGGATTGATCGGACGCAGTGCGCCGGCGTCGAGGACGGAGCGGAGTGTAGGTATGTGTGTATCTGTGTGTGTGTGTATGTGGGGGTGAGCTCGATGCTTGCCGGTGCAGTGTGAGGGGGCGGCTGCTTCAACCCTCCCGACAGTGCCGTATATAAGGTGTGTATATATAGGTATGTATATGTATATGTGCGCTTAGAGGGTAGGGGGAGGTTTTTGTTTTGTGACGTGAGTTCGTAGCGGTGGTGAGGTGCAGGTGGATTTTTTATTGGTTTTTTGGATTGTTATAGGGAAGTTTTGGAGTGCGGAGTCGTTGCACCGAGAGGAGAGATAAGGGGAAGGCCGATGGCAAGGTCGATATTCCGATGCGAAATGAATGATATGGGAGTTTTGTAATCTTTTTAGATCGGTGATGGAGATATCGTAATTAGCGAGAAATATTTGGAGGAAGGTTGACGATTACAGTGGAATGATTTACGGGCTTTAGTTTATTTTTGTGTATACAGGAGTAATTGCTTGTAAAATGCTTATTGATCTTGAACGTTTTAGGGTGTAGGGCTCGGTATATGAAAAGCAACTTTTAAGTAAATTGAACCACCGTGCCTTGTATTTAATTTAAAATTTATTTCCTAAAAGTTAATACAAAAATATGAACAATGAAATTGTTTAAGTTTTTGAATGTGCTATATGAAATGCAGATTAACATGATTCGTACACTTTTGTAAAGTACACCTTAAAAATAGCCAATAATTTATTTTTTCCAAATTTTATAATAAATTTATGATTAATAAAAGTTTGTATTTTAAGTCAATTAATAAAAGGCACGGAATTCCCTATGATGTCCGACAAATAGATAATGGTAATTGATTTTCAGAATGTTATCAAATAGAAGACATTGTTTGATAAACTTACAAAATCACTAGGTAAAATACTAACCACTGATTTAGTGATAACACACAAGTATTTTGTTATTTTTATTAAGGTGGTTATTAATTTAACAAAAATATTTTTCAAATTTAATTAAGAAATTGAAGATTAATATTATCACGATAATCAAGATATTTACCTATTTCTAAGATAACTGTTCTAATAAAATTAATAAACTAGTTTATGAAAATAACAAAACAATTTGTAAATATCTATATATATAAAAAAAGATATCCGACACACTCACTCATTCACTCACTCACTCACACACTCATCAACTCCCAGACCAAACCGCTGGTCCTATTAAAAACTTGAAATTTTAATGGTATATACCTTTTATGACGTAATGGAGAAATAAGAAACGATTTTACCCCAATCAACCCCTAATTGGATGGAAGGGGGGTAAACGTGTCTTTACGTATTTATCGATGTCTTTGAAATTTTAGGGAATATACAGTTGGTTTTTGTTCACAAAGGTTACGTATGCAAATACCTATAAAAATCAATTTCTGTATTTTACCCTAATCATCCCCTACGGAGTTGAAAAAGCGTAAAATGCATTTTCACAAAATCTTAAATATCTTTAAAGTTTAATGAATTATACATTTAATTTTAATCACAACGGCTACTGCATCAATTTACGCACACGCTCCATTATTAAAAAATAGACATCTCTAAATTTTGAGTTCCACGCCCTCTTGGCACGGGCGAAGCCCTGAAGGGGTTGCTACTTACCAATAAAATAGTTAATCAGGATTTTACTGAATTTTGATAAATGCGGTAAAATGCTTGTTCTATTTAATTAAAAAAAGTATTCATTTACTTATTTCATGATGATATTTATTTTCAAAAAGATACTGAAAATAAATTGAAATCAATTTTTTCCAAAGATTGTTAAATAATTAATTTTAAAATAGCTTTCTCTTTGGAAATCTTAGATCTTATTGCGAATTTCACCAAAGTATCGTACGCCACTGAGTTATTGTGAAAATTGGATACATATAGACGTATTATGTAAAGATAGTTACGACTGCGGACAAAAGATTATCTGTTTTGCGCGTTATGAAAAGCTGTATCAATTTATTGATTTTCACAATTAAACTTATAGCACGGCTATAACTATATAAACTATATCCACTTGACATCGCATATAGATTATAATGCACCTACTTTTTCTAAAAGCGCTTGAATTAATTTCACTTTCAATCACAGCTGCTTTAAAAAAATCAAAGCAGTATGACTATATAACACTTATACTTTCTCCAATTTTCACCAACCACTTGTTAACTATTCACTTCTAATATTAAGCTTAAAACCCAGAACAAATCTACAATTGCTCAAACTAAAAATAATTGCTCGTAACATGCGTCAAAATTAAAAAAAAATACACCACCTGCTCATCGTGTCCCTGCTGACTGGTCGAAATAATACTAGCAACAACAAAGCACTCCTCACTTCCTCACCTCGGTCCTCCTTCCTCCCATCCAAAAAAAGGCACCTACGAAACAACTCCTTAATATTTCCCCTGCCACTCAAACGCCAAAGAGACAAACAAACAACCAAACAACCTCCGTATATCACCAGGACGCAGCAGCACGGCCGTCTTATCTCAACTCGTGCACTCGTTTTCGCGACGCGGACAACTCCGCAAGAAGCAGCTCCAGAGAGGCCCCTGGGCGGAAGACGAATTTAGAACCTGCGCGCTCACGCGCGTGTGCGTGCGCGGAGCGCTCGAAATATAACTCAACCGGAGGGAAAAGAAAGAAAAAAAGAAATGACGACCGAGTGCGGAGAGCGGAGCAGTGGGTCGTGGAGCGTTATTATTGTGGTCCAAGTGGAGCGACGCGGAGTACCTTTACAAAAGAGGAGTACTTTTTGCATTGGCGAGATGAGGAGTGTGTAACGAAAGGCTTGAATAACGCAAAATAATCAAAAATATTTAGGATTATAGGAATATATATATATATATATATAATAAAATTCAGAAAATAGTGAATAAGAATATGTTTGTAATACAAGATAAACCAATGAATCATAAACAACTATTTACTTTTGAAGCACTAAGATACCACTACTCTAGTCTCAAGATTAAATACCTCAATTCTAAAAGTATTACGAGGAAAAAAAACCTAGTTATACCAAGTAATAAGAAAAAAGTCAGTAATAAGAATTGTTATACGAAAGCTATTGTAACTTTTAATAGTCTTCCAAATGATCTAAAAACTTTAGTTATTGATAAAGTATCTCATATTAACAAGCTAAAAAGCTGGATAAAATCTAACTTTTATATATAAAATAATTAACATCACTGTTGCGTTATTGTGTTACTCTGTTTTACTCATATGCTAAGAAATAATTTAAGAAATGATATGGTCATAAACAAGACCTGTAGTATTAAGTTATTAGTTTCTAAGTTTAATTCTTAAGTATATCGATATATTGTTATTTTTTTTATATTTTTTATATATGTCATTTTGATACAAGATCTGCGAACAGGTAACCCGTTTACCTCTGCAGAATTTATAGATATGTATATTTCTGTAAATTTTTCTGGTCTTTAAATAAATAAATACAAAAAAAATAGGAAACTGATTTTATTAATTTATAACGCCTGTTCGTTATAAGTTGCTGGGTCGTGGGTCATCATCACTCTGGATCACACATACGCGCACAATACATATCCCGTGCACATTCATACATACATTCTGTCGTCGCGCTCTTCTTCTAACTGTCGTATTCTCCTCTTCTTACTAGACGTCCGCTTCTTTCTTCTTTCCGGATTTATACTGGCTCGGCGAATGTTGGGATTGTTGAAGGGACTAGATGTTAATAAAGGAAAAGCGTCCATTCCCTTTAGCGGCTAGACTTGATCTCCCCTCCTCTCTTCTTCTCCTTCTCACCTTCGTCATCACCTGTTCTGCTGGTATATGTCTTATACATACACTACAAGTGTATGTAACTGAAGAGAAATTGAGGTATATATGCGGGTGTGTAATGATAATGGTGCAGTGTATGGACAGGTGTATGGATGTTGTTTTTTCGAAAGTAGCGCAGCGGAAATATCGAGTGGTTTGATGGATACGAGGGATGCGGAATATTTGGCAGTGGGATGTGCGATCGTGCTTTTAGATGAAAAGTGTATTTGGAGGAGAGAGATATTGGCGCCGATGCTGACTATAAAAAGACGGTAGCAATTTAAATTTTTATACGTTTATTTTTGGTGAACGAGTATTATTAGGCTTGTGTTGTTATTATTCAGAATTCATGTAACTGCGCATATTATTACTGTGATTTAAAATATCGATTATTAAAATTGATTTTTTACTTTTTTATTTAAGCTACAAACTATGTAATTTGAAGTGAATAATGTTGTGCATTGTTCTAGTACAAGACTTCGTTATAATTGAAAAATAATTAAAATATTGCCTAACCTACTTTCCAACTTAAGTTTCGCGATTTCCTGATTTTAATGTAAAGTTTAGTTGAGAATTATTTGAGTTTTGCGTAATTTTAAAAACACGTTTCTTGTAAAAAAAGCTGATTAAAGTTGTAAACTAATATTCCTTTCTATTCCGCGTTCTTCACAGGAAAATATATCTGTATACATGTACAATAAAATGAACATTTACAGATTTATTTCAAAATTAATCAAGTTTTACATAATTTTGAAAACAAGTTTCTTGTAAAGAAGCTGATTAAAACTGTAAATTTATATCCCTTTCTATTTCACTAGCTCTACAAGTGAAAATGTCTTTTCATTAAATGAACTATATATATATATACATACACATATATCTTATTACGGTGCATCGACTGCATTTACATATAAAATGATATACAGGCAATACTGAGCGCTTAGAAGATGCTCGAGATATTATTTATATATATATATATATATATATATATATATATATATATATATATATATATATATATATATATAATAAAATATTAAAAAATAATATCTCGAGCATCTTCTAAGCGCTCAGTAATTCCTGTATATTATTTTATATGTAAATGCAGTCGATGCACCGTAATAAGAAATCCGATTACGAAAGTATGCGCCAAGACGCTAAACCACTACTTATAGGTCAATTTGTAACGCGCGCTCGCTTCCGCGTGAAATAATCTTGTAAGGTAGCGTGAAATCATGCGTATGGCTTCCAATAGTCAAAGAAGTATCTGTTACAAATTTTTTATCATCCTTGTGGCTTATACAACGCACACCAATTTACATACTTGTAGTACTTGTACATTGCCATTAAATTTATAAGATAAACTCAACTATCCATTTGTTGAAAAATTTAGATATTAGAAGAAAGTATAACTGTTCGGACACTACCATAAGATTTAAATGTATAATTTTAAATTATACTATTAATTAATATTTGACAAATATAAGAAACAGTACCTATAAGAATATTAGTATTTTATCATAATTAACCTCTTATTATTCTTAACATTATTTATACTCAAATATTTATAAACTTATTTCAAGAATAAAATAGAATGTTCTTTAAATAAAAAGTAAATAATAAATAATTTTTATTATTATTTTTACAGTCATTTACACACGACCTATGCATGTATAATGGTGCCATCTAGCGGTAAAGATGAAAAGTAGATATTGGTTCGTACGCTTATCTTTAATATCGCACATTCGCACCCCCTGATCGAAGACTATGACAACTCAATATTATGAATCTTTTGGAAAACGTATTGAGAAACAACATTTTTGACGTGTAAAATACTTCTGCCTAAGTTTTGCTATTGCTAAATTTGAATATCTTTAACTCGCTGCAATTAAACCTCTCTTTATCTCTGTATCATGGCATAATTAGTATACGAAATTGCAAGTTCGATGAAGCTACGGATCTATTAATGAAAAATGCAAAATCAAGGTCGAGGTTACAACGTTGCATGAAGAAGAAATAGCGATACGCAAGAGTCATGCCTGCGTCAAAGGGATGCGCCGAGGTGGAAGAAATTCGCTAAGCGAATGAGAGAGAGAGAGAAAGAGGGAGAGAGGGGGTTGAATAAAGGTCGGATGACCAAAGAGGAGTAGCATGATGAGTCATACACATCCTTAGCGCAGCGCGGTAAATCAATAAAACGCCGCCCGGGACTGTATTTCGAGGCTGAATTTTATGAAAACGTACATACGTTTTATACGATACTGTTCTGCATTTTATAGATCTATATTCTCCAATTGTTATAACTATACATACTTATTATTATATTAATATTTTATTTGTTATTGTTATTATTATTATTATTTTTATTATTATTGTTATTTATTATTATTATTTTTATTATTATTGTTATTTATTATTATTATTTTTATTATTATTGTTATTTATTATTATTATTTTTATTATTATTGTTATTTATTATTACTATACATTGTATAAAATGAACTTTTTTCTTTTATTTTAAGTATCTCATCTTTTTATAATTATTAAATTTTAATTATCAGAAAAATGCACGTATCTTCTAAAAATCTAAATCTCTTACAGAGCTCTTATACACAAATAGATATAAATAAATATAAATCTCTTTATTTATTATTATTAAAATGAGTAATTAATATTTAGTATTATCGTTTCTCTTATTTAGCACATTAAAGATTACAAGCATTTGCCTTCATAATAAGAAAACTATATTATGTATTTTAATTTCCGTTACTCATAATACGTCTTGTCTTTAAACATAATGAAGTTTCCGATTAGGATTTATAAAGACGTGTAATTGACGGGTCCGATTTAAAACCGGAAGTCACGCGCTGCAGGCCAGGACTCCGGGACACACCCCACGCACGTCTAACGCGTGATTGCTAATTTTCGTCACTTTCGCTTTCGATCGCATTCTTGAAGGGTGAGACTAGAAATATATTCTACACGTGATAGTTAATTGTTTATTTTGCATATGTTACGCTGTAAATCGATTGTTAAACGTTTGTTCTCTTAAATCTCTTTTGTTTATGTTTCATTAATATTTAAAAATCATTTTGCGAACAACATAAATATGCTTTGTTGTTTCGTTATTTAAAATACTAATTTTTCAATTGTTTAGTATATACAACAAAAATTTTGCTAAAGTTCAAAAAAATTTTTATGTGTATACTATTTTAGACTTTATTCATAAAATGTTTAAACATGTTATATAAATTGTAAATATATATAAAAAATATTTTTTAATTAATACATTGATAAATTTTTGTTTTCTAAAACAAATTTTGGTTGCACAGTGATTTAAAAACGTTACATAATCAGAAGAAATCTAAGAGGTCCAAAATGTTTTAGGCTTAAGCCAATAAATTAAGGACGTCAACGGTGCATAAATTATATAAAATAATATGTTTTACGTATCATGAATGAAAATTTGGTACTCGCCAGGAAGTAGCCGTATAAAATTAAAATTCGTAATTGTATTTCAAAACTAAAAGAGGTACCACCAAGCTATAAATTCATAAAATTCGAGAACAACTTTATGACCAATCTAACTTTTAAATTGTTTCAACTTGTGCATTATTTACGATACACTAAGAAGTGAAACAGAAAAATTGTCTGAATGCCAATCTTTCATACATTGATCGTTACGTGAGAAAAGCATTAAAAGCCAATTTTGTAATGACGGTACAACAAATTAGATATCACAAGTTTAATTTACGATCGTAAACTTTTTAATGCCTTTTAACTTTCGAATGTGAGAGTTAATCAATAAAAACTGAAGAAAATAACAATGAAAACTAATTCTTTTAATGCTGATTAAATTCCGTAATATTATCTTTTACAAAATAATGAATAGATTAAATCAGTGAAATCTGCGAAGAATCTACAACACCACCTATGTAGTTTCACATCTATTCTAACAATTATTTTGTTAATTAATAATATTTACATAAATATTTTTGCATATTAATAATTATGAAAAAAATATAGACTCTTTATGTATGTCATTTAAATCTTAATAATCTTAAGAACGCAAAAGATAGCAAAAGTGTTTTAAAGTAATATCATTTATTAATTAGATGATATTCTAAGTTATCGAAAATTACGATTCTTCCGTTATTTTGGAATCAATATTATGTTACCTGTTAAAATTATAATGATAACCTTCGTCAAAATATTAAAGTTGTTTTTTTCTTTCTTTTTTCTTGACATGTCCATTATAACAACATTATTCAATACCTATGTTTCTTATATATAATGTTTTAGTTATAGACAGGCCACGAAAATAACAGTTTTTATACTATTGCAACAGTGATACAATAAAAATGACAATTTTACCAATTGAAAGTAGTGACTTTTTAATTAACCAGATTACATTCTATATCTACTCACCAATAAATTATATTATTTAAAATCTTGTCGCCTATGCCTTACATTCTTCACACTATCTAACCTCACATGACATGGAAAGCATATCAAACTTGCACAAACCCACACTTTACCAAAAAAATCTAATCTCCTTTTTGCCGCATTCTACATTCTTCCTCCTATCATTCCATCCCACGCGACATAGAAAGTCCCCGTTTTTCCACCATCACCCATATAACCCTAAAAACCTCCCACTTCCATACCACCGCACAAAAAACACCATCCGCTCCAATAAATCAAACAAACCCAACGCACCGAAAAACGCTCTCGGCGCAGTAAACTTGTCAATCCGTTTATCGGACACCCACTGCAGTCCAATTAGCGCGCGGGGCACATCCGGAGAAAGTCCCCGCGGTCTCAAAGACAGCAGCCTTACCTCTCGGAGCCAAAGAACCGCGCGGGCGAGGAATTCAAAAAACGCCACTGTTGTATGCACGTATGTGCACGCGATTTTATACACCGGACAGGCGATGGACGGAGCGACAGGACGCGAACGAAAGTGCGCGCATGCATGCACGGAAGCTCGGCATTCCCCGGGCGTGCGCCGGCGTGACGAGGAATTGCACGTGCGCTGCGTCTTCGCGTGTACGTGTGGGGGTTTTTTTTTTCTTTTCGTTATTGTTGTTGTGGATTGATGTCTTAATTAGAGGTGGATCGGTGGTCTTCGCGTATGGGTGTTGGGTTGCGCAAGGGATTGTGAGGATTCGCGTGTGGTGAATAAATTGTGGGGAGGTTCGGTGTGGATAGGCGATGGTTGTTGCGTAATTCGGATATAAAAGTGGATTGCTGTTGTGTGGGTGAAATGAGAAGAAAGTTTTATGATGCGATGGTGTGCGTTGGATGAGTTCGATCATCGGATAAGACGTAAGAATGCTATTTATGAATATATGGACTGTTCAGAACGTTAGTGTAATGTAAGTCCATTTTAAAAGTGTTGCATCACTCGTAACAATTTCATAATAATTTCATATATATATATATATATATATATATATGTATATACATGATCCTCTGAATTGTGAAAATAACGGTCAATACTTACGAAAGTAATACTTCTTTAGGAACAGAACCATTGACAAAAATTGTTTATAGGTCAAGCATTGAGATTTCAGGGTCTTAGGGATAAAAATTTGAATACATGGCAACGTTAGCCATTGCGGGGAAAAGTTTGATCAAATAGTATTTTGAGTAATTAAAATAAAGAAATAGATTAATTATAAAATTAGTAAATTATTAGTAGTAATAATGTCGGAAACAATCAAATTATTATGCCACGTGTCTTGAGTTTTTTTAAATAATTTAATTAAAAACTCACACCCTGGTAGTAAAGTTGGTCTTTCTCTACAATTTCCGAGTATTTTGTTCAAAACGTTACAATTTACTAGAAAATAATAGTCTTTGACTAAGAAAATAACCGGTAATTTATTTTGAAAGTACCTACACCCTAACACATGTTTCAACACTGTGACCAACAAGTAAGTAATTATATAAAAGAATCTTGTAATGAGTGCTTTTTATTCCTTACAATTATCAAATCGTAATAAGATTTGATCATATTTTTAGATTACCACACAAGATTTTCTATCTTAAAAAGTATCTATTTCCTCATTTCTGCAAAAAAAAATAACTAACAAAACTGGTTAAAAACTGATATTACAAATTAATCACTAACATCTTCAGTTAAGCAATCTTAATTTTAAAATCAAACAAAATAGAAAACACAATGAATCTCAAAGTCTTAATGATAATCCTCCTCATTATTTACCATTCAGAATACTACAAACTCCTTTGTGCCGTCGATCAGTCCCTCCGGGAAATAAATTCCCATCGTCCCTAAGTACCCGGCCAATTGTCTCTATGCACACACACACGCACGCAAAACAAACGAGCAGTCATCTTCATTTTTTCATTTCCATCCTTCCATGCACTCGCCGTTCTCTCTCTCGTGTGTATATACCTATACGCGCACCTTCAAACGAGCGAATCGAAACGAACAGCAGCCACGCTCTCTTTGAACAAAAAGAGGAAACGACGGACAACAAACACAACAATCGCCAGCGCGTGGAATGGCATTGTGTGCCGACACTGGAGCGCAGGTCTTCAACCGTGAATGAGCATAATGGATGAGCGTACGGGTGTGTACACCGTGCACGCGTTATAGGTACCGAGTACATGAATGTTCGCGATTGTGGGGTTTGAGGTGGACGTGGCAAAATTTGACTTTTTGGGAAGCTTGGCAAATTTTTATGTAAGTATGCGTGTATGAGAGTATTATAATACGTGGATGGTTAACTTTTTGAAGGGCTATACTTGCGCTAAGCAGAGATATTTAACTTTTAAGTTTCGATATAACATATGTAAATCTTTCTTTTTCCGTTGGGTTAATTAGTGAATGTAGAATTCTGTACTGTATTATGTCTTCGTGTAAGCCCTGTGTATAGTAAGCCTGTATTAACCCGCTACTTCCAAAGCGACCACATAGATATCGATTTGTATTTTACCTAGAGAGTGTAAATTTCAGTCTCGCCTGGAGAATGCGCAATAGCGTCAAAACTATAATAATGAGAAACATGGATTTTGAGAGAGCTAACAGATACACTTTTTGATTTCGAAGTCAAAAATTCTAAATAGTCCAAAATTTACGTTTCTCCAAAAATATTTTGTTTACGTTAGGTGGTCACGTTTAATTTCGGTCGCAAAAATTATCGAAAATCTGTGATTTAACAAAATCGGAAAGAGAAAGTCTTTCCCTTTTAGAAACCATAATTTTGCATATTGTTAATTTGGAAGTAATTAATAGTGCACTTTCATACATCAAAATCTTTATTGATTTCCATAAAAAATGTATGTATTGCACATAATAACTATACATATTCGACAAAATAAGAAAATAATAGCTTTCAATTGTTTTTAATACAGGGATGCAGTCCTATTTAAAAGTTTATATCATCTTTCCATCACAACCTGTCTTTCTAAGATTTTCACATTATTTATACACATTTTATACCGTAATATAGTATAATTTACAGCTTAAACCCCAAACATTCATACTACATACATAGTTACTAAAAATAAACTCAATTCTTTAACTGCTTCGTAACGCTACAACAATACCTCAATCGCGTCGATCGTTGGTCTCGAAAACTCAGCCATGTATATCCAAGATAATACCCAGAGAATCAAAGCACCACACTTATTATTGTGCGTGCCTTTCTAGATGAAAAAAAAGGAGGATACAGATCTCGCCTTTTGCCGAATCTCGAGCTACTCGAGTTATGTGGTTCTCGAGGTGATTTCCTCGGGTTTCCGGAGCCGGAGGCCACGCGGGGGATTATCGCGGAGTCTATCGGCGCGGATCTGGCGTGCGCGGGTGAAAGTATATATCCTACGCGTGGTGGAGATTGTCCGTGAAAAGAAAAAAAAAAGAAAGAAACGAGGAGATCGGTTCGAGAGCGCGAGAGAGCCCGTTGTGATTTAAATTGGGTTTTAGGGAAAAAACGGGTAATCGGATACCTTGTAATTAGATGGGATGATGTATGGATTATTAATTTAACTGTGATAATTAGAAATTGATGGTTTGATACAGGAGAATTGTGTTAGATCGATGTTTTTTGAGATTGGGGAAATTATGTGGCGAAAATTGCAGATTGTAATGTAGTAAAATTTACCATTCCTTTTTATACATTGGAGATATACGTAAATTTCTATGAAATGTACCATATTTATAGTAAACATTCTTATTTTTATAGTATAATTTAATTTTTTTCTTGGTGTCTTTTATTATGAATATGGTAATGCTTATAGAGAATTCTGTATTTCCCCAATGTTTAAACACAGGTAGTAATTTTTGCTATACAATTTCTCTGAAAGTATAAATTATTTTTCTGTCAAATCAGGGGAAATAGTGTTATTAAGAAAGACCACGTGACGAGTACCAAGTAATGCACAAGGTAAATATGATCATCACTTTTTCCGTTACTTTCGTTTTAACGACCCTTTTCTCGCAGTTAAACGCGTAAATAAAATTTTCCGTAATGAATCAAACCTCAAGAGGCACACGTGCAAATCACCACAGCGACATAAAACGTCATCGTGCTCATCGTAAACCTACATGCGTAAGATAAATTACATATATGCCAGCCTTGGGAACCAACGCGAATTTCTCCAAATTCAACGAAAACTATGTGCAAAAATTTACGACTGCGATCAAACAAATTTTCGTTTTAATTTATAGGACAACCAACTAATTATCTTACTTTCTTTTTACGATAAATAAGCTAACATTCACTAGCGTTGCCAATTGACTTTATTTTATTTTATTTATTCTTTAATTTATTTTGTTTTATTTGTTCGATTTTTCATTTTTATTATCAGGATGAATAAATTGTGTATTTCCTAATACGACAACTACAAGGAAAAAAATGATTTGTTAATTTAACCAAGTTAATTGGTAAAATACGCACTATTTTTTATTACACTTACCAAGTAATTTGTTAATTTAACAAATGGATTAGTCAAATTAACAAATCACTTTATAGAAACAACAAATTACTTGGCAAGTGTATTAAAAAAAATAGTTAGTGCGTATTTTACCAAGTAACTTTGTTAAATCAACAAAGCATTTTTTCCCTGTATGGAATGTTTGAATGTAAATACAGGTTAGGATGTATTCATTTAAAACTTTACATGATAAATATCAGTAAGTTTGCATACAATGTTACGTATTAATTAATTGATGACGATGTATGATGAGAACAAATTTTAATTTTAAGAAAGACTTATATATGTATTTTATATGCCTGATTAGAAACTATGTTATTTAATTGTATACATATGGTTATTGTGTTGTACAAAAATATATTTTATATCTGTCTGTCAATCTATTTGGTTAATACTAGGATTTACCTATTTTATAAACTACTAACAGCATACTAAAAGGTCCCTTGAATTGCCATGTATCCCTTATATTAAATTCCAGCGCGAGATATCGAATCTAGAAAAATGTATTGAATTTTCGATTTCTAATTTCGATATTTTGATCCAAAAAAAATAGTAAATATAATTATCCATGAATTATCGAAAAATGTAACGAAAATAAAAGTTTCTTAACTTTCTATGAAGCATTATCTTTATAAGAGAACTCAAACAAGTCTAAGAAAAAGTTCTTTCACACTTTCTGGTACCAATAATAAGGATTAAACGAAAAAGGCTTATGACTAAAAATTCAATAAGGGATATATATGCACCATTTAGTAACAACGCTCATTTTTTCGAATTTCTAAAATTTTCATGTGATATACACTTTAAATTCTGCAATATATATATATATATATATATATATATATATATATATATATATATATATATATATATATATATATATATATATATATATGTATATATGAATCAGATCAAGGCTAACTAATTAAAAAAAACGAAAATTAGTAAATTATCATAAATTATCCCTGAATCATTTCCTAATCTCCCAATCCATTATATAACATCCCCATCCCTACGCGCTAAAAAAAGAACCTTTCCTCCACACATCTCCATCTCCATCAAGGCACTTCACCTCCGCACACTACTCCCCCTTCCATCCACGTCAGCGCACAACCACCAAAAAAAAAAAGGGAAAACTGTCAGTACTCCAACCTATACGTCGCTGGATCGCGGAGGCCGTTGAACCTCTTTGAACTTGAGGCTGAAGTCGCCCGGCGCCCGCGCCGCCGGCGCGTAATCAGCTGGCCGCGCGCGCATCCATTATACCGCAGTTCGTACGTACCATGTGTGTGTGTGTGTGCGGGATTGTTGGAGTCGCAGCGGTACATGCGTTGTCAGAGCGTATGTGTAAGAGGAGGATGTGTGTAGTTGGTAGTATGAGGGTCGAAGTGGTCGAAGTCGAAGGATGGTGGATGGTGGACGGATGGATTTACGCGGTGCAGGAGGTAGAGACGATAATAATCGAGTTGGATAGAATGGAATTTTACGTTAGAAAACGCGAGGCGCAATTTTCAGGAGCTGGGAGATATTGAATCTTGATGGATGCGTGTAAGGTAAACCGTGTTCTTATCGGCGAGTAACAGTACTTAGGTGTAGGAGATTGGCTAGAAGTCAATGAAAACTTGATTTTGCAGTACTAGAACAAAACTATGACAACTTAGAATTTTATGCTTTTGTAAAACTAACATTGTTGTGCTTGAATTGCTTCCTCATAAGGAAGCTTTTGCTGTTATTGTATTGTAGTTTCTCAGCCTTTATTATTTCTTTTAAGTGTCTGAAGGGCTTTAACTTTCCGAGGTATGAACAATTTTGCGTATGAAATTCGTATTGAAACCCTTGATCTAACAGTAACTCTGATTATTTCGATTAATGTAATTAAATATCATTGTATAATTAGTTTTTACATGTAAACCAATTATCTATCGTAAGTTCAAATTGTTCTGATACTTTCCGTAAGATATAGGAACAATAAAAATATTAAGGATGTTAACGACAACATAAAACACTAACACTTTTATGCGTGATTATTGATAATAAAAAGATAATAGTCCATACATAAGAAACATTGCTCAACACTGAAGTTATTAAAAAAACGTTGATAAACAGTAAAGTAAATAAAATAAAATGGACAATTATTAGATTTCTTAAATTGTCATTAGCGAGGCAATTTACATTAGAAAATACTTTTCTGGTAGTATTTTTCGGAAAATAATTTATATTAATTAAAAATAACGCAGTTTTAGATAAAATTTACAATAAAATATTAGTTTTTGATATTAGTTTTGAGTTACTAGAACAAAACTATGACAACTTAAAATATTATGCTTTTGTAAATCTAAAATTGTTCTGTTTGAATTGCTTTGTCATACAGGAAGCTTTTGTTGTTATTGTATTGTAGTTTCTCGGCCTTTATTATTTATTATTTCTTTTAAGGGTCTCAAGGGCTTTTACTTTCCTAGGTATGAACAATTTTGCGTACTAAATTCGTATTGAAACCCTTGATCTGACAATAACTCTAATTATTTTGATTAATGTAATTAAATATAATTAAATGATTAGTTTTTACATGTAAATCAATTAGTAATTATCAATAGATAATTATCTATAGTAAGTTCAAATTTTTCTGATACTTTCCGCAAGATATAGGAACAATAAAAATATCAAGGAAGTTAACGACAATAAAACACAAACACTTTTATGCGTGATTATTGATAATAAAAAGATAATAGTGCATATATAAGAAACATTGCTCAACATTGAAGTTATTAAAAAAACGTTGATAAACAGTAAAGTAAATAAAATAAAATGGACAATTATTAGATTTCTTAAATTGTCATTAGCGAGGCAATTTACCTTAGAAAATACTTTTCTGGTAGTATTTTTCGGAAAATAATTTCTATTAATTCAACATAACGCAGTTTTAGATAAAATTTACAATAAAATATTAGCTTTTGATATTAGTTTTGAGTTACTTCATTTTTGTAGGATGTTAAATAAAAAGACCATTGAAATATTACAAATTTAATAGTAGTTAGGATATACTTATATAAATCTTTAAAAAGATAATCTTTTTTGACTGTAGAAAACTCGTTTGTGTTAGGTATGAAGTTACGTACTGGAGTTTGAATTTTACTAATAATAATAATAATAATAATAATAATATGATAATATTATAATATTAAAATAATCGTACGTGTCATCATTGAATTGTAATAAATAGCATGATATAAAATCAGCCTGCTCAAAATTCAAAGTTCAAGCACTTTCTATAGAAACTTTGTACATAAAAAGCCACTTGAAGCTTACATTAGCCATCATCCACGAACGAGCACGGCAATAAAACATGCTTTTAAAATCCCCACAGATAAATTTCTTCGATCCCAGATACCATCACCTAGAGCCTCTAACGTACAATTACTCCGTTCCACAATATTCAAATCGCAATTCAGATATAACACCTAATTGAACAATTCCCATAATTCATCATTCCCAACCCGTAAACACTCCACCTGATATCCCTCGCATCACTATAAACCCCCTATAATACCTTCTTAACCTCCAACCATAATTCACCATAATTCAAGCGAAGAAATTCGCGCCTCTCGCTCGTGTAAAGGTCTTTTTAATTGAACGAGCGCCCGCCGCGCGCCGCCGTTGTCGAGCTTATCGGGTTACTTACGGCCGCGGCACGGAGGAGTTTTTTTCTTTCGTGCGCGGGAGTTGTTTCGCTGAAAGGGTGAAAGCGCGCGCGCAAGAGCGGATATAGGATTTAAGTGTACGCGATGGCGGTAGCGGGAACTTTTGCACGAAGGAGGTTGAAAAGAGAGATTCTTCGAGTGTCGAGTGAAGGGAAATTTTTTGGAGAACGTTTGTTTACGGGTGTGTACGTTGACGCGAGGCGTTTCAATGATATTGCATTTCGAAAAGTCGTTTTTGAGGTAGGTAGTTGATGGAAGAAAGTGAAAAGCAAAGGTATTACGTGAATTGGTGAGATATCGAGATTGGGTCAATGACCGAATATGCAAAATAACTTGGAAATGGTTTTTTGAGAAAGGTTATAATACGTAATAGTTTTAAAACTGTTTACAAATCTTTATTTTAAGTGATATATAATTTATATGTAGGTTTACAAATGAAGTTTTCATTTACCATGTGTACACTTCAGGATTTAAAAGTGATATGCGTACTTGCGTGCGAGAAGTAATTTAAAGAAATAAATTAGTTTGATACTTATTTAGCGTGTAATGGTAATAAATGTAATAGGTTTCATTTTACACTTAATAAAATACATTCTCTGAATTTATAATTAGTAAGTCTTGTTACAGTTACATTCTTAAAGAAACACGCAACAGGTTGTGTGATCAATGTGTAGAAAGTAAAACATAGGTACCTGTTTTACAATCATGGCTTGTCTGATATTAGTAATTATGTAATTAAATTTACGTGAATTAGGAATCTAAAAAACTAATACATCCATTGACGAGACTCCATTTTTATATTTTTTAGAGGATTATTATCAGCAAAATAATTTTCTAAAAAATTGATTTTTTTGCCTTCGGTTACATAATATATTCTACAAAGTTTAATGTTTTTACGAAACAAATACAGTAATAAA
The DNA here is from genome assembly GCA_949152435.1 of Gastracanthus pulcherrimus. Taxonomy (NCBI): domain Eukaryota; kingdom Metazoa; phylum Arthropoda; class Insecta; order Hymenoptera; family Pteromalidae; genus Gastracanthus; species Gastracanthus pulcherrimus. Next base: position 177,894,993 of record OX424575.1, on the reverse strand, counting down.
CTTAAGAGGGTACAAATTTTTACTTTATGTGACATTAAAAATTTATTTATTTATTATTATTTAAACGGGTTAAAAGCCCTTTACAACAGTTTACAAAATAACGGTGGCGTAAACAGTACCAGACACCAACTGAAGATGTTAAACTTTAAAACTCAAAAGTATACATAAGAATAATGCAATTGTTCAAAAATTAAGATATTTGATCTTATGACTATAATTAGAATTAGCATTCACGTAGGATTCAGTGCCCACTTTCTCGCAATGCACGCTAAACAATTAAGATACGAATCCTTATATATCTCATAATACAAAACTCATCGATTATTACTTTTATTTTCTTTACCCAACAATTCCTCTGAAAGCCCACACCCGTTACCCAGCGTTTACAGTAACCAACCGCAGAATTCCCATTTTTCCAAAGCCACCTCACCGTCCACCGTCATAATCGCACCTCCTGTCCGCGCCATTTTTTCGCCGTACGTCCACCGCTCGTTATAACCCCCCCACCACGTCCCATATCCATCACCAGCATCGAATAACGGCGATTCGTCACGGTGGTTGGAACTCCCCGATGAGGATGCGGGCGCGATAACTATATGTACTACCATACGCGATAGGCGTAAGTAGTAAGAGTCTCGGGCTGCACGTGGCGGGGCGCCCGAGAGTGAAAATGAAGCGGATTCTTTTTTTTTCTTTTGCGGCGAGGTGTATGTACGCCTGGTATACGTAATGGATGCGAATTCCATAGAGATCGATTGTTGTACGTTGTTCTCCTTTTTCTTTTGTAGGTTCGGTGGGTACTTTTTGCGGTTAGGTGAGTAGTGTAATGTAGCCAAGGCGAGGTTACTTCACTTTCGGTGAAATTTTCGGTGGGGGCGGTCGAGGATGAAAGATGACCTTAATTGCCGGTGCTTTTTTTGGAGGAGAGTACAAGGTTTAATTGATTGGTGTGTGGATGGAAATTGTTTGGGATTTATTAGAGGCTTGAGAAGGGGGTTTTTAGATATTTAAATGGCAGGCCTCGTTAAGCACATATTTTTATGGTTGAATAAATTAAAGTGAATATCAAATAAATTTATAATTATATAAATTTATATATTGTGGACATTGTATAAACTTCAATTATGCAAATTGTGTACTTATTTGTGAAATTTTCAATTTGAATGTTCTTGAAGTAGTATATTTATTTAAATTGCTCTTATGAAGATGAACATTGTGCAATGTTAATGTTTTTGCTTCAACCCGTGATAAAGAGTTTGCAGATAGTTCATTGTAAACGTCAGGTACAGAGATCTTGATTAAGAAATCCCGTAACTAGGTTTTACATTACTCCGAGTTATATAATCCAAGGGGAAAAAACCGTTCGTCAGCTATTCCTCTTCTAATTAACTGAATAGAGCTTGAGTCATGTTTAGCTCGTCCATATTACCTTTAATAACAGGCTCGGCGCTGAAAAATGGTCCAAGTCGTGAAGCAATTAATAAATTTTTTACAACCATAAATTACATTTGAAATTCCACTTAATACATGGTTGAATGGGTACACCCGTAAAGATTCCGTGAACGTTTTTCCTTCCATCGAAGGCCACCCAAGAGCTACAGATTTATTGCAAAACCGTGAACAGAGACAAAATTTCAGTACGATTGTACACTGTAACGTAGAAATTAAAGCACAAGAACAGTTACTGTCAGCATCCTCAGAGTCATGATTACCAACCCACTAACTACCTTTTTCATAACAACGATTCGCAAGAATTCGTCAAACGCATATAAAACCATCTTAGCCAGAAATAATCACTGCATAAACAAATCACTCGTTCAACCAACCATCAGCATCAACTTCTTCCACCGTCGCACATTTCCGTCAATCAGTCACCAGAGCTCAGCATTCAACAACCACACAACCCATCATCCACGATATACAAACCTCTCTCTCTCTTTCTCTCTAGAAATACATATTCACCATCGCTGCTTCGTTTCGTTCCGCGTCGAGCCCGATAATATTCGCGTGCCGCGCATTAAATTCGCCTGTCATCGTTTTCCTCGCTCCTCTCTTCTACCCGTGCCTATACAGGTATACTACATGCACACACACGCCGGAGGTTCAAAAAGCCGAGGCTCGAGAAAGTCGGTCCAAGTCACGAAGTTAAAGCGCACGCGAGAGAGAGAGAGGATGAATAAGCGGAGGCCACGAGGCGCGAGATGAAGATGACACGCGCGCGCGCGTGGAAAAACGCTAATGAGACTGACTGAGGAGAGTAAAGTCAGTGATTTACGAGATCCTGCGGCGAGGCTTCGTGGAAATCGTACAGTAAGTATGTGTGTGTGTCGGTGCGATCTGGAGGTTTGATATTTTTTTCGAAGTTGGGGGATCACGCGAGGGGACTCACGTGCTGGTTGTTTTGGTTTTTTTATGAGGGGTTTCTGGAGGGGAAATTTGCATGATTTGCATGTAGAAAGTTGGCTTTTGAGTGGCTGGATGTAGAGTTGAGTTTAATGGGTAATGTAATTATTTTGAACGAAGATTGTGGTAGTGTCAAGGCATCGGTTCATGCTATGCTATGATTAGGTCCTGATTAACATTAAAACAAATCTTACACGGAAATAAATTTGTAGATAGCCGTGCTCATATGATTGTAGCTACAGCAACAAAAATTTAAAATTACTACAACTTGCTGTTTCATGAACTAGAATTATTGATATTGCACTGGGCAATACAATTACATTTCTGACAATTCCAATTGTAGAATAATTTATAACAAATAGCAAGCACTCCTAATAACCATCATACTATAACTGCAACATTTCTTCAGTGTACTATAAAATATACTTTAAAATTCAAATTTTCCTCTTTTCAACTAGTTTAGTGTTATTTCTTGATTTTTCAATCAAATTTTAATAATAAGAAATTAAATAATAATTGTAGACTTTATTGATCACTACGAGTAAATTTATTTCGTTGTACCCAATGTTTTGGACGTATTTTTTTGACGCCCCTTATCAAGGTCTATAATAAACAAAAAATAAATAAACAAGAAACTTATTTAACAATCTAATAAACAAAATTAAATATAGATTGTACGCATATATTAGATTGTTACATTGTGTGCGCCCACGCGTGCGAGAGATTTATGCCTCCCGACCTCTTGGTCTATATGTTTCTCTACTGTTCGGTGTTGCTTGCCTCTGTATTCTCCCAACTCTCCCTTCCACATCCCACCATGTGTTTCTCACGTTCAATTGTCACTGTCTCTTCCTTTGCAGTCTGTCTTTGGGGCCCGAGATGGCAGGGCGCGAATTTTTATATTTGCGTTCATGCACTCGGCCCCCGGAGGCAAAGGGTTTATAGGAGGGACTCAGGGTCAGTGTTTTGTAGTTTTATTAATTTTTATTTTTTAATTAGAATAATTTCATTTAATTTTTAATAATCTTTTTTAAAAACATTCTTTTTAGACTTAGTTAATTCTAGGCTTTAATTTTATTAAATCTAATAATGTAACTACGATAAGCAACACATTATTTTCAATTGGGTGAGTGTTTACATAAAAAGTGATGTGAATAAAGATCATTTTATTAGACGTTACAATCTATATGTAATTTTGTTTATTAGATTGTTAAATAAGTTTTTTGTTTATTTATTTTTTGTTTATTATAGCCCTTGATATGGGACGCCAAAAAATACGTCGGGTACAACAAAATAAATTTACTCGTAGTGATCAATAAAGTCTACACTTATTAACTGATTATTTCCATGAGTAATCGAGCCTTCTACCTATACATAAGAAATTAATGACAACAATTGATTTTAAAAAAGTATTGAGCGTGGGATTCTAATAATATATTAGTGTCGTGACGATATTATAATTAAGAGTTGTAAATGTAATAACACTTTCAGGTGAAATAAAATTAGTCTTTTTAATGCTTCTGAATCATCATATTGTGCTGAAAATGAGACTCAACTGTTTCTTATTATACCAGTCAGTCAATGGTTTAAGAGCTGACATAAGCGATAAAATTAGTCATGTAGAGCAGAGATACGAATGTAATTGTCCTCGTTACGAGATTACCGTCTTACCAACGTATAGCAGCAAAATGTACATTCAATCATTATAAAAGTAAGATCCCACAAACGATTTTATTAGTAATATGATATATAAATAATGTGCAATTTTAATTATTAAAACAAATTATCTATGTAGGTGTAAAAATATACAAGAACCAGGTTAATTAAAATTAATATACAACGAAGCAGCTGTATAAACTCAAGTAAACTCTCGTGAAGAAGCAAATTGAGTTAAACCTATTTCATATCTCCCACAGGAAATCTCTATTTCCACTTAAAATGCAAATAAACAAGGATCTCTCCATAAAAATTCCGAATGCACAACATGTGCACACAATTTTGCAGATCCCGCTTCTACCCTATGCACTTTCGAGACCCATTCAACCAAATATCATTCCCGATCCTCCATAAATCATCGAATCTCAATTCACCCAAAGGACACACCATTTAATAACCCACAACCCGTACCCACGCAGAATAAATCAAAAAAAGTACAAAAGCTCCTCGCACCGCGTAAATCCCAAGCCCACATCCCGTTGCAATCTCCGCATCGCAGCATCTCACATCCCTACAGCTGACCAATAACTCAAACACACCGCATCTCTCCTCAAACGACGATTCCTCGTTTTTTCGAGGTATACCGGCGCGACCTCGCGAGATCCGTTACATTGAACTGCGGCAAACTTCATTCGCGAGAAAGCCGCGCGCGGGAGGAAGGAAAAAAAAGCGAGGCAGAGTTACAAGAGCCGCGCGGCGATCATTAAAAGCGCCTCGCGCATATACCTGATCCGCGTGAAAAGGGCCATTGTTGCGGGATGGGACGGCGCGCCGTGCGAACCGGGAGACATTGACGCAGGCCTAGACCGTGACGCCGTAATGGCGTTGGCTGTATCGCGTGTATAAATTTCGAAATTGACCGTAAAGTTCGCGGGATAGAGAGAGAGAGAGAGACGTGGAAATTTCACGGGCGCGGCTTTATATGTACGAGATCGCGTGCGAAGAGCGGAGATTGTGTGTGTGTTGTGGACTTGATTTGCATGAGAAGATTTTTTTGAGAGAGTTGATGGATAGAATATTGTTGTGTAGTTGGATGGTGCAAAGTCGTTTATAAGTGAGACCTAGTTCAGGGGGCTTAAGAAATGTACATGATTTTGTATTATTTTTAACTGAACATGTAGTTTAAATAAAATAAATAATTCAGACAGCGCCATTATTAAAAAAGAATTGTTAAAGCCTTTTTAAAGAGTTGAAGTATGTCACTATCATTGAACATTCTTTATGAACTCTTAAAGAACTCATTAAGAATTCTTTTTTATCTTACATTCATAGTAAATACTTAAAGAGATATTAAGAAAATCTTTTTGTGCTTTACGTGTATGATAGTTTTAAGACCGAAAATAGATAGACTTGCGCAAAAAAGAAAATAATAATAATATAAAAAAAATAATATTCTTTCAGTAATGTAAACCAGACAGTATATAAGTACATTTTTGTAGTATAGTTTAAAGTCTGGTTGGCCTTGTAGAATGTACCACCAGAACCCCGAGGCAAGTGGTAAAATAAGCTTGAATTAAATAATGGACATTAGCGAAGATGTTGGACATTATAAAGGCATATTTAAGATATAAAAATTTGCATTAACTTAGATTATGTCGACATACTTTTGCACTCTATGCAGAGGATAATCATTTTTTTGCAGGATTTAACCCAGGCTAGCTCCCTCAAGACATTGCACAAGAAATATGATTATGTGAATTTATAGGATAAGTACGGCCACAAGAAAGTCGAAATAGAGCCTTGATTTCTTCTTAAGTCTTAAGTCCACTTACGCCGTTCTTCCATCGACCGGCTCAAATGAAAAAAAAGTAAAGCCATGAAAATTACTAAATAGTATCATAAATATGTATGTTAACTGTGAAACTAAATCGGTAGGAAAGCTAATGTAGCAATTACATGCTTTGTGTACGGTTTAACATTTAGATAACGTATTAAAGTAGTCTCCAAAAATCACATGTAACATATAATATACAAATAAATATAATATAATATATATAATATACTTTCCCGCCCTCTGCAAGTTAAGGTTTGCTACTCAACAGGAAAATAAAGATTAAAATTTGTGCTTACACTGTTAAAGGTTTATGTGGCACATATTTTTACACGTATTCTTTTGTTTCGACTGATCGCTTACCAACCTCTGAACCTTTGTGGAATGATGATTTTATGCCAAACGATATGTCTACATGTGCAAGAATTAACTGCAAATGTGTGATTCACGTACGAAATACTTTTGTAATTTATATACCTGCATTCAGATATAAATTTCCAGCTGTGTAAATCACTGAAAGCCGGTTAAAATTCCAAATGAGAAAGCACATCATATAGACTGATTTTTACGTTTATGAGCCACGAAAGTTCAGAGAGAATTTTATAAATGATAAAGACACTAATTATTATATATGCAAATTTCAGTTTTTTTCTTACTACAATAAACACGAGTAGGTATCAAAGAAATGTGCCGAATGTAATCAATTACCCATATCTAAAATAATTAGATACTTTGAATTTGTTTCATTTCACTGCGATATGCCGTAAATTAACGTTGGCAAATACTGAAATTATTTTAAACGTACGTTTTCACTTATAGGAATGTATTTTACGCTTCGTGTAATTATCCCCTTCACGTGTTAAGTTCATTCGATTCGAGGAGGTTTACCGATCAGATCGGATTTATCAATTACCCGATTACAACGCTTCAAGATGAAACTTTCTCGACGTTTAATTTCAAGTCTCTATTTATTGAAGACAGCTAAATAAATCCTTAAAACTCGTTGATACGTTTAGTAAGTGTTACATATCAACACTTAATTCAGAAACATATAATATAAGTACACGCTATCAAACATTATCTAGCAAACCACTAATATATAAGAACATTAACATCTTAATCTCACACTCAAATGGCTCCATATCTCGAAAAACTATCCAGATCCCGATATGCAAATGACCAGAAGTCGCGATAACGCAGCCTTAATATACTCCAAACCGCATTTTTTCAACAAATTCATAAAGCGCTAAACTAACTCTCATAACCAACCATATAAACGTCCAAATTTACCGCGAAACCCGCTCGTTCATTCCAAAAATCCCCGCGTAATAGAGTAACCTCGCGCCGCATTAACATGTAAAAATGCATCTCGCGACAGTTTAAAATTTTCACACGAAGCCTCGCTCGCTCGCAATTACCGCGCCATTAGCATTCCCGCGCGTAGCAGCCTCGCGCGCGAGAACACTCGGCGAAAGGGAGAAAATAAAATCCGAAAATTACTCGCTGCCATTGTGAAGACACAGCCTTAGCATCTGCAACGCGCGAATAGATAATAAGGAGGAGCCCTCCCAAGTGCATATACGTACAAGCCGTACAATACACGCATATATTACCGGTTCTCGCGTTGCGCGTAACATGCGGATAATAACGACTGCCATTAATCATAACGGTTATTTCGCTGGTTTGCGCAGTTTTTTTTTGCGCCGGGTGATCGTTGAACTTTCGTGGTTATTATCGAGAGGTGCTGTGCGAACGTGGTTCGATGAGAGAGAGAGAGAGGAGAATGAAAGATGAAATATGAAATATATATATAGGTGTGCGTGGTATGGGCTTTTGGAATGGAGCTCGAGCTGAAGCAGGAGAGAAGAATGAGGTGATCTGTTTTGTACGGTTAGGTTTCGAGGATGATGGTCATTGTGCGATGGAGGCGATAAATCTGTCGGTGTACGCTGCGCGCTTTGCTACGGTTTTATAGGTATACTCTGTCGTGTGATGGGGAAAAAAAGGACGAGTTTCGATGTGTTTTGGATGATTTATAGATACAAGAACGTTAAGTTGTGAGAGAGGTTGGGAGTTTTAGCGATAATCGCTTTGCCAATTTACATGTACTTTCTTTTTTGGGCTTGGACGATGATGATGTGAAAACTTGGAGATGAAGCTATTTTCATAATTATGTATATAATTCAGTTTTTGTTAATGGGCATTTGTACGTTTTAAACACTCGGAAAACTGATTTATGTCTAGATAAATATAAGGAAAGTAGTTTTAGCAATAATTGATAAAAATAACCTAGTACGGTATCTTGTATGATACATTTAGTATCGTAAATTTAAAACCCTTTACTACATATGATTAAATCAAAATATCTGAACATAATTTAATGCACAATAGAGTTAAGGGTCAAGCGATAGAAAGAAACTATACTAAACGCGCATAGAAAAATACAAAGTAAAAATGGCCTGAGTATAGAAATGTTTTTTATAACTAACACTGTGATAGAAACCAAGCATCAATCAATCATTATTGTTTTTAGTGGTTAGATTTGCATATTGATACCCATTTTATGATGACCATAATGGTCAGAATATGCACGTTTATTCTAGATGATTATAATCGTTAAATGTTTTAAGCCAATTTTTTGATCATATAGTGCTATTGTAAAAGAAAAATCCAATGTCCACTAATAAATAAGAATAAGCATAATCTGAATATTCCGAAATGATTATCCTTTTATCATTTTCAATACATTTCTATTATGGTAGCACGTATTAAAACATAAATCATATCTGATCATGACAAAACGCTTTATCGACAACAACAACAAAAAAAGCATTCCTATCGTAAACATCTAAAAAAACCCACGATCTTCATTACATTTTAATTTACAACAAAGAAGTGCATTAGGAGAATCATTAATTTCCCACACGTCACGATACCCATACATCGAGTAAGGTTTTAGAAAGGAGTGCGCCCTCCTGCGCATACCTACCTCGTCGAGCTTTTAGCTATAATTGGACAGAGGCTTGGGCAAAAAAAGGAGGTTCACTTTCTTAAAAAAGGATCATTAATAGGGCCATTATAGAAGGCGATATTTGTTTTCTCTCCGAGTTATCGTCCGATCTGTACGAAAAGCCTATATATCCATCCATCTACCCATTCATTACGAGAAATAACGCGACTTCAACACAAACGTCAGGGATATATAACCGCTTCATCTGCTCGGCGCGGACGGCTCGCGGCAGGCCCAACAACCTTTTGCATTGTTCTTAGCTCCATCGTGCGCGGGTACCGCACAAGTGGCTCTATTATAACTCTCGGATCGATGAACCCTTGTCCGCGTTGATTTGCCCCCAAATGGAGGGAGACACTTGTGAGCCTTTGACGCGCGGTGGTACACGGGAGTATAATCTTTTTCCTTTCAGATTTTTACTGATTAAATGGTACTTTTCAGATTTGCAGTGGTAGAAAGGAGTTTCTATTATAGCATATGCCGTATCATTCGCAATATATAATTATTAAGATGTACGACTTTGAATACGAAATACGCAGTTCGTAGTAGTTGTGAGACAGGTTTTTAATTCTTAAGTTTTCGTTAATTTTTCTTAATCTGGCGTAATAAAAGTTAAGAATTTGTACTTGTATTTTCAATTGTATTTTTTCTTGTTATACTAGTATAATAAATTCTAAATACACGAATCCTTAACTACAAGTATCTAATTCCTATTCTTTGTAGTGTGTGAACTGATTTTTTTATGTTTATGGCATTGAAGGCATATGTGAATATGAAAAACTTTCGAACACGTATTTTGTTAATTTTGTAAATGTTTTAAATCATCATAATATAAAAAATGCATGTTTTTTAAGACATTCGCATTTTTATCGAATTCTTAAAAATATTGTAACAAAAACGTTAATATAGGGGTTTTTAGAGACCGGAATCAAATTACAAATGAAATTACACTGGATTTCATGACAATTGAACTGATACCTTTCGTGTCCTTATTTCATTTAAACATGCATACAAAATTATTATTATTCAAATAGAGTAAATCGTAAATTTTTGCAGTATAATAAAGTAAACTGCAGACAGAATGTCGCTACCGTACGATCTCACGTATATGGACAAATATCCTCAAATCGCGATTACTGCGATTCGAATACTTATTTTTCTTGTAAACCTTGCATATGGCGTTTAAAAATTCTGAAAAAATTCAGTTGTAGGGTAGTGACCCAAGTCCTCGGCCACTTCGACTATTTTCATTTGAAAAATAAACCTGTACACAAAATATCGCTAGGTTAATAATTCTTTAATGATCTATGCCATTTAAACATTTAATTCTGACGTTCAAAACAATTCAAGAACCATAAAATCAAAATTTTTCTTCGATATATCTTTATCGATATGTGCTTACAGGTGGTCGACTACTAGCATTTTTTTAATTTTTGCCGAATTTTAGTTGTCGGTCGAACCTCGTTGGTAACCCATGTCCAAAGCTACTTTTAATTGTAATAATCATTATGATTAATTAATATATAATTTCATTCATTTAATACTTATTCAATCTTTTATAGCTGAACTTAAATCATATAACTATGAAAAAGAATAAGCAATGTTCTTAACGGCGATGTATTGCCTTAAATTGTCCTGGTCGACTACTATCGATCAAGCGGCCGAGTACTAGATTTTGGTGGACGACTACTTTATATGTATATATACATAATGCGCGTTTGTCATATTTTATTAAAACACGTATTATAATTATGCTGTAAATATTTTAAGCAAAAATAAACATTTTATAAAAACCTAGAATACATTTAAAGTGTAATAGAACCGGTAATTTATAAACAAAGATGTTTCTGAATTTTTTGTAATAGCTTGAATAGAAGTTCTTCCTTAACTGGCCGACTACTGGTGTCACTAGCCTATACTTTAAATTGTACTTCATTATAATAAATTTGTTACAAGACGATTCTCTGAAAGCAATTATATTTATAGCTTATAATGTAGTAAAAAACAGAGTATAATTATCGTTCCCTGACTTATGAAACTACATGTTCATGATCGACAGTTGGAGTTATAACAAGTGTTCGCAGACAGATTGGCTCTAATTTTTTATCGCTATCGTAAGATATTGGTATTGTATAGAGAGGACAAACGTATGCCTCTTAAAATAGTTGAGTATGATAGATTTGAATATTAATATGAAATAAAGAAACAATGATTTTTTAAATAATAATGTCAGGATTGTCACTTTACATTGGTCAAAAGTGCCCGCATCCTGTTTGGTTCATATATAGTAGACCTCCTGTAAAGGACAAGTGCGCGCATTGACGAGTGATCTTATAGGATAGGTTCAAAATTTTGTGTATTTGAGGAACGCCGATTTTTAGGATTTGCTCATATGGCGGCATATTTAATGAAGCTGCAAAAAGGTATTTTTGAATTCAAATACTGATCAAATTTTAACCTAATAAGCATCGCGACGATACTTTATCCCAAAATATAATATTACTGTGTAATAGCGCATCTAAAAGTATATGCAACTCTCTTAAATTTTAAGAGTGAAAATCTCACTCCAGTGACTGAGGTTTCACAATTTTAAGAGTGAAAATCTCACACCAGTGACTGAGCTTCCACAATTTTAGAGTGAAATTGCAAAAGTGAAATTATATTCCAATAATATCCCAGTTACTAAAATGATGGATTTGCACTCTGAAAATATTAAAGAGAACCTCGTGTGCTCCTAAGGTCGTAAACTATTCAAATTTTAGTGACCGAAATATACAGGACAATAAATAAAAAAATCAACATTAAAATAAGACATATACAGATCCTCATTTTTCGCTGTTTATAATTCTTCCAAAAATACCCCCTAACGTAAACCTACCAATGATCGGACACGTCCCTATGATCGAACAATATTGAAAATAAGTGTTCATTAGATACACGAAATAATTCGCAATCACCCCAGATCTACAAACTAACGATCGATCAAATGTTTGTTATTGTTAACGTTACGAATATTTTTTATTTAAAAATATACACAGCTACGAACAACTGTCCTTTCATTGGACTTACGCGTCCGAGCATCGGCACGTTTACCACGCGCCAAGACTCGCCAAATTCTCCCGGCAATAAAAACACATGCCTCGAAGTGTCTCAAAAAACCACTATACCCAACTCCGATACACCGTACCACAGTACCTGCATTCTCTCTCCTCTCTCTCTATACCTCGATCACGCTGCAGGCGTTTATCGTCGGTGCGCGCACGAGCTTGGCTCGCCGGAGTGTGTGCACAGACGGAAAACGGGTCACACGGCGCACGAAGGATCTCCTTTTACCTTTTACCGCGAGCGACGCGGCGGCATTCCGCGCGCGCGGGCTTCAGCCTCCTCGTCGCCGTCGTGTGCGATGGCGATTGACGAGAGCTGCGCGTTGCAGCAAGTTCGCGTTAAGCGGCCTAGTTCGCCGGGGATTTCGAGAATCGAGTGGATCGACGTGCGTGCGTGTGGGTAATTGGAGATGGTTCGAGGGGTTTTCGTGGGTTTTGGGTGTTAGTGGATAGGAAAGAGGAAGAGAGGAGTGTGTACATGTGTGGCAGTGGGTATATTGTGTAATTTGTGTTCGTTTAAAAGGATTAGGTAATTGGGTAAGAATTGATTCGGATACGCTTTGAAGCGTGGATTTTTCTCTGATTGCTTTTATTGATCAAGTTTTGATGCTTTCGTGTAATGGATACTTTGATTGTGAATTCGTCGTCAAATTATTGAAATTCAAAATAGCTGCTCTAATGTGGTCTGTAATAAGAGATATTACGTTTTGTGAAAATCACTATCTACGGGTATATTTTCAAAGACTAATAGTGAATGGTTAATCAGCGACCCCGAAAACTCCTAAGAACGAACTTTCACATAAACATGAATTAATTCGAAAAAGTGAGATGATATTTCTCGTAAGAAAATTACTATTTTTTATATAGTTGCTTCTAGTTATCACTAGAAATAGACTTGTATAAAGAATCATGTAAAGAATGAGCCTAATATGATTCAAACCATTTATAAAATGTTTTGGAACTAGATACTAATCATTTCGAAGATAATCGCAAACAAATGGATAATTACAGGCCAATAAATGTCTTTATTGAACCTGAAAATTTCAAAGTTTCTACCAGAATGTAGTTCTTCCTTTTTTTCTTTCGATACATCAGATAAAATATGTTTTATTTTGGAATCTAGCTAATTAATAAGAATCAGATATGCCTCGATATAAAGATAATTGTAGACAAACAATGGAGGAAAAGTCGGATTCACGGTATTCTGCTTCAAATATATTAATATTCATGAGAAACTCCGAACAGTTCAGTGATTTTAGGGATGCTGCACTTGCTATTACTCTACATAACACAACGTATACCGCTTCGCGTGCCCTTATAATTACCAATGTTCTGCTAATAAGGAGAAAATATACCGTAGTTTCTATTCTCATTTTAGATAAGGCAATTGTGCTATTATGCACTAAGACGTTGTGAAATATGAATTTTTACTTACGTTTACGATAATATTGTTTGCTGTATTTTTTTAATGAAGTTTCATTTAAAAACTATATTAAAACAAATGACTTTTTTTCTGATCAAACGGTTATAAGAAAATTAAACAATTTTGCAATAAATTTGTTCGTTGTGACATGAAAAATAATTGAAAAAATTTTCGTTACGTACAATCTATAAGCTTTGTAGATACATATAAAATTCACTTTGTTTAAATAATTGAAAAATAAATTAAAACATTGAAGTTTTATAAGAAAGTTAAAATGATTCTGTAATACATCCGTTTGTTGTAACTAATCATTTCAAAAAAGCTTTTTCATTACATCGTAATCTAAGGCCTGTTCACATAAAATCATTATCATAGCAGGAACTGAGAAGGTCAGATAAGGACGCTAAGTGCATAAGAAAATGCAGGTCCGAGGCAATTTCTTGAGTAACGAGCCTGAGTCCATCGACATTCCGATCTTACTCGATAAATCGAATTATCCGAGTTGCGCTCTATCAACTTTGAAATTTCACTCTTGACCTTAGTGTTATAAATCAGATTTTCCTTCGCGATATCATCGTGTATTGATTTAATGAACGTTTTATATCTATTCTGCACTAAATAAGCTTCAGGAAGATATTTATATATAAAAAATTGGTTTGGTTTTACGTAAAATTGGTTACTTTCATTACTATATCGCGCCTCTGGAACAAGACTATGAGAACTCAAAACTCTACGTTTTTGTAAATGCAAGCAAGTAACGTACACTTTTTACAAAATAAAAATTGTTTACAAGAGTTTCATGATTGTATTATAGTTTTTTAAACTTTTTATGTCAATTTTGAAAGCGTATAAAGGTCATTTTTCCCGTGTTCTGGAGGTGCGATATTTTATAATAAAAATTACAAATTATATAACCAAATTTACCAGTATTGTATATATATTGAGAACATACTTAATTTTGAATAAGAACTTCTATAGCAACATTTTATATTCGTATAGTAGTTTTTAGTAAAAACATTATAACTTTTATACAAAATTGAATGTATCTTGAACATACAAACATAATAAATCATTTTGTATTCTAAATTTCATTCAGTGTATAAAACCGAATAAACAAACATTTCATTTTCATCAGCTTCTCAAACTCGACTAGAAACCCAGCAATGCCTCGCCGCGCGAAAATCAAACTCCATATCTGCGCGCACCGCTCGCAATAGCCCGTGTGTATCGGAGATCGAAGGATTGATTGAACGCGCGCGCGCAAAAAAAAAATTAAAACACAATGCCGGCCGGCGAAGGAGGCATATAAAAAAAAACGAGAGGAACGGAATTGCCGACCCACGTCGAATTCGTGCACGGAGAGCGGTGAAAGAGCGAAAGTTTAACGAGTGTCTATATACATCGGGCGTTGTACATAGAGGCTCGCGCGCGTTGAAAAAGATTGTGCGCACGATCGAGCGCGTTTTTCTGCCGCCGGGGCATGATACACTTTTGCGCTGTTGTTGTTGTTGTGCGAAGGTGGTGCACGCGAAAACGCCCACTTGTAGCGGAGTAGTTGAATTGCGAGAGCGAATTTTGAGATTGCCCTGTAATTTCGGCTTGCCGTGGATAGGTAGGCTGTGCTGTTGGAGTAGAGTTATGGTGGTTTGTTTAGGAGCGATGATGCACACAGATTTTCTTGAAAGATGTAGTGGGTACAGTTAATATTTGAGTGTATTATCCCGTGTAAAAAAATTAGTCTGGCAATAGTCTGGCGAAAGTCTTGCAGAAGTCCGGTAGAAGTCTGCCTTTGAACACTATGCCAGACTTTAGACAAAATGTGCAAAACAAAAGCATCGCGTTATGTCAAATTTCCAGTAACCTAAATTTTTCTCTCTTTTTTACAAATATTCATATTTTAAACAAGATTGCAATATGTAAAAAAACTTTTCTCCTATATTATCGAAAAGTACGTATTTTCACTATTCTAGTCGATACTAATAATTAATGTACTACTCTAATTATTTACTTGTGAAAAATGAGTTATCTTGACATAATTCCAAAAAATGTATGGCATAGTGGCCTAAGCCAAACTTCTACCAGACTTTTGCAAGACTTTCGCCAGACTTGTTAAGCAAGATTAATCCCAGACTAGTGCCAGACTAATTTTTTTACACGGGACGCGATCCCGAGTAAAAATATTAGTATACGAGTACGTAAGGATTGCGGATGTTGGGCGGATGCTTGGCGAAAGTCTGGCACTGGTCACTTGTGCCAGGCTTCTGGCTGAAATTGCAAAACGAAACGATCAAGTTCTCTCAAGACGACAGTAACCTAACTTTTTGCGTCTTTTTGACAGGTGTTTAAATTTGAATTAGAATCTCCAAATTTGAAACAATTTTTCTAATATTAAACCGAAAATAGAGTACGATTATGTATCATTCCATCAATGTTAACTATAAGTGTGTATATTGTTTCGGTACCTATGGTTTCTTGAATGTGTTTTTGTGACATGATTTTAATGAAAGTTTTACATAGTGACCAATTCCAGACTTTCGTGAGAGATCCGCCAGACTGAAATTTTTACACCGGATGTGTTCAATTTGAATTTTATCGACCGTATAGTTCTCGAGATATCATCAATTACAATTTGGCTAATCAGACTGCTAATGATGATTGAAGTAGAAATATATTTCTCAATAGCAAAGAATGTATAATGGAGATTGAAATCTGAATTAGATTAAAATCAAAATCAATGCTCTATAATGATATGCGTCAAATTCAAAACAATCTAATGTTAATGTGCTAATAATACAAAACATGAGTTTAATTCTTCTTTAATAGCACTATCTTTTTCTATAAGGATTTGTATTTCACTGCTTTTTAATATTCTGAATATAAAAATATTGTTTAAATATCTTGATTTAAAATTTGTACACAAAATCTTATCATTCATTGAACTTAGTTCTCATAAAAAATACCTTAATATCTTTCATATATGAATTGTGTCAAATTTCAGACAGTATGACCCATATATACAAGACACATATACGCATACACTTCAAATGGGTAGTAATTTATCGTCCCTAATGAGGAATTTAACGCGCAATACCAAAGAAAAAGTCTATAGAAAGTGCTTCTTGTAATTATACGCCGCGAGTAGGCGGAGTGTGCATTATACGAAAGAACTTCTCTCATCCTTCATATGCGAGCGCCCGCGCTTACCTTACTTTTTTCGTCTTCCTTCCATTCCATTTTCGCTTTGACAATGTAAGTGTTACGGGTCTTTGTGTTTATGACTTTCTGTTGCGCGCGCGCGATATGCAAGTGAAGTGATATTTTCTTATGGTAGTGGCATTTATAAAGTGTGGGACTTTGCGGTGTGAAAGGATACAAAGTTGTAATGAGCAGCAGGCTTAAGTTGGCTGCGATAATGAAGAAAATTGTATTTGATTTGCATTTATTAATTTTGATTGCAGTTCTGAAGCAAAGCCTCGTTCGTGCACGATAATGATCGAGAAAATTAAACTGTTTAATCGTGATGTACTCTGCATGATTTTAAATCATAAGTTTAATCATTAGAAGATATAATAAATTATTTGTATACAATTATTTTATGAAATATGTATAGAAATATAAGATTCTTTTAAATAAATGTTATTATCTAACAGTTTCGGAAATTTGACATTTTCAGCATTCTGGTCTACACATCTTATTACTCTTTAACGATTCCAAAGGTTTGCAAACGAAATATTCTCACCGCAGTAAAGTTCGAGAAGAATGAAAAAGGTGAGCGGCGGTTAGACAGTATTCATTCTTTCAAAAAAAAAAAAAAAGAAGGCAGTATGGACATAGAAAGGCGTTTCTACACCTCAAAGGCTTGAATGGCTTTTGAAAACCTGTAATGAAACTGGTGTGTCTATGTATGAATGTGGATCAGTGCCTTCCTTTTTGTAGATAATTGCCGTTTATCTCACACTATCTATACTAGTATTATAATGTTTAAGCCACAGGTTTTTTGAAAGTTTTAGAATTTACAATCCCTAAAATATAAAGTTAGTGATGTTTTAGTAGAAACCGTTTTTCTCAGTACTTCTTGACCAGTTTTAATACAAATGCTCATGTTTTACAGAAGTTCTTTTGCTAATGCTAGAAAATGTTTACGTAAATTAAAAGATATAACACATGATGAACGTTCATTACTCGACTTCTTTTATAAAATAATTGATTAATAGTACATAGTTACCTATAGTACTGAAACTTATGTGTTAGATGGTGGATGATTTCAAGATAATAATTATTTTGAAAAATATTTGCTTGGACAATAAATATCTGTATATTGTTTTAATTAACAATATGTTTCTTATTAGCAAACAACTATGCTTTGCTGACAAAATAAAGCTTAAAAAGAGAATATTCAGGAACTGTTTAATATCTCTAACTTTGTTATCAATAACATTTATTTAATTTTTACAACAATAAGCATGAAAGTAATGAAAAATATTGAATGTATGTTGTAAAAACATTGCATTGCCTAGATACAACATACCATACAATTTCCATTTGATGAATACGAGATACACTTTCACATGCCCTTTAACCAAAGCAACAATAGCCCTTTTCAGAGCATCCCATCCTTCACTCACACGTCACACATCACTGCCATCAAACATACAATTACCTAAACCTCCCAGCTCCCACAAATGATGCATTGTACAACTTAATTTCACCTCCCGCACACACAGCGATCACGCACAAATCTCCACCTTCGATAAATCATCATCAAGCTCCAAGCCACAATAATAAAGACCCCCACGATAATCCCGACGCCTCTGATCTTGCTCACCCACGAAATTCAAAGTAAAGCGCGCCCGCGGGGCAGACGTCTAAAAAGTGAGAGCGCAGCGATGCGGTTGTCTCTCCGTTGCGTCAGAATGTAAAATGCCACTTTCGTACATATCGCGCACTCGCTGTACGATGTCAATATGAAATTAATACCCGCGAGCTGTGTATGCACGAAGGCGAGAGAGCGAATCGAGCTGGGATTGATACTCAAGCGACGAGCGCGAACGGTGTGAATGGCACCAGGCGAGGACGCGGAAGGTTAACGATCCGCTGCCAGGCTGCAGCCTGACGATCGTGTAAGAGTGCGATTGCAGCAGAACAGAAGGAGATGTTTTATGCTTGCTTGCTTGAGTGTTGGCTTTTTTGTTTTAGGATTTTGTAAGCAAGGGGGGAGTGTGGATGGATGGAAATAAAGAGTTCATTGGAATATTTGCAACTGTAGAGTGGGGCTGGAAACTACGATAGGAATTATTTTATTAGAGAAAACTGGTTGTAACTGATCAAAAAGAGATGTTTTATGTTTACTTGCAGATTTATATTGTATTTTGTAATGTTTAATAAATAAGTAAGTGTATAAGTGTATGGAAAGTATCGAGTTTATTGAAGAAATTTATAATTGTTAAACGGTACAAGAAGCTAAGGTATGTAAATTATTTTATTTGAAAATACTAATCAGGTATCTATTCTCATGTGTAGATCAGAAAGCCTTTTCTTCAGTATTTTTATGGAAATTCATGTAACTAATGAATGTGGATAAAAAATTAAGTACTTGTTGCATAATTGAATGATATTTTCTGCAGCAAAACGACAATGCGGTAACAGGTTCGCACAAGACCGTTGCATAATCGTGGAATAAATTCTCTGTATTATATTATAACACACAGTTCAAGTCTTATTGTACGGAGTTTCCATGGAAAATAAAAGAATCAGTATATTCATTAAACAATGAATAAAGCTAACAATGAAGCCCGTTTGACCTCATAAAATAAAATCACTTCTAACAATTGGAACAAAAAGAAGTTTTACCTTTCGCAGAAAAAATGTTTCATTTTTTTTCTAAAAATAAGTTTCTATAATAAGAATATTTTAATAATAAGAAAAATAAATTTAATTTTATATGAGAAACGGCATGACGGTTAAGGAGATAAATCCTTATTAAAAACAGAAAAATATAATAAATATTTAAAAGTTAACCAACTTTTTCCCTTCGCAGTTAGACAACATTATTAGACATTTTTTCACATAAAATAGAAATAATTTATGGTATTTTAAGAGGCGGAAGGATCGTTCATTTCTTTTGAATAAATTTAGGTCAAAACTTTTAGTAAACAGTTAAATAAAGAGCAGATATGGGTTTTCTCTAACTGTAATGAATATTGTTACTGTAAAACATATTTATTTATAATTTTCTAAACTTTGTTATGCTTATTGTAAGAAAATGTTTTAAAGACTTTCTGAAAGATTAGAATCAAACATTTAAAATTTGCTTCTACAATAGAACGCGGCTTGATCGTTCATGCTGAAATTCTCATTTCAATTTCTTCAAAGATTAGGAATCAACAAAAAGATGAAAGATCCATCTTTCTTTTGAAGAAAGAAAATTCTGAAAGAAAGCTTAAAACAGGAAATTGATTAATCTTTGAATATATATACCAAATGATCTAAAAACCTTAGTTATTGATAAAGTATCTCATATTAACAAGCTAAAAAGCTGGATAAAATCTAACTTTTATATATAAAATAATTAACACCACTGTTGCGTTATTGTGTTACTCTGTTTTACTTATATGCTAAGAAATGATTTAAGAAATGATATGGTCATAAACAAGACCAGTAGTATTAAGTTATTAGTTTCTAAGTTTAATTCTTAAGTATATCGATATATTGTTATTTTTTTTTTATATTTTTTATATATGTCATTTTGATACCGGATCTGCGAACAGGTAACCCGTTTACCTCTGCAGAATTTATCGATATGTATATTTCTGTAAATTTTTCTGGTCTTTAAATAAAAAAAATATACTGTTTGTCACATTTTACCGCAGACTTGTCCCTTTAATCTCCGCATTCCACCGTTTCCTCGAAAACTGCCAGTAACCTACGCTCAGCGCCCACGCTGCTATCCACTTTCAACCATATTTTTCACATCTCGCCCTCCAGAAGAGCCCGCAGCCAATCCGTCGATCCATCTCTAAAACGCACCGACGCGATCTCGCGAGACATCGACATGGCCTCGATGCGCCGCGGAACTAGTTGGGAGTCCTATTCGATCTCGCTTGACGCGCGCGTGCTGAAATGTACGTAGAAGCTTATGCCAGCTACGTGTGTGGATCTACTTTCGAAAGCTCGCAGCACGTGAAACTTTCCATCGCGCTGCAGGGTCCGAAAAAAAAAGACGATCGAAGCGCGAGCATTGGCGAAATCGCGAAGGAGGAAGTCTTGGATCCGGGCTCGTAAAGTGTCCGCTTGGATTGGAAGCGAGGATGAACTTTTACTTTTTAATGGTTATTGGATTGTCGTAGGTGTGGAGGATTTAGTTGGATGAAACGGGAAGACGGGAAATTTTGATATGACGTATTACAGAGGTGGAATGTGTGTAGAATGCACGTGTTAGACTATTAGACTCGTGGGATGAGAAATAAATATATTTGACTATGATATAGTTAAAGACATATAAAATATTCATTAGAAAATAAAAGTAATTATTCTAATAGTTTAAAATCAATAACATTCGTTTTCAAAGTTTTAAGCATTAGATATACTGTCTTACTTCAGGTATACTGTCGTATTCTTATTATTAAAGCATTTTGTAAACATTTAAGACAACTATATGTCGAATTTCACACCTTTGTAATAAAATTCTAAATAGTTTTCTTTTTAAAATTAGTTTTATATATGAAAACATGGTGAGTTTTTATGACACTACATAATAAAATTGACAATTAGCGTTCTTGAAATTTTCACCAATTTTATAATAATTATTCAAAGACCCCCATTGTAAATCTTATTTAGAATAGGTATGAATATTTATAATACAATTGTAGTAGAATTTATGCTGTGCAAGCTAACCGCAATATACAATTGGCAGTAGAATGGATGTGTCTAACGAAAAATGTTATGACGAAACTTTCATAAATATTTAATTATTTTCGCATCATTAAATAGATATGCAAACACTTCACATTTTGCATAATACAATTTCTATAAAAAGTATAACCTGCATCCGGTAGCTAACTCCCACTGATACTACTATAATAAAACTACTTACAAATGCTTTACTTTCATCATTTTTAACCATCCATTTGAATTTCAAACGCAGAATTCGCATGTTACAGCTCGCAGACATTTAATTACAACCCAGTGCGAGCATTACGAATCCACAAGAATTCAACGACCCACGGTGTCCGGTAGCGCGATCAAAACAAGATTTCCGTGTAATAAACTGCCGGCCTCTCAAGTACCCCATTCTAAACTAAAGCTACGCCCGCGAGTCGCAACTGTGCTGCACAATAGCGACAACAACAACGACAACGGCACTGCAGAGCGTCACAACTCGGAAAACCGAAAGGACGATAATTCAACTCGCGTATAATGCCCAACGGCGTGGACAGCGTTCATAAAGAAACAGGAAGTCTCGCGTGTCACGTCATTCTCGTTGTCCATACACACATACGTTCTTATACGGTCAGCTGACGTCACGCTCTCCTGGCTCTTCCTCGTTCGTATCTCTTTTTTCCCTCTCCGAAAAGAAAGCCATTGTGTCTTGTACGCGAGGAATGAAAAAAAGGGGTATGCAAAGAAAGAGGAGTGGCGCCACTCACCTGATTCTTGGAGGGCTTCTTTTCCATGATGCGGTAAGATGGCGAGTAGCCGGATGCTGCGATGACGGCGCCCGCCTTACGGGATACGCATTGCCCCATATAGATCTGACGTTCTCACCCGAGCACAACCTGCCGACAGAGACGGTTTATCGGATGATTAGTAAGTGAGTTTCGCTGATGGGTTCGATTGATTAGCGGTTGAGTGCTTTGCATTGAGAGTTGTTGCTGTACCTTTTTTGTGCAAAGAGAACGTTATATATGCATATTTATTGAGTTTTTTGGGAGGGAAGGGGGGGGGGTTGTTGAGAAAATAGATTGTACTGACAGAGACAGTTTCAGAGATTCGAGTTCCTGGAATCTTCTGTAATTTTATGTATAATCTGGTGTATTATTGTAGAAGATAAAATAGGAGATGCATATCACAGCATCTTTTTCTGAATTGGTCCTTCTTCTTGAAATATAAGCTGTTCAACTATAACAAGAAGAGGGTCACACTTTTAAGAAACGGATTTTGATGAGGCTTTGAGAGAAGTTTTCTGGGACTTAAAGATAAATCCTGACACTGGCAGTTTGCTCCATTGAGCCTTTATATTTACGATATGAGATATTTTACTCCGAATATGCGGTACCTTAATGAAACATGTATCTTTCCTTGTGACCATCACTATATGCATGTTTTCACAATAGATAACTGATCAATTAAAACTAAACGAATTTACAAGTAGGCGGAAAGAGCTGCAATTAAAGGTTTATTTCGTATAAAAATATTAACCTTATCCAAAATTATTAACAATTGAAGATGCTGACAGAAATGCATGAAAAATCAACGAGTTTAAAAGAGAGAAGATCCGTCAAATGTTCATGCATTTTCAATCACAGTATTCAATTGTTAAAAACTTTGAATCGCAATATTATCTTTATACGAAACAAAGCTTAAATTAAAGTCCTTTCAACTATACATAGTTATAACTACAATAAAAGGTATCTTTTTTATTGAGATAACGTGTGTTTTAAGTAAAATAACTCATATCTCGAATAAAAGGGCCCAATGAAACAAATTACAGATGTTAGGCTTCATTTCTAAGTATAAGAAAACCTTTCATAAAGCCTCATCCAAATACGTTTCCCAGAGGTATGGCACACTCTTTGTTAGTAACTATTCATTATTTCACTAAAATTGTACCGTTACTTTTGATCACAACACTGCAAGTTTTTATATCAGAAAAATGATTCAGAAGAAAATATAAGCATAGGCAGAAAGATCTTAAATTTAAGTTTGTTTTTTTGTACAAAAATGTTAATATATTAAAAAAATATGAATATATTATTGAAGATGGTAATGAAAAATGTATGCAAATTCAAAAATATCCAACTCTTTGTAATTGTGATTTTTCATACATTTTTAAATCACTTTTAAATATTCATATCTTTTGAATAATACATCATTTTTATACGAAAAATAACTAAAATTGAAACTTTTTAAGTCTGCTTTTATTTTATACAATTTTTGTAGCTTAAACACTTGCAGAATTCTCATAAGTAAGGATACTTTTTCTAAAATAATATCTGATTGGAGTAGCACAATGATTGATATAATATCTGAGACAAATTTCTCATATTGTTTCAAACATTATTTCAAAGTTTCAAGATACTCTAGGATCTGTATCTCTGACACTGTCAATGTTAAATTAATATTTACGAGTTATTAAAAGAAATATGTTTTTGTTGAATAAGGAAGTGAGTGAATAAGAAGCAATCAATATCTAAAATACTTTTATTACAGAATAATAAAGAAGAATGTTAGAGAAAGAAAATATATGACTGCTCGTAAAAATGCATTCTGTACTTTTTCTACATAGCATCATTAAACATAAATAAATTTCTTGTTGGTACTTATTAATATATTTGAAAAACACTAAGATATACTATTTATGTAGAAAATCGTCAATCTATCTTTAGGACAGCCATGAAAATGAATGAATAAAACAGAACAAGATTTATTATCGCGTCATAAAAATAGAATATAAACAACGTTTTCTGCGGTTCTCTTTACACAAGAAAATTGTATTAGATATCATTATTACAAATCGCATTATTTTGCAAGCACCACCACTACACAGAACCAGAGTGCATTTGTTGTATATAATTCAAGTTTCCCATCTCCGCAACCAAAACCAGAAACCCACAGAGGTGAAAGTAAACCCATTCTTAAATTACGGTTAGCGTCACAAAGGTGAGAACACGCGCGGGGAGGATAGACAGAAAAGCCGCGAGCGCGACTAGAAGTAATATAAGTAACAGTAGTCGTGAGCAATAAACATGAAAATTAAATTAGTACAGTCATAGATACGTATAAGATCGCCTCGTGCGCGGCAATTGCTTATTATGATTATGCGGCGGTTGTTGCTCATCGTTGCGAATTTCTTCGTTGCGGAGTCTTGTAGTACCGCAGCGCGCGGGTTGTAGAAAGTGTAGTGTCGGCGCGATTAGCTGAAAAGAATCTTGGTGCATAGCTTGTAATCTATGCTTTCATATCTTTCTGCGAAAACCGCGCGGGTGTTATATAAAAAAAAAGAAGAGTGTTTTTCGATCCGTGAAGGCGAAAATCGCAAGATTTATGGTACAGCAGTGCTGTGTCGTACATAATAAGAGTCGTTATCGATTTAATGTACGTATTATGTAAGTAAAATAACTACTTAAATATTCTTTTTTAGTTTAAAGGGGATTTATAACAATTTTTAAAAAGTCTATGTACAGGGAAAATGTTGTAATAAAAATTATAAAGAAATTCGTGGTAAAAATTAACGTGTATTATGGTAAACGTGAGACTTTTCGCTCTTTCCGGTACTATTTACTGATATTTATACAATAATTTTTAATCTGAAGAAATTCACGTTTTTAGGAAATATTTGACTTATTTCACTTTTCTGTTTATTATTGCCAAGGTTCATGTACGCATATTTTCACTCTACATCAGGTATAAATGTTACCATGCAGCATAGTAAATTTTTTGTTTTAATATCAGCTAAAGCTGTTAAAATGTCACAGATTTACCATTGTACCTACACTGCAATTTTTACCAAGCGTTTCTCCACAATTTGATTACAGAAAATTCTCTGCTATAATAATTAGGATGTTGCATAAAAATTAAAAGTTGATTTTTCGCATGAAATAAGTAGAAAAGCGAAAAATAATTAGGTCGAATTTTTTCTTTTGTTATAAAAATGAAAATTTTGAAAGTTACAGACGTTTAAAGCTTCCTAATTTTTTATATATATATATATATATATATATATATATATATAGATATACTCTAATGCTACGTGACGTCATGAAAGTATACAATCGTGACGTCACGCAAATTTCAAGTGACTGTAATTACATAAATTTTTGTTAAATTGAAAGACTAAAACATACGACCTAATTATTTTAGCGTAAACTATTTGAATATGAAATAAAAAAAAATCATGCATAAACCGAATTAAAAATGCGGCGGTCGATGTCTCAACGGCTGTTCAAGAGACGCGGGTTCAAAACTCCGTCAGTCCGAATCTTTAACCGACTTTGAAAAAGGAAGAGGTTCTCAATTCGACCTGTTTTTTTTGTTCTATGTTTGTTTGCGCATTACTCCGAAACTACTGGACACATTTGAGTGAATTAATTTTAATGAAAGAGGATGATCCCATGGTAGTCCAATTCCAATTTTGTAAGGTTTGGTCCAGTAACTGACCAGTAATTTAGTTTTTTGCTAGATATTTTTTCCATACATTTCGGCCATTACCGACTCTGTTCGCCGATAATTCGGAAACTACTGAACCGATTTGGATAAACTTTTTTTAATGAAAGAGGATAATCCCATTACATCTCTGAGCCAGTTTCGAGCCAGTACTAAGTCAGTACTGGCGTTTTGGTACGTTCGTCTGCCGATTATTGCGAAACTACTGAACCGATTTGGATAAATTTTTGGATTTGGATAAATAAAATGAAATTTGTTCGGTACAGCTAAAAAGTATAAAATAAAAAAGAAATTAAAAAACACCGACTTTGAAAAGGCACTCTAAAAAGTATGAAATAATCGATAAAAAGTATGAATAATCGATAAAAAGTATGAATAATCGATAAAAAGTATGAATAATCGATAAAAAGTATGAATAATCGATAAAAAGTATGAATAATCGATAAAAAGTATGAATAATCGATAAAAACGTTTTCGAAGTCATCACCGAAATTTAAACTGACTTATAGTATCTTTCTTATGTATATGATTTTGAACTTATACTGGATTGGGTCTAAACGTCATATACTTATAACGCCTCGGAAGTCATACCGCCGTAACTCGGTGAAATTCGGCGCCGACTTCGAAAAGGTTTTTATCGATTATTTCATATTTTTAGAGCGTTTCTTTTTCGGATTCATTTTAAGAAAATGTTTTTCCGAATATCCCAGTGACGGAGATCGAGTCTGCAACCCACTACCTGATTAAGGTCAGTAATGCCCGTACAATATGTAATTAAAAAGAATAATAATGTAAAACTACAATTACCAAAAGAATGTGCCTGATGTATATCCTGAAAACCACCACTCCCATCACGCACCGGAATACTCCACAACAATGAACGAAACAAAATTGCAAGCACGTCAAGCACTCTCCTAACTTCCCTCGCCAACCAGCTCCTCTTCATATTAAATTCCACAAAGCGCCAAAGCAAAAGGCGATCTCATTAACATTATTGCACGCTCCCCTCTAATTTCCCTTCGACCACCCTCTATCCCCTCCCGAAAACTCAACCTCCCTTTCCAATTAAACTCCCCTCCCCCTCCTTCCACACACACGTACATTACACAAAGCGAGAGAACCGAGTCGCGCACCTAATGACTCCCACGATTAATCTCCCCTGCCGAGAGAACGCGGGGGGGGGGGGGGGGGAATAATAAGCCTCAGCTCGAGACTCACCTGCGGCGCAGGTGGAGCCTGGGATGCTCGCGCGAATATCTCCCTCTGCGATCGCGATTTTGTACGTGTACTTTATACGGTATGTGGCGGAGGAGAGAGCCTCGGGGCGTCTTTTCAGGTCTTTAGGAGTGACGGTGGTTCGAGAGCTGGTGTGTGGAAGGCGAGGAGAGCGCGTACGTGGGCACGAGGTTGGCTTGGTTTGTTTTTCGCTGGGATGTGCGAGGACTCGTAAAGGAGGTGTGGAATTTTACGTGCGGGGATTGGACGAGTTGCTTTGACGGAGACCGGACGTTTTTACGTATTTTGTGGGATTTCTTTACGAGGGAGTGAGTTTGACTTGAAACTTGAGAAACGAGATAAATATCTATAGCCATTCGAATGATTAAAAAAGATTTGCAGGTATCCGACATTTTCTTATTTTTTAATATATTAATATTTTCTTAGGTACTGTAATAAACTTTCGGATAAAGTTTATAAATAATTTTATGGTTTTTACTGCAGATGATTTATATTGCCCATCTGCTATGAACGCCACAGCAGCGCGAATTTTTAGAGACGATTATTTTGAGTAGACGTTGGCTTCTTATCACAAGCGTATGAAATAATTTTAAGAATTGTTTTCATATGTTCTTCAATAGTTTGCGCATAAAGAAGAAAATCATTTACTTGAATTAGGGTAAGTGTGGGTATTACCGTGGAATTTTCGGTTAGCTTAAATCTAACGTTGTAAATATTGCGCGTACGAATAAGTAATGATATGATTCTTTTTCTAGATCAAATCTAATCATTTTAACAATCGATTCATAAAAAAAGAAATGTTCCAGAGCACGTATTTTTTTAATAAATGCTTTAGAAACATTCACTGTCGCTAGTTTGAATTACTGCGGCTCGCCGATTACTGTGCATACAATTCGCAGGTTAAGATCCGCAGTACTACAAGCATAGGCGTGGTGTGCATTACTGCGGTCGACTTCTGTATTAATACAAATAAATAAAAGAAAATAGGATTTTTCTTCCATAAACATACATATTCTCGAAATTTAAAACGATAATAAATCATTTTTAAAGAAAGATTTACTAAAAAGTAGTATTTTTGTCGACTTTGTAAATCCGTCTTTCCCTATGCTTTAAAAATCAAAGAATATTTTACAGGCATTTTCTTTGTTTTATTTCCCACAACTTATATTCTTACTAAATTAATCAGTTATCAGAAGAGTAAAAATAGTATTACCAAGAAGTTATTTAATAATAATAATAAAATGAAGTCATTATTATTATTTTTAGCATGACAATTGTATTTGGTTCTAATCAAAACAATACATTCCAAATATTTATGAACGTATTACAATCAATAATTAATTGTTTATAATAAAAAAAGATAACAAAAATATTAAATTATAATGTATAAACACAAATATGCAAGATACTGTCCTAGAATCTGCCAAGAATGAATTGAAAAATTTAAAATGATTTGAATAATCGTAGCATTTAGATCAAGCTCGAGTTGCGACACTGTCAGATGAAGATATCGACGTGTTACTCTGCGAAACGTGAATTTCCATACTCTCCGCCATGTCCTTATCTGATACCACGCCAAGTTTGAATTAATTATTTCAATTACGTGTAGAATGAGATTCCCTTATTTTTTCTCAATGTCCGTTTACGAAGAAACAAGATTTGATCATGAAATAATGAGAATAGCTCAGTCAAACATCACGCTCGAGATGGAAAACGAGCGATAGTTCCTGCTTTCATACAAACCAAAGATACATTGAAATATAGCACGTGTTTAAATACCAGCTATCTGATAAATATTATAAATTCGTATCCTTTCAAAAACGCTGTCGATTCCCATTACATTTTTCAAATCGCACCTAACAGTTCAATAAACAACGCGTCGTCAATCACTTAGTTCCACCAACTAAAACAAAGAAAGCATCCACCATTATGACAGATATTACATTTTTCACCCAGTAAAAATGTGTTTTTACTCACAACTCTCGCCGCATTTTTGCGTAACGACCACATAACAGTAGACGCGAAAAATAAATCAAACAATAAATTCCGCGATCGCGCTTTTGGCGTCTTGCGTCTGCTGGATCTCTTTTTATTGCCCCTTGCCACTGCGGCTTCGCGCTTGGTTATGCGCCGCTCGTACTATGGTATACTATACAGTCACTCGTAAAACGGCCGCGCGGCGCGTCGGGGATACGCTTTGATTTCGTACACTTTTTTTTTTTCGAGAACGTTGTTGTACGCAAACGGCGAGTTAAAGGAACCGGGTGTACGAGAGTTTGGCGAGTTGATCTTTGCGGTCGACCGTTAAAATTAGAGAGACGGAGTGGTTGCGGTGCGTTGATTGGTGGTAGATGTGGGGAAAATGGGGTTTGGAGGTGGAATTATACTGGTAGTGTGCAAGTTTTTATTGAAGTTAGTTATGGTATTATAAAAAGGAATTATTTATTTGAGTGTATATCTTGAATATACAACAAGGAAGCCAAATATTATTGAATACTAAAGTCCTTTCTTGAATAAATTAACAGGCTTACAAAAACATTCAGATTCGTTAGACAGTCGTACAAACAAAATTAAACAAAAATTAATTAAACATTGGAAATATATAATTCAGCGATTAACTTACTATTATAACAACTTAATTGACTAACAAGAGAAAAAGCCGCAAATGTATACTGGTTTTAATTTTTCTCATGTCCATTGTTAGCTGGGCGTATTTAAACGCGCTTGGTGGCGCATGAATACAACGATTACTCTCAATTTCTCTTTGACAAGTAGCGCAGAAATTTCAAAATTAATGAAATGCCGAGAAATTCATAAGAACGGTACTTTGCATGTCTAAATATTTAATAACATAACTTTCCTCAATCCAATTTCACATTAATTATTATAATGGTATGGAATAGAAAAACTGAATTATAGTCATCATAATATACTTTATACATACAAGCAATTGAAATTTTAACTATTTAATATAGAGTCGTTTAATAAAGTACGAAAATATTTATGAACATTTGATTACACTGTGTCACGTGCACATGAGTCAGATATTACATATACGATAGCACATGCGGTAGAGTGTTCGCCTCTGGACGGAAAGATCCATGGTTCGATTCCCGACAAAGTCGCGTTGTTCGTCCGCCATTTTGACATAAAATTAAATTCGTTACAACTCCGAATATTTAGAAAAAGACCGTAGTACAGTATATCAATTAAAGAGTGAATATTTAGAATTTGAAGCTCAATAATACTTGTAAACGAATTTTGTAAAACAAATGTTACTCTCATGCACCGTTTATGCTTTAAACATTTTTGACATAAAGATTTATGCACTCTAAAAGGTACGTGAAAAGTGGTTGTTTGATATCTCTAAAACGATCCAACTAACGGTTTAAAATAGTTTATTAAACGAAAAACAAGAATTAAATTTAATTTTCAGACGTGAGTCTTAATAATAACAATATACATAAGTCTTACATTTCTTAAGTTAATTGAATTTTAATATATAACTTAACTGGTAATAAATAAGTTAAAGTATTGTACAAGTTTCCATGTAAAGAATTAAAAGAACTTTTTTTAAATCTTTGGTGAATAATTTACTGCACCATGTTATTGCTTTGACGTTACGCATTGCAATTTTGAATGTTACAACAAACAATTAGATGTTTAAGTATTTAACCCTTTAGTGCCCATTGTAGCATATTTTTTACATTCACTTTCAAGCAGTACTGAGCTCACCATTAATTTTGGGACTTACACTTAAACGTAGCAAGCAAATAAATGCTACAATGGGTGCTAAACTGTTGAGAAATATTCCTTTTTAATAAAAATACACTGCGCTTCGTATACTTATTGTGTTGCCTAACGCCACAAAATCCTACTATGCAATTTAAATATTTATTGTACGTGTGACAAAAGCTGAAATACTAAAATTTAAATATTCAATGTTGATAAATATTTAACAATATTCGCTTTTCTTTATGACTCGATATTAATATTTAAATATTCAAATTAAGTAAATCTTCTATATATTAAAAAAGAAACAACATTAAAATCGATCGCTGGAAAATAATGTAAATCCCGTAAACGCTCTATCTAATAAATCAAAAAGCAGTGAGCTAATATCATTTGCATTCGCGTAACACACGCAGGCGAAAAAAAGAACCAACCGCGCAGTGTTTACAACCTATACAACGGCAAAACTCGACTATCACTCTCGACGCACAATACACCGACGCACGCGCCTCGTGTCTTCGCGCACGACTCGAAAGAACGCGATATCGCGAGGAATTAATTGCACGTGCTCGGCGATCAATGCCGCGCCGACGCCGTACCTATACACACTCCACTCCGCTTCGCCGCAATAATGCCACGCTCGCGCATCGCGCAAAAATTATACGTACACGCCGCAGCGCGCGCGCAACGGAAGTCGTTAACAACGAGCGGTAACAAAACTCGGCAGTCCGTTTCCCGGCTGGCGTTTCGTTTTCACGGGGGGTTTGGATGGATAGAAAGAGAGAGAGAGAGAGAAAGGAAGGAATTTTTTTTTCCGTTCTTTTGGCAGGATTGTTGGCGCTGGATTTTTGTGCGCGCACGCATGGGAGAGCTAATGCGTTTCCGAAGCTGTAAAGCTTGATGAAACTGCGGGGTGCTTTGGAATAATGGGAACGCTGCGGGATGAGGTGTACAATGGGGAATTGTAACGTTTGCGAATGCGGGGAACTTTTCGCAATGACGGGAATGCATACGTATTGTTTTTGGGGCCGATTGATAAATTAAGATTGTTTGAAGTGTGACAATTTTCAACCGGCTTCGTTGTATTCGTATTTATCAAAATATGTTTCTATTTCATTCGAGATAGTAATGTAAAGGGCAAAACATACGGGGTATCGACTGTTTTCTTTAAAGTGTTCATATTAATTACGTATAAACACGTTCTATGAATTTTGTATAGGATTTTTGTTTAAATAAATGAGATTATGATATATAAGAATAATATGTATAAAGTGATTTTTTCAAAGCTCATTTTTAGATTCTAAGGTACGGGTGCCACACCCCGCTTTGTCCTACCATATATTTATCCCCCAAATAGAGTGACTGATAAAAAAACATAGACTTTCTACATTATATAAGTATTACAATGTTCTTAAGAACGTAATAAAGCATATTAAAAAGATTTTGAAGTAATACAATGTATTTATTAATTAAAACATATTCCGATTTATACATCTGAATATTTCGTTATAGTATCGGTCACATCACGTTCAAACGTCAAAATTATCATATTCGTAGCTTGTCTATTACTAAAAATACGTATTACATCTTAATAAAATGTTCTGTTCTGATAATCACCCATTTTCACGACACGTCTCACCACACCACACTGTTTCTACTTATCCCGCCTGAAATATTCCAATACCGTTCTTCAAAGGCTCCTCAACTCACGTCCCCAAACTCAATCCATACAAATACATCATAACAAACCGCCGTGCTACCAAGAAATCATCCCCAAGCCTCACAGAAACCCCGCTTATACCCATAAAAGAAAAAACTCCCTCTCCCTCCTACCCGTCGCATCAATATTCCATTTCCATCCGACGCTCGTGCGTAAAGCTCTCGCAAGCACGCAAAGCTCAAAGTCTCTCTCTCCAGCCGTTCCAGACTTGCGCAGGGAACTAGAGCTACGGCTGTACACTCCTCGCTCTTTTCTCTCCTCTAGGCTGACTATTGATTGAGACGGGGGGGAGCGTTTATAGATATATTACTATACCCTCGCGCGAGAGCAGAGAAAGAAAGGGAGAAGGAAAAAAAGAGGGAAGGACGGCTGCACGCGAGGGTGCGGAATCGATGACCCCCGCTGGCGAGGGAAAAGGTGAAGGGCGGTAACCCGAGAGAGAGAGAGAGGAGCGCTTCGAATCCTTAGAAGAGACAGAAAAGAGGGTATTACGGGTAGGCGCGCGATTGGAGTGTTTTGCGAATTGATGGAGTGCGCGGAGGAGGTCTTGAGAGGGAGAAGGCAAGGTGGCGAGTTGCTTCGGCTGGACGCGAGAGTCTTTTTGAACGTTGGGAACTAGTTTTGCTCTTTGCGTAATGTAGGTTTTACAGTTGTGAGTATTAGCTCCTTGATAATTATGAATAATTGTAAGAGAATTGTAGTTTTGTAATTTTAGTTTTGCAACTGGTGGAATATATGAGCTAACGAGTGAGTCATGCATAGGGGAGAACTGGGTAATGCCGGTCACTCTTATTTTCAATAATCTAAATATTTTTAGGTAATAATTCGAAGAGTATATCAAACGCAGCATAAAATGCAATTAATGTAGTGTTCATCAACCTTCTTTCAGTATTATTAAGGAATTATACGCAATCAATGTGTAAACCTACATTTCTTATGAGAAATCTGGTCTATAAAATAAGCTTTTATGCATATTATTTGTTACTTATTTATGCAGTTATTTTATCCAACTTTATTAATTTGAACAATCTAAGAATAGGAAGTAGTGAAAAAAAAGAGTATAAACCTATTGTTTTTTTGTCATTTCAATTTAAATTACTGAGCAGAATTGGGGTAATACCGGTCACAATGTTATTTATATAACGCTCCCGAAAGTAAGGCTAAGAAAATGTTCCGCTGCGCTCTCAGATAGGGCAATTTTGCTTAAGTATTTTCGATTGAACAGTGGCTATGTGTTACATATATCATTATGTAAGTGCGAATAATAATGCGACTGATCATATGAAGGTTCATATAATTGATTTGAGGAAATGTTTTACCTATAACAGTAACTTTTTAATAGTGACCGGAATTGTACCAAGGCTGACCGGTATTACCCATTGATGTGGCGTAAATCCAATCAAAATGCTTCTTTTTATTTCGTCTTATAGCTTCGATATCATACATTTTTATATTAGACCAATAAGAAATATGTAAAGTCAATAGTTTGAACTAACATAATAATTATTTAAAGTTAATAATAAACAATTCGAAAGTAGAAATAACAAGCACTTTTGCTTAGGTGACCGGCAATACCCCGTTCTCCCCTAGACGATAATTTAATAACCTCAAAATCTAAAGTAACGGTAGTATTTACATTTTACAGTTCTGAGTTATATTTTATTGAATATAAAGTATAATATTATTTATAGCTTTTAATGTTATTTACAAATATTCATTACAAATATATCTATTTATAATACAGTAATTATAAGCTGAGATCGTTAAACATATGTTTGAATGCTTTAATAGCGATGTGGGAGGATAATCGTCATATTGCAAGGATATACGGATGGCAACATGAATAAATTATAATAGATAATAAATAAGTTAATATTATTATAATATTTTAGAAATAAAACTAGTTCTTTGTCACTACGTCGGACGAAAACGTTAATGGCGATATAACCGAGATATATTATTGTAAACTTGGTAAAAAAACAAAATTTATGAATAAGTGTATGAAAACCTGGATGCGAAGTAGCTAAGAATTCGCTAAGGTTATGAGCTAAGGTTTCTACCTTGGGAACTCATTTACAAAACTCAGCTACAAATCATTTATTAATAAATAAATTAGTCCTAGCCCATTCAAAAATACGCACTACTAAAACATTTAACTTCATCCCTCAAATTTACTACAAAAAAAACTTCCTCCAGCCATAAGAAACATCTTAATTCACCCAGAATCATAAAAACAGAACTTCAAAAGAATTCCAAATCTCGAGTAGTTGCGCGTAAACGCACGAACATACTCCACCGAGGCGCATAAAAAATAACAACCCACAAAAGTCCCGCGCACTGCAAGGAGCGATGCGATTTTCCCAACGCGCCAAGGACTCTCCCATCAACCGGTAAACTCCACACTCGGTGCAATAATAAGTCCCTCTCGTAAGTACACCGAAGCATTATAATACACGGCAGGAAAGCGCCACTAGGAAAACTTCGCGCCGCGTGCGCGTTAACGCATTCGACTTTTATGACTCCGTAATTATTTAGCGCAAGCGCGCACGTAGTACGTATACGGTGGTAAGCTGATAGGCGGCACGAGAAAACAGCGACGTTCTTTTTTCGTTTTTAATGCGTGTGTGTGTGTGTAGGTTGTCTAGTCTTACGCTGGAAACTCGATGGCTGCGCGTTGTTGCTACTGGTGAAGTCAAGTCGAGATGAGAGTGCGTTTTGCATTTACGTCGTGACTTAATCGCCTGGCGTGCACTTGTTGCTACCGGAAAAGCGACGTTGTCGGGTGCACGTGGCACGTGTTTCTTTTTTGAAAAAGGGGAGGTTTGTTTGATGCTGTATCGTAGGATTTTGATCCTTTGAAGTTAAAAGGGAAAATTCGTATTATTAAATTATTAATTTCCTAAAAACTTTTCCTGAAACATTTTTTTTTAATAAGTAACTTGAACTTTATAAAGATATTTATGAATCTCAACGAATTATATTGTTTAGCATAGGAATAGATAAAATATGAAACGAAGAAAATTTCGAACGATCGGAAATATACTTTGATTTATCGATTTTGTAAAAATAATTTGTTCTTCGTAGAAGAGCTCGCTAATTGAAATTGAATTTTTACGTAAGCAAAACAGATTCTCACTTTGATTCAAGTTACTTTACAGTCTAAAAATAGAATCGGCAGTCACTCTTTATTTGGATAAACGATGCAAATAAAGAGTTTATTAATAGCGTGATTTTAGCATATTAATAAAGTGATCTAGATTATATTGAAGCCATAAATAATTTATATCGACATTAAAAATAATAAGACGAGTACATTAGAAATTCATTATTTAAAGTACACTACAGCTGGTTATTACAAACTTTTTTATTATCCCATTGCAACCTCATAAATTCCATTCCAATAAATTAATCCCGGTCAACGTAATTGCTCACTACAATTACAATTCTTCATCTGGTTTACCCAGCAAACTAGCAACAAAAAACTCCCCGACATTGCATTACAGTAGTAAAATACACTCAAACCTGTAACAATCGTCGTCCTCGATAGCGACGAATCTCCGCCACTTTTTTCAGCTAGCGAACGCACAACCGAGCGTAATACCTTTATCACAATCATACTTAAACCACCAACATCAGCCTACAACAACAAATTGCCTTTAAAATTAGCATTCACAATCTTGCCATAACGGACTCCTCGCGGAGAATCTCGTCTACGGCAAACAAAGCGTGCGCACGGAAGGAAATCGAACGGCGCGATCGATATTCGATCGACGTAGCAAGACTGATCTGCACTCCGCGCGAGCGGACACTCCAGGCATTCTAAGCAGTGGGCGCTGTGTATACGTACGTAAGTGTGTATATATGCACTCTGGAGCTGAAGGCCTTGCGAAAGAATTAACGCGATAGAGGTGTATATATCTTCTGTGCGATTGCTTTGTATAAACAAGTGCGGAGCTGAGATATGTGCTGGTTGTGTTGTGGGTGGATTGATATGGAATGTCGTTGTGTTGTAAATGAGATCTGCGAGTTTTAAGTTCGTTGAACTGGATTTTGGAAAAATTGTAACGAGCTGGTACGCTTTTGTAATCGTGGTAATTATGCCGACTACTTTTGTAGAATGACGTTTGTTGCTGGGAGTGATTTTTTGTAATAGATGGTTGGCTGTTTTCGCATCGCTAAAAATAATTATTAGTAAAATTGATGAATTTATCGCTCGTATTAAGTATAGATTGCATTTATTTTGACTCTATCGGTCTCCACGAGCA
Organism: Gastracanthus pulcherrimus; assembly: GCA_949152435.1. Classification (NCBI taxonomy): domain Eukaryota; kingdom Metazoa; phylum Arthropoda; class Insecta; order Hymenoptera; family Pteromalidae; genus Gastracanthus; species Gastracanthus pulcherrimus. The sequence goes on along the minus strand of OX424575.1, from coordinate 177,858,232 downwards.
CATTTCCCTTTAATTTTGTACCTATCTCATTCTCTCTAATGGATAGGTGATGAAAATATCATCTCTTCGGTCTCCATAGTAGAACTTCTTGAGAAGGCAAATGTAATCAATAAGAGGGAAAATGTTTTGAATTACAAAGTATATTTAAAATCTACGAAATTTAATTTGTGAAAATAAGGTTTCTTAAAACAATATAAAATTAAAGTGTGGAAGACATGTAGGCAGCACTATCTTCAACACAATATGATACATTTTTTGAAGGGTATAAATGGAAATTAATGGTAAAATTTACTAGTGGGAACAAAATATTAGTTTTTAATAAACCTTATTTTCGCAAATTAAATTTCGTAGATTTTAAATATACTTTGAAATTCAAAACATTTTCCCTCTTATTGATTACATTTGCCTTCTTCAAAAGTTCTACTATGCAGATGGAAGAGATGATATTTTCATCACCTCTCCATTAGAGAGAATGAGATAGGTACAAAATTAAAAGAAATTGTGCTCTTGGAGACCGATAGAGTCAAAATAAATGCAATTAATAATTATTAGTATTTTTAGAGTAAGAAATTGTAGATAAAGTTTTTACGCAGTTTTCGACTCGGATTGCGGATGGTACAAAAGTTTAATAAGTTTGAAAGAAAGGCGTGTAATCATTAGGTGTCATTGAACGGGAGGTTTTATCATAGAGCAATAATAATGGACTACAAACGTCTTATTATAATAATTGATGGCTATAGAAATCTGCGTTGTGCATCGCAGACAATCTTGAAATCATTACCTGTAATTGTATTTTAAAAATAATAACATTGATCAGATTTTCCAATGCGTCGAGAAAGAAAATCGTATTATAGCATTGGTTTCATTATGAGCAACGCAATTTGCTTCCAGTCCTGAAAATTAATCATCGTCATAACACGTATAGGCATATGTACAAATGTATCTACGTACTGCAGAAAGGCATTACTTTCCAAGAAAATAAGTACACACAGTTCTACATAGGAAAAAATTTTACGAAACATAGAACTCCTTTCCCATCCACAAAAAAAGAACTCTTATCAGATTAGTCGTAAATTGGAGATAGACCCAGCACCGACAGAAGAAGAAAAACCTAGAGGAACACACACCATCACCGAGAAATACCAAACCTCTTACAATAGTGCCATTGAAAGGTATATGTATGTGTATGGAAGATGTATACACGTGCGCCTTTCAAGTTGGGCTCGTTATACAATCAACGTAGAAAGTTTATAGTTTTTCAGTTACAAATTATAATAGTTATAAGAAGTATCTTTTCCATAAATGTTTAGTAGATTATGTGGAAAATTGCAATTCGAATGGTGCAAGCTTTAAACGTTAATAAATTTTACAATTATATGAGAGAAACTATATAATGTGTGTAATTTAGACGATTTTAAGAAAATTTTACTTCGAATTATGTTTTCCAATATACTTATAATTTAGATTAATATTACTGTTCATACTTTTACTAAAGAAAGAATTATGAAAAAATTATTACGATGCATAATTTATTGTTACAGTTTTGAAGGGCACAAACTACCTTTAAACCCAGAAAAACAACATAAATATTTAATGACTAACAGGTCATCTAAATTTTTGTATGGTACTGTAATCCTTGAGGAGTCATTTCGAAGGTTACAGGTCTATTTATCCTTCTTTGTTGATCCATGGTCTTTTAAAGTACCCAAACCAAAATATTAACATGAGTCTACGTCTTACACGAGAAATCTTTCTGAAAGTCTTAAAGATAATCTTCTTCTCAGATTACGCGGAGAAGAATTTGAAAATGTTAAGTTTACTTGAAAATTTAACTTATTATTACAAATGTCATTCAAGTCATTTTTAAATTATGAGACAATCACACAGACATCCTGAAAGTTTCAAATCGATTCGTTTAAAATTCAAATGATGCTAGAATATTTATTTGGATGCATTAAAGGATCATAAACTAACAAAAAGAGATTAAACAAACTCAAATTACTTCCTAAATACTCCATTCCCATCAATAAAAATGAGATAACTAGTCCAGAAACAAAAACCTTTCTTCATTTCAAAATATATATTTCTTTTCTACGTTTAAAGGTGCAGTCTTACTTATTCCCTTAAGCAAAAAAGAGAACTTTTGGCATTGATAGTACAAGCAGCCCAAGCACACAAGATACACCTCAAGCTTACTCACTCCTGAAAACCAAGCTTGTCAGACGAAAAGAAACCCATCTACCCAACCACTTCACATGCACGGCACAACAGTCTCCTCCTTCTCCTCCGCCACCTTCTTCACAATCGAAAGCCAAGCCACACACACGACCAGCAATTCCTCCCGGCACTCCGACCCAATTCCCAAGCCTCCATCGGCGCCACCTCGTACTCACAAAAACGAAAATCCGCGTCGCTGACGCTCGCGCTCCTTCTTCTCCTGCGCCTGCTCCTGTCTCCGCCTCCTCCCGCCGCCGTTGCACCGCTGCTGCTGCTGCTGCTGCTGCTCGACTCCCGCGCAAGCTGCGAGGAAAAGAAAAAATGGGAGAACCATGTTTACTGCACGAAGAGCCGCTCGATTACACGGAGCTGGAGTTATGCTGCAGTTGGAGAGGCTTCTTTTTTTTGTGGGATATGTCTTTGCGCCGGGCGATGAATGGGATGGTGAAGAAGAGGAGAGGATGATGCGGGAGGAAAAAAGTAGGGAGAGGGCTTTTTTTAGTGGCGATGCGGTTGAGCGAGCAAGAGGTTGTGATGCTGCACGGGTAAACAGTCCTGGGGAGAGTGTGTTTGAGTAAATTTTATTGTTTTAGCACGGATGAGCGTTTTTCTGGAATGCTGGATTGCACAATGCTACGGATGAACGTTTTTGTGGAGATAATCGGAATTTCGAGTTGAAAGGATTCTTATTGACCCTTTCTGTCGAGACCTTTTATTCTAGAGATGTAATATTGATATTTAATGGAATTTTAGTATGGGCTAAGATTTTTTGCACAGGTTTTGGAGCAATTGACTTTTTTTAACGGGAGTTATGAGGATCGAGCTCGCGATTAAATGGTTGAGTTTACACTTGATTCGAGTAAATGTTTATATAATATTTTAAATAGTGATACATGGGTGTACTCATAATATTGTCAGAGCAATTAATCAAAGGTTAGATTTGCAAAAAAAGATTCAAAAGTTATCCAATTATTCTTTTTTAAACTGTAAGTGTGATTACAGGATGTAACAATTATGCTCATCGACTGTAAAAAATTAAATTACAACAAATTTAAATTAATTTTTTATGAGTCAAAAGTTAAAAGTTTAAAAGGCACACTGTGACTGAAAGGGTTAAGCTTAATGCCAGGCATTCATTTAAAAATAATAGTGCTATTTAACGTCTTGAAGAACTTTGATAAGTGATCGTCAAAGCTTTTTAAAACCCTTTGTGCAGTGTCTCGGTAAAAATGAAATGGTTTTACAAAAATGGTCTTACAGGGCAGTTTCTGAGTATTTTTGTTTTAAATGTTATTTCGCTAACAAATGATGCAGTTAAGTAATAGTCTTTTGGTATTACAAGACACACTAAAACAATACTAATCTTCATTGCCCTAGTACTTTTAACCAGTTACTTATCTTGAAATTATCTACACACTCTAGCAAATGAGTTTTAGCATTGTAACAATTAGCTATTTATTTAAAAAAAATAAGTCTAGTGCTTAATGATATTATATTTTTGTTTTAATTTAAAGTTTAACGCAAAGTTTACTAGCACTAAAAAGTTGTTTTCTGCAAAAAGGCAGTTTTGAAGAACAAAGCTGCTTGTACTGAACTTTTGATTCTCTGAAGTATTGAATATATAACTTTATGCGAAGTTTTGCATACGTGTGTGTAACAAAAAGTATAGTTCTGAAACAAATTTTAGTCCATGTAAGCCACTTTTCTAGTTGGAGTAAACCAAAATATGAAAGAAAAATGACATGTACTAAAAACTCCTGGCACGCGACAAATATACTTTTTGCGAGGTTAAACATACACACGTTTATGACGCCATTTAGTATTCCCTGATAGCACAAAAAATTCTCTTTTATTAACTCTTTATATACTCTTTGATAATTCATTATAAATGTAAATGTAATTTAAAAAAGAATTTATTAATGTCTAACAATAGCAAGATTCATGAATTTTTTAGTCAAATCTTTTAAAATTCTTTTTGACTAATAGTGCTGTTTCAGTATTTACTTTGATAATTATTATTAATTGTTTTTTACATTTTGTCAAACCGGTCAATGTCGATACAACGTTCAATATGTCCTTCCCGTAACAAACGGAATAAAAAACTCCTAAATAAAGCTTATTTGATTTTTCACCAGGGTATCTTTCTCCAACTCAAAAATCCGAGAGGCTATTCACTCTTGCAAAATCGCGAATCCCCCTTCGTGAAATTAATACGAAATCGAAATGAAATCACATAATAATTTGAAATCAGTTAAAACTACCTGAAATTACATGTGAAATCATTTTAAAGTACAAGTTCAATTCATTTACAAATTACTTGAAATCATTATTTTAAATCACACAAAAATATAAAAATCACATGAAACTGACAAGGAGAGTTTCAGACCTTCGGGTCACGGTTTTTTATGAAACTTTGGGGATCCTTTTCTGGTACCTTAAAATGAAGCCCAGTACCCATAGTTTTATCGAATGTGCTTCTATACAATAGATGCAGCATTTTTTATTAACATTATTAGTATATCTATATAACGTTTCTAGCTGTATCACAAATTCTAGAACCTATCAGATCAATCTAAGGGTACCAGGTTTCATTTTGAAGCACCAGAAACCTACATTCAAAGTATCATCAAAATTCGTCATCCCGAAGGTCCGCCACTCTCCTCAAGCTCCAAGCCCGCGAAGACACTACGACAATCATTTCCGAATCCCCAAAAATCATCCGAAATACAATCCTTTGTACCTCAACTCCCGGAGTGAACATCCCCAACTCGAACCCCCTCTTTCGCCTTGAACATCCAGCATCCAGCTACCATCCTCGCCCACGACCGTTATCCCAAACAACGGTTTATCACGCCTCGGAAAATCCCCGAGTCATCGCGGCGTGCCCTCGGCAGCCTCCGCCAACGACATCACCGTCCCTGGACTGGTCCACGTATGTACAACGCAAGCACCGCGCGCAGAGCCAGTCGGATGCTGGGGGAGAGCTCGCGCGATCAATATTCCCACTCGAAGAGCTCTGCGCGCTCCACTGGCTCACATTCCCTCGCTCTTGCCGACGCGCTCGCCCCGGGGAGGTTTCTTTTTTTTGGTGGAGCGGTGGATTTGGAGGGGAATAGTATAAATGGTATAAATATATGGTAGAATGGAGAAAAGGTGGATTGATTATAGAAGAAATGTAACGTTGAACGTTGCAATGTGGTTTGGTATAATGATGAAACGGATAGATTGATTATAGAAGAGAATGTAACGTTGAGCATTACATCGTGGTTTGGTAAAATGACGAAAAGATGGGTTGATTATGGAAGATAAGGTTGAACGTTACATATGGTTTGGTAAAATAATGTAAAGATTACTTGATTATAGGAGAATGTAACGTTGAACATTGCAATATGATTTGGTTAAATTATGAAAAATGACTTGATTATAAAGACGAATGTAATGTCGAACATAACATATGGTTTGTAAAAATTATGAAAAAATGGTTTGATTATAGAAGAAAATGTAACGTTGAATATCATGTACAGTGGTTTGATATAGTAGAGAAGTCGACTGTATATAGTTTCAAAAGACTATAAATTATGGTAAAATGTCGCACGAGGTTAACCGATGTACAAAATTTACTATATGTACGTAAATAAGTTTTCTTAGTGATAGTATAACTTGTTTAATCGTTTAGAACTCAAATTAACTTTGTGTTCCCTTGTAAATACAGATCACGACCTTTAATAATTTTAGAACTGGTAATATTCCCGAAACATTTTCTTCGTATAACCATATATGAATGCCAACCTATGTTTAATATTGATTTATTCTCATAATTTTCCATCTATACGTAATATATGTCTATATACCTACGTTGAGTTTGTAGAAAGTTCACAACTTACATAAATTACATGTATAATTTTCGAGCATATACATCACGATATTGATAAGAAGTGCCGATAAGGCAAAATCATAACGATAATTACAACATTGTTCTGTCATTGAACACTTTAAACTACTATTTTCAAACCTACATTTAAAACTTTTAGAATCATTTATTGATCAATCAACTCATTCATAACACAATGTAAACAGATTTTGTTTATACAATATTTTACCGTATAACACATGTATAAATGGAAAATGTCAGACAAATAAATACCAAACAGTTCCCTAAAAAAACCATGACATCATCACCACCATCTCTTGCATCACTGAAAAAAACAACACAAAGCCATAAAATCTCCATTTTTGCAACGAGCATACGTGTTTCTCTCTTTTTTCTAGAACAACACATCCACAGACATCGCACAGCTTTCGCCAAACGGCACACAACGCAACAAAACAATCGAGCGCACAGGACTGCGCGAACACCTGCTCCAAGAGTCGTGTCGAGGCACCCCCACGTTATTCGCGATCGCCAATTCACGTGCGGAATTCTCCCGCCCCGTACACACATCGCCTCTAACGAAATCAATACGCACACGGTCAAAGGAATTCCATCGGCGAGGCTCCGACTGTTGACGTGTGCGCGTGTTTTTGGAAAAATCAGCTGTTTCTTTGATTACAGCGTGCGAGAGAGGTCTTATCTCGCTCGGCAGGAAATGTATAGAAACAGAAGAGAACGAGATAGGGTTGAATGTGGGCGAGGAACATGCTGCAGACGGCTTTATTTATAGGTTTGGTTGGTGCGAATGTGATATAAGTATGTGTTTTTGTGTTTTTCTTTGGTTGGGGTTTAAGAGATACACGGTGGAAAGTTACAATTTTAGCGTAATGTCTGTACGTAATATGAATGAAATTCTTTGAATTTTCGGATCTGTAGAATTTTGTAGGTCGAGATACGCGGTTATTCGTGAATATGAAAATATTGATTATCACGAGTTATTTATTTATAAGTGTCGACGTCCCTTATCAAGGCTACAAAAATTTATAACACGTGTCAAAAGTATTAAGATAACAATAATTATTACAATATTCTCGACATTTGATATACACATCGTGTTAAACATTCTTTAGCCTCGATAAGGGATACGTGAATCAACACGTCTGAAAAAACACCAGTACTCATAAACGAGCTAATAAATCAATAACTCTAGGTGATAAACAGTATATATTCTTCCTTACTAAACTACAACACTCTCTCAATGTTCATCTTCAATAAACTCGTAATATTTTTCCTTCCCATCCACCGTTCTCAATCTAAAACGTGAATTTAACTCTTTTAAAAAACACAATAATTAACTCTACTCGCACTATAATCCTAAAAATGTGATTAACCGTCTCCATGTAAATCTTCCCCCAAAATCAATACCGAGCCACTCGAACCTCCCCGAAAAAACCCTCCTGTTACCAACCTACTCGCGAACCTCGTCTGCAGCAGCCTTATACCGCGCATTCCTCGAGAACCCATCTCCTCGCGAAGGACCAAACCGAAGGAGAGGAGTAAAGAATCCGAAGGGCAGCCTTACCTTTTCCTATGCAGCCAAGACTCTCGGGCGGTGGTGCGCGCGTGGAATCCCGGGGACTCATCATAAGAAACGAAAGCACAGATGCGCTCAGGAAGCTCGTCGGGCCTCGTGGCAGCCGACCCTCGGCATGTCAATCGACCCAAGCGCGCACTTCTCTTATTATCGAATCACCAAGGTACGGTACGATATATACCATACATCACTGTACAAAAGAATTCTCGCTCTGGGCCCTTATCAGCTGAATATGAAGCTCGATGCCGACTCGCGGTCACAACCGTGTATACAGAAAAAGGCACTTTTAGAACACACGCGCGCGCGTTGTACACCGGGAATCGTATAATTGTCACTTGCACGCGCGAGGGAGGATACACGTCTCTCGTGTGTTATGTGTGTGCGTATCGCTCCGGGAGGAGCACAGGTCGTCGCGCGAGCGCACGCACGGGAAAACAGTCGGCCCGCGCCACCTGTCATTTGAATATATATCGTGGCTCGCCTCTTCTGGGAGAGGGGGGGGGGCTCTCTTTGGAGTGTGCGGTGCATGCGTCCTGACGTCGGCTCTCCCCCACTATGAGCTGCGCGCGGGGACGTTCTCTTCGTATCGCGCGTCTCGCTCGCTCTTTCGCGCTTTGGGGCGGGTTTCCACTAGGTATTTGCTCGTTTGAGCTTTTTTTGGTTGTTGTATCGACGTCGGTTTTATTTGTGGGAATAAAGTGTGGCTTAGTGGCCATTGTAATAGCCACCTCTTTCGTCTAAGATTTTTATGTATAAAAATTTTATTTATAGGTGTACGTAAATGATTTTACATTCTTCTATTAGCTAAGAGGTTTCTCTAGAATACTAATTGACAAAAATTGATATTTTATTTTTTGTTAAATAGTTATAAGTAAACGAGTAACGAAAAAAGCTGCTTTTTAAGAAAAAAATATTTAAGACACTTAAGAGAGGAGCAGAAGAAATACAGGAATAACATTAGCTAGTGTATCTATATAGCAGGAAACGTTAGGAACAACGTCTTGTTTTTTATATCTAGAAATATGGTAGCTAATGTTGTTCTTGTGGTTTTACTCTGTTCCTTTTCAAGTGTCCGGGCCTTTATTATCAAATAAATTGAGCTAAATGCAGAGAAGATGCTGTAATTCGAAGCAGCGATGGGGACAGAAAACTGCTGTTCGAATCTATACAATTCACGTGTATAAGAGCGTTATCATGCAGTGACATTAAAAAGTTAAACTTGGAATTTACGGAGAATTATAATTACCGCATGTTCGATTTATGAAAGGTCTCATTGTATACTTTATTTCCTGGAATTGGCCAATGCTTTCCTTGTGATTATCATATAAGTTTTATTTAAAATTTTAAGTTAAAACGAGTCGCAGGTCAAGTCTCTAGTGGAGACAAAGCATTAAATGACTGGCGAGAGAGAGAGATGGAGATATGTTTACTCCCACTCGCGAGTCGACGCTGTGGTATGCGCGTGAGAATGTATGGGGAGAGAGAAAGAGAGTGGCAGGCACCGCGGCTGACTTCAGGCCGGATACCCGGAGAGTGTGTGGTGCGTGGAATGCGAATTCAAATTTTGTTTTAGAGAGAGAGAGAGAGATGATTCTTTTGATAATGAGAGAGTTTAATTGTGATTGTGGGAATGAGCGAAGAGTGAAAGGAAGTGAGCTAGACAGTGGGAGCGCCAAAAATATGGGTCAATTTTATTTGCATTTCTGATTGTAAAGGGAGTAGATAATCTAAATGTAAGGGGATTGTGCAGGCAATGTCAATTATAAAAGATCACTTGATCACCGTGGGTGAAAACATTGAATTAAAAAACATTTTTTATAACAAAACGCACGTAATACAATATATTCTTTAGTGGAATTATGCATTGTTTGATTCATCGTTTTAATACCGGTGGTTGAGCGTTTTTGTCCATATTTATTAGATCCTTACCAAGAACTTTTTTTAAATACAACTATGCAAGTGTAATCAGTAAAATTTAGTATAATAAACTGACAGTAAAAGCTCTAATTGTAAAATAAGCTTTTGACATTATTGTTAATCAAACCTGTATTGTGAATAAACTTCTCACCCTTATTAAGTCCACATTTCTTGCAAACATTTTAGTTATAATTATTCTTACCTTGCATGATGTTGTTGTTGTTGTTTTCTTTTTATAGCGGCATTAGCAATATAGTAGCAAAAATCTGTTTTTTATTTAATATTTCCGTTCGGTTAATTCTCTTTAATTCGAATTTAATTAACAATTGATAAGTTTATTTGTGATTGAAAACTTGCAGTGTAGTACATTATACGTATCAAAAACGATTCAAATAAAGTATAAAGTGCTGCCACCTAACAGCTACTACGTGAACCATTCGACATTTTGGCGCTACTAAGTTCAAGTGATGTCGTCTTTCTGATTACAATACATAACACTATAATTTCTGCAAAAACACTGTACAAGAACGGTGTTTACTTTTGCGTTGAAATGACACTACAAGAAATATTACAATTTAAGAATTTTTACAGTATTTGTTAATCAAGTTTTTCTATAATTACACATAAGTAAGTAAAGCAATTTTATCCTATTTTGTTGGTTATACTCGGCCAAAGTATAAATATTTTATCAAAACATTGTATTTGCTTAAAGAATTAAATAATAATAAAATATCTAACATTTTTAAACATAAATTACAGGTTGTTTTGTACAAATAAGAAATATGTCGGATTTAAAATTGTCATTAGAAGAGGAGTTACCATCGCCAGATTTATTCTCAGATCCTGAAATTGGAACCAATGTCTCAATCGCAGGAACTTCGGATGAAAGTATGATTGTATTTTTAAATTATCAATTATTCTTTTCATAAAGTGATAAAATTGTACATAGTATAACTAATACATACATGTATCTATATTTAGCAAGCTCAACGTCAGCAGGTCATGTCGAACCAGATTTTACTAGCGATGATCCTGAGTGGAAAGGAATAAGCATGGAAGAAATTTACAAACATCACGGACCATTCGATTGGCAACATCTTCCTCCAATACAGCCATCGCATTCTCATACAATTTTATTTGAAGTTAGTAATTACAGTATTTTTTATAATGTTAATCTATGGTAAAAAGTTTGTAATTAATCTTTTACGAACAAAAATAATAACATAACATTTTGCTTATAAAATAGCTATAATGTAATGATTACAGTTACCTCTTCCTAATCGTGGTCCTCCAAAAGCTCATCCAGCTCAACCAGTGGATAAATGGAGTCAAAATTTTGTTCGGATGCCTCATTCTTTTCATAGTCTTTATCCAATTGATCCAGTATGTGAATCTAATAAATTGTTTATTAAAAATTATTTTAAATCAAAATATAATTATTATATAATTTTCAACATTTATTGCAGGAAAATGAAACATCAGGTGGATTTCGGCGTAGATGGGAAGTCATTCAGGAATCACTATTACAAAATTTTATGTCGAGTCACCAGTTAGAAGCTGCTATTTTGTCGTACAATCATAAGTATGCTGAGCGATGGGATTTTGCTGCGCTACATTATTTTTTTAATGAGGTACATAGTATATTATTTCTTATTTAAAAATAAATTATAATTTTACTAATTTTGAAACATTGTTTAGTATATTGATGAAGAGGAAATGAAAATGTGTTTGAGTTCTTTAGTACCAAAAATAGTTCAACTTGCTCTTCAACTTCCTGATTTAATTACCGGTCCAATTCCACTATTAAAACGTCAGTCAAATAAGACAATCAGCTTAAGTCAACTGCAAGTTGCTTCTTTACTTGCTAATGCATTTTTATGTACATTTCCACGTCGTAATTCTACAAATCCACAATCTGAATATGGATCATTTCCTTACATTAATTTTAATAGGTAAAAATAAATTTAAGTTAAACTATCTAGTTGTTATTGATTTCGAAAATGAGTACAGTTTTTCGATAAATTTAACATTAATATTTTTTATATGTTACTATAAAAATTATAAAATTTCAGGTTGTTTTCATCCTTCAGAGAAGAAAGGCATACAAGGTGTCAAGCAGTAATGGAAAAATTAAAGTGCATCTTCCATTATTTTAGACGAGTCACATCGAGAGGTGTGTTACTCATTACTACAATCACAATTTTTTTTTTAATTATAATTATCTTATATATTTTTTTAATTATCTATATATATATATATATATATATATATATATATAATATAACATTTTTTTAATTTAAATTTTGCCATAGATAATCATATTGAAATATTAACAAGGTCTTTTTTAATACAGCACCTGAAGGTACAATTACGATACAGAGGAGATATATACCTAAAAAAGGTTGTCCTAGATGGGATAAGCAGCACATGAAACTACCACCACTGCACATCACTAGCAAAGGCACTATCGAATCTCAAGGAGCTGGTCTCTTACAAGTTGATTTTGCAAATAAGTAAGAACTTTTAAATTAAATTTAACTTAATTTAAAGCAAAATAGTAGTGAAAACATATATAATGCATTTATTATTGTTTGTAAACAGATATGTAGGCGGTGGCGTTTTAAACTATGGTTGTGTTCAAGAAGAAATAAGATTTGTTATTTGTCCAGAGTTAATGGTCACAATGTTAGTAACTGAATCTTTAGAAGATACAGAAGCACTTATTATCAATGGAGTCGAAAGGTATAGTCGATACGAAGGCTACAGTAACAATTTCAAATGGGCTGGAGACTTCTTTGATGAAACTCCAAGAGATAGTAGCGGAAGACTAAAAACTTGCATTGTAGCAATCGATGCATTGTATTTTAAGCAACCAAATGTACAGTTCAGTATGGGAAATGTGATTCGAGAACTAAACAAGGTAGTCATTTTATTTTTATTATATCTGTAAGTTTAAGTCAATGTTAAATTTAATAAAATTAATAAACGTAACGTGAACTTTTAAGGCCTACGTAGGATTTAGTTCGGAAGTATCTGCGAATAATATGCCAGCTGTGGCAACTGGCAACTGGGGTTGTGGTGCATTTCGTGGAAATCCTCAATTGAAGGTTTTAGTTCAACTAATGGCGGCAGCGGTAGCGGGTCGATCAATGGTGTATTTTACATTTGGCGACACGAATTTGAGGGATAGCGTAGCAGATATGTATTGGCATCTTATACGACATGACGTTGACATAGGTGTGTAACATATGATTTGAATTTAAAAACTATATTCCAGTGTTTTTACCTTATTTTAAACACTATTAATTTGTTTATAGGTCGCTTGTTTGCCTTAATTTCCCAATATCAAGAAGCATCACCTGAAAATCGTTCGGATTTTTACCGTTTTTTATATAACCGAAGTAAAATAAAACCTTTGACGCACTATTTTAGCTCGGACAAAAAGAGTCCTACAAAAAAATCAAATCCTGAAAGTAACAAGACGCCCGAAGAAAAGTTACGATTCAATTTCGATTTTAAACAGCACGCTTCTATCGCTAAATTAAAAGAGGACGAATTGGAAGAGAAAATTGAGAAATGGCTGGAAAATGTTCAAGATGACACTACAAACGAAAAACCCAATAAAAAAGAAGAAGTCGTTGAACAAGAAGAAGGAAAAATGCAAATTGAAGAAGAAACGAATGAAGCAAATGATACGAATAAGACTGATACAGTAACAGAAAGTAACAAAAATATTTTGACACCCAAGAAAAAAAAGAAACAAACATTTGGGGAACTCTTCGGAGAACTCGAGATGTACGACAATTCACCTAAAAAGAAAATTTCCACGTTAGACACTCTAGATAAATTATTGTTAGCTGAAGCAACTGGAAAGACATCCCAAAAGGACAAGAATGTGTCGATGGAAATAGACATAAAAATCGAGAAGAAAGCTGAAGAAGACCCGAATATTAAAAGTACACCTGATTCAACGAGAATAAAAACCAATACACAGAATAGAAAAAAAGAATCACAAATGAAAATACACGATTTTTTTAAAAAGAAGGATACGTAATTTCGAATCATGTTTTATTTATACGTAATAAAATTATTATTACTGTAAAAAGCCTAATGTCTCGTCTTCACTGGCAGTTTAATACAGTTTCGCTTTAACTTTCAATATCGAATAACATTTATGTTGTTTAGAAAAGCAAAACTTTTTTATTGTGAAAAAATAGAAGAAACAAATCTCTAAACAATAGAACTCTATTACTATAATATTTACTAGCAATTATCACTGTAATGTTATTTTATAATAAAAGTTAAATTGAGACTCTATTAAAGTGCCAGTGACGACGAGACATAAGAAAAAATTATGTACATATTTGTGAAAAGTAAAATAAATATGAATGACTGTTTTTGTAAAATAATACTTTCTACTTTTGAGAACAAATGAATTAGTATTCCAAGATCCATTTATTATCTCATTATAATACTTCGTGTGAATCAATAATTGACATAAAAACAATCGTTTTCACATTATTATTGAGAGGGTGAGTCTGATAATTTTATTGAGTTTTTATTTAGGCAATTTAGTAAATTTAGAAAATTAAACTTATTTTTTCTTCTATCTAGGCAGTTCTATTTTTTACATGAAAAAGGGTGTTTTATGATTATCTCCATTTAATGACCATAATCCTTTAAGTATAAAAGTAAACCATTATATATCATTAAAATAAACCGTCGACTAGAAACTTACAAGAAATCTCCGAATTAATTATTTGAATGTATGCATTTGAAAATAAAAAAGTTGAGAATAAGTATACTTTTTATTAGTAATATCAAAATTTTGTAAAAAAAAACTGGTAATGGATTCAAAAATTGTATTAATTGAATAAAATGTTAATTTAAACCCTAGTGGAAATTTTAAAATGTGAAAAACTGTAACAAAAGTGTAAAAAAGTGTGTAAAACCATGAGAATTTCGTGAAAGACTGTGAAATTAGGCTTACATTTGGAACAGAATTTTAAGAATAATTATAGAATATTTCATAAATTTTTTCACAGTTTTTCAGTTTCTCACATTTTATCACAAATTCTCACAGTTGTAATTTCCTTTATATAAGAGAATGTAACGAAAAAAGATGAGAGAAAATGCGAGAAAATGTGAAAAACTGTTAAAAACTGTGGAAAACTGAAAAAATATGAAAAATTGTGCAATTTTTGTTAGATAAAATGCGTGTTTTTATAACTGTGAGAAACTGAAAAACTATAAAACAACTGTGAAAAACTGTGCATATGTGTTTTGTAACAGATGTTCCGAAAGTATATTTCATATTTTTTCATACTTTCTCACATTTTTTTCATAGTTATTCTCAGTTTTTCACAGTTGTCATTTCCACTAGGGAATTTATCTTCTTGTAGAATTTTCTGCCTGCATTCGAAGTTTAATCACGTTTTAGAGATTTCCTGGAAGTTTTGATTCATCAAACATTACTCTTCGCAATATAATGTGGTAAATTAATGATAGTATTATAATTTTTATTTTTCAATTTTAAAAGTTTGTGGAGCCTCAAAAGTAGACAAACAATGTAGCTCTAATGCCTCTTAAAATATGCTAAAAACACATAATTTTATGAAAAAAAAATTTTGAATCAACCAGGTGAGGTCAAAGCTTTGGGAAACGAATTTGGCTGTAACTTTGAAAATAGCTTTTTGGTACCTCAAAATGAAACTCCACACTCGTAGTTTGATCTAATATAATAAGTCCTAAAACCTGAGTTACAGTGAAAAACGTTAGCGTTACCCATATGCTCAATGTTAAAAATCTTGTATATATAGATATACTAACAAAGTTAATAAAATATACTGTATTTATTATATAGATCCCCATTAGATAAAACTACGGGTACTAGACTTCATTTTTAGGTACCGGAAAACAATTCCTGCAATTTTAGCGAAATCCGTTTCCGGGGGTTTGACACTCTCCTTGTAAGTACCTGGGTAAGGTCAAAATACAAAATAGTTACACTGATTTTTACGGAAAAATAGTTTGTTTTTTTAACAATCTTTATACATTTATATATAATATTCAACGTTATTTTGATGAAAAAGAAACTTTTTCTCAAACTGCATATTTTCATTAATCAAGTGTTCTTGCGCCAAATTAGTTTACAAATCTGGATGAATATTGCAGGAGACATTCTTAGAGGTATTTGAATGGTAAGCTAATAGCATAGATAATTGTTATCAATTTGTTTATTTTAAAAATAGACAATTTAGTTGTTTTTTTGTATTTTGTTTTTATTGAAACAAGTAATGTTTGGATAAATACTAAAACTAACTTTTTTGGTATTCGGTTTCCAAATATATCCAAACAGTTTTAGAGCTGATCCGCTGACACTATTGGTACGAAGACCATTTTGTAACGTACCTATTTCCAGGCATAATTAACTAATGCAATGCTGCCGTGCAAATTAAGAAAGTGGGTATCTGCATTTGAAGTGAATCCCAGAACATTTGATAAAGATCATTTTTATATTTGGATTGATTTACGTAAGATTTTTATTCAAAAAATATATCTATCCGTTCCCTTAAAACACGAACTATATCTAGTCATTTTTGTAAAAGAAAAATAATGTTTCAAATCATTTTTATACGAAATTATTTATATTAATCGAATCTTTCTGCGAAATGCAGATATCTAGTTTCTTCATTTTCACGGCAGAATGATCCTTACAACTTCGAAAGTAAATGAATACGAGGGTAGTTCAATAAGTCTTTAGAATGACCAACAGATGGCGCGCGAATCGCTCCAAATCATCTGTTTTCAGTCAGCACCACTCCCGACTAGATATATGGTGCAGTCACAGTCCACATCTTCTGAGTTTACGTGTTTTTATAACCAATTGAAAAAAAAAAATTGCTTGTTAAGAAAAATGGAAAAAAAAACGAGTTCAGAGCGGTAATTAAACATTTTCATTTAAAGGGTTTAACTCCATATGAGATAAAAAATGAATTGGACTCAGTTCATGGCACATCTGCCCCTGCCTTAGCAACGGTTTATAACTGGGTAAATGAATTTAAGCGTGGTCGTACATCAATAAGTGACGAACCACGTTCAGGAAGGCCCGTAGAAGCAACTACTCCCGAAATCATCAATAAAATCCACGATATGGTGTTGAAGGATAGAAGATTAAAAGTGCGTGAGTTAGCTGAGGCCACAAGGATATCTATAGGTGCAGTTGTTTCAATTCTACGTGAAAAATTAGGCATGAAAAAGCTATCGGCAAGATGGGTGCCGCGTTTGCTCTCAGCTGAGAATAAACGCAATAGAGTGGTCGCCTCTGAGGCTCTTTTGGCGCGCATAAGTCGGAATCCTGAGGAATTTTTTCGTCGATTTGTGACTGTGGATGAAACATGGATACACCACTACACTCCTGAGACAAAGGAACAATCCAAACAGTGGATTTCCACAGGCGAACCAGCTCCAAAGAAGGCAAAGACCGTAAAGTCAGCTGGTAAGGTTATGGCTACAGTTTTTTGGGATGCACGTGGAATTATACTTATTGACTACTTGGAAAAGGGTAAAACAATTACTGGTGAGTATTATGCATCATTATTAGAGCAGCTGAAAGAAGAAATTAAAAAAAAACGACCACATTTGGCGAGAAAAAAAATTCTCTTTCATCACGACAACGCCCGAGTTCACACATGCTTCGTTTCAATGGCTAAAATTGAAGAACTAAAATTCGAATTGGTCGAACACCCACCGTATTCACCAGATTTAGCCCCCAGTGACTTTTTCTTATTTCCAAACTTGAAAAAATGGCTCGGTGGACAGAGATTTACGGACAACGAAGACGTCATTGCCTCTGTAAGTGCTTATTTTAAGGAACTTCCGAAAACGCACTTTTCTGAAGGATTAAAAAAACTTAAAAAGCGATTGACCAAGTGTATAGAGCTCCAAGGAGATTATGTTGAAAAATAAAAAAAAATTTACCCAAAAAAAATTGTTTTTATACTTTATTCTAAAGACTTATTGAACTACCCTCGTATAAGTACCTTAAATTTGTTAAACACTTTACTACAATGTCAGAATATTGTTTAAAAAGTTGAGTATGGACAGCTAGGAACTGTAAAAAAAACTTAAAATGACTAAATTATATTCACACCAAGTATAAAATTGAATACTATATATATTTCATTGTAATATAGTTTCCCTCCTCTCCTATCCTCGTAATTATTATCGGTTGAACCATGAAAACCAGACACACATCCTCTGCACAAGCACATCAAATATCTGTATTTCCTCCCATCCAGCTACACATAACTAATGAAAACAAACTTAACACCCGCGTAAAACAAAAAGAGCCCCTCCCTCGCCCAATCTCAACCAATCGCCATTCATTCGCACTTTGACCCTCGCTCCCGCGCGATCTCGCTAATTGCCGATCGCATCGTCAAAAGGAAAAAAAGGTCCAATAAACAACAATCGGACGAAAAATCCCCTCCCGCGACTTCTCGTCGGGCGGCCTCTCAAAGGCCAAATCGAATGAAAAGGGGGGGGGGGGGAGGGTCAAAGGCTCTACAGTGCAAAGCCGCGCGATCGCCCCGTAGCCAGTTTTTGCAGTTTGCTCGCGCGTAATCTCGCGCCGGGGACACGATCAAACGGGACGCGGGATCTAATAAGAGCCATTCAATTCAGTGTACGAGGGAGAAGAGAGAGAGATAGAGAGAGAGAGAGCTAGAAGAGGGCCAAAGGCCGCGGCTGCATCAGTGCACTGCAGCGACGAATCGAATGCTGGGTGTGTAGGTATGTACATATATATATATGGAAAAGTGCAGCTGGGAGATGATGTGCCCTTTTTGCGCGAGACTTTGGTTTCTTTGACTGCGTTCGAGCGTTCGCGGAGTGAATGGCTGTGTCTTATGGTGGTATGAATGTCAATGGAATGTTTCGGGAAATGGAACTGAACGGGGTAAGTGGAATTTTGCGCAGTGCCTTTCGCGATGTTTGTAGGTACGTACGTGAGCTTTCTGCATGGAGTTAATTGAAATATAAAAACGGAGAATTATAGCTGCGTTTGACGCTATAACTGTTAAAACCAGTATGTAAATCTGATAAATTTTACAGGCGCGTTGCACATCTTGGCAGTGGACTCGTGGACATAACTAATTAAGGAGAATAAGAAAGTGCATAAAAATGTGAAATAATGTAAGAATGAAGAAAATGTGAATTATTCTTGAATTTGGAATATTTTTTTAAATATTTTCTCTAAATTAATAGTCGTCATTGAGATCATATATTACTTATTGTTTTCGCAATGACATATATGTATACATGTTATTCAAAATATTTACACGTATTCTTAGATTTTTACAATATTCGAAAATATTTTGTACATATTGGATATTCCAAAAGTATAATGGAAACGATGTTCATGCTTTTGCACGACCTGGGACACCTCATAGGTACATTGATATATTCTAAAAAATTTGAAAAATAATAAGGGTAAAGAAAAATAAATGAAAGTAAAAAACGTGTAAAAGTGTGAAAGAATATTGAAGTTCAGTAAAATGTGTAAAAATGTTATAAAATATAGAAAATGTGAAAAAATGTGTAAATACATTCAAAATATGAGAAAAAAATGGAAAAATAAATTAAAAAACTTAAAACTTATGTTCGAAATATAGAAGAAAACTGCGAATGTGCATCATGCACATTTTGCAATTTGCCTATTTTCTCACGCACACTCCTACTTCACATTATTCACTATACATTTTACTAACTACAATTTGTCTTACAGTTTCGTGTTCAAGTCAATCAAAACATTCAACCCATTCAATTTTCAATTTTGTAAACCATTTCCCTATACCTTCGCAATCCCTCTAAAATCGCAAGACCTTGCCTCACTCCCAGAACACTCGCTCATTAAAAATAAATCACCTCTCTAATCTAAAACGCCAATGCTAAGCGTAATTGAAAATTTATATAACTCTTTTACAACCTCGCCGGCTCGTCCTCTCCACGCAATCATTACGCATCGCGCGCATCCGTGCGCGCTCTCCTCCTTCGCCGCATCGGCACACATTTCATGCGATTCTCCGTTTGTGCTCGCATGTGGGACACGAATAAATTTCAAACCTCGACGAGAGCAAAGAGGAGCCGAGGAGGAGCAAAGTGGGTATACCTGTATGTAACGTACGCGGTGCGTAAGAATTAAGCGTCTCGCTCTTCGCGCGTGCATCCTGTGCGACGCGTGCATCCTTTCTTCTCGCGAGGCGTCCGTCCGCGAGCATAAGCAGCGCGATTCGCTATCGCGATCGACCTTGTTCCCCGCGTGCAGCGTCCCTATTCTCTGGCTTTGCGATCCTTCGCTTATTGTCTTGGCTTCTTTTTCGTAATCCCGTAGAGGTGTAGTTGAATTCGAAGAGTATACGGATGATTCTATCGAGGAGGTTTTCATTTTGGTTTGGATGTGTGCTGTCCTTTAAGATCCTTATTGGCGAAGAAAACTTCCACCGAGTCTAGAGGGGCGCTGCTGTTCCTCATAAGAAAACAGCGAAAAATATGGCCGCCGAGGGGGCAGTTTCTTATAAGATTTACATGGAGATTATATTTATAAATTGATTTACAAGTTTTATACGTGATAAAGAGCCTACTAACGTCGGTGTATATACTATATGAAGGTATGGTATAACGGATGGTAGCAACAAGTTTTTTTGTCACATATTAAACTTGTATTTCAATTACTACAAAATTTTCCGTGTAAATCTTATAGAGAAGCTGTCCCCCCGGCGGCCATGTTTATTAGTTCATCCAGAATCCGCTAGTGTCGTATTGCAAATTAAAACTCCCATATAACTCCTTTTCGATTAATCATTTGTTTCTTTTTATTTTCTATTTATTATTAATTAGATTATTTAATATATATTCGCGCTCTTAATAAATTTAAAAAATGTAGTAGAAAAAAATAATAAATTAAAGATGTCCTGGTCTAAAGGTAGAGTTCTGGTTATTATTAGTGGAAAATCGAAATTTTGTAACAACATATTCTTTAATTAAAAATTTCTTCATGATTTTCGGTAGAGCTTTTAAACCATGCAGGTGTTTCCGCAGGTTTTCCTGCACTGTTTTCTACAAATTTGTATCCTGCAGATTTGTCTGTTATATTTGTGAAGACAATTCTGGATGCAAAATCTTGCAGAAAACCCTTCAATGTCTAACAGCTCTACAGAAAATCTAGCATACATTTCTGCTGAATATCTTGCAGAAATTGTTGCTTTATTTTTTCCACAAGAGGTCAGAAAATACTATAGATTGATGAAATGCCAGAAATTAACTCAAATATATTATTTTATACATTTGATTCTCTTCATAAAATATTGATACTGTAGACGTGATTTCATCAACATGATTTTTTTTAGTTTTTAATGTCTTGACGCGCATTTTTTTCTAATGGATTTTGCTGAAACTTCCGGGAAATATTCTTCAAAGTATTCTTAAAAAAAGTTAGAATTTACTTTTTTACTAAATACACTATAAATAGTAGTTTTGTTAGTAATTAGTACTAAGAGTGGTCTTTTCGTAAAATATTTTTACTTTAAACTGTGATTTATTTTTTCGCATATACCATCTGGTATGCAATAGGACAAACAAATCTATTTTCTACTTGACACTCTAAAAAGCAGTTACTAGCCGCAAGCATACAAATAATTAAGTATAGCTACGTGCAATTCCTTTTATCTGCACAAGGAAATCCACTCCCGCAAAAGTAATGAACTTTCTGAGAATAGATTTTTCTGTTGCAGATAACAGAAATAGTTTGTAGCCATTTTCTCGGGCATATTCTAAATTGATTAACGCCGAATATGTTTACGGCAAGTAGCTGATTTTCAGAGTGGAATATTTTCAGAATTGTTCTTCACAAAAACTTTTGTGCAAGATACATTTTGAATAATAATCATTAGACATTATTATAAAAAATATATGCAAATTCACCAGCTAGAAACTTTAGTAAAATTTAGTAATATGGAGTAAAAATTTTAGTATAATTTTCTTTGTAAATTTTTTACTTTCGACCAGAACCTCAATTTAAAGAGTTTAAAAGTGTAAGTTTTTTAAAATTATTTTTCAATGCAATATGCCAAAATAAGCGATTACGTACTGGATAAACTTATAAGTAATTGCGAGCTACTATCAATAATTATAGGCAAAATGATATCCATATACAATAAACAAAAAAGTTTCGTAGAAATTGCTCAGAGTTAATGAAAGAAAGGTCCTAATTTTTGTCTAATATAACACAATCTCATCACCACTTATACACAATATAGCTTCCAAAACTAAAAATCAAGTACTTATAGTAACAAAGACCATCGCACGAGCATCGTGAATCTCCAATTGAGTAGAATCACCCATATGGAGGCTCTCTCGTGTACATGTATATACAACTCCTGCGGCGCATTGTCCTGTGTAAGAGCGCGAGCTCTGCAGTTGTGTGCAGGGGGCATATATACCTATATACACCTATATACTTGTCTCGCTCGCAGGAGCGCGGCGAGCGGCACGAGCGGCACATACGCTGCCTTTCCGCTGCTGCGGAGGGAGAGAGAAGGAGAGATGGGATACGTGAAAAACGATGGCGCACAGGGCTGGAGCGCTCGCTCGTTTTGCCCTGCGCAGGATTTGCTGTTGGTCCCTTCCCTGGTGGAAATCTAAGCTGGTTTCTAGACAGATATTAGCTGGATTTTCTAAATCTGCTTTAATTCTGGTTAAGAAATTAGTTAGAAATCAGTTAAAAACGACATGCTTTTTAACTAATTTCTAGCTAGATTCTGCTTAATATTCTAGTTAATATGAAATTGATAAACTAAGTAATTAATGTATTAATTAATGATGCAAATAATAACAGTTTCATAATAATCAAAGTAATACGCAATTCTAATCATACTACATTAAGCATTTTACTAAATTAAAGTTAAAAATGTACCTTAAATGTCTAGTAGTAATGGAGGTTAGGTTATTTGTTTACATAACGACGCGTGCATTTAATAGTATATTATGACACTGTTGTGGGAGATGGTTTTCTACCTTGCTCGAGGGTTTTCGCACGAGCGAAGCGAGTGAGAAAATCGAGCAAGGTAGAAAAACACCTCCCACAACAGTCTCATACGATATTTTATAGCACAACAACCTCAAAATCGACAATAAAGTTGGCATTTTGAGGTTAGTGTGCTATAAAAAGTATTATTTACACAAAAATTTATGTTATAAATAATAGAATGCATGTAGTCATATAATTATTGTTATTTTTAAAATAACAATAAAAACAGAATAATGTAAGTTATGACGAAATTTGGAGAATTGGTAAACAAATATATGTAGTTTTACAATGAAGTTTTGTTACAAAATTTTATGTTCGACACATTAATCACAAAATTTTTGTTGACTAAGTTATGAATTACTAATTATCGGAAAGGAAATTATTAGTTATCAAATAATTTTAGTATTGCATATACATATTTCTATAATCTCGTAAGTTGTTATTTATTGAAAAAATATTTATTTTGGCGGCATACTATATTTAACATTCAATAAAGTATAATAATGTATATTTTTAAAAACTAATAACTTTTTAAAACAAAATATAAATAGGTTAGATTTGCGAACAAAATACGTTCTTCCTTAAAGCATAGTCTTAAGAGGAAGCCATAACTACTGTCCTTGTCTAATCACATTTTTGCTAATCACTCAAGTAGTATTTGTTAATTGAAAAACTAAGAGTCGTCCCCAATTCTTCTTAAAATAAGGAATATTTTGAGACTTAAAAGAATATTTAACATTATTTCCTTTCCGAGAATTGTTCGAAACCCAAAACCTAATCTCAATTATCGCGTCTCGTAGTATTCTCGAAAAGGAAATAATGTTAAATATTTTTTTAAGTCTCAAAATATTCCTTATTTTACGAAGAATTAGGAATGCCTCTTAGTTTTTCAATTAACAAACTACAATTTGAATAAATAGCAAAAATGTAATTAGACATAGACAGTAGATACGGCCTCCTCTTAAGCAGATTCTAGCCAGATATTAGCTATAATTTGACTTATTAATAACTTATTAATCTGGCTAATAATTAATAAGCTAACCAGCCATTCTAGCTAACTTTCTACCAGGGTATTTGTTCCTGACTAGGTGAGAATATTTTGGAGGTTTTTAAAAACAGGTATACAAATTGCGAATGGAAATTTGTTTTAAGTAAAATTAGCAATTGCCAGTCACGTAGTGACTGAGGAAAATAAAACGATAAGAGAATAGAGAAAGAAGGTAAAGTAGAGGAAATATGAAACCTTAAAAGGCACATCTTTAAGCCAAGCCCTTTGAACAATATATTCTGTGACGATCCGGAAAAGCGAATTAAGTCTACTTTTTTCAATTTTGGGTTTACACTAGATTTTACAATTATAAGTAGCCCCCTTTCACATGAAAGTGGTAAAAATTGCTATAGTATAGTTATCATAGATGAAAATAGCACATTTACATAACGACTTAAGTCAATTTAATAAAATCTTTGACCGACATACGACTTATAATCTGTATATATGTAGATCGATCACAGCACATATCAGTGATTTTATTTAATTTTAGTACGTGAATACATTTCATTATATAAACTATAGTGTATACACATAACACCATATATGGTTTTCAAAAAATAATTTAGATGATTCCCGAAACTACGACTTAAGTCCACTTTGTTTAATATTGGATTAATTTGCGTTAGCTTTCATTATTATAAATACTCCTTTTTCTCGTAAAAATAACAGAATTTGCCAAAGTATAGCTACACATGTAGTCCAAAACTGCGCAATGCATAATGATTTAAGTCGATTTAATAAAATCTTTGATTAAAGTACGACTTACATTCATCTTTACATGTATCAGAACGCTTATAGTTGATTTTATTTTATTTATGTTTATCCATTTTACTATACGGTACATACTTACATAGCATTTGGCTTTCATAATGTTCGAACTGTTTGTATTAGTTACTTATATATCGCAGCTATTTTTATTTTGCATAAGTTTTACTGATTTTTTTATACAAAAACGGTATAAGAGAATAAACTAATGAACGATATCTAATAATCAAACACCACCTACACACCACCCAGCACAAGGTATTCAAATTATGCTTATTGCAACGAGAGAGAGAGAGAGAGAGAGAGAGAGAGAGAGAGAGAGAGAGAGAGAGAGAGAGAGAGAGAGAGAGAGAGAGAGAGAGAGAGAGAGAGAGAGAGAGAGAGAGAGAGAGAGAGAGAGAGAGAGAGAGAGAGAGAGAGTTAAAAATTGTTTTTTATACTGTTTCTAATAGATATGATGGTGCAGTATATTTCTAATCGTATATAAAAAAATCAAATTTAAAAGAAATCCATTACCGACTTAAGTCCACATTTCCCGGAAGAACGACTTAACTTAACTCTTTTATACAGTTACTCGAAAAGTAAAAAGTATTTCTTGTGTGTAATTACTATGATTATAGAGTAATATTTAACACGTTATCACATATCTCTTATGTTTCGATCTGGCATACCAGTGCAAACATTAAAACGTTAATATCTCGAAGACGTGAAAAGTGGACTTAAGTCGTTTTGTCCAGTTCGCCACAGATATAATTTTTTTACTTTGGGCCTGTGATACTACATACGACTTTAATAAGATTCGGATAATATAAATATTTAACATGGGTAGACCAGGGCAAGATGAGAAATTTTAGTATTTAAAACAAAGCTTCGTTCTCTGATATTTCATGAATCGAAAAAATATTTGTTACATAATTTTGTTTATCATCATTTTATTCACACTAAAAAAATTATAATTAAGTTCCATAGAACGCTTATAAATAATTATATGAACAGTACTTCGTTTTACCTCGGCTTCCTCTTATTTAAAGTAGGACTTTTCATGGAAATAATGTACATTTTTTATTGTAGTGGCATAATAATAAATTGTACTTAAAGCACGAGAAACGACTAATCCTGAAAGTTTCATTAAGATTGATCAAATTCCTATGCGCGTATCACGTTTCCAACATTGAAAAACAGGTTTTGAGAAAAACAAGTGGAAAATTTCAACGTAGCTTTGCAAAATGCAATATAAATTGTAATTTTAAATTATTATAATGTATCTCGATAATCTTTGAATTTAAACAACGAACTGGTCCCAAAACATTTTAAAAAATGGTAAACTTTTTTTCAATTGGATGAGAAAAAAATGTTACAATCCTATCTTAAAAAAATCAAAATTAAAGAACAATTTAAAATATTTGTATTCTTCATCGTTAAATTAGGTTCACGAAGATAATGTTGATAATATTTTGATAAATCTATATGATAAGAAAGAGAACTGTTTACATTGTAGTGACACTTTAATGATAATTCGGTCATTGATAACTATAGTTTAAGGAAATGTATACTATATAATAACAACAACTTAGTGATAAATGCAATACAATGACCTTCATACTTTTTAAGCATTCTAATAACATGGTTTTAAGTAATAAATATTGAAAACCATATTCTTAAAAATATGTTTTATAAACGAAGACTAAGCAATAACTGTTAAAATTGAAGCATATTAAAAAAAGACGGTGTAACAGAGTTTTTTTATAGAAACTCGTTTATTTTTTTTCGAGTAGCTTGCCAGAATCTGTTCAGGTCGCTGGTTTTCATGCTAGTTTAATTTCTGAAACCGTGATATAATAAGATGAGTTTCTTAACATATGAGTCATGGCATAATCTTCCGCGAAACTTCGGCTGTTTTCGTGAAAAAAATTTGTACTTTTCAAAATGAAGAAATGAAATATGATTGTTAGATGGTTCTAAAAATGTGAAGACCTTGACTCAGATAAAAAACCTAGTTTTTTACTGGGTAATTCCAAATTCATATTATTTTGACAAAACTTGTAAATGTTATTAAGCCTATGTCATAAATAATTGCAATATACATTAGAGACTAAAGATATGAATAGAAGGAGATTAAAGAACTACCAATAATGTCTGCATGTTTATACTTGTACAGCGCAACACGTTCTAATAACACAATGTTTTAGTCACAATGTTTTTGCAGTATGTAATTTTTCTTCGCGAAACTACGTTATTTACCTAGTTGTCTCAGAAATGTCGTGGCAAATATTCCTACAATACATGCAATGCTATTTCTATTATTTGACTATTGTGTAGATATTTTAAAATTTTGTATATGTACGAATCTTAAGAACTCCTTATTATGTTTAACACTATTTCTAATGTTCATTTTTGCTACACCTACTATTTCAGACCCTTTACCCTCCTGTTAAAAAGAACTTTTGTATATTAATAGCTATGACTTATACATCTTAATTCCTAGAAGTTCATTAGACGTATGAACAGACATGGGTGAATATCTAATTAAAAAAGCTGTCACTTTTCTAAACAAATTGTTATAAAAATAAACCGTTCATTGTTAAAATATAGTATATTATGTAACAAGGGAATACTCGACTTTATTTTCGACTTAACTGTAAGAATTAGAATGTATTGAAAATGTATATTAATATAGAAAAGAATGATTTAAAAAAATGCATTTACGGGAAAAAAAATTGTGGAAAAAAGTAGATTTGCGGGAACTTTTGTCCTGTTTCTAAGGTCAATAAAGTGGCAATTACGGTTGAGTCGGGAATAAAATAATAATAAAAGTTCATGACAACGTGTAGGCATTTTATATTTTCCATCTTGATAATATGCCCCAGTTAATTGTTAAAATCATATATTATAATCAAGTTATAATAATAATTATTGCCCATCTTAATTTCATGGACAAGTACACTTATACATGGGGAGTACGAGGTCAGATCTTTGGAGATTAGATTCCGCTGAAACTTTCGAGAAAATTTTGTGGTCATATAAAACGTGAAGCTCAGTATCCTTAGTTCGATTTACACAGCAAATTTAACGAATTTCATAATTTTGTTATAATATATCTATCTATAATCTATATTATATATCTATACAAGATTTAAGCCGTATTTCGACGTGCATTGGATATAATATCAATAATACTATACTGTTTTGCAAACTACAGGTGCTGGGATTCAGTTTTTAAGGACACAAGAAGTCTACTTTCGAAATTCATCAAAATTCGTTTCCCGAAAAGGTCCGATCCTCAGCCATATAAATCTGAAACTAATAAAACAATATTACGTTATCTATGCCATCCTTTTCATTCTCAAATCTCTTCTAAACATGAATTTACGTATGTAACACTTTCTCAATCAAAAACTTCTCAAGGACACAACAAACCTTCCCGTTCAGATCTTCCACCACTCACTTCTCACTATCTAAACATCTATACCCATTTGAATTCCGAACCACAAAAAACACCCAAACCCGATTTCCTCCCAAAAAAAGAACCAGACCCACGCTCCTCCTCCGAAAAAAAACCCTCCGATCCCTATCTCACCTCTCGCTTCCAATTCCACCAAAAAACATCCTCCGTACACTCTAAACCTAAAAGAATAAAAATTGACGTTAGAAAGAATAAAAATAGCATTTTGTTCTTTTGCAAAGTATAAAACGCTGCTTTTATTCTTTAGAGAATGTGACAATGACCTAAAAGATTAAATTGTACAAATTATTCTTTTATAAAGAATAAACTTCAGCTTTTATTCTTTTGTAAACAATAAATTTCAGCTTTTATACTTTTGTAAAGAATAAAATTCAGGTTTTATTCTTTTGTGAAGAATAAAATTCAACTTTTATTCTTTTGGTTTAACATTAAGGTTAGATTTCATATCCCGAAGTTTTCCCCAAAAAGAAACAATGTTAGGTACTTTTTTAGGTCTGAAAATATTCCACATTTTAAGATGAATCGAAGGCAACTTTTAGTTTTTCAATTAACAAATTACTATTTGAATAATCAGCATAAATGTGCTTAGACAAGAACAGTAGATACAACGTCCTCTCAAAACAAAAGAATAAAAGCTGAATTTTATTCTTTACAAAACAATAATCTCTACGATTTAATCTTTAAAGTCCCTGTCAAGTTCGCTAAAGAACAAAATCGGCGTTCTATATTTTACGAAAAGAACAAAATGCTATTTTTATTCTTCCTAACGTCAATTTTCATTCTTTCAGGCTTACAGTGCACACATAAAAAGAGAAAACAAAAAGGGTTCCAGCCGAGGTTCCAGCCTCCGTCGCCTCGATGGCTACGCGCCTGAGTGCCGGCAGCGTGGCGCTGCGCGCGGCGGCGGTTCTTTGACTCCGCGCACCGAGCCGCTGCCGCTGCGCTCTCTCGAGAGTCGAGGCACATCGCGCGAGTCAGTCAACCCGGTGACGGCTGCCGAGCAACACCGCGCGCGCATGTGCTTGTATATACGCACACACTCTCGAGAACGTCGTCGCCCGCGGCCCGACAAAACCGGTATTTCTCGTGCCTCGCTCTGTATCGCACCGAGAAGGGACTGTGGATAGGAAGTATTCAAATGCGCGCGTGGTATACGTAGTTTTGAGTATAGAGGAGTCAAGGTTGAACTCGTGCGCGTGTGTTTTTTGTTTAAAGCACCCGCATATTATACGCGGTGAGCTGTGTGTTGTACGTAGCAGCGCAGAATCCGTAATCACCCGTATATAATACACTCGTAAAAACCACACGGAGAAGTAAAATAATAATCGTCTCCAGCGGCAAACCGGTATTTATAATATAACACACGAAAACGCAACTGCAAGAAGATGTGAGAGGGAATCTCGGGCGTCGAGCGGAGCAGCTGCGGTAAGAATAACACACATACCTGCGTGTCGCGAGCGCGCACCGAATCGGACACCCCTCGAGCAAAGAAGCAGAAGAAAAAGAGGAAGAAGGAAGAAAAAGCAATGCGCGCCGTAGCTTCCGGCCGCCGGCGATCCGCGCGATTCGGCCCCGCTCCGAAAATACGCGCGCGCGCCTAGACTCTTCCGTTTTTTCTTCCCTTTGTTTTGCTTCGCTCGCACGGATAAAGAAGAGAAAATATAGTGGCCGGCGATAAAGCGAGGGCGATTAAACGCAGGACTCGGCGCTGGGGGAGAAAAAGGGTTAAAAGTGCGCGACTGGTCGTAAGGAGGAATCATAAAAGTCGGGGGAATAACGGCCCGAAGAGTGTTAAAGTGAAAGAGGAGCGGAGTGGACAGGATCGAAACGAATCTCGGCGAGGATTGATTGCGTCGCGTGCACTCTTGGTTGAATTCGTTTCTCAAAACCTGAGATATATAGGATTTTTATACAACATCGGAGGAATGTAATTATCACTCGAGGAAGTGTGGTAATCGCAAGGCGAACGGCACGTAAAGAAGAAAAATATTATCGTAAGAGAGGCACAAGAGGCACATGATTAATAATAATAATAATATTCATTATTACTAATCGCTCAAGTATTCACTCAAATATATACCGCTCCCGTGCAACAGGATAAAACCACGATATAGCAGAAGAGCCACCACCGAAGAACAAAAAAAACACAAAAAGAACGAGATCGCACTCCCCCCCGACACACGCGAAGCGGTCGTCCCTGACCTTATTATCATCACCCGCCGCCAGGCCGAAGGGAAAGGACACGTTCCCACGTGCATTCCTGCCACTCACACACTCGCGCGAGATTTTCGTCCGCGCGCTCGACAAACACGAGCGAAGTCTCAAAGTTCCTTATCAAAGTGCAAATCGACGCGTTATCTCTCGCTCTCCGTGTGTGTTGGAGTGTCTGGTGCGCAGCAGCGGCAACTTTCCGGCCTGCAGTGCACACCGAACTTGCCATTGGGCTTTTGCTAATTAGCGCGTTTTCCCTGATTACACCGACGCTTTGCCGGAGACGAGCGAGTGTTTGTTGGTGTTTTTTATTAGCCCGCGAGAGGTGGACGTTTGTGAGTGGCGTGTTTGAGGTATAAATTTGTATTTAGAGGAGTGCAGGGTTGTGTTGAAAGTGTGTTTAGGAGGTGTGTTGATTTTATGCGATTCGCTCGGCTGTTTTTCTCGTGGCGTTTGTCAGTGCGATTGATTGCGAGGACTTTAAAGTGTTGTGAGGCTCGGGGAACCCGATCGTTGATTTTTGAGATAAGAGTTGGAACCATTATAGTTCGCGATAGTGCAATGCGGAGTGGCTGTTAACTACAGAACGATTTTTGAAACTATCGAAAATCAGTGTTTAGTGTGTAAATCTTCCGGGAATTGTGAATTTTTGGATGTAACCTTCATCATTGTGGGAGACCACTCGTTACCGATAATCGGTCATAAAAATAGTAAACAGAGTGCTATAAATCACCGAACGATTTTTTAAATTAGTGCTCACAGTGCATGTAAAACCGTTCAAATGATCATAAACTTTACGATCTCATCGCCGATTACTATCAGAGCCCATATCTGATAATAAAATTGTTCACAATACAGTGTCGCAAGGGAACAATACAAATATCGCATCGTACACCCAAACTCTCCAAAACACTATGACCTACCCTCTCTAAAGAACCACCCCCACCTCACTCAACCTCACTACCCAATTCACAACTCCACACCACACCATCAGCACCATGGAGGACGAGCTCCGCTGTCCATCCTGCAAGAAGTTCTTCAGCGAGCCGGTGCTCCTCCCCTGCTGGCACGCGCTATGCCTCGCCTGCGCCGTGGGCATGCAGGCGCCCCCCGACTCTCCCCCCGACTCTGCCTCCTCCAGCGGTGCCGGGGACTCCAACCACACCGGCAACAACAGCGGAAGCGGAAACGGTGGCCCGGGCTCCGATCAGGAGGCCGACAAGCTCAGCATCCTCTCGGAGACCGACTCCGGCGTCGTCTGCAGCAGTAGCACCTCCACGGGCTCCAGACCTGGGAGCTACGTCGGCACGCCCGGGAACGGTGGCTGCTTCCCACCCAGCGGGGGCACCCTGTGTCTCTCCTGTCCCGTGTGCCAGAAGACGGTGTTCTTCGACGAGGGCGGGGCGCACAATCTGGCCAAGTACCGGGCCATGCAGAGAATCGTCGACAAGTACGTCGAGGCGAGGAACGTCAAGCTCATGTGCCAGATGTGCGAGAAGGAGCCGATGGAGGCGACCGTCGCGTGCGAGCAGTGCGAGGTGAGGAGGATTTTTGCTTTTTTTGGGGTGTACGTGGTTGGGTGGGATAAATCACGGTCGTTTACCCTCTTAATTTGAAATACTGAAAATACACTGTTTCGCAGTGAAAACTCAGCCACTACATGTATTAGTTGCTGAGTTCTCACTATGAAACAGTGAGATTTCACTGCTTTATAGTGAAAACTCCGAGGTTTCACTATTTCAAATTGAGAGAGTAGTGATCAGGTGTGCACTGGGAGAAGGGATTCCTTGTAGCAAATGAAGCGTATACCGTTACGGACCCAGTTCCTGATCAGGACCCAATTCCTGATCATTTTCTTACATGAAATATTACTTTAAACTTGTTGCTGCAAAAACTTTTTTGAAGATTGCAGATATAGCTATCTACTATTTAGATGTTCCTGTTCGAAGTCTAAAAAGTTTAATTGTAATTGGCTTTTATGGAAATCAGAGTTGATCAGGAATTGCTCTTAGCTGATCAGGAACTGGGTCCGTGACGGTACTTGCGGGAGTGAATTCTGGCGTATTTGTCGCAAATGTTACATTCTTAATAGTTAAGAACTCGAAGTTGAGGAAAGTCTGCACGGGTAAGATAAACATGCCGAGGGCGAAAGGTTATTTGATGATTTTCTAGCGTATAATGATGCTTTTCAAGCTTTAAAATGTAAAAAGATTCTGTGCATAGACATAATCGTGGCAGGCGAAAACTTATACTAACATGTAACGGTCATATGAACATCATAGAAATATGAGTCAGCCTTTGACACGCGACTCAAGTAATCAGTTTTTAACTATTAAGACATGCGTTTAATTGTTAAGAAATATTCATTTGACCGTATTCAAATCCACAAAACTTAACAATTAAGAAATATTCTTTGACGCAAAGTATCCTTTCTCTCAGTGTATGATACTTTTTCGCGTGAAAATTGGTTTTAAAATTTGATGTACTGTATGTTACAACAAAATGTTTTGAGGGTTAAGGAGTAATTTTTCTTATTTACGGCAGATATTATTATAGGTTTAAAGAACTGATGTAAACTTTGCTTTTACAGATATAAGAATTGGTCAGGAATTACTCTTATAAGGGGAGACCAAGGAGTCCGGGTCTTGGATTTTTATGAAACTATGGGGATCGATTTTTGAAACCTAAAAATGAAGCACAGTACCCGTGATTTTATCCGATGTGTTTTTAAATCTGAGATAGTGCCAAAAAACATTAGCATTGCTCATTTGGGCAATGCTAAAAATCAAATATATATAGACATACTATCAATGTTAATGAAATACGCCGTATCTACCGTACAAAAGCCCATTGGATAAAACCACTAGTATCATTTTTAGGTAACAGAAAACGATCCCTAAAGTTTCATCAAATTTGGTGACCCGGACTCTGGGTTCGTTGTGGGATTTATTAATTCATTGAAAGTAAAAAATTACACTAGAAATATAAAAATATAGTAATCGACACTATACTCTATTATGTTAGAAAATATAGACAAAATCATAATATATGAGATTGCTTAAAAAGAAAACGCAATAACAGTACTAGGTATAATTTAGAAACAATACAAAAACTAATTCATTAGAGTTTTATTTAAATTATTGCTATATAAAAAATAGATTTTTTAAATTCAAATAGATGTTCTTATACTTCCTTATTAAACAACCAATTGTATCGAATTTTCATACGCTTGTATTGTCATCCTTTTAAAGCTCAATGCATTGCACATATTATTATAATTTAATTGTTCTACTGAACAATACAATTTTCTCCTCTTATTCTTCTAAGAATTAATAAAGTAATGCGTAAACCAATACCTACAAGACTGAATAATCGCCTTAAGACAAAATTAGTGAAAACAACTATTATTAATTTACAATTGAAAGATAAAGTAAAGTAAAACATCAAGAATATTTTTTTCTTCGTGCTTTTCTTTAGATTTATTTACATTATCGACCTTGGATACGTTTAAGCTTAAGATAAAAAGGGAAAGGTATACAAGTAAGCTATGGAGAGTGGATTAAAGATTGCCTTCAGCAATAAATATCTGACAACTGCATTAGAGTCACTGTATATATTTTACGCAACCTAAACGATTTTTCTCCATTCTCCGCATTACTTCTCCTAACTCCTGATTTACTTTCAAATTTTCCAAACTCTTTACCTAAAACAGTTTGCGCAAGAAAAACTCCAAGAGCCTCTTACGTCGCAACGCGCAAAGAGAAACTTCTCCTATCAAAGAAATATTTTCTCATCATTTTGGTCATTCTTTTCACTCTTCTCCCGCCTTCCGAAAGAAAAATACACGGTTATATCCATCATCGTTTGCGCGAGCTCGTACAATTTCACTCGACCTCCTCGCTATACGTATACCAACTGCACGCAGCGCGCAACGCGTCGAAACTCGAAGCTCTGACGGACGGTTTTTCTTTTTTTTCTGTACCATCCGCGTTTCCTCCTCTACACTCGCTCTCCTTTGAAAATTCGAACGCCCGTCGCTGCTCGTGACGTTAATAGACCAATCGAATTATCCAAATCGCAAAAGTTTGACGCGCGCGGCGCCGGAATTTCCGCGGAGCTGCAAAAATTAGGCGCACGCGCGCGCGTGCGTTCGGAGGGCGCTCGAAATTCGGAATTCAATAGTCTTGAATGCAGCGAATGAGTGGTCGCGAGTGGATCTGATTCGGTCTGGCGTGTAAAACAATTAGTTCGTTATGCGGGATGCTGGGAGCGGGAAAATTTTTTAGTATGAAGGGAAGTAAAGTTTTATGCTGTGGGGATTGTAGATTTTTCTGGCTATTCGATCATATAAAGTTGTGTGAAATTAAGCATGTGAACTATATTTTTTTGTTTGGGTATTAGCGGCTTTTCAAAATTTATATAAATATAGTTAAACATTTAAGAAGATACGCTTGAAATGTTCAAATTTCGATTGCCACTACGAAAGTACGGTGAACCACGATAAAATTATTAAAATAGAAATGTTACGAAAATGTCGTTCTAACGAGAACCTCATGAGACTGTATAAGTCTACGATTAATCACTTCTTATGGATCTATCAAGAGTAAGATGTTTATCAAAGAGTAGATGTTTAATACATTTTTTAACGAAGACTATGATAGAATGAAAAAGAGTGATAGATTAGGGATTAAAGTATGTCAACTTCTATTTATCTGCAACTCACATATTTTTTTAGTGAAATGAGACATATGAAAATTAAATTCGTTTATGTTGACTCCTGTAATCTTGTGGCAGAAGAGCAATTTAAAGCTAAGATTTTCAATATATTTCAATGCTCAAAAAATATAAAATATCTTTTTGTCACTTTTACCGTGAAATCTACTCGTGATTCATTTTGGTCATTTAAATAAAGTTTCGTTTCAATGTACTTTGTTGAAAACTCAGTAGTAAATAATTATAATAACTCTTGCTCAAGAAAGAAAGGAACGTTTGATAAAAGTTTTGTAACGTAACTCGGATTTCAGCGGGATTGTAAAGCGAGTATATATCTACAGATGAAAACGAATACAAAACTGCAGTGTGGGAGTATCAACAGTGTTCTGAAAAGGATAGTGTTTGGAGAAGTGATAAGAATTCAAAGCAACAGAGGTATCTCTGTTTACATGCTCATTTTTAAGAAACACGGCCAGCAAGTGGTGACGTTAGTCATTCCACGTTATATTTATCTTGCCAACTGTTTATCTAAATGCTTTAAGCTTTCTTTTTCTCTCAACTTCGTTCGTATATATATATAATTATTCTCTTATTCAATGTATACGGAATTTCGTAATAAACTCATTGAAAAGATTATTACTTTATATTTTAAAATAGTTTCATTCATGCCTCGTACAAAAATACAAAAGAACCTTTATCTAAAAGTAATCTAAAAGAACCCGTAAGTCGTATAAAATCCTCACATTACTTATTACATATAAATTTACTGCTACAACTTACCGATTCATATTGTTTCTCTACGTATATTTCCACATTTCATAAAAGCCATAAAATAAACGTACAATACCCAACAAAAATCCTACCAAAAACTCCCAGCGTATATTTTCACCACCGCAATTCGTAAAATCCTCCACGCGCCGAAATTCCACCACCATATCCCCCAAAAACGGCGACAAAGCTCCATACATACATATACCCTCAAAAATAATATTCCTCCTACAAAGCCCCGTCTCCCACACACACACTCTCCACGAGTTATAAAGTTAATAAGCTCGCCTCGCGCGCCGTTTGATTAAGCAAATTGATGAAGAGCGCGCGCTAGAACCGAAAGGGCCCCTAAACCTCGGCTGCAATTTCATTAAAAGCCACGGGTGCACACACACGCGCATATATATACATTCGGCGACTTGAAATTCGAAGCCGTGTGTCCCATTTCTATATTTCTATATTTCCCTCTCTCGACTCGCGATATGGCGTCACATCGATTGCTCCATATATACACAAACGCGGTTGTACTTCATACACCGGCGAGCTTTTTCCGCGCCACGCGAGCTCCGCGGCTCCTGCTTCTGATGCCTTTCATTGTGCAATTGCTCCCTCTCTCTCTCTCTCTCGGTATTGTCGATCTCTTTTTTTCCTTCTCGCTTGTGTGTAGCCGCGGTGACGGCGACTGCACGACAAATGCGGTGATGCGTTTCGGGATTCAAACGCCTGCGGTGAGAGCGGCTCTTTCTTCTTCGTTTCTCGTTTCGCGCGCGAGCCGGCCGGGTTGTGTTTGTGTTTGTGCGCGCGGGCGTTTGTTGCAAAAGCGAGACACTGCAATCACGCAACGAGAGAGCTGGGTTGTGTTGTATTTTTTTTTTTTACTCGGCGTCGTCGTTTTGCGGAGGTATATCGTGTGGTGGGTATGAATCGCTTGGTGGTCGGGATGTGTCTTTAGGGAGATGGGAGAACAATTTTTGCACTGGACGGGATTGTCGATTAGTAAATGTTGAGCAAGGAAATAGGTGAATAATTTGAATGTGTTTTTGTTTTTTTGTTTGATTAAACAACTTTTTTTATAATTTTGACTTCAGTGGTAAGATAAGACTAGGTTTATTCGAGTATAAATAGTTTTAGCTTTAATTAGTTTCAACTTTACGCAATATTAAAAACCTCAAAAAGCTCATACTGCGAGTGGCCCATTCCTAATTTAGTCTCAAATATGAAACTCCGTGGATGTCTTCGAACATTTTTCATTTTATAAAAAGTCATAAAACTTTACATGCTCTTACTTTAAGTACTTTTTACATTTTTCAATTTGCATAAATTATACTGCGTAAAATAACTTCTTTTTGCTGATATCAGTGAACTGAAGACGTCGCTTTGAAAGGTACTTTTCTTTATCGAAGCGTGGCTCCCTACGTTTTAGTAAATCCTAAAATAATGTTTGTTGTTCCCATGAAAAGCACCATATTCCATAGAAATAATTATATTAGATAGATACTCTAAATTCCAAAATTGCCACAGAGTTTGAAGAGTTTCAAAGAATCACCCATACAAAAGAAAATTTAATTAAATTATTCCATGCTCAACGTTTAATACCATCCTATTAAATCCAATCGCACGATAAAGGTATATTCTTTATGTTAAGTACACGCGCAATCCGCCATTAACTTAAAATTATAAAACAACAAATTTATTTCCATACGGCAATAAACGATTTATGCCGTGAGTCGCAACGGCAATTGAAGTCGCGGCGGCCCTGCACTTTTATTAATACAGCTTCGCGTGACTTCGCAGCGCGGTGCGAGCGTAATTTTACGCTGCGCATATTAAAGTCATAAAAACTTCAATATTTGCCCGACAAAGCGAGCCAATCTTTTTTTAACAGCGCGACAAATACGTCGCTTTTTTGTAACTTAAATCGAATGAAATAAGCGGGCTGCAAAATTTCATGCTTATAGCGAGAAATAAGTTGATGTTTACTATAGTTGTAACATTTTGTTGGCATCAATATTCTTTTTGTACATTAAAAGTTAATGTCAACAAAACTTGTGTACGCTCTTTTTCCATTCTTTTATTTGCGGTTGTACTTTATTTAAGGCTTTGTAGAAATAAACTTATAAGAAATTATGGTTATACTTATAACTTAAGTAATTATATTCATTTTATTTTTGTATAAAAAGTTCAATGCATAAACACTGATTTGACTCTGTTTTTGAGGTTAACTATACCCTTTTTGTATGAATTAATTTATTTTTACATTCAAAAGCATCTAATGCATTTTTTAAGTCCAATACATATTCGTTGCATATTCTTTTTTAATACAACAATTTTCAAGAAAAACTTTTTCTCAATTGATTTGAAATATACAAATAAAAATTATGTTAAGTCGGTTATAAAGTGCGATTTCCAATAAGCCATCGTGCTAAAAGGCTTAAAATAAAAATATTGATATCTGGCTTCTAAGGTATCCTCGACTTACGAAAATTTAGCTGAATTATTATGGGAACTATATCCACCAGTACACCAAATTTCATTAAAATCTGTCACTTAATTCTTTAACCAGATAAATCTCCTTAAAGTATACAGTATACACTGTATTCTATTCATAAAATCATTGATTAGTTTCGAAAGACCTCGTTATGCGATTTCACAAGCAAATTGAACGTTTCGAAAATTCGTTATCGAAATATGAAACCCATTCACCGTAGTCCTAAATACACCAACCGGAGCAAATTAACTTCTGCACTCTCTCTCTCTCTCTCTCTCTCTCTCTCTCTCTCTCTTCTCTTTCATGTACACGCGTATAAAACGATTTTCACATAAACGGCATCAGCTCCAAAGACTCCGCTCGAATATCCACCGTCCCCCTTGTACACTTTTACGATTTGTGGCCCCCTCCTCGTGTTCGTTCGTTCCTTCTCTCGCTCGTTCACGTCAGCAACAATTGTCACAATGGCAAGCTGCAAAGGAAGGTCAACAAATCCACAAATGCGCGTCGCCTTCTTTGAAAATCTCCGCGTGTACAAAAGGTGGAAAATCGATAGCGAAACTTGATCGGGAATTTTCGCACGACGCCGCCGCGGACGAAAGAACGGACGGACGGACGGAGTCGTTAAGTTAAATTGGATTTCGCATTAAGTGGGGGGGGAAAATCCGGTATGGTACTTCTTAGCTCGCGGACACGGATTTTCAATTCATTTGCGCTGGGAGTTCGAAGAATTGATTGTACGGTACATAGACTGGGATTTCATTGTTAGGATATAATAATTGCGAAGTAATTGAGGAAATCGATTGCTCGTCAAAGTTTTAGTGGATTGTTGAATGTTATGATGGTTGTTTTTACTTTATGTTTAATAAAATATATTTGAAAATATATGATTCTTTATTTGCTTGCCATATAATGTGATAGTTTGCAGTATATTTTAATATTAGCACTGTAATATTGAATTCGCATCAACTTACTTTTTACGTTCTCGTCTGGTATAACGTAATTCAGTCGTTTTTAATGTTTCCAAGAATACAATCTTTATGAGTAAAATTTGTATAACATTCTTTGTTGATTTATCATATAATACGCTGTAAACATCTTAGCTATGAAAAAGTCTGTCTTACGTTGGACATCCAGACACGATAATATCTAAGAAATATAACCGTAATACAGAAACGGTTTCACTTTGTCAGCACTGACATATATTTACTGACACAGTAAATGCAGACAACTCTGACGCAAACTGTTTCAGCATTCTTATTATCATAACGAAGCTTTATAGCAACTTATAACGAGAACATTAAAACGCCTGGTATCAAAGTAAATTAAAGTGACATATTTTACTTCTTTCTTGTAAAAAGAAGAAATGCCTTGCAAGGACGTCACAATGTAACCTTATATAATTACAAAAATATAGCAAAACAGTCAATAACGTTTACAAGATAATTAAATGGTAAAAAAATCAGCTTCACTTTAAATTTTATTAGCAAACGTTAACAAGTTTCATTTTTTAAATGAGTTAACATTTTTTATAAAAACCTATAGTGGAAAGTATAATTATTAACTCATTTGTATCATTTACAGTAGTCTCGAAAATATAAGATGCGGATGTGAAAGTAATGAAGAGAGAAAGAGAATAGAAAAATGAAAAGTTCAGAGTTTGTGATACGGACTTGTTAAACCTAGAACATATAACAGAAAAGGCTAGACCGGAAATTAAGAAAGAATGGGTGGAGGAGGTAGATTATTTGTGGCAAACTAGTCGGAGGGCTGATAGAATCGAGCGCCAAAGGGGGAGTAAATAAAAACTATGCGAACAGGATTTATATCTTGTAACCATTATTCTTAGACAATACCTTGTATGTATTTTCATAACGAATTATGATAGATAATAATATGTATAAGTATTCAGCTGTGCATATATAGATATATATATTATTATTTATATAAGACTCATTTTTGAACAACTATTATGTGGGTGAAATGTTAAGATGGTTTTAGTGTCTTATGCCTTATCAAACAAGGGTTCCATGGGAGCCTTGAGAAATAATTTTCACATATTCAAGTTGTAATTTAAAAATTTACAGAATTACCTTCGTTATTTAATTGTAATTATATTTTATCTAAAATTCAAATAAACACACTTTTTACACATAGATACCAATACATCAATACCTTTTAAATGGCTTCTTGATCCATGCTCTCAATGTTTGTTTCTATCAACGACACGTAAATTCTGCAAAGTTCTCAACTAAATCTTATTTCTTTACGTCGCTTAAGCCACCTTAAGGGGACGCTGAATATCTCTGTTATATTCTTATTGAGTTTTCATTCATAATTTTAAGAGAAATAATTTTTCTGAAAAAATAATAGTTGTCCCCGCTTCGTTTTATAGTAATCTAAATATGTGTCCAAGCTGGTTTCATATGATTGTTTTGCTCTCGAGAAAACTTTGACAAACTTAGTATGTAAAGGTTAATCTAGTTGGCCCTCATAGTGTGTCAAAGTTTTCTCGAAAACAAAACAATTATATGAACCCAGCTTGGACATATATTTAGATTACAATAAAACGAAGCGGGGACAACTATTATTTTTTCAAAAAAATGAATTCTCTTAAAATTATGAATGAAAACTGAATTAGACAAGGACAGAGATATCCGGCGTCCCCTTAAATAACCTATTACCACATTACACAACATTCACAATCTCGATCGACACCGATATTTCATCCGTCTCAAGCAACCCCTCCAACCCTTTACATTCCAGGTGCTCTACTGCGAGAGCTGCCGCGAGTCCTGCCACCCGAAGCGCGGCCCCCTGGCCGCCCACAATCTCGGCCCGGCCCAGGGCAGCTGGGCCAGCTCGACCCTGGCCCGCGGCATCCGTGGCCCCGGCTGCAATCCGGAGAACGGCCAGGTCAACGGCAACGGGATACCCGGCTGCCTGGAGCACGCGGGCGAGCAGGTCAGCCTGTACTGCGCCCTCTGCAAGATCGCGGCCTGCGGCCTCTGTCTGCGCGATCGGCACACGGCCCATCCCCACGACGTCCTGCCCTTGGCCGCCGCCTGCAAGGCACAAAAGGTCAGTGAATATAGGTTAGGAAGCTGGCGGGAGATTTTACTTTCAGTGATTGCGGATGGGACAAAGAGTGGGAGAAAGAGAGAGATGTATTCTGAGAATTCTGAGTAAGTGAAAAGTCACTTGCTTTGTGTCTAGATTCACTTGCTTATTAAATATGTGAACGGATCGGAGATTATTAGAAGTGAATAGTTACTTAATCCAAGTGAATAGTCACTTAATCCAAGTGAATAGTCACTTTTCGAAGTGAATAATCACTTAATCGAAGTGAATAGTCACTTAATCGAAGTGAATAGTCACTTAATCGAAGTGAATAGTCACTTAATCGAAGTGAATATTCACTTATTCGAAGTGAGTATTCACTTGTCGAAGTGAATATTCACTTATTCAGATTTATAGAGATACCTAGAGTGTTGAGGATTACGGTTCAGCGGTTTGGCGCTTTTGAGGTGGTACGCGGTGTATGGGCTGTGTTATAAGAGATAGGCTTTTGTGATATTAGTGATAATATGTTGTGAATTTATGGAAGATACTTTAAAAATCAATAATTTTAATTTTTTTTTTATTTTTATCATTTTTTATATATTCACATAACTTTTTTGTTTAGTTAAGTATTTTCTGTTTCTATTCTTTTGTATAGAAACTACTTAACTAAGCAGAATGAATCATGTTAGACTTAAATTGAATAAATGTTAAAGTAGTGACATTGTCTTATAGGATTTCTAACAATTTACCAAAAATTACTTTCATTAGATAGATATATACATAAAGAATTTATTTGTGCTTGAAATTAAAAACCACAAAACTTTATTGATTAGTAATTTAATTTAAATTAATTTAATATTAATTTAACATGCTTTATTTGCAAGTATCTTTTATAGATTTAGTAGCCCGAAAATTGTAAAAATATCTTTACATGGAATTATTATCGATTTTAAATAAAGACTATCTTTTGAAACAGACTGAATAGTAAGCCTGTACAACCTTAACTTTCATCATCAAATAATATTAATCCTATGAGTATAAATAAATATTGAGCGCGTAAAAATTGAGAACAATATTCTCTCTCTTCTCAACTGTTCCATTTCATCTAACTCCGATTGTATTCATTTTACTCCGCTTTGAAAGTTAAATGGAGACTCTATTAAACCGTAAGTCTAGACACGGCGAGAGTAGAGAGACGGATGCATGCATGTGACGAGGCTGCCGCGATGCTGTGATGGCGCAAGAGTGTGCTGTACATATAGGTATAGGCGTGCAGTAGCCTTTGTTCGTGAGAACGAGAGAGAGTAGCTGTAGGATGGGGGGAATGACGGTTGTCTTAAATGCTGATGGGGAGGGTGATAATCAATTTGTAAGGGGAGGTGGCTGAGATTTTGGGAATTGGCAGTTGCTGCGTTGCGGTGATTTTGGACGATGCGCGTTGAAACTTTAGGGAGACGTGTGTTTTGGATAGGAATTTTCATGGATCATTTAAATTTGGAGAGTTGTCATAATTTGTTCGTAAGGTATAAAACTTATTAAAGCATATTCTTTATGTCTGTTTGACTAAACGTTTTTGGTAACAGATATTTATTTCTTAGCCGTACTGCTGCATAGAAAGTCTAGTACGTATATTTGTCAAATACACATTACTTTTGTACATTATTTTCATACTTTCAAATAAAAGCTAAGTAATAAAGCTTCAATATAAGCGATTTCAGATGTTTGTAGTGAATATAGTTGTAGATTTAAACTTGATCGAGTACAAATACCTGACAATAAATTACTGTGCTAAAGAAAAGTTTTAAAAAGTAAATAGATGTAAAATTTGTATTTTTTCATTATACGGACTATATAGAGTAGATTCGATTTGTTATAGACATATTTCCTCTTATCCTAAAACGACGAATAACACGGTGATAAAATATGCTACGCAACTGTAAGAAGCTGACGAAACACAACAACGAAAGGAGTGTCAACTCAGCCCAACGTCTTTGTTTACAATATTGCAATATAGATAATTACTTTCTTAAAATTATAGACTTCAGCGTTCACGAGACAAAAACCACTGCCGGGTTGTCCCTTTTTGCTTCCGCGAGATAATTAACGCGTCAAACAGCTTCTGTTGGAATTACGTACATAAATCACAGCCCATCTACTAGCTGAATGACGTAAAAGCTAGCAAATCGATGGTGGACTATATTCAATACATGGATAAGAGTCACCTTACTATTGAAATTACATATTTTTATAAGTATTGATCACTATAATTTAAAGTTACCCAGTCCACGATATTACAATTCTTATACTGTACGTTTTTCAAATCAAATTTTATTTTTCAGCTATACGTGTGTTTTATATTTCAGTTTTGAAGCTCACGTGCGTTCGTATTTGAGATTTTCAGAATTTCCGGCTTCCCCTACTGTTGCTTGTGTACACGTGTGTTATAAGCTATACACTGTATACGCAGGGAGCTACTGCTTCTGCTGCTGCTCGTGTTCCTTCAGATTTTCGTTTATTTGAGCTTCGCCAAGTTTATCGGCTGGCTTTCGTTTGATAAAATATGATGTTCTTGGCTCTACAGTCGAATGTTTGGAGTTACGTAGGAACTCTTGAAAATATTTACTGCTGAACTACTTTATCTGATGTAGTACTTTACTTCGATAGTTTTACTTTTAGAGATGATACGATGTTTGAAAATAGTAGGAATTTAAAAGAACCATTTTTCAGTTTTTGTAGATTTTATTGAGGCGTTGTAAAAGATTGATTTCCATAACTTCAACTCTAAAAATCAGTTACTCGCCGCAAGCATAATACTTTTGAACATGACTATAAACTATTTTTATTAC
This sequence comes from Gastracanthus pulcherrimus, assembly GCA_949152435.1. NCBI lineage: Eukaryota > Metazoa > Arthropoda > Insecta > Hymenoptera > Pteromalidae > Gastracanthus > Gastracanthus pulcherrimus. The sequence goes on along the minus strand of OX424575.1, from coordinate 177,814,178 downwards.
CTGAAGAAATTCACCATACCGCAAACATATTGTAGTTTCCGTGAAAAAATATTTCTTTCTTACAGTCGATAGAAAGCGTTTGTAGCCATATTCAAATTTGTTTGAAGGAAAAAGAATATGCTTGCAGCGAGTAACTGATTTTCATAATGCAAAACGGATTATATTTTGTTTAGTGTATGAAAGAGTAAATGTACTTCTTAACAAAACTTTAAATAAGTCATTATTTCTTATTTAATACTTGCAATTAAATGCTACGTTATTCCAATGGCTATAAAGTAACAAGTAGCTGTACACAAAACCATTGATTTTAATAAAGATAAGCAGCCTATCGTTCACACTCGATCCAGAACTCACACTCGTTATTGACCGTTTGTTGGAATTAAACTTCCCTTTACAAACCAAGTAAACTCTCACTTAAGTACGTGAAAAATGACTACACATGAAGTAAAGTTTACTCACGCATTATATAAATTGATGTTCGTTTGCTTGGATATTGACGCCATTTAGCAAAGCCGCTGAAGCCGACACGGGCAATGCACTTATAATGCTTCAAATGTAGATCAACTTTATGTTATAAACCGATAATATATCAGCTATAGCCAAACAAATATCAATATCTAATATTTTGATCATTAAAATCAGTTGATTATTTAGAGATTACAAATAACTACAAATAACAATTTTTACTAAAAGCACTTAAGCTTACAATGCTTCAAATGTTGATCACCAACTTTATATTAAAAGTCCATAAATATCAGTTTGTAACAAAACAAAAAGGAAACATGTAACATTGTTATCATCTGAATCAGTTATCGATCTAGATTAATGGACGCTAACGATTTTTAAAAAGGTATTCCCTCCCGTATCATTATTTCAAACATTCAATTTCGTTTCACAGCCAGTATCCCGACAAAACCATTCAATCCACTAAAAACACCCTACCTCTCCGCGCTAAAACGCTCGCTGAAACACGATCCTCCATGCATACATCAAAGTCAGAGCTCGGAACTTACATTTTAATCATTAAAATCAGTTAGCGATCTAGATTAATGAGCGCTAACGACTCCTATAAAAGTCATTCATTCACCCCCTTATCATTCCTCCAAACTTTCCATTCCATTCCACTCCGTCCATCCAGCACTCCGAAAGATACCTCACCCACGCTTGCCTCCTAAACCACGAACTGAAATACGAGCCCTCGTGCGCACTATACAGCACTACACACGTGAAAGCCATGCGCGTGCGTGCTCCGGGGGCCATTTTAAATGCTCGGTAATTATATATGCGAGAACGATGGCGCGCGGGCCGATAAGGGCTCTTAATTGTGATCGGATAACGATAAAGAGCGAGGCTCGCGCGAGGCTTGACGAGGGACGAGTCGAATGCTGGTGCATATCACGCGAGCTGCTGTGTGTGTGTGTTTGTTTATGAGAACATTCGCGGCTGATTAGAGATACAGAGGTATATGGATGGGCCGTTGCGGTGGATCGTTAGAGGGAACGGCTGTAAAAAGGGCTTCTTTTGATGCCCGTACGGGGAAATTTAGCGCCCGCTGACGTTTGAAGAATTTTTCAGCTGGTGATGGGGTCGTTCAACTCGGGAGTCGTAAAGATAATTGTTGGTTGGGGTGTGGATGATTTTGCGGGGGTGATTTGTCATTCTTGTGATTCGAGATATGTCGTGTATTGAGTGATTGGTCTTATAAATACTTTAGTAGTGAATTTATTAAGTGATTTTAATTTTAATGAAGGAAAGTGGATTTTTTAATTAAGAAGATTTTAAGAGTTGTTATAGAATATACTGAGAAAAGAATTCGATAATACCAACATTTCACGACTAATACATTTTTTTGTACACGTAAGCGAAAATTCGCTAATGATTACTCTATATTGTGACGTGATAGTTAAGACTACTGACATAAACTGTGCATTTATAATAAGCCTATGTGATGAAATCTAACGATGAATCTGTGATATGGATACAAATTTAATTTAATGTATCGAAACTATGTATATATAATGTATATTTTTGACTTGTGCAAAATAAATCTTAATCTATCTATCTATCTATGTACTCTTTTCGGGTTTAAGTGACCGGCTTGTTCATGGTTACTCCTTTTGGGTTGCTGAATGTGAATTATGTAGTATGTTTCTAAATGTAGTTTTAAATAATATGCTGTTAAAATTAATTGCGAACCAAAACTTTTCATATCGATTAAAAAGCAATATTTTTAGGTATAATCATTATCTCACAATATGTATTTAGCTAAATTTCATTCTAGAAGATTTCACTTAAATCAACAAGATTCATTTTGACACACTATATGAATAGTTTTGATTTACAATGATTTCGCTCTTATCAACTTATTTATGATTATCATTCCTTTTTTGTTCCAAGAAATAATGTCTCAAAGAGTACAATCCAAAGAGTCCACTTAAAAAATATCCATACAACACTAGTTAGAAGAACGCTTTTATAAAAACACGTTTCCACTACATCATTCCTTTTATCTAGAAAAAAACATCGTACACGCACACCGCCCACGAATAAATCATGCACTACCCACCAATCGATACCGCCAATTATCACGTATAATTTACATTCCACTCCGCTCCGTCCGCGTGACGATGCTCCAACCAAGCAACATCACCAAACGCAGACAGCGGCACAAAACAGTCCCACCAATTTTTCATCCTCTCCGCGATACGTATACATGTATGCATCCGTGTCCCGTTTATTAGGCACTGCAACGTAAAACTTTCCCCCAGGGCTCGGCCCCCCCCGTTCGACATTGACGTTATCTCGCGCTCGCCGCCTGTACGGTGTGACACGGCCCAGACGTAGCGCATTATATTATACACTGCGCTGCAGCGTGTGCCTCGTCATTTATGCGCCGCGCACGCACGCGGCGGTCGGTCGGCGATGCCAAAAAGCGTGACCCTTTTTCGATCGCGCTTCGAGCGCGTGTTTCGTTGCGTGCGCGCATAAGCGCGGACGTGAGAGTGGTGAGGTATTGCGAGGTCTATTGTTGGATGGCTGGGAGGTGTTTTAAAGGCTTTTAAATTATTGCAGTGGCCAGGTGGGATAGTATTGTGTGATGAGAGTGATTGCTTCTAGGAAAAATTTATTTTTAGTTTTTAGTAAATATATTGTGTCTGTTTGTATTTTTGAGCTTAGGAAGAGGTTGAAAGGTCGAGAGATAGCTGACGTTTTTCAAATTGTGGAAATCAGGATTCTTTCTATCGCCGCTTTTTATTTTTCTCGTCTTATATCTACGTTTGCAATGTATCACATCACTAAAAGGACTATCAGTGTTAGGTATATTAGATGGAAGAAAAGGATGAAACAGTGTATATTGTCTTTTTTCCTGCACAGTCTCTTCACAATTGTTATATTATTATAATCATCGGTATATTATAATTATTATTATTATTATTATAGAATGATGTTAGTGACTATAAAATTGTTTACAAACTTACGTGTAATATCATAATTATGTAATAATTGACTGTGATGTTATATTGATAAATTATAGCCTAGACAAGGACGACAAGCAGTCATCGAAACCGTCGTCATTAGAAAATTAACATCTTTTGACTCATCATTCAACGAAACCTCTCTAACAAACAGTTACCATAAGTGATAAATACAATTAATTAAAGTAAAAGGATGTTTAATAAATCATTTTGAAGCACTCGATACTAATAGCGTTTTTTTTTATAAAACTAAATGACAGGGTACAGACGAAAAATTATTTTCTTTACTGTTATCTTCCACTAAAGTTTAACATGCCGCTAAAAAGATAAAATGCCATTTCTTCTTGCAAAATAGCATTGCTTTATGTACAAAAGTAACGGTGTCATAAGGCTAAATAAAATATTACAATTTTTAAACGAAAAAGCTTATTCTCATATAACTTTTGTCTGGCTGTTTGGGGCGTCTCAAACGACCATACTCCTACAAACCAAGAGGAAAATACGAAATAAACTCGCGCAAAAAAGTAGAAGCAATTACGACGCACAGGGCGAGTCATATACTTGCTTACGCGCGAGAACTTTATATATTTTCGAGTGGAGGGAGAGAGAGAGAGAAAGAGAGAAAAGAAGAGAATGGGTGGAGCGTTAGGGTAAAAGGCCGCGCCGGAAAACTGCAGCGCAGGCATTACGCGAAATAGAGCTCGTTAAGCGAGCGGGTTTAAATTTTTTAATACATTTAATTTGCTGCATTTTCGTGGAAATGACGTTACTCGGCCGGCGTCGCTCTGTGCTTTTTGTAATTGAGCGTGAGGCCCTCGCGAAACGTAGAGGCTATTTTATAAATAACCGTGCTTTAAGAAACTTTACAAACGTTGCGTCATTCTGGAGAGAAGTTATCGCGATAGGAGCGAGCTTTTTACACGTATGTTCTACTAACTTTTTTACGCGGAGAGAATTTTGTGCTTTTATGAAAATGTTGTTTAAAAATACCGAATTTTCTCATTTGAAGAAAAAAAAAAGCAGCTGACCGTGTTTCATAGGAGAGCTCGCGTGTATAAAAACTTTGAAATCCTCCTATAAAATAAAACCGCAAAGTTTAGAGTTATGCAGTTCACATACTCCCTTACGGAATGCGGTAAATAAAAGTCCCTTCGCCTAACGTTCTTCCCTTCTCCCCCCCCCCCCCCAAAACAACAGCCAGCAGCGAAACAAAAAGGAGAAAACCCTCGGGCAGAGAATAATCTCTCGGGCATTTCTACGGCCAGGAGGACGCGAGAGCCCCATCAGGCGGGTAAAATTAAAAATGCTTTACAAACGCAATTCTCCAGAGCGACTCGTCCTCATCATCCAGCCCGTCCCATAATCAACCTCTCTCTCTTTCTCTCACTTCTTTCTCTTTTCTCTCGTCATGCCGACTTCTCGCCGTATAGTCGCACTTGCTGCCGCACTGAAATTTCGCTCGGCATTGCGCGTGTCCCTTGGTATATGGGTGATTCTCGCTGAAAAACCAGTGGTTGGTATGCGAGTTGCGTAAGCAGTTTTGAAATTTTCATCTGCTTTCTTGTGGAATGGTAAACGTTATTTTAGAACGCAATGATCTTTTAAATTGGCTTATTGAAGATTTCGAGATATATTTTTATTTTCTAATATAGAGAAATAATCATTGTCACTGTTTACTAAAAAGTTGTGATACGCACTCTACTCAATTATTTATATCTAAATAAATATTGTTTACTATATATATCTATAAATTTATAAATCTATAGTTTTTTACTTAAAAAATTTCTTAATTTAGACGGCTATATTAAATTTTTGTTAATTCATTTCTAAATTCTGACTTCAGAATAAGAATATATCTTTCATCGTAAATTTAATCTTTTTTGTGTGTTTTCTTAGAACAACCAATCGATATTCAAACATAAAATTGCTTTAGAAGTGATGGTTCAACAAAGAAAATAACTTTTTCGTATATCATTTTTGTAAACATGACGTCTGGGAGATATTCGATAGAGCAAAATTAAACTTTCTTACACTACTTTCCGAAATTAAATCCAATGCTTAACAATATGAGACTAACTTATAACAACAGGTCTCTTTCAGTATAAGTTTATTGAAGGCTTTTAATATCGCACAAAGTAAAAAAGAAATATTATTTACAATCAAATAAACCTAGTCTGACCAATCAAATCTATATTTCCACAAACGACAAATCCACAAATTTCCATTTCCATACGAAGAATCACCCATATACGTATCACATTCTGAAAGCGGCGAGGGTTCGGCACTTGCTCCCTCTCTCTCTCTCCCCGAGCCTTTTCTCATTAATTTTTCAGAATGCTCGGCACTCCGTCCACTCCGTCGCACGAGGCGTCGACGACGACGACAACGACGGCAGTTCGACCCCCTCCTGCCCCTCGACCCTTTCAACCCCTTCGATTAAGCCCTCGACGCGTGCCTGCGTTTTGTTGCTTCTTCCTCCTTTTGCGTCATTCATCTCTCCCGCCCTACTCCTCCTCTTCTTCTTCTTTTTTTTTGTTGTATTTTTCTTTCTCGGCCGCGCGCGCGCGTCTACGGCGATGAAGCGTAACCTTTTGTCGCTCGCGTCCGCTGAGCTGCCCGATTGTTGAGGGAATCGAGTGCAGTATGTCGATTGTTTGACGGACAGCTGTCTTGGGTATTGCGTATTCTTGGGCTTCCTTAGTTGGATGATTGGTGCTTTGAGAATGGGTATTATAGTTGGGCTCTTTGTCGTTAAACTTTGTTGTTGGGTTGTCTTGCTTGCGAAATGTTTCCGAGAAATGTTTGAGTAATTATTGGTATGTTTTTGAAGTTAATTGTTTCTTATTTTTACTTTTGTAATTGGTTTACATTGTTTTATACTGTAAGTTACATAATATTTTTCTCAAAACGTCGCTTTTCGACTTCAAAATAATTCCTGTGAAACGGTTTTGGATGAACAAGTTAATATTTTAAAGTAATACAAAGATTTGTAGTCGGAAAAATCCAACGAATAAATGCTATGTGTTTTCTTTCTATACTCGCAATATAGAAATTACATGTATGTACAACAAGTAGGTTACAAATCAAAAGAATGTTTTGTACACAATGAATTTGGAATTTCTATAACTTTTTACATGTTATCCTAATCGATGGATCATGTAGACATTAGTAAAACGGATTAAATCATTGACTAAACGTATTGTATTTGTACGATCTTACAAATGTACTACATACAAATATAATTTACTGATTAATACAAACTGTAACCTCCTCTGCATACCTTCTTCTTCCCATAATAAACTTTACTACATTCGTAGACAACGAAACCATAAAGAATCCAGATCAACATCATTGCAACGCAAACCACCCCAAAACAATACGCATTCCGCTCGCAATCCACCTACTTCACAATTATTTTCATTCTCCAACCTCAATCGTATCCCTGATCGCCCTCTACATTCTCCAGCAAGGCACATTCGAAGACCCAACTCTATACCTCCTTTAAACCCCACGATCTCTCCTCTCCTACATACGTCCATCCCCTCACAATGCCATTCTTCCCTCGCATACGTACCCTTTCATCCTCGTCCTCTTTTCTCATGCTTTATCTTCATTCAGCCACTCATACCACACACACACACACGCACACATTCATCCCACCTCTTTTCTCTATATCCTGCCGATGATAAACTTGCTCTTCACCGCTACCGTGCAACCCCTGCTCATTTGCTCCATCTCTCTCTCTCTCTATCCTTTATATTCTCTCCCTTCTACCTTTTTTTCGTGATACATCGTGCATGACATCGCGGCTGTGCATTGGACAGCAGTGGTATATAGTAGCAGAGGGAAGCTCGAGGCACAGCAGCAGCAGCAGCAGCGCAGCGCAACACCTGGTCACTTCCTAACATATGGTCATGTGCGGGAAGCGACCCCCCTCCCTCTGTCACTCTCGCTAGCTTTCGTATTTTGACGAGGCTTCGCAGAAAACTGTAGCAGGCTGAAGCTTTGCGAGTGGAAATTCACTTGGGGACGAGGTAAAATTTACTAGTTGGGTGCATACAAATATTTTTTGTTTAGCAAGTTTGTAATTGATGTAGTTGTAAGCTGGTTAGTAATGCACTATGAAGTTTTTAAATTAAATTATATTTCGAAAAGTAGCATACAGCATTCCTGTATGATGGTGATGTTGCGATAAACTTTGGAGCGTCATATCTCTTTCAATTTTCGTGATATTGGTGAAATTACAAAAGTTTACAAAGAAAATATGCTATGAGCTATTTAAATATTTTGTTATGTAAAATGGCTTTTCAGTTCAGTGATTAACGCGAAATAGTGGGACTATTTCTTATTTGACTCTTAGTCGGGTTGAAAGTTATACTCGGAAATGAGTATGACCTTATTTTTTTATTTTAGAAATGTTCTCTTTTCTGAGTAGGCAAAGGTCACCTTGCGAAGGGTGAAAGCATTCGATTTTACTTTCTTTCACTCGAAATGAGTATAATCTCAAAGTGAAATCCACTCGAGTGAGAGTCATTTATTCCCTCCTTTGACACAAAAAAGTACAAATTATCCTCTTCGAGTGTCGTTTCAACCACCTATAAAAGTAGTTTATAATGCAATTATACGTATACCCTCACTATTATGAGTAAATCCTATAAAAAAATGTGATTATGCTTATCGTCCACCAGTACAATTTGATTGGCCAGGAATTCCAGCGCGAAATTCAAATTCAGTAACCCGTATGAAAGTATACTGACAAAGAAAACGCGCAAGGCGCTCTATATAAACTCAAAATATCTACCTATACTACCCTCTATAAACTTTCATTCAAAGAAAACTGAAAGCACGCACTCTACTTTCCTTGTCGCTACATTCCCTTGCCAAAATCTACCCCGAGCAGAACGAGACACACACGCATACACAGTCACCGAGAATCACGGAGGATGCGAGAAAGTCGGGGGCGGCTTGTATATCGCGCTTCCACCTCCTCGGCGATTAATCTAATAAATTGCCGAGGGCAGTCGGTGCAGCCTGCGCGCAGCGCCAACGCCCGCAGACGTTTTAGTAATTGATCTATATAATACGAGAAGTTGCGCCGCGTTACCTATATATACGCATCCCCTCCCCGGAGCTGTTGTTGCAAGCGCAACACCGAGCGAGAATTTGTGCTGCGCGCGCGGGTGGGGGGTGATTGATGTTGCGCATGGTGCAACGGCGAGTAGAGTTTGAGTGATTTTTCGGGGGCTGCAGTGTTCTAGCTGGTCGGGGTGTACGTTGTTGTTATCGTTTCGCGGTCGCGGATCTGTACGGTGTTGTGCGCGCGGAGATGTATGGCTTGGAGATGGTTAGCGTTGTTGATGGTGGGGGGAAGGGAGGAGAATATATAGGTGGAGTGTGACTGCAGGCTAATTGATTCTTAGTACGGAGCGCATTCTGGGATTTTGTATGAAAGATTTGTGTTGGATTTTATTAGGGTTTTCTGACATGTTGGACTAGAGTTTTCTAAATGATTCTAAATGCTTGACGATACTGTATAATGGAAATTTTAATGTTATCAACTTATTTATGCCGACAGCACTGAAAAAATGTATTGCTGGAGTATCTAGATTCGGGTTGATCGTACTAAACAGCGTATTGCTGCTACAACAATACTTTGTTATTGCTCTCACGGCAATATTATTTTGCTGGGACAGTCATACAATATCACCGACAACTGTAATATAGATATGACAGCAATATGTGCGGTTACTCGAGTAATGCCAGTATAGTTATCACATAAATATAAAAGTATTTATGTGCGGTCAATCCCTTTTTCTCAGTGAGTGATAAGTATACACTGTCAAAAATAACATTAAATTTAATGTACTTTTAACTCACAAACTGAATTTTTTTTATGTTACACGTAACAAAAATGTAAATGATTTTCATTTGCATGAAATTTAGTGTACATTTGCTTTAAATTTAATGTAAATCTGTATTAAATTTCAGTAATTGTAACATTAATTTGCAGTTATAACAGTAAAAAAAATTAATATACATCCGCAACTTTTGCTTCCATTACATGTAACAGAAAGATTTTTTACAGTGTAGAGAATTAATATGTATAAGTGGAATTGAACGAATTACTGATATAATTTTTCTATTCTAAAAGGATCTGACATGACAATAAATGCATACATAAGGAACAAGCAAAAAAATCGTATGTCTCTGTGCGTATAATTACATATTTATAACCTATTATATATAGATAAATAAAGTTGAAAAGGAACACAACATTGAACAAATTTTAATCATAAGTATAATTAATTTTAAGTAATGGGACTTATTATATATTACAGCAACATTAATCAAAGCTTTCGAGTGAATACGACACACAATGTCTTATTTCTTGTTACATACCTAATACGTATTCTCTATAAAATCATAGTCATTAATTCAATAACTATTGAGGATAAAATATATTTAACGCCTTAATAACCCAAAAAAGACGTTTAAAATACACGCACATCATCCTTCCAGAATCATCATCATGACTTACCACTTCTATTATACAACGCAGTTCATAGCAATCGAATATGTTCAGTCGAAACCCCCAAAATTATAAAGCTCGCACACCGCGCTCCCCAATTCCGCTGTAATCCTCCTAAGCACATATTTGCTTTTAATTCACACAGTCCGACCGCAAGCTCGATCGAAAAAAGCCCATAAAACCACCGCAAGAGCCGAAAAGCACACCGGCTTCCCCCGACCCACTCGCATCCGTCGAAAATATAAATCATCGGGCGCGCTGCAATTAATCTTCGAAATCTCTCGCCCACCCGTGCCGTATCTATACCAGTGCCACCAAAAACCACCAATGCCACCCTCGCGCACCCTTCCTTGATCCGTCCCAATTTTCGAGCATGGTTCGAGGTGTCAACGGGAAATACTGCTTCCATCCTTTGTTTTGTTTTGTTTTGTTTTGCAATTTGTTATACAGTAGGATCTCGATAATTCGAACTTTGATAATTCGAAATCCTGGATGTTTCGAAGCTAGAGCCTATTCTTGAATCTTTCATTTTGTATCTGGACTAAAGTACAATCATTTCGAGAATCATAAATATCGTCTATTCAAATATACAACATTTTAAAGAGCAAACATTGTACATAAACAATAGGGTATATAAAAGATAAGTTACGAGGAATTTTCATAAGATAAAGAAGAAAATGTATGATATTGACAAAATTGCAATACAGAAAATTGTAAGTCTTTGAAAAGTTCAGAATAAGTATAGAATCTTACAAGCAAATGCTAGTGATTTTAATATGAAGTTCCAAACCATATCGGATTAAGTTAATTTTGGAAATTAAGTAAACGTCCATCAAAATGTGGAAATTAAACCATGCAATTGATAAATAGTCAAATTTTACTTTTTTTATAAAATTTTAAAGTTGGAAAATTTTTTAAAATTGACTTTGTTATTGTTCTGAATGCCTCATTCGTTATTTGGAATCATTTTATCACAGGACAATATAAATATAACACGTTATTTCAAGAAAATGAATTGAACGTCATTTCAATTATTAAGTTGTTTATTATTACAAATAAAGTATTACTTCTCTTATTCATAAATATCTACTACATTCTTAAAGTAAATCTTTCCCAACTCAAAATTGTTAAAAATTTGACCGAATTCCGTAAACTTATCTGAAAACCCTCGACAATTCCAAATTAAATCCCAGATTCTTCAATTCATCAAGTCTCCACTGTATCTCCCCCCAAAACGCAATATTCCCGCGAAAACGAGCTAATCGAAAACTCTCTCTTTCCCGCTTGATATGCGCTTCCCATCCTCCCCCTCTCTCTTTAAATCACGAATATATCAGGCAGCAGCAGCAGCGCACCGAAAACCGCACCCCGGTGAAATTTACGATCGCGCGACTGCAACAGCGGCGCAATCGTCACGAACCCAAGCCCCGCTCGCGCGAACGTCACGTACCCGCGCAATCCGTCATATTCCGCGGCGGGTGTTATAGCTAGTACTACGGCCGTGTATATACATCCACGCTCTCTCTCTCTCTCTCTCTCTGCGTGTCGCATTATCTCGTCCCGGACATGCGCGCGCGCGGCTAGACGGCGAGGAGCGAGGAAGGGAAAATAATAGAACGGGAGTGGGCGAGAGAGATAATATACGCGAATGTGGAGGTGACTCTCTTCTTTTGTGGAGTCGAGGTTTTTGAGGGATGGCTGTGGGAAGGAGTTGAAGTGGAGCGAAAATGCGTGTAGTGTGCGCGGGGTTGGGATAATTGTACGGGGGTTCTTTATGACGTACTGGCCAGGCTTGCACCGGGTGGTGTTAGTAGGTGGTTTTGTGGAGGATTTTGCGCGTCACCTGGGTTGAATACTTCCTGGATGGGATCACTGCTTTAATGGTGTATAATTATAGTTGTAGATGTTTAGAAAGTTAAAGATGTAGAGGCAAATTGTATCTCTGTACGAAATATAGTTATAATGTGAACACGAGCACGTGTGTTTTAATTTACTATACTGGCTTCAGGGCTACCGATAAATAAATGATTTTTTATGATTACTTCGTATTTAAAAATTTGTTACTTTATTATACATGTTCAGAATATAAATATTTTTTGCTTAATAATGCTAATTTATGAATAATGCCTTTGATATGCATCGCGTGTTGTATTATCTGTAAAAATAAAAGTACTGTCGGGAGTAAAACATTTCTTTAATTAGACATAGAAGGTTATCCACTTTCATTGTATAAAAAGATATCGCAAATAGAAAATTCCAGAAAAGTGTTTTTCTTCTACAAAGGTTCCGTAAAAAGAAATTGAATATTTAAAAATTCATAATAACCGAGGATAGTGTATAGAAGCAACTGTAATAGAGAATATAATCGTGCTTTGAATCCTTGGAATCGGTCATGAATTTTAAACAGCCTTGTCGATAGCGTTTGTATGCAAAAATCACGTAACGAACTTAAAGACTGCTTATGCCTGCGTTTGGACCTTGGATTAATCACTCACCTGGTACATAAAACATACACCTTATCGCCAGGGATTTCATTCTAATCTCTAATCTCGTCCTCCTTCGTGTATTATTACACAATATACACCTTATACTTACATACTGATATTACACAAAATATACATAAAAAAATCGATTTCTCGAACACTTTCTTACCAAATTGTGCCTTTCAACGCGGTTCACCTCACATTTCGCAACACACCCACAATTTCCCACACCACCCAACAAAGCCTACCCCAAAAGAAACAAAAGAACCCAACGCAATCATCTCGCCAATTTGCCCTCAACGCCCACCAATCTCCAAATCCCCACCACCCCAGTCTTCCTCCATCCTCCCACCCATAAATACCTCAAAAAGATAATCTCACCCCTCTCACCGCGAGAATCCCGAATCCCGCGAATCCACGCCGTCTGCTGACTCTATATCTACCTCTCTCCGCCTCCCGTTGATTGGCGGAATCTCCGGCATTACGTATTAATTTTGATTTACGAGGCTGCTCCTCTAATTCCCCCCCACTCTCTAGGCTTATACCCCGCGCTATCTCCATCTCTCTCGATAGTTTAGTAATTAGGCAAAATCTCGCCTGTGTACCGTCTCGTATCTCCGCGTGTGTGTGCGTGTATAGGCCTGGTGCGATGACGTGCCGCGGTCAGCGCGCGTGCGTGTATATACGGGTAATCGCGGCGCCCGGCGATAATTTCCATTAACCGCTGGGCGCAGTGTACAAGCGCGTATAGGGCTGCGAGGATCCGCGGGAACGCGCGGGGCAATAATGCAGTCGAGATATTTCGACGGTATTACGCGCGGCCGGAGGTTGAAATGCGTGAACGAGGTTTTAGAGAGAGAGAGAGTGTGGTTGAATTGGGTGGGGGAGACGTCGAGAGTTTGTAGCTCTCTCGCTCTGAGATTGAATTAGATTTGGGGATATTATTGTTAGAGTGAGTGGGTGGAGTTTGGATTGTGCGGCTGATTGTTCATTGTTTTGAGGATTGAAATAATTGGGTTGCGTAGGTTAAGTAAATGTGGGAGCTTTTGTTTTACGTACTGTAGAGTAAACCTTATGTAAGTATGTAATATAACTTGCTGGTAAATTTATGAATTTATTGCCACTTTGTTTTATGACGATTCTTTTTACGGTTTATAATTATAGTTCTGATCAGTCATTTGTAGTTAAGACCTTTTTCAATTGAAATTAACTCACTATTATTTCTATACTATTTTTTAAAATATGTTATTGACTTTTGTAGTTGCATTACTCTTAATAAAATATTTATGTCTTGTATGAAGTTCTGCTTTTAACGTTAATATCAGTCTTTTATTAACCAGTTTATAATTTGATGCACTCATTTCACATGTAACATATTCAGTTACAAGTATTTGAATTACAAGTGAATAAAGGCGAGAATTATTATTTATCAGTATATATTCTTGGATTAATCACCACTCAATCGTATATTGTATATTAAGCACAGAGCTATGGATTGTGTCTGAATTGATAACTTCGATCAATTCGAATTAACTTAAACAAAAACGGTAACTTCATGTTTTATATATTACCTATACAGAATTTTATCAGTAATTTTTGCAGTGAATCAGAATAATGTTTATCGGATAATTGCGTTTGCTTAAAAATTAGAATTGCCCATATGTACTGCATTAACTTTCACAATAATTTTTATCATTAACATCTTTCCAGGGTTGGTGTACACATTCTGTGTCTGTACGCATTTCTGTATCCCCGTGACATTTTCTTTAAACAATTGCAAAAACCATTTGTAGTTCGGCAAATTTGTACTTTATATTAAAAACTATTGTTTTACATTAAAAGAAAAATTTCGGAGTGTACAGAATAACATACGAGCGCAAAAATAAGTACCCATGCGCTCCCTTAGAATAATACAAATTTTAGGGTCCGAAATTCTACCAAACTTTGATAATCGGTAATTGGTAATTATGATAGTATATTATGCACAATTTTAAATCTCATCTTCTTTATTAGATGTACATATGACATAGACATCGACATAATTAAACTTTGGTATAATTTCAGACACTCAAACTTCAAAACCACAATGGTAAAACCAAGAAACCCCAATGCACCATCAGAATAAACCCCCCATTCTTTTAAAACCCCGATACCACGCAAAACGCACAGTACACATCTCCCCCAACCATCCAGAAAATGCCATCTCCCGTCTCCAAGCCAGAATAAAGATCGAAAGCCACGAGCGTAAGCCAAGAGCCATCACATCCTTCCCACCCTGGCACAAGGAAAATGTACATCCTCCTCCCCCATCTCCTCCACCTTTGTATAAAGACGCACTCGTAGCCCTTCACCCCGTCCTTATCCTCCCATTATCCGTGGGTACGCATTCGCGTCGTCGTCGCCGCAGAGACACAGACATAGAGACGTCGAGCAGCTAGTTTGACACTGATGGCGGAGACGCGCCAAGCTCGCGACGACTCGCAAGAGAAGAGAACCAGGAGGGGGGGACTTGAAGTGCGTAAAGAGAGGAGAGGTGTGTGTGTGTGTATAGAGGCGGAGGTTTTTTTGTTGTCTTGAGCGACTAATTAATGTCGGTTGCCGGGGAATTTCTCGCTGGCTGATCGTATACTCGGGAGCAGCGACGCCGGCGCCGGCAGTCGCTCATCTTCAGAGATGAAGGGGAGGGAGAGATGAGGTGAATTGCTGGGAATTTGTGTGCTGTGTGTGTGTGTGTATAGTGGTTTTCAGGCTCGTGGCTCTATTTGTTCCGCTGAGGAAGCGTTATTGTTGGAGGTATTTCGTTCTGCGTTGTGATGAGGGGGATATTATTTGTTTTCGCGGTTTCTTTTTGTTGAAGATAAGGATCGTGTAGTTTTTTATGTGTTCTTAGAGCTATAGACACTGAAGGTCAATACCTAAACTTGATATTAATATATTTTTTTTGAAGATATAATCTTTCAAAATAACTGATTAATAAGGAAGAATCAAAACTTATAGGGTTTATGTGTACCTTAAACTGTCGGCACATTTTTATTTAAATAAATCTAGCTTCCTAAAAATTTTAGGGAAAAACATTAGTATTCGCTATATTTATCTCAAGAACCAAAATTTGTTAAAAACGACTACAAAATCATTATCAACATATTTAAAAGTATAAGACACATCTTTATTTGTTAATAAAAATTAAAAATATCACATTCATAATGGAAATAGTAGAATAGGCTGTAACAGCACAATAGTAGACGTTACACTGAGAAAACGATATCGTAACTCATGCAACATCATATCGTAAAAACTTACGTATCGATGTCGTAATTATTCAGCGTTGGATGCGATATGATATTGTAAAATTAGCAATTTGAAATCTTAATTTCTACATTAAAAATACAATTTTAAATAGTTTAATTTCTCTTAATAGGCGAAATATTATGTGCAGATTCCATGCTAATGATTTGACAATATTGGATCGAAAACAATTTGATCTACGATATATGAATCGAAAAATTTACGCTATCATAATTTTACGATATGAAATGTACGATATGGTTTTCTCAGTGTATAAATACATGCATTCAAAATAATTTTATGAAATGATAATAATCGTAAGACTCCTTCCAACATCTTTATCTGCTGTCTTAATCACTCATAAAATCCTGCATTCTGATATATCGAGATTTTTCATGACGAAGATTTTGAAAAAAGTCGTTTATTTCTTAGTCATTATCTAGCTTGTCGTATTTTTCAGAAATAAAATATTTGTCAAAGCAACTGACTGCGGGATCGTATTTAGCGTACCTGAACTCATGTAGAAACAACTTCATTTGTTATTTAAATTACTTGTAGATTCTGGTACAGGTACGTAAACATTTCTTAACAGAGATTTGCCCATCTTAAAAGTTCACAGCAATAAATATATATTTAGTCATCGTTAGCCAAGGGATTACTAGAAAAATAAATCACGATATACCTTACCATAAAATTTGAAATCAAGAAATCCTTCCTGCGTCAAATATATTCCGGGGTCAAAAGCATCATCCACTCGATCCCAGTATAGAGAACCGCCAGCGAGCAAAAAGTTCGAACGAGCGAGGCGCAAAAAAGGCCGGAGCGCAAATTTCGCAATCGTCCCGCACTGTATATATATCGAACAAACAAAAACACGCATAAAACCAAATTGCGAGCCGCGCGCGCCAATAAAAACCTATTTACACGGTTCGCTTCGCACCGTGCTTTTACGCATCGCACACCGCATCGGGCCAGAGAGGAAGAGAGCGCGAAAAAATTGATAATTTGCGAATCCGAGCGTAAAAAGCATCGAGCACCGCGCTAAATCACAATATATATACCCGTTCGCATTGTTCGCTGCATATACGCACCCGATAGTAGGGCAAATACTTCGAACACCTATGTCGGATAATGTATTGATGCTGCGAATGGAATTCTTTTTATAAAGATTTAATCTCAATGTTTATAAGAATAAAAATTCGATATATATATATATATATATATATATATATATATATATATATATATATATATATATATATATATATATATATCGAATTTTTATTCTTATAAACATTGAGATTAAATCTTTATAAAAAGAATTCCATTTATATATTGTTAAAAATGCGCGCACAATGAAAATAGACGAGTTCTTTCTGAAGATGAGGTTTTATTTAATGAAGAAATTATTGAAATTATTTATGTCCGATCGCTATGACGTCTAAGCGAAGACTGACATTTTATTAAAATTTTCTCGCTCAACTATTTTTCTGTACCCCCTGAAATTAACATATTAAAAAATATGATCGTCACTTGTCTGCCTATAGCTGTGAGCAGTTTTTAGCGCCCCGTAGTTTTCACCTTTTATCACTTACTCATGTAGGTGGTTGTGGAAGGTAAAGCGGTCTCCACGATTCTGCTTGATCGCCGTGCTCGCAAGCCTACACAGCGACAATATTCTTCCTCGCTGTGGCGAAACGCTCACACTCACGCTTTAACACGATCGTTCTTTCTCGTTTTCTTTCTATATCAGGTAGCACAACAAAAAATAGATGATTACAAATATTATATTAAATTCTATTTGGAACATATATATATATTTACGTATATAGCGCTAGTTGCAGTGATTCAGATTTTGCCTGCAAGAGGGCGTACACGTGATATCAGAGCTAATGCCGCTGGTCGACTAAATATTCAAAACTGACCTTCTGCAATATTAGGCGTCCGCAGATATTGGACGATATTCTCCCCTGTGTGTACGTGTATATACGCCCTCGGAATGGCCTAATTAATATACATTATTCAAGCCCCTTGAACCGCAATGATTTGATCGCGACGATGAATATTTCAGCGCGGAATGCATTTCGCGCTGGGCTTCCCCCACCGAGCAGCTTGAGAGCGCTGTAACGTTGCATCTCTCGGCGTTAAAAAATGTAAAATGCCAGGGCAGATTGGGAGGATTGGTTAAAATCGGTGGCTGTACAGAATTTTTCGGAATGCAAATTTTTTTCCAGTCGAACCGAGCGTAATTCGATCGGGATTATATTTGGAAATTTTGCAAATTCATGCAAATGCAATTTTTAGTGAATTTACTGCAAATCGCAGTTGATTGATTAGCATGAAAATTGATGGAGGTTATTTTACGGTAAAATTGTAGTCTTTTATAAATGGATTATAGATTGGAGATTAAAATATTCAATTATTTTACCAATTACACGGACTTCATTACGTCGTTCATAACGTTACACTTCTGATATGCCATTATCGTGAAACTTAGGTGCGGTGCATAAGTAATTGCAAAGTTAATGTTTAACTATTGAATGTATAACGAGGTCAACTTTCATGAGCACGTAATTAACCGCGCAGACTGAGTTATAAATTTTAAACGAATTTGTCGTTTATACGATATAATAGAAAATTCATGTTACCGATCGTTATACAAAAATAATCATCGTATTGAGAGCAATCATAATTATTTTACTGACCAGTAGAATAACCATAAAATCACAAAAACAATTATCCTATTATTTCTATAGCTTAAATTACCATCAGTACTAAAAATATTTAAAATTTAATGTAAATGCATTAAAAAATACTTCAAACAGGTAATTTCCAAAAGCTTCATACACATCGCACATTGTTCTTATACCTACATGTACCTTACAACTACATTAAATTTTACCACATTTCTAACAATATAACCATTCAATGAGCCGCAGCCTTAAATACTCTCCGATATCACTCAAACCTGCACCAACCAATTTCACACTCCTCTCGAATCCTTTGACATCTCCATTCCGTCCCCCCCGGCAAACGCACAAAACCGATTTCCCTCATCAACGCCAACGCAGTCAGACTTCAAAGCAACCGGCAACAAAAACTCCATTCCTCATTACCCGCGTTCGCTCCCGTGCCGTCACACGTGGAAATCCCGAATATCCCCCGAAAAACCGGCAAATACCCTCCGGACCAAGGAAATAACCCATCGCGCCAGAGCTCGCGCCGTCGCGACCAATTAAAAATCAATGAAGCTCGCGCGCTGGCGCAAATCTCCCGTCGGTGCCAGGGGGGGGGGGGGGCAGCCCCCCAATAATACGGCAATCAGCCGGCTGTACGGGCCGCGTTCAATTTCGCTCGCGTCGCTCCGGAGGACGCGACAACAAATCCTTAATCACTTATTAGCCCGAGGCGCAATGACCGAACACTCAGCATGCGCACGTAGCTTTACACGTACACACACACACACACACACATGCACACGTGCACTGCACGCATACACTCGCACAAACATTCACATACATACACACACGCACACTCACACACACGCACATATACGCACTCATACACATACACACACTCATACAGACACGCACACTCACGCACATACACACACGCACACACGTCCATATACATACGCACACACACACACACACACATACACACACTCGCACACACACACGTACATACACACATATACACACACGCACATACGTTCATATACATACACACACACATACACACACTCGCACACACACACACATACACATACAATCACGCACACTCACACTCACGCTTACAGGCCCACACACATGTTCATATTCACACACGCACACTCACGCACATACACACACGCACACACGTTCATATACATACACACACATACACACATACACACACACACACACTCGCACACACACACGTACACACACACGCACACACGTTCATATACATACACACACACATACACACACTCGCACACACACAGACATACACATACAATCACGCACACTCACACTCACGCTTACAGGCCCACACACATGTTCATATACACACACACACACACACACACACGCACACTCACGCACATACACACACGCACACACGTTCATATACATACACACACATACACACACACATAAACATAAACACATGCACACTCACACTCACACTTACACGCCCACATACACGTTCATATGCATACACACACTCGCACACACACACACACACACACACACACACACACAAATATACGCAGCTGAGAGAGAGATGGGAGAGAGAGAGGAAAGGACACGAGCCAGCGTATTAACAAGGATTATTCGATAACACGGTAATTGGCTGTAAATAGGCAGCATCAGCAGCAGCAGCAACGTACCTCTACATCTATACATGCAGTGTATACATGTACATATACCCGGACGTCGTCGTATATAGTCGACCCTCTAGCCCATGCAACAGCGTAGCAGCCGATAATGGATTGTTCGCAAAGTGAGCGCGCGCGTATTAACGCCAGAAGCTAGCAGCCTGCAGCCTGCAGCCCAGCCCCTCGAATCTTGCGCGCCACTTCCGTGCAGCGTTAAACCCTTCTCTCTCTCTCTCTCTCTTGCTCGCTCTATTTTCCTTAGGTCGTTTGTACGTAGGTATATTACCTGCTTATGCCCTGCACGCGCGGGTGCTGCAGTGTAGGCGCGAGATGGGGTCAATCGAGTCTTAAGGTGATGCTAAAGCTACCAAACATCGACAAATACGAGGAACCACTTTTCTTATTTTATTTTTAATTTTGAGTAAATATCTCTATGAAACGTTATTGTCCTACTCAAAAACAACAACTTTTCAGAGAGATATTTTCTCAAAATGAAATAATGTATGAAAAAAGTGGTTCCCCGTATTTTACGGTAACAAGAGGGTTTAGCATCACTTTAAGGTGATGCTAAAGCCACCAAACATCGACAAATACGAGGAACCACTTTTCTTATTTTATTTTCAATTTTGAGTAAATATCTCTATGAAACGTTATTGCTCTACTAAAAAGCTACAGCTATCCATACAGTTATTTTGTAGTCAAAATTAAAAATTGAATGAAAAAAGTGGTTCCCCGTATTTAACAATAACAAGAGGGTTTAGCATCACCTTAAGAAGTTTGTGAACGAGTGTGCGAAAATTATGCGTTATAATTGCCGTGGTGTTTATTAAAGGTGGGAAGGTATAGAATTTAGATTATAAATAGAGTGTAGTAATAAGTCGGTAAGTTAATTAATAAAGAGTATTTTAAGTGGGTGTGAAAGTCGATTTGACGTTAAAATTTTCCGCCTTGAATTTTACGGGTCAGGGAATGAGTAAACAATTGTATATAGATATGGTCGAAACTCACTTGGACATTCAGTAATCATAGACTTATGTACAAAGTTCGAGGCGTCAACATTAATGGCACTAGAAAAAAATATTGAAATAGAATTTTGTCAAAATTTCATTACGGTAACACCTTCATGAGAATAGAGTTCTGATCTTGGCATCTGAAACTTCGTAACGAAGTCTATTATTACTCGATGAAGTTCAAAGTTTGAAGTTAGAGTAAATTGAAGTACTTGTTTATTAAGTCAATAATGTATGGTTTAGTCGATAATTCAGGGAATTAACTTTCAAACCCTGCCAAAATCAATTTAAGACTTGGGGTAATGTGAGTCTGCGCAGGGCAAAGCATACTGCAATTGAAATTGTAGATACAAACTTAAATTATATATGATACAACTTAACAAGACTTAATAAACTTTTAAGCAAAACTGAATCCAATATTTTATGGAAAATAGAAATACAACTTTACAACGTGAATAACCGCAAATGCACGAATACTCAAAGATAAAACTTTTTTCGAATGTGACTCTTATATATCAACATCCCGTCTTTAACCACATGCGGGTACAATGGACAAAAATTTAGTTTTTGTTGTCTTACATAAACCATTATAAATTTACCAATCTTCAAAATTTTTTACGGAACTTTATGCACAAGGATCCCTTGCGTCGCTGATCATGACTATTAGCTGGATATTACAAAATTCAAAATGCTGGCTCTAAAAGGCCGCCTTTTTTAAAGAGCATTTCTAAATCAAACAATTTAATTAACGACACCAAAAACCATTGCATAATTGCATAGCAAGTTTCATAAAAGAAATCTGAAAATCAATCAATTAACGTGTAATCGCGCATTCTTTCCTTCCTTTTTTAGAGTTTGCCCATTCCAATGGACTCTGACTCTCAAAGGATTAAAATACCAGCAAATTCAGAATTCGCTTGCAATTCCTACTTTACACTCATAGAAATATACCTAACACCCCTTCCTCGCATTACCCCAGTCACTCCTACACCCAGATCCGAGAATCAACGCACGGATATCTGCATCGCGTGCAGCAGCAGCAGCCGCTGGCCTTACCAACGCCTGCCTACGCCCCGGACTCGAGTGAAAAGTTTTTCGATTCAGTCAGTCGACAGGGAGGTCGGGGGTACACCGGTACACACACACACACACACACATACACAGGAGAATTTACGATGAGAGAAGAGGTCGTTGTTCTTGTTCCTTGTACATATACGCGAGGAGCTTGCAAGTTGCGGGGGAGAGAGCGATCGATTTTCCCCCCTGCGTCTTTGCTGTGGTCTCTCACCGAGTCTGCTTTACCTCTGTCTGTCTGTCTGTGTGTGTACCATGCATTCTGCAGAGAGAGAGTGGCTCGTTAGCGAGTTTCTGATTCCGTAAGATTCCGGGAGTGCAACTGCTGCGGGGCCTTTGTCGCCACTGTGCAGTCGTCGTCGGGGGTGTACGTAAGTAAGTAGGGGGACTGAGGAGTCCTTGAAAGAGTGCAGTTGTTGCTACAAAGGATTGGAGGGGTTGTTGCTGTCCTTGGTTTTGATACTTGATGGGTGTAATTGAAGTTGTTGATGACGAGGGAGAGGTTGTCATCTGGATGGAGGAAGTAATTTTGCGTACGATGGGGGGGATTAATTTATGTTTCGTTTCAAACAGCGAGCTTGCTATTTTTTTGCGAGAGCGCAGCCTGCGAGAGTAATGTACGCAAGCTGTTTGGAGCACAATGCAGCGGCAATGCGTTCTCATCAGTTTGAAAAATTAGTCGCGATGGGGCTTCGTGGAGGTGAGCGATGCGGCGCGTTTTGCGTTTGTGTTCATGGCTAATTTTAAAAAGTTTAAAATGTAATGCGCACGGTTTGTCACGCGACTTTGACTGCAACTTTATTTCCTGCGCGGAAATATAAGTTCCATTATAGAGTTGGTTCTAATGAAGAATTTGGGAAAAAAGGGTTCAATTATTCAGTTTATCATCAATATTATTTGTTCAATGTTATTACTAATATTATTATACGATACTGATAACTTTAAAAATAATTTTAATTGAACAGTATGTAAAATGTATTGTTAAATATTCAGGATAATTAACCGTATAATTATAACATTTATAGCAAATATCCATAGCTATTGTAACATTTACTTTTCATAAAACCTTTGTCTTGAATAAAGCTTGTCAGACTTTCCGCAGACACTTTTGTTCTCTATGTATTATGAACCTTGTAAGCCTTTCTGTATTGCCTCTCCATACTCTCTCTTTAACAATTCTCTACGCACAAAAATTCGTTTACTTTTGTGTCTCTTGATTTTGCTTACTCATTTTCCTTCATCGTTCTCGAGTATCAGTCTCCATTGCTACTACGATTTTTACGTTAGTCTGTGTTTACAAAGTTAGAAAAAAATACCAATTTCTTTTACAAAGTTTTAAGGATGTTAGTTTCCATGTATACCTAAATAGCGTAATATAGTTGACTCTCGACATGTGATTATCTAAAAGAAAATCAAATTTGTATCCCTCCTAGACAAACTTTTTGTAATATAAATATTATTTTATACTACTTAGTATATAAAAAGTTATGTAACACGGAAATAATTTTAAATTCTTATGGAAATTCACCCATATCGAGTGGCCATGTAACCAGAGTCCATTGTATCTTCTAAAGTTTCAGAGCGACGTATTAACGTAATTATTTTTTCATTTTACACTTGTATGTCCTTGATAAGGATATTAGCACATCCATACTTATCAAATGACTCAAACGTTGACTTTTTTATATAAAAAGTAGTTATAACCAAATTCTCATGTCATACGACGCTCATTCTTTCATCCCAATTATCAAGAAATTCCACTCTTCGCAAACGAACCTACTTCCCCCACTGCCCCCCCGCAGCTTAACATTCGCAGATCCCGTTCTCTAATCCCAAACGAAACGTCACGACGACGCAGTCGCACAAATATCACCGACCTCCCGGAAACACATTCTCCACCCCCTCTCGCGATCCACACACGGACGCAGAAAATAAAAGCCAACGAGGCGCAAAAAGCTTCGCTATACGCTCCAAAACAAAGCTCGCATGCAGTACTCTCTCTCTCTCTCTCTCTCTCGCCTCATTATACGCGCGCACATACGCACACGCGGAAACGAAAGAACGAAGCGGAGTGCAGAGCAGAGCAGAGCAGAGCAGAGCAGAAAGAGAATCGCTTCTAGAAATGCCGAAATCTTCCGCGTCGGCGGGTCGCAGGCAGAGAGTGAGAGAGAGAGAGAGACCCTTTTAAAAAGCTCACGCCTCGCTGACCTCGCGCAGCAGCCGGCGAGCGGTGGCATGGATTTGCGTATTCGTGTGTATACGTACCGTGCACGTGGGTGTGTGGGTATGGTGGATGTATGCGTGTGCATCGAGTGCGGGGTAGAACTTCGTGCGGTATGTCGTATAAGAGAGAAAGAGTAGAGGAGAGTTAAGGTTGGTTGGATTGTATTGTCGGTTAAAACTTGGGATTTAGTTTTTAAATTGTTGCTGCATTTGAATGAATATTAACGTTGATTTAAATACTATATTTATCAAAATATATTGAAATTTATCAGTAAAGAATGCTTTGTCTTGTAAACTATTTAAGATAACACTTTTAACAAAAGTCTCTGATTATGAATTTACCATCAGAATGTTAAAATTTAAAATAGCAGATTATATATGGACGACGACTCGCGAATCTCAACATTAAAAATGGTGTATCCAATAGAAACTACTGAAATCTTTAAGTTTCTGTATTTTCTGATTGATTATCAGTGAAAAAGTTAAAATTCATCAATTTTAGTCAGTTAGTATGTCGGATTAACTATTTTGAATAATATATAATTCTGTAGATAGATTTTAATCAATAATACAACCAGAATATTATGTACAGACAAAGTTACTGAATTTTCCATTAAATAAAACTTCTGTCCTATACTTGTTAATACGAGCTTTCAAGATCTCAACCAAACTCTTGTCAAGATTTATTACCGATCTCAATACTCTTGTACATTGTACTAGATATAGTATATCGCGTAAGTTTTAAAAATCTTGTTCTGATATCGACTTGGTTCCCAAGTCGTGATAGATACTATCAGTATTTGCCCCGAGCTTTGTGGATGCCCTACTGGTTAATAATGAGGGTAATTTGAAAATACATAGACTAATTTGTTTTAAGAAGTCAGAAATGGTTTATAAATTATCTAATTTCCATCGAATAAGAATAGAAATCAATAAAGCTTTCTATCTCTAAATGTACCGATTCTGATTGATGAAATCAACCCCCAAATATCTTCTTATAAAACCACCATCTCCCCAACTTTACCTCACTCCTCCAAACTAAAACCCCATCACCTTCCCTCCATCCCATCACATTCCAGAACCGACGCGCAGCTATTAAATCACATTTTAGCGACTTTTCGCGGCTGACCGACGCTCGACATCCACACCGTCCTCCGTCGTAGGTACACACACACACTGTACCCGCTCCCGCGTCTCGCAAGCCTCGCTGCCGACAAGCGTGCAGCCGAGTAAAGATAGAGCGGGGACGACGAAGACGAGATTTGAGCCGTACGCTCGATTGCCGCTCCGGCGTACCGTATAGCCTGCTGCTGCTGCTGTTGCCCCGCTGCTGCACGACGTGTGTCTTGGCCGCGTATATAGCCTCGACGGCGAGGAAGGCGCGCGAGCACCGCGAGAGAGGAGAGAAAAAGGAGGAAGAGGAGAGATAAAGAAGGAAGGACATCGCTCGGGTGTACGTGTATATGGGTGATTCTAGTGGGATGGATGATTTGGATGTTGCTGTTTTGTTATGATGGTTTTTTTGATAGATGGGTTGTGGATGGCTTACGAACTGTTGCATATCGGATGTTTAACTTTCGGCGTAACTGCCAGTTTCTCAACTGCGAGTGTTAAAGTGCACTCCATTGTGTTCAGTTATAAACTGGACTCTATTCTCAAGTGAATGAGATTACTGGAAAACGAACAACTGTAGCTTCTGAGCTCATACGGCTCCTTTCGTAGCTCTTAACCTTTATGGTTTGGTCCTTACCAAAAATATACCCTGCGGAAAAATCGTACATGAAATCCAAATGAGAACCACATAGAACTCTACATTTCTACTATACGAAATTCATGTAACACCCATGAGGAATCCATGTAGAACCCATTTGAATACTCGTGGGATGCCAGAAGATTGATGTTCTTTTTGGTTGAAATACCATGTAAAACTTATGTCAATGTGGGATCGAGAGAGCTATATGAAATTTAAAGTTTACAAATTATTTTTCATGGTTCCATGTGGGAGACGTGTGAGAACCACGTGATGATGATTTATATATTTTGAATTTCATTTAGTACAATAGGCCCGACGCGGATTTCAGCAGGAAATCAAATTAAAACAGGGAACAACGCGTGGGAACCAATCTCAAATGGGTCAAAAATGAATCTCAGATGAATTTCGCAAAGTTCAGTTGTCTCAAATAGAATCTCATTCGCTACCCATATAAGAATTTTCGGTAGGGTAGTCCTTGGAACCAACTTCTTGTTTTAGCTTCAATCAATCGTCTAATCAATCATCTAATATTCTATTAACCTTTATATTATAGAATTTTAAACTTGCTATCGATCCTACGATACTTAATTTGTAGACTTAAAAATGATGTATACTAGTAGTGATGAGTGTCAGTTACATTAAATGAAATTAGAACCTAATTTCCATAACTGAATTCATGTGGTGAATTCAAATATGTATTGTGATCTTCAGAGACTTTATTTACTCTGTGTATACATTTTCCTGTAATAACTCATAGTTGGTCGCAATTACTTAAAAATTATTTGGTACCTAATCTTACATTAGCATCATGCGTTGATAGGTTTCATAAAAAGGCTCATAAAAATCCCATTCTCATAAGAACAAAAATGAAAAACCAAATACACCCTTGTCCAGTGGAATCACCCATATAACCCAAGAGAGAGAAAGAGAGACACGGCTAGCCGCGGTAGAAAGTGAAGAAGAAAGATAGGCAGCGCAGTATAGCTTTAGCCGAGCGCTGAAAAAGGAAGACGAGAAGAGAAGAGGAGAAACCGGCCGTGACTTCGTGTACAGCGTAGGTATACTCCGTGCACTCTGCAGCTCTCCTCTCCTCTACTTACCTCGTGATATCGAGTATTACGTATCAGGACTTTGCTGCACCGCGCTCTGCGTGTCTGTGTGTGTGTGTGTGTGTGTGTACGTATGTCCATGTGCGTACATACACGGTGTCTTTAGTTTTTACTACGCGGAACCTATATATATACACACACGCGCGTGCGATAGCAACGATAAGGAGGCGGGTTTTCGTTGCCCGGGATACTCGCGCCACGCTGCATTGCTCGCTTTTCCTGCACGCTGCGCAGCCTCGAGCCGTAAGCAGATTATCTGTAGATTGTCTCCGCGGGGAAAAATTTTATTTATCAACGCGGTGTATCTCGCTGAGCGCGAGAGATTCTTTTTTTGTCGAGGTGGGTACGCGGTGATGTACGATGGGAGTTTATCACGCGGTGTACCGAGTTTACGTCGATAGATCGATAAACGATTACGATGATGTTTGTATTAGAAGGGATTTTATTGTTGTTGTGTTTTGTGTGGTGTGTAGGAAAAGTTCGTTATCGTTGATTGTTTTGACGTGGTTGGCAGCGCTGTGTGTCTTTAATCTTTGCAATGGCTTTTGTTTGGACTAGCTGTCTTTCAATTTTCAGGTTTGTTTGCGATTTTTGCAAAATACTGTTTTACTGCTTTGCAGGACTCGGGAACAGGCTGATATATTTTATCACAATTCTTTCTAACTCTCTTTTTTCTTCAGATTTTTGTTTTCAATCCATTTTATTTGAACCCCAAGACCAGAGCACGAAACAAATATGTGGTTTAAGCTACAAATATTCGATGAGTGTAGACAATATTTTTGTAAGAATTATAGTGTTTCTTGTGAACTTATTCGCCACCAGTCATAACACGCCAAGAAAACATTTCAATTAAGACAATTAGTTGTCAATAACAATAATATAATTTTAATTTTAAATCTTGTAGTATAAGGCTATAAGTATAATGGAGTATGAGGTGAATAATTGTTGAATAATCCCGGGATCCACATATTAAGTAACACATATAGTGCATTCTCCATACACGAGAGAAGAAATTTAGTTTGTTACGTAATTAATTTATTTATATAATACTCTAATCGGTGCATCTATTAGTTGCGTTATCAAGAATCTAAGTATGAAGCAATATCCTGGAATTCATACCTCAATTAAGAACACAAAAAATATTCTACAGCATGGAATTAAATGAAACAAAAACTCAAATCTCAATCAGTTACATCAATTATATAAATTACCCATAAACTCCTCCATAACTTATCTCAAACACAACGCACTCTCCATCGAAACACTCCTTCTCCCCAACAAAGATACAAAATTAATCAAACCCCTGATTCCTCTTTATCACCCAGCCTCAGAAACTCCATGTACCTCCCAACACACTCTCGCACAACGCATCAATGTGCACATAAAACCGCGGAGATACAGTCGGAATTACTCTCGCTGAAAGAGAGTCAGTCGAGCAGGCAGACACAATGCTTCGCAGCCGCCGGTTATCGAGAGAGTCAGGCAGGCAGGCCGGTCACGTCGCTGTCTAAATAATATCCCGAAATAAAGGCCATAAATCCCGGCTAGCGCGCCCGAAAGCGAGTAATCTTTCGCGAACGCGACGAGCATTGTGCCCTCCGCCGCCGTGCTGGTGGTGGTCTTTCTCTTTGTGTTTCTCGCTGGTCTCTCTTACGCGCACAGTGATAGAGACGACTGATATGTACGTTGGTAGGTAGTGGTGTGTGTGTAACAATGGTTCACGTGGAAAACGAGTCCTCTTGTTCCAAAAGGAGTTTTTTTTATCAAGGTAGCTGGCCTATTAGGGGAATAATTATTTGAGTGAAACAGAGTCCTCGTGTACTAGAGTAAGGACTTTTGGTGGTTAAGGAGCACGGGGAAAAGGAATTAGAGAGAATATAATATTTGGTCAATCTTTATACCTAACCAGTTACGTACCCTGTACGTAACTCGATATAAAATTATATTTTAAGTTTACGTTCGGTTCCTGAGATTAGCGCTTGATTACTTAACTGATTAGGTGCATGAGGATAAAAATATAGTCATGGTTACCATACGATACGTGACTGTAAGTAATAGATACGAAATGAGTAGTCAGTACCTACAGCGTAGGACTCAGTACTAAGCGTTTGGAGGAATGAATACAATTTCATGTAACCTTGAATTCTTGGGCTTTTCATGATTTTACGTTAACAAAATATGTGTGCATATATATACACAAACATAATTATAATTATTCAATTGCTAAAACATTTCTCTTTGACAAAAATTTTATAATTAATCAATATTTTTTAATTGCTTGACAAAGTTTGATTACTAGAATAGACTAGTACTCAGTCCAATACAATCCTATCGCCTCCGATTTACCCATCATGCATAGTATTCAGTTCTAACTCCGTTAGTGACAGTTAACCATTATTAATTCTCTTTCTCCGTGAGTATTTCACGTAAGCAAACATTCCTCTTCGTACGTATTTTGAGCAGAATCATTTTGCGATAAATGACTCGCTCTTCTGTGTGTCGAATTCGCGTCACCCTGTATACAAAACCAGAAAGAGCACGAGGAGAGCTGGCAGAGAAAGTCTCCTGCACATATATACATGCGCCGCACGCATATACCTATACGTTTACGCTTGCCCTTCTCACCTCCTCGTTCGGCCACTCTCGCGGCCTTTTGCCCCCTTCGGTTCTTCGTCTTCTTCCAACTTCTCAGTCTTTCTTTCGTTGGGTGTATCATTAGGGGAAAGGGTTATTTTAGAGATTGTTGAGAGGTATTTCCGTCGAACGTTCAGACTGAGCAGGTTTATTGAAGGGTTTGAAGGCAGTGGAATGCATGTACGTTTAAATTGCAAAGAATTATAACCGTATGTTTGAGGAATTTTGGATGAAATATTACTTCTTGATTAGAAGTACATACTCAAAAATTGCCATCGATGTCTGTGTTTAATAAATAATGGACAAGAGTATTTCAAAAATATAAATAGAAAATTTAATATGGCGTAAAATAATGACGATTCTGAATGTTTATCAACGAACCATTCGAATTTTAAAATTTTAATTACAATTCATGTATCTCTAAAACCCTAAAGTTTATAAAGATAAAGGCCGAGGTTTTAAAGCTATTAAGTTTAATAAGTTAAAACGGTACGTTGCATTACTTTACCAAGTTTGTCTGCAATATTGGATCTGTCATTTTGAATATGTAAAAAATCTAATTAGCGATCCCAAAAACCATTGAGTGTTACTAAGCTCGTCCGTTACTAAACTGTATGAGTTCAGATTAGTGAATTATCAAACTGATATATGTATAATATCACAATCATTTTTCTTATTTTGGTATAATTCTAATTGCGATTTCTTTTTTATGTTACAGGTGAGTTTCAATTTCATCAAAGATCCCTTTACAAATACGTCACGTAAGTTATTCAATTCTACATTAACTTCTAAACGTCTCAACGTCTTAGAACCCAGACCACACCAGCGCACTAAAATTCCCTCAACTTTCAAAAACTATATATCCACTCATTAAATTCATAATCCCCTTTTTCCCTCTTACCCTTCCTCTTTCCTCCTCTCCCATCCACCTCTTCTACCATCAGACTGGTTGTACACCCAGCCAGCGAGAAGAGAAGCGAAGCGCAGAGGAGGCGGAGGGACACGACCCTCGTGCAGCGGAGCCCGCGAGGCACTTCGCGCATATACACGGTGTGCCCCCCGCGCGCGTGTTTTCGCTCTCCCGTATAGTCTCGTGTCTGCGTGGTATATATGTATGCAGAGAATCGTGCGCAACGCCGCTGCCGCGCCGAGGGAATCGCTGCACGCGCCTGGAAATTATTCGCTGTCGAAATGCGCTTCTCCTTTTTCTTTTTGCATTCGTCCGTTGTTGTCTGTTGT
This sequence comes from Gastracanthus pulcherrimus, assembly GCA_949152435.1. Lineage (NCBI taxonomy): Eukaryota > Metazoa > Arthropoda > Insecta > Hymenoptera > Pteromalidae > Gastracanthus > Gastracanthus pulcherrimus. The sequence continues at coordinate 177,783,003 of OX424575.1, read as the reverse complement.
CGGGGGTTTTTTAGTTGAGAGACGGAATTGAAGTGAGTTTTGTAGAGCTGTGGAATTTATTTAGAATGAGAATCTGTGTTTTTGGGGATGAGATTTTTAGTTTGGTATGCGGTAATTATGGTTTTTGTTGTGTGATTTTTTATACGGAATGTTGAATTTATATTTTTGTAATTTAATACTTTTATTTTGGAGTAAGGCTTTTAGCTCTTGTTGTGAAAAGTATTCAGAAGGTACGTCTGCGGATGACGTATATAACTCGATATTATTAATGTTATCCGACTCGAAGGACCAGATGTTGGAAAATTTTCTAACAATAACGATAAAAACATTATGAATAGTAAATACAAAACTTTTCCTTAAGTTAAGAATGTAAGTTTCTATTATTCTTATGCTTTCTTAATGCACTGTCAAATATCCTATTCTTAATCCATTTTGATTTCAAAATAAAAACTAACTTGTAGAATGCTTTAGAATATTGATAAAATTATTTGAAATATTTGTAAAAATGTTATTCGTAATTAGGTTATAATTTATTTAAATAATAAAGAAAAGTAATATGCGAAAAAATCATTCATTCAACGAGAAAGCAAAAAGCACTATCTATTCAAAAAAAAAGCAGCTTAAACAACCATTCTGCGAAAACGTCCTGTCGACAACCCGTGCACTATTCATCAGTTCCATCCTCGACCTCCCCCTCTATACCCGTGAAACATGCAAAAACCCATGCATACGTCATATCGTTGAATCGAAGCTCCGCAGCAGCTCGACGCACACCACTCGGTGCATAAATAATTCCCAGACGTGGAAAACTAGCGACGAGAAAAAGAAGAACGCAAGAGCGGAGAAGAACGAGGGTAATCGGCTAAAAGATTCAGACGCGCATAAGAGTTTGGAGTAAAGACAAACATAGAGAGGGAAAGAGAGAGCGCGGGCGAGCGCAAAAAGCAGACAATAATAAACTCTCAGTTTTCCGTAGTATTCGAGCTAGCTTGGTGCCTCTCTCTCTCTCTCTCTCTCTCTCTCGATTTCCGAAGCTCTCGGGGTCTCCAGATGTCCCTCGGGATGCTATCCTCTCGTCCTCTCGCGTTTTTCGAAGCTGCATCCGAAAGTCGAATGGGGTGGAGTATAAGCGAAAGAGTCGAGTCGAGGGGAAAGAGCCCGTGAAACGGGTGTGCGAGAAGAGGTGGAATCGCGTGTACGTGAGTATGCTAATGTTTGAAAGGAGAGGTTTGAAATTTCGTATTTTATTTTAAGAAGCAGAATTTTTCAAAAAACGTTGCTGTCTGATCAATTAATGTGATTAAAATTACTATAAATACATGTATTGCAATTAGAATAATTTGCTATATGAGAGATTTTTTGTGCATTTCAGTTACTAAATATACGATACTCTTTTTTTCTGAGGAATTGAATTCACTTAGAGCACAGAACTCTTGAAAATTTGTTATAGGTATGCGTAGTTAAGCAGAAATACTAACATAAGATAAAGATGAAAACGTTAATTTCGTACCTCTGCGGTTTAATTATTTTTTGTATACTTTACTTGAATCGAAAAGTCAAAGAATTTACCCGGAGTTTAACTCGGGTTAATAACGCACAGTGGGGATAGCAAACCAAAGAAATATTTTATGCAAGTAAATATAACTTGTTTCATATTTTTACAATTAAGAAAATAAAATATATAGTTTACATGTTTTCATACGATAAAATACTCTTGGTTTTTAGATCTGGCATACATCATGTTGGTGGCATATAACGGTCGGATGCTTTTTATTCAATTTAATGTTTTCTTCGTATAAATCAAATATGGATTTTATAAAATGATAACAAAAGCTGATACTATTGCACTGCAAATTTGAGTATGTATTTAAATTTGGCATTTGGCTTGTCGCCAATTCTACACAGCTACTAGCATATAAATTACACTTCATATATTATAATATAGCTTTCCGTGATAAAAATAACACACATAGATAATGTATAATTTTACACACTTAAGTTTGCAGTGTGACGCATCTACATGAAATGAACTTGTATTCTTTCTGTCTTTTTTGTCTTACACAACACGCATGATGTATCACAAAAACCCACCATTTTCGGAAACCCTCCACTTGCAAACCCCGAAATTCCCGACTACAACTGAAACCCGACAAAGCGTATGTCAGTCACGTAATCGCTCGCGCATCAGCACGCGTCCACTGTGGACACTTTTACATGCGAAAATCGGCACGATCGTCCCAAACCCATTCCATATACCATCGCATCACGGCTTGTATCCTCTATACGGTCGATCCGCGCGGGGTCTCCGGATAATGTATTTAAATGACGCGGTCTCAAGGGCGCGCAAAAAGCGCTGAGAGGCTCTTCCTGTCTCCTTGGAGAGCTTCTTTTTCGCGCTCCGAGAAGTGCTGGATCTTCCGAGGAGTGTATATATAGAGGCTTTTTCAGCTTCGATTCTCTCTTGGGTTTCTTGCGCGCGGGGGCTTGAAGGACGAGAGGTCGAGGGTGACGGGGTTTGAGGAGGTGGAGATGGTTGGGTGGGTTGGTGGTGGAATATTTGTTTAGAGAAGGAAGAAAATGGCGTGAGTTTGCATTTTGAAGTGATTTCTAAATTAGTGCTTGGACTACTCCTTAAGTTAGGATTATAATGTGTTTTGGTGAAGATAAGAAAAATTGATAATGCTATATAAGTTCCAAACATGTTATTTACATTTGATTTTTTATAATATACAAAAACCAAATATATTTTTCTTAAAGCATGTTTTAAGAATCTTTTTGTAATTCTCACAAAATATTACTAATGTACGCATAGAAATTAATGTAATGACATTTCATATTTTTTTCTTTTTGCTTCCCCGTAAAGAAAGCTTTATAATAGTAAAAAAAAAGTTTTCTTAAAAATATGTTAGAAATATGTTTAGGGCAAAATATACTATTTTTAGAAAATGTCCGTATGGATGTGTATTTGTGTGTGTAAGTGGGTACGTGTGTGTCTGTGTGTACCACTATATCTCTTAATCTTATTAAGATAATTAATGTTTTAGGGCTCATTTTTTTATCTTTCTTAAAGAATGGTGACTCAAAAACTATTTTTTTGTTTTCCGATGCGTTTGTATTTTTTAGCGGTTTTTCAATTTTTAGTTTTACTTTTTCCGGTTTTTTAATACCTCAGAAAAAATATCGTCAAACCAGCGGATAGGCATTTGAGAGAATAAAATTACGTAATTATTCCGACCTGAAAGTTTGGATAAGGATTGGTCTTCGTTTTTAGGTACCAGAAAACGATCCCTAAAGTTTCATCAAAATCGGTGACCCGGACTCCGTGGTCCTCCCTTGTACGTGTCAATGAATTGGCAGCGGTTTTTTAATTATGATAGATAGAATACAGTTTTTAATCTCAGTTCTCTTATTTACTTTATTTTATTATTTATATAAACATACACTTTAATATTAATATACACTTTAAAATGTCTCCCTTAACCCAATTCTTCCCAAGCAGCCATTTTATAGTCGATTGGTTTTTTGCCTAAAACCGCAATTTTGAAACTTTCCAACGGAAATTTCAAAATTCTGACTTCAGAACCGGAAAGAGCGGACAATTTTACTTCAGAAAAGTGCTATTGATTATTATAATTTTTTTTTTCGACAATTTTTTAGGCAAAAAAACAATCGACTATAAAATGGCCGCTTGGGAAGAAATGGGTTAAATACCTTGTATACAATTGAAGTATTGAACACGGGTAATTTTGTTATTAAACAAAATCGATTTTTTTAAGATTAACTCATCAACCGTAACAAATATACAGAAACTTATCTAATTATGTAAATTATGAAAGACGCCTTTTATTCTAAATCAGATTCTTCAACTCTAAAAAAATCTGCATTCAATTGTGAAAAGTGAGGATAGGTTAGAGATTTAAAGAAATATTCAGTCCGTCGTATTTCAAGTTCGGTAAACCAATACAGTTAAGGAATCCTACAAGATAGTACCAAGTAATTGGTTTTTACAGTGCAATAGGTTGAGAAAAAGAATTTTTAATTTCACCAGAATTCACATCCCGCAAAAAACCGCAAGCTTTGTGTCTATCTCATCCCCCGCAAACGTACAATTAAAAAAAAAGAGCCTACAAAGCGCACACAAAGCGCAAAGTAAAAATCAGCTCTCGCGCAACTTGGATTACAACCTTCCACCCCCCTACGTTTCGCATTTCGCGCACGCAGAATCCGCGATAACAAAGTCGGAGGCATTACACGCGCGAAAATTCCTGGGGCGCGAAAGTAATAAGAAAATAGTCGGCCTCCGCCGCCGCGTGGAAACGAAACTTTTGTTCAATGCCAATTTCCAACTTTGCACACTTCCGCCGCCTTTTTTTTTATTACGTTCTCTCCACCCTGTGTTCGCGTCTATATATATACTGTCTTCGCTTTCTCGTTATCCAACTTATTCGTTTTCGGAGCGCGCGAACTGCGCCGTATCCGCGAGGGAAAATCCCGCGTGCACGCGTGCGAAGGGCGCGTTTGGGTCTTTTCGAGTGTACGGCGCCTGCCTTTGGATCTGTCGAGCTTCGCTTTTTCGAGAGTGCTACTCGGGGCTTAGCAAGTCGAAATCAGCTTATTATTATGTGAAGTTTAACGTGCTTTGCTGCGTTAACGAAGGCTTAATTTCTTTGGGCGTTGGAGAATGCGTGTAGTGCTGGAGTGCACACTCGAAAAGTACTATAGGATTAAAATTAGGCTGCGCCCAAGTGGATTTTCGCTCTGAACTAGCTTATGATTATTAACGTTATTTTCACGTTTGGCATAATTGTTAATTATAATGTTAATAATACTCGAATGAATTAAAACATCGAAATATTAATTTATTAAATTCATTTTGCTTGAATTATATATATTACAAACAAAGTAAGAATGCTCATACAATTTTAACAGAAGACTGATTGATTTATTGATAGAGAATTGTTTCTTTGTTTGACATTATAAAATATCCTCTCAATAATTCTTTATTTTCAAGAATAACTCTTAACATCCAGCTCACGAGTGATTTATAAACGCCGCCGTTCTATTCATGCACGCAATCCGCCAAATAATAAATTAATACAAATTCGCGTGTCTTGTTGTACTACGTAAACATTCAGCTTATGCAAGGCACAGTAGTACATACGCATGCGAGACACACGAGTATAAATTAACCGATAAATCAGCGTGTCCCGGTTTTTATAATCGCCACAGCCGAGAGCGCCGCATTTCTCGTTCTATACTCTCGAATATTATCCAAAATACAAATGGACGAATGCGAAGAAAGTGTTAGAGAGATTTTTACAAAATTATAATGGAACAGGATATATGGGTAGACTGGAAAAAGATAGAAAATGTTAGATACTGCGAGAATTTAAAAGTATATGGAAAAGTAGAAAATACAGCCGAGTTGTAAAAGAACAGTAGGTAAGAATTAGATGCGGAAGAACTAGAAAAGCAAGAAATAAAATTCAAAAAGATATAAGCTGCAGACTATGTGAAAAAAACCTATGAGATTAGAATTTATTTGAACGTGTAAAATGTCACAGCTACGAGAGAAATGAACGTAGAATGGATGAAAAAAGTCGAAAATAATAAAATTACAAAGCAGGAATCAGAAGTGAAAGAAAAATTAAAAGAATTAACATTAGTAAAGCCGATTACAAAACTATGTCTCTATGCTAGAGATTTCGAGAAAAAAGACCAGTCGAGAGCTGAAGTAAACGAGTGCAATCGATATCAACTATACTATTATAATTTACTATAAACTCCTTACGCTAAAAATCACACAATGCGTGTTAACACACAAGCACAAAACAAATCCAAAACCCATCCATATAACAAACAAACTACCATTACACAAACCTATCCCATAACCCCCCGGTACACTCCAATCCAGCTAGAAAAACTGCAATCGAGGCGCGTGCTGCCTGGCAATTCCGAAAAGCTCCGGGATATATATACATACATCCCCCGCGCTCTCCAGCGCCCGTTTTCGTCGAAGATCTCCTGTAATAGGCGAGCATTTGTCGAGGACGCCGAAGACGGCCACGCGCGCTTCGCGAAGTGCATCCGAGTTGGCTCCGGCTCGCGTGCGCTCTTTCTTTCTCCTCTGTCCTTCCTCTTCCCGCTTCCGTGCCGAGTGCTTTTAAAGTGATGAGAATCATCGTCTCTTTCTTTCTCTCTCGCTGCTTCTGCGTTGTCTGTTAATTTTTCCGTTTTTTGCTTCTTTTTCATCGAGTTGGAGTCTCTTGTTTCGTCTGTATTTTCGTCTGGGTTCTTTGGGTTTTGTGATGTTTCGTGTACTATGAGAGAGTGCGATTGCAGGTGAAGTGGGAAGATATTTGTATGTAGGCTTTTAGATCGAGAATAATGGACGTGCGACTGAGGGTACTATCTTGGTATATTTTTGGGCAGGGTTGATACGAAAAAGTGCGTGCATACTAGTATATAGGTTAACGCAATGTGAAATATGTAATACATCTGACGGTCTTAAAATTTACTATAAAAAAGGTGTTTTGTACTAATAATTAATAATTCTCACGAATGTACATATGTGATGTACAAGTATATGTTCATTTTATTACGTTCTCTCAAATATTTATAGCCTATATCAAATTTAAAATTTAAAATACGCATCGAATATAAGAAATTTATAAATTGATTTTTATGTTTAACTTTTCTTGCAAGAATATGTTAATCCTTACGAAAAAAGAACCTACAGGTTAGTCTGCAGGCCATATGAAGGGTTTTCACGCTCCCTGAAAATTGCTCATAGACTTACTTGCTAAATTGTAATAAAAAGAAAATTGTCTGCATTTCTTATCTAATATCTCTACAGATTTTCAAAACCGATTTTTCTACAGATTATGAGGGTAGCGCGAAATTCGTGTATACGATTTGCAGACGGACTTCTGGTGGTCTATAGGACTTTTTCGTAAGAGAATATATAAAAAAAATGTTAAAAATCAAGGATCGAAACCAAAATTGGTCAAAGAACTCAGTTTTAATGTTGTAGAATAAGTTGGGTTACTTTCCGACAAAATTAATGCGCATGAAAATAAAATACAACCTATCCCGTGTAAAAGAATTAGTCTGGCAATAGTCTGGCTCAATAAGTCTGGCGAAAGTCTTGCAGAAGTCCGGCAGAAGTCCGGCAGAAGTGTGGCAGTAACCTAAATTTTTGTCTCTTTTTTTACAAATATTCATGTTTTAAACCAGATTGCAATATGTAAAAAAACTTTTCTCCTATTTTATCGAAAAGTACGTATTTTCACTATTCTAGTCGATACTAATAATTAATGTTCTACTCTAATTATTTACTTCTGAAAAATGAGTTATCTTGACATAATTCCAAAAAAAATCTGGCATAGTGGCCTAAGCCAGACTTCTTCCAGACTTTTGCAATCTTTTGACTCATTATGCTAATCAATCCATTAAACAACCTCGCTTTTCATACAAAGCACCATTAAAACCTATCACACGCACACAAACAAATCACATCTCCAACCTCTCCTCTAAATCCCCATCCCCATCCACTTACACTCCTCACCTCTCAACCTACCCCACAACGAAATCCCCTCCATATTTAAAAATCTCCGCGCGCTCTTCACCTCTTTCAAACAAAAAAGAAGAAACTCCTCTCCCTCGCGTCCGTCGCGCGCACAGCCGCGTCCGCGTACATATCGACCTCCGAAGCTGAAAGCCCCGGCGCGCGCGCGTGCGGTTTGCGGCCGCGACGACGGCGCGACGAGGAGAAGAAGAAGAAAACGACCGCGACTCGCGCCAGCGCCGAGAGTGCGTTCTTTCTGCGGTCGGCCTGCAGAGAGGGGGAAGAGCGCAGAGTGCGGAACTGCGTTCGTACGGCTGACCGGAGGGTATGGAGTTGGTCGTTGTTTTGTGTGGGTGTGTGTGTTGGGATGGGTGGTTTGGTAGTGAACGAGGTGTGATTGATACTTGGGGGATTGTTGTTTTTTAAATTTGAAGAGTGGTGAAGCTTTTGTTGGTCGCTTGGAAATGTTGCTTATTCGTTATGGTCACTTTTTGGATAAATAATTGCTCGTAGGTAAATAGAACAACAAAGTGGTTCTACTCTATGTGATACCCATACCAAAAGGGTGTACAAATGTCATTTTTATCCTGTAAAATGCAGAGAAAAACGATGAAAACACATTATTTTTTACTTTTTTAAATTCTGGATACTATAGAGTTGAAAAAGGAATTATTTACTTAGTTGCAGCTAAAACTCATTAGAAGGTATATACCTATATTATTTTAAACAAAATTACTCAGAATTTACCCAGAAAAACTCATTTGTGCCAGGGGATTTTTTGAGAATATTTGTTTTAATAATTATGATAAAAGTGATAAATATAAACTATATTTAGCTGCTGGGAAATATAATGGTTCAACATAAGTCAGATTATGTGTTATAATTTATTATAAATGAAATTGATAAGAAAAATGTAGGATGGATATCATAGGAAATGATTAAAATCATATAATTATAGGAAATTATTAAAATTCCTTTGATAGTATGTGGATAATTTCCTAACAATGTAAAGAGAATGTGGTTGTAATTTTTTGCGATCGTCGTTACTGCAAATTAAGTGGACCATTCGGATTTCATAAACGGTAAATTTAATTGTACATTGAACAGGAAACTCAATTTTTTATGACCTTTACGGGATGTAATTACTGGTGGCCAGCATTGTTGGATTTATGAAAATTATCGAGTATTTGAATATTCGAGTATTGGAAAAACGCATAACGAAATGAATAGTCGTTCGAACGGAAACGGAACATACAAAAATACAGCATCAGCGTTTACAGAAATTTTGTTATTTGCACATTACGCCTTTACGACTTTGTAAATAAAAAAATCACATCCAAATGTAATTGTAATTATTTCCCATAAAGATTATTGTTTTTAGTGCATGCAATCTCTTCCGAAGTCTTTATGTGTTCTCTAAAATTAAAATAACACTGATTTATACGTGAACGTTCTCAAAAATAATATTTTTGCATGAATAATTGCGCCCGAGAGCATATCCTATAAAGAGTTATTTCACAAGAACATTCAATTTCCCGGTATCATAATTCCAAACAAACATGCTGAGTAAAAGCAAACATAATAACGCAGTCCGGTGGCGCATGAATTTAAAACAAAATCATTAGTAATGATTGAAACGCGGGCTTTTAATCAATTACACCGAGCTATTTCGTATAAAATATGGAAATACATGCGAAACCTGTATCTGTTTCAACCTCAATATTTTATTTTAATGGAACGCATTAATGTTTGAGGTCTGCACTGATTTCAGTTTAATACTAACGCTATATATGACGATGATTTAAAATTTTACTTCATACCGACCAAAATTAAAAGTCAGTAGAAGAAAAGCCCATAATTAAAACTTTGCAGAAATGATTTTACACGTGTACAAACTGTACATAGAATGGTGATTCAAACCATTATACCAACCAAAACTAAACGTCAGTAGTTCAAACCACATCATTAAAACTTTACAAAAAGTGATATTACGCAAATAAAATTGCGCATCATTCAAACTCAAAGCATAAACGACGTTACACTCTAGAGAACACTTTTAACCTACTTCCCGATTCCTAATTGCAAGGCAACTCAACATCAAAAAAGCCCTCGCCACAGTTTTCGCAAAACGACCCACGAAAAGCTTCTTCTTCCCACTTCCAACCTCGCTAACTGTGTCAAAAGAAACTTAAAACCCGCTTATGAAAAACTCCCTCACTCTCTCACGAACAAACCGCACAACCACCCCGTTAATTGCTAATTAGCAGCTCAATTTTTCCTCTCCGCTTCAGTCCAAAAAAAAGCAAAAAAAAGAAAACCGCGTTCGCGGCGTCTAATTTAAATTTCGCTGCCTTGCCGCTAGAATTCGACGGAGCTATACCTCGTTACAATTGTTACCTCAGACGAAAGCTCTGCAGGTAAGAAGCAAAGACGACGACGGACGTCTTTTGAGGCTCCTCTAGCGCGCCCGGATGACTTTGCTGTGCGTTTGAAACCGCGAGCAAAAAAGGAGAGAGGAGAGAGAGAGATTTCTCTGTCTGTCTGTCTGTCTGTCTGTCTTGGCTTTGAAGCAAGCGCTCGTGGGATGTCTGACGAATGGCGTGGAGAAGAGCTTCCTTCCTTCCTTACTTCCTTCCTTACCCTTTTAAGCGAATGTAATTGTCTCGAGGATGATGGTTTGCGAGAGAGAGAGTGGGTCTCAAAGGCGACTGTGATATTCTTTGATTTTGATTTGTTGCTGGGGTTTTAGGTATGTGAATTGCTGCGTTCGTTGGTTCACGATGGGATGATTTGTTGTCGAGGTTACAAGAAATTTTAGTGCTTTTTGGGAAGGGTTTGTTAATTAAAGTTTCGTGTATTGGGTGGGGGTTTCGAAAATAGACGCTGCAGAAAGGATTCGTTGGTTTGAGGATATATTTTTGTTGGAATGAGATGTAATACATTTATAAGATACATTTCTTATTATAATAAAAGCAACTGAATGTCTTTGTTTGAGTACGTAAGATAAGTAATGCTTGTTCTTAAAGTAAAGATGTTTTTCTTATTTTCTCGAGAGTTTCCTATTTTTGCATGTTTTTATTATGCTTCTTAACTAACAAGCAGAGAGTAAGGGTTGTGGGTACTGGAATTTCTTGAAACTTTGAAATATGTTTCATGATCATAAAGTATGGTACATGTCTTAACCAGTTTTTTTTCTTTTGTTGAGTGGGGTCTTAAGGCATTACTACATTATCTGTACTATTCCAAGTATATGCATTATTTTAGTGGAACTTTTGGTCTCTGCGAGTTTTTATCGCCAAAGGTTCTCTTCCCCGACATTTTTTTGCAAATCGGGTTATCTAAATTAGAAATAAAAAATTTTATGTGAATTTACTATCGCGCAGTGAATATTAATACAAGGGATGCATTATACAGTTATGAACAATCCAATTTAGTAACGAAAATTGTTTCCCTTATCTATGAAATAATAGTCGTTATAATTTATTTACTTTATCGCCATACTTTATAAAATAGATAAACTCATAAAAATACTATAAAACACGATTACGAAGAATCATATAAACAAACAATTAAATAAATAATAGAAAATGACATTCATAACCCTGTAAAACAGCTCAGAATTTTTTTCCTCAAATAAATAACCATAAGCAACCCCCCGTTTAATCCCTTATCGCGCCTCCATAATTAACGAACCTCATCACATGCCTTTGTTAATTTTATAACTCTATACACACGATATTCCCCGGCAGGTTGTAAAAACTCCTGCGGCCGCCGGCAGCTAATATGCAAATCACGTCCGCGTCTCTCCAGCCGCCAGCAGCACCAGCGGAGCTTAGCTTGTTTTTTTTTACGGCCGCCAGGCGCACGCGCGGGGGCCGGCTTATACATCTCCCATCAGATATAAAACAATCGCGATTACTTGCGCTCCCTCTCGGTACAGGCGCGATAATCCCGCTAATTTGCTTCGGCTCCGCGAGCAGCGCCACTCCTGCTTTTACCCCGTTGTTTTTTGTTTTTTTTTCTCTGAGAGTTGTTTGAGGCGGTTTTGTGCTACGGGGATGCATATGTAGAGTTTCGCGCGTGGTAATTGGCTCGGGAGTGGACCTTGGGAATATAAGAGTGTCGATCGCTTGATTAGACGGAGTTGGGGGTATTTAATGGCGTTTGAATGGGAATGAGACAATGGAGAGGGAATAGAAATGATTCTTTGATTGATTCAATTTGTTAGAAAATTAAGGTTAATCTGTAAAACAATGATATCTTTTAATATGTATGTATGAAATAATATATATGTAATGACTCTTTAAATCTGGAAAAGGAATGTCTCACTTTTTCGCTCCGTGAACCATTGCATTCTGAGTGTGATTTATCTATTGCTTTCTGATAAGAGAACTATCTTTATACCAAATAACTAATTGTGTAATCAATTATGAGTGTGCATCATCAGTTCTCACTTCATACTTTAAGAAGATTAAATGGTACTTTTGAAAAAAACAAGGTTTTTTATATTAGTTAAGACGATTAATTGTATCACTCTTATAACGAAGTAAGTTAGTTTTTTTTATATTGTGTATAGTTATTCTAATAATATATGTGCATATTAATGGGGTATTGCATAATCTTGACCTCAAACACATGATTGCAGTAGTTACTGCTACGTCACTCGAGATCTACGGGGGATTAGCATTACTCATTTAGTATCATAGAAAAATGTCATTCATTTTGAGGAAAAAATTCAGAAGAGTCATTTCAAAAACTATTTAGCGAGTTTCCCTTAACAATTTAATTCTCAGTGTGATGTATATGTCACATGAAAAAATTTCAGTTTACTTGTTTTTTTATATGATTAAGTAAAAATTTTGCAAAACAGTTATATAGACCTGAACAAAGTAAGTACTCTGCACATTTTAAGAAGATAATCGATATATTTATATTCAATAAAAGATAAGACAATTAAAAAAATTGAAATTAATTTTATTACAATAATCGATTTATAAGTTATACTAGTTCATCCCTGAATTTTTTCATAATCTTTTGTCAGAGCAATCATAATTCAGGAATCAAGGGTAATGAAAAATGAAGAATGAAAAATTCCTTCTTTCCATTCTATCGGTACCATAAACGTCATTTTATTAGACGTTACAATTTCAGCGCGAAATTCAAATGCAGTATAAAATAGGTTAACACCAAAAAAGACGCTTAAACTGCACCGACACATTCTACTATTTTAAAATAAAGAACCCACAAGCACTTACACCCAATGCCACAGAATTTCGCACCAACACCCTCACAACACTCCCCCCATCCACAAGATTTCCCATTTCCCAACAGACTGTTCCACTTCGCCACCGCGGCACCTCCCACATGTAAATCGCACTCTCACTCGCCCTCATCCTCTCTCTCTCTCTCTCTCTCTCACCCACAATCCTTTAACGCTCGCGCACCGCTCCATCCGAGCATAAATTACTCGACCCAGCGGCGGCTTTAATGGACCATCGCCATCGGGCGCCGCGCGCGGGAGGGCATTAATGGGAAATAAATGAGAGATTATCGGGTATCAAGCTGGCCGCGCGTCGCTGGATGTACATATACACCCACCCAACTACATCTGTACACGAGAATTTACTACTTGACCCTTTCCGCGTGATCGTGGAATCGAAGCGCATCGATTGGCCGGACCGAAATTGCCTCGAGCGGAGGAGGAGGAGGATGTCTTGGATTGTGCGCGCGTGCGAAATGTATACCTGTGGAACGAGACGAGCGTTTGATGGCTGTGGTGCGGGTTGTTACGAGGAGTTGTGATTTAGCGCGATGAGGAGTGATTTTGGTTTGGTGATTGGTTGCGTGAATGCTCGGTGGGGTAGTTGGGCTCATTTGCGTAGAAAAGTGTTGTATGAAAATTGCAGCTGCGAGAGCTGGAAGGTTAGCTATCGGTATTGCAGAATTGTAATTTTGTTGTAACTGATTGAGTGCATGATTGCTAAGAAATGAATGTTCGATGTATTTTCAAAGTTTGACAGATGACATGAAATTGATGTACTTGCATTCTGTAGCTATTGACAGTGCAAAATTATGTGTGTATCTGGCTAGATCCACACATTTGACAATGACAGATAATATTCTCATATACTCGTTCTCGTACACGAGAATATTAACTACTGCAATTTTAATCAATGTTATCATAATAATATTAGTTATGTGTATACACCTGTTGTTGAATAAGATAGTTATTTTAACAAAAAATTAGTTTTATTGAATTTCCACTAAATATTTCGTCCAGTTTTCAAAATACTTGTCCCATCAAATTAAGTTATGGGATTTCGGAAATATTTTACGTTGGTTTTATGAAAGAGATATAACCGTTAAATTAATGATTGATTTGAAAGAATTCAAAGATATATAATAGGAATATTTCGCAGATAATGCTACATGCAGTCATTTATATAAAAATGTACGCTGTTTTATGACTGAAATTAAGATATTGTCTCCTTGCTACAAGATAAATACAACGAAATTGTAGACTGCTAGCATGAATAAATTGTAAAAAAAAATGTAGCGAGAAAGTTAGAACGAAGACTCGCAAGATTAATCGTGATTTTATCCAATGCTCTATCTATTCAAGATAAGGTAATTTATTGTACACCATATACACAAGTATCGGCTTTAGAATAAAGAAGTTAACGGCGCTGTTGGAAACGTATATAGCAAACCTTAATCTCTTTTTCATAGAAGCTTCGTTATTTTTATCTCCGTCGAGAACCCAATTTCTCTTCTCTTCCCCCTTGAATTAAGTATGTACGACTGTGCGAGGACAGAAAAACATCTTTTTTTATGAACCGCACGATTGTTCCGGAAGCGTTGGAAGTCATTTTAATGACTTTTAAAACACTATTTGTAAGCGGATATTTTTAGTTTCGAATTCTTGTTCATTCTAATGTGAAATGAGTATTTAGGAAAATCCTTAAGGCAGTACCTATTTATGCTTCTGGAGTATGCAGAATACTCAAATAATTTTCATTGAAATATCAAGTTAATTTGAGAATTCATAAAATACTTTGAATTTCAATGTCTTGCTGTTTTGTTTATCAACATTATGCATAGCAGGAGTGAAGTACTTAAATGTAAATTCAATGAAAGCAGTATCTAAACAGTATTAAAAACAAACCTGTGCTGTAATTATAAGTAATATAGAAGAAAATGAGTACTATTATAATCGCAAAAATATAGTTTTTTAATTGATTAGACGTTTTAAAAGTTTATTTTCATTCAAAAGGTCATCACTAATGTTTAGTAAAACATTTAAAAAGCTTTCACTTAAAACAAACGATCAGCATTGTATACATAAATTATTATAACTAAAAATACTTAAAAACATCTACCGTTACGGACCCAGTTCCTGATCAGGACCCAATTCCTGATCATTTTCTTACATAAAATATTACTTTAAACTTGTTGCTGCAAAAACTTTATGAAGATTGCAGATATAACTATCTACTATTTAGATGTTCCTGTTCAAAGTCTAGAAAGTTTAATTGTAATTGGCTTTTATGGAAATCAGAGTTGATCAGGAGTTGCTCTTAGCTATTATTGCCACCATTATTGCTATAATTTATAAAAACATTCAAACAACACAACTAACATTACCCATCCATGAGACCACGAGCATCAATCAATTATTCTCATCCATCACTTCCACTTCCTCACTCTCCCAACCCCCTCCTTAAAAATCTAATTACCAAAGAGAAGAAAAAAAAAGGGAACCCTATAAGCCCCTCTCCCTCCCGAAATCCCAATCAGCGCCTGCAATCCTTAACGGACAACCGCAGAGAATCGCGGTCGACAGGCTCTGCGCCGTGCAATCATCCCGCGAGTCTCGCCGGCTAACTTTCGTCAAAGCTCTTTGCGGGGATAATTTTTTCCCCTCTCTGTCTCTTCCCCGGGCGTCGCTGGAGCTTCGGAGAACGATTATTCAATTAATGTCCTGTGCAAGGACGATGGAACGCGCGCGCGGGGGCTCATTTAATTAAAGTCCGCGCGCGCTCCGACGCGCCTCGGCAAATCGAATCAGGCTCGTCCGCCTCGGAGCTCGGTGGTGATGTATAGGGTGTATGTGTGGAAGGTGGAGGTGAAGGGACGTGGAAGTGTGTGGAGGTTGCGGATGGATTACTGAAAATCGCGACTGATCGGATTCCCGATAATTCGCGATGATCCAAGATGACTTGGGATGCTGACGCGTGGGTGGGCTTGAGCATCCGCGAGAGATGCTGGGTATGGATATGGATAGTAGGGAACTGGACAGTTTTGTTTGGGAAGGGTGATTGATCTGATTTCAAGATTTGTGAACGTGTAATACTGTGGGGTTAAATACAGTACGTAGTATAATACCATCTGTTATTAGTACCTCATGGAATTTATATGTATATGAGTGTGGTTGTTAGGTACCGTTTTGTAATTTTCTAAATATCTGTAAATTAAAAATAATTTGAATCAATCTACCATTACGGTGATACTCTCTCATGCATCTTCATTCAGTGAAATTGCTTTTGAATAGAAAAGAATGATCTTGGATAAGTTGCTAATACAAACATTAATGTGGACAAAAACTTTCTTTATTGGTTCAAAAGGAATCATTTTTATTTAAATATAATCTTCATGAATTAAACTTTATTAAACATTGGAAGAGACAGATTCTCCTTGAATGTTAATGATTCATTGTGTTATGCTATGTATTGTAATAGAAAAAAATTCTGTTCACAATAATTTTTAAAATAAATATGAACCTAAACTTTTCCTACAAGTTGAAAGTGAAACATTGGTATTGAAGAAAAAACTTATTTTTCCAATATTTATTAAAGATCCAATCCAAAATCTTATTTGAATGAAAATGCTGCTTTTTGATCTAATAGAAGAAGCCTTGGTTCACAATGATATTTCTCTTAGCAACTTGTTCAAAATTATTAATTTTCATTCAAGACACTTGCAATTCCTGTGCATGTAAATAAAAGAGTATTGCCGGCGAAAGTTCATTAACTTATTCCAGGTTATTTTTCTTGGTTCAAACATCCATTTGCCTGCGTTTATACTGTATACACAAGCATTTTAATAATTAATACAAAAACAATTCAGATCATCTTAACAACTAATATAATAAAAACAAATAAATCTCAATCTTGAACATAGATAATCTTCTACTAGAACGTCAATAACCTGCTTCACAAAATAAGCAAGCAGTAGTAAATCGAGACATTCATTGCTATTTCCTTTCCAAGTTCCCAAGCGACGACTGCTCGAGTACTTCCCGTTTTCCCAACAATACACATGCAGATCAACCCGACGGGAGGTGTGCACGATTTATCCATTAGCTGCCTCGAGAGCCGCCTGAAGTTTGCCCCGAACAAGGTCACGAGCCACGAGGCTCCATCGTGCTAAACATATTTTATCACTCGTGTTCTCAAAATGCGCGACCCTCCCTGTATACTACACTGCTTGTACTACTGCTGCACAGTATCCTCGAGAAAGTTCGAGCTGCGCGGCAGCCATCACCTTGTGCAGCGAGAAAAAAAGGGGAGACATGAATGTCTCTCTTGGAAGTGGGACGCGCGATAGTGGGTGTATCCAGTTCACGGGTTATAAAAATTCCGATAGCTATCTTCGCCTGGTATAGGATCGGCGCGGTGCATTACACACGTGGGAATCTGTCAAATGGCTGAAGAAGCTATAATCCATCGATTATACGTACGGTGTTTTACAGCTGTTCCATTTGCGAAGGAGGAATGCTTGGATAAAGAAGCATGAAGTTTCGCACGATCCTTATACGGTTGTATAGCGAATGTAACGTCTTAGTAAGAGTTTTTCATTTGAAATTGATAATTATGAAATATGGTTATACAAATACTTATTTAATTTGAAGCTTAATGAAGTTAACCGAAGAGCATAAGCTACAATATGCTTTTTATTGCAATATATTAGCAAAAGCTTTAGGTCACGCTATTTAATCACAAATGATTAATTATTCTTTTATACTATTGATTCAATTCAATTTTAACATAGCTTATATTTTTCATTCCAGTATTAATTCCAGCGATTTTCACTAATTCCAACATTTAAAAAATAGTTTCACTTATAAATTACTATCTATCTTAAGGGGGTGTCACAGTCAATTTTTATCCTTCCTACCTTACCGACCCGAGAATTATAAAATATTGGCTTTAATTAAAAGAATAAGTATAATTATGAAAAACTAAGAGGTCATTGCCCTCCGTAATACAATTATCTATCACTGTGCGAAGTTTCAAACAAAAACTTCAAAACCTCTACGAATGGCTTTCGAACGAAATTTGAAGGTTCGAGTCTAGACAAATAGACTAATATAAATTTCATTCGAATGGCATTCGTAGAGGTTTTGAAGTTTTTGTTTGAAACTTCGCACAGTGGTAGATAATTGTATTATGGAGGGCAATGATGTCTTGGTTTTTCATAATTTAGTTTATTTATTAATTGTAATCAATTGTCAAAGAACTTGAGGTTAGGAATTTCGGCGGGAAATTTGAATGGTTTGACACCCCCTTAAAGCACCTTTCAACAGCACCTTAAACTTGAAAAACCAGAAAACTGCACATGTCCATGTACCAATGACCCTTCCCTCTCTCCAGCATCATCCTTAAAACTCATCCACTTCCATCATTAAACGCTCTCTTAGAATTTTCTCCTCCTAACACAACCGAGCAATTTCCTTATCGTCCAATCCTCTCGCAAAATACAAACCGCGAGGCTCCATCAACGTCATTGCTACTGCTTCGCAGCGATAATATCTATCTCCGGTATACTGGCTCCTCCATCTCCATAATCGAGCAGCCGTGCCGCTATACCGCTCGTATTATTCGAGAGGAGAGGTATAGAGCGAGCGAGAGAGAGAGAGTGAGCTGACAAGTGTCCTTATTATATATCCTCCCTTCGACGAGAGCTGCACGGAGGAAGTGTATATATATATAGGTTCCGCGTCTCTGTCTATCGTTCGCGGTTGCGCTTAGCCTGGCTCTGTAGTCGATTCCCACGCTGTTTCGCTTCACCCTTGTACCTGTGTATAGGTATAGGTATAGGTATTGTTATAGGTATAGGATGTACAAGGTGTGTATTGAAGTCTATTTCGTTCTTTGTTTTTCTGGGTTCGTCTGGGGTTCTTTTGCGCTCTTTCGTCTCTTCCGAGCTCTGGCTCTTCATTTCGATTATAGCTCTCGTAGTTTTTTGGTCGGCAGAGCTGGCTGCTTTAGCTGCGCGCGCCCCGGCGCGTGCTTCAAAGTACTTTTTGTCTCGCTCGCGCTCTTGTTATAATGTCGTACTTACAATTAGCTTCACCTGCTGGTCTTTTTCTCTCTTCTGCTCGGTAATTGACGAGTGGGTGTTTCAAAATATTAGAGCTATTTCTGCGGATGTTCAAATGGAGTAGGAAGAGAAGTTTACAAATTTTTAATATTTTTGTACATGTGCATTTCTTTAGTATACAAAACAATATACAATAAATACTTGCTTTAATATGATACTTTTAATTCTAAGAAGATCTGAGTTTGATGCTACGATTTCTTTCAATTTCTCGTTGATATTCACTGGAATGCATTTTATATTCTGTATTTTACTAGTCATAGTAAAACTTTAATCAAAAGCATTCAAGAATTGCAGCTCGTTGGCTGTAAACATTGAGTTCGATTGCAAATAACTGGATTATTTTCTCTCTCCTCTTCGTCGGTATTCTTCGTAATTTTTTTACGTGTACCTTTGTTTTATCCCTTGCGTTTGAGTCTCTTTTTCATTTCTCCCTCGGCTCGCAATTGCTCGACCTGTTCCTTTCTCTTCTCTCTTCTCTTCTATATCATTACCACGTCATTTCTTTCTTCTTGGCGTCTTGCGCAATTTCCACGTCTGTTTTTTCTTTTCATCTATCTCTCTCTCTAATTTCAGGGCTCCACTCGTTCTCCGGCTCTGAATAAACCCAGCGGTCTGCAAATTGAAAAAAAGCAAACGTATAAATCAGCTTTTTTATTATTAAACAATTGTGGGATAATATTTTTTTGTTTAAATGATATTATGCAATTTTATATTAGTTTTCACAAGTTGAATCTTTCTTAAAACTATAAACGTATATATGAAATCGAAACGTGTTAAAAATAAACTAATTTTATGATATAATATGTAAGACGCAGCGTGAACAAGTGCAACAATACGTTATTTTGTGAAAGACTCTCTTCGATTTATCATATCATAATATATCAATATCATAGTTAAACATAATATAGTAATTTTCTTTCGATTAATAGCTATACAATATCGTATTAGACTCACAATTTTAGTAAAGAAAAATCATTTCCCTATGATGTACATATAATCCCGTGTAAAAAAATTAGTCTGGCAACAGTCTGGCTCAATAAGTCTGGTGAAAGTCTTGCAGAAGTCCGGCAGAAGTCTGGCTTTGGCCACTATGCCAGACTTTAGACAAAATGTGCAAAACAAAAGCATCGCGTCATGTCAAATTACCGGTAACCTAAATTTTTGTCTCTTTTTTACAAATATTCATATTTTAAACAAGATTGCAATATGTAAAAAAACTTTTCTCTTATTTTATCGAAACGTACGCATTTTCACTATTCTAGTCGATACTAATAATTAATGTACTACTCTAATTATTTACTTGTGAAAAATGAGTTATCTTGACATATTTTCAAAAAAATTCTGACATAGTAGCCTAAGCCAGACTTCTACCAGACTTTTGCAAGACTTTCGCTAGACTTGGTAAGCCAGATTAATCCCAGTCTAGTGCCAGACTAATTTTTTTACACGGGATGATCTAAAAGCAGAATCGCAAACTAACACTCCCATAAAAACCTAAAAAGTGAAACAAATCCAAGCGCAAGATCATCGATCCCTTAGCGCATCCCTCGTCACCTCGCGCCAAGCGCCTCCGTTATTTATCATAAAAAGCAGAACCGTTCGGGGAAAACTGATTTTCCGTTCCGCGACATCCCCTCTCTTTCTCCTCTCCTTCCATTCTCGCTCGGCTCGCTTATCTCCGCTCGTCAGCTCCTCGCAATCCTCATCGTCTCCACCTCCGCCATCGCGCAAATTTGTCTTTTCACCATTCCCCCGTTTCTAGTGCCATATCCTCCCACCGCCTTATATTGTTTTCTCCGCGACGCCGAAACCCTCGGAAATGAGCGCGAGAAAAGTCCCGTGAAATGCTGCTCCTTTGTGCAGCTGGCTCTGAAGACTCTCTCCCTCTCGTCTCTTTTTCTCTCGTATTTATACGCCGGCCCGCTTAAAATCCCTCCTCGCCATTTTTAAAGCGTCTCCCGTCTCTTTCGCTCGCGCGCGCGTCTTTTCTTCGCCGGCTCCGTCCCTCGAATATTAGCGTCGCGACTCCGGCGAGGCGATAAAGAGCGACGTTATTCAAAAGGGCCGCGATGCAGCGACGCGGAAAACTTTGTATAATTGCGCGCGCCTGTATCGACGAGTCGCGCTTCGTCCATTTTTTGCCGAGTTCCCTCCTGAGGTTCTTTTATCTGCGTTGCGGGATAATGAAAGTATTTAGGCGTTTTTCTTCGGTTCGTTCGTTTTGCGGAGGAGGGATTGGTCGTAACGAAGTTTCGACGCGCGGAGACGGTTTTTATCATTTTAATTAACGGCCGGCCATTGTGCGAGCGCGGGAGACTGGGATTCTGTGTGTGTATCGATTCGGAGGAAAAACTGCAGTTTCGGAAATAACGGGGACTCCGAAGTTTCCAGTGGACGACGCTATGGTGGAAGTTCTTTAATTAAATTGAACTGGTATCGGCGTTTTATTTCACTTGGTAATGGCTCGCTGTTTTCATGAAACGGCTTAATGGCCTTTTTCTGGGAGGGCGATTTACTTGGTGATAAATTAGTTATGCGAAATAGATGTATTTATTAGGGTGATTTTATGTATAGAGGAAATGTACAAAGGAAATATTGTTTTAATCATATATGATCTTTTGTTTATGAGAATGTTTTTTTTTCTGTTTCAGGTAAGCAAAGTATTTGATGGCATAGAGTTCAATCTAATCAATTTCGTAAGTAAAAATTGTACTTTAATTAGACACCGTTGATAATTTGAGCATTGATGAAAACCGGACAATTGATGCCGTTGCCATTTTGGACATTGATAAAAATGGCTGACCGGTGTTCTGTCTATAAATACAGTTTAACGAAATATTGCTTTAACCATTGAAAGTGGAATAAAATTATCTCGATGAGAATTATATAAATTTAAAGAAATCAAATATATAGAGAATATTTTTCTCTACATTTTCACGCTGCCCAATATCTATTTATATTAGTAGAACCAATGTTATTTAGTACGAAACGTCAAAATAAGACTTTATTAAAGCGTAAAGTTGAAAGTGGTCAGGGGTCATTGAAAAAGTCATGGGTAGCAGAGCGAATATATTCTAAGAATGAGAGTAGGGACCAAATGTGTAAGAAACGGATTTCGATCGAAGTTTAAGAGGTGGTTTCTCATACCTAAAGGAAAACTGAAATCTATAAGCAGCTGTATTTTATTCCAATCGACCCTTGTGGTCGAGATATAAGGCGTTTTACTCCAAATATACGTTATTTTAATGAAAAGGATACTTATTTTTTTTTACCGTAACTCTGTAACTATTTATTATAGAAAAATATAGTAAAAGTAGACTTCGTTTGAAAAACAAATACTTTCAGAGTTACCTTATAAGCAGCTTAAATCTCTGGAAATTAAAAATTGTTAATCTTTGTAAATGTGAAAATTTGAGAGCATTAAACTTTTTGAAAATTAAACAATTTCGCAGTGGCCTCGTAAGCAGCTTAACTCCTTCAAGACTACCTGGTGCTCGAATTTAATTGGTCGACTTGTATTTTCTAAAAACATTCAAAAATACTCACTTCGCATCAAACTATTTTAAACGATGTACAAAGACACGCGTCATCCTTTATACAACAATACACCGTCAATTCTCCTAAAAGCTCCACCCTCACTGCAAAGAACCACCCAAACAGACCAAAAACAAGCTTCACACCCGAGTGCATTCAGTCCCCTGGGTCCACCTCTCTCACCCCTCTCACAGCACTCGCATTCTCACCACATTCCTCCCCCCTCAAAAAAACGAAAAATCCACCCGTACAGACAACAACAGCCACCCACCTCGCATCCCCAAAACTCGCCCTCGCTGTACACCATTCCTACCCGCAAAAGCGTGACTTTCACCCATCGCGCCCTCAGCCGACCACAGGGCACCGCAGGGTACCGCGGGACATCCACAGAACTCCGAAATTCGTCCGAGTAGAAACAGCGCGCGCGCGCGCACCTCGTAAATTCCTGCGCTGCACTACCCCGCGCGTGTAATTGTTTCGCCGGGGCTAAATATTCGCGCGCGCGCGGCGTTACACGCGGCTAATCGGCGAAATCTCCGGCTGCGACGAGTCGCCCGTAACGCAAACTCGGTGGAAGCCGATTGCCGCTGCAGGGGGGGAGGGAGCAGGTTTTCGAGGCTTTGACGTGTCGTTGACGCTCGCTGTGGTGAGACCGCGTGGGGTGTTTTTTTTTGAAGGAGCGTGATTGCGTTGGTTGGGAGAGATAGAGAGAGAGGTGCTTTTTGCACTTTTTTGCTCGAGGGTTGGGTGGGGAATTGGAATTTTGCGGGGTTATAGGGTGGTGAGGAATTTTAGTTCGGTGATGAGGGAGATTTTGGGTGGTCATTAGAGGAAGTGTTGGGACTTGAATTTTTTATTTGGATTGGGTGTGGTTTTTGCTATTTTAATTCATTTTTAGATGAGAGTGTTAATTTAAGGGGAGGTCGGAGCTATCCTGATTGGTGCAGATTTTACCTAACCTCAAAAATTAATATCATAAAAATAAAAATTTGTGGTCATTTATGGTACAAAAATGCGGTTGTCCGGTGTTCTTGTCATAATAATAAATGTTTATAAAGTTTCAAGCGTACATAATTGCGTACAATTTCGTAAAATAATGAAAAATACGACGCGAGGTGAAGCTATCAATAAGGCTAAGAAACGGTAAGATGACCATCACTTTTACCGTTTTCCATTCGTCAATTGTAACAATATTTCATAATAAAAAACTTTTGAGGCTACTAATAAACAAAATTGCTGTTGTCCGGTGTTCTTTACATAATAACAAACTATTATCAACCTCGATTTTGATGTTAATATGTGAATTTTAGACGTATAATGAAAAATACGGCGCGAGGTGAAGGTCACAATAGTAAAGTTCGCTCCGACCTTCCATTAAGGGTCAGTTTTGGAATTTCTTTTCGACTTTATTTAGTATTCCAATCATTGACTTTGAAATTTGAAATTGAATATTCGAAAATCATGTGCTCTTTTATTAATCTGAGCCGTCAAAGAACGCTTTTCAATAGCGGAATATTCATTAAGATATTTTCATCAGTCAAAAAGAAATCTTATGACGGTTTTGAAACACCTATATTGAAATGTAACTCACACCGAAATATTAAAATTCTCTTTGTTAATTGAATTTTCTTCTGGAATGAAAACTTGATATTCTTCATTCAAGGATATTGTTTAATAAAGGGCACATAGCCTCCGGCACCGTTAATCCGGTATATACCGCACTCAGACAATACATTATATCCTCGGTAATTAAAACTTGCAACGAACAACGGTTTCCGATGATAATCAGATAATTCCGGCGTAAAAAAGGCAATAATAAAGCTACAGCTACGGCGCGAGGTTTCTCGTTTTTTCTTTTTTTCTCGATCGAAGGCGCCTCTCGCCTATGCGATCGTCTTCTTAACGAGCTGTATCGCCACCGATATAGCAAAAGTCTCGGTCCAAGCGCAATTTTTCCCCTCAGATAAACGCGATAATTGGTTCTCACTTGAAGCGTTATTATGGGAGGAAGTGAATTAAGTATAGGAATAATCGTAGAATTAGAATGAACTTTTACTTGTTCTTCAATTTACATTTCATTAAAAACAATGTTTGATAAGTATCGAAGCCCGCAATTAAGAGAATATTTTAATTGTCTCATTTATTCCAACATTTTTGTATAAGTCAAAAATTGTTTTAGCTTTCTTGCATGTTGCGTATAACAGCTTACAAGAAAGTTAAAGCTCCTTTTTGGGGGGATTCCAAATAGTATTTTGAGGTTATGCTCGATCCGCGCTCCCGAGTAAAGAGGATTCCTCTTACGGACAAAATTTTTAGAAATTTCTGCAAGATTCTCTGTAGAATTTTCCACGTGATTCATTGCAAAGCTTTAACCCTAGCAAGGTTCTTCTACACGGTTTTCTGTAGAAAAAGGCATTCAGACCCCTATTTGCTTAGGTGATATACCCGATTTAGGCACTATCATCCGAATAGTAATATTACCCAAATGAGTCATGTCACCAATCCAAGTAGGATTTTATCATTTCCTCATTAAAAACTCTTTTAGAATATATTTCTGCAAATAAATCTGCAGGCTTATGCAGCAAACGTGTAGGAAAACCCTACAGGAACCTTTACAAAGTTTTGCAGATTTTTTCCAGAAGGCTCTATTGTTTTTAGGTAGTTTTAATTTATTCTCATAACAGTATTTTCCGATGTATTTTCATTTTAATTCTCTAAATACATTCTATATACCTATACATTCGGCTGTGAAACACATCTTTTGTATTAATATCAGCGTGCACAAACAATATCAATTATTATCTGATCTGCACACAAAGCATTCGTTAAAATTGCAATACATTCGCAAAAACTGAAAAAGATTTTAACTGGCGTGAGATAGAAAGAGCCAACGAAAACGCGGGGGGGACCAAAGTGGAGAGATCCAATTGTTGCAAAAAAAATCCAAACTCATAAAACAAAGGATGAATTAACACTGCAGCGCTGCGCGCTCCTGGCATGCGACGAATAGCGTGGGAACAAACCCGAAGTGTCTTTTTGTTTCGGCGAAAGAGTGTGTGTGCGCGCACGGCGTGCGATCAAAAAACAATAGCGCCCCGTCCTCGGCTGTGCTATCTTTCTGGCAGTTGTTTTGATTTCGCGCGCGCGAATGCAACGGAGTGCTGCGTACACTCGTTGACGGCACCTTGAGTGATTCGCTCTTCAGTGCATTATTAGTTTGATACATTTTTTATTTCTGAAAATTGTGTTGGGTAATTAAATTGTGTATGATGATAAATAGATTAGGGTGATTGTATGTCGGTTTATAACAGTGTGGAATTGTTATGTGGATGGAGTTACTGGAAAATTCATTTAGTAACAGGAAATATGTTATATGGTCAGTTCTTAGAGTATTTAAAATCCAGTTGAATTACATGTATTTTTAAAAGCATTATACAAATATGTTTTAGTCTTTAAAGAAAAAGAATTACTAGATCGAATCATACTTTTCTTTTATGCATCAACATTTTTCAGACAATCGTTCATTTCGTAGAAAAAAAAACTTAAATTTTGTCTTAAAATAAGCGATCGTGAGGATGGGAATACGTTGCCAATAATTGGTTTTTAAAAATTACATTCCCAATGATATAATTTTGTATTTTTGCACAAAATTCTTGTTTTTATGTATATACCTGGAAATAAAGGCATAGTGCGTTTCTTACACATAAGAATTGTACACGTAATTCTTGTGCACAATTTAGCATTGGTCAAATATATCTACATATGATTTGACCACTGATAAATTGTGTACAATAATTACGTGTATAATTCTTATGTGTAAGAAATGCGCTATGCCAAAATAAAAGTTTGCTATTTCATAAAAAGAATCTAATTAGACCTTATTATAACATTGGGCTCAACGTGATCACAACTCACAACCGTATATTTTAATGTGCAACCACCCCCCACGATTGATTATCGGAGTAAAATGCAAGCATTCTCAATTGAAAATGAAATTGACATTGAAATGACCTTCAAGATGGTAATGAGAGTTGAGGTCAAGGTCATCATGACATTTGACATTTCTCCCTTAAAACCCTACATACTTTTTTATTTACAATAAATAAGGCATTTTTACACAACACTCTACACGCTAAGAAAGCTCTAAATTCCTCTCCGAAAGAACGAAACCTCCTCTCCAAATTCAAAGTCCCTGCCCAGAAAACTCCCCGACACAACTCGCGCATGCAAATCCAAAAATTATTCTTTCGATTCCACGGGATAACGCCGCGTTTTTTCGCCTCGCAACGCAATTCAGCCGCGCGCAACTTCCTTTTACACGTTCGTCGGCTCGCTGGATTTCCCACCGAACGCGAAGTGGGATTTATCGGCTAAGCGCGACTCATCCAACTTCGGTTAGGCCTCGATTTAAAGTGCCGCCCTTCTCCAAACGACCCGAGGCAAGCCCTAAAGATACGGCTCTGTATTTTGCGATCGGGGCGCAATTTTTCCGACGCCCCGGCTGTAGATTTTCGCGGAAAAAGGTAAGTACGGCTGGAGCGCCGGGGGCACGTTTTAGCGATCGGTCTGTATTAAGGTGAAAGAGCGATTTAGATGCGTCGATGTAATTTTTCTTTGGTTTTTATGTTTAAGTTTGTAATTTTGGAGTATATTGATGTTTGCATGTAATTTCTTAAAGTAGATCAAAATATTGTTTTCGTAAGAATTACAAAAAAATGCTTCTTCAATATCTATAACTAAAATTTAGAGACATTTACTTGAAATTCCTTAGAACAGTCCTTCGAGTAAGACATCTGATGAATGACTGTACAACCATTATAGATTAACTTGTACTTGATAAATTTAACATAAACGTTGGAAAGTTGGAACGTATAAACACTCGACGTGGCAAATTTCTGGTCGAATGCGTTTAAATTTTTTTTAAATACTGCAATTTGATTGGGTCTCATTTGATCGAACGCACGTTTTCGTTAAACTCATTGGAGGATTTCAAACGCATTCGACCAGAAATTTCCCACGTCGAGTGTACCAGGTTGACTGTGTTAATTTTTATTGGAAAATTCTCTCTGTGTATACTGACTAAATCTGATAGACTGATGTGTCACTCGTTTGTTTAATGAAAAGTTATACAGCCACGTTCGAGTAATTACCACTATTTAACGAGTGATGTTCTTTCTCTTTCGAAGAGTAATTTGTTGATTGTCTTGAAGTAAAAAAAACGTAAGATAGCATCATTATGTAGTATTTTTATTCTATAACAGACTATTATGGTAATCAATTTAGGTTATTTCAGTTACTGTATATCAGCTCATATACAATGAAGTTAATCAGTTCAATTTATTATCTCCTCAATACTTGATAAAAAGGCAAATGTATTTATTCATGGACGCATTCCTAGCCAGAAGTCTTCCCAGCTATTTGAATTATCTAGAGAGTGATTTCAATATAGTAACTGCTAGATGAGCTAGGTCACTCAAAATGATATTCAAGTGAAAGCACCATCGTTTTGTTTGAATAAAAAAGGATATCACTCCTTTCGATCAAAGAATTAAAAAGAGTCCTTTGAAAACGATTGATTTCGACAGTTATTCTTCAAAAAATAAGAAACTATCCCTTTAAAGATTCAAAGAGAATACGGGAAAAAATTGATGGGTCAGGAAAGAGTATTTCAGGCACATAAGCTAAATTTTCTATTATCAATTAGCATATTTATTCGCTGACCTACCCAACTTTTTTGCATAAACAGCGATGTTTCGCATTATCCTATTCCAACCCTATATTCGCCGTTCTAGCTAACAAGATAGTTACATCCATCTCCACCTCACTCTCATCTTAAAGAAAAAATACGCCACCACCCGCAAGAAAACTCTTCCTCCCCGACTAATTACAAAAGAATCCTCAAACACAAGAGGTCGCACCCCGTACTCACGCAGCAAACCCATGACCTCCAAGCCACTATAACCAACAGGCGAGAGGGCGCGCACGTCGGCTCGATTCGCGATTTCCTCGTCTCGCTCGGCTCGGCTCGGCCTGCGTGCCTCGTTGAGAAAGTAATTTCCTCGCGGAAATCCCCCGCGATTATCCTCACCGCCTCTCCGCTCTGCCTCGAGCCGGCGACGACGATGCGGATTAACGCCCGTGTTTACCTCGAAACTCGAATTCGACGGGGAGGCGATCGCTCATCGAGAAGCACAACGGACGTTGTTATAAGCTTGTTATAGACGCCGACGACGACGTTGATGTTGGTGCTGTGTGCGAGAGGGTGCGCGGGGGTATAATGCTGTTGCTGGATTTTTTTGTCCAGAGGAGATGGGCTTATCTTGGGAGGGATTCTTCCTTTTTCTTGCTTTTTAGCGTTGGATATCGAGGGAATCCGTATATGCGGGTGTGATGGCTGAGGCGAATACTTAGAAGTTTGATCTTGGATTTGGATGGTGTATGGAGGGTCGGGGTGGCGAGTTGAGCTGTTTAACTTTTTGGAGAATCTTAGATTTGTTGATTTTATATTATGTAGAGAATTATAAGAAAGATTTAATGTCAATTTGTGATTAGGAGAATAGATGTACGTTAACTTGTTTATGAAAACTAGAGTCTTATGTATTATGTTGTGTCGAGGTTAGCACTTGTCCAATAGCCACTCTCAAATAGTCCTAATAATATCGAGCTCACGGATTCTTTCATTTAAGGTAGCAAAGAATAGGTGTTATAATGCATTTTTACCAAATTTTGAACGCATCATTAACTAGTCCTGGGCATAATGTTAATCATATTATTTATATATAAGGATGATATTCGATGCAAATTATTATTCTACGAGTAATTTTTAATGAACCAAGTCTTCTTTTTTAAGAAATACTTATTTATTTTTATTTACAGTTATTTCTTATATTGTAAGGTATAATAAAATATGAAGACTAGGAAATAAATAAATTATACTTATTTATATTAAAGAAAATAAATTGATGTATTAATTAATATCCCAAATGGGTCGTGGATTACGATTATAAAATAGACCATATATATATTACAAATAAATAGACGAACGCCAATTCACACATACTATGCATACAATTCTTCTTTCTTCTTTTCTTTCCTTCGACGATGAATAATAGTTGATAATCTTGATACGAGTACCCAAAATTTAGGGTGATGTAGGCAGCAGATCTGCGTTGAAATGAATCCGTCCCTCGGATTTTAGAGGTTTTATGAGGCAAGGAAAATATTCAGCTTCTGCGCTGATGTAAGTAACTGCAGTGCAGAGGATTGCGAGCGAGCGAGAAAACGTAGCTAGTTTTTCACACTGTGGTGTTTAGCGATCGAGTCCGAGTTTCGTCAATAATTCCACTCTCATCATATTTCTCCCACTTCTTCACTTTACTTCAAAGGTTTGTCGCTCTATTTTCTTTCTCTCTGAATCATTCCTCTCATATAATCCATTACAATATGAATATTGCTGACGTTCTACTTCATTTACGGCATTACATTATATATAAATACCGATTATTTAATATTCTTAACCATTCTAATTACTTAATTTCCTTAAGCAGCTGGAATTTTCTTTCCATGTAAACAACCAAAATTCAATTTCCTTGCATTTTCCAGAAATTTAATTTTATTCTGTTAAATTACTAATCCAAAAATGATAAAATCAAGCAAAAGTATAAATATTAAATACAACATTTTTTAATTTGTAGTGCATGGTTACCTTTCAATTAACACGCTCACATCCGACAGGTGTAAAACATTTCTCACTTAATTAGCCTAAAGCGCATTACCTCCGCCTCTCGCCAAACTCCCGACCTAAACTGCGCCTCAAGAACCCATAGACCAAAGAAGGAAACACCGCGCAGCATCCAAAGCGCGTATACCCCCCACAATTCCCTTGAAAAGCCGCTTCTCCAGAATCTCCTCTCTTACCCTCGAAACGCTTCGTACACGTGCACTCTCGCTCTCCAAAAACGAGAAGAACCAAGAACTTGCAAAAGATTCCACGCACGGTTTATTCACCGAGATTCCGCGCTACCGCGGCGAATTAAACGCAGCGGCGGATCGGAGCAATTTATACCCTTTTTACGCCGTCGTCGTCTGGCTCGTCTGGAGATTATATATATCCTCAGTAGCGATGCCCGTTTTTCCGAGCGTCTGACGCAGATTCAGATTCCACATGGAGCTTTAGCTGCTTCTTCTTCTTTTTTTTGCGGCTGGCGCTCGCCTGCTGCGGCCTGTACGGTTTTCTATATATATGGCACGTGGGGGTACTCTTATTATATTGTGTCGAAAGGATATTCCGTGCACGGTTGCGAGGAGCTTTTGATGGAGGGGGATTTGACGCGGTGGGTGGTATGCGAGGTGAATTGGAGAAATTTTTGAGACGGGAGGTATAGCGAGTCACGTGCCGCGGGATTTTGGAATTCTTTGGAGCATGTGAAGAGCGAGAATTGAGAGAAATTTGATATTTGAGAATTTTTGAGGTGGATTGTTTTTCATACAAGTGAGAATTGTGAAATTTGGAGTGTCGGATGTACATGATGCGGCAGGTGAAAGATTGAAGTTGAAATGATGTGATGGAAGATGAGTTTTGATCTTTTAATCAAGTGTAACAATCAAATATAATTTAATGTCATTTTCGAATAGAAATGAGAATATAATAATAGAGAATCCATCATCGAACAGTAAAAAGAGAGAAATGAAGAGAGATTATTACTAAATCTTCGAATTCTTCGCAGAGAGCTTTGTAGATTGACGTTATTCAATTAAAATTGTAAAAATTAAAATGTCAGATTCATACAATATGTCAGAAGATATAGGTTGAAGTTAGAATGTGTCGATTATCGCTATAGATTTCGATTTTCAATGAAGTTGTAACAGAAATATAATTGCAATATCTGAAATTGACGTTTCGATTCTAACCTATAGCACTCCATAAAGTAAAATAAACCTAATAGAAAATAGCTCCACCAATTCGAATTCATCCACTTGCTCCATACCTTCATTTATAACATTCGTTTTACACGAAAGAAAATACTGATAAGGAATATTCTACATAGTATACATTTTTCAAGAAATTTAATATTTGAGAGCTTCCCAGACTTTGACGTTTTCTATTACGGTAAAAATCACGAATATCGCGTCACACGAGAGACTGACGTTAAAAAATGTGCCAATTTTCTTTGTATAATTCTTAGTCCCCCAACGAAGCTGCATAATCGCATCCATTCCAAAATCCCATAAGGTAAAGTACCCAGTACTGGGACAAAGTGAAAATTGGGAGCAGTACTGGGACAGTAGCAAAACACTTCTATTACTATTAAATCTGATAAAAGTATCGATGCATTAGCATTGTTTATGATGCTATCTTTGTAGCCAAGACGATATTTTGTTAATTTAGAGCTTAAAATTATTATAAAACAAAATACAAATCTTTTGAGGTTACGTTTCAGAAGCGTGTATAGGCGAATTTTAGTCCCACCTCACATGCCTCTCAATTTGCATAACCTAGTAGTGGGACACATTTAATAATATATGTCCCACTACTGCATCGAAACGATGTCCCAGTACTGCGTCCAGGTCGATATAGCCCTTCCCACTTCTGTATCCTTGGGTACATTTTTTCAAACATACTCTTTTAATATAAAAAAGCATTTTAATGTCTTTGCATGTGCATAAATAAGTAAAATTGATCGCAAATCAATGGTTAGATTTAAATGTTTTGAGCAATTTTGCTTGTTGGTTCTAAAATCGTTGTCCCTTCGCGAATCACATTAAAAACTGTCCCAGTACTGGGCACTTTACCTTACACTCCCCAAAGGAAGTAAAAGAAAATCCCTCCCTGCTTCATCGATCCTCGCGCACAAGCGCCACCTCAATCCGCTCTTCAAAAGCGCGCTTTAACGCGCCACCTCGAAAACTCCATCCATCCTCAAATTGCCGACCTTTAAAGTCCCGATCCTACCCCTCCCACGCGATTTATGCAAAATCCAATTCCAGCCTCCTCCTCACTTATCTCCGGTTTATAACGGGTCTTCCTGCACGCGTGCACTCGCTCCGCGAGAGAGAGAAGGCCGGCGGATAATCTCTCTTGACCCGAACGCGCATACGCCCAGCGGGAATAAATATACACGCGCGTGCATATACACGTACGAGGGACTATTATACGCGCGTTTTCGCAGTACGAGTGTACAGCAAGCTTCTCTCCTCCATTGAAAAGTCCAAGAGGGAGAGAGGATGACTCGCCGCCGCGTGATCTTGAAATTCCGCGCTGGCGACGCGATGCAGAGGCGTTCTTGTGTACGCGTTGAATGGAAGCTCGATGCAGTAGAGATTTGGTTTTAGCTGGCTGTTGGTTGGCGCAGCGAGAAATGTGGAATAGTTTTTCGATTTATTTTCAATACTTTATGGATGAAGGTTTTCTTATCAGTTTTTTTGTATGAAATAATTTGCATAGGAAATTGGTGAAGAGAATTTTGAATTAGACTTATAGAGGGAGATTATACCATGCAATTTACTTATAGTTCTTGTATTGTGTGTTATAGTTTGTTCCTACGCACTTCTGTTAATATTAACGAGGTTTACGATAGTATTGATTGAAATTGTTTGTTCTTTTATGTATTATCGTGTACCGTATGGCAGAACTCTTGTCGTGATTTCAAGACATATTCGTTAATATTTTACCAAGGTACAATCACTTATAACAAAATTGGTAATAGTTAGACAAAATAGTTAACAAATACTTTTTCAATCAACTATGTGCATGTTAACCGAACTACCCAATTTGGTAATTATAAGTAAACCTTCTCTCAGCTATATTACACAAAATTAATTATTAATTTACTGTCTTACCCATATTGGGACTTATGTACTTATACTTTTATCTTAGCATGAACCTACCACTGTAAAATTTTCTTGAATGTTAAGAAACTAATAGTATATTGTGCAACTAGGTGGGTAAGAGGGCCATTTCTAGCGAGAGTGAGAGGATTTTAAACACGAGTCGCAGTCGAGTGCTAAAATCATCACTCGAGCTAGAAATTGACATCCCCCTTGTTACACTCCGTACTTTTTTTGACAAGTGCATGTAAGGCCCTTTTTTAAGCATATAGGGCGCATGTGGAGTTGCATATTTTGAGTCGTGCACTATTTACTTGCTGAATTCAATTACAATTTAGTCTTCAAAATAACAATTTTCCAAAATATTCAAAAATTTCTGAATTTTCTACCAGTTTGAAAAACTTTATTTAGAACATTTAATCATTACCTCCCGCTCCGGCGAAAATGCTCAACTTGCCATTCGCTTTAGATGCATGGAAAAGGGCCTATTACATGCATGTGTTAAGAAAATATTTATATGCATTGTAACTGGAAATTCAAACACAAATACTAGAATGTAATTATTGTTTGAGGTACGAAAATTCAAAAAATGTTCCTTATACTTCTCATTAATAAATAGAAATTTAATTTATTCAGCTTCAATTATCAATCGCAGTGTAAATAAGATACGCATTAACGTGCTTCGCAAAGAGCTTCTCCTCAGTTCTACACAACTAAAAATTCATCAAGACGAAATATTTAACAGCAACTAAAATTTTCTCAAACACATATCAACATATACACACACACAAACCAAGCACCGACTAGCGCACACCCCTTAACACTCGAACCACCGCCATCTTAACCCACATCCGGTAAATTTCACTCGACATCCCACACTTCTCCTTTCAGGAAATCCTCGCGCATATTGCACCCATCGACGCGGATCCGCTCGCAAACGCGCGCGTACCAGTCTAATCGCGCGCCGTTCGCGCTCCATAATACACCTCCTGTAAATGGAAAGTCGACATCGTCGTCCTCCTCGTCGTCGCTGTGGTAAACTTCGACGCGCACACGTACACACGCGTGCTTCTCAAGCCTCTCGCGCAATTTGCATCGGCTCCCAGCTTCTTGCCACGGCTTTTAACGAATGGCAACGAGCACATACAGAGGCGGCTCAAATTGAGCCTGTCGTTTGCGAACTCGCGTAATTCGGGTAATAGATTCCAAGGAAAACTTTCCCGCGCCGGGGCGTAGCTCCCATGAGAGAATTTGCCAGCAGTGATAGTTCGGGCCGATTCTGGATGAATATTGTATGCCGGTAAATTATTTTTCGGCACTGAACCAACAAAGGGATTGTATCGTTTTGATAAGAATGGGCCAGTAAAATGAATCGACGTTGGCCCGAAAAACGTCTCAGAGTCGGTGTAATACTTTTCGCCGATATTGAAAGAAAACAAAACATCGCGAAATCGTCAAGCGTAACTTAACCTACTTTTTGGGCTAGTTTTTAATAAAATATTAATTTAATGTGCGATTACTAAGCTTACGTGAAATTTTCGGCCGCGCAATAATAATCTGTTGTTATGATTATTACACTAAACTTTGAGTGAAGTGTCTTGCGTGTGCCTAAAAATTTATATTTCTTGTACAATTTTGAATACATCAAGAAGAAAAGTATTGTACTGGCCCGTTCTTATCATCCCCGTTATATCTCAGTACTGGACCTCTAACATTTACAAGTACTGGTAGTGCCGGCAACTAATACTCGAACAGTATTCTGCCGAGAGTAAATTCTTCCATGGGGAAGTGTAGTGCTGGTTTTGCTAATAAAGATTCGCCGAGGTGCCCTACGTGCGTGAAAACTGGTTCGGCTCTTGCGGGCCGCGCTCGGGATGCTGTAAGAGTTGGGTATTATGCGCGCTGTTGGGGAGAAGAGGGTGTTTTTACGAGAATTTACGGGCTCGAAGATGGTGGTGGAGGTATCGAGTAAGCTAAGTTGTTTGACAAAGGATTATTTTTATAGGTTGCTCGTTTTGTAAGGGTATTAGGAGCGGCGTTATAGGGGAAAGATGTGATACTTAAAGTGCGGCTGCTTTTTTGTTCATCAATAGTCTATTTAATGCGTTGGATTTTGATTTTTATAGTATAGTGAACTAAACTTTATAGGAGGAATATTTTAAAAATGCAATACATTTGTATACAGGTATGCCAATAACAAATTAGTACAACAATTAATCTCGAAAACTTTATCGGGTGTTTTTATTTCGTGGATGTGAATTTATACGAAGGCACAAAACCTGTTCTCATTCCCGTTTTTACTTACTTTTTGGCGCAATTATATGTACCTTATTACCAATCCGAATAATATTTGCTAGGATTCCTTTTTAAATCACGCGACCTTATACACTATTTAAATTATTATTTATAACACCAGTATTTTTCTAAAAACTTCCTACCAATGAAAAATATCGACACAACAAACTTTTGATCCTTGCATATAATTTCAGATATACAGACAGACATTTTTGCAAAACCTATATAATTCAGCAATCTCAAAAACATCGAATTTCATCGAAATCCGGGATTACAAAAACGTTGTCGTTACAAAGCTGTCTCCCTACGGCAGCAAAATATTTTAAAAATGATGTCTCTTCCCTCCGATCCCTCCTTGTTAAAAGGTACTCAATACCCCGAGCCCCGGCTTACGAGAAATCAGAAACTCGCTAAAAATGCTCCAGATATATATTCACGTCGAAAGCACCTCCACTCCACCCTCCGCCGAACAAAGAATAAACGAACCGAGACGAATTCCAAACTCTCTCGCGGCAAAGCCAACGCACACGAGCGTCCTCCCTCCTACACCGCAGCTTCCAAAGAATATATATCCCCTCCTCGCGCGTATAAGAGAAGAGACAAAAAAGAAGAGAGAGAGAAGCGGAAGAAAAATCGAAGGAAGAAGGAAAAGCCGGCGCCACTCTCTCTCTCTCTCTCTCTCTCTCTCTTGCGAAAGCTTCGGAAGCCTCGGAGTCGTCTGGTGGCGTGCGCGGTATTACCCTTAAGAATTCATGCGGGAGCGCGAGTTGCAGGAGGAGGAGGAGGATGAAGTTTGGCGGCGCGCGCGGCGCCGGCTTTGGGACGACGAGCCGCGAATGCGCAAGAGACGGAGGGGCCCTCGACCTCGCGATCATCGCTCGAATCGCGCGGAGAGAAGAGGAGAGGGCGCGAGGGGGGGAGGAAGTTGGAGATGTCTTTGACGAGCGGTGAGTGAACGCTTGATTTTGTGTATACGCGGGTGTTGTGGTACACTGAGAGAATGGTTCAGTTAGGCTTGCCGAGGTCGCATTGCTAAGTTTGCGGAGGCCATAGTCTGTCATTCTTACCGAGGAGTTCGGTAAAAAGTGCGGAACAGTTCGGCTGTTTTGACGGATGTGTATTAAAAGCGATGTGTGGTGTTGCGCTTTATTGTAGCCTCGTTATCACGTTTGTGATAAGGTAAAAGAGGAGTAAGGTTAAAGTAGAACATCGAAAATGTAACTTAGGCTAACTAATCATATATAAAGAGGTTAGAGTAAGAAAAAAATAAGAAATTCATGAAAATATTGATTATTTGTGAAAAAGTGAGGTTAGGGAGACTCAGCTGGCGAACTTGTTCCGCTATTCTTGCCGTATACATACTACCGAACTCACTTCGGTCAAAACTACCGAACGGTTCAGCAAGTCTGACCGATGTATTCTCTCAGTGTATAAGGATCGATGGAGGTGGGGTGGATAATCATTGAAGGTATATGTAGGTTCGCGATTTTGAGAAAGTGAATCGAGATTTGTGGATTGCGGTACTTTTAATGATTTGTTTTTAAAAAGGTACGACCGTGCGGAAGATAATGAACTAGAAATGGGTTTGATATTAGGGGGAGTGTCTGAACGAAGCCGAATGAAATATGAGCGTTTCAACCTGATTGCAGTACTTGTTTTGTGCATCGCAATTTATTGATTGTTTTCGATTTGTGATAACATTTAATCGACTCGTTTTGCAATTAAAATGAAATGCTTCGTCGAAAGAAAACATTTATAATTGTAAGTAAAAAATGAAAAATCAAATTATGTGGATTTCTTGAGATACTCTTACTATGCTCATGCGTTTATTTGTATTATTATAATATTGCTTATAACTAAAAGAGAAAACATAAATTAATTTTTTAATTTACGAATAATTATTATAATGTAAATGTTTGTTGAAATACATAATCAATAGAATAATGTCTATTTGCTTTAAAACCTCATTTCATAGCTACAACGCAGCATTGTCGTTATTGTGACACAGCAATAATTGACCGATTTATTGACGCTTCGTCAGCGCGAGTTACTCAACAGAAAATGTCGCTCGATTCGCATTACGTAAATGTTATACAAATGCAATGAAGACGTTAGTTTCATTTTCCACGTATGAATTACAAAATCCAACCGCTAGTACAAATAACTTTATTTCATATCACTCGATTGAATTAAAATTATTACCAGGGTATACATATATAAGTAGAAAAATATGTATTTTACAATTATACTATACCCATTTAAATAAAAAAAGTTGAATAAAACGACTTTTACTCTCTGTGTCTTTTAAAAAATCCAATAGACAAAAATGGTCACTAATCCTATATTTACTCTTTCAAGATTTGTCTTTTCAATCTTCCGCTTAAAAATAACCATCTTCTTAACAATCTCTCATAAATATCTCAAAACACAAACAGCATATAAATAACCAATAAATCCATCAAATCTCCATCCAATCTCCACACTCGCCTAAGAAAAGAAAAAAGAAACCCCCAACCGTCACCCCCTAAACTCTGATAAACTTCCTCTCGGCAGCTCGCCCCGCTAAACAAAAAGAAGCCCTACATACCCTTATCCCAAGCCAAGCCTACACACACATCACCCTCCGCGCACACACACAAGAGGTGAAAAAAAAAATTGACTTCCTCGACTCCGTTGACGGCTGTCGGCGCACGGAGCAAAGCCCCCCCGCTGCGAAATATCCTGCCAAATCGAATACGCTTCGTCGTAACTCTCGCTCGCGCTTCCTGCGAGTCCCCCTCTCTCTCTCTCTCTTATACTCTGCTGCCGATTTTTATTACTCTGTCTCGATATTCACGAGTACGCGCGTGTGTGTAACGCTACCGTGGATTTGGTTACGCGTGGCGTGTGTACGTGAATTCTCGTGAATAAGAGCGATCGACAGCCGAGATATATATCCGACGAGGAGAGCTGGAGCTGCGTATGGTTGGTTACGTATATATATACGTAGTATGTGTGCTTTTTCTTGATACGGGAATTGATAGGAATTCGCGGGTTGCGGCCGCTGCTGCATGGGATTTTTCGTCGGTTTGTTTGCTCGGGGAATGAGAAGATTGCGTATGATTTTGAGATTTATGAAGGAAAGTGGAAGAAGGGGAGGGGAGAGATGGCGGTTGCGTGAAAGGGAAATTAGAGATTTATGCAATGGCCGTGGCAAATTGGGCTCCGATGCGTAGAATCGAGGTGAGGCGAGGTGAGGTTTGGTCTTGGAAGGAAGTGAATGTGGAGGAAAAACGCTGGCGATCGCATTGACGTTTATGCT
Organism: Gastracanthus pulcherrimus; assembly: GCA_949152435.1. Classification (NCBI taxonomy): domain Eukaryota; kingdom Metazoa; phylum Arthropoda; class Insecta; order Hymenoptera; family Pteromalidae; genus Gastracanthus; species Gastracanthus pulcherrimus. The sequence continues at coordinate 177,744,097 of OX424575.1, read as the reverse complement.
TTCTATAAGAAATTTTAATTTAGTCTAAAATTTTCTTTTTTATTTCTTCTACTTCCGCAGGAGAATATTATTTGAATTATTATGTATTCTTACTATTCTATAAATGAAAATTGATTTAGCTGATCAAATCAATAAAAACTAATTTTGGTTGTAGTTGTAAAAACTTGTTTACTTAACATAAAAATACTTTTTTTTTTATAACAAATAATTATCATCTAGCAAAATATTTCTTCATTAATCATATATCAAAAGTTTATATATAAAATTGATTAACAAACAGTAAGCCTTTATTCCTAACTAAAAATCTCAGTAAATAATTACATACAATATTTCGGTTAAATAAGTAAAAAGAAATAAACATACATAGCAAAATAAATAATGTTCAATCGACATAATAGTCTCGTTGATAAATATACGTGTGTATAAGACAAATTCTGATTTTTATAGCATTCTATTCTAAATATTGCTTTTGCACAAACTAAATGTTAATTCTAACAACATTCGATTACACGTTCTACTTACAATAATACACGCCCAACTCTCTAAAAAAGCCAAAGTATCACTCTCACCAAAAACAGGCAAATTAAAACTTCCCCATCCCAACCAAACCATCAACATCAACATCCGCGCTCAGCTCCTCCATCACCAAAAAAAACAGAAACCTCCCCAAAAAAAGCCCCAGCAACATCCACCCAGCCGTGACCACAAAGACCACCCCAGCGAACCTTTTCCCGAAACTCCCGTACAGCGCAAAATGACTCCACCGGCGAATATATATACACCTTCCGCCGCTACGAGGGCGGAAAGGCTCGAAGGTCGTGGGCTTTATCCTCGCAAAAACGCCTGACTTTGGGACCGCGCGTTTAACGAGAGTCCATTCCTCGGCGGCGCGCCACCTCCACGCGGACTTTTCTCTCTCTCTCTCGTCTGAATAATGCATGAACGGCGATTAAGCATTCCGTGTATGCCCTCCCCGCGTGTCCTGCACACACGTGCGGTGTGAGCTAGGCGAGAGCGCCCCCTTTTTTTTGAGGTAGGTGTGTGTGTGTGTGGAGGACGGGTTTTGCGTGGAGGTACACGGTTGCGGAAATGCCGGGAGCGGCGGCGGAGGGGGTAGGTAGTACAAATAGCGATCGTTCCGAAAAGCAGCTGCTGCAGGGACGGACGTAGGACGGTATGCGAGAGGGGGGTTTCAGGTGTGCGCGATTAAAGTTCTTCTTTAACTGTACTTTTTTTTATAGCACGTGTACAAAAATTAGTTGCGATGCTTTGTATTGATATGTATGCAAGAATCAATAATAACTTAATAAACTTTCCTTATTCTTTACTGAGAAATAATCATATATATAACTTACTACACTGAGAAAAACAGTGTAGTAAAAATTACTATTTATTTTGTAACGTGAGGACGTACCCGTTTGTATCGTAAAAATTACTATATTATATAGCAAAATTAAATAGTAAAATTTACGAACTCTTAAAATTTGACATATAATAGTAAAATTTACAATATAAAATAGTACATTTTGCTATATAATGTAGTAATTTTTACGATACAGACGAATATGTCCTCGCGTTACAAAACAAATAGTAATTTTTACTACACTGTTTTTCTCAGTGTACAGTTACATAGAGATTCTTTTGACACTACGTCATATTATACAGGACCAAAATGTAACCAATACTCACTCACACACGCTCATACATCTATATACTAAAATTCAAAACACTGATAATAGTTTGATAGCATAGGGCCTCGGAGAGTGCGTTAGTCAGTTAGTACGAGTCTGGCTGCACAGGAGAGAACACTTCAATGAAGGACTTAAACTTATTTCATTGTGTTCTCTTTTAATATACCTGCTTCCATAATTCCAACACTTTGATCCTTATATTTCATATCCTAATTAATAGTATTTGAAAAGTTAGGAGAGTTATATTGGTAAGAATAAACGTAAGTTTTTATATTTGTTGCTGACAGAAATAATGATAATTATTTTAAAGTAAAATTGACAGCGAATATTGAATTGATAATAAATAAATATGCAGTGCTCAAGTGGTGCAATGTATTAACTACAGCGTTATGAAAGAAAGAGAACCAAATGAAATCGGCTACGCGTAAAGGTTGAGCATGTGTTTTTTGTCTCAAGTGCATTTCCCGAAAGAAAGTAGTAAAAAAAGGGCCAGCGTTGGTGCTCTCGACAACAACAAGGCAGTGCAGTTTAGACTCTCGTATGGTTCACATCGTGTGACTATTAGGGAAAGCATCGGCTTTTAATATATTGGCTACGCATTTGAATAAATATAATTTTGAAAGTTTAAACTGTGATTGAATTATTAATTTCTCCTCTCATGAATCCTGCTTTGTGCCTGAACAATTTTGACTGTTTAGTAAAATTATAAGTAACTATATGTAAAATGACTGTACTTAACAATTTTTAATATAAATATTTGTAGTTTCGTGAGAATAAATATGTAAGAATTGGTTTACAAGTGAATTGTTAAGGTAAGAGCTGTAAGTAGTTAAATAGAAGATTATGTAGCTTTTCGTTAAAAATCTACATAATTGATTCTTCAATCATTAAGAGTCTACTGGGAAGTGAATTACCGGGGTCGCGCTTGTAAAGCGCTTGAAATATAAATTCCGCATTTTGAATTCGATGAACTTCTGAACTTTAACGACATAGTTACATTAATCTTCTTACCAAAAGGTCCTATAATACATTATCAATGAAGTCAAATCTCACGAATGTAAATGAACGTTTTCTAAAATTCATTGAAAACTACTTATCACGCATTAAGCCGAGAGTATTAGTTAGACGCTTAAACCCAGAATTTTGAACATGCATAAACATTACATTTATTATATCTACTCTCTAAATTTGAAATAGTGAAAACTCACTATTTTGTAGTTACAAGTATACCGTTTCCATGGTGTCAGTATACTTATAACTACAAAATAGTGAGTTGTCACTGCTAAATAGTGAATCTTCAATATTTAAAGTAGTAAAATGATTGTCCCATGAAAGATTTAAATTAAATAATGTAACAAATAAAATATTTAAATAATAAAATATTATAAAATTTGAAAAAATCTAGCTGGAGGCATGAAAATTCTTCTAACCTCTTCCATGAGGTGTGATTGAGGTTATGTAAAAATTTTGAATAAATGCAAAAATTATACATAACCACTACACCTCATAATTATATATATTTATATGATTAATTACCAGTATTAATTAAATTCAATGCTGTGTTTTTTGTATTATATTATGTAGCTCCCAATTCTCACTCTCAACGGTCGGCACGCTTCCGGACTTTTGGCGGGTTTCACTGTTCGCGGATTTTCTCTCGTAGGAATGCGCGGGATTTTTCTCACTATTTTCATCGTGAAATTTTTCACTAGATAAAATAGCGTTTTGGTTTAGTAATTCAATCAGCGGTTTATTCACTATTTTAATAGTGAAAAATTGTCAACTTCTGAATTAGTGATATTTTCACTATTTTACAAGTGAGAAATGAGTTCACTAACCGAAATAGTGACAATTTCACTATTTCACATTTAGAGAGTACATTTATATTAAAAATTAGAAGAAAAAAACGCCCGAAAACAACTAATTAAAAAATCTAAAAAAACTCATCACACACCCAATACTTTCTCACTACCTCACTACTCCCCTTCCATCTACCCCCCCCCCCCCCCATACACGCGCTCTTCACCCCGCACAGTAGGGCGCCGGAAGCTCACCGGCCCCGTCCAAAGTACCGCGGAAAAAGCTATACCCGCTTGTGTCTTTCCGTGCGCCATGCGCTCGCGTCGCACTCCGTTGAATTAGTAAAATTAGTCCGTCCCGCGGGCCTCGGCTCCAGGCTCCAGCCTCGTCTTTACCGGGAGAGACTGCGCGAGGGTCGCGACCATAGGCGAATATCAGGAGGAACGTGAAGCTGCAGCTGAAGCTGAAGCTGAAGCTTCGCTGTGGAAAAAAGGCGAGGGAGGGGCGATGTGCTTTAATGTGTCGCGCTGCTGCTGCCTGCCTGCTCCCTGTACGTTGGTCGGCGAATTATTTAGCGAGGTTTCGGAGGAAGCGCGAGGTGCGCGCACCTACACAGAGAGAATTTTCTAATAAAAATTATAACGAAATTCAGGGTAAAAATTACCGTAAATAACTATAAAGCTGGGGCAGTCCTACTTTCTGGCACATTTTACTGATATTTTACTAAACACTTTACCTCATTGACTACAAATTTTACCTCACAGACTATAAATTTTACCGCACTGAATGGTAAAATTTGCCTGATTTGAGAAAAAGAAGACAGCTGATAAAGAAAACAACTGAGCGTGTACACATTTTAGGTTAACTCAAATATAAATGTGTATAATGTACTACTTATTTAAGTATTAATGATACTGCTACAACAATTGGAAGAAAATCTAGATTTTTTAAAAATATTTCGTACAAATTTTACCACAAATTTTGGCTTTCTCTAAGATTCGTACAGGGAACTTTTACTCTGCGGCAGGCAAATTTTACCCTTCAGTACGGTAAAATTTATCGTAAATATCAATAAAAACTGCCGGAAAGTTATAGTGTCCCAGCTTTATAGTCATTCACGGTAATTTTTACTGCGAATTTCGTCATCATTTTTATTAGAAAATTCTCTCCGTGACTTTCGAGGTTGGAGAGGTGCTGCTTTAGAGAGGGAGTTAGGATTATGATGGAGATGAAATATTTTTTATTTTGAGATAGTGGTTGCTGGATGTGTAAGAATTTTAAATGAGGTGAATTAATTTGATTTTACGTATGGTGCGATTTATTATTTGAGGCTCTGTCGCTCATTCGGTTAATTTAGAATGTCAACGTAATTATTTAAGTAACTCTTAACCGACTCAATGCTCGCTCTCTTCAAGACGTACATTAATAATCATTATTTTATTATGTACATAATAAGCCATTTGTACAGTCGTTTATTATTTACCTACTCTCTTAATTTGAAATAGTGAAACCTCGGAAATTTCACTGTAAAGCAGTGAAATCTCACTGTTTCGCAGTGAGAATTCAGCAACTAATTCATGTAGTTTCACTATTTCAAATTAAGAGGGTAATTGTAGCTCGAATTATAGTCATATTTTCAGATGATTTGGCGTTGTATCGATTTATTTTAAACAATAGTAATACATTCTGAGTTTACAATTTTGTCACAAAAGTTAATAAAGTAATACTCTTAGCTCAACCCCTGGCTGTTTAATTCATTTTGCTATATGTATCTTGAATCAAGTATAATTCAGCAGCCCATATTATTAACGACAAACTATATTAAAAGTGTTTACTCCTAATATTACGTCAAAAAGCTCAAGGCCCCGAATCTCGCTTGAATTAAGATACGGTAAAAAATGCTTTAATTCCCACGAAAATTTCTCCCTCAAACGCGCCAAACTAAAATTATCCCCGACGCAAAGCCAACCGAAAAATAGAAGAGCACCCTCGGAGATAAACAAACCCTGGAAAAAAAATACGAGAAAGCAAAGCAGACGAGAAAAAAGAAATCGTCAAAAGTAAAAAGCAAGCAGCGCCGGAAAGCCACACGAGAGACAAAAAGCAGCTGCGGAAAAGGAAAACACAGCCGTGCCTCTGACATTTTTATTATGAATAATCTCGCCCTCCCGAAGACGCACGAATGCCGAGCATCGATTTCGTAATAATGAATGAACCCACGACAAGACGGAAAGTGTACAAAGTGCACCTATAGCATGCGACGAGGTAGTACATAACAAGCCTGCGCTTGTTCGTTCCGTAATTTTCCCTGCATATACACACGCCTTCTTCTTCCTTCTTTTTTTTTTTCGTTCAAAAGAGCGAAGTGTACCGCGGCACGCACGAGAGGTGACTCCGGTGCCTCGTGCATTTTAAAGACGAATGGTAAATACACGTAGTCGCGGGAGAGAGAGAGAGAGAGAGAGAGAGAGAGCACAATTTTGTATTCTTAATAGATTTCGGAGTAACGAGGCTGCCGCGAGCACAAGTATGGTAATGTCGAGTTAGCATGTTCACGGGGGGACCGGGAGCGTGTGGGTGTATGAGTTTTTGGGTGACTAAAGGTTTGTCACGCTAGGAGAAATTGTGTTATTAGTGCGGTCGTTATTGGATTTGCAGAGGGAATTGGCCTTTTGTCTCGAAAATTAATTTCAACGAATTGTTATCTTTTTATCTGGTTCTCTGCTTGTTATGGTAATGAATCCGACTTTGGGATTGTGTTTATTTTTCTTCGTTTGGCTACTGTTTTTAAATGTTTTATTTATAATGAATTACATTTGTTGTATTTGTAATTGAAATTTGTAAATTGTTACTTTTGAGTATTTATTATTATTGTTTGCGGTAATAAAAGTATCCTTTGTATTGGTAATTCTTTCTTTACTTCGAAACCCTGAATTTCTTTAAAAATGGATCCTCTGCGCCTTAATTTAACATGTTGTATTGAATATTAAGTTTTAAAACTATGCACTAATTATTTTTTAGCTACTAATAAACAACAAATTGTCACTAAAATTAATTCGTTTTATTATTTTTCTCACTAAAGTAAGAGTTTTACATTATCAAAAAGAATCGATCGATTATAGTTCAAACTACATAAATTCCACATCGATAAACAATTTCACTTTTCTAAAACCAGTTTTTACCACAATCAATAAATTAAATACATTCTTCATTCTCCATTCTCGAACAAATTAAGCAAGCAACCTCTCAAAACCTTTAAAAACACGTATCTCCCATCAGAAAAACCCACCGCAAACACCAACCAGCCACTTTCGGATACGCGTATAACCCCCACGAATTACCCGTGAATAATTTATTTGCCCCGCAAAGTGATTTCCTCCTCCGACGAGTAAGTACACATAGTTTCGCTCGCGCCAACCCGTACTCATCCGCACGCGCGCGAGACAACAGAACCAGTGCAGAGATAGACCACGGAGATAGAGCGAAACTCTCATATTAGGTCGGCATTGTCAACAGGGCGCGATGCACATAAAGAGACCGCCACGCGCGCGCGCGCGCGTGTAAACAAAGCAGGATGCGCGGCATATGTATAGTCGGGCCATGCCCGATTTGCGCGACAGCCTGTACGAAATATTTATCGAGCCCGGGCTGGGCCGACGAAGCGGTTATGCTGGGCGGTTTAATCGATATGTCGCGCGGGAGCTGCTGCTGTCGACGTGTGCGTGTAGAAGCGTTTATTGCGGGATTTTGGATGAAGGTTTTTGGGAATGACCGTTTGGATACTTTTCAAATCTTTAGGATCGGCTTAAAAATGGGAAATTTTAATTGTTTTTTATTGGAATGTATGTAAGGTGTTTATACGAACATTCGTTAATTAAAAAATGAATCTAACGTCTAACTTTGATAAATTTTAAATGATTGCTTCTAACAGAAAATTGTAGACGAAATTGTTTTCATTTATATGAATATGTTGGGTGGGGATAAATGTGCCGAAGGTTAATTTTGTAGACGGATAATAATACCGAATTTATTTAACCGAAGGGTAAATTTGCCGAAAGGTGAAATGTGCCAATGGGTAAAGTAATCGATTAACAAAAGTGCCGAAAAAGAAAGTTCCGACGGGTAAAAATGCCGATGGATAAAAATGTCGAAAGTTAAAAATGCCGAAATGTTGAATGGCAACGGGTAAAAACTAAAAATATCTAGTACTGAAAAGAAACGACGTATCAACAATTAATACATTAGTATAATACATGCGCATATTCTAATAAAAGCACTTCTTTGTCCAAATTTTCGTTTTCGGCATTTTTAACTTTCGGCATTTTCTTTTTCGGGATTCTTGTTATCGGCACTTTTAACTATAGGCGTATTTATCCATAGGTATTGATTTTTTCGGCAATTTAAACCGTTCGGTAAATTTATCGTTCTGCAAATTTATCTTTCGGTATATTTATCCTCACCCGAATATGTTGACAACGTTTCGGGTGTCTCTTATACCCTTCTTCAGGTCAAAGAATAATTAATTCTATAATAAGCTTAAATCTAGGTAACTTATCTAGACTGCTCGCTGCATCCTACACAACGCGGTTGAAAATTCCGTTGGACGTATTCAGTCATCGAGTGTCGGTGAACGATCATTTTTTCACCCACTCACAATGAGGCACTAACACTTTATAAAATAGCATGCTTTTATATTACACTTATTCGCTATTGCTTAAAAACATGCTATTAGATGCTGAGAAATGATGTTAGTTTTACTCTATATTTGATTACGTCGTTACTGTTAATTTGAGTATAAGTAGGAAAATAGGGTGTTATATCCAACGGAATTTTCAACCGCGTTGTGTGGGATGCAGCGAGCAGTCTAGATAAGTTACTTAGATTTAAGCTTATTATACAATTAATTATTCTTTAACCTGAAGAAGGGTGTAAGAGACACCCGAAACGTTGTCAACATATTCATATAAATGAAAACAATTTCGTCTACAATTTGCTGATAGAAGCAATCATTTAAAATTTAATTGTTTTACTTAACTGGAGGGAAATGGAATAGAACATATTGAGTACTTTATAATGGTGCGATTTAATAAATGATCTCACAAATGGTTCATCTATGTATGATTCCTATAGATGAATTTTTTTAACCAACCCGCGGGTAGTGTTTTCATACTTACTCTCAACAATACACGAACAAATAACTCTATTATATTAATTTAGCTCTACCTGCATCTCTCTACCTTCTAGAATAAGAAAATTAATTATCCTCAACATAATGTCTTTTTCCAAAACTGAAAATACACAAATGAGGGCAGACACGATCGAACCTCAACTCCATTTCACGCTATTCGAAAATCCCTGCAACTTCTACGTAAATAAATTACAATTAATCCAGCCCAGCTTGCTATTCCCTTATGCAGCACGCTGCATTACACCGGCAAGAAGTTCAGTCTCGCGCGCCTATATCCTCAAGACCCCGGTTCCGCACTCCACGAGCAATTAGCCGCGATTTATGCAACTTCTTAGTTCGGAATTTCTCCTGCTGTCCGTCTCTTTTTTTTTCTTCCCTTTTCCTTTCGTATTATTATTTTAGGAAACAACTCGCTCCGCGGCTTCGCTCCGTGTAATTGCGTTTTCCGTATGAATTTTTTCGACTCCCGAGCGGTTGGTTAATTAAGCGGATTTCGCGTGGCGCGCGATCGTTGTTCTCTTCGCTGATTCTTAGTCGGCTCTGGCTTTGTAATTGGATGGTGTTTGTGGGTCTTTTTTTTGGCTGTGCACCTATTAGGCGGAGATGTGTTCATTTGATTATGGGAATAATTGTCTTGGCGTTTTTCAGGGTGGGAATTGTTTTTGTCGTTTAGCTGTTTCTGCTTCATATTGGTCAAAAGGCAAAATATTGTGAATTTTTATATATCGTATATCGGAGGTATTATTTTCTGATGGTTTTATAATTTTATTTCTTAAATAAATGATACAAAAATAAATATTACGATAACTCAGATTATGCAAGATAACATAAACAGAGAAGTCGTAGATTGTGCAACGGTTTTTTATAAATGCATGTTTTTACAAGAAAAGTCCAAATATTTAGCTACGTAACGTAGCTGGCATTTCTATTTTAAATGTCATAAAACATAAATTAGAAAAAAAGAACAAACAAAACTTTATTGTATCGCTATTATATCACTGTTTGTGAGTTTGTTTTTTTAGAAATAACTAAAAATATAAAAATCATAAATTCAGACTACACATTATATAAATTCAGTACGCGAAATATGCAAATAAAATTACCACGCGAATATCCAAAATTTTAAATAAATGTTTTATTTTTTATTTATTTCTTATTATTAATGCCAATGTTAGAATGCATGTATTTATATGCATGAACTAATGGATTGAATGTGCCTGGCTGAATGTTTGAGTAACTTGTTAAAATAGATATCTTTCTATGATTTTTATAATAACAGTGCAATTATATATTATTATTATTATTATTATGCAACATCTGAATTAACAATATCGCAATACATCACAATATCGATAACAAAACAAAAGCATCATAACAAAAAATATATTTCAAATTAACGAAAATTTTTCAAAAAGAGGTCGGCACAATACTTGTCAATCTGATCATTTGCGCAATTCGCGGCAAGGAAAATAACACTAATGTCTACTAGTACCGTAAATATTACAATCTACACCGCAAATTCCACGATATACATCAAGTCACCAACGTACACTGTTCCTTCGGTATCTCTCTTCCCAAATACATTTCGCATCTATCCCTCCACTCCTACGAAAAACCTCACCATCAAGCTCTAAAAATCCACACACGCCATACCCATACCTATTATACACAAGCCCCACGACACGAGCTCCGCGCCACCCTCGCGCCAATTTCCCTCTTCAGCATCCAACCTCCGCTGCTGCACACTTCTCTCTCTCTCTCTCTCTCTCGTCTCTACTTATACCATGTGTCCCACACCAAAGCGTTGATAGACGAAGTGCAGGTGGAAAAAATTTACTCGGGAAAAATCATGGTGAAAAAATTTGGAGACTGTCTTCGTATTTTACAACCCATAATGAGGGGAGGATAATCCGTGGAGGAAAGGCTACCGGTCAAGCGAAACAACCTTTCCATCGATGAAAAAAATAATTTACTACAAGTTTGTATAAACAAGTAAATAATTAATAAATAATGTCCGATGCCAACGAATTTCGAATGATAAAAATCGGATAACATTTACCTTATCAAAAAAGTGAACCACGTAATATCTGACTATTTTAGTATTATAAAAGCATTGAGTAAATCTCATCCGGTTTTCGACATTCAAATTTGATTTTAATCGGCATTTTTTGTACATTAAAATGGTTTCCACCATTTTTGCGTTTACTTGTTTATACAAAATTTTAGTAAAGTTTTTTTTCAACCTTATCAAAAAAGTGAACAACGTAATATCTGACTATATTAGTATTGTAAAAGCATTGAGTAAATCTTATCCGATTTTCGTCATTCAAATTTGATTTTAATCGGCATTTTCTGTACATTAAAATGGTTTCTACCACTTTGTGTTTACTTGTTTATACAAAATTTTAGTAAAGCTTTTTTTTCATCAATGGAAAGGTTCTTTCTCTTGACCGGTAGCCTCAGCCCCGACCTTTCCTCCACGGATTATCCTCCCCTCATTATAGGTTGTAAAATACGAAGACGGTTTCCAAATTTTTTCACCATGATTTTTCCCGGGTACATTTTCTCCACCTACACTGAGAGGATACATCGGTCAGACTTGCTGAACTGTTCGGTAGTTTTGACCGAAGTGAGTTCGGTAGTATGTATACGGCAAGAATAGCAGAACAAGTTCGGCAGCTGAGTCTCCCTAACCTCACTTTTTCACAAATAATCAATATTTTCATGAATTTCTTATTTTTTTCTTACTCTAACCTTTTTATATATGATTAGTTAGTCTAAGTTACATTTTCGATGTTCTACTTTAACCTTACTTCTGTTTTACCTTATCACAAACGGGATAATGAGGCTACAATAAAGCGCAACACCACACATCGCTTTTAATACACATCGGCCAAAATAGCCGAACTGTTCGGCAGTTTTTACCGAACTCCTCAATAAGAATGACAGACTATGGCCTTCGCAAACTTAGCAATGCGATTTCGACAAGCCTAACTGAACCATTCTCTCAGTGTATCAACGGTTTGGTGTGGGACACATGGTACATTATACTCGCTTTATGCACGCGCTCAAGCGGCGTCCCCCCGAGCCGTTAATGACAGCGGCAGCGCACTTGACGGCTTTTATTTCGGCTGCAGACGCGCGCTATTTTCGTACACACACGTGCGAGTCGTGGCGTATACTACGGTGTACTCTGTATATTCGGAAGGAGGATGCTCGTTTGTAGCGCTGGAGACGGAGTTGCAGTTTGAAGGTTGAGATTTCTCTGGAGGGGAGAAAGACTTCTTTTGGGAGGATCGTAAAATGTCTTTTTTGCTTTGTAGGGTTTGGTCGAGAGTGATGCACGGTGTACAGTGTGTATACACTGTTTTTTTTTTCAAAGAATGTTTTGTGCGACTTCGGTTGGTTGGGTGTGAGTTTTTTTAAAGTTGACGTTTCAGAGTGGCATTAATGCACGGGAGTGTATACTTTTTCTTAGAAGACGCGGAGATTTTTTTCTCGCAAGAGGTGCACTTTTAATTAGGGTTACATTTGCGGGGTAGTGGAGTTTTGCGCGAATGTGCAAGAATAAATCAAAAGAGAATTTTGAAAGAATTCAAAGAATTTTTTTCCAAAACACTCTTAAATATTAACCCTAAGACTGTCGTGTAGGTTTTATTTATGGGTTTTGTTTTTATTTGTCTCTTTGACTAGCAGCATATGTTTTGGGCACTTATGTTTATTAGTATTTGTGAGAATGTGAACGCGTAGCGTGTGATAAAATATAATAATTTTGTTTCAATATAATTTAATGCAAATATATACCGTAATATTCAGTACCTGATGATCGAATTAATCTGTGATAAGCCGAGATAATTTATTATAATTATTAACGAAAACAGTGTAAAACAGCTTAAGTAATATCTGTTTAAAATTTACACTTGAAATTTTTATTTATCTACCTAACATCTATATAGATTAATTAAAAACATCAATGCCGTGAAAAAACTCTTATATCATTTATATTACAAAGAATATTATAAAACTCCAAAATAACTTGACTAACACGTGTCCTCTCTTTCTGTTTCAGGTAAGCAAACTCAATATCCGCAATGAAATTCATCCACAAACCCCCTTCGTAAGTAAACCCTCAAGTACCGTCTCACAAAAACAACACAAAAACTGTTCTCCGACCATTCTCTCCTATTATTCATTACATCCTTCCATTACCGCTTCAAAAATCCCTCTTCGCCCTCAACGGCTTTCCCCGAAGCGCAACAAAACTCTCTGCCCATTTCTCTCTCTCCCCCCCCGCAACTCCTTCGCGTCTCGAATGATAAACAGACCGGGCAAGCTCCAAAGCACCAGCAGCGCATGTACACACACAGCCATTCACGGAAAAAGTAAATTGGTCCGAATTGGAGGCTGCCGCCGCTACTGCGAAGCGATTTTCTTGCCCTCCTTCCTCCCTCCCACGCGGCAAAGGCGCAAATCGTCTTAAGAAGGTGGAAAATCGTCGGCGGAAGCGAGCTCGCAAATTGGTCGAGCGGCGAGAGCGAGAGACGCGGAAGGAGGAAAGACGGAAGAAGGGGGAGGAGGTGAGAATTTGATCTTTTCGTCGCGAATTTCAATTCGATTCCGACGCGGAGGTATAGTGTGTGCGAGATTACGGGGTTGTGGGACATTTTATATTTTGCTTGGGATAGATTAAGAAAGGAATTGGGAATAGAAGTTTGGGCATGTTTTATTCGTGTTATTAATTAGCTTTATTTTATTAGCTTAAAAGGGATATACAAATAGTTTCTAAAAGAAAAAAGCGCTTTAAGTATGATTTCTGGAGGTAGATCTGAAAAACTATTTTTTGCTGTTTATTTTTACCTCTTATATTAGTTGAATATTTAACAGCTAGAATGACAGTTATATAGTTAGTTTTGTTTTTAATATATGAGTATATATCAAAACGATTAAAAAAAGATTACTTTGCTTTTTTACGAAAAAATCTATAATTTCATACGCATTGTTTTGTTTGGTTATGACATCACCATTTGCATTATCTTTTAAAACAAATGCCCCCTTCTGGACTTTCGTGTGTATTTACAGCACACTTAGGACTTTAAGGTTTAAAATTAGTTCCAAGATATCGAATATCTCGAGTGTATAACCGCAATACTGAAATGAATGTTCTAGTTATTGGTTTTTCTTAAGATTCGTAAACAAAGAAAAGACGTTTAAATTTTTTATGTGGATATTTATATTAATAAATAGTTAGCTGTAAACCACCTATAAACTTGTTAACATTGTAAGCAAGTAAAATAACGGTCGAACGAATACGAATATATAAGTGGATGCAAAAACAACTTAATTTGAATTAAACTGTTATTGCACCCTACGTCTGGAATTTTAATAAATTACGTATACTAAACATACAAATTCAGTAATGAGTATGATCTTCTTATGAATTTTAACAAGTAAGTCTAAGTCAAGTGATATAATTTACTTCAAATTATGGAAATGCTGTAGTAAAATTCACTTAATTTAAAAACGTTATAAGACCATTTTTTCAGCCAAAAATAATTTATAAATTACGAAAACTTTAAATTCAAATGAAATTATTTTAATTTTTCTACAGAATTTATATAACTGTATACTTTAGAAACAGTATAATCTTTATATTAAATATTGCAATTTATTAAATTTTTAATTATAGTCAGTGCACATTTACAAAACTGTCTATTTGTGATCTAAAATTAGAAAAAATATAATAAAACACTATCTAACTATATTTGTAAATAAATCAATGTGCAAACACAAAACAGACTTTAAAAAGGCATAATATATAATCTAATATTTTCAACCATCCACGCGTTGACAAGAAGATGCTTATCAAAACAAACAGAAAATTTTAAAACGATTTTGATACTGACCCATAAAATCGGAATGACGGGTGTCTAAACTCAAACGGACTGACGCGCGTCGTATTTTTACCATGGCGCGTCATTTTTCACTTTTCCAAACGTATGGACACCTCAGCGACAACAACGTTTCCGATTTCATTGCGGCATTTCTCTAAAAATAATACGAACATTTCTATGCCAAATAGCCTCCATCTAATACGTAAGAAAATATCACACACAAACAAAGCAGGTCTCGAACGCCCTACAGCCAAACTCCACCTCTTTCACTTTCTCCTCCAAAGCGAGCAAAAATCGTTGTTTACGGCGCCCTAAACGTCAGAGCGCGACAATTCCAAGACCTCCATATTCCCCCCACACCACTTTTACCAAAGTCGAAAAGCGAAAATGTAAGTCTTGAACCGCTGCCAGTGCTGCTCTCCTCGAAACGCGAGAGAGAAAACTCTCTCTCTCTCTCTCGAGTGCATTTCCCCGGCGCTGTGCTTTTGTAAATAAACACACGTGGCCCCGGCGCGTTAAGAGTGCACCACCGCGTCCACGAGAGAAAGAGAGAAAAGAGGAAAAATCAAGTGAGCCCAGAGCGTTATTTGTCTTTCGCGGGGAGGGACGCAACGAGTCCTCCGAGGCTACTACGAACGCCGGGATCGGGGTTATTAATTGCCGACGGTATTAAAAATAAATTGCCCGTTCTAGGTATAGAAGCGCCATCGAGGGACGGAGGAGAGGTTTTTTTTGGGAGGGGCGGAGGGGGGATCCACGGTGTTTAAACGTCATGTCGATGTGCACCGATGGGATGCGGAAATTTATCTCTCGTGGGGTGGAGCGATGCGTCTTTAGAGAAGAGCGTTGATTCAGGCTGGGAGTGCTCGAAGGAGAGGTATCTATTTTTGTTAATTGAGGTTGTATGGGAGGGGGGGGGGGGGGTATGGATTAATGAATTGATTTTTATGAAAGTGTTTTTATATACAAGTGACAATATATTTTAAATAATCATTCATAATCATATAGTTTGGATATTAATATGATGTATGTTTCTTGTTGTAAAGTAAGACACTCAATTACTACCTTCATTGATGCCAAATCTCTTTTCTAAAGATGCAATGACTCATCTGAACTCCAAGGTCTGGTTTTGTAATTTCTTGACTGGAATGAAATGTAGCCGATTAAAATCGAAAATAAAGTTATATCGTGTATTTTGATTTTTAAAACTGGATAAAATATAACAATATTATTTGTTTTATGTATGATTTAAAAACACATTTCATTACAGTATTTTCCTTTTGATTCATATTCAGTTACAGTGACTGGAATAACATTAAACAAATTGTTTTATCATAATATTGTATCCAGTTTGTAACCTATAAAAATACTAGCTAAAAATTATTTGTTAATGTATATTTTTCGGTTGATTTTAATCATTCATCATACTCATTAAAAAATCGTACATCTAATTAAAAGTCAAGAAATGAAAGAAAATCTTAACTCCTCAGACTCTGAAAGAGCAGCGGTATTCGGTCTCAGTGAAAGTAACTTATGATCTAAGATTCCATTGACATAGTCGAAACCCCACCTAAATTTCAAAATAATTAACAACCCGTTAAGAAAATCCCATCAACAAACCCTATCCTCCCCGAGCTTCCAAATACACAAGAACCCAACCCCCTCACCCCTTTCAAACACACCGCTCGTGTAATCCACTCCTCCCCCTACCCCCCCAAAAAAGTGATATCGCCTCGATTCCTCATTTTATCGCTGAGTGCCTAGACGCCAGAGCGCCGGGGGGGGGGGGGGGCGACACACTTCGTTTCCCGATAGTTCGAACTTTTATTTCCTGCCGAGCCGGGGCCCGGGCGAATGCATATAAACTCGAATGCGCTCTCGAGAGCGCGGGAGATTGATGCTCTTCGATCTCCCGAGTTTTGCGCCCGAGTTGGAGCACGAGTCGCTATTGGATTCGACGAGATAAAAGGCTTAATAATACTTTCGGCCTGGCGCGAGACTGCTGGTTTGCTCGAGAGATGGAGAGTGTTGAGAGAGAGAGGGGGGTCGTTGGTTATTGGATGGTTAATTTTCCTTTGGAGTGTAGGGTATTCATGGGATTTTAGGGATGGGATGATAAGGATGATTAAAAATATGAATACGGTTTTTATAAGATTTGTATTTGTTATTATTTATAGCATTTATTTCTATTGTAGTATAGACTAGAGTGTATGAGATCGATGTTTATAAAGTTCTAAGTTGACTATTGTTTAATTTATTTGTTATGCTTCATTATGTTATTTTTGATTTATTAATTTGACATTTTGCGAATTTTGTCAAAACGTTGCAAGACAAAATTATATTTAAATAACGATGGTGAGGTAGATTTTGTTGATCTTCCCGAGGTCGATCTAACCTCGGGCAGATCAACAAAATCTACCTCACCATCGTTAAAAAAATACCCCGAGGAATAACGTCATATTAGAACTTCGTCTCTAATTACATATTATATGTAAATAATTTATTAATATTAGTTATTTGTACTATAATGTCTATCCTACACATTCGAGGTTTATTATTTTTCTTTATTTATCATTTAAATAAAATTCAAAATAGATTTTTTAAGAACCCTTTTGAAAAATTTGTACTTACGCAGTCTTTTAAAAAATTTCCCGTGCACTTAGTGTCCCTTGATTTCACGAAACGCTTCAAAACCTTTAACGACAAGCTTAAAAATAATTCGCATCCGTAAAATATGTACTAAAACGTCACTGCAAAGAGTCGAGAGCTAAAAAAAAGGGAATATTCTAGGAACATTGCAGCGCAACGATGAATGCATAATTTAATACAGCGCTAAAATAATACAAGCGTGGAATATTATTATACTGTCCGCGTCAGCTGGCAATTATAAATACGAATCTGCATACATTAAAATATAGTTATTAATTCCCTGTAACACACATTTGTACGTGCTTCAGTTAATATGGAGGGTCGTCGGACGCTCGACGACGCCGAAGCGAACGGGGCTGCAGCGGCAGCAGCATTGAATTCGCTAATGATATTTCAGATTAAATCCTGACGTGCGGGGATTTAAACTGAAAATCCTCTTGAAGGCAAAGCGACGCAAATGGAATGGTATATTATCAATGATAACAGTTTGCTGAGACTCCGAGTGCCGTTATTAATAAGATACGTATAGCGGCTTAAAAGTAATCCTTATTTTGCTTTGGAGCGTTTTGAACCTACAGCAGGCAAATTGGGAAAACAAGGAATTATAAGTTAGATACTTACAATCAACTATTTATTGTAACATTTGTCCTAATTAAGAATTAATGGTTGAAAAAAGACATTTATTATTTTTTTAAATGCATTTTTTTCTTAAACTATTATCTTTACTTTTAATAAAGTATTGATAGCAGTAATTATTGATATTTAATTTTTACTAATATATGCACCGATTGATTGTAAAATTATCTGCATCATATGTTGTCAATCGTGTTTAAAATTCAATTACAACATTTTATTTTAAATAGCATAATATCACACCTTCACAAATGACTAAGAATTCCATATGAATTTTATTATTACATTATTAGAGTTCAAACCATTTGAACAAAATACACAATAACTTTTTAATTTCTATAGTCTTATTCTCAGAGCGCGTTGTAATAATCCTTGCTAATAAATTATTTCTTGTGTTTGAAAAACCAATGAATCGATTATAAAGATAAAAATATCATTATCACCCTGGCAGAAAATTAATCTAGAACTATGTAGATCTATCTAGTTCACCAAAGAAATAATCGAGAGCCTCGATAAAACTAGATAATTTTCTACCAGGGCACGTAATATTGTACTCTTCGAAAATATCAAATTGTTGAAAAACTGATTGAAAGGTGTATCGACAAACCTAGATGTATTCAGTATAACTATTAACGTCTAATATAAATAAACCTTCCTAATAAATCACATTTACATCCTCCCAACAAAATCCTAAATTTCCAATCAAGCCCCTCAAACCCCGCAATCCATAAACAAAGAGCGCAATTACGCAGTCGAAAAGCCCGCGCTAAACGCCTCCCAACCTGCCTCCCTCCCTCCCATCTCAAATAAATTAGACGCGCAAGGGTCGCTTCCCCCAAAAATCTCCACCTCCAGCTCAAGCTCACCCAAAGCGCAAAGAAACCAAGCGCAGAACCGGACCCTGGCTGCGAGCCGATAAGCCAGTATCCTCCCGCGCTCGTGTTGATTCGCCGCGTAATGTATTTTCATTTTTTTCCGCATCCTTCCTCCGCGGCGCGGACGCAACAAAGAAGAGCTTAATAATGTCGAATGGCCGGGGTTCCATTCTCCCTAACTCTCGGATACGCATCTTCGAGTACTCTCCCTCGCAGTGCTGTCTTGCCTCTCCGTGTCGGTAAATATGAGGAGGGTTGATTCCTTGCGCGGTGGGCTTTAGGAAGATCTGGGGGGGGATATTGAATGTTGCAGGACCGGGATTTTGTAATAACCGCGCGCGGGCTTTTGAGTTTCGATGTTTGCGATGACGATGATGGGAGATACATGGCAGTGCAGTGGACGCGGGATCGAGGGGTCGAGTGAGGGGAGGGAGGGGACGGAGGGGAGAGATTTGATGAAAGGAGGTATCTGACAGTTCGTAGTAATTGAATTTTCGTTATTTCGTGATTTGAATTGGAGATGGATAAAGGTAATCGTTGAGCTATGGAAATTAGCTATTCTTTGTTATGGTGATAAGATAAGTTACGATATTATGTTACAATTTAGTTGGTTAACCCTTTCAGTCGCTTTTGTTCATTGAGGGCAATTTTATTATACCTTCGTGTACCAAGTACAATATTGATGTTATTAGGATAATTCAGTAGATGTTGTAACGAGAGTTTTTGAACAGATTATGAATAAATAAAGTAAACTCTTTTTATACATGAGATTATATTAAGTATAAAATTTGTATGAGATACATGTAAAGGGATCCTACATGGAAAAAAATAGCCGGCAATTCCTACAAGAAAGAACGTGGATACTCCAGACCGAGTCATGTTAATTCTCCAAAAAGTACCGCTTGTATCTCCCCCATGCGTGATCTTGCATACTCTACACACGCGGCTTGGGATTTTACCAAGCCAGCGGCTTGGAAACGTGCACCTGTTTACGTTCGCGTAACCTCACATCTCCATAATGTTTTCATTTATATAATAAAACTATATATTAGTTGGAAAACAATCTACTTGTTTGGTTATTGTTGGATTTCTTCGCTTTCCAATAACTTTAAGCAGATACACGTGTGTGATGAAAAAAGTTAGGTTATTTGGACACAAGCTTAGATTGGAATTTCTACAAATCGGGCCTGTAATATCCACAGGAATCAACATGTTGCGTTCTTAAATCACTGTTTTTTAAATATTACGAAATGTTTTTTTTTCGTGTAAAGCACATTTATATACATGTTTACGTATAAATTATAATGTATTTGTAGATATTGTTTGTATAAAAATAAGAACATGCAATTTATCTATAGTAAGCCAGAACATATCAAATCCTAGTTTTCATTGCTCATTTAAACACTGTTTTATCAAACCTCCATAGTTATATTCTGGAAAAACTATTTTTAATTACATATCAATTAGGGTCAAATATTTAATATCCTTTATAATTACAATGGATACATTTGACTAAAGAGGTTAAACCTTTTTCCGATCAACTAAATTGACCTATTTTTATCCTGAAAATAGTCAAAACTAATATGCCACTCAAAGCGAATAATTAACAACGCACTATAATTCAAGCTATAATTGCCATTCGTGATTTAGCGATAGAACCTAACGTTGCATTCGAATCCTCCAATTGCCCCATATTTCCAGGCGCAATATGCACACCGCATATAACTCAATTCTCGTACTCATTGCAAACGACAATTCCATCATTTTTCTCGTATTAGCTCAATCGATAACACACTATTGTCCCATTCGTCTCGTGTCGTCCGAGAAAATAATACGATTGTCACGCCTCCGCGCGGTGAATTACGGTTATTAACGCGCGACGATTTTTTTCCATTAAACGCGGCGCCGGGCTCATAACCCACCGACAAATCAGACGACGAAAAACCGAACGAGCCCCGAAATAGCGCAAACGAAAATAGGAGCGTGCCCCGAAGCTTCGTATACCCTCTTCGCTCGCTCGTGGGATACTCGAGTGTTCTTATCGAAATGTGACAAGTGATATATACGATTGAGCCGTGCGGCACACGTCGCATTTATTTGCAGGACACTTTCATTTTCGGGTTATTTTTGTTAATGGAGATGTTTGAGGTATTACGGAATTAACGATAGATTGATATAGAAATATAGTCTTTATTTTAGGCAAGACAAAAATACGATATATAATCACTTTAATTTATTAATAAATCGTATTGTATGAGCTATTTTTATTTCTTTTGCATGAAAAGAATTTTCTGATAAGACTAAACATAGAAAATGTGGGTCATCCTGACTCCACAAGAAAAATTACACTGATTACTAGTATAAACAGTATTATTTCACAGTAAAATTGACCCTACTTCTGTGAGCATAGCGCGTTTCTTACACATCAGAATTATACACGTAATTATTGTACACAATTTAGCATTGGTCAAAATATATATAGATATATTTTACCAATGATAAATTGTGCACAATAATTACGTGTACAATTCTTATGTGTAAGAAACGCACTATGCCCTTCTGTGGTCTTAATTTAATTATTAGATACATTGAGTTAAGACTACCATAACATTTTTTATGTGTATTACGCATTTTTCTACAAAGCCTTAAGTTTCGTAAATACAATTATAATATTTAATACAAAACAATTTGGAAAATACCAAAAACGTGACCTTTTTTCTTACGACCATAGATTTCAAGGTAAAAATTATGATAAATAGCGTTAATTTTTACTGCTCTTTATCGAATAATTTTTCCACCAAGTCATGTTGCTTCACATTTACTATGATATTGACGCTAATTTTTATCAGAAAATTCTCTTTGTACACAAATATTAATTGCTCAATTATTATTAAATAAATAAAATTACAATTCATTTTTCTCTCAGTTCTATAAAATGCATTTTAAATTTATTACAAAAAATAAAATTCAATACTCCCTATTTTGCATTTAACAACACAGCCATTGTCCCCAATCTCTTAATTAACTCCTAAAATCACCCCAGCAGAAAAATCCCATCTCGACAAACAATAACCCATTTCTCACTTGAGCGTCTTATCTAGTTTGAAAAAGAAAAGGCTGCGCATCTACCATAGTGAGCTCCCCTTTCCCAAGAACGCTTCTAAAAGCTGAAAGCCCCGCGCGCGCGCGAAGAGAATTCGATTCCTCGGCAACTGCCTCGCCTCGCGAGCGTTTACGTGAATTACCGTGAGTTCCCTCTCATTCCCTCCCTTTCTTCTCTATATACCCTCTCACCGACCAAAGTAGACCAGTAGAGAGAGAGAGAGAGAGAGAGAGAGAGAGAGAGAGAGAGAGAGAGAGAGAGAGAGAGAGAGAGTCCACAAAGAAAAATCGCTCCGCTCAGCACAATTCGGTCTCTCGCGCAGCAGTTTGCATATCTGCAAATCAAGTCGGCTGACGGTCAGCGAAACTCCCTAGGAGGTAAAGCTGCGCAGCTACCGCCGACTAATTAAAATTACGGCGGAGCCTGGCTTCCTACCCTCCCCACTCCCACCACCCGAATGGATTTACCTCTTTCTGTATGTATAAAGGAGGCTCTTATCGCGCTTTCGACTTGCCGAGCCGAGCTTTGGACTATGCTGCGTCGAGGAAGAAAGGAAGAAAGAAAGGAAGATAGAAAGAAGGCAGACCGCGGGAGAGGTAGAGGAGGACGAGGATGAGCGAGAGGAGTACGACAAACAGCCCGTGAAAGCGGTGCGAGTGGTAGTCTGGGTATATGGGCTTTTGGGAATGGGGAGAGAAGAGGCGAAGGAGGGACGAGAGAGAGAGAGGGGGATAAACAAACGAACTGTGGGGGTGGAGGATGGGAGGTTGTTAAGGCGCGGTTCACACTGTTTTTTTTTATTGTATGGGAAAGTTTTGGTTTGGAACAAAGGTATTGAACACGACGTTTTGCGGCTGTGTTGATTTCTTGGAGAAACGGAGTTTAGTATGACTTTTGCTGAATCTTTATTATTATCATTTAATATTCTAGGAGTCCATAGTGTGCTCCACTTTTTTCAGTTGTGCACTTTTTATATCAAATTTGAATTTCGCGCTCAAATTCTTAATTAAGCAAAATGACGAGTATCTTGTTGATAAGATGGCCAGCAACGTCCTTCTTAGGATAGGATAGTAATGGTATTTTAAATATCTTGTAACGTAAATAAATTTAAAAATGTAGACATCAGTTCTGGTTTATTTCAGACCACTTTTGATTCATTTCCAATCACTTCCAGGTTAGATGATAAAAAATACAGAACAACGACAACAAAAGTTAGCATTAATTAAATAAAATTTCACTTCCGCTACACTACCTTAATTACCGGTTTGCTACGGGTCACTTCCGGTCTATTAATGGATAACTTCCTGTTTAGAATAAGACGTATGAATTTCTCTATAAAATACAAATAGTAAAATGTGAATCGAAGTAAATGATAAATCAGACCTGTAACCATAATTTGCATTTCAGCTCATTTATATAATAGACAATTTTTTCTATAATTGCATAGTATATATAGTATATATAGGTAAAGCATTTTAACTTCAAAAACAAATCAGTGGAACCGCAAGGCGTAATTCGCTAGATTATTTTAGGTAAATTGCTGAAATTTTTTGCTGGATTAATACATTTTTTCGCTGATCTAGTTACATTTTTAGCGATGTGTCGCTTCCACTCTAGCTCACTCTAGCCAACGAGTTTTCTTCTCACACATTTTATGAATTTTCTGTTTCATTTAATGTTTCATCAAGAAATTCTAATCTCAAGCTCACTACACATGCAAATTTCAAACCTCGCTTACCTGCACGTCCAGTTCCGAACACATCGAACCGCAATTCTGAAACTTAAAGCCCCCGATAATTGCATAAATATGTACGCTCCGAAACGGATCAACATCCCGGTAAACATCCACACCATTCCACAAACGAATACCAAGTCTCCCCCCCTCTTGCACACTAGAAACGCTTAAAATTCATGAGCTGCCTGTAACCACCGCGTTTCGCCCTCCCGCACACGCGCGGCGTGTGAACGGAGCCTAATCCCCGCGCGAAAAGGAGGGAAACGAGAAGGTTATCGTTGCCCCTTTCCTACACCCTGATGCTTGTTTTTTTGCCCTTGCCTTTGCTTTTCAAGCCCTTCGCGTCGCTCCGTGTCGAGTGTTTACCTGGACGCGGAGCGCCGCGTGCAGCCAGGCTTGAAAGTTCATACATGTAGGTGGAACTGGGGGGAAAAAATTGGGTAGGGTGTTTTTCTTTCTGTGTGTATTATTTTTCGTGGATTCAAAGAGCGTTGCTGCGCGTATGCAGAGCGGGGCTCGTTCGATAAATAAACAGCGACTGGCGGATGTAAATAAAGGCGGGGGTGACTTTACGGTTATGTTTAGGGGATGATGGGGTTAAATTGTGCAATGCGAGGTGCAATGCGAATATTGAAGACGTGCAAAGATTAATAATGGCAGAGATATTGAGTGTGTATGGAAATACATAATTCTTAAATTGAGTGGAAGGTTATCAATGGTCTTTAGGTGGAAATACAGATGGACCTGCAGCTATTATCTAAAGAATACAGTGTAAAAATAGACCTGCGTTTTTCAAGCCTGGAAATGAAGCCAAATCGAGTTGAAATTCAGTTAATCCAGGTGGAAATGCAGGTAAAATTAACATGGAAATCCACTTCGACTTTTTCAACCGGGTAGTATTTTAATGTAAAGAGTAACCATGTAAAATGTTAAAAGACGAGGAATGTTAAAAAATTTTCAGCTCATCAACATTTGAAACAATACAATATTATTGAATAAATACAAACTAACCTTTTAGTCAATCTCATTAGAACATTCCAAAAACACACGATATGAATTAGTTTTTATCGAGCTTAAAAATTCGCTCTTATGCAGGGACAGACTGATTTGTTGCACAGAAAATGTTTTCTTTCCAATAACTGTATAGAAGATATGCAGTATTGTTATAATTATTCATAAAGTTAACTAATTTACAAAATTATCTACATTCCTATTGACAATTAAACTACACAGGCACACAAAAAAAATAAGTGTCCTGTACTTTTGATCAGACCAAGTTATTCTTATGTATTTTGATCTGCTGAACACGAATCTGTCGTCAAATTTACTCCATCACCCGCAGATTTTGAGAAAAATGCAAAACAACCCCTAATAGTATATTATGACACTGTTGTGGGAGATGGTTTTCTACCTTGCTCGAGGGTTTTCGCACGAGCGAAGCGAGTGAGAAAATCGAGCAAGGTAGAAAAACACCTCCCACAACAGTCTCATACGATATTTTATAGCACAACAACCTCAAAATCGACAATAAAGTTGGCATTTTGAGGTTAGTGTGCTATAAAATAATTTAAGGGCTGCATCAAAAGAAAAAATTGTAACTTGAACCAGACTAGTCTAAGTGTATTTTTGTCTCCTGAATCTGAATCTGTTGTTAGAATTGCTCTATTACCAACAGATTTTGAGAAAAATGTAAAAAAAACATCTCGGAAATTCGAAAAAATGTATATGTATATAGATCCTTAATTTTCCAAATGATTTTTTCGCATTTTCCTCAAAATCTGGGGGTGATGGAGCAAAGTTGACGGCAGATTCGTGTTCAGCAGATCAAAATACATAATAATAACTTGGTCTGATCAATAGTACGGGGCACTTAATTCTTTTTGTATGCTTATGTTATCATACAAAAACAAAACAAGATTAAGAAAATTACAATACAAAAATAATAAATAATATTTCATTCAAATTAGCTCCGCTCTCCTCGTCCATATGCCGCGTTTAAAAAGGTGAAAGATCCTCTGCCGGGCTTGCCGCGGCGCACGCGGGGAATTATGAATATAATCGATGATTCGACGACTGCTGCTGTCGCGGCGCAGCTTTCGCGAGCGCGGAAACGGCGCATAATCATGAGCTTTTATTGAGTTTTTCGCGAGCGAAGCTTCCGCGGGATTTTCACATGTACATATATATATGGGGGATGCGGTCGGGGAGAGGTCTGTGTGTTTTACCACTCGAGCGAACACTCGCGACGCCGCGGAATCGCGAGTGCGCACAATGTGTGGCTTTGAGCCGGCGAACGGCTTTAATTATAAATGTTAATTAAAATGACAATGTGTGTATACGTGTTTTTTGATAAATAAATAAGCGCTCGCGCGGTCGTGTCATGAATGTATTATGAGTTTCGCATTGTCGTGCGTGTATAAATATTGAAACGAATATGATGTCTGGCTGAATTAGTATGTTGTTGGTCGGTGCATCATTGATATTTTAATTACGGTGTTTCGCGTAATGGCTTTCACCACTGTGAAATGTAAAGTAAATATTACATTTTTTATTGCTTTTATTCATGTATTAAATAATGCAGTTTATTGTACCCTAAATATAATATATATATATAACAATGGTAATCAGAATTTTATGATTAAAATTACCATAAAAATTGTATAATAAACGTAGAAATTACCCTGACTTCGCTGTAAATTTTCCCCGACAGAAACTGCCGTCATTCTTAGTAATATATGTACCCTAGTTCATGGTAAAATATAATGAATAACGTTCATTTTTACAAATAATAGTTAAAACTCACACCCGTTTGAATCGATACGTGTTTTAGTATGTATTCAATACAATCCAGATACACAAATATTTAACTCTTATAATAACCAAAAGGTATTACGTTGTTCAATAAATAACCATCAGAGTACCCACTAGCACAATTTAGATTTGCTTTTTGTGAATCGAAGAGTGGAGCCTATTACTGACAGAAATAATGCTAAGTATTGTAAAGTAAAATTGACGGCGAATATAATAATGTTAAATTGATAATAAATAAATATACAGTGCTAAAGTGATGCAATGTATTAACTACAGCGTTATGAAAGAAAGAGAACCAAATGAAATCGGCTACGCATAAAGGTTGAGCATCTGTTTTTTGTCTCAAGTGCATTTCCCGAAAGAAAGTGGTAAAAAAAGGGCCAGCGTTGGCGTTCTCGACAACAACAAGGCAGTGCAATTTAGACTCTCGTATGGTTCACATCGTGTGACTATTAGGGAAAGCATCGGCTTTTAATATATCGGCTAGGCATTTGAATAAATATAATTTTGAAAGTTTTAACTGTGATTGAATTATTAATTTCTCCTCTTGTGAATCCTGCTTTGTGCCGGAACAAAACCCATTATATGAACATACAAAATGTTCAAACTAAGCACCGAGATGAGCCTTCGGGAGTTTTTACCGACATAAGGATCAATTAATATTCTTAAATAATCCATGTTTTTATATTGTATTAAAATATACACTATATCTTATCCGAAACAACTGATACTAGTAATATCAAGTACTTAATTAATACACTACACCAGTATCGCATATTCACATACTTACTACCCACGCACAACCATAAAATGTCTAATCACCACCCAAGTAAATCAAACTCTCACTCTGTCCACCGTCCAAACCCAAATCACCCATCGACGCCCGACAAACGGAAAGGTTCGTCAACCCTAAATTCGCGTTCTCTCTAAGCATCCATCACCAACACGCGCACGCACGCGAGTCACCGCATCGTCACTGCGGTCGCAGCCCGCAAAACACAAATTCTCACCGCTCTCACGTACCAACGCGACTCCCGCGCGCCGATAAATCAATGATCGCGGTCTACCAACCTGCACGCGGTGACCGCGCATCGAGGAAAAAAAAAAGAGGGAGATCTCGCCTCTCTCGCAAATAAAATACTCTCGCTCGCGTAGCTAGTCGATAACGTATCCGTAAGTACTTTCGGTCTAGGTATGGCTCCTTTAATCCGCCGTATCTCCCGGGCAGATTGGCGCTGAGTAGGTAATTTCATCGAGGTGGAGTAGATAAAAGTTTTGCGCGCGTCGACTGTGCGTGTGAGAGTATGATGGTGAAATCCCGAGAGAGTAGTACATGGATAAGGTCTGTGTGTGTGTAGGGGTTTGGGTGGTAGAGGGAGAGAGGCGCGACGCTTTTTCCGCAGCGAGCAGTGGCAAAAAGTCTTGTCAGTTATAATCAAGCGATAATCTTTTACGAGCTGGTGTATTGCACGCCAGGCTTTCATTATATCCGTGGAGGCTCGCGTGTGTATGAGGAAGTTGTTGGTTTCGCTTTGCTTCTTTTTGTGGGCGGAGGTGCAGGATGTATTAGTTTTTGTTGCTTGGTGTTTCGAGTGGGAGAGCTTATTTATTGATTAGATTAGAGATATTGGACAGTGGTGATATTTATCGGGTGTGTGCAAGAGTAAAAACCGCTGCCAATTCATTGGCACTTAGCTTTCTCAAACTAAATTAACCGTTTTAATATAAAATTCTTTGTTGTAATAAATTAATTTTAAATTGCTATATCTCTTTTTAATTATGAGTTCAAAAAATGTGTGCTGATTTATCATTGATGGTTTAATTTACAACAGTTAATTCAAAACTATCTGTAGCCATAATCTTATTTTTATTATACATTTATATTTTTAATTTACATCTATATATGATTTAAATTTTTTTTTAGTAGTTTTCGGTACCATTATTTTTTTTAATTAATAATTTTAATATTATACTTTTTACCTCGAATTTGGATTCAACAACATCTAAAATCACATAATTAGATCGTTCATCGTTATTTCATTAATCTTCAAATACCTTTTCAATCAATATTTGAAAATATCAATGGAAAAGTTATAACAAAGCAGAAATATCATCGTTTATAAATAATTTTATACTCTTTCAAATGCAAAATGAAACGATCATAGAGCCCCCCTTGGACGTATATCCCATATATAGCCTCCTCAAAAGTGTCCGAGACACTAGTAAGCAGGTGATGGGTTTCGCTCTACAGACATCGCAGAACACAACAAATAAGTTTATAAAATTCAAATGTAAAATACAAAATCACATATGCATTGTGACATATCGGAGTCCCAAAAAAGAGGGGACACATGGCCATTAAATACAAAGAAAGGAAGAATTATACAAACATATTATTTCTAAAATACAAAAATAATTTACATTATCGATTTCAGAATATCGTAAAATATCGTAAAATAAAGAGATCATTGTAAAACAAACGGATTGATGAATCTCAAAATTTCTTTTTAATTCATAATCTTCATTAAAACAGAAACAGAATTAGCCATGGGTTGCAAAAAATGACCGCGCCGTTTTGAGATATAAACAATAAAAACAATTTTTAAATAATGTATATTTCCCAGGTATAACCTTTTAAACAAAACACGACGCTTTCGTGTAGATCAGAGAAAAGAAAATAGCTTATTTAAAATTTCGGGTTGGAAAAGATAGGTAATTTTATGCTCTTTCAAATGCAACAAAAATGAATTGATGATATTATTTCAAACATACCAACAAACTGAAATACTAAAAAATCGAGAAACTGCTAAAAAACAAAAAAAATCCGTCAAAAAAACAACACAAATTTTTTTATAGCTCCTTCCTTTAAATAAAACTAAATCATTGAGCTCTGAAACATTCATTTTGACCGTGAATTTTGAACGCTTCAATACAGACTTTTTCTAAAAATAGTGTATTTTGACTCCTAATGTCTCAAAACATGTTTCTAACATATTTTTAGTAAATCTTTTTCTTTTAACTTCACAAAGCTTCTTTTATAAGGAAGCAGAAGTAAAAAGAATCTAGAAAAAGCATCATTTTTTGGCGTACGCAATGTTCGAATTAACAAAACATGGAGAGTATGATCATAGCAGATTCAATATGGCGACCGAAATACTCAAAGATTTTGACAATACAGTAATTTACCTTCTTGTTTAATATACTTTATTGTATTTTAATAATAGTAAATTATTCCTATTACAATAATTAGATAATAAGATGAGTAGATAAGACATTCATAACACACAAATATGATGAAAATAAGAATGATGTCTAGAAATTAAGCAAACAATTGTTATATTTAGAAAATTGCCATTTGTATTTTCGCCGCATTTGTTTGTTATAAATGTCTTTTTAAATGTCGTAATTCAAATACAATTATTTATCTTGAATAAGAAATAAGAGTTAATTTATACTGTGTTTTCCAAAGCAATTTAAAAAATCGATTGAACCAACTTTATACATGAAATCATTTACAATTAATTCCTTACGAAAATTCTACTCAGCAAACATTACAACTCCCATTTGCCACAAACCATCACCCTCACCATCCCCATTCTCCACCCCTAACATAAAAACCAAACTTACTACCCCCACCACCTTCACCCATAAATAATCCCCGAAAACCCACCTCCCAAATCTAAATTCCGCGACCAAAATTTAACCCACCGCTTTTGCACGCCGCAACGCTTATTCAAACCCCGCAGCGCGCGCATTAGCGCGAGCCCTGCACTTTACCTCGCGCGCGGGAAAATCGCGGAAATTCCCGCCTCCCCCTTGCGTCGCCGTCGCGCGAAGGGAATATTACACACGTCGTCGCGGTGGTGTCCGACAACGCGTTGCCTTTTCAGCCGGCGCTCGCCGGCTTCTATGCAAATTCACCTGTCGCGCGCTCTCGTACGCGATGAAAATGTCATATGTGCGAGGGGTGAGATGTAGAGCGCATTGACATTTTTATTTATCGTGGGAGATATGATGAAAGGAGGTGAAGATTGTGGTGTGGTGGGTTTTTATTTTTTGTGTTTCGTAGGTGGTTTTGAGTTGGAATTGAATGTTGTAATGGCGGATTTGTAATTCTGATAAGAGCTAAAGGGAAGATTTCTAAATTATTCAACTTTGATGGGCACAATTGAGATCTTAGAACCCGTAATGTGCATTGACATTTACGAAAAAAATATGCTTATTCGCAACAGTAAAGAAGTATATAAATCTTTTGTTATGTGAGATCATGAATGGCAATTGTTGTACAGACGATTGGAAATATTTCATGAAATTATCTCTTCATATTATCTATAGATATATCGTTACCACCATTTCAACAGTGCACCCCTGCTTTAGCCACTGCATAGACCCTCCGCATCTCTTCCTGACAATTTTATCTTATTTGCGCTATTCTATCGTAACCCAATAATAAAACTTGGGTTTTTGAGTTATTAAACTATCTATTTCGTTTACAGATACACTGTATCTATATATTATATAAACTTATTTATAGTGTTCTTCGATGTAGATACTTTCTTTAATTAATTTTTGTATTTTAATTTTACTTGTGTAAAAAATCATAATATTTTTGTGTATTGCTTTATAATACAGAGTAACTCGTTTTTCTCATAAGTACCAATGCATTTTATGTCTACTGAAGTTCTGATTCTGAGTTCTGAAATGAATGTATGATATATTATATCACATATAAAACTTGTATTTTATAGAAAAAAACAAACTCTTTTAAAATTATTATATTGAATAAAATCCAGCTTTCATATAACGTTAATTTTTCAAAAACCCTTCGTATAATGAGGCAAAAATAACCCACGCGACTCTCTGCACCAAAATCCATTACACATTCCTTCAATTATCCCACCTTCTAATTCAATCCTCGCGCATTCTCCAAAAGCTCCCTCCCCATCCAGCTCAAAGCAACAAAGCCACCAAAAGATAAACCAATAGCGATAAATATACCCCACAGCACGGAACAAACAATAACCCCTTCACCTTTCACGGAAGAATGCACCCTCTCCCTCTCTCCATCACCATTCATACACCCTGCATCGCGCATACACATATTATACCCACTCGCCAAAATCCACGCACAATGACCCTATATATATACCTCCTTCTCATATACATACATGTGTGCACGCGACAACCGGCCTACGGTGCATTTCGCTTCGAAGGACCACGCTCTTTAATCGCGTTTATACCGCGGCTGCGACGTATTTATGGCGCGCGGATGGACGACGACGACGACGATGTCGCCCTGTTGTTACGTACTGCCGGCCGGCACGATATGTTTCGTGCGACCCGCGTTTCCTTCCTTCGACTATATCGCGTTCGCGCTCTCTCTCTCTCTCCTTGTGTTTGCCTTATCTGGAGGTATAGTGCACGTGTTGGTGGTAGATGTAGCTTTGGTTAAGGATTTTTTTGAGGGTAGTGGTATAAGAGATATGATTTTGTTGGTTGAGGTAAAGGGGTTTACGGGGTTTTAATGGGTAAGAGAGTAGATTGTGAAATGGAAAAGGTAATGAGTGCATTGACTATTGGTTTGAAGTCGGGTTTAAAAGCATTTACGTTGTTATCTAGCAGTAAAGATTGCTTTTTTACTAGGAAAGAAAATTGTTTCTGTTTTTACTACGCATTTAGTATAAAATATATATATTTTTGTTTTGTGTTTGAATATATTTTTAATTATAGTTTCTTTTTTGTGTTACAGGTCAGTTACCAAGTCGATAGCTTTGTCAATAATTATCGTCCGCACGTGAGTTTAATTACACATTGCAAGTAATAATGTACGTCGATTTACATGTTTATAATATACTGGCAGAAGATGTAACTCTATTTACTGTCGCAGTGACGCAGAATGTTTCGAGTAAACGATGCTGGAATTAATCGAACGTTTCGTTCATTAGTCATATATTAGTTAATATTCCACTATTTGACTGTCAAACGTTCTGTAATCGTGATATGTATGTTACATTGATCATGATTTACCTTAATTAGATGATGGAATACGTGAATTTCATCCTGTACTAATAGTGAGATGAAATATAAAAATTTCTTATTTGAATCGTTTATAAAAAATATTTCACATTACATCTAATTATATTATCTTAAAAAAATAAATTGTAATTCTAAAAACATTGATAAATGCCTATGTTAAAAAATAAATATTTTTTGATATTTTATTAAAAACAATATTTTTGTACTTACGCTCTTTTTCAATAATATACGAGTGATTTATTATTTTTTTTGTTATTTTTTTTAAGTTTATTTTATACATTTGATCTCGACACTAAAACATAAAAAATCTCGCAAATATAAAATATTCCACAACGCGTAAAGCATATTCAGATTTTCTAGAATGTTTTAAAATTTTTTAAAAAGTTTTAAAATAATTCAATTCTCCGAACAAAATTCGCGAGAGAGAATATACACAGTACGGTTCGTTTGCTTTGACTCTACTTGTATTCAATCGAATTTTCACAAAGGTTATATTTTCCGAATATTAAAAGCGAGAAATTGAAATAACGTATAGAATTTATGATTAAAATAACTTATATTTGAATTTATTAAAAATCTCAAATATCTAAAATAATTTTCAATTCAATTCGTCAAAGAAAATCAACGTATCGGAATTGATTTCTCGCTTCAGAGAGCTTTTTAAAATGCATATTTCACGGCGTATTTTTTTGCCCGTTACATGCGCACCTCTGCTATACCATTGTTTTTCTCTTTTTGCATCGTTTTTGCGGATCAATTTTCCTAGCTCTTGCTTTTTCAAAGCCCACGTTGTACTTGTTTATTTTCTGTCTGCGTGCATTTGATTGACTTCATCCAATTTTTTTCCTCGCCGAAAAAGTAAGCTAACCGTATGATATACATAGCATGTATATATGTATGTTATACAAAATATATTTTTTTGCTTTAATTAATAACCTTATTTTTTTCTCTAATCTTAATCTGTATTTCAAGGATTAGCTCTACTAATTTTTTATAATTTTTATAAATAACAAAATATAATTTTTTTTCCAGAAATCAATTTATATTATTAATATGTTTGAATAGTACATATAGAAAGAAACTGACCAATTTACTTAGAACTTTAATAGAAATTGTTTAAAAATAATGACATCCGGGATCCGTGGCTACTATACGTAGGATTCGATTGTTTCTAATTATTTTTTTATATAATAAAATAATGAATATCTTTAAAACTGATTTGATATTTGTTTTTGTTAGTAATTTTTTAAATAAATTCCTTGTAAACAAATGTTTTGACCCTCGCGCTTTATTGTTTGGGTTGCTTCTTATACACGGTAAATCAATGGAGAAGCGGACCTCACGGTAAAGCGAAGGCTATCTTTATTCTACATCTTCTTTTATATCAATATGTAACAATATGCCGCAACTAATTTTTCGATACCTTGATTGATGTATTCATTGGCTTCAATGTGTGTTAAATTACCAACGTACGTATCAAAATCTTGGATTACCAGAAGAATTAAAACAGACGTAAGAATTTCGTATTAGCAATCACGTTCGAAAAACATCCTTCTTTAAACTTCACTTCCCTTCTACTCAAGCAACCTGACCAAGAACGTCCATTCGAGATCGAATTATCCACCCACACACAACTCTCAGCCACCCACCCAAAATGCAAGACACACACACACACCCTGCAACCCCCGAACAACGTAAAATACGCTCTCTCTCTCTCTCTCTCTCTCTCTCTCAATTTGTCCCGTATCTCAACCGCCCTCCTCGACTCCAGACTCTCGACCTATCCCTCTTGTATACCTATATACACAGGGACACACACCGGACGACGAATCGATCATGCCCTATGCGCTCTCCGCGCGGAAATAGATACATTACGTGCCCTCTCAACGCGTCACGTCGTCCTGCACTCTCTCTCTCTCTCTCTCTCTCTCTCTCTCTCTCTCTCTCTCTCTCTCTCTCGAATAGTCGAATCTCTGTTTTTTCCCTGTGTCCATATATTTCCTTTCTCTCCGGCCGCTGCGAGCTCGAGAGTAAAAAATATCGACAGTCCTTAATCGAAATCGTTCGATTCGCGCGCGCGCGCTGCAGGGCGAAATCTGTCTGGCCGCGTTCGAGTCTGACGGGAAATCGTTGCTGTACGTATGTATGTATATACGGATGCTTTTTTCATTTGGAAATCTTGTTGGGACGCGGAGTGTACGAGAGGGCGGATGTCGCGACGGCTTGCGGAGATTCATCACTCGGAGCGAAATATTTGCGGAGATACGTTGCTGCGTCTTGGTGGAATGGTGTTTTTAGTTCGCTTTTTGTTAATAGGGAGCAGACGTAGGTCGTAAATATTTTTTAAATAACGTTAGGGGTGAATTGGGCAGAGAGAGAAGAGTTTGAATTTTTAATGCAATGTGGGAGCACGTGATTAATATGTCGGTTGAGACAACACTAATGCAGCGACAATATATGATATAATTAAAAATACTAATACATAGAGGTATTAAATAATTTCAAAATCTAAGTATAACGTATTCCTAAACTATTTTTTGTTGTAGAAAAGAATACCATTATTACAGTACTATAGATACTATAAATATTCCCTATTGTGAGTATTTTATATTCGTATTCGATGTGCACAGACTTTAAACAATGGCCCGATATTTCCTTTTTAGTTAATATTTTAATGAAATCTTATTTTTATAATTCAGATTATCATTCAAGATCTGTGCAGAATATGATTTTTTTCATGAGCCAAAAGTGTCAAAATCACTCTCCCATTTTACTTAATGCTCATTTTTACTTAAAATGTTCCCTCCGCTTACGTAATTAATCAATCTTTCTGAAACTGAACTGAAAAGACTTACGCGTATACTAAATTAATCGATCTTCCTGAAACGTAATTGAAAAGACGTATAATATAATTTTGCATTATAAATGAAAGTGAGCTTTAATTTAGCAACAGTTTTTATGTTTACTGAATATCTTTACTGATTGTACCAATAAATAATTCAATGAAAATCCTGTTAAATTTCACCTTTAAATACTTTACACAGATTCATTTTAAATAATTTAATACTACTTTTAAAATCATGTAAATTAATTTTTTTTCGAATTAAAGTCAACTTTTATTAGTATCTTATTAAAAATTTTTTAGTTCTGTTTCAAGAATATTCATGAATTTAGTATGCACAGAAAGTATTTTAAGAGGCAAGAAACTCTGTAATTCAAATAAAATTCGACCCTATTAGCTTTGAGTGAAATTGAAAAAAATATTAGCTTTAAAATAAGCGTCTTTCGGTAGCCATCTTTTTCTACTCCCATGAATTTTAAATGACGATAACTTATATATCTAGTATTTTTTTTTACATTTCTCGATGTTAGAGGGGTTATTCTTTTTTGTTTTAATTGTAGGTCTTTTTAGCAGGGGCAGAAATTGCGTATCCCATAAGCACTCTCCATTAATCCAAATTATAGAAAAAGGAAATATTTGTACAATCGATAACATAAATCTTACAAATTTAATCCCTAAAATTTGACTACTCCTCATCTCGATTTCATAAACCAACAATACCACCACTCTACCAGCATTCACCCTAAAATCCAATTAAACTTAGCACCACCACAGCCCCCATCATCACCATCAACACCGGGCATTCCCAGAAACAAGGAAGTCTCGCGCTTAATCTACTCGAAAAAGTGTCTTTAATCGCGACTCACGTATACACCGTATACACCAGTCCTCGTCGCTTTTCTCGCGCGAGCCGCGCGCGGATGATTAATACCCTCCTCGTGCGACTATATATACTCAGCACTTATATACATATATATATACAGCGAGAGAGTCCCTCCCGCGTTTTTCGCCCTGTATTTTGTCAACGTCTTGGGGGCTGATTACTTTTTACACACTGACGAAGCACCTAATTTATCTCTCTCTTACCCTCGTGTAAGTCTAACTGTACAGGGCTCTCCGGGAATATCGCGATTGTCATTTTTTTAATTGTCTGTTTAATGGAAGGCGTTTTCGCAGGTCGGGGGAAACGTAGAAGGACGTAATTGCCTGGAATATCAAACGGTGGGATATGAGTTTTTTTTTCTGTTGTTCATAAGACTGATGGATTTAATCTAATTTGATGCTGAGGGAGGGTGATTGATGAAGCGGGGTTTTTAAAGTTTATTAATAGTTTAGAGTTGATTAATTTAGTTCATAAATGAATGTTATTATTATTACATACAACCTGGTAGAAAGCAGACTGTTTATCAAACACCTTCTAGACTAGAAACAAGACATTTTTGCAAAAATTTGTTAGAAATAGCTAGTAACTAGTTTAAAACTGGTTTAATCTAACCTCAAAATGGACACTTTTCTACCAGAGACGAAATAAATAATAAGTATTCCTATTCTCTTTTCAGTCGTTCAATGAAATCTTCATCATGACTTTAAAGAAAATGCTTCTGTATATTGTCGCAAAATTTTGTCCGTGGCATTTATCTTTATTTGTAACTTAATATTAACTTATAACGTTATTTTATTCCAATTAAATCTGACTATATATCTCTATTAATAAAAATAATCATAAAGTCTCCAACGACTATCAAGTAAAAATACAAACCTATCACAATTCAAATCCGAACAACAAGAGCAAAAGCCTCCACTTTATAGGTCGCGTCCCATATTCCGTGAACCGAAAGCCGTGTTAATTCGCAGCCAATTCATATCGAAACAACAAGAAACCTCGGAAACTCCATCGAATCGCGCCCTCGTTTCACCCCCGAACAACGCTAAAAAAATCCACGCGATGAAAGCAACGCTTCGCACAACTCCCTCCGAAAAAAGACAAAAAAAAAATCCCCCGCGCCCGGAAGAAAGGCAGCCCGAAAAAAAGCGTCCCGGAGAAGCACTTTTCTCGGTGCGCAGCGCAGCACGTGACTCTCTTTCTCTCTACCGTGTTCGGAACAATCGACAAAGCTCGCGTTGCACGCGCACCTCTAATACGACGAGAGCGAGCTAACGCAGGACTCTTGCGGTTCTTCTTTTTCCTTTTTTCTCAGGGAGAAAGAGAGAGGGAGAATGTGTAGAGACGGTTTTTATTTTTTTTGTTCGGTGTGCTTCGAGCAGCGATTTTTTCATTCTCGGTTTTTTCTTTGTTTCGTACAAGCGTGCGTACGTTTAATCGCTGGTGTATACGGTAAAGTGAGACGCCGCATTGGTAATAAATTATTCTCCGGCGCTTCGGATTTTTTCTCTTCGCGCGATGGGAGCTATTATAGGGATCATTTTTTTTTTCGTAAAGATGCAAGGAAAACGCGAGAGTACTTAAGCCTTACTGTGTGGTATATATAGGGCGTAGAATTTATTGTGGGTATAGTATGAGTCATTGTGAATTCTTTGAAAACTTTTACACAATGTTATATTACTTATAATATTATTAATTAGAAATTACAAATTACAGTAAATGTTTGAGCAATTGAAAAAGTCTATTTCTACGTGAAATAAGCATGTACTTAAGTAGTTACGTCCGAAGTAGTCAGACGATAATACTTTCTACGCAAAGGAGATGATTGGAATAATGTAGGATGTATTTCTACAAATAGTTTAAGTAAATTTTAAGCATAAGCAGTTATGTATTGTACGAAATGACCACATGTTAATAAACAGTTTGTCATTTATATTCTTGCGCACTCAAAAAAATGGTATCCTAAATCAAGCGAAAATAATGTTCAATATAACATGCCTAAAAAGAATCACAGTATTAATTATTATTTTTATTTCACTAACAAAATAGTGCATATTCACTGATTTAGTAGTTAATACTGAAACTCATTAGTCGAATTAGTGAAAAAAGTTAGATTCATTGGTTTACTAGTGAATATCACTATTTCACCAGTGAATTAATGGCAATATGAGCGAGACCTTTTTACCGATATTTGTATAACTATCTTGTTCAGTCGTTTTAGACACTAATTTTTTATGTATGTATGAACATTTAAAATTGTTTAAGTAATAATAACAACTATATTCAATTATTCATTTCTTATCAGTCTGAGAGAAATTAGTAAGGGAAAAATCGAATGCAGCTTAAATATAAGTTTCAGAATTTTCTCATGTACGTATCCGAGTAAGCAAGTGTATCCCATCGAAGCAGTTTTTTATTATATTTTTAATTTCTTACTAATTTTAATAATAAATGATATAATAATACTAAATTAATTAATATTTAATACCCGTAAATAGTTAGTAAATATGTGGAATATATTTAAATGCTTTAATTGTTCAATTTTTTGAATTTCACTATTTCGTCAGTAAAATTTCACTAATTCTTATAGTGTATCTTTTTCACTATTTCAACTAGTGAACATTCGCTATTTTGCAGTGACATACTTTTCACTATTTCAATAAGTGATTATTCACTATGCATTAGTGAATTTTCACTGGTTCAAATTTAGAGAATAGATTTAACATATTTCACTCTGATTGAAACTCTTGCCGTAAAAATAACTGTTTCTCGATTAAAAAATGTAGCTATTTTTATATAAAAAACAAGTAGGCTCTTATTGAGCTACAGGAAATTTAGATTTCTTAATTCAAAAGAATTTTCCTTTCGACATTGAGCAACATTGCCTGGTAATTTAACTATTAATAGATCAACTTGTACTCTCACGTTACTGAACATTACTTTCTATTGATTCAAGCGACTATTTCTCTAACAATACCATCACTTCACTTTAACGTCCCTGTACAAGAATCTCCTCCCCTTCAACAAAAACCTATCGACTTAACTGCACGACCGCTAGTCAAAATTACTTAAAAGTCCCTAAAAAAGAAAAGCTTTTATCCCCCCTTACCCACACCGCTCTTAAAATATCCAAAGCGCTATACACGCACTTCCTTCGTCCCTCGATACATCCTTAAAACGCACCCCGCGTAACCGCGTACTTTCTCTCTCTCTTTTCTTTTCTACACTGGTGCACGAGTCCCCAGGGCCACTGGGAAAAGAGATCGCGAACCCTCCTTCTCTCTCTCTCTCATTCCGTATACGGTTTCCCTTTCATCTTCGGCCAAGAATAACCTTGGCGAATATAGCGCGCGACTCATCCCCCCCCCCCCTCGGAAATTTTAACGAAGCCGTTCCGAGAAATCTCGCGCGTGCGATGTTATTACATTAATTGAGCCGGCGCCCCGCGACATTAATGCGGGTGTATGCATGCGCGCGCGCGTGTGTAAGTTGGCTCGTGCACTTGACAAATCGGAGGCGTGTTTTTTGGAGTGGAGAGAATGTGTATGTGTGTGTGTGTAGCTTAGGTATGGTTGGGTATGGGTTGGGCGATGACGCGCGAGGGGTGGTCTTCTTTGGGTGGGTCTATATATATATTCGTCTTGTGTCTGGAGGAGATGGGTGATGATTTTCGCGTGGGATTTAGTATAGAGATTGGAGTAGTGCTACTTTTAGAGGACGTGGCGAGTCTTAATTAGCGCGTGGAGGCACGGGTTCTGACTGTTTGTAAACACTCGGGGTATTGTGTTGGCGTTCTTTGGTTGCTTGTATCGTACTAAAATGGTCTTACTGGTTTTAAAATATATTTTTTTTTGTTTATTGTATGGTTCATAGAGTGAATTTTCTGATAATAATTATCGTAATAACCGTTGCAAACGTGTGACATTCTGACATTTTAGAAGAAATTACCC
Organism: Gastracanthus pulcherrimus; assembly: GCA_949152435.1. Lineage (NCBI taxonomy): Eukaryota > Metazoa > Arthropoda > Insecta > Hymenoptera > Pteromalidae > Gastracanthus > Gastracanthus pulcherrimus. The sequence continues at coordinate 177,704,010 of OX424575.1, read as the reverse complement.
TGATAAACGGTTAAATTTACATTACCGAACAATGCAAATTGCCTTGATTCATAGTAACATTTACCGTATTGAAAGGTAAAAATTATAACGAATAATGTTAATTTTTACCGTTCATCAGAGTCATTTTTTCCCTGAAGTCAGGATGTCCCACTTTTACAATGAGTTTTACGATAATTTTTATCAGAAAATTCTGTTTTTACCTAAAAATGGTGTAACTGTGATAAACCGCAATAGTTTTGGTAGGCCAAACAAATAATATATTGTTGCCAATTTTATCTAATAATATGTTACTTAAAATTGAACAACAATTATATATTTCCAAAAAAGTAATTATAGAAATGTGTTTCTTGAGACATTCAATAAATCTCTTATGATTCCCCGGGGTATGTTCTAATTTTTTTTTCGAGAGGGTATTATATCAGACTTCTAGTCGAGTGATACAATAATTAAGTCTTCTAATGGATTACGTACTTTCTTTCGTAAATTTTAATACGCATATCATGTAATCCACTTTCGACTGATTAATTTTTATGAGTTGATGATGTAGTATATATTACAGGATCAAGCGTATACGTATATCAGATAGGTTAATGAATCACTTAATGTTGCAATACTATTTGCGCACGGAAATTCATTATTTAGATATGCCCCGAGTGTTAAAAACGTTTAAAATTACATTTCCATCATTTATATTGTTTGAACAAGTTAAGTGCTATAATAAGGCACCCATCGATAATCCGAAAAAAAATGCAAACCATCCCCGAACACGACGCAATAACCAAAGAGAAAAGTATCCCTCGTCAAACGAACGATTCATCACGCGCAACATCCCAACGGCGCGGCAATATCTCATATCGCTATAACTCCGACCAATTTCAACACAGACAACTGAAGCGGCTTGTACATACAGATCTCGCCCCTCATCGAGTCGCGTCCCCCTCATCTCATCTCATCTCACAAAGCTCCCGCAAAAATGGGCACGTGTTCGCGAGCGAATTAAAAAATTCCGCCAGGCGTATTGTATTATATACAGGGTGAGTGAAAAGTATGGAAATACTGGAATATCTCGAATGGGAAGCACTTTTGCTGAAAACATTACATAGGAAAGTTTTAGAATTTTCAACCTTTAACGACCAGAGTGGAATTTTTGTACATTTGGCTTGAAACTCTCGCAAAATATTAATTGCTAAAGATAATTTTTAAATTACGTTCGGGTTGAAAAATCTAAAATTTTACAAAAATCACCTCCCGATTTGACAGTTTGTCTTTCTTTTCAAGTCAAATTTAATAATTTGGTTTCTAATATAATTTTTGTTTCAATTTATCATTCTATTGTAATACTAAATTTTGCAGAAGATAAATGTGGTGTTTGTGTTACATTGTTTCTACAAAATGTTACAGGTATGAAAAAAATAGTTAAAATTGGTTGTTTTCTTTGATATACTGTTAAAAAATTTTTTCTTTTTTTTTTTTAATAGTTATGCGTCTATGATAGAGACTGCCTGATCATACTGATGAGGCCTACAGGCAGTCTTGAGGCCGAAAAGCTTTTCATTTTTACATTTATAATATTAAAGGACCTATATATTACTTGCTTTGAAGAGGTACACTCTTCTCTGTAAAAATGAGCTTTACATACAAATACAGTTAAAAACTAATAATACGATGTAATAGGTTTAGCAGAAACCTACTTTAAAATGGTCTTCCCTTTATTGCTAAAAAGAAATTTCAATTTGCAGGATAAATACAAAAAATGTTTGGGCTTTTAATGTTAAATTAAATCTACATATTTTATGAATTAACAGTTTAATTAAATGCTGGGAGGGATATTTGCCTGCGGAGTAGTTGTTTCTGTTGTTTTAATAAATACAGTAGATTTTTTGTTAAAGAGTGTATGAGACACTCTAAAAATTTTGTCTACAATTTGCTGTTAGAAACAATCATCTAAAATTAAACTCTTTTGTTTGAACAATGAGTAAACCACAAGTACTGTTAAATATGTAAAATGAAAACTGTGATTACCTTCTGAAACATTCAAAATGGCAAAGCAATATGGACAAAACATAGCGTATGATGCTGTAGATTTTTCTTTAAAAAATTCAAGTAAAACTATTTTTTTACTTCTACTGGTGGATATATTTATAAGAGCACTCAAATTACCATGTTAGTTATTAAAATTGAATTAAAAGAGCAGAATGACTTCGTAATCGAATTTCTTAGGATCATTTTAAAGATAATAAACCATTTCCCATAATGTTCTTTTGAAACGAATAAGAACATTAAAGTCTTAAAAAACTATCAACCCGGCTAATCACATTTTGTACCAATCTGTTAGCTTTTAAAAATCCCTAAAGCTTTTCCATTCGCATATTCCGAAAAAATGTTTCTCTTTCGAAGTATACACCACGATTTTCGGGTGGGGAGAAATATGCCGTAAGATAATCTTGAAGACAGATAATAATGCCGAATTTATTATACCGAAGGGTAAATTTGCCGAAAGGTGAAATGTGTCAATGGGTAAAATAATCGATTCACAAAAGTGTCGAAAAGAGAAGTTCGGAGGACAAAAATGCCGATGGATAAAAATGCCGAATGTTAAAAATGTCGAAATGTTGAACTGCAACTGATAGAAACAAAAATTTCGAATATTGAAAAGAAACACGACCCAGAAACAATTAACACATTGTTATAATACAGTCTTATATTCTAATGAAAGCACTATTTTGTCTAAATTTTCGTTCTCGACATTTTTAACTTTCGGCATTTTCTATTTCGGAATTCTTGTTTTCGGCTTTATTAACTTTTGGCATATTTATCCATAGGTATAGATTTTTTCGGTAATTTCAACCGTTCGATAAATTTATCCATCTGCAAATTTATCTTTCAGTATATTTATCCCCACCCCGATTTTCCATACTTTTCAGTCACCCCATACACACCCCACCCAGCTCTCACGGTAAAAATTCATCTCGAAACCACATCACCTTCACCCCCGCGCGTAACAATACAAGAGAAACCCTTCCCATCCACCTCCCCCAAAAACACGGGGTGCTATTCGCACGTTTTAATGAAAGACGAACAAGTGGAAAACCCCTCTCTCTCTCTCATTAATATATCTATATATACAAACCTAGGAGAGACGAGCGAGAGAGAGAGAGAGGCCTCGTCGTTTAATCGGCGCGCGCCGCGCCTTTGAGCCCATCGCCGCTTTTGCGACGATCGCCGCCGGCCGCGCGCAGTTGTACCCCATATAGCGCACTTTCTTTGATGTGCTCGCGCAAAGCCGCCGCGCCGTCGCTCTCCACTCGCAAATACGCAGCGCGGGCATCATTGTGTGCACTGGTGCAGATGCGAGGTGAAGATTGAGACGGGAGGGGGTGGAGGTGGTGAGGAAGAAAAAACGCTTTTTCGAGGGGTGGTGTGTAGACGCGGGAAACTGCGTTACAACGCGCAACGGTGCGTTGAGATTTTTCAGCTCGCGGTGGTGACTTTTTTCTTATAATTTGGTTAGCTTATAAGTTGGTCTTTTATATTCAAGAAGAGAACTTAGCATGTTATGGGGTGAAAGATCGACGGGGAGTTCGATATTGAGAGTAGAATTAAAATTTAGCAAGGTAAATTTGATGGATCTTCAGTCCCGATGCGGTGTATTTACCTCGGTATTTATATTTGACACTCGGACTGATGTATGTCACAATTAATGACAATTAGGACTATCCACTAGCAATATTTACTGCACGGTGATAAAGAAAAATCTGAATCTACTGAAATGAACGTTGATTCTACTCGAAACAAAAGTCTATCTTATCAGTTACGTGGAAAGTTACAACAGCTTGTAAAAAAGTAGCTGTTACTTTTTTTTAAGTTGAAGTCTTAGAATTTGTGGTAAACCAAAAAGAAAGGAGTAGGTATCTACTGTAGCAAAAAGGAGCTACTGCTTTTTCTTAAAGGAGTTTCGACTTTTTCTATGAGAGGTTATATTGGCATCCCTGAAATAGCTATTTTCATATTTTGTTTCTCTCCGTGTACACTTACTTTCCTCCTACTCTACCATATTTTATAAGTTATGTTTGTTATTTTAATTACTTTGCAACTGTATTTCCTCAATTGCATTGCCCTGAGAAAAAGGAGTGGGTATAGCATCAATACTTTTATATTGATATGATAACGATACCGGTATTGCTCGAGTAACCGTGCATATTGTTGTCTTAGCTATATTATGGTTGCGAATGACACTGAATGGTTGTCACAGCAATATAATATAGCTGTGGGAAAAATAACAAAGTATTGTTGCAGCAGCAACACGAAGTTTAATTTGAACAACCAGAATCTGGATGCTGGAGCATCAATTTTTTTCAGTGTGGAATTATTTATTAATGCAATTTTATCATTCTCTGATTTTTAATATTATTTCCTTACAGTTTCAGTACTCATAGTGTTTACAACAAGCGCGTCAATTCTGAAACTTCATTTATTCTTAATTGTTCTACCTAAATTTAATTTCTGACACTTACAATATCTAATTAGACAACCTCACAGTTCGGGCACTAACTTTCAAATACCCGTTGCTTATCGAGATACATATTAAAATAAGTAAAGTAAGTTGGATGTTTGAAGCGTAGCAACTCGGTATGCACGATTTTGATTATTTCAGATGTACACCAATTTTTTGACGTCAACACTTGATTTTCCAATGTCCACGTCACAAATAAAATACTCACACTAAATGTCTAATCAAATTCTCTATAAAACACTAATATCTCCACATCTCCATGCACAGTACAATCATTCCTCAATTAAAACCGCATCGCATCCCCGCCTAAGAAACACACCCAAAACAATACTCCAAAAAATGGCATCCCTGCAACGCCGATAAAAAAAGAGGGCAACAAAGTAACGACGAGCGATGAAGACCGATCGTTTCGCAGCTCCATAGCTCGCGCGCGACAGAGATCCGGAAAATGACGCGCGAGAGAGGAAAAACAGCGGAGAGCATCCAGCGCCTGGAGCGCGGGCGCGCCTCTTTTATATCCCCTCGTCGACTGCGCACCCACACACGCGTATTTATGTGCGAGAGCGTTTACACCGGTGCGACGGATGATCCGTCGTTGATCCCCGACGCGAGCGAGCGCGACGCCCGTCAGCCCGACGACGGATCCAATCAGTCGTCCCGTTTTGTAAGCTCGACCTCCCGGTGTACTGCAAGTATATAGCTGTGTGTGTTGTGGAAAATCCCTCCGTGGCAGCGTTGTACATTCAGCGGGAGAAGTATCGCGTTCGTTTCTCGATATTTCTTGTGCTTTGCTCGGCTTTGCGAGCCCGGGAGTGAAGGATGCCACCGGGCTACCTTGGGAATATCAAGCGCACTGCAAAATGTTGTACTTCGATCCGATACAAATCTCGTCTTGAAACAAAATGAAACGAATGTAGGGTGGACTTGGTTGTAATCAAAGTCGAGGTGAAAAGTAGGCGATTTCAACGCTCGTTTTCAACATGCTGAATGAGTTTGACGCACAGTATTTATAACTTAATAAATTCAAGATATTTTGTAGGGGTTCTTCGTGTAAACGATGTTTAACAAAAGTTACGATGATTGTAAACATGTGTCAAATTAATTTAGTTAGAATGGAGTTTGTTCTCATTTTCCCCATTTATAATCTTACTTATCATTTAAATGAACTTTGGTCTGAATTATAAGTAGTTTAAAGAGGCTATTTAGTATTCTGAGAATATTAATATAATTTACCTATAGATAATTAAACTAACTGATAAGAAGAATAATGAGATTAGTTTTCGCTTCTCTCTTTTGAATACTAATAAGGGGAGACCATGGAGTCCGGGGCTTGGATTTTGATGAAGCTTTGGGGATCGACTTTTGGATTCTAAAAATGAAGCAAAAGTACCCGTAGTTTTATCCAATGCTAAAAATCAAATATATATAGATATATCAAGGTTAATTAATTACGCCGTATCTACCGTACAGAAGCCCATTGGATAAAACTACGAGCATTGGGCTTCATTTTTAGGTATCAGAAAACGATCCCTAAAGTTTCAACAAAATCGGTGACCTGAACTCCGTAGTGCCTCCTTGTACGATACACTGCTCTACATTTTTAAAATCCAATATACCATTCATGCGAAAACATCGATGTTCCATAATTCGATTTTCCGTTCGTTCATAGCACCACTTTGAATTAGAGAAGTGTCGATCTACATTAACCACAGCACTACACTGAGAGAATACATCGGTCAGACTTGCTGCACTGTTCGGTAGTTTTGACCGAAGTGAGTTCGGTAGCATGTATACGGCAAGAATAGCGGAACAAGTTCGGCAGCTGAGTCTCCGTAACCTCACTTTTTCACAAATAATCAATATTTTAATGAATTTCTTATTTTTTTCTTACTCTAACCTTTTTATATAGGATTAGTTAGTCTAAGTTACATTTTCAATGTTCTACTTTAACCTTACTTCTGTTTTGTCTTATCACAAACGTGATAATGAGGCTACAATAAAGCGCAACACCGTACATCACTTTTAATACACATCCGGCAAAACAGCCGAACTGTTCCGCAGTTTTTACCGAACTCCTCGGTAAGAATGACAGACTATGGCCTCCGCAAACTTAGCAATGCGACCTCGGCAAGCCTAACTGAACCATTCTCACAGTGTACGCTCCCTCCTTCAAAACCAGCTCGAAAGAATACCCGATACTTGTTCCGCCGAGTGTACATCATCACCCCGTCCTCCTTTCTCCTCTATTTTTCTTTCCTTTCCGCAGAGTCGATCCATCTGGTGTTCTGGGACGAGAGACTCCGAGATATACGGACACGGAGAGGGCCCTCGGCGCCTCGAGTTTCACGCTTTGATAAGTACCGCACCGCTGGCCGATCTCGCGATAAGCGGGCACGGGCGCGGTTCCGTCTGCCGACGGAAGGGACGCTCGGGAAATTTCAGGAGGCTGTAAGGGACGCTGCAGCCCTGGCGGGAGAGACAGAGAGAGAGAGAGAGAACCGTCGGTGTTACGGAGTGCTTGATCGCGATTTGCGGAGATTGCAGGCGGTGTTTACCCGATGAGAAGAGATATGTGATGCGTGTTTATAGAGATGCTGCGGGTTTGATTGAATTGGGGTTTGGAGTGATTCTTTTGGTGGGATTTGGGGATGATTGTTTCTGGGGTTTTGGAGGGGTGCTTGATAAAAGGTTTGAATTTATTAGTAGATGAGGTTGGAATATTGTAAGCCTTGAACATATATACGTATTTATCACACGTAATTGTTTACATACATTACAGCTTAGTTGTTTAAATTACGATGTGTATTATATATTATATTAATATTAAAAACTGCGTCAGTGGTTTTAAGTTATTTTTAAAAGCTTTGTCATGTGCCTTTGAACTCTGCTTTGTTTCTCAAGTAAAAGCACTAAATGGCTTTTAGTAAATGCGCCACATTAATTATTAAAAATCATAACACGATTGTGAATCATCGTACAAAAAGCAGATATTTGGATTTGATCCAGTATGTCTGTAACCATATGTGCTGGAGACACCTGTGATCTTCTAAATTAAGACTGTAAAGTCTGTAGACTCGTTTAGCTCATATTAAAGAGTTTAAATTCCATCATACGACAAACGGTTTAAAATTCGCGACGCAAAATATATACAAAATTGATGTGTATACTTTAGATGAGTATTCTCGTGGCAATGCTCAGAAGCGGTAAATCCACCCACAGACAAAGCATCCTTAAAAAGCATCACCCATCTCATTTCATAAATACACTTTGAAATCCTCATAATGCGTTTATACCGAGCGAAGCTCCCTAAAATTGGCCATATTCCAGCGAACAAACGAGGCAAGATAACCTTCCCCCCAGACGTGCAGCCTCCGTAGTTACAGATATCCCTGGCATTCCCCTCCAATAAAAGAGAGCTCCCATGCACGTTGCACGCACACGCGAATAAAGACTGCAGAGGAGCGAATTCTCCCCCCATCGGGTACAAAGGACGAGAGCGGGGCGCGCCGGTTTCTATTTTGAAAAAGAGCGAGACAAACGCGAGTGCCTGCACTTGTCTCGCGGAATATCCACGTCTCCATTTCGCAGACGCGCGCATAGCGGGCCGAGTAAGCGCCCGGGCATCTCTGGCACTCGTCCGCGCGCGCGCTTATGATCCGCCGCGCGTCTAGCCGATAGTCCGTGTTGTACGAGAGGTTAAAAGGAATGGCACGGAGGGTATGGTGAAGACTGAGAGAGAGAGGAGGAGTGAAGGAAGAGGGTTTTGGCTTGCAGATGTATATGTTGTTGGGTGTAGATGGAAATGCATGGTATGTTATGTGGGGAGGTGAATTGGTGAATACGATTTTGAGTTTCTATTTGTAATACCGATTGTTATTATTTGTGTGGGTCCAACGGAATCTAATCGACTAAATTGGACTTCAAAGGGCTGAGCAAGCTGGAATTTTAATAATATGACAGAAAAACATGTTTTTCGTGTTTTAAATGCATCTCTGGGAGGAATGTTTTAACTATATAAGTGAAGTGATGCATTTGAAATATTATGAAAAATTCATTTCGTTCAAAATTAGATGCCTTATTTACTAAGATATCTGCGTTCAACTGTCAAAATGTAATTCTAAATTAGAAATTTTCAAGGTCAGAATTACTAGGGGTCAATCATAAATTACATTACGCTTTGTGTGTACTAACGACATAGGAAAATCAGTGAAAATGCGTTACTTAGGGGGAGGGGGGATCAAAAATTTTCATGAATAGTGTGACGTAATTTGTGAATGCTCCCCTAGCTATATTCAGACTATTCAGTTCGTTATATTTCAAATATGATTACTTAATAGTTAAGAAATTGTACGAAATATGAAGAAGCTCATTTCTCAGTGGCATTAAGTTTTTCTATTAAATTTTTAATTTATCATAATGTTCCTGGACGTATACGGTTGATTATTTTATTCGTATTGTAGACCCTACTAATGTAAACCTCTAGGTATCTATTTCGACTTTTAAGAGAACATCCTCTTAAGGTGATGCTAAAGCCACCTGGTACCGACAAATACGAGGAACCACTTCTCTCATTTAATTTTCAATTTTGAGTAAATATCTTTATGAAACGTTATTGTCCTAATTGAAAACAACAACTTTCCAGAGAGATGTTTTCTCAAAATTGTTAATTGAGAGACTTAAGACATTACACTACTTAAAGGTTCATTGATCTCATACATGTATTAGGTACACTGCATAAAATGCACAAGAAACCAACTTCAAAGAAACATTTATAAATTTACCGATTGTATAATGCACGCGTCGAACTGGTAATTCTCTCGATTTCCAGTGTACACACTTCATCGAGGGTTACATCACGTCTCGTTGTTTGGCGAGAAATTCCTACAGCGATCAATCGATGGCTCAAGCATTAAGCACACCATCCCTGCAGGCTTTGCTATTTCCATGCAAAAACCTCGTAAGCACACCGCTCGCACTCTGGATAGGATCACTTTTCCATGATTACATTCCAATTGAAATCGCTTCAGTACCATCTTTTCATCGGTCCACAAAGAGAAAGGGTTACAAAGCTTCGACTCGCGCAATAACAAGCTTTCTTCGAAGACTTCACCGCGCACGCTCTCTTCCTCCCCGAAAGATCCCCTGATGCAAGCTAGGGGAAGCGAATCATCAAAGGATGAAAATTTCTTTCAGCCAGCATCGAAAAGTGCCTCGCTGCAGCCAAATCCACCTGCGGGAACCATGGCAACTTTCACCCTCTCTTCTTCTTCTTCCTCTCCGTGCTTTCCATTCTACGTCCTACGTTGCTTTTTTTTTCTTCTCTCCTCTCTGCTCGTGCTCGCTGCTGCGTTTCTTTGAAGGCGCGGCGCGGTTCATCGCATTTGGCGCGCGGAGAGAGGAGCCGACAGAGGCTGACTTGGCGCGCGCGCGAGCTTCGTGCCGCGGGGCCTCTTTCCGTCTAAATTTGGATGCGTGAGCCATGCTTCTGGGTGTGGAAAGTCGATGCAGGGAGTGTAGTGTTGAGGTAGATAAGGTCGGAAGGTGGGTGCACTTTCAGTGGGAATGGCAGAGAGAGGTTGCGATTGACGTGGATCGAGCATGTGGCTTTTCAAATTGGAGTTATTCGTGTGGCGTTGATTTTCATGGAACTGGTGCTTGGTGAGAAAAACAATAGCTAAACATGCATGGAAGGATATCCTTAGGAAATATTGATTAGCAGTTAAGTAGTATCTGCTTGACAAGTTGAGGTATACACTGGTTGAGGTGGATTTATCTTATAGGGTTGAGTCAAATTTACTGGACCACTAACCAGAAGTTATCCATCTTATATTACACTTTAGTAGTTACAAAATTATTGCTTCCAACAACTACCGTAGGCATAGTAAGGGAAAACAAGTAACGAACGCGTACTTAATATGTCAAGGAGTTAATATTGTTTGTACTTTATACTATTTTATTCCATGATGTGCATTTACTTAATTTCATTTCGTTTCAATTTTTAAAAGTTTCATTATTTTTAATGTATGCGTAAAATTATGTACATTCTATTTTACATTATTAAAGTACGTATAATGCAAGGGCCTACAAAGTATCAGATATTTGTGAAAGAAAATCAATCATATTTTAATGTATAAGAATATTTTTTATTAATATTATTTGTACTTTATACTATTTTATTCCATGATGTGCATTTACTTAATTTAATTTCATTTCAATTTTTAAAAGTTTAATTATTTTTAATGTATGTATAAAATTATGTACATTCTATTTAACATTATTAAAATACGTATAATGCAAGGACCTACAAAGTATCAGATATTTGTGAAAGAAAATCAATCATATTTTAATGAATAAGAATATTTTCTATTACAAACTTATGTAATCTTTCATTTGCTAATTAGAATGTACTCTTACAAAAGCAGGAAGCACTTCTATTATTAGTATTAAGCTGACCATAATGACTTACAGATTTCTGTCTCATGACATTTCCGCTCCTCGACTTCGCGAACGCCCTAACTCCACACACATATATAAATAAGCTAGATGCTGACTAATAATATATATTCGCATTACTAGTGTGCGTGCGTAGCTCTCGTGTTTTTGGAAGTAGAGTGACTGTCGGATGTAGGTGTCGCGGTATTTTTATTCTTTTCCGCTGTTTGCTCGCGATCGCTGTAGGGAGAAGGAGAAGCTGAGCTAAAGCTAAAATAACTCGCTGGAAAAGTACTCGGAATGAGTAAATAATTTCACGGGATCCTTGTGCTGTTTCATAATATTATTCATTAGGCTATTAATGTCTTTGGAATAATATGCCAGTGTGGAGATCGACTATGTTCATAATTAGATTTAGATGATATGATTGAAGTATTGCTGTATGGGTTCAGTAATTCTCTCATGTAGTAAGAAAAGAAAACAAAAGTAAGTTATAAAAATGTTAATCTATTCGTTATATTCCTTTTCCAAAAGTAATTGATATGAGAGAGTGATTTAATAGCAAAAAAAATGACTACACTCGAAGGTAAAGTGAATTTCCGATAATATAATTGCAATAATTTTACGATATACTTGCCTTTTTGGTAGCGACATATCTGCACGTATATCGAAAATTCATTCGACAGACATTCATTAATCAGATAGGCATCTACTGTGCTGTAACGTCATCATTTGAATCGTGGGAATTTCGAATTATTCTTCAATCCATCAACTTTGATATTAGCCGCACAGCCTGTGCGCAGCATCCATTAATTGCGTTGATTGGATTTGAATTATAATTTATTAGCCCAATTGTAAATCATCATTCAAATTTCAATTCCGGAATGCCTGAGTAATATGGCTGATACATATTTGGCAATTATGTATTGCAGTTAGTGAGAATTTAAATGGTTTTAAAATTTGATCGAACATAATATCTTAAAAATAAAATCGACTTCATACAAAAAGCAAGAATAAATTTATGATTGCTCTAAAAAGTATAAAATACGTTCCTCACACGATTGCAGGTGACATGATGAACGAAAATTTTTTTTTACAGTTATTCGACTCCTTTTTTATGTAGTACAAAAAGAGCAAAGCACTTTATCGTTAAAAAATTTTTTTTTTCAAAGACATAATCGATTATTTGAAAAAATTTTATGTTATTACTTTTTTAAATAGGTTGGGTCTTTTAAAAAAGTAATAAATAATATTTTAACGAAAAACTACTTAGATATTTTTCTTATACATATCAAAAGGAGTCGAATAACTGTAAAAAAAAATATTTTCTAAAAAATAAAACTGGTATTGAAAATATTGATTTATTGTGACGTGTAAGATCAAGATTTTAAGGTTTTACAACGGTAAAATTTAAGATATTACTAAGTATTTATAGCATAAAAATTTTCAGAATGATTGCTTTTAAACATAAAAAGTTTCCTGGACTAGTAAAAAGAAATTCTTTTTTTTGGGTTTAACCCAGGCCTGCCCACTTAATACCTATTTATGAAAAAAATCTGTTATTTCTTGTATCTACAATATATTACAATTATACCCTTGAAAATTTTTAGCGTAAGAAATTTTCGGTTAGATTTCGTCGCTGTTTCTTTTACACGAATTTGTTTATTTAAAAATATGTTGAATCTTGGAATCTAATTATTAAGATCCTTTTAAAAAGAAATTGTATTGATTCACGACATTGAAAGCAATATTTACTAACATTTTTTACTTTTTTTTTTCATTTATTACTTCGAAGAATAAGCATCCTATAAAAAAAGCAAGTTTTGACAATTTATACAAATAAATTTTGTTAAATACAAGAACTCCATAAATAAATAAAACATCTAACATTATTTTATGTCATGAAAAATATAATTATTCCAGGCCATATAAAATACTTTGGTGAAGATCAATAGACGGGGTCGCTGATCTTTTAAATTTCGGTTAACGACACAACCTGGAAATGTTGCTATTTGAACGTAATTTACTAAACAATCTATTATTTCAAACAAATTAGGTTACACAAAGCTACGCGCCAATAAAGTAGCAAAAATAAAGTAACAACAGTTACTAACCATTTTTGAACCATATGTATTCTACCACTTTTCACCACTTCGATCAACCCTGCACTCCTGTCTAACACCACCAAAGAAACACGAAATCCACCCGACCTCGTCAACAAAAAACCCTACGCCTGTACCCCCCGATTAAGAGCAATAAACTCCTCGGCTACAAACGCACGAACAACCGAAAGCGCGTAACGCAATTACGAGGCCAACTCGCAGCCGTCACCGGCGTCCCCGTGCCGACATTTTCATCTTGGTAATTTAATTGCATCGGCAAATGCTCGCCTCGTCAGACGACTCGCTAGAGACAGACAGAAAGAGAGAGAGCCAAAGTAGATTCGGGCAAGTGCAGCAGACTACTTCGCGCCGATGAGCGACGCCTGCCTACGAGAGAGTTAACGCACCGCAGCGGCGACGCCGGCGCCGGGAGGAAAATTGAATCTCCCTCGCGCGAGCGCGCGCCGCGGACTCGATAATATTCCCAGTTAATATCGCATTTACTTTCGCTGATTGGGTTTACCCTCTCGTTTCCGCCTCTATCCGCTTCCGCCGCGATCTTTCTGCTCCTCGGCGGTGATGAGGGTTTTTTTTTTGCCTTCCTTTTTTTTTGCTTTAGCGACGATTTGTCGGATGGCTCGGGGTTTTTTTCTTTTTGCGACTCGTTTCCCCGCGAGATCGACGGTTTATTGGCGTTGGCGAGGGGTAATCTGATTCTTTTTAATGATTTTGCGGTGGCTCGCTGATGCTGGGTGGGAAGACAGAGAGCCTGGGAAAATGTCGGTTGAAGATTGCAAAGCGTAAGCTTTTTGATGGATTGGAAGCTCCAAGCTCAAAATTATTGTTTGAAGTTGCTTTGATACTCGTTATATTAATTTTTTTTTGCGTTTTTCGCGATCTTTACGATTGTTTTGATGAGTCAGGATTTTAATAATACGATGTTTCTTATATTAATGTTGTATCGTCAAAATCCTGTATAATAACACAGGCACACAAAAAAAAATAAGTGCCCTGTACTTTTGATCAGACCAAGTTATTCTTATGTATTTTGATCTGCTGAACACGAATCTGCCGTCAAATTTACTCCATCTACCCCAGATTTTGAGAAAAATACAAAACAACCCCTACAATAATTTAAGGGCTGCATCAAAAGAAAAAATTGTAACTTGAACCAGACTAGTCTAAGTTTGTGTATTTTTGCCTCCTGAATCCAAATCTATTGTTAGAATTGCTCTATTACCAACAGATTTTGAGAAAAATGTAAAAAAAAACCATCTCGGGAATTCGGAAAATGTATATGTATATAGATCCTTAATTTTCCAAATGATTTTTTCGCATTTTTCTCAAAATCTATTAATTATAGAGCAATTCTAAAAACAGATTCTGATTCAGGAAGCGAAGATACACAAACTTAGACTAGATTGGTTCAAGTTGCAATTTTTTCTTTCGATGCAGACCTTACATTATTTTAGGGGTTGTTTTGCATTTCTCTCAAAATTTGGGGGTGATGGAGCAAATTTGACGGCAAATTCGCGTTCAGCAGATCAAAATACATAAGAATAACTTGGTCTGATCAAAAGTACAGTGCACTTATTTTTTTTGTGTGCTTGTGTAATCTACAACCTCTCAAAAGTAAGTTAAATAATAGGTACATCTTTAATTTCAAGACAACAGATGCTATCAGTGGCATATGGTACTCATTTACACTCCATCAAATCTTAATATCTGAAAATAAATTACTACTTACGAGGGTGACAACTCAAAGCCAGTAAAAGCACGCATACAAAATATTCATAGACTCCATTGAAAAGCGCTCCTTAACGCACTGCAGATAAGGCCATTAAAGTCCCTCCATTGCACAACCTAAAATCACGACACCATCATCTTCGCACGACAGTCACATTACCCGGCACACAGCAGTAGCTACACTACAGGCCGTCAAAAATCACTTAGCGCACCCCATTGGAAGCCACTTATACGCCGTGTTCCAGTCCACGCCTTAATTCAAAACTCTCTCTCTTGCTCGCGAAGAATCGCAAACGAGCGACGGCGGCGGCACGTAAGAACATCCTCCTCGCGTCGAATCAGTATTCATGTATGCTGGTTGCCCCGCGGATCTATTCCTGCGAGAGCGTCAGTAGCGGCGGCGAAAATCAATGTCGTTACGCGTCACGCGCGTTACCTCTGTGACGTCGTGACTGCGCGGATAGCGCGGGTTTCGTGCAGGTTCTTTTTTGTGCGGGCTGGAACTCCCGGGAGCGCTTTTATACAGCGGCGGTGCGGTGTGTATGTGATTGTACAGCCGCGTTTAGGGAGTTGGCGCGGAGCTGGAGGGTTTTAATGCTAGCATTTTCAAGTGGAGTTTTAGGACGTTAGGACGTTGGGTGGAGGTTTGATTAGTCGAGGAGGTTTGTATTTGTTGATGAAATTAGACGGAAGCACTTTACATCCAAGTGTGTTTATTGTAACACACTTAAGTGTGGAACGCTTGTCAATCTGCATCTCGTGCGGGAATCACGTACTTTGTGCACTTGTTGCGTCATATATACTATTACTTGTATTGTAATCTAAAATTAGGCTTTAACATAATAAAATGAGATTTCCCACAATTGTTCAACAGCAATAAATAAATGTTAATGTTTTGAACGTAATTTTAAGTTAAATAATTGTAGTTAAAATACGTTGTAGTCTATACTATATTAACTTTAAAATGCTCCACTACACATGAGAAATCGATCAAGCTATTATTGGAACTTTGTTTGAAGACACGTATTATGACACAAATATAAAAGATGTGTGTACTTTCTTTTAAAATTTTGAATCTTTATATCTCCAAAATAATTTAAAATTTAAACCAAATTTTTTTTAACTATTACATATAATTATATTTAAGACATTGTTATAACAATTATAAAAATAATAATGTATTAATAATAAACAGCTGCTTTTATTATGTCGTAATGAGTTTTTAAACAGAATTACGATCAAATTGCTCTTGTGTAATTAATGACCCATTCCTGGTTTTTCATACAGAGTCGTTGACCCAGGATTCGCAGTCTTCGAATTCTTTTTAACTGGGTTAAATGCATACACAGAAAGTATTTTCTGATAAAAATTACCGTAAATGTCATTGCAGATCAGGGACATCCTAACTTCAGGTAAAAAATGACCCTGATATTATGGTTAATTTTACCATGAATTAGGTCAATGCATACTGCAAAGTAAAAATATCCCACATTTACTATTATGATTTTCCCGGTAATTTATATGAAAAACATCTCTCTACGTATGACACGTAATAAATCTAGGAAAATACAATAGATTTTATTTATCATTTATGTAAACCGTGAATTTTGCATACCAAACCAAATCACCAATAATTGCAACCCAGAACCATTTCGAAATCCCTAATAGCCCATCTCTCATCTCCCCTCATCACCCAGTCACCATATAGACTCCACCATAGGCGCAGCGCGCTAAACTCGCACATCATCCTCTTCTTCCTCCCCCAAACACACAGTTACAGTCCCAGTTACAGTTACGCATTCTCGCAAACTTCCTACCCTCGCATACACTGCCTGCTCTCTCGAATTTTCCACTCGGCCGTCTCCCGTCCGTCCATCCTCCCTCTCGTTCATCACTCCCTCTCTACTCTCTCGCTCCTCGCGTTATTGAGCTGTCTGTTTTCCGCCCTCCCTTCGTACGCAGAAGCAGAAGCTGAAGCTTTGGGATAGGCAAACGAGGAGAAAAGGTGTTTTCCACGCACAGGACGAACTGCCGGAAGAGCGAAGAGGAAGGACCCACTTTCTTCTCTCTCTGGTGGAGGCTTAATTGAATTTCCGGTGCGGGGGGTGGGAATGGTGGAAAATTTTAATTAGAAGTCTCGGGGAAGTTACTTTTTTTTCTGCGCGCGTATAAACGTTGCTTTGCTGTTCTTTTTGCTCTTTGTTTCTGCCTGTCTCTCTGTGTGTGGACTCTTCTTCTTTTTGGGAGTATTTTTTGCAGTTCTTTGGGGAGCTGCGGGGGTGTATAGGTTTTTTGTACGCGTGTGTAACTTTTGGGTGGTATGTAAAGTTTTTGCTTCGCTGAGTTGTGTGTGGATTCTTTGGGGATTTTATTGCGGGTCGAGTGCATTGGTTGCGGGCGTTGCCGGAGAATTGGTTTGTGGAGAAAGGCGGTGGGTTCGATTTTTGTACGCAGTGGCTGTGGATTGTTTAATTTAAGGGAAAAAATTGCCTTTGTTGAAATGTTCCAACTTTATGGCAGTTTTTACTGATGTTTAAAATGGCATTTAATTTACTAAATGTTTAAATTTTCCTGCGGTATGCTAGAATAAAAATTCCATTATAAAATTCTTGAACAAAACTAGCAAAAATATCAAATTTATATATGAAGTTATGCAAAAGAATAGATCGTTAATTCTGTCTAAAATATTTCTTCAAAATATACATTTTCCTCCGATTGTTATTGTAGCATAATCCTTATGATTTATATAGGTATCTAGTATATGTTTATGATAAACATAACCAAACTTTGTCACTGTTAATCAGCTGTCTTTTCTCAACATGTTCTAGAGAATTTTAATCAAATGCCACTAAACTTGATGACATCATTTAGTGTGATATAATATAATATATATATATATATATATATATATATATATATATATATATATATATATATATAATGTAAAATACCAGTAAAAAGTACCAGAATGTTGAAATGCCTCATGTTTACCCTTATACGCGGAACATTTTACCGTGAATTTCTTCATAATTTTTATTAGAAAAATCTCTTTGTGCACGAGAAAAAGGAAATACGTTTGTACTTTCGTTGAACAAAATTAATTAAATTTTATTATTAAACTGTAAAACAAATTTATTTAACGCTACGCGAGGGAGCGGGAAAGTTTACTTTTAAATATTTAATTAGATTTTAATATTTATACTTTTGACGTTTCTGCAGTTTAATAATAACATTTAATTAATTTTGTTCAATTAAAATTGTAAAATAAATTTATTTAATGCTACGCCAGGGAACGGTACAGTTGTATTTTAAATATTTAATTAGAGTTTAATTAAAAAACTCAACTAATATTCGCGTTCGTCAGTCATGCACCTAATTCTCATATCTCTGCTCTTCAAGAATAAAACAGTAAAATTCTGACAAAAAGCTCACCACCATCGCGTACAATTACACGAACTATAATAAGATTAAACTAACTCGCCGTCACTACACCCTCAAACTTTAAAAAAAAAAAGTACGTAACCGCGCGAAAAAAGGAAGATTGCACGCGCGCAGCTTTCATTCATCCGCATTTTAATTTCTCATCACCGCGGTCGTGGAAATTCTCTCTCTCTCTCTCGTTTCTTCTTTTTCATTCGCCGCCGCGGGTGGGAGAGGGGACAAATACTATATATATACACGGCTCTCTTTCCGCGCGGCGAAATTCAAATATTCTTTGGTTCGCGCGCGTGGCGACACGCTAAATAAAAGTCCCGGCCGTAATTGAACTCTGCGCGACACCGAAATTAAAACCCGCGCGCCCGCGACGATAATTCGAAGGGGGGGAAAAACGAGAGCGAGGATTAATTTGAAATTTAACAATTTGCTGGAGCGGTGCATAGCTGCGAAAAAAGGTCAGCGTGGGGTACATGATTCTTTTTTTCCTTCAGTTCAGAGTTTCTGATTCTCCTTTTTGGGATTGGTTGTGTGCAGTTGCAGCGTGGATCTTGGAGAATTATTAAAATAGAAATTACTGTCGAGGTGGATTTCGCGACTGGAATTTCCAATGTTGGAATTCAATTATTGCATTCAGGTGATACCGAGTATAAAACAATATCTGGTAGGAATAATATTTTACGATGATCGGGTTTCGGTGTTTAAAACTGAAAGCGGAAACGTGAATTGTTAAAAGAGAAATGTCACCATAATGAACGCAAATTAAATAATGTATACATTTTGTGCACTAATTAAATTTTATTAAATCACATTTTTCAGTAGACGATTTTAAATGGCTGCTTTATGCTGTGCTTTGACAGCTTTCCGATCATATTTTTCTACTCTGCCGATCATTTCTGATTTTATATATGACGCGCGCATATTATACTTCAGAACTATATTTTCATTGAATAATAAATTAACTTTATTGTGTTAAATAATAATTGCCTTTCGCAACGTCAATATTGCAAGGAACGTAAATATTTTAAAACCACAATTAGACTGTGAATTCGAAAACAATTCCAGTAGAATAATAGTCAGGAATAATACGGTTTATCTATTCAAACCTGCAATTCTGAATACAAATGAACGTATACATACGAACTCAATTATTAAATTATTTGTTGCTCCATTATTTCGAGTAGCATCCGAAATTTGCATTAATAAACAGCGTTTGCGCGAACCTCGACCAAACGAAATCTAAAACTACCAACCAATTCCGATAAATGCACAACACAATGCCGCGCACAAACTCTCCAACAATCTTTTCCAGACGGCTCCTATAGAAAACTCCAAACTTCTTTCCCATAAATATCCCCCGCCCTCCTTAATTCTGCCTCAAATAATAATTAACACCGCGGCAGCACTGCATTATCGCTTGAAAACTTCTGCTGCAAGCTGGTTTCTGAAAAGATTCAACCAAGCCGTTAGCAAATTAATATGATCCCTGTCGATACGATATTTCCCCCCTTACTTCTTTCGCTTAAATTTGAGTGCTATGCACGGAAACGTAATTCTTTGTATTTTGTTTAACCGGTATAAACATATTTATTCCAATAAATAAGAGGCTTTACAGAACTATAGCGTTCAACAACAAGTAGAGTTGTAACCCGTGACTTTCTACTTATTCAGATTTACAGAGTATAAGAATATAAAGAGTATAAAGAAAAGTTCCTGCTAACTTTATAACAAATTCTAAAATACAAAACGCCCTTACCGCCGCGCTTCAATTTTTTTCCAACCAACCCCCACCCAATCCTCCAAAACTTACTTCCCATAAGCATCCTCCTCTGAAAAGCCTTCCTGCAAGCAATAATTAACCCCCGTACTGCACACTGCATTATCGCTCGCGAAAACTTCCACTACCTCTCCGCTGAAAAGAATCGGCCAACCCCGTAAGCAAAGTAAACACAACCCCCATCGATACTCCCTCTCAACGGAACTTCACTGGAGCCCGGAAACGTAATTAAATAAGTGCGTCGCGCTCCCATTGAAATCCGAGTTTATTTTGCCCCCCCCCCCCCTGCGCCCTCGCTAGTGCTCGAATGGAGAGACACGTCGGGCGCCGTGCTTGGAAAAATATTCCCCCCCGCCCCTCGAACGCGAAGAATGAAGGGTTTAACGAGTAAGAGCCCCGAGCGCATCTGTCCTCTCTTCTTCCGCCCTGCGTCGATGACAATGCCGCGCCGCATCGGGGATACGCCTGTATTCTTATAGGTATATATGTACAGAGAGCGGGGAATGAAATGCAGCGAGCGAAACGAGCGTCTGTGTTTCGCCTGTCTCGCGTTTTTTTTCTTTTTTAGATTCTCTTTTTTGTTGGAGAAGGAGGGAGAATTATTATTTTTCTGAGCTCGCGGGGTGGTAGTGGAGGTTTTCGCTGGTGCATTCGTTGCGGGAGATTGGAAATGCGAGAGAAGAGCAGCTGCTTCGTTATTGGGATGCGGGGTAGGGATTTTTCTGTGTAAGAGCTTTGCGTCGATTTGTTTTATGACAGGTTGGAGTAATTTGGCAATGTGGAATGTAAAGTTTCGGTAAAAATAGAATGAAATTGAGTTGGAATTTTGCAGTAGTTTTGTATTGAAAGCTTTATTGCGGAGTTGTATGAATTTGAATAACAACATTCAATTTATGTAATAGTGCAGAGCACCTGTACTATTCCACTTTCTCTGGATGTGGAGCGGCGTTTTATTAGCTTACAGGCTCTAAAATTTCGCGAGAGAAATGTTATTGGAACAGCAAAGCCTCGGAATAAAATTTGCATCTACGCAAATTGTGGATTGATACCCGGACGCACAGTAAAATTTTACGTCCGCAAATTATTGATTGATAAAAATAGAAAAAAGTGTTTCGCCCCGAATTATCTTTCGTGAAATCCAGGTATAGCTGTAACCCAGACACAAACTATAAAATGTATTAAAACCAAATCGAAAAATTTTATGTATAAGTTGGACAAAGAAAGAGCTGTCAACTGGTAAAATGAAACGCGACTGAAATACGAATTATATTGTCGACACGAACTCAGAGTATCTATTTCTTTCAAATGTATTTCTTGCAGGTGATTTGAATTACAAAAATACAGTTTTTATTTATTCAGGAATAACGAGAATAGAAATTATAATAAAGCTATATTTGTAATCAAATGCCAAACAATTATTTAATCATTATTGTAATAAAAATTGAATTTATATTGATTTTCACAAGCAAAGTTATACTTTAATATTATTTAAATTTTTCTGCACGTGTTGCATGTTTTATTACAACTTTTAAGATCTAGCGGGAATAAAGCAAAAAATCCATCGCCGAAAATGACGGAAAACCCACATACACTTTTCAGACACGCCCGTAAATACCCATAAATCACACCCTCAAACCGCGACAAATGAAGTCATTCACCCCCCTCCAAAAAAACCTTAACAACCACATCAAACCCCCTGCAACCCCCTGTAACCCAATAAATTTAAATTCTTCATCACTATGCACACCCACAACTCCACCCCACTTTCTCTCTTTCTCTCTCTCTATCCTTCCTAACCCACATAATGAATTCGTTCGGCATATCGAATGTCGTTAACGACGTGTAACGGCGCACGCGCTACTACACTCTTATTCCCTTTGTCCCTCTGCTCGTCTTTTACCTCGGCGCTGTACATGCACGTTGCACCCATGGTAAAAATTGATATTCCCAAAGCGTGCGCGCGGGCGTCACGTGCCCGACGTGCAGCACTACTTCGGCTGCATCGTACGAGTCACGCGATATATTATATGCGCCCCTCTGGCTACGTAGTTTTTGGTCTATCTCTCGGGCTCATCGATCAAGCGCGCCCAGCGCGACTATTACTTACAAATTATTAGCGAGAGATGTGGCGAGAGGCATGCTCTCGCTTTTGGTTATCGGTTAGGAGGACGGTCGGGCAGGTAATTTTGAGGAAGCTTTGGGAAATTATTACTTTTGGGAACTTTTGCTGTAGGAAATAATATTAAAGTTTTGGGTATTATTATTATTAGGAAGTACAGATTTGAATAGTATAATTTTCTTTTTTAACTTGGTAGTAGGCTTTCTTGTGCGTATCTTGCAATGTGGTGGCGCTACGTGACATCTCGACAACTGTTTGATTGATCGGTTTAAAATTTGTCGGGGTTATTCTGCACATGAATGCTCGCATGAATGGCCATTGTCTGAACCTTAATCGTATTCTTTTGTTGGAAATTTCCTATTTTTCGTACGGAAAATAATGACGTTTTGTTAATTTTGCAATCACTCCCATTGATTAATATTTTTGTTTCCGATGTGCATATCAATCAATTCTACATATAAAATCGCTTTGTGAAAAAGAAAGTTTAAGTTCTTCTATGGAATAATTGGGTATGAGAATGTAAGTTCCTGCTGATTTTTCTCCGCAACAAAAGCATTCATCAAAAACTATAATTATTACGGCCATTATACTGGAAAACCAGTACTTAAATAATGAAGATGAACAGTTTGAAGAATTATACCTTTGGAGTCATAGTTAAATTTAGTCTACGTTCGTGCACAACCAAAGAAATATTTCAAGAAATTACAGCCCAAGATTCAAAACGTATAGTCGTGCGTAGATAATATTGTCTTCGTTGAATATTTATCGCTTCTCAAGCATTCTATAATTTCAACAAAGATACACGTTAAAACCCACCGCACTAAATTCCACTTAAACCGCGCTTTCTAATTATTCACCAAACCGTTTACCTCGCATACGATAAGCTGCATCCCTTATGACCCAGAATCAACAGCGCTCGCATTAAATCAACCAGCAAATTATCCCCATAAAATTGCACCCAGTCAAACATCACTTCAACTCCATTCCCATAAACTCTCTCCGCTTCTCTCTTTGTCTACAAGCGGGTAACGATCCTCCTCTTATCAATTACCATAAACTCCACCTACGGAGCCGTCTCTCTACATTTCCATCAGCCGTACAGCTACATCTCTTTTTCTTCGTCCTGCACGGCGAAGGCGCGCGCGCGCATCACATAACCCAAATCCAAATTCGAATCCCACGCGGATGCATAACCGTATTTCTCGTCGGAGCGTTGAGCTTCGGTGTAAGACTCTTGGCACGTCGGCGAGCCAAGAACATCGCGGTGGAGTCTCGATCCGCGTGTATACGTTACGATATCCGGGGTAATCCCTTAACGAGAGGAATCACGAGCAAATTTTTGGGGGGTAGCGGCACGTGCCAAACGCGGTGAGGTATAAAAAGAAGAAGCGATTGTAGTGGGTACAGTCAGTGCGGAAAAGCATCGCGTATGAATTTTGAATTTTTGTTTAGCGTGGATTGGTTTTAGGTTAGGTTAGGAAAGTACTTTTTACGTTTAATACACGTCAACTAGTCAAGAGCAAAATTTATCTGTTTTACGAACAATGCATGTACAAGATATTGAAGTTTCTGAACTACTAAACAATACAAGTGTGTTTTTAAATAATGCATCATAAATCGACAAGCACTTTTCAGACAAAAGTTATTGAAACCGAAAAATATCAATTACAGAAGGATTTTGGAAATAGGTACTGTATCTAAACAATATCTAAAAAAAGTATCTAAGAAATCAAGATAAAAAGTATTTAAAAATCGAGATAAAAATATCTAAAAAAGTTATTTCTGTATCTAGATGTAGAAGACACGTATGCATCTAAATACTTTTATTCCTGATACTATCATGAAAAAGAGTAGTAATTAAAGTATTTAGAATTAAAAGTTTCTAGATAATAAGAAAATCAAGATAAGAAGCACCTACAAAAGTATTAACATACTTTTATGTCTAGTTACTTCTGTATCTCGATACATTTATATCTAGATACTTTTGGCTAAAGATACCCGTACATCTTTGTGTACATTTTTGACGTAAAAGATTTTATAAGTGCTCTTTGCTTCTAATATATCTTAAGCTACTATTATTTCTTTTCAGCGAAGATTCTTTTTACACCAAAATATGTTTATATTCATTGATATTATTTACCTAACCTAACCTCAAACTAGTCCACGTAACACCCCGTATAAAAATTCAAATGTTAGACTCGCTGCTTTTCACGTCGATTGTACATCGTACAGCTTGGAGGCACACTCGCTCGAGAAAACGGCGAGTGCACGCTAAGCCTCGTCTGAAGTTTCGAGTGCCGCTGGAGGTGAGCCCTCGGGCCGCGAAAATTTCCGCGTTAGACTGCCACGGGGGTGTTACGTACGTACGTACGTTCGATCTTTATACGCGAGCTTTTGCCGGATTTTTAGGAGGAGGAAAAAGAGGGAGTTTCGAGGATCGGGGGATATGTCTCGGAGCGATTTTTGACGAGTGCTTTTATGGGAGGTGAAGGCTTTTTTATACCTTGGGTGGCTTTTTATATGGAAGGCTTCGTTATCATATAGATTCGAGGGCTGTGAAAGTTTATAGGTTTGGTTATTTAATGGGGGAATTCGAATATTTATGGGATTTTGATCGGGGAGAGCTTTTCGTTTTGTAGTTAAGGACGCAGGTACCGAAATTTGTAAAAAAATTGATATTGCATTCTATATGTTTGGTTTATTTTAGATGCGAGTTTTCAATATAAAAACAAAATTGTTCATATATTTTTAAGGCATTTGAAGTAGAATAGCCAGAGATATTGAGCATAATGCTTTAAAAAGAAGTCATATTTGAAACATTTTTGAGAAAGAAGTTGTATAAGTTTTATAAGTGATTCATCATAAACTAAATCGACAGATGTTGATCTGCAGAACCTTGCTCCTGTCAAATTACCAAAAAGTAGGCTCTTATTAAATAAAGTCAAAAAATAAATTATGGATTAATTAACTATTAAGTGTTATTAATCCATCCTATTTATAATATATCTACGATTATCAAAAGTAATTTCGTCAAGACATAAAATTGTTTGTTAATAAGTTTATGCTCTCAAAATTTATTTGCCATTAAATAATATATAAATATATTATAGAACATTTTGATTTTTAGATGATTTTTTATGAAATTTCGGTATCCATTAACAATAATACAGTTTGCAATAATATTTATATATGATGAAATATTTTCTATATTTAAATAACATAATAAATTTCAATTAATTGTTTTTATCTAATCTTATTTCTACTTGTTTGGCCAATGAAATAAAAGCTGGAAACGCTATTGAGTAACAATTATTTTTAAAATAAAACATTTCGTTGAACTGGGATTTCAACTTGTCGCGGAATAAATTAAGGTTTTATCTAACGAAATTTATTATGCAGGCTTGACAGTCGTTTAAACTGCGGCAAAAGTTGTTCGAGTAGTACGAATGTATAACCGTAACTGATTTTATTGAATGAAGATATGCTAATTCTCTCGACACGCGACAGCGACAATTCCAGAGCTTTTATTTTAGAAAACAGCCACTAGAGAACAAAAATAGATTTCTGCTCAAGTATTCCATTTTAATACGTCTATTACTAATAATCACATATATAATACGTTAAATTAATATAACATTATCACCCATCTTAATGTGTACCCATAACTAATCGAATTTTCTAATTTTTTGTTACAGGTGAGTTAAACTCCTTGAACCTTCAAGACTATAATGGTAATTCATAATGCGGTTGGTAAGTTTTTGAATGAAAGATACTTACATTAACTGCATCTGTCTTCCAAACTGTTTCAATACAATTTCCACAACCCTACCATCAACAATAAAAGAAAATTCCCCCCAAACACAGCATCATCCCTCTCAACAAAACTCCAAATACTCACTATACACACCAAAATCCCTCCATCCATCATCTCTCGGCATCTCCACGCATATGCTGCCGCGCAGTATAAGCAGCAGCAAACCGCATCCGGATCCCAGAAGTTAAGGCTGTATCATAGCATAGCGCAGAGAGTCATCCCTCTCTCGAGTGTTGTTTAACGAGGTGATTGCATAGCTCGGCGTTACTGCCTCTACTCTCTCTCTCTCCCTGCGTTAGGTATAAAGACCGTCCCTTATATTCATTCGAAATTCAGGTCGCGCGGCGCGAACTTTAAACGAACTTTGCATTCGTGCGCGGGAAGCGCGCGATTTAACGAGGCGTTACGTATACGAGGCAGGCTGGGTATACACGGTGGGTGGCCTTTTCGCGAGTCGCCGGGGGTTATGTCGTTACGGATTAGGGGGTATGAGGCTATTCGCTGGCTTTAGGGATGCGTGAAAGGTGTGGCTGCTTTTTTCGGGGTTGGTAAGTGAACATTTTGCAGTTGTTGTTGATCATTTGATGCTGAATGTTTACTTTTGTAAGCAATTAGATATGAGTTGGTTTCGTATTAGTGTAATAGGTTGCTGAACAAAAAAATATGTAGGTAACTAAATAATATTCTGGATCATTATTTTTACCAATATTAGTAGGTAATGAAAGAAAATTGACAAATCAATTTTCATGGAACTTGATATTATGTTAAGAAAATTGACGAATCAATTTTTATGGAACTTGTTATTATGTTGAAAATATTATCGTCCGACTAATCTTTTATGTTATTAATTCATGATCTACTTTTAGTAAGTAAAAAATAATTTTGGATTAGAAAAGAATACTGTCCAATTTGATACTTGTCTCTATATTGACCCGCAAATAACACCCAGGTGCGAATTTGCACCTGAAAATTTTCAAATAGCCGGTTTTCAGAGCAAATATGTGAGTTGATATCTCTCAATTACAGTGAAAATTTTTGTTGACTAAAAGTGTCATAGTGCTTCTGCTTTCCGGTTGGGTTTTAGTCTTCGTTCTAGATTCATCAAAATTTGGCAAATTTGCATCCAAGTGCCTTTCACAACTGTCAAAAAGAGGTATCTATTGTGGGTTAAAGTAATAAAATGATTTCTTAGGCAGCTTCTATTTGGACGTCATTAATAGTTTACTAATAACGTCTATACTTATAGAATCCCTGGTACAAAGCTGGCCATTCTTCTCCAGTTTGAAGGCATTTCCAAGCAACTGTTACGAAATAGCTCATAAATCCTTAATAATCGTCAGAAAAATGAACATAAAAGCCCAGATTTCAACCAGCAGAAGTTATGAAACTAATCCCACCTAAAAAATAATGCCTCAAATCAGAGCTCCGACAACTTCCAAAAGCTTCGCGCAAATTGCAAAAGAAAAATTAACACGCAACCCTTCTTAACGTCCGCTGCACCTCTGCGTACACCCCCGAAAACTTCCGGGAACAGCCCGCGAAATTTCCCCGGCTGAATCTCGTAACGCTTAACGCTCGCGAAACTTACTTGGCGAGAAATTCTCGATTGTAGCGCGCCTCGCTCTGCACGGCCAAGCCGTCGTCGAATATCTCGGGGGCCAAAAACGCTTGGCCCCGAAACGCGCGCCGCACGTGTAATTCGCGCAAAGCGCGCTTTGCACCGAACAAAACAGTGCGCAAAGCGCCGGATGGCAAATTAAACTCCCGAATTTCGGAGGCGTGGTTGGAATGAAGTTCGGCTCTTCGACGCGAAGGCGCTGCTATCGCGCGCTCAAGTGCGAAAGCCAGAGATTGCGCGGCTCTTGCTGTGTGGTTTATAGTGGCGAGCGCGTGTAAATGTTGCTTTTTGATGGAGGTACAGCTTTTGGGATATTTGTAGATCGATAGAGGAGTTTGAGAAAGCTTTGAAAATAATTTGATTGAAAAGTTTCTTAAGCGTGTTTTTTGCTTGGCTCTTACACTTCGTGGCACACACTGATAAGGGGAGAGTACGAGATGTGTGGCATGATTTTTTATGGATCATTTAAGAATCATTTATTAGTACCTGTAAGTGCAACCGAGCACGACCCGTAGGTTATTTGAATAGACCTTATATGACGAGATGTAGCTAGAAATATTAACCTTAACAGTTTATCTATATATACGATTTTTTAATATTAGGCATATGGGCAGTAGTATTATTTCCGTATTAGGTAGGTAACTATATATTATAAATAAATTAAAGGAAGAATCTATGAGAAAGAATTGAATGTAAATGAAATTACAATAAGGCTATAAAAAGTTTTCTGTCACACACGCACGATTTTCGCGTTTTTCCGACCTATAAAGCGGGCATAAAGTATCTGCTTTCGTATCGGCAGGCAAAAAAGTCAGCAAAGAAGTTCAAAATACTTTTTGTGCTTGTTTATTAAACACTTTTTCCAATCTTAATCT
Source organism: Gastracanthus pulcherrimus (assembly GCA_949152435.1). Lineage (NCBI taxonomy): Eukaryota > Metazoa > Arthropoda > Insecta > Hymenoptera > Pteromalidae > Gastracanthus > Gastracanthus pulcherrimus. Next base: position 177,675,579 of record OX424575.1, on the reverse strand, counting down.
AATTTTAATTTACTACTCTAATAGAAGTATGGTCTCGCGTATGGTTCCCGTGTCGCAAAACGGTCAACTTTAGTCCGTGTCGTAATAAGTATGTATACAAAAATGCACAAATCCACACATGTGTAACAAAAAATTTGGTGTCCACTTCGGGCGAGTGGACTTTTTGACCTCATATGTTTGCATTACTCTACTAAAGTGAGCGCAAAGCAGCTGTTTTTCGTCCGCCGGCGCAAAATTTTTTTTGTCCGTTCGAAACAAGAAAAATTTTGTCCAGCGGGCGAAAAACGCTTACTTTTCGTCCACTACTCAATGAATCGATATTTTGTATATGAAAATGTGCGTGCGTGTGTGCGTAAGTGCGTGCGTACATTTTTTTGCAATTTTCAGAAATTTTCTTAATTTTTAAAGGTTTTGAAAATTTTGATAATTATTGCATATTTTGGAAAACATTGTATTGATATTTTATTTTGGTTTTATAAATATATGTTTACACTGATTCGAAAAATAGCCATAATTAGACCCGTTTTAGAGGCTTAAAGAAAACGCAAAATCAAGACGTATATGAAAAAAAGTACGGTGTGTGCCTTGAGTGAAAAGTATTTTTTGCCCTTGTTTGATTGCAGTACTCGTTTTCGGCTCTAAATACGCACTCGCTTTCGGCTCGTGCGTGCTCCCCTCGTCTCGTATTGTAAACCACACGCGGGTTAAAAAAAAGACTATTTTTCACCCTACAATATACTATTAAAAACACTTTTACGTATACTTTATTTAAAGATATCCTATTATAGTTATATCAAGTCATATGCTATAAAGGACGCTTCATCTTACATGTAAATAATTATACTATTTTCATTATTCATTTTTTTTAAAGCAGAAGATATCTATTATAGACATTTGACAAATATAAGTTCGAAAATCTTTTTTTATACAAAAAAAAATGCAAAGCAATGAAAAAACTATTGCACTACTATTTATTAATTAAAATTAAAATGGCCTCATACGTATTCTACTATGCAACACTTACACAAACATGCTAATCAAAACCCAATCTTCAAAAGAACATTCTCCAAAAGATCCCAAAATAATCACCTTCTTCCAAGGATTCATTCCGCGCCGTTAACCCGATCCCCAAACCACACTCTCGCAACCATACTTCCACGGCTCCGCGTCTCCATCGAAAATATCCTCCTCTTACGCTACTCGAATCTCCTCCCCTCGCCTGCAGTCGAGCCTGCAGTACGTACACTGCACAAGACGAGGGGGATCGCGAAGAGCGCATAACGAGCCGCGGGCCACTTAATGGCCGCTTTATAAAACTAAATTGGCAACTGGAGCGCGCGCGGGCGCTCTCGAAAATCGTGCATCACGGGGTGTATACACACTCTTTGCGTTTTATTTTCTGCGCGATCTCCTCGTTAGCGTGCATGGGTCGTTTTTTCTCTGTTGCTGCTCGCTCTCGAACCCTTCTGGAGGGCCGCGTACACGCGCGCGTGCGAGGGAGTTCGTGCGGGCAATAATGGGCGAAAATGATTTTTACGACTCGGACGGTGCGTACATATGGTCAATTAGAGATTGCGTCGCGGTAAGGGAGATACGAGATGGGTGTGGGGGAAGGGTGTACGCGGATATCGGTTACAGGTTTGGGGGGATGTTTGGGGGATGGGCTTTTTTGGGTTTGTTGATGGTGGTGCTTTTTGGTCTTTAATTGGGGTCACTTTTTTTTCGTGATGCTTTAATGCTTTTAAAGGGATGGCGTTTGCGAACAGTAATCGAATTTTATTATAGTAATCGAAATGTGCTATGTTCTGAGATAGGGAGAATCACTTTATTTATTTTTATTTTCTTAGAGGCTAATGCCTCGGCTTCACTGGCACTTTAAGGTTCTCGCTTTAACTTTTAATATTAAATAACATTACAGTGATAATTGGTAGTAAATTTTGAAGCGTTTTATTGTATAGAGAATTGTTTCTTCTATTTTTTATACTAAAAAAGTTTCGCCTTTCCAAACAACATAAATGTTATTCAAGATTAAAGTTAAAATGAGATTCTATTAATATGCCAGTGAAGACGAGGTATGTGGTCTGCATTAAGTTGCCTGCAATGCTTTATTATCAAGTATAGAAGACAGATTCTGAATGATGCATATTACCCCACTCCATTTGTGTGGGGCCCATGTTTACAAATTCGCAACGATTCTCAAGAAATAGAGGTGTCGATCCTTATTTTATTCGGCAATTTATTATACAGCGGTCTTCTAATTGTAGCGTATTATTGCTATGTAGCCACTGCCTCCTTCCTGGTTGGTAAATTAACATCACCATCTGAAGATTTCTTATGTTCTCGATTATTATAATTTTTAATGTAAACTGTTACTTTGAAAGATTTAAAACAAGACACTGTTTAGACGTAACAACGAATTGTTATTCGTCAGATGGTCATTTGTTATTTGATTCTCGTTCGTATATTGGTTCATAATGTCCATGAAATGTTATTGCATTTTTGCTTGAATGCTTATTGATATTACTATTATCTCCATATAGACATCGAACTGCAATCATTCTTCTTAATTTCTGTTAATCTGGCACGATACAGATCCTCCATCGAAATGTGCAATCTCATTTATCTGTTTGTTTAAAAAACCTCCATTAAACGCAAATCACTCTCCTAGTTTGTTGTTTGGCCATTCTAGTTTTAAGTGTTTTGACATTCAATTCATTTGACGACTTTGCTTTTTAAAAAAAAGTTCAGTAAATAATGTTGACTTCTACCTCTGCCAACTCTTTTTGGGGCTTCCACTTCATCAATATATCCCATTATTTGAACAGTTCTATCGCCATTACTTATTACATGTCTGTTTCAATCGAAAAATATATTATTGAATCCACGGTAATTGTTTAATTCAAATGTGTAACCTCAAGGTAGATTTAGGTATATTCTGAATTTTAATGACATACTTAAGTAAATCATAAATTTAGTGGTACTCTAAATTACATCTACGGAGAAAATATTTTAAGAAGTTCAAAGTATTTCATCCATAACAGTTGTTATATTTAAAATTTTTTTTTTTTATTACGTGCAGTATAATTGGTGCAATTGGAGTCTGACTTATCCCGCGCTATGAAAAGTAGCTTGAAGTCGATGTTGTCGAGCAAAATGTATATACAACTGATTCCACCCTGGTAGGGCAGCTTCAACATCGTGAAGTCCATAGCGTAATCATCGTCTCTTCTTATGCCTTGTCTCCATACAGTGATCAATAGAGTCTCTATTTAACTTTTGTCATCGATATCGAATTGAATAATATTTTTTCCATTTATGTAAACCAAACTTTATTACTCTTAAAAAACGAAGAAAGATATACTATATCGACTCCATATACTTTAACTATCCTTATAATTATCGCATGATCGTATTACCTTCTTCTGTCTTTGACCCATTCACAGACACGGGATATTACTACACAGCTGTGTCTATGCTTTGGCAACATTTCAAATCCATTTAAGTGATTTTTGTGTGTTGAAATCTATAATCTATATTTAAAATGGCTACTGCTAATTTAATGCCTATTTCGTATTTTATTATTATGAAAAATATCAGGAAATTCAAGTTGCTTAAAAGTATTACAAAACATGCTAAATTTATATTTCCATAATTCGTCCTGACTAATTCTTTGCCCGCAACTCATCAACGATATATATCCCACCGTTTTATTTATTTTCGTACACGCTGCCGAAGCCCCAAGACACGATCTGTCTGTTTGTTTTGACGCGAAGTAGGTCAAAAGCGAACTCCACCGTACACCCATCCGGCAATAAAACAGCCGCGAATTCTCCGTATATATTTGACTCGTCGTCGAACCCTAAGCGCCTTAAACCCAAGCCACAAAAGCAGTCCATACATAACCTCCCGCGCAGTCAAACTCCAATTTAACTTTTCGCAGGCCCGAAAAATTCAGCAGCAGACCCGCTCCACCCCGCATCTCCACCCGTCGTCGTAAAAAGAAAGAAAAAAGAGAGCACGAAAGAAAGCCCTATATAGTTTTCCTCCGAAAGGCAATAAATTATTCCGATTTCTCGACAGCCCGCACCACCGCCAGCAACGAGGAAGCGAGAAATGAGGTCAGCTTTGACTCGACGAGCAGTTGGGCTCCCGTGTAACGGAAGAACCGCGGTGGCGCTCAATTTTATCGGCTCGATTGGGTCCAAGTCGAAGAAGATCGCGCAAAAAAAAGGAAAAAGACGGGAGGAACAGTGTAGGAAGAGGAGAAATCGCGCGCGGGGAGCGATCTGTTTCGCGGTGTGTGGGTTGTGCGGTTAGCGAGAGAGAGAGAGAGAGAGAGAGGATATCTGTGGGAGTCAGCGATGCGAAATGCGAACGCGCAGCGATTATACGAGCGTATAGTGCTGCTCGTGGAAAACAATTTTTATATGGCCGAAAGTCGGAGAAGTGATGGATAAGAGCTCGAGTCTGCGGGATCTTTCTTTGAGCGATGCTCTATTTTTATGTTCTCTTTCCTGGTATAGTTTCTTCGTAAAAGTGAGCAGGAGTATTGACTGAACTAGTTAACATTGGATACATATTTTCATTGCTTATCAAGTTTTTATTTCACGAAGGAAAATAGAGAGAGTGGATTGTTTTTTCGTCATACAACATAGCGCCCCGAAAGAAAGTTAAAGTTACCTTGATCTGAATGTAAAATGCATTTATTTTGATTCTACTAGTAAATTTCAAAACAGATGTTTTTGTAGCACATGTCGTTTTAAACCTTATATTTTTAAGCAGTCTAGAAGATGCAATGCATACAACATACAACTTACGCATTGTGTTTAAACGCATAGATTTGAAAATTCCCATGACAGAAATACTTCACAATAAGACCCCAATATAATTACATGTATTGACAGTACTTTTATGATAAATAATCTACTATTTATCAGAAATATCCTTATTTCGATGGAAAATGCAAGCAGAACTAGTGACAAATTCCAGTAGCGGCCAGCTGAAAAATGATCGAGACAGTATGAAAAACAAGGCTCACGGAAAGAGAGAGAGAGAGATGGGGGGGGGGGGGGGTACTCGTTATTAGAATTGCCGTATTAGCAATTACAATAGATACAATATCACGTAACTAGCGACTTGAATGAGGTTGAGCTGCGGCGGCCGCATTTTCATCGTTCTCAGTTCTCACAAAGACGTTTCATGATTCCAGTGTAATGAGAATGTAAAGATATTACAGACACTATAAACTTCGACAGAAGAATAAAGAATAAGCAATTATATAATATATCTCAGCAATTATACGAAAATTAACTCTCATGAATTATTAAAGCAATTACATACATACATTGTTTATAATGTAATATTTTTCTACCTCAGAATCATAAGATCTTCTTTAATGTCTATAAAACCACTATGATCACCCGTGAAAAAAATTAGTCTGGCACTAGTCTGGGATTAATCTGGCTTAACAAGACTGGCGAAAGTCTTGCAAAAGTCTGGTAGAAGTCTGGCTTAGGCCATTATGCCAGACTTTTTTTTGAATTATGTCAAACTCATTTTTCACAAGTAAATAATTAGAGTAGTACATTAATTATTAGTATCGACTAGAATAGTGGAACTACGTACTTTTCGATAAAATAGGAGAAAAGTTTTTTTACATATTGCAATTTAGGTTACTGGCAATTTGACATGTCGCGATGCTTTTGTTTTGCACATTCTGTATAAAGTCTGGCATAGAGGCCAAAGCCAGACATCTGCCGGACTTCTGCCAGACTTTCGCCAGACTTATTGAGCCAGACTATTGCCAGACTAATTTTTTTACACGGGCAACTGTCATAAGTGAAGAAACCTTTCATGAAGACAATATAACTAGGAATGTATGCATCCCAACTCCTTCCAAATATCACTCGATACAAAAGAATAAAAAATGCTTACAAAGCATTGGCCTGTATATCTCAATCTTCCTTTCTATTGAAACAAAATCGAATGCCAAAACAGTCTTCTATTTCACCTATACAAAACTTCCTGCATCCCTGTACATTTAACTTCTTACCGTTCCCACTACAAAGAAACAGCACACATCCAGCCCTCCACGCGAGTATCCCATCCATACCTCCTCTCTGACATCGGAAATCTGCCTTCCACCGTACACACCTCCTCGAGAAATCGAATTACCGCGCGCGGGGTGACGGACGACTCGCCGCTGGCACGCTATATACTATTTTTCAACCTCTCTCTCTTGCGCGCGAGCAGATTTATCACGCCCGGGACTCCTTATAATAATCCGCTCGGCTGGGCACACGCGAGCGCGATTTATCTGTATATATCGGCCGCGTGTGTGTGTGTGTGTGTGTGTGTGTGAGTTTCCCCGCGTCCTACGGATTAACGGTTCGCATGCTGGATTGCCGAGTTATCGGAGTGTAGAGCTCGTTTGGGATTTTGCGCTTTTATGTGCGAGTGTGGGTCTACTTTTTCTTTTGCTGGAGCGCGTGTGCGTGTTTATTAAGAGATAAGCGATGTGTTTCTTTTTGCTTGGATAATGGGTGGGTATTTAGCAGGTGTGTCGGGGCTGCTGCGTGAATGCGTAATTTTTGGCGCTCGTGCGTATCGGTGGTATTGAATTATTGAGTGAGTAATGAGATGTTGATGGTTTCTTGTTGCGCGGTTTGCTTTTATTTCGAGTTTAGTTATCAGAGCCGTATATTAGAATTATCCGACGAAACATGTTATAACGGTATGGTAATTATTTTTCGCGGACAGAGTCGCGATAGGTAATGTTTTAACTATTTTGTTTACGAGTAATATTACTTAAGAAGTTTTTGTTTTCCGCGTGCATTCGCCTTTCGCATTGCAATTATTTATTAACTCAATAATACGCTTATCTAATTTTCAATATTATATTCTTACAGGTACAAATTTATGATGTTCATAAATGCGTCAACCGAACTTTATTTATTTTTATTTATTCTATCCAAACGTGATCTCTGGTCGTTCCAATTTTATTCATTCCTATTAATTTTTAATGACATTTATTTAAACAGGTTTTTCACGATAAATAAACATATTCGTGTATCTTATAAAGCATATTTATCGGTAGAATTGATGAATAATTTAGTCATAATATTCACTTCATCAAGCTTCTAGTTCAATAAATTCAATGCTACGATAAATTCAAAAGCCCTGTACCAAAATAAAACCTACATCACGTGAAACCATAAACAATTTCCTCACACTTCGCCGCGATTCGAAAAGCCCCCATCACCGCGAACCAAAAATAAGATTCATCAACTCCTCCTAATCCAGCGCGATCCCGTATTTTGGGACTCCCACCGCAGCCGATTAATGAACCTCGGCGTCTAGTTGTTTTCAGAGCACGACGGAATTGTCCAAAAATAACTAACATCTCATTTCGTTACGCCTACATTTTGTAAAATAGTTTAATTAATCTTGTTAATTACAGCTTTTGAAGTATAAATTTAAACATATTTATTAATTATCAGTAACATTCCATTTTCCATTTTCCACTTTTAAAATATGTATATAACATATATTATGAAATAATTTTAAAGTTAAATGTTGTACCTAATAAGCGGCAATTTCAAATTACAGAGGATATTTTTAATTTAATACGTGTGGAATTTAAGAAAAAATGTTGAAATTGCAACATATTCAGTCGTGAAGAGTTTAAAGCTTTTTACACAATATAACTTAAATATTTTATAAAATACTGATTTATTTGCCTTTGATTATATAGCTTTCATAGTTTCACTAAGAAATTACAATTTCACGAAACACTAAGCGTTAGGTTAGGAATTTAAAAGTTTGTGTATATTAGGCTTTTCCACGCATGACATAATTCTGTTTCTAAATAAACAACTCAGACAGTTATAATACTGCATTGCTCTGAATTTACAAACGCTGAGTATAAAACAACCTATCTTATGAATGCAATCAAATCTCTTTGATAATATTTTACCAGATTCTTTTCATTTACTGCATTAAAATACACTTTTAAAAAAAGTTCCATTTAGTTACACTCAAGCTTACAAAGTCCAACGTCACTTAAATTAACACAGAAAACCCACGACCGAGAACTGCGCATCAGGAGTATAAAATCCTAGATCTACACGTTCTTCCCTATCGCCGTCAACGGCTCTATCTCGCCTCGTCCTGCCATCGTTAAACGCACCCGCGTTCACAAATACACAGAAAAGGAGCATCCAGACGTCAACGACCTCCCGTACACGCATCGATATCATTATTATTATCATTGTCATCGCATGCACACTCGGCGACTCGATTTTCCGCGCTGGCAAAACAGCCGCGAGCGTCTCTCCCATTATACACGCGCACGAGCGTTACAGAAAAGACGCCTCTGTGAAGTTTCTCCCTCTCTCTCTTGCGCGCGCGCGACCGCATTATAAATAATAAGGAGATGCCGCGGCTGCAGCTGCGTCTTTTCTACCTCGTTGCTCTCTTCTTATTCTCCTCTTTTCAGTCGCGATGGCGAGAGAATGAAAAAAAGAAACTGCAGGAGGAGAGGATCCGCAGAAGTCTGGAAGTAATTAGCGTGGCCGCGATGCTGCCGGATAATTGGCGCGATTAATTATTATTTGGGTTACTTTCGGGGAGCGGCTCGGCTTGGGCTGTGTTAATGTCCAGATGTTTTCGCGGGAGGCTCGGGTGGGGGGAAATTCAGTCGGGTTAATTGGACGTAATTTTTTGATGGCCATTGTGCGCGCTCGTTTTTGTGGAGCGAAGCGGGCTTTTTGGTGCTGGTTTTAACGAGCCGAGTGTCTTTGCAATTTGTTTATTGAGTTTGGTGTAACAAAATTATTGATAATTTGACTAGGATGTTATTAGGATAATTTGTGTTTTAATTGGGACGTTCTGAGCCGTAGTGGAATAAGTGCATTTTGGAAATTTGATGAGCTTTCGCGATCATACTTGCAAAATTGACAACGTATCGCTTAATAATTTGATACTCTAATTATTGTCATTAATAATTTACTATACGATCAGTTTATGAGTCTATTAAAATTACTTAAATTACTACTTGATATTTCATGAATATTGAAACACGTGAACAAAATTTTCTAATTGATTTATTTCAGAACGATTTTGTGTGATACAATTGTGGAAAGTCATTCTTATGTATTAAAAAAATTTATTTTATAACGTATAATGTTACGTAACAATTACTTAACTTTTTATGTAAACTAGAAATTTTATTTACAAAGTATTTTTCAGAAGATTATGTGGGTTGTATATTGGTGAAAATAAGTAATATAGTTTATTAAGAAATATAATAGTATATTATGACACTGTTGTGGGAGATGGTTTTCTACCTTGCTCGAGGGTTTTCGCACGAGCGAAGCGAGTGAGAAAATCGAGCAAGGTAGAAAAACACCTCCCACAACAGTCTCATACGATATTTTATAGCACAACAACCTCAAAATCGACAATAAAGTTGGCATTTTGAGGTTAGTGTGCTATAAAATATTTATTGATACACTTCGTTAAGATATATATGTTCACAAGAAATAATAAGCGCGTCGTTTCTCTTAACTCTGTATCCACACTGTATACTCTACACACAGACACACTCATATACTTATGTGTGGGCGCACACATATTCCAACACTATTTCAGTTGAATATTAAATTTATCTCGGAGTTCACTCGGTAGCTTTTCTAGAGTAATATATAGTTATGTGGGTGAAAATCGAAATCCACTGACACTGGAAACTTGATATCACCCGTACGCTGCCTCTGAGATTTCAACTTGCTTTTTCTCCAACGTTTATCATTGCACGAAATTCATATTTTTATAAAAATAATATGTATTTAGTGTGTAAAAATTAAGAAATATCTTTAGCATTTATTAGAATTTTTCATGCTTATCTAACTATGTAACGGTCTAAATTTTATTCAGCACTGAAAGTTAACGTGAGAGGAAGTTAAAGAGCAGATCTAGACACGCCATAAGGGACATTAGGGTCCGCGATATCAGTTTTCACGTTTGGTTAACGAGCTCCGGAGTTCGTTCCCGTATCTCCATTTATACGTTTCAAAGGCTGTGCGAAAATTTCTTTCATAAAACTCACTAATTGAGTTTAATATTTCAAAGTATAAATATAATATAATTACGTGCTTTGCTTCTAAAAAATATTTTAAAATTTATATTTACTAATATTATAGAATGTAATCCTTATTGGTTTTTCCATATGTTGAAAATACATGTTTGAACTAAATTTTTAGAGCAATGTTTGGTTTTATTAATTCTTATGAACCGCAAGTTTTGAAAACTTCAATAAAATGATTATTTTGGATGCTTCGAGCAAGTATGACATTTCTTAAACTTCTAATTGATGCCTTCAGACAAAGAATTACAAAAAATAACAAAAATATGTTACCAATACACTCAGAAAATGCATTTCTCAAGTTTAAAATAATAAAACTATTATAGTAAACTTTTTTAAACGCTCTACAGTTTAGATAGCTAACTTCTTCATTAAGGTGATGCTAAAGCCACCAGTCACCGATAGATATGAGGAACCACTTTTCTTATTTTATTTTTAATTTTGAGTAAATATCTCTATGAAACGTTATTGTCCTACTCATAACCAACAACTTTTTAGATAGATATTTTCTCAAAATGAAATATTGAATGAAAAAAGTGGTTTTCCGTATTTTACGGCAACAAGAGGGTTTAACGTCACCTTAAATTAGATAAACGTGATCGGCAAAATCTGAATATTAAATTTGAAATAGGTTTTGTGGATAAAAAAGTCAATACCCTTCAAAAAGTCTACGATAACTGAAAAGTAAGCTTTAGATATCTTTCATTAAACCAAACGAACCAGTCCATCTCTGATTTTCAATCCAGAAACAAACGTCCCCTCAACATTAAACCTACCCTTACCAACCAGCATCACTCAAAATCACTGATTCCTCTCCTAAATCCCCTCACCTACGATCCCAATAAGAATAAAATCCACCACGCACCTGCGCGTAAACCGACCCATCAAACCTCTCTCCCTCGCGTTATCTCTCCCCCTAAAACTCGGGCAGCCCTTATATCCCTCCCGTAGCTTCGCGTAGCATTCCACCGGCTATTTACCTTTAACTCCCGATACTCAAAAGCAGAACCACCGCTGACCACCTACCGAACTCGCCCGTGCGCGTATACGCACGCGCCTCGCCGTAAACCCGAGCGGATGATAAACCAAGGGGTTACCTGCGGCTCTCTTGCCGCGCATCGCCGAACTAAATCCGGAGAGAGAGAGAGAGCGCAACGAATAGCCCGTGCAGTTTGGCGAACGGGGAAATTTCGAAATATAGCCGTGTATTGGTCGCGGTTTTATTGTGAATTGTGTGTATGAAGGTGCACGTTGGTGAAAGCAGATGGCGTTGTTTGAGCTATTGGGAGAACGATTTTTTTAATCAATTTCTTACGTTTATTGGACTGTGGATTACAAGGTTATTCATAGATATTAACTGAGCATCTAGCTATTAAAATATTCTAAGTAATTATTACTACTAATAAATTTAAGTTGGTACTATTACTGATAGTTTCTGTGAATGTTAGATACAGAATTTGTTAGGTATCTTGACAAAGTATACTCCATTACATTGCTTTTACATTAAATTTGGACAAATTGTTAACATATTAGTTTTGCTTATTCGTAGTATATTCGTTTTCTGGCCATTATTATTTTGTTTTATTTCTACCAGGGTAATCATTGAAGAATATTTATTATAACTTTATAACGTAATGTTCTATAGATGTCCACATAACTGGGCTTAAGCATCTTTACCTTAAGTACCCTTAAGTATTCACAGGGTCCATATGGACTCGTAAGTATCGAGTACGCTGTAAAATATGGGTCTATAAAGTGGAGAATTATATTCTGATTTACTGTCATGGCATAACTATAGACGAATGTTCATCAATTGGTATAAATCTGATTTGTTTTGCATCGCTAAAGTACAGCAATATTAAATCACGGTCTCTTGAAAACTTACATAGACCCAAGATATTTAGTAACCTTCAGAATTAGACAAATAATACTTCTAGCTAAAGTTAGCAATAAACTCTTTCAATCCCACCCTTAATCGACCTCAAAAAGACCCACGCAATCGTCCTGTTCCCCCTAGTGTTAGAAATCTATTAAATTCCATTCACCAATACAAAAATTGCATATACATCCTATTCACAAATAGGATCTTTTCATATTTGGAAAAAGGAATTAATAGGATTTAATAGATTTCTCACACTAGGGCCGTTCAGAAAAGCACGTTTCCCCTACCAAAACCACTCCAAAACCCCACTTAAACCAACACCAACCAAAAACTGACTACATTTCTCTACATTTTTCTCCAATTCATCCAGCAAAGGACACCCGGAAAGTCCCACTTTCCCCTTGCACCCAGTGCACTCGGTGCACCGCGCGTCCGCTCGTATTCTCACAGGTCACTTGTCTGCCTGCGCTGCAGCCTCACCAGTACCCACACACACACACACGCGTCCACGTACACCCGCGTATTATCGATCGTCCAGAGCAGCTCTGCACCGGCTGTATACGTGTGTGTACACTGCGCATTGTGCGTCCGCAGCAGGAGAGACGCGAATTTCCGCTCGAGGATAGCTGTGTGTACGTGTGTACGGTTGCGTGCTGCCGCGGCAGTGAGCGAAGCGGCGCTGATGAAATAAGAGCCCTTCCGCGATGGCTTGTAAACACAGAGAGAGAGAGAGAGAGAGGAGGATGGCTTGCAAGTGGCCGAGCGAGATACCGGCGAGCGCGGGGCACTTACGGAGCAAGGCGGAAGGGGGGGAGAAAGTTTTGTAAAGAGAGTTGGGGAGGTTTCTTTTTTTCGGCGTGGGAGAGAGTATGTTTCTTTTTTGAGGAGTGGAGGGTTTTGGTTTTTCTTGTGTGTTTATAGGGATATAGGGTGGATGTTTGTACTATTGACATCCCACCCAACTACTGATACCCAAATCTATTTTATTATAAATCAAATATAAACTCTATCAAATAATATCTGAAAAAAATATATAAGCATTTCGTAACTGTTATTAGTATAATGAATAAACAAACGTGACATCTTTTAATTTTAGAAAATTTTTAAATAATAATAATATTCGAGGCTACGAAAACGTTTAAAATTATGTCTGTGTTCAGAGTGAACATGAAAATATTGCGAAATAGAGAAGACTACTATTTATATATTAGAGCAATATATGCAATAAAAAGTAGTTTAATGGGTAATATTTATATACCAGATATATCTACTAGATAAAAAAGGAGTATTATCAAAGGCATTTTATTTAATTATTGGATGGCAGCGTTAGGTACAAGCGTTTCAGACATTTTCGTATTACTGGCATGTCAGTAGTTCGGCAAGAAAACGGAGTTTGGTTGGTTTTTATTTACTGTTTTCTGGATTGTTCCGGATTGTCGCTTTTTGATGCTTTGGAAAGGTCGGCTGAGTCCGAAGAAACTAAGAGTCTAGATAGATAAGTCCATTAAGGTGATGTTAAACCCTCTGTTACCGGAAAATAACGGGTGGGTGTAGCTTCACCTTAATGAATAGAGAAAATTTTCTGTTAACAGTTATTATGAAAATATAAAGGTAAACTTGAGACATTACGAATTTACGATAAGATCAACCCTCATATGATGTTATTCACCGTAAGTTTTACCGTACAATAGGATGAATTTTACTAAAAAAAAAGAAGAAGTTTTACTCTGTACCAGGGTATTTTTACCACGCAGTCAGAATGTCACATATGATAATTTTAATGATAAAATTTTCTACGCATATAGAATCTTATCAACCTCCTTTTCTAAACCAGAAGTATTTTGCCTTGGATTAAGTAAAAAGTCCAAAAATTAGCACTTCGAAACTGCTAAGTCCTTAAATGATGAAACTTTCCATTTTCTTACCATAGAAAATTTTAATTTTTCAAGATGCATTTCAACTGCCTACTTACAAGTAATCTATCTAATATATTTCTTTCAAAAATACAATTTTGCTATTCACTCAAAGCCCCATTATCGGGACTTGGCAAGTTTCTCATCCCAACTCCCCACTTATATCCCATAATAATCTTCCGCATCGATTTCCCAGCTATACTATAATTCTCTAAATTAATCTCGCTGCTTCAAAAGGCCTTCCTTAATTCAATTAAACTGCCCGTAAACTCCAGCTTGTACCGCGTTCCACTTTCAAGCTTCAATCGAGCAAAAATTAAACCTGCACGCAATTTTCACTCCTCTTGCCACCATCCCACAGAAACCCTCGTAAAATCCCGGCAGCGGCGGTAGCCAATAAACACGATTCATCAATTCCCGATCCATTAACGCTAATTACCGCTCTCCTTGCCCAACTTATTAACAGCTGTAGCCACGGCTACGGCCAAGCCTAATCACCCGTATAACACGATCCCCCAACCCTCGCCTCTCCGGCTCTTTCCAACTTGCCGATCTCAATTCTTCTATACCTGTGTGTGCACTTGCAGCGATGTCGTAAGCCGATCACCGGCGCGAGATTTCCCACGCCTTCGCAGGCGCGCAAAGTTCATCGGCGATTGCAGAGAGAGCAAGAGAGCACCAAAAGAACTTTGTTACGCCTATCGCATCAAACGACGCGCTTTAATCGTTCGCTCTTGTTTTATACAAAGTTAGTACAAGAGTAAGGCCAGTAGTGTATTAAAATCATGCTTTAGCTGTACGGTAGTACTCGACGCCAAAAAAGCACGAGGATCTTGCGCTTACCGTCTCGAGTCAATGCGCTATTGTCGCGAAAGAGCTACGAGAAAAGTATCGCGTACGAGCGTGCGTCGTTCGCATGTCTTCCTTACCCTTGTCGTATGAGCTCTCTTGCGATGAGCGATTATTGACTTGGTGTGCAGAGAAAATTTACCATCATATTCGCTCGAGTTTTGTTTTGTATATTCATGCGTTTGTCGTTTTTCCTATAGGATGTATACATCTGCTCTCGGCTGAATTCTCAAGGGGGCGTGGCCTAACTACTCTTCGCTAGGGAGCTCGTACCACGATGGCAAGAGATTCGTGCGAATGTCGCGCGCTAGTATTCGATGCTTTTCTCGTAGCACTTTCGCGGTAACAGCGCATCGACTCGTGGCGGTAAGCGCAAGATCGTTGTGTTTATTTTGCGCTGATTACCGTCATGCGAGTAATACTCGAGTTCCTGCGTGAATAGCAACACATACACGTTGCTTAAAGTGCATCGCTCGTAAAGTCCATACTGTAGCTGTAACAAATTTCTTTCCGTGAGGAGGAAGCAAATCACGCGGAGGGGGGCTATTAATCCGTCTCCTGCGGTTCGTTGAGTTTTGACGCGCGACGCGCCACGTCGAAAGTCGAGCGCTCGGGGGGTCAAGTGCAGATGTGGGGGGTGCGCGGAAGCTTTTAATCGCGGGAGTCAATCATTTGTCATCCGGGAGGCTTGAGAGGAGCTTTTGTCTTGTGATTGGCAGGTTGAGAGTGACGTGGAGGTGGTTGTGATAAAAAGTTACGAGGATTTTGGTACATTTGCGACAGCACTAATTGTAGCTCAAGACTTAGCCTGTTTTATTGATTAATAAACGGGTGGGGATAAACACACCGAAAGATAAATTTGCAGAAGGATAAATTTACCGAACGGTTGAAATTACCGAAAAAATCAATACCTATGGATAAATATGCCGAAAGTTAAAAATGCCAAAAAGAAAATGCCGAAAGTTAAAAATGCCAAAAAGAAAATGCCGAAAGTTAAAAATGCCGAAAACGTAAATTTGGACAAAAAAGTGGTTTTATTAGAATATTCGCCTGTATTATAATAATGTGTTAATTGTTGCTAGGTCGTTTCTTTTCAATATACGATATTTTTAGTTTTTACCCGTTGCCATTCAACATTTCGGCATTTTTAACTTTCGGCATTTGTATCCATCGGCATTGTTGCTCGTCGGAACTTTGTTTTCGGCACTTTTGTTAATCGATTACTTTACCCATTGGCACATCTCGCCTTTCGGAAAATTTACCCTTCGGTAAAATAATTTCGGCATTATTGCCCGTCTACAAAATTATTTTTCGATACATTTATCTCCACCCTTAATAAACATTGTGACAATTTATGATTAATTTAGTTAAAGATTAATCCTCGTTTGAACGACCATACATTATAAACAAATCATTTGATGGTTCTCGGATCGATGCAGTCAGAAATCAAAAATTCAAAATGGCAGTAACAGCGACCTCGAAAACCTTAGAAATTATGTTATTCGTATCATAATCTTGCAAGGTAAATGTTCAGGATTCATAAACGATTCTCATGACGTATGAGGGTTTATGAATATTTACATTTACTTTAAATGATTAAATAGGTAATAAGCACTCAGACATTCTAGGAAACCTTTAAACGGTAAAATAAAAGTAGAAAGAAATAGATTTAATTTAAAGTTATTATCGACTTATAGAATAAAATTCACATATTTTATATTTTCCATTATCGGTGTAAATTGTCTTCTTTCATATATCTGTACCAGAAGAAACTTTCAAAATTTCACCAAGATCCACAGCGCCAACATCTGACACTCGCCTCGTCAGCTGTCGCGTTCATTCGCAGCATCATCACCACTTAATTAAATATCATCCACGCAATCATAAAACTCTTTCTCTCCACCAGGCGAGCATTAAACCCACTGTCCACCGCACGTCTCTCCACTCCTTTCTTCATCGCAGCCTACAACGCGCGACAACGCTCGCATTAAAAATCTGTCGCGCGGACCCGACGCGGCTCGATCAATTTTGATCTTCCGCTCTCTTTGTCGAGTGTCACGCGTCCTCGTTAATGGCGGCGGATCTCATTTGCCGCGGGCGTCGACGCCGCCGGTCATTCGCTCCTCTCTCTCCCTGGTCTCTTTTTTCGCTCCGCGCGCTTGAAACTCGATATGCTTCTTCGTTATTCCGCGACAACGGAATTTCCGTGATTGGATCTCTCGCGACGAGACGGAATAATATGCGAGGGATATCGAACGGGGTTGAGAGGTTGAATGGAAAAATTCGCTCGTCGAGGAATTTGAGTTTCGTTAAGTAGAAAAAGACGAGTGTGCCTAGACTTGGATTAATGAAGAATATATTCATTTTTTGGAAATTAGGAAAAGATTATGTGTTATTTTTGGTTTTATTTCTTAAGAGATTAACGGATGATCGGGTTAATCGTACGAATTTAGAGTGGTAATTCGTAGGCTGAATTTATTCATTCGATTCGATGTGTTGTCTGACAAATTGAAATTCTGTTGTATATTCGGATTGAATAATTTATTGAATTAATAGTTCGATCAATCGTATTTTCTCTGTTAATTCACTCTCTAATAAACGCATAAATATTCATAATTCCACCGACGATTATCAGACAAAATTTATGCGTAGTATAGAGTTTAAAGTTAGACCATAATGATGCACTGCAATATAATCTATTTATGCACGTGTATACAAACATTATTATGCGAGTTTCTGCTGTTTAATACTCGCCATCGGCTTATACCGCATTAACTTTCGAAAAAAAGTCTATCATAATAATAACCGACAATGAAAGTTCTGTCATTGAATATATGCTTGGAGCTACAAGTTAAATCAACTTTAGCTAAAGCTGTGCAATTCTAATGACAAATGTGCCAATAAATTTCGAATTTATTCAAGCAAAATTTTCAAAACTTTTGAGTATCTTCAAATAACATCCTTAACATTTTTAAATGTTTTCCAATATTTTAAGCGAACAAAGCTCGACCAAAGTGGACTATAATTCTCTTCTAGAAGGGTCTCACCCAGATATTGAAAATGCATTTTCAGATTTCATTAGAGATTTTCTATACCTATTCAAGCTATATCTCAGCAGCGTCTGGACGAATCGAGATGAAACTTTGGCAGTATATTCTTTAGGACAATACGGGATCAAATGGCTGTGTGAGGTATTTTATTTTTAGCGCGGAATGTACGGGCGCGTTATAAATCACGATTATTGCAGTTTGATTCTTTAGGTTATCTATATATAATAAAATATATTGATTCAAGACACGTGTAAACAAAACGATAAAAATAAATAACATAAAAAAATACGAGCGTAAACCTTTGCTCAAAAGCGAGATTTTCAATCGTGCTAAAATAGAGAATAATTATTATAACAAACAAATAAGATAAAAATTGGCATTGGATCGTATTACCTCACGAAAAGCAGAAAAAAGCTAAATGTCTGGAATTGGAAGAAAATCAAGAGACGTTTTGGACATACGGCCCCTCGATTTTCTTTCCATTTTCAGAAATTTAGTTTTTTCTGCTATCTTATTTTTTTGTTATAATTATTTTTCTCCATTTTAGCGCGATTAAAAATCTCATTTTTGAGCATAGATTTTTGCTCACATTTTTAAATGACTTAAAAACATCAATTGCTATTAATTATTTAGGAATTAAGTAAAAAACATATAAATTCATAAAATCGTCAGGATCCAGCATTCATATCGTTTCAAAGCTCTCTGTTTGAGCAGGCAAACCATTACTTATTATTATAAAAAAGAATTATGCACCATAAACGTCTCAATTTCTTTCAAATCATCATACTTAAAAATGTCCTACTTAAAAAATTAAATAATCACTGCTAAAGGCAAATCAACACCCACCAAAACTACTAAAAAAAACACCAGTCCTTTCGAAGACACACACACCCTCCAACTCTTTAACTCAATAAAAGCACGAGCCACGACGAACCCGATCCCCGAGAGTAAACGCAACTCTCTCTATCTTCCGCTCTTTTTAAAATGGCACTCGCGCGCGAGCCTCCGCTCTCCAACTTCATCGCCAAGACTGCGCTACGAGCGCGAGAAGGACCCGCGCCGATCCTTAATGAACTCCGGCGGAACTATTTCGCGCTCGGGATCCCGGCGAACTATTTCCTCTGCCGCGCGTCTGCATACACACACACACGTACGTCCAGGCAAAACGCAAAACTTGCGTCACCCGGCGTTCCGAGAGGAAAATTTCTGCGCACACGCGACGCGTAATTATACAATAATTAAATCTCCCGGAGCTAATTAAACTTTGCTATCTTTGGCTTGTAGCTGGTTGAGCGGAGTGAATACTTTTGTTATGGATGTGGATAATTTTGAGGAACTATGCGCTGAGCTCGGGAAGATGTATTAGTGCGAGTGTGGAGAAATTAGATCTGGCTGCGTGGGGAGAGAGGCGAGTGTTTTGGCTTGAAGTCGGAGGCGCGGGTTGAGTTTTGAAGAGTGATACGGAGAATTAAGTTTCGGGAAGTTTGCAGATTGTTTTTTCAGAAATGTTATTTTATGATTGTATGAATCATTTAGGAACTACTTCTTGTGGTTGAAATAATGGCAATTTCGATAAAAACGTTGTAAAAAGTTCACTTTTCTAGTAGGGTTAATATCATGTGTTTAATTATAACTGCCCCGTAGCAATATTACGAATGAATAATCCGCATTCTCATTAGAAATTGTAATATTCGCTGTAATTATACAGTTAATTAAATTATACAGTTGAGTTTCATACAGCATCATTTCAGTTATTATCTAGTTTGCTTTTGATGAAACTTTAGGGATCGTTTTCTGATACCTAAAAATGAAGCCCAATACTCGTGGTTGGATCCAATGGGTATTTGTACGGTAGATGCGGCGAATTTCATTAGCTTTGATAGTATATATATATATTTGGTTTATAGGATTGCCCATATGACTAATGCTAATGTTTCTTGGCTCTATCTCAGATTTAAAGATCCATTAGATAACACTTCGGGTTCTGTGCTTCATTCTTAGGTTCCAAAAGTCTATTCTCAAAGTTTCATCAAAATCCGAGACCCGGACGTCTCCCCTTATAAGTATACTATGAATGTTACATTATATTCACAGTCATGGCATTTTGAAACGCAAATTCTAACAAGAGTAGAAATAGTATTTTAGATTATTTAGATCATTATGTTAAATTTATAAAATAGATATAAAATGAAATGATCGTTGTGGTTAAAAATGATGCAGAAAACGTACATGAAAGGAAAAAAACATTATAGATAAACGTTTATTAATAGACCTTTTTCATAAAATCATTGGTTACTTATTAGTTGCAATTTATAGTGATGTAACTCGCCTATTAGGAAGTGGATACTTTCAAGATAATTTATAACTGGTTATTTTAAACAAATTCCCTTTCGCAATAAATGGAGAATGCAGAATCATTACTTACAGAACAAATTAATTTTAGAAATTTTAATTGCTAATGTTGCAACATCAGTAACATACTCGTAAAAAGGTAAAATTTTATTAATTCTATCATTATAATTAATACTCTCAATATGCTACTCTCAGTTGTATAATTCAAATGAAATCAATTCTGTAATTTATAAAAAATATTCCAAATGTTAATGAGCATTTACTAAACTAAAAATGTTTTGCTATAGTTCTGAACGCTACAAAAATTAATGTTGTTTTATTAGCAACTCTCTAAAGCTTACTCCTACTTTTAATATGCGTGTCTGTATACTATTTCACAGTTAATTTCACTGATTCAAAGAATGCATCCCTCATGAGTAAAACACTACAATTCGTTAGCAATATAACATTTTCAACAAAATGCCGACAAACTTTCCAGTAAAACCATTTCACTTGTACCAATAACGTTATCCATCGTATTATTAAAATTCGTTTAAATATTATGATGCATTATGATGTACTATATTTCTTCAAATACTCCACTCTAAAAAAGCCCTCTAATACATTCAAATTTCATCCCAAGCAGCCCTCAACTCCATCCATCCACACCCAACCTCGCCCTCAAACAAAGGAAATTTCAAAATTACCGTCTCTTGAGGGACGCGCCATAAATCGACAGACAGCCCTTTACCCCCAGAGCCGACCATCACACACACACACACACTACACCTCCACGCATACAGCATTCAACGCACCGGTGAACCCCCGCAACAGCAGGCGGTCCAAACTTCGCATACAGCAACCCCCATAAAGAGCTCCGCTGGGAAAAGACCAGCAGCACCGCCAGCAGCGCACACCGAGGAAAATCGATTTCCACGGAACACACACTCGTGCTCGGTGTAGCCGGCGAGGTAATTGTCGATTATCGAGAAGAAAGTTGGCCCGCGGATTAGCGGCCACTCTCTCTCTCTCTCTCTCCAAGTTTGTATCGCCCGCATGGCAGCGGTCAGAGCCAGGCGTCAAAGGGCCGGTGTACGGAGCGCGCTGCTGGAATTGAAATTGCGGAGAGCGTCTGTGCGCTGCGAGGGAATCGCGAAATTTAGTTTTAGATCGAATCGGATGGAGAGGAGCGTGTCTAGTTGAATTCTCACTTGGTGGATGTGTGTGTGTGTGTGTGATGGTTGGGAGAGAAGCGCGGGTATG
This sequence comes from Gastracanthus pulcherrimus, assembly GCA_949152435.1. Classification (NCBI taxonomy): domain Eukaryota; kingdom Metazoa; phylum Arthropoda; class Insecta; order Hymenoptera; family Pteromalidae; genus Gastracanthus; species Gastracanthus pulcherrimus. The sequence goes on along the minus strand of OX424575.1, from coordinate 177,654,150 downwards.
CGATCCGCGGAATTCGGATTATTCGTTCAGAGGTTGCTAGTAGTGGGGTATTCGAGTGGAGATCTGTGTAGACTTCCTTCGGTGGATGTATCGAGTAATTTTTTTTGCATTTTTCAGGGAGGAGGGAATTTCGCGTGCGAGTTTTTGATTTTTAGATGGGAGCGAGGAGCTCGCTTTTTATTGTACTTTGAGGAATTTAGCGTGGGTTAAATCTTGAGAGTGAACGTAAGTTTTTAAGATTTCGACGACATTTTTCGCTTGAAACTAGATGGTCAAATATATTTGGATAAAATATAATTTCTCATGAGTACTTTAAAATTTAGTATGAATAAATAGCTTGTTTGGTTAGGTCGCAACTTTCTGAATTACCTACCAAAATCAAAGTTTTCACATTATAAGGTTTACCGGTCAAGTGTTTGCGATTCCAATTCTTAACAAATCGATCTGTAGCATTCAGTAAATCTTTATTGCATTTATTGCCTTGTTTTCAAGATATGACATATTGTACCTAAAAATAATGCGTTATTACAGTAAATAAAATGTTACCGCTAATTCTGATCATTTATCTTTTGAATAATTGTTCTAGCGTGATTACTTGCCGAGTTATGATCAAATGTAGTGGTGCTTTTCTTTTACTAAACCGACGTTGATTTGGGGTACAATAGGTCACATCTTGATAGCACAGTCCATTTGATCTCTGAAAGGGCGTGTTCTTTCCTTGCAAGTTTAAATCCAAATAACAACCCTGAAAATACATGTAAATGTAATTTAACGCTAGATTTGACACATTCGATCCAAATAAAAGAGTTATATGTTTTAGAAATCGTTTGCTTTCTCAACGTGTAAGCTTTTTCATCGATCGTCAATATTTTACGCAAGCTTAAAAAATATAGATAAATATAGATAGATAGATTTATTTATTTCTCAATTCAGTATTTAGACCGCGCAGATTATGGAATTTGTTACAAATTGATATGGATAGTTTTCCAAATATTTCAAGTTTTTAAAATAAGTTGATATCGATACTATTGCAATTATATTAAAAGTTATATATTTTTGTAAGTACTAGTCAAAGTACCATCTTACAACTGAATTAACAGTAAAGCCATTTTTATGGCCAAAATTTGTATAGGGGTAACACCCGTTAAATAATAAAATAAAAAATATAAATAAATAGCTAAAATCGGAAAGCACACGTTCTCATGATCCGTAAAGGGGTAAATAAAATTAATCTGCCATTTCCACGCTAAAAACATATCTACCTAAACTTTTCTAAATCCACCGTAACCATACACATGTACTTTATGTCTTTATTACACAGATACGCCGATGCATCCAAAACAACCAAGAAATTCCTCGCTCGCTCATACACCCCCAATTTCCTAAATACCAAAATCCCCTTTCCCCGAGTAAAAAAGCGCTCCAGACGAGCTTATTAAAAAATTTCCTCCACCGCCGCGCGGCGATAAATCTCCAGATTTCATACCCTCCGCCGGACACAATAACCTAATGCTATTTCTCCTCGAAAGCTTTGCCCTCGCTCCATTCCTATCTCTTTCCTCTAAGCGCGCGACGATAAAATAAGAAGACGAAGACGACACGGAATAAAGAAACGCCAAGGCAGGCAGGCAGCAGCAGCAGCAGCGGCGAATAAAGCAACCTCCCGAAAAAACGAGAAACAGAAGCGAACGCGAGCTATAAGGCCTCGGCGGAAAAAGAGAAGAAACTCCGGCTCCGGCTGGAGCATAAAAGAAGGGACACGACGACGTCGTCGCCATCGCCGTTTACACAGACGAGCCGGACGTTTAGGGAAAGGCCCCCAGCAGTAGGAAGCTACACGCGCGGGGGGGAGATGAAAATGCGAAGAATGGGACGCGAGGATGAGACGAGAGAGAAAGACACTGGGACGCCGGTAATGGCGCGGGGGCGAAAAGCCACGAGCGCGACCAGTTCGCCTGCGAGGAGTGGCGGGGAGAGGAGAGTGAAAGGGGAGCAGTGCTGTATGTGCTTCGGAAATTCGCGACGATGGGGCTCGATGTTTTCGATGCCGGTAGTAGAGGGGTGATGGGAGTCTTTTGTCGCTGCAGGTTTCTTCTTCCTCTTTTTTTTGCCGAGGGTTTGGTTTCTTTGCTTTGCTTTTCTTTACTTTTCTTTTGGTTGGCTTTCGTTGGGTTTTTTGGGGTGGCGGTGTGGTATTGGGGATGCTGCTCAAGTGCGGGTTGTGATTTTAGGGAGAACGTTGGAGGTTCTAGGGTGATTAGAGTTTGGTTGATTTATTTTTGTAGTTTTGGGGTTGGATTGGAAAGTAAGGATGTTGTCTGATAGTTGTTTGGTTACTTCTGGAAACGTAAATGATTTGAGGACACTGAACCATCTTGAATTTATAAGCGATCAATTTTTTTATTGCATTTCTCAACTGAATATATATTGAATGGAGGCTAAATTTTAATTACCAAAATAAGTGAAAGTTACATATAAGGTGAAATTGACAAAATATATGTATATTTTTTAAATACATATATCTATACTAGGAGTTTGAGAATCACATTTATTTTACAAGTAAAATTAAACTTATAGTTAAGATTTTTAATGCAATTTTAAATGAAGGACATGTCATCTTGACATCTGAACCATGAAAATGGTGTTTCATTGCTGAACTTTTATTGGTGTTCGTAAATTAAATTTGAATGCATTTAAACATACTTTGTCGAAAAGAACAATAAAACAAAATTTGTTTTTTCGTCCATTAGAGGTGGTTTAGTCCTCTTGAAAGTGCTTTATTAAAACACTTTACTCTCTAAAATTTGTATACTGAAAATCGTACTCCAGCCACTGTATATCCGCACAATTTTCAAATGAAATTTCATGGCAAAATTGTGAAAACACAGTCACCGGAGTGACATTTTTAGTCTAGAAATTTTGGAGTGCAGTCTAATATTCATAAGCTGTAATTTTTGTTTTTAAATAATAACATAAATATTTTTTTACAAAATTTGTAATAATTTATTATATTAAAAAATTTAAAAGCAGCAAACTTCTTTGCAAGAAAATACATTTGACATTTAATAATCCTGTTTGGCTCTCTGATTAAAGCCATAAACTCCATCACAGAAAACTATAAGAATCTTCAATAGAGATACTTTTTTGAAGCGAGGCCAAGTCCCAGGCTGCGAATGCGAAATATAACTTCGCTCGAGCTTAAACCCCCTTTCGAGTCTCATAATGTTGAAAAGCTCCGAAATTCCGCTAGCGCGTACGCGCGTCTATATATATATACGCCGTCTCTTAATTCTCGGACTATATACTCTGGATTCCATATGAACATTTTACGCCGAGCATATTTTCAAAGGAAAATTCCTTATTTTCATTTTTTCGCAATATTGTACGCTGGCCGCACAGACGTATTTCATACGGCACGCGAAACTAAAAGAATGGAGCATATATTCAAAACTTTAAACAAATTTTCCAGTTTTATGGTGAGACAGGTCCTTTGCAGAGTATGGGATGTATTTTGCGAGTGTCTCGCGGGGGCCATATAAACTTTCATTATTTATCAAATTTTAAATTTCAAAATCATATTTTAAAATAAAATTGATGATATATAAACATGAATATATAATATAGAAACTTCTAAGATGATCCAATTGATGGAATAGGACTTTTATCGTGTTTATTTTATATATAATTTTTATTAAATTTGATATGTAAATAACTTTTTTACACCTTCGTTGACATGCAAATTTTATATAAATTTGGTTTTTACATAAACTGTACAATGTGCATATATTTTTTTGTAAAAAAGATAAGAGGCATAACTGCAAATATGATTAAAGAATATAACATAAAGTATAACATAAATCTACCGCTTAGTTGCACAAAAATAAAGTATTTTTAGAGCCTTTGTTGTACCAGTAACTATCCCTAAAGTTTTCCAGAGTTAATATTAGACATATTGTTTATATTGTAATTACATATGATAAAAAAGTTTGTTTTGTACAGTTGATCTAAAAAAGGTTATAAAGTAAGAAGCGAATAGTTTTACTCTATCACAATTAATTGTAAGCATGTTTTGAAAGTGTCATTAAAATACTTCAATATTTCAAATTGCATCTTAAAATGGAGTTATTTAAACGTAATAATAGTTGCGCTTTTCAAAGTGTTAAAAAAACTCCACCAGGTCTATTTTCGTAATGTCTTCTAATACTTCGATTCCACATTACTATTTTAGCGAAGAAACAAATTTATTCTCACCTACTGCTACCAACCATTGAATCTTACCACAGCCTACGATACCAAACCAGTCCGCATCAGAAAAGCCACTTCATCTCAATTAAAGATTCTTTACGAGGCCTTAAAAAAAACGGCCGTTAAATAATCCAAAACCCCACAAATCCATCATTCTCCAACCCACCATCAGCTCCAAACATTCGAAACCCCTCCACCTCCATCCGCATCCTCTCTATAACATTTACCTACACCTCTATTCCCTACTCGCCTCCGGCGTTTCCCTTGCCACGCGCGATTCTTTACGAGTCGATTCGCGCTATACCACCGCGCAATATCGTCGTTCGCCGTGGGCTACAACTATACTGCAAGCATAGACGAGGCCCCGTCTGCTGCTGCTGCCACTGGCGAGAGGCACTTCTCGTAAAAGAAAAGCCGGGGCGGTAGACACATACGCGCGCTTTTACGAGGCAGACTGCAGGTTCTACTTCTACTTCGCGCGGCCTTTGTTGCGAAGTTAGCGGCGCGTCGAAGGGGGAGGGGGGAGAATTATTGATGCATCGGGAGGAAATTTGTCGGGGATGGGGTGCGCGCGTGTATTGGAATGATTGTAAACGAATTTGCATTTTTATGGGGTGGAGGGGGGTGGTACGGTGGTGGTTTTTCGCTCGTGTTTTATGGGTTTGGTTTATAGGTTTTTATGAACGTTCGGGAGCGTTTGGTGGAGAATGTTGCACGCGGCGAATTGTAGATTCTTTGTGTATGAGTGTGTGTAGAGGGGTTTATGCTTTGCGAGAGAGAGGGGATTGTTTGCGTTTAGTCTTTTAATCAAGATTTGTAAGAATGTTTTATGCAAATTGTGGATTGCGCTTTTTATATGACGGGGGTAGCAGTGAAAATATTACGGGGGTATTTTTAGCTTTATGCTCGGACTGTGTTTGTCGTGATTTAAATGTTAATTTTCTTTTACGTCTATCAGGTTGCAGAATACATGCAGCAGCATGAGAGGGCTTATTATAAATTTACGATAGTAAATATGTACTTGTTTTATTGAATATCATATCTATACCCATATATTCAGTATATAACATATACTCACTACTTATTTTTCACGTGTACATGAACATAGAGAGTTTTTCTTCATTGTCTACACGGATTTATTATTGACTTATACTCTAAACATAAGTTATTCATCGCAAGAACATATTATGCTACAAACAATTTTGAATATGGTTACAAACGATTTCTGTTATCTGCAAAAGGAAATTCACTTACGTCAAACATAAGTATGTCTCCTTAAATAGATTTTGTTTTGTAGTGAGTAACAGAAATCGTTTGTAGCCATATTCAAAATTATTATGCTTGCGATGAGTGAACAATTTTTATAGTGCCTTATTTGATGATTTCTTGATAGTATATTTTATTTTATTAAAAGTGCAATGTGAGGATTATATCCTCATATTTGTATAAAAAAACAAATGTGATTCTGAAAGATTGAAGAATTAATAATTTATATTCCTTCCAATTCCACAATGTTGACAAACCACCGTAATAACTTTACACATTTCCATCATGAAACAGAAGCAACCTTAACAAATCGTTTTACACTCTCATTCATTCCTCGCAATCCCTCCAAAAACCCTTCAAAATTTCATTTCCCAGCCGGGCGCAGAGCAACACACGCAGCCACTCCCGCGCATTTCAAAACTTTTTGAAAAATCGCCTCTCCGCGCTGTCCTCGAAACGTGCATCAGCTGGAACACAAGGCGCCACAACGTGGGCGCACACGTTCCCCTATTCTTCCCTCGCTTGCACGCTTCGACTCTAAAAAGAGACTTCGAGCGATATTTTACCGGGCTTTTCCTGATTGATTCTCCCGACGCGATAATGGACGTTTGCTTCACGGTCTCGTGTGTGATTGTGTGTGTATTTACGCGCCGGGGGCTGCACTTACCGATCGTAGGATATTAGAGGATTTCCTTTTTATTTTTTTTCGCGGTCGTACAATGGAATTCGATGGATTTGGCGCGAGAGGTTTCGCGTGATTAATAGACGGGGATAAATGTGAGATATCGGGGAGGAGCGATGGATTTGGAAAAATGCCGGAGCGTACGTTTGCTCGTGCTACTTGAACAAGGCAAGGTGAGTGTTTGTTGAATTTATGGTTGCCGGGGGTGAAGGGGTTTTCTTTGAGATCGATCGAACCGTTATTGAATTTGTGGTATCGTTTAGTGCAATGTGCACGGTTGTTTGGAATTGCTTTTCAATTGATACATTTAAACAATGTCTTTGACGTTTATCGTCGGCTTTCTTTCTTCTTCAGTCCATAATAGTATGCCAAAGTATCTTAATAAAAGTTAAATAATCGTACATTTTCATTCATTTAGTTGTTATAAATAAGGATATTATTCAAAATATCTTTCCTTTTTAATAAAAAAAATTCATTTTTCCTGCATTTAAAATAACTGGATGGTACGTTCGGTACTTATTTAAGGATATCCTAAGGTTCTCATCAGATTTTTTGATTTTCGAATTTCATTAATAACTTTAAAATATTGAGCAAGTATATCTTGCTATACCATATTGAACCCTGTCTAAAAGATTCTATTGGGAATTGGGTACTTTCCAATACAAAATCCTAATTAAAACCGATTAATTTTATATTAAATATTTATTACGACATGATATATTCTTGCGAAAATGGTTATTTTTGCAAAATGTATGTATTCTCTAGATATCATTCGTTGTTCTTATATGAGCAACTTTTTTCACGTTTTTCATAATGTACGTTTAATGGGTTCAACTTTTACTTTTAATAGGACATTATCCTATTGAAAAAATAATCAAACCCATTTAATATATATTGTAAAAAATGTTATTAATTATTAAAAATAAGTTAAACACATAAACTTTTGCAAAATTTGTCTTTTTTGCAAGAATATATCATATTGCAATAAATATTTAACATAAAATTAATGGGTTTTAATTGGAAATTTGTATTGGAAAATACCCGATTTTCCAATAGAATCTTTTGAGCAGAGAATCTGCCAATTAGTACCAGCAACTAAAGAAACTTCCGTACACAAAATCACAAACAAGTGATAGGTCGCACACGAAAATATTTACAGATAAACACTGACCCCCTTTCTTTATTCAAAAGCGCACTCGCACAATATCACTCTGAAAAACCTGTTATATCCATGCCCACTCGTCCCGTCTCGGAATCCGCAATCAATGCAGAACCGAACCGGTATATATCTTCGACCCTATCCTCGAGTCACTTACGTCAATTACAAGTCGTTCGCGTCTAATCTCTTCGAGGCTCCGCGCCGTTCAACAACACGCCCACACGCCGCTATGTATATATAGAGCCAAGATAACGGACTGGCTATCGAGGAGCAGTGGCTATGAGATCACTCGTCCTGAAGTGTGGCGCGCGAGTTGAAGATTTAGATATATAGATGATTTGTTTGCTGTTTACAGGAATGTTGGATCAAAATTTAGGAAATGCGTATGAATCTTATTAGTGTGTAAAGTAAAATAGATAGAATTAAAATATAGAATGATTAACAAATTAATCTGAAGTAAAGTAGTGTAGATAACATAAAAGTAAAGTGGTGTGGCCCTAAGTAAATTTAATGAAATGATATATGAGTAATTAAGTGGATGACTATTAAGTGATTTATATTATCACATATCGATAAGTAATATCAGTCATTTAAAATGAGCAATAGATTTATTTCATAGTAAGTTATTAGCAGTAATAGATTAATCAATAAAATTATTATGAGATTGTTGTAAATATCTAAATAATAATTACGAACGTTTGCAGAATATTCCAAATGCATGCTTTTCCAATAACCAATGTAATGATTTATATTATATGCATTTTATTATCGAAAAGATTGTAATTTAGAAGATATATTTGAATGCTTTCCTGTGAAACCATACGGATTATGACAATAATGCATTTCATTCGGTATACTGTAGCTATAAATAAGCGCGCTCTAACGTCTGTGTATCTCGTTTTTTGATTCTTAAATCAAGCATTTCACTACTTACCGGCCTATTGGTAATGTAGTTGATAGTGTCAAGTAAAGATATAAATATAGAGCAGTTCAAACCATAACAGAACAAATGCTTTTATAAAATTTTACAAGTGCCAATCAAAATCTTGCATTTCTTTAAAAGTACATTAGTATTGTTAGAGGTTTACGTCGTCCTGCGCTATTAATAGGTAAAATGGATGGAATGAAGGCTTACCGAGTAATTTGAATAAAGGCTCTTTCTCTCTCTCTCTGCTTTGTGCTCGCGAAGAGCGCGAATCGTCAGTTGCGAAGCTCCGATAGCTTACTGGTTTGGTTTCTATTATATTATTGTACCGATTACGTATAAAACTCTCTTTGTTATTTTATTTTAGTTTCCATAAAAGTTCGTATCTAACATTATTGATCTCATATATTTAAATTATATACGATTGATATAGTATATCAATATATAATAAATAGTATATTTGAGTATCAAATGCAGTGTCAGAATTGATCAAACTTTATTTTTTAGTCACTACTGTTGAAACGTTATAGCGATAGCTTCCGAAATTTTTATAATGGCGTATTGTTTTGATATGGTTCTGAACGCTATCTATATGCAGCGCTACACTGAGAAGACTTCCGTCAATAAATCAATATTAAATATATTAGACTGAAAGTTGTTGCTAGAGCTATACGTAAGGATTAAAGCCAAATTTAATTTAATTATCGCGACTGATATGAATCAAGCGATGAATAAATATATCCGGTGCGAATTAAACAAGTTTATCTGGATTTCTTGTGTTAGAATTATTCTTATTGCTTTTGATTAGTATCTTCATTAGGTCTGAAGTTACAGTTTCGACATACTAAAACATAAACCTAAACGTATAGTATAGATGGCGCAACCAAATTCTGATTGTTCCAGCAAAACATTTTCCTCAGTGTAAATATACCATGTGTTTACAACAAAGAATGTATTTTCCTAGACCCTACAAACTCGGAATCCAATCAAAGAAAAATAATCTTCCCTCCCCATTAAACACTAAAACCTTACAAAAAACGTGCCCTCAAACCTCCGCGCAACGCACAAGTCAGGCTGCATCCAATCGCCGATAAACCGAGCGCGATCTAACCAACCTCTCTCTCTCTCTCTCTCTCTCTCTCTCCGTACTCCCAATCGCCATACGCCCTTCTCGTCCTCTACCCTCCCGCACAAAGCCCCATCCAGCCACCCACACCCGCGCTACCAGCCATATAGGAGATTGGCCGGTGACGCTAATGCCCGCGTAAAACACGAAGGATACGCTGCAGCGTGGCCTCACCGCCACCGTGTACACCGAGTCTATCGATGTTTGCGCAGGGCGCCGGCACATCGAGGGGGTGGGGAGCGACGACTACGACGACGACGACCATAGGGTCAAAGGCCATTGAAGGGTGCGGAGTGGGGGAAAACGGGGAAAATCGAATCGCTTGATTGATCGAGGGTTTTACGGCGCGCATGGCGATCTTCTTCGTTGAGTCGTCTCTGCTCTCCTTTTTTTACGCGCTCGGTGCAGCAGGAGTTGGTAGGGGAGATGAAAGGTCGCGAGGACACGGAGGTTTTTTAATTATTTAGCGGGCCGGGAGCACTCGGTTTGATACTTTGGATGAGTGGTGAGTTCTCTCTTTTTTTTGCGCGTGTGTCTCTGCGAGTTGTGGGAATTGTGGATGGGAGTGTGTGGAGGATGGAAGTTGGTAGTGGTGAGATGTTTGCTGCAGGGGATCGGTTTTAGCGATGATTGATCTTGGTGGAAAAGAATACAAAAAATGGTTTGTGTGTAGGGCTTGAAGGAAAATAATTTTAAGTTGTAGGAAGTTTTTAATAGAAATTGGTTGGATCAAGTGAGTTCCTTGTGACTACGTACACCGAGAAAACTACGTAGAATACTAGTACATTAATTTATAACAAAGCTTACATTACAAGTTCAGCGTGTAATTGTATAAAACAATTTTAATTTTGTTCTTAATTAAGATTATTATATGAGAATATACGTTTATTAAATGTATATACAGTATATACATACTAGTATACTTCCACAACAGCAGTGGGAATGTAGTAAGAACATTCACAGCACTCTAGACAAATCCTTTTACTGCAAAAGAAGATCGAAGTTTCACAGATGCAAGCGGTGCATTGATGAATAACCCGACTAATTATGTTCACAATACTATTGTATACGTAGTTTTCTCATTATACACTAGTCTTCAAAACTACATCAAATCTCATTCCAAGCATCGCTTTAGTCGCAACAAACAAAGAATCACCAATTTAAACTACGACTTACGAAACTGCCATTCAAGAAAACGCAACTCCAGTACCGCGCAGATAACAACACCAACGACACTACCCATTATCCGAATCGACGAAACTTGCGCAATAACCCCGACAAACTCGAAAATGATAAACGAATGGAAAAAGACCAATTTCCCAAGACACTCAACCGGCATACAAAAGCGCAGCGTCATCCCCAACCGCCATCCCTGAAAAACCTCACCACCAAGACACAGCGTTAGCATCAGAGACAAAGACAAAGAGAAGAGGCACGAATAAACGGGAGGGGAAGGAAGTTTCGCTGCAAGGGCCACGGATCCTGCGCGGCCTGCGACTGGCTGATAAGGACGCTAAAGGAGAACGGAGAACCGAGGCTATATATATATATATATATATATGCTGGCTATATACGCTTCGCTTGCGACTGGCTTCTATACGACTGTCTCTTTCTCGGCAGTGCGCGCGCGCGCGACGTGAATATATAACCGAGGCAGCTGTCGCGGCGAAATAAATTTTCGGAATATCGCGCGCGGGAGCGCGACAGTTGTGCGAAAGAGCACTAGCAGTGTTTGTGATCAATTGGAGAGGCTGGATGGATGGGAGAGCTTGTGGATGGATTAAGGATACTCGATGATGAGGGTTTATTTGCTGGATATTAATTGTATGCTGTTTTTGTTTCGTTGAAATTAATGGCAGTTGTTCCTTTTTGCGACAAATTAGGCTGGGAAGACATAGATGAGAAAACTAAGTAGATATTATGTGAATACCCTAGTGAGAGAAATCTATTAAATCCTATTAATTCCTTTTTCCAAATATGAAAAAATCCTATTTGCGAATAGGATGTATAAGCAATTGTTGAATTGGTGAATAGGATTTCAAAGATTTCTCACACTAGGGTAGTAAATTTCTACGTTAATGATGGTGGGAGCTATTTGAGATTTTGTTTAACTGAATCAGCACGTATAAGTTCTTTAGGTAACAAGTGGCAATATCTTAATAATTGACTGAACAACAGTAAAGCGATTTTGGTAGACTCCAATTCAATATAACTAGAAATAGACTAGTCTACATAAATACTCGATTTATGGTTCTTTAACGATTTTATGTATGTAATCAAATAAAGCAAATGTTAAACATTGATATTTAAGTATACAGTCATATTATATTGCATAATTTCTAGAGGACAGATTTTACTAACAATAGAACAGTACTTTTAGATACATTTATAACGCAGGTGAAGACTAAATTTATTATAGTTGGTTGGTAGTAATGATAAACGGCCTCGTTCATCTGGGTTAATTTTTGACAGTACGTTTAGTGTCTCAAAGTAACTACGCAGTAATTAGTACAAAAATAGTAGGACATGATAATCAGTAAAAGAAAACAAAGAACAAATGTTTGTTGACTTGGGAATATTTGAATAATTATAATTAAATCACTCGTTGTTACTAATTTTTTGTTATTACTCCTAAACAAAACTACATTATTTACAAAACATCTATATTGGTTTGTTTTATTACATTGGAACATACCTGGTATATCATAATTTATTTAGGTGGTTGAATGTTTTCTTATTACACAATTTTAAGCATTCATTCATTACATATTAATCAACATTATCTATCCAATTCTTAAAAATTGAATGAATTCATTATATTAATTAACGAAATTTGCTTACACATAAAAGTTCAATTGCTAAAGTGTCTATAATTAAAAACTCCAAGTAGTACAAAACAAACGCGATAGCAACCTCAATGAATTCAGTTATGCAAAGAACTGTATCGATTTCAAATTACCCATCGCCAATCAGACTCTCGAGCTCCTTTCCGCATTTATCAACCTCTCCTCTCCACGAAAAAAAGAGTAACCCAACCAACCTCCACCACTACAGATTCTCAAAACTACACATTGATCACAACCATGGGCAAAAAGAAACCCACGTCCATCCCCTTAACGCTTCTATCTCTCCATCCACGTGTATCTCCAACGCACGACCCTCCTCCTCGACAAATTTAAAAGTCAATCGCCAGCACCTCCGTCGAAATCCTATTCCTCCGCTGCACCAGCAGGCGAATTTCGCCCGATAGCAGTCTACACTGCAAAACTGGCACTAGTGCAGCAATCGCGATAATGGCCGATGGTGAGCCTCCCGCACAAAGACAAAGAGAAAGAGAGAGAGAGAGAGAGAGAGAGAGAGAGAGAGAGAGAGAGAGAGAGAGAGAGAGAGAGAGAGAGTACAGACAGAGATAGAGCGCGGAGTTGAAGATTCGACCGCTGAATTATTCATGTGTTGACTCGGTTCCGACTGCACAGCAGCGCCAGTGCGAAGTCCGTCTGTGAGGATTCGTCTCTACTGCGGAGTGGAATGAGAGAGAGAGAGAGGTGCTACGTAACTGTAGGAATCGATCGACAGGTCGAGCCGTTGCTGCTGCTGCTGGCTGCCCGGGCTAGATAAAGAGAGCGAGAGGGAGAGGAGGGAGGATAAAAATGAAGATTTATTTGAGACGTCCAGAAAGGCTTGTCTTGTCTTGCAGCGCGGCCGGTACAATGGCAATGAAGGTGCGAGTGGAACGGGAATGAAGGATGGTGACTGGATGGGTGAGGGATGTATGTGTAGGCTTCTAAAGCTGGGTTTGTTTGTGTTGTTTGTGTGTTTGGGGTGATGGCTGGATAGTGGGGGGATGCAGTTGTGATTCTTGTAATGATGATTTATTCTTGGGGTGATGATACATCAAAAGAGTACAGATTCACTTATCAAAATTTAAATTCCAGACGACTTTTTAAAATTAATGTTGTCTTTAATTATTCATTGGAAACGTTTGATTTAAAACTCAAGAAATAGCAAGTAACTATTTGAAAATGTATATCGACGGCTGAGAGCTTGAAGAAGAGGCTAACTGAGATTTCGCGTGAAGAAGAGGCTAAATTGGAAATTGCGTAAAGAAGGGTTACTTTAACAAATTATTTCTCGTATTTAATTTTGTAAAGAGTAATAATAAAAAAGTAGGAAAACACGTGGTTAGCGAAGACATTCATAAACCTATTTTTTTTGTTACGTTGTACAAAATTAAATGCGAGAAATAATTAGTTATAGTAACCCTACTTTACGCGATTTCCGAATTAGCCTCTTCTTCAAACGAACTCTGAGTTAGCCTCTTCTTCAAGCGAAATATGAGTTAGCCTGTTCTTCAAGCAAACGCCGAGTTAACCTCGTTTTCGACTCAACCCTCGATATTTAAAGTTTAAATGTTTTTAGTAAGATTTGTTCCAATGAAAATAAATCTCGATCAAGAATTTACCTTAACTGATCAGGAACCGATACCGTGAGGGTAATATATTAAAATTGTACAAATTTCAAGAATTCATTCGTATTTGATTACTATAAAAACACAAATCTTATTTTTTATATTCAACAATGCACATGTATAATATTCATTGATGCCAGCTCATGATGTCGTCCACTTTATAAAACGAGGTCTTCAGTTTAATCGCTTAATTTTATAGAATGACTTCATTGCACTTTCACAAATTCGTTGGTATTTCAATATTTATCTTTCAATTGGTATAACGAATAACGCAAGTTAAGATCTTTAAAACGTTGAATAGATAAGCAATCTAACCAACGTGTCAAGATACATGTTGTCTTCTCCGAAATGTTCATCAATCCTCATTGTTGATATTCCACCGAAAAAGGCGCTCTATTTCATTCTTATTCGTCTTTGGTACTCTAGTATTTATGCTTATAAATGTATGTGAGTATTATAAATTGCGATGATTAAAGTATTTGATGCAAAAGACTTGTTCAAAGCTAATTTTGTATCTGATGCTTAGAATATTAAAAATTCACATTAACCAAATAAGTAGATAATGAATGAACCTGGTCAGACAATGTTTAAGCTTTAATCTCACTATTAATTATTATGATGTTTCAATATATATCCAAGAAAAGTTTTAAGCTTAGAAAAAAATCTACGTTACAGCTTACGTAAAAATACAGTTTGCAATTTAAAATGTAATGTAAGTGAAGGTATATTCTTGTTTCACTCTTCTCTTAATCGTATTCTAATCCACTTTCACCTGCACTTAAACCTCCCTGAAAAATACCAGAAGTTATACTCACTGTAAACTTGTTTAAAGCCAGTATCACAATAAACGCTTGAATATTCATCCCCTAAAAAAGCATCAACATTCCAAACGACATAAGATTCAATTAAAAAACACTCCGCACCACCACTACGCGCGCCATCTCCTCCAAAACCCAAAACCTTCAACTTTCACTTCCCACTTCTACCTTCCTCCCATCTTCTTCTTCTACTTCTTCTTCCACTTCTTCGAGCCTCGAATCAGGCAGGCCGAAAATTATTCACGCCGACGGGCGGCGGCTTCGCCAGCCAACTCTTTACAAGTAACTTAATTACCGCCAAGTACTAATGGCAGCCGCGCGCAGCCTCGCTTATACACGAAAAACGAAAGAGATAGAAAAGGGACGTTATAGCTCGAGGCTCTCGAGTGGCGCGCGCGCTGCAAATTGAAAACGGTCGCGCAACGATTGGCCCTCGCAGCTCTTTCTCGTCGTCGTCGCTCGTGTCGTCGCTAATGGAAAATACTCGAATTCCAGAAGAAATAGATCCTGAAGGTGAGCGAGGTTGTTCATTACGGGTGGTTGTGCTTCGCTTACGGGTGGCTTTGACCTTCGTTGATTGTAGTCTGCTAATTTTCGTTCTGAGCTCTTTTGGGTCGAATTTAACGGAGTGTATAGGGATAACATTGGATTATGTTATTGATTAGAAGGTGTAACTCTAATTAAAATTATTACTGTGCATCTCCTTTTGGTACATAAGCATTGACCTGTTTTAAACTGAATCAGCTTTGGTTACATATACAATATACTCTGGGATAATAGTAGAACCTTTCATTTATTTATTTTAATTGTTATAAAGGTTGAAATTTGAAAATATAATTTATAATAGAATAACCTTAAGAGGCGCTGATTTGTATAATGTATATTTTAATTATTTGGCATACATTTTTGAAACATTACAATGTTTGTATTGCTAAAAAATCACCTGCCGTTGAAAGAATGGTTATTGAATGTGGAAAATTCGAGTACCTATGCAAAGCTTGCGAATGGAATTTTTACATATTTTTCATAACTCGGATAACACGTTTACGTGCACGTGTCTAGTAACATATGTGGAATGCTGTCAAATATTTCAGGCACGTGAAATAGGGGGCTTGTGAGGCTTAAAGTTTCGGGATAACTCAATAAATGATAAAAAAAATCTATGACACATTTTAACGCTTTGATCCGCGCAATATTTACCTATTATATATTACTTTGTAAATAATTATTCTATTTTCATAATTATAAATGTAGATGATTCGAAAAATAATCCAGTAATAGATATATAATATTATATATGTGCGTTCAGCAGTATCAAAATATTCGTTACTTTTCGATAATATCTTTTTCAAAAAATATTGCCATTCAACAAACTTTTTGCAAAAAAAAATCCATGCAGCATCAAAATTAGTGCTCTTCTATAAAAAAATAAATGTGAAAATATGTGTTTCCTTTCATGAACTACAATATGTAAATCCCAACTACACCCTTTAAAACTCCCAGAAAAAAAGAAACATTTAACAAGCACGTCCCCCCGTCATCCACACCTATAAATCGCCGATACACACTCATTGCGCATTCCCATACCTCGCAACAACTACGAACTTTCCTTCGCTCGGTTACCATAGCGATCTCGCCTTACCCTTACGCACACCCCCGCCTCGCGACAAAGTGTTCTTTACGCTCGGGGGCAGCCTAAAATCCACCATACACATCTGCCTCTCTCTCTCTCTCTCTTACATAAAGCGGTGCGCGGGTATTACTCGCGAATGCCTTTTTTCATGCGCGCTGGTACACGCCTCTTAAGAAGTTTGCCGACGTTACTCGCGCGCGGTGGAAAGTGAGTCTCGGGAGCGGGGCAGCTGACTTTGAGCAAAAGCTACTGCTGCTGGGAGTTTGTGAGACTTCTTTCGAGAGCGAGTTTCGCTTTAATAAGCGCCGTCGTTTATTCACTTTTCGAGGCAGCGAGGAGGCGCGCGCAGGTTTCTGCGATGTATTTAGATGCGTATTTCAAAAGTGATTGCGAGTGTACGGGCGATTCTTAAATCAACTCTGGCAAGTTTCAATTCCTTGATTTTCGATGTTAATTTTAAGCAACAAAGTTTTAGAAAAATTCATACGACTTTGCAGGAATTTTAGTATTGTTAAATTAAATCTGTAATTAAGGGATTAAATGTTGTGAGAAGCGTCGAGATAGAATTCGTAAAAATTGTATTTCACAGAATTATGTTATTTACGTTCGAGTTAATGTAACAGCTTTTCTAAAATTCAGCTTTTTAATTTAATAGGATAAGCTGGCAGACAAGAAGCTCATATTCAAAATTATAAGTTCATTTATTACATTATTATAACAATCTGAAAGCTCTAATTTAAATAACAACTATAAAAGTTATAAAACAAAAGTAGGATAATATAAATAACTTTTTTTCTATTTTCTCTAGTTTACGCAAGACATAAACTAAAATTTTGAAATTAAATAATGACAGTCAAATTCAAAACAGAACAGAACAAATACTTTTTTACACTATCTTCTATAAAAAGCATGTGTACATGCCTTATATCTCACAATTTTGGGGTGGGGAGAAATTTGCCGAAAGATAGTTTTGAAGACGGATAATAATTCCGAATTTATTATACCGAAGGGTAAATTTGCCGAAAGGTGAAATGTGCCATAGGGTAAAGTAATCGATTAACAAAAGTGCCTAAAAAAGAAGTTCCGACGGGCAAAAATGCCGATGGATAAAAATGCCGAAAGTTAAAAATGCCGAAATGTTGAATGGCAACGGGTAAAAACTATAAATATCGAATATTGAAAAAAAACGACCTAGAAACAATTAACACATTATTATACTACAGTGGCATATTCTAATGAAAGCACTTTTTTGTCCAAATTTTCGTTTTCGGCATTTTTAACTTTCGGCGTTTTCTTTTTCGGTATTCTTGTTTACGGCATTCTTAACTTTCGGTATATTTATTGATAGCTATTAATTTTTTCGGCAATTTCAACCGTTCGGTAAATTTATCCATCTGCAAATTTATCTTTCGGTATATTTATCCCCACCTACAATTTTGAACTCACATTTTTCTCCAAAAATTAAAATTAAACGCACAACTCAATTATCATTATTCACCTTCAACTCTGCATCTACTGCGCACTTCTCTTTCTCTCAAAAAACTAAGAATTCCACACGGCCAGCGCGAAATAATTTGTTTATTCGCGCGCTCCGACTAACGACATTAATCCAGGCCGAAAAGTGCCCCAGCATCCAGCTCCGCTCCTCCACTCAGCCTACCTACTCTCCCATCTCGAGCAACCCTCGCGACCATTTAAATGTAAAGTAAAAATTATCATAATTTAACTTGCAAAATAAACTCGTCCGCGCGACACGCCGAACTCTCTCTCTCTTTCTGAGCCTTTTCGCGCGGGAGGGAAAGCGATTTACCTGCCGAGTAGCCTAACTTTCGCGTCGTCCCCTCCTCGCCAATCTCTCTTCTTTCGCGTCTTTTGTTGAAGATTCAGGTGTACTTCTCTTTCGCTCGCGCTGCTGCTTCTTCTTCTTCCTCTTCCTCTTCCTCTCCCTCGCGCTGTAATCAGATTCCTTCTGCTGCGTTGTCTTCGCTTCCCCGCGGAGGAAGGTGAAGGAGTGCGAGTAGAGACTCTCTCGAGTGAGCGAGTGAGCGAGAGTGTAGTGTTTCGGGAAGTGCGCCTTGGAGAAGGCGAGGGGCGGCTCGTTAATTCGATATGATTTTGTACAAAGGAGTCGACTTTGTGTTATTTTACGATTTGCTTTGAAGGGATGCGTGTGCTTTTGAGAGATATCGGAAATGACGGGAAATGGCTTGTGTGTTTACGGTAGACACAATTGCAGACTCTTACTGATTTTAGAAGAGTGTACAAACGAAAATAAGTAAGTGATATATGTGATATTATCCTGGTAGAAAACGAAATAGATTTTTTTTAACAATTTGTATTATAATATCGTTAAAACGATCGTGTTTAAAAAAAACGATTTTTTTAATGCTCAATTATTTACCGAAATTCTGTTATAATTTTTATTGAAAAATTCTCTCTGTATGCAGAACTTGGATTTTGACTAGACCTCAAGAGTTGTTTTCAGGCATACCTAAAAATGAAACTTAATGCCCTTAGTTTATCTAATAGGCCATTGTTATTAAGATATCAGTTACTTTATTCCAAATATGCATTGATTTAGTGAAAAGTGATCTATCTTATTAGTAATAGAATACTAATTATTATAATGTTAATAAGCACCTACGTTTCAGTACTAAAACTCATGTACCGTTACAGAGTAAATAATTTTGAGATAACTAACTAACCTGTTATTATTTTGAACAAATATGCTGTGGCAGTAATTACTAATATTGTTTTAATTAATCATGTACCAGGGACGTGATTCGATTCTTTTAGGAATATTAATATATTTCAACAAATATAACAAAATTAATTTTAATTTATTTTTATTAATCCAAAGCGATGTACCATACAATGTAAAAATGTACACATAAATCCCAGTGTTACCTTCATTACTGAAGACTACCCCCTACGTCAAACAAACCATATTATACCATTAACCAACAGCATTAAAAAAATCTTTCCACAAATGCCGCATTAACTCCCAGTAATTTCGCAAGGAAAAATCCAATCCAGCGAAAATCCTTTTCCACTCGCACTCCCCTCCTCGTCGCCCATTGTTTTCGCTCTCTCACGTGTGTGCTCCACCGCTCCTATCTCTCCCGTATCTTTTTCCGTGTCGATGGGCGCCGCCGCGCACAAGCGTATCAGGCGCACCTCTCCGGAAAAAAAAAGTGGAGGAAAACGTCGCTGTGCACGAAGAGAGAGAGTGGGCAATGGACGCTTTTGCAGAGCTAAAAAAATTGCGGGAGAGCGCCGAGATGATAACGAGAACGGGCGAAATTCGCGCGCGCGTGGCATCAAATGGTGAGGGAGGGATTTTTATGCTTTCGTTGGGAGAGTATGATTTTATAACGGGTTTTTGGCAAATTCGGAAAAGTTTAATTAAAAATTGGGATTTGGAGTGAGCGAGTTGAATGAGAAAGGATGTAAAGATGAAATTGGTGTGTGTATGCGTGCGTGTGTGGACGATGTTTGCTGTTGGAGTTGGCATCAGTGGCATTTGCTATGAAAATATGCGAGATTAATTCGGGAATGCTGGAATTTACGTAAATTTTAGTGAATTAATCCACATAAATATCAGATATATAACAAATATAGGGAAATGTGTATCTAGTATAGTAAGCATTAATTAATTTTCAGAACAATCATAGGAAATTTGTAATCATAGAATGTACGTAATTAACCGTTCAAAAGCATTTGATTAAATGTAATGTAATTGTATATATTACTGTGTTAATTAAAGTTGGTTAACTACAAATTTAATTAGTATAATTGTATCTTTTAGAAAGTTCACAATTTTCTAAATTAAAAAAATCAGTCTTAATATGGATGTTAATTTTTAAAGAATTAGTCTAAATCTTTGCGAGTACGTTTATTAGGTGTATGACCTTAGATCGATCTAAGGTCCAAATTGCAACTGCAATGGTACATGAAAATCCCAACCTTTAAAACACGTATTAGGTATTATATTTTGAATTAAAATATTCTTCAGTGCCTGTAACTTCAAAGAAAAAGTTCTAGTTAGGCCTTGAACAATTGTGTTCATTTTTACGATTTGATAGTCATAACTCCTCAACATACAGATAATTTATTATTCTGATAAAAATTAGTGCGAAGATCATAGTAAACGTGTGATATCCTGCCCGTGTTAAAAATTACCTAATAGACGGAAAAATTAATTTCCTTTTGTCATCATTTCCATCGAAAAGTCAGGCTGTCTAACCTTAAGGTGATGTTAAACCACCCCTGTTACCGGCCAAAAAGGGGAAATTACTTATTTCATTTATTTCTCAATTTTGTGAAAATATCCTTGGAAGGTTGTAGTCTTTAGGTTATTGAGTTCAATATCATTTTAGAGAGATATTTACACAAAAATGAAAATTAAATGAAAAATGTGGGTCCTCGTAATGGTCGGTTAAGGGTGACTTAAGCATTACCATTATGATTCTCACAATAATTTTTAATAGAGAATTCTCTCAGTATACAATTACAAAGCCCTTCGCCAAACCACACCAACTATCAAAACTTCAATAACTCTTTATCTCCTCATCTACACCTCATTGAAACAACCACATACCAAAAAGCCAAGAAAATCGAGTATAATTATCAAATTTACTGTAAGATTCTAATTAAGGTGGATTCGATAAAAGACTTAGGGGTTATTTACGATTCTAAACTTACATTCAGTGATCATATCAAAGATGTTACTACTAAAGCCTTAAATATGTACGGTTTTATATGTAGGAATACCAAACTGCTCAATCATCCTAACTCATTGATTATCTTATTTAATAGTCTGGTACTCTCAGTATTGTCGTATGCATCGATTACTTGGACACCATATAACGCTTATTTGATTGAAAGACTTGAGTCTGTGCAACACAGGTTTGATACCCATAGATTTGATCATGTTTTAATGATGTTTCTCGCTTTTTTAATATTCATACTATCAAATCTATGCTAGCCCGAATGATGTTTGCTATATGTCTAAGTTTTTGAGCTCAACCTCGAAACATCTGGACTTAGAAAAACTGTTTAAATACAGATCTGTTGAATATTCATTGTGGTTTATACGTCAACTTGCAGAAACTAAATGTGGCTTGAACTCGACTTTCTATTCATAGGGCATAGCGCGTTTCTTACACATAAGAATTATACACATAATTATTGTACACAATTTAGCATTGGTAAAATTATATATAGATATATTTGACCAATGCTAAATTGTGCACAATAATTACGTGTACAATTCTTATGTGTAAGAAACGCACTATGCCGTTCATAGATTACGTAGATCTTGGAATGTTTTAAAAAGTAATACAGATAATTGCAATTGTATTAATTCATTTAAAAACCATATTGTATTATCGTTGTTAAAATCTTATTAACTTATGTTATTTACAAACTTTGCTAGTCTTTGCACTATTTTGTAATATTTTATAATATTTTGTAAAATGTTGTAAAATTTTGATACTCCCTATTTAGGTCTTTTACGTAATGGGGTAACTCCCGTATGAATAAAAATAAAATAAAAACAAACACCTATCCAACATCAAACAGATAACCTCGCTTGCCAGTGAAAACACACTCCAGACATCAACAAACACTCGCGTGCATTTCCACACTCACGTAAACCCGCCCGCATCGCACAACTCTCCTCTCTGAAAAAAGAGAGACACAGAGAGAGAGAAGAGTCGAGGTGCCGATCCGGTCTGTTAACGAACGTACATGCCGCGGCACAGCAGCGCCTCCCGCGTCGAATTCTCCGGTTATCCCGCCGCCTCCTGCAAACAAAAGCCAAGCTCACGCTGCAGCTAGTCCCTGCACGGCATGCAATCGCGGCTAATGAATAATCAAGGGGATTCGCCGCGGTGCGCTTCTTTCTTTCTTTTTTGTTGATGGCGGTGGTGGGGTTCAGCTGCTGTGTTTTCTCGCGCCTCTTTAATGGCGCGATTATAAAGCGATTTGGGGATTGTAAGGGGAGTGCTGGGGTTCGGGGAGTGCAGATGGGGGGATTGGGATGAGGATTCGTGCCGATGGGTGAGAAAAGGTGGGGATAAATATACCGAAAGATAAATTTGCAGATGGATAAATTTACCGAGCGGTTGAAATTGCCGAAAAAATCAATACCTATGGATAAATATGCCAAAAACGAAAATTTGGACAAAAAAGTGCTTTTATTAGAATATGCCACTGTAGTATAATAATGTGTTAATTATTTCTAGGTCGTTTATGAATCTTTATAAAATATTTTGTATTAACTCTTTAGGTTCCAAGTGTGCCTACAAGTACACGCGGTTTTGACCAGCATTAAATATTGTTATTTGATTATAAAATTATCTGGAATCACATAGTTACTTCTAGGGAGCCAAGAAGAAGATGGCAGTGTGTTTTAAAGTCTAAAAGAGGACATTTGTTTAAAATGACAACCCAAATAATGATGCCATAATAAAAGAGCAATGCGTATGACAGAAAGCAATGCGTATGGCGCAATAGATTTTTTCTTAAAAACCCGAAGAAAAATTATTCTTTTTCAATTTTTTTGGTATATACTTGTTTAATAACACTCAAACCAACTAATTACCATGCTAGTCGTTGGAATTTAATTAATATAATAGTATAAACACGACATACTATGTAGTTCTTTATATCCACCTCGATAAATCATACTAACAACATTTCTTTCTTCTAAAAACCATTCGTAAACTCCTTTTAGACTATCTTTGAGCTAATAAACCACTTCCCATATTTCTTTTCAATCAAAATAGGACCTTACGACTTAAAGGGTTAATTACTTCAATTTTTATAAAAAAAGAACAATAGAAAAAAAATACCTATGCCTGCAAATCTAACACAATCAACCTGCACAGTTACACGACCCTCCAAAAGAAAACAAACAAACAAACAAATAAACACGTCAACTGTAAATCGAAAGCTTTTCAATTTGGCGAAAAACGGCGCGACGGGAAAACGCTTCGACGGGCGGGCGCTCGTCGAAATCATCTATCGATCATGTTGTACCTATACACGACGACGACGCGGGGAACCTTGACGCGTGCGCCACGCCAGACGTATAAACTGCAATAAAGCAGCTTTATAGATGCCGCGCGCGAGCGCGCGATTACGAGCGAATTTACGACAGGGCATCCCTGCGGCGTGTGCGAAACTGTCAGCGCGCGTACATGGCGGATTCTGCGTTACATGTGTGCTGGTAGAATCGATGAGAGACCTTGAAAATTATATAAGGGTGTTAGGTATAAGTTCTTAGTTTGCTTCGATGGAGAATTGATGGTTAAGTTACTGCGTAATTCAAGATTAACGGGTTATTATATAGGTATCAACCAATCATTTGTACCTACACCAATTTTTATTAGAAAATTTTTTAATTTCTTCTATTTCGCACAGGTTTATATTACCCCTAGAATCCTTCCTTGATAAAGCAAGGATTTATCATTGTCTAAACTTAATAATAAAATTATGAAAAATTAAATCCTTTAGCAAAATTCTTTTTTTCTTTATCAGCAAACGTTTAACTTGTGCATTGTGCGTTTCATGCTTGAATAATCCATACAAAATTTCCTCTAATTATGTCCTTCTTCCATCACGTTCATTTCCTCTCTTCATCCATTGGTTCGCACATTTCAATGCACCTGACAATTAAATCCGTAAAACACTGGAAAAACTACAATGCACACTCACATTCCGAACAAGCATCCATCATTATCAACCCAGTCCCATACACTCTCCAAATCACACTACCTTTTTACCCTCAACGCTCCAATCACCCACTTCAAAAACAAACCCACCCATTCCAAGCTTCCCGTAAACCCAACGATTTCCACTCAAACCACTCGTCACTGCGGAAGCCCCCATACGCATGCTAATATTATCCCGCACCTATGCGTTTCCCGCACACACATGCACCGCCTCGATCGTCAAGAGCAGGCGCAGCCAGCAGCAGCCTATCATCGATCCGCTCGTTTCGCACGAAAAAGAATTCGCGGGCCCGATGTACCTATACACACGGCAATTTTCGTCGAATCTTCGCGGGGGATCGGCCGGCAGCTTTTGTAGCTCTTACCATCGAGTCAACAAAGCTGGGGGTAAAGCTGAGAAATGGCGAGGAGAGGGAGAGGACAAAGGGGGTACGTTTGCAGGAATTCCTCGAGGTGAATTGAGATCGCTGGGTGAGCATTGAGTCGTTGTTGTTGTGGATGGAATGGGTTTTCTATGAGAGCGGACAGATTTACGAGGGGTGCTGCAGTGGGTATTTTCTTTTACATTGGTTATGGGAAGGGATTCGGAGGTGAATTGGTGGGCAATGGCGGTCGGTTTAATTTTTGTGGAATGAATAATAGAGTGGTTGGCGGCGCGCGTCGGGGTATAAATAGTATGGGTCTGATTAGTGTTTATTTGGCGGTGTTGGAGTATTTATTGGTTGGTGGTTTGTTGCTAGGGAGTCGGTGCAGTGGATGGATTTCTGGAGAAAATCCTGTGTAGCTTGACTTTTCGTTAGTGAAAATTGGATTTTAACGTGACGAGCCATGGCAAATTTACAGTGTGCATAATTTATTTGCTTATTGGAGACACTGATTATTGTCATTTTGATTTTAAAAGTTAAAGCGGATCCAAGATGAAGCGGAAAAATGATTTTTTATATTTCATGTACATCCTTTTTAAGATAAAATGACATAGATATTTGAGCTTTGGACATATACTTCGAAGACTTCTCATATATTTATGTATTATTAATTGGAAAGCTCTGCCTTTGATTAACTAAAAATTAGAAGACACTGATTCTAAAAGAAAGAAACACTCTACGGTCTATTTATTGTAAATTACTTTATTAATTTATTTTAAATTACATGTAGAATATGAAAAATTCTTACAGCTCAAAAATTTGAGTGCTGCATTTTGCGTCCATTATCTTGAATCCTCCTTCTTGATTTATATTTAGTAACTTTGTAAGCCTCTTAGTGACTTAAACTATGATATATTCTTTGTAAGTGCACTGCCACAGTCTCTTACGTTTCCTAAGCCGTTAATTTGTGTATACAATTTAGTTTAAATATAACAAAGAGAAAAATTATATAATTATTCTTGTCGTGAAATCATAAGCTTTCTTAAAATATCACGATAAGCTTTTATCTTTATAATTAATTTTATTTTATACATGGAATAAACGAAGGTACTGCGAAGACAAAGGCAGATTATAATTATTATATAAAATACCAAATAATATATAAGCATTTAACGTGTACTTTACTGACCCCAAATATTTGTGGCAGTAAAGATTTAGCTTTAATTGAATTATTCCGTTTCATTATAATTATTTATCAACGAAAATACGCTCATGTGGATTAACTGAAGCTTCATAACACATACAACACATATTATTTTAATAACATTGTTATAAGCTCATTTCTACAAAATGATTTAATTTAAAAATCCTTTGACCATTTCTACAATTGCATCTCCCTATTTCCACGTCAAACCCCAACCCACCAAAAAGTACACAAAATCCCGCAAAAACCACCCTTCCACAATATTCAAATTACAACCACCGTCCACATTCAAATGCGCATAACGATGCACGCCAAAGCCAACCCTCCCCACGTCACTCGAATTCCCTCTCTGACAAAACCTCTTCTGCCTTGTGTTCCAGACGGAGCTGTCGCAGAATCTGCAGCAACTGTCGGAGCGCGCGAGGTCCACGACGGAGTTCATTCAAAGGCTCAAAAGAATGACGGATAAAGTGCACGTAAGTCTATATACGTAACCAGCGACCCTTTTGCGCGGTACACTCACCTAGCCCTTTGTTGTCTTGCGCCGTGCGCGCAGGTGTTGGACGTAATTTTAGACTACACACGGAGAACCGGAGTCTCGTCTTTCTCGCGCGATTATAACGATATTGAAGTGCGCCGCGCTACGTAATAAACTTCTTGACGAGGAGCCTCGTCTTTTTTTTTTTCCTTTTTTCTTTGTGGAGGAGTTAGGTGGCGCGGCCAAAGGCTTTGTCGCGTGTGGGTGTACGCGTGTGTTCTTCTTTTTTCGGATCTTCTTTTGTGGATGTCGCGAAGCGTTGCGGGTTTTTGCTTCGTTTATCTGGCACTTGGTGATAAGGAATTTCTTTGGAATGGGGTTCGGTTGATAGCCGGATGCGAGGCGTATTTGTATAGACTTTGTGTATTGGACGCTTTTGTATAAAGCGAGTTTGTACATTTGCTTCTTCTGAACTTGGAGTTGGAGGTCTTTGTGCCTTTAAAGAACTTTATGCGAGGTTTTTAATTATCAGGTATAAGACTCGATTCGTGTATTGTACACTGTATAAGAAATATTGTTGTGAAATTTTAATAATTGTATTGTAATTATAATCCTCATTTAGCTTTATATTAGTAAAGACTTTTAAAATTTCGAATCGAAATTTATTATAGGAAAGCCCAATTTTTTATCAGAAAGTGATATTTAAAATCAATATCCACCTCAAGAGTAATATTTCGCTGGTTCAATATTATAGTAAAGAAAAAAATGTCACTTTACAGGTAATTGATTAATTTACGTGCTTGACTCGATGAAACCACTTTGCGCATTTATCAACGTAACTGAATTTTTTACGTAGATCACTTTACATTCATTTACTATAACAGTTTTTTCACAAACTGCTATACCTTTTTTTAGAAGGCAATTTTTTAATATTTTTCGATCAATTACATTAATACAATAACAATGTATTAATACTGTTTGTGTTAAAGTTTATCAATTCAAGTAAGATTATAAAACTTACATAAAACTTTGTTAAAAAGTTACAATTGTTAGAAAGTATCTTTCCAATTACGTCACTAAATATTTGTTTATACTGCAATTAATATGTCGAAAAATAGCAACTGAAGATCAGACCCATTCTTATAAATTTTCATACATCTTTTTGTTTCGAAAAGTAAATTCAAGTGCTGCACTTAATTTTTCAGCTACACATAAATTAAACAATGCACTGTACTTATTGAATGTATCAGTGACATACGTAAACAAAAGTTAAACTCATACACTGCAGCAAAAACAAAATTTATTTCACAGTTAAACACTGTAAAATTATCTAATCAAAATTTCACCTATAAATCTTAAACGCCCGCTCTTAATTAATTACAATCCCCGACTCGACGGCGACTAAACGCAAACAAGCATATCAAAGCCAACAGAACTCCAGGAGCGCGCGAACGACTTAAGCAGCTCCCTTAATTTTTTCCTCCTGCTCCGTCTCCTCCTCCGAACCGTCGCAATTATATTCCTCTGCGCCAAGCTCTCGCGTATCGAGATAAACCCCGAGCGCGCGGAAAAAAGTCTTGCGCGCCAACGTCAATATGTCCGTAAAAAGTAATCTCCGCAAGCTCCTCCTCGCCGCTCTTATAGTTTGCTGCCTTCTCGGTCGGAGGAAGACGGCGCCCGCCGCGGGAAAAATCTCGCCGTCGCGTTAATTACGTTTATAACGACGAGCCGCTGCTGCGAGAGAAGTTCCGTCGGTGTGTAGAGAGTGAAGTGTTTGGGTGTGGGTGTGCGCAAGGAGAGGCGCTCATTTGAGACCGAGAAACAACGAAAATGCACTTTGCTGGAGGAGATTTGATGCGGGACAATTTTTATATTCTGGCGTTCTGAAATGATTGAGAATGGAAATTTAAGAGTCGGCGACTATGTGATAAAGTAAACTAGCATTTGTAATTACAAAATTATAACACTTCGAATAATATCTATAAATATTTTTGATCTTACAGTTTTCCGAGAGAGTACCTGAAATTTGCAATTCGCTATGTTAAGCGACAAGTGGCGGCCCTCTGGTGGCCAAAGTTTGGAACTTTGAGAGCCTCCCAAAGCGTCGTTTAAAATTGCGCCTGAAAGCTAAAACAATGTAAAAGATGTAATAAATTACAACGAATTTGAGCAATACATAGAAGAAATATGTAGCAGGGGGAAATGTATAATAACCAATTATTTTATGTATGTAGGTATCGCATCTTTAACGGTAGCATAGAGAAATTTAATTTATTTGTGCCTCCAAATAAGTATTTTATATGGTTCACGGCGTGAACTAAAGCTAGTTTATTCTGTACAAATAAAACACAAAAAATTGATTCCAAATATTCTTGCAAGCCAAGAGCTTCCGGCAAAAGATGTATTTTTTTAAAATACATTTGAATAGGTTATGTTATTTTTAGCTTATTATCGTTTAAACATTATGATTACTAACTAATAACTAATTTTAATGAATTTATTATATAAATGATTAAAATTATTAAAAACTACGACATACAGATGTTAGTCAAATGCTTAATATAAAAAATGCCCAGTTATATACATCAAATAGTTTGCCTTTATAAAACATTTATGCTTCAACATATTCTTCTACATCTTTTTCTTCTATGTATTGAACAAATTTGTAATATAATTTATTATTCTGTAATTTATTAAATAATTAGAGAAACTATTTTTACACTTGTTATACATTTTTGCGCGCACTTGCGAACGGTACTTTGGGACGCTCTGAAAGTTTAGAACCTTGACTACCAGGAGGGCGCCACTTGTCGCTTACAATAACGAATATGGGGAACTTGCGTGATAATTTTAAATTTAATCAATAATATACTTCAAAATATTTAAGTTCCAAAGACCGTTTTTTCTTTTGCGAAAAAAATCTTTCTTTGCCAATCTTTCTTTTTTTTCTTATTGATTTTTCTTTTTGTTTAATTATGAAACATTACGAACTGTTACAACTGCTATTCAAGTGTCTGATACGTGACTGCTCAATTAAAATGCTACGGTCGAAAGCTCGATCCAGACGTCGCATGGGTAGCAGGCCCAATGTGGCGGCTCTCTAATGCGCAGTAGACTCGAAGCAGACATGCGCGACATGCCTGTATCGTTTCACGCGCACCATGATCACCGACACTACTGACACAGACATTTCGCGCATGTCTGCCTCGAGTATACTGCGCATTAGAAAGCCGCCATATTGGGCTTGCCACCCGCGCGACATCTAGACGCTGTTGAGCGCGTTTGTCGGTGAATCTAACTCCAACAGTATACTTAGATCTTAGTAGAACATTTGTTTTTGATCCACCGTCAGAGGCGCTGAATGCCGGCACAAAACCGTAATCAATTAAGTAGTCACGCGATAGTCATTTGAATTGTACGTAAAATAATGCGTAAGACTGTAATGTAATTAAACAATTTTCGCATAAGAAAAAAAACTGTCTTGGAACATTATTATATTTGGCTAAACTTTCGTATAAAATGAAATTAAACATATAATAACGACCTATGCAAGTTTCCCATCATTGGGATGTTGCATGCAAATAAATTAAAAACCGTTAGATCCGTTCGAAGGAATATAAAAAAATATTTGACACACGTTTTATCTTTTTTCAATTGGACGATTATTAATCAAGATACGGCAGGTTGAAAAGCCAGATGACGGCACGATATTATTGGGAAAGAAAACATCCACCGCGCCAACAGTGGCGCTAGTGAAAACCTATGCTCATAGCAGCCTTGTTGTTTATTTTAACATAGGAAACTATATCTATATATATGAATAATGGCTGCCAAGAGCATAGACCACCAGAGGTAGCATGGAATTTTTAAACTCCCAATATGAAACATGGGTAATCCTGACGTCCCAAAAATAGTATAAAATGAGTTTAAGTTAGATCTGAAACGGATTCTGGTTTTTTATTTGTCTACTATAGCTTTCTTTTGAGAAATTCTTAAAAAGAAAGATAGTTAACTCAACCAAACTTTGCAGCCACATTTGTAATTTAAGAATTGCTTAAAAGTTTTAGCTTGTTCGGTAGACTCGTTTTATTTTTGGTTGTCCTGAGTCCTGACCCGACTAATTTCTACCAAAACCGACCCGATCAAACATAGACCTATCTAAACTCTAATTGACAGAATATCTTTTGTTATAGTCATAAGATTAAATATGCACATTGCGTCAAACTTCGGTTGTAACTAAATATTAATTTTTTTTATTAAAACACAATTTCAACAGCGATATATTTTTATAATACAGAGATACAACATATAAAAAATAAATAAATACTTCATTAAAGCTTATAAGCAAATGGATATTCCGCATGTCTCTCAACCCTGCAAAAAAGAAAAGAAAACACATTACCACTAACATCTCACCAAAACAAAACCACCTCATTCTCCAACTATACTCACCCCGTGAAAGTCAGAAAGTCGAACTTGCGCACTCTCCCGTGCTGATCTAATCCCTTCAGTCTCTCCATGTCCTCGGCCGTCAACTCAAAGTCGAACAGGTCCTTGTTCTCCCTTTGCCTGACGGAATTGCCACTCTTGGGTATGACGATGATGCCGTTCTGCAGGCTGTGGCGCAGCACCACCTGACCCGGTGTTTTGCCGTACTTCTCGGCGATTTCCTGGACCAGCGGATGCTGGATTGGCGGAGGGAGAGCGCTGGAACGACGCCTTCGCAGGTGGACCATGTCGTTGGAACCCAGGGGACTGTAGGCCGTGATTGCGATGTCCAGTCTAGCGCAAAGCTTGCGCAGCTCCTCTTGCTGCAGATACGTGTTTGCTTCTATCTGTAGATGGAGTGGTTGATTTTGTGGGGTTGTGAAAGATTTACCTTACTCGTCGATTGATGTATTCAAAATATTGGGTTTCGGTAAAAAAAAATGTCGCGTCTAAATTAGAATTCCTGTTCGTGATCGCTTTAATTACAGAAAATAAATCACTGATAGTGAATTATTCGAATTATTGTCACAATCGAAAATTAAATTCAAGTGTTCATTTTCCATAATTAAAATGATCCTGAAAAGGAAATTTGATTTTGATGTGTATTTTTTGAGCCAACCAAAATTTTTTAATGTGTTTATCATGTTATGGGTTATAATACATCCTACCTTACCGACACTACTATTTTACTGGAAAAACATGAATATTCCAGCCTCTTCCTTTGTTAATAATTTCAAGTAATTTAATTAATATTATTATTATAAAACTTGCGGTTGGGACTGTACGCAGTACGATAATCTGAGAATGGAACATACTCAAATACTAAAATTTTTGGAATCAAAATCTCACTCCAAATGCCATAAATGACTGTGTTTTCAGATTCGAGTGAGATTTTTACTCCAAAAATTTTATAATAAGGTAGGAATCGTGTCCTTAATGCGAATAGAGAGCTAGAGAATTTTATTTGTAGATGTTTTTTCATATTGATGTTTCAAGTGTTTCGAAGCCGAAGTTTAAAACATCGATCTTCAAATAATAGAATGTACGTACATATCAGAAATAAATAGTTTGGACAGTGGTAAGAACAAATGTTCAAACAGTTAAACAAAATAGTTATACTGATGAATGAGCAGATTCTTAAAATAATATTGTTTTTAAATAGGATAATTATTCATTAAATCAATTAAAGTTATAATGCTTAAAATTTCATGCTAATAAATTCTGTTTCTGTATATAAAGAAACCCCTTTACCTACTTTCTTACATAATATTAATACCTACAAATGGAAATGGAATGTCTTTAGGTACCCATGTTAAGAGGACATCCTCTTGGAAAAAGAAGATTATTTTAAGAGTATATACAAGAAATTTTAATTACCTGTAGATTGCTAGGCTTGATTTCTGCATGATTGTATATGTTCAATATTTGCGACTCATTGAAGTTACTCAAACCAATGGATCTAGTTCGACCAGCTTTCACTTGATTCTCCATTTCCTTTAATCAATTGATAAGTGTATAATTTAAAAGAACAAAAACATATTTTTCATAGTATTTCAGATTTACCTTCCAGATTGCAAGGTGATCTGTTGCGTAATCGATTTTATAGGTTCCATTATCAAAAGTGGAAGGGCTCAAATCTTTATTCTTTTTGAAGCCAAACGGTAAATGCATCAAGTACATGTCGACATAGTCCAAACCCAGCTTATTCAAAGATGATTTCAGATACGTTTCGACGTCTTCCGATCTCATTCCTTGTGGTGGTAACTGTGCAATTCATCGTTATGTTAAAATTTGTACCATAGTTCATATTTATTATAATTAATAAACTTACTTTCGTCGTGATGAAAAGGTCCTGTCTCTTTCCTCCTTGAGCGTACCATTTTTTTAAAGTTTGCCTAATAGTTTCTTCGTTTAAATAAAAGAAGGCAGTGTCGAAGTGCCTATAGCCTGCGTCAAGGGCAGAAAGTAAAGCAGCTTCCTCTTGCGTAGGAGTTCTCTAGATTTAGCAATTAAATGCATTAAAAATCGCGTATTTATTTTATTAGGGCAAATTTTATATAAAAAAGTTTACTTACAAAATGGGTCCCAAATCCAACCACGGGCATGTGATTTCCATCCGATAGTTTAATGGTTGGGACATTCTGTCCATTAGTACTTCCCAGAACTAAGTAAACACAACATGCCCAAAAGAAAAGAGCCGCGCTAAAACATAGAAGAAAATTTTATCGTAATCCGAAATCTGAACGATAGAACGTAAAATAAAGCAAGTTCAAATAATTCAAATTCAAATTCTACTCACGCTGTCCCCATTCTGCCAACTATTTAAACTTTCAACTACTGCTTTGATCTCAACGTCCGTCTTATATATTGCGTTTAAGCAGGTGGCTTATGTACGAAATGCTCAAACATTAATCAAATTACAGAACCTTATTTTATCTATTATTTTACAAATGAATTGATTTTGTATTTTTAATTTGTTGTACGTATTACAGAGGAAATCAAATAAAGATAAGATTTTAACTCAGTTAATGACATTTATTATTTTTATCTATCGCTAGTTATTATCCTAACTTTTGTCAATTATTGCTATAGAGTAAACAATTGATATAAATAAATTAATATAATTAATTAACTTTAATTAATGTAATTAATAATAATTAATGTTAATATAATTAATGAATATTATTAATGTCATTAATAATCAATAATAATTAATCTTAATTAATGTAAATATTAATACTCTTCGCGTATGCGTTTCTTCATAATCATAATTTTTATGAATATTCATGATGCGCATGTTTCGTTCTTACCTATTTGTAATTATTATTAGAACTTTTCCAAACTATTGTATTATATAACAAACAAGCTCGTTTAACGTATTTTCATAACCGTAATTTTTATGAATATTGATACATTATATTCTGCTATAATCTTTCATCAAATATTTTTAATAATTATTTTAAATGTGTTCAATTCTTATGCAATAAATAACTTTGTAATTTTTTAAATTGTTATATTTAACAAACACTGCGTTATCAGATTTTCATAATTGTAATTGTTTTGAATTATTTTATAACAATCGAACGTCGCATTACTGTCTTTGTAAGTCCAACCATTTTTATTTTTTCCAATAATAATATTTCCTAGGAATAACGGCTTATTATTCAATGGCAGCATTTAATTTTAAATAATGCAAGAAATTAAAAAATTGCATCTGGCCTTCTTCAGTGCTTTTCTCAAAGGTTTTCGCTTGATACTAAGAATTTTTTAATGAAAGGTATTATTATAAATATAGTGATTTTCTTTTCTAATATTTTTGATCTTAGTGCATTTTATTACGAGTATTTTATTTTGTTTTGAAGTATAAAAATGTATTTTATGTACTTGATGTGATGAACTCAGATTTTCATTAACGTTTATGTCAAACTAAAATCTAGTAGAAGTTGTTATTTTTATTGGCCTACAAATGTATAATGCCCGTAAATAAACAAAATACTGACATGTGACGCAATATTATTTCAGATACTTTAAAATATTAGGTATATGAATTTATTGTGTAAAAATAATTCTTAAAATTCTAAAAGTAAAATATTACATTTCATTTGAATTCATTACAAAAATACTTGGGCATATGAAATGCTTAAGGGGAATCCCTACCATATTTTTACCAATAAATCAATTTTTTTTTATATCTTTTATCGATTATTTAAAGATTTCTTAGCACAGAAACGCATTGCATTTTCATTAAATTTTCAGTTTGAAAATGACATTTTAAAGTACGATTATACATTAAGGCAAATGTACTTTGTTAACAAAAACAGCTTTATGCGGTTTTTATTATCCTTTATTCAAAACATTCCAGGTGCATTAGCTATTGTTGCAACTTTTTGAAATTAATTTGACATATTTCTTTTAGCATTATGAAGAAATTTGTGTATCGCTTAGGTACTATGTTTCGATCTAGATTAAGTGAAAAATAATTATTTATGAAAAAAAAAGCTATAATATTACGTAAAAATACTGTTTTTTTATTTAAATAAAATGATCTCATTTTTAATTATAATTACTTATATTCAATTTTTATGAGAATACACAAATTTTTTGAAAATAGTATAAAAAGTAAGTAGAAATTTTTCTAGACTGTATAAAAAATTCAATGTGCACCAGAAATGTTGTCAATCTATCTCATTTTGACTAAAAGAAATCATGAATTTTTCGCTGTATATCAATAAATATACGGTAAAATACGGATAAATTTAAAAAAAAACTTTCATTTTTGATTATATAATCATATGTGAAAATTGAAAAGAATTCAGAACAAGGGGCAAATTTAGGAAAAATGGTAGGGATCCCCCTTAAGTGAAATTAATTAAAATTCATTGTGTGCTCTAGCAAACGTGTCCCATATGTAAATATTTTATTAACTTCATTCGAATTTAACAAAGCATGAAACTTGAGCTAACATTAATTGAGATAACATTTTTCTAAAAAAAATTCATCTCCAAATAATCCACCGAACTTTCCATTTTAATTAACGAAAAACTTCACAATTCACAAAATTCAAGAAGAATTATTCATTCACCTAACGAAGTTCCATCGAAATCCCCTCGCTAAAATCCACGTTGCGAAATCAAAAAACAATCTTCACAAATAAAAAAAATAGAACCTCCAGCGCGCCGGAAGCTCGCCCTCGATCTCGTAACTAACTCGATTACCCGAATTTACCTATACATCCGTTCGCCCCTAAAAAATGAAAAAAATAGAATCTTCTCGCATATAAGCGCAAAAGTGCAAATCACGAGCGGGGCGCGATGCTGATAAATTCATGGGAATTCGCAATTAAAGCGAGAGGGACTACATATAGACGCGAACCCGGGCACTTTAACGCCACGAGCTCGATACAAAAAAAAAGAGAATGCCAAGAGGCTCGCTTCGCTTAGCAAAGGGTGTAGTATACGTAGCGGATGCAAAAAATGGAGAGGAGGCCTCTCGTGGATTTTAGTAAATTCGACGGGTAGTGCAGCGCATCCACTTTGTCCGGTCCCGGCGAAATAAAGCGGTAATTAATACCCTTCGGTAAGTGGATGTCGGAGATTGCTGATGTTGAAAAAGGAGGTATGTGAGCTTTGGAAGTTTGCGCAAAAATTCGAAATGGAATTTTTTTGCAGGTTTAATTACTGATTACAGCTATGTTTGATAAATTATATTGCAGAGATGTATTTTAGTTATTCAGTCAGTTGCAAAATTAAATTTTAGTGGATACCTCGTTCGAATGTAATTGTTATTATATTTTGTTAAAAAGCTATTTATTTGCGAATGGCCAGTGTATTTTTATAGGTTGTTTTTCAGAAAAGCTAAATCGTAATAGGCTGTCGGATTATTGTATCAAACCTTAATTAGCATTTTTATGAGAATTATGTACGCAGACTGTAATCAAATAAGTCAGTAATTTTTTCTTATTACAATTAAATTTATCTAAATTACAGATCTAAGAGTATTTAGCATAGTATGAAATTCAAGAAGGATTTTCATATAAGAATACTATTATAATAAATATAAGAATTATGACCTTATTAGAAAATAACTCATATTGCAAATTATATAACACGAAAGAGTAAATTAATGAACAAATCAAATCTTTTACAAGTATTCACTTTCTAAAAAAGGTTAATTTCAAAAAGGAATGTTAATGTAATTTTCGCGTAAAAGCATCCTTGGAATTTGTACACAGATAATTTTATGATAAAAATTCCCGCGAAAATCATAATAAATGTGGGCCATCCAGATATAATTAACTGTAAAAATGAACGTTTTCATCCGTTTTATAGCGTGCTGATATGGACTGCATTTTATTGGAAATAAGGTAACTTGTTCCGCTAAGGGTAGAATATTACAGTAGAAGAACTTAAGGATGTTCACCAGCTGACAGTAAGATTAGAAAGTTAATTTTCGAAAATATCATCATTAAATGGCAATATTTATAATGAAAACACTTCAGTGTGCAATATAAAGCATTGAAATATTAGTAAATAATATAAAAGTTATGAAAATGCACCGATAAACAAAGTACAGCATTAACTTTTGCACATACTGTACCACGATATAGATATACTAATTATATCTTTAAAAAAAGTACCGCATGCTATGCCCGGTTTTTTATGTATTACTTTTATGCTTACTTTACATTATATACTAGTTTTTCAAAACGATTTAAAGAAAAATTGATTTTCAATAAATAAAAATGTCCGTTTTGTGAGAACTCAAGATAGGGCTCCCATGTAAAAAATTGAACCTTTGAAGCTAAATTTCTCGTTTTTTGATACCGCAAAGGTGGGTCGAAATTTCAGATCACGTACAAAAGACACCTAAATTGACATATTATAAAAGTTTCAAGAGATTTTAAAGAAATTCAATTATCCGGTGAACGTCCCAAATATACACTTTTAATGTAGTTTATTTAATATTCTGAAATAAGCGATAAAAAACTACAATAATATTTTTGTGACGCATTAACAGATCGAAGGGAAAATTAATACTGATTTACAATTATCATCAACAGACGAAGATGCTTCGCAACGCTTTTCATCTATTCATTACAAGTCAATAAAAGGAATAATAATCGAAACTCGAACATGTTCCAATAGAATTCTGATTTTACAAGATATCATATAATCAAAACGCAGAAAAACTTATTTTATACTATTTACTTTGGCATAATAGGTGTTATAAAGAATACATACTAGTGTATGCATAACACAACTTGTACTGTGAAGCAGAGACATTTTTATTATAGAATTAGAATTAGGGTTAAACAGGAATTTTAAACAGACACTTGTTTACAAACCGTCTACTAATATCTTATTTTTGAAAGTAATACAAATAGTGTGTGGCTTATCTTTAACAAACAGAATATGTTCATTTCTTTACCATGGTGTCCGACGTTTATTATAATTTCCGTCATCATTTTTATCAACATCATCTCTGAATTTTTTTTTGTATTTTTTATACAAGTAAAATATAAATGTGTTTAAATTTTCAGTAAATGGATTTTCAGTTACTATTTACTTAAATTTATCAGTTGCAGTATACATAAATATTCAGTGACTAGTAACAAGAAAGCTTCTGTTGTACAAGTTAAATTCAATAAAAAGACAACAATACACAGGATATGATGGAATTCCTAACAATGTGCAAGCTTTCTACCTATAATATATGTGTAATATATAATAATAAGTATGATTTGAAAGTAATTGCAATGTTCTTATTTAATATTTAATATATATTCTTTATTTTGATGAACAAACTTTTTAAGGCTCACTTTGTCCCGGTCTCCCTTATATAGATATGTGCATGGTGATGCTACAAAAAACGGGATATGATAAGCCAAAGTAAGTCCTGAAATGGATATACTCAACCAAAATTATCAGATATATTTGTCATCGATATTTATGAATCGTTTGAAAGTTTCAGCTTATTTGGTCCATTCTTTCTATTTTTGTCTAAAGCTGACCTGACCCGACCAGACCAAACTTAGACCTACTTAACAGGATATCTTTTGTTATCGTCATAAGATTAAATATGCACATTGTTTCAAACTTCATTTATAACTAAATATCAATTATTTATTAAGACACAGATTCAACAGCGATATTCTTTTATAATACAGATATACAACATATAAAAAATATAAATTCTTCATTTAACCTTATAAGTAAATGGATATTCCGCATGATTCTCAATCCTGAAAAAAAGGAAAAAAAAACACACGTTACCACTTACACCTGAGCAAAAGAAAAACCACCTCATCTCCCAACTGCACTCACCCCGTGAACGACAGGAGGTCGAACTTGCGCACTCTCCCGTGCTGATCTAACCCTTTCAATCTCTCCATGTCCTCGGCCGTCAACTCAAAGTCGAACAGGTTCTTGTTCTCCCTTTGCCTGACGGGATTGCCACTCTTGGGTATGACGACGATGCCGTTCTGCAGGCTGTGGCGCAGTACCACCTGACCCGGTGTTTTGCCGTACTTCTCGGCGAGCTCCTGGACCAGTGGATGCCGGATCGGCGGCGGGAGAGCGCTGGAACGACGCCTTCGCACGTGAACCCTGTCGTTGCTGCCCAGGGGACTGTAGCCCGTGATGACGATGTTCAGTCTAGCGCAGAGATTGCGCAGCTCCTCTTGCTGCAGATACGTGTTCGCTTCTATCTGCGGATGGAGTGGTTGATTTTGTGGGGTTGTGGAAGATTTACCTTACTCGTCCATTGATGTATTCGAAATATTGGGTTTTTGATAAAAAAAAGTCGCGTCTAAATCAGAATTTCTTTTCAGGATCGCTTTAATTGTAGAAAACAAATCACTTGTAGTGGATTATTAGAATTATTGTCACAATCGAAAATTAAATTCAAGTGTTCCGCTCTTAATTTTCCATAATCCTGAAAAGGAAATTTAATTCTGATGCGTACTTTTTTATAAAAACCAAATTTTTAAGTCCTACCTTACCGGCACTACTTTTTGACTGGAAAAACACGAATCGCCAGCCTCTTCCTTTATTACTAAGCAACGACTTAACGGTTTTTAAAAAAATCGTTCGAATACATTTTCCTTTATCAATAAACAATTCTCAAAAAAAATTGCAAGCTATCGCATTAATATTATCATTACAAAATGTGCGATCGGGACTGTCGGTTATGATAAATTGAGAAGGGAACCTAAAATTTTTAGAAATATAATCTCACTCCAAATGCAATAAACGACTGTGTTTTCAGTTTGTAGTGAGATTTACACTCCAACAATTTTAGAGAGCAAACTTTGTACTGATAATTATAATGCGATAGCTTGCAAAATTTTTTGAGTATTATTTGTTGATAAAGGAAAATGCATTCGATCAATTTTTTTCAAAAACATATTCGAAATCTATATTAAAAATAAGAAACGTAGTGTCGGTAAGGTAGGAATCGTGTTCTATAGAGCTAGAGACTTCTATTTGTAGGGATGTTTTTCTTATACATTTTTCAAGTATTGCGAAGTTGAAACAAAATATCGTATTATTTCATACTAATAAATTCTGCTGTATATAAGATATATAAAATAATATTAGTATAATATTGTCCTTCATTTATTTAGCCTTCTAAAGATTTGCAATTTTAAAATTACTTAAATAATATTTATATTTTTTTAAGTATTAGCAAAAGTATAATAAAACAGTGTGTAATTAACCAACCCCCTTTACCTACTTTTTCATATGATATTAATACCCACAAATAGAAGAATTTCTCTAGGAACCCATTTTGAGAGGACAACTTCTTGGAAAAAAAAGATTATTTTAAGAGGGGATACAAATTTTTTTTTATTTACCTGTAGATTGCTTGGCTTAATTTCTGCGTGGTTGTATACGTTCAATATTTGTGACTCGTTGAAGTTACTCAAACCAATGGATCTAGCTCGACCAGCTTTCACTTGATTCTCCATTCCCTTGAACGAATTCACAAGTTTTTAATTTAAAAGAACGAAAACATATTTTTCATGGTATTTCAGACTTACCTTCCAGACGGCAAGGTGATCTGTTTCGTAATCAATTTTGTAGGTTCCATTATCAAAAGTGGAAATGGTCAAATCTTTATTCTTTTTGAAGCCAAACGGTAAATGCACCAAGTACATGTCGATGTAGTCCAAACCCAGATTGTTCAAAGATGCTTTCAGAAACGTTTCGACGTGTTCCAATCTCATTCCTTGTGGTGGTAGCTGTGCAATTAATTGTTTTGTTAAAATTTGTACCATAGTTCATATTTATTATAATTAATAAACTTACTTTCGTCGTGATGAAAAGCTCCTCTCTCTTTCCTCCTTGAGCGAACCATTTTTTCAGGGTTTGCCCAATAGTCTCTTCGTTACCATAATAGAAGGCAGTGTCGAAGTGCCTATAGCCTGCGTCAAGAGCAGATAATAAAGCAGCTTCCTCTTGAGTAGGAGTTATCTAGATTTAGCAAGTACATGCATTAAAAATCGCGTATTTACTTGATTAAGGCGAATTTTATATAAAATGTTTACTTACAAAATGTGTCCCAAATCCAACCACAGGCATGTGATTTCCATCGGATAGTCTAATGGTTGGGACTTTCTGTCCACTAGTACTTCCCAGAACTAAGTAAACACAACATGTCCAAAAGAAAAGAGCCGCGCTAAAACATAGAAGAAAATTTTATCGTATTCCGAAATCTGAATAATAGAACGTAAAATAAAGCAAATTCTTCTACTCACGCTGTCCCCATTGTGCCGAATATTTGAACTTTCAACTAGTGCTTTGATCTCAACATCCGTCTTATATACGGTTCTGGAATAAAAGTTATCTACTTAGTCGTTTTTCATTGCGTTTAAGCAGGTGGCTTATGTACGAAATGCTCAGACATTAAACAAATTACAGAAGCTATTTTTATCTATTACTTTACAAATGAATTGATTTTGTATTTTTAACTTGTTGTACGTATTACAGAGGAAATCAAATAGAGATAAGATTTTAACTCAGTTAATGACATTTATCATTTTTATCTATCTCTAATTATTATCCTAACTTTTGTCAATTATTGCTATAGAGTAAAAAATTAATATAAATAAATTAATATAATTAATTAATTTTAATTAATGTAATCAATAATAATTAATATTAATGCATGTAAATAATTAATGTAAATATTAATACACTTCGCGTAAGCGTTTTTCCATAATCATAATTTTTCTGAATATTCATGATGCTCATGTTCGGTTCTTATCTATTTCTAATTATTATTTGAACTTTTTCAAACTATTATATTATATAATAAACATGCTCGATTATCGTATTTGCATAATCGTAATTTTTATGAATATTGATACATTGTATTTTGCTATTCATCTAATATTATCTTTTATCAAATATTTTTAATTAATATTTTAAATCTGTTCAATTCTTATGCAACAAATAATTTTAAAATTTATAAATTGAAAAATAACGTTGTAATTTTTTAAATTGTTATATTAGCAAACACTTTCCGTTATCAGATTTTCGAAATCAAAATTGTTTTGAATTACTGTATAACAATCGCACTTTGCATTGCTGTCTTTGCAAGTCCAACCATTTTTATTTTTTCCAATAACAATGTTTCCTAGGTGTTTCGAACAGAAATAATGTTAATTATTGTAAAACAATATTGGTAGCGAATGTAATGATGTTAAATGGATACTAAATAAATATACTATGTTAAACTGCTGAAAAGCAATAGCTACAGCATTGCGAAAGAAAGAGAACCGAATGAAATCGACTACGCCTAAAGATTGAGAATGCGTTTTTGTCTCAAGTGCGTTTTCCCGGAAGAAGTTCGTATAAAAAGAGCCAACATTAGCGCTCTCGGCAACAGCGGGAAGTGCAGCTTTGACTGTCTATAAGTTCAGATGTTCGACTAGCACGGGAAGTGCAGCTTTGACTGTCTATAAGTTCAGATGTTCGACTAGCACGGGAAGTGCAGCTTTGACTGTCTATAAGTTCAGATGTTTGACTAGCAGGGGAAGCATCGGCTTTAGCGTACGTTTAAATATGGCAGGAAATGAAAAAATTGCATCTGGCATTCCTGAGTGCTTTTCTCAAAGTTTTTTTGCTTGTTACTAAAAACTTTTAAAGGAAGGTGAAATAAAGATATTTTTGTAAATAATGTAAATATTTTTTGTCTTAATGCATTTTATTATTTTATTTTTTTAAGTATAAAAATGTGTTTTTTGTAACACATGCATGATTTTCACGTTTTTTCGCTCTCAAACCCGGACCTAAAGTGACCGTTTTTCGATCAGCGGACGTGCAGTGCCCTAGGGCGTAAAGTAACTAATATACTATTATGTACTTCATGACATGAACACAGTTTTTCATTAACTTTTGTGTCAAACTAAAAATAAAACTATAAAGTAGGTAAAAGTGTCTAGGTATAAAAGTAAAAATTGTTAAACAATTTAGGTGTAGATTTTTCACACCGTGCTTTTGTATTTCTTTTTATTGACCGACAAATTGTTACTGAGGGTCTTTGTCGAGTCGAAAATATGAAAATCAATTTTATTAAAAGTAATAACATTTTTTTAAACGAATATTTGCTATAAATAAACTATAATTCACATATAATGCAATTTAATTTCAAATACTGTAGAATATTGGTAATGTATATGGGATTAAATGTTGAAAACTATCTTTAATCTTGAAATTCAAAAATAGAATATTTTTTTCATTTGAACTAATTTGAATTTGAAAAGTTTTATAAATATCAGATGCTTAAGCAAAATTAATTAAAACTCATTGTCTGCTCTAGCAAATGTTTCACATATGCAAATATTTGATTGACTTCTTTAGTGAATTCATGAGAATTCATGAGAATTCACTAAAGGTATAAAATTTGAGCGTAAATTGATTTAGATACCATTTTTGTAAGAAAAAAATTCACTTTCAAATATTCCACTAAACATTCCATTATAAATAACGAAAAGTTTCACATTTCACAAAATTAAAAAATAACATCATCCACCTAATAAAGTTCCATAGAAACCCCTTCGCTAACATCCACGCTTCAAAATCAAAAAACAATCTCCATAAATTATGAAAGAACCTCTAGCGTGCCGGAAACTCGTTCACGATCTCGTAACTAACTCGATTACTCGAATTACCTATACGTCCGTTCGCCCCTAAAAAAAGAAAAAAATCCTCTCGCATATAAGCGCAAAAGTGCAAATCACAAGCGTGGCGCGATGCTGGTAAAGTCACGGGAATTCGCGATTAAAGAGAGGGACTACATGCACCCGAGCCCGGGGACTTTAACGCCACGAGTTAAAAATAAACGAGAGAACGGCAAGAGGCTCGCCTTGCGTAGCAAAGGGTAGTATACGTAGCGGACGCAAAAAAATGGTGAGGGGGCCATCGTACTCTCGTGGATTTTAGTAAATTCGACGGGTAGCGCAGCACATCCACTTTGCCCGGTTCCGGCGCAATAAAGCGGTAATTAATATCCCTTGGTAAGTGGATGCCGGAGATTGCTGATGATGAAAAAGAAGGTGTGTGAGCTTTGGGAGTGTGCGCAAAAATTCGTGATGGAATTTTATTTGCAGGTTTAATTACTGATTATACGTAGGCTTCATTACAATTATATTGTAGAGATGTATTTCAGTTTTGTCGTCAGTTACAAAATTAAATTTTAGTAGATACCTCGTTAGAATGTAACTGTTATTATACTTTGTTAGAAAGATATTTTTTCGCGAATGGCCAGTGTATTTTTGTAGGTTGTTTTCCAGAAAAGTTAAAACGTAATGGGCTATCCGATTACTGTATCAAACTTTTTATTAGCATTTTTATGAGAAAGATGTATGCAGACTGTAATCAAATAAATCAGTAATTTTTTCTTATTACAATTAAATTTATTTATTATTATTTATCTAAATTACAGATCTAAGACC
This sequence comes from Gastracanthus pulcherrimus, assembly GCA_949152435.1. Taxonomy (NCBI): domain Eukaryota; kingdom Metazoa; phylum Arthropoda; class Insecta; order Hymenoptera; family Pteromalidae; genus Gastracanthus; species Gastracanthus pulcherrimus. The sequence continues at coordinate 177,610,095 of OX424575.1, read as the reverse complement.
TTTTAGCATGGTACTTACACTTTAGCTTATTATTATTATTATTATTATTATTGATCGAAACTTAATCAGGATTTTCATAAAAAAACACTTTTATAGTTAGTGTAAAATTTACGACTTTACGAGAAAATAACTCATATGGCAAATTATATAGCACAAAAGAGTAAATTAAATAAAACAAAATCAAATCTTTTAAAAGTTTCCATTTTCTTAAAATGTTTAATTTCAAAATAGAAAGTTGATAATTTTCGCGTAAAAGTATCCTTTAAATTTATACAGAGATAATTTTATGATAAAAATTCCCGTGAAAATCACGAGGAAAATCATAATAAACGTGGGCCATCCAAACATAATTAACTGTAAAAATGAACGTTTTCATCAGTTTTATAGCGTGCTGATATAGGCTGCATTAACTGGAAATAAGGCAACTTGTTCTGATAAGGGTAAAATATTGTGGTCGAAGAACGTAACGCACAAATATACACTTCTAATGTAGTTTATTTAATATTCTGAAATACGCAATCAAAAACAGAATAATATTCAACATATTCTACGTGTGTTAGAATATTTAAATAGGAATTCTAACATTTTAGAGTCATATAGTAAATTTTTGAAAATATTACTGTACAAATCTTCCATTGATATAATGAAGCACAAAAGTGGTGTTACAAAATTTCGAATCGTAAAAACTTTCAGCGAGAAAAATGTTTATTATATGTCGAGGCAGTTTATTGGAAAGTTTCAAACCTTGATTGATAATCGTGAAAAAGTATGAGCGATTTACAAATTGCATGCGACTTCGGCACGCTCGACGCAGCCGGCGCCTCCCGTCGTGATCGAGTATGGGTTTGAATTTTCAATAAATGGATTTTCTGATACTATTTACTTGAATTATGAATTTCAGTACATATAAATATTTAGTGACTTAAATCAAGAAAACTTCTGTCGTACAAGTTAAATTCAATACAATGAGAACACTACACAGGATTGTTGGAATTCCTAACAATGTGTAAGCTTTCTACCTACATAGCTGTTTATGTAAGTGACAAAAAAAAACAAAAAAACTGTCCGCAAAAGTACCAGATCCTATAGATATTTTTTACTTAAATAATGGTACTTCTGACCACTTTCTCTTGGATAGACGGGGTCAAATTCATCCAAGGCACCGAGTTGTCAAAAAGTACAAGTGCCGTCAATTGCTTCATATATATAAATTCCAACAAAGTAGCGTCAAACAAGCTATATTACACAGTCCATAAAACCATTGATAACGAAACAAAAATATTCTTATCAAATCGTTATGCCGTGTACACCTATTTGAACATCTAAAAACTATGGCATTCTAGAATACCACTTGTACCCCATGGCAACCAAGCACCTCACGTTCATTTTATTGCTATCTAATTGTCACTGACAGAAATAATGATAATTATTGTAAAGTAAAATTGACGGCGAATATAATAATGTTAAATTGATAATAAATAAACATGCAGTGCTAAAGTGATGCAATGTATTAACTACAGCGTTATGGAAGAAAGAGAACCGAATGAAATCGGCTAAGCGTAAAGGTTGAACATGTGTTTTTTTGTCTCAAGAGCATTTCCCGAAAGAAGGTCATAAAAAAAGGGCGCTCTCGACAACAAAACAACAAGGCAGTGCAGTTTAGACTCTCGTATGGTTCACATCGTGTGACTATTAGGGAAAGCATCGGCTTTTTAGCGTAAATGCGTCACAGGAATATATCGGCCAGGCATTTGAATAAATATAATTTTGAATGTTTAAACTTGATTGAATTATTAATTTCTCCTCTCTTGAATCTTGCTTTGTGCCGGAACACTAAACAAACCTATACACAAAGCAACCAAGTTACATACTCACATACATAGCGCGAGCACATCTTTCCAACACTTACTTACACCCGGATAAAAAGAATATCGGTGGGACAGCAGATCGATATGCGCTGAAAGTATTATCGCTGGAATTTACAAATTGTCCGCTGTATCAGCGATTTTTTTTGCTGAAAGAACAGACGTAGTCTTTGGTACACTAGCTGAAAAACATTGCTAAAGGTAGTTCACCTCGTTCAGCACAAGACATGAGTTAAATTACCGAAACTTTCCGTCTAAAACAGCGATACATGGCTGCTACTGAAACATTCGGCAAATCAGCCAACGTAATCGTTGAAACAGCGGACAATGTTCGTTACATACAGCAATATAAATCGTTAATACTGCCAAAACTTCTGGAGGTGTTTATTCTTGAGCGACCGTGAGCTGAGGCATATGCTAAAAGCTCCGAGCGGCGTCGGTTTTGTTTATATTGAAAAATATTTGTTTGTTTTTGATGACAAAAGTATAAAGCAATCTTTTGAATACTACATACATTACACATACGAAGATTCTAACCCCGAAAAATTACTTATAATATATATATGTTATATGTAATTTTTCGGGGTTAGAATCTGCGTATGTGTGATGTATGTAGTATTCTAAAGATTGCTTTATACTTGTGTTTTTAGAAGAAGAATTTGAGGAATATATTATTTATATTATTTTTTCATACTCTTTGATAACTTTCATGCATTTATTGAGGTTGAACTATCTTTAACCGGTAAATTTTCTTAAAATCATTCAATAACTGGCTCATGACCCGCGGTAACTATCTTACTAACCCTACGAATTATATTTTACTTGATATATATTATGTTCTTATTTAAAACTTAATATAAATGAGAAATTATTATTAATTAACTTTAATACCTTTATTATATTATATACATGTAAACTTCTTTAATTGTCAACTAATCGGTTAAAATAACTCTATACAATTTAAAACGAATGTATGTACACAAAAGATTTATTACGTTCTTTCATAAGTTAGCTATTTTTGTTAGATAACGTTTATTTTTCTTTACAAAAATAGTCATGTTCAGTCGCTGTATTAGCCGAATCTTTAGCTGCTTGGCTTAGCGTCAAGATTTCGGTATTCCAGCAAATGCGAATCATTGTGTCGATACACTGAAAATAAAATTTGTTAAATCTAAGTAAACGTTTCCTTGAATCGTACTAAGAAAAGATTTACTTTTCAACTATACTATTACAAATAAATATTTTCTTAGTACGATTCAAGTAAACGTTTACTTAGATTCAACAAATTTTTTTTCAGTATACTAACAGCGACTAATAGCTGCTCCAGTCATTATTTTCGCTGTTTTGTCTAAGTACCATTCAGCGTGCGCAACCCCCCAGCACCCGCAACAAAAACTTCACCACCCATCTCACCATCTCTCTCTTATCCCCATCCGCAGGAAGAGTGCATCTCCCTCGAGGAGGAGGTGGAGGAGCGCATCAACGCCCTCATCGCCATGCTCCAGAGTCGCAAGTCCCGTCTGATAGAGGCCGCCCGGCAGACCCGCGAGGCCCGGGTCCGGCTGCTGCGCGACCAGGTCTCCCGGTGCGCGGGCCACCTCCAGACCACCACGGGCCTCCTCACCTTCTGCATCGAGGCCCTCAAGGAGACCGACAGCGCGGCCTTCCTCCAGATTGGCGGCATGCTGGCGATGCGGGCGGCCACGGCGGCCGGCTCCTGGGGCGCCGCCGAGGGCGTCCAGGAGATCGCGAGACTGCCCCTCCTGGATCTCACGCTCGACGACAAGCCCGTGAGGAGGGCCATCGATCAGCTGACCTTCGTGCAGATGAAACGTGAGTGAATGGGATTTTGAGGGGGGGGGAGAGGTGTCGTCGGGTGGTAATGGATATCGCGAGAGGATTTTGGTGGAGCGGGGTTTAAGGTCGTCGAAAGGAGGAGAGGTTGGAAGGAAACTTCGCTGTACGGTGGACGTGATTTTTCACGAACGTTCAAAACTATATTCCTGCTAGGTAACATTTCTGTAATCTAAATAGTATTCGATGTACTATTTAATTATAAATAAGTTATCTAGCATTAACGGAATTTAAAATTTTCGTTGAACATCAACTATATCGAGCGGACATACATGGAGAGTCCACTGTAGTTAATTATGTAAAAACAAAAGAAAGCATTGGAGGTAAAATTCTGTGTATAATAAAATCTTGAGAGTTATGGCTCAAATGCAAAAAGGGATACCTATCAAATAGGTTATATTTAAGGTACCAGACCTGTGTGACGCTCATATTTTTGACGTTATTTCATGAATTTTTTTGGAAAGGATAATGATATACGATCATTCTGTAATTTTTTATGTTATTATTAGTGTTCGAAAGTGTACAAGAAATTTTTTTTGTGATACAATTTTATAATTTTTCTTTTGTTTCATGAAGGGGGGGGGGGAAGCATCCACGGTCCTGTGGTGATCTGAGAGCAAAAAATCAAATTGATTATTATTCTGTAGGCTTGTCGCTATTAATATACACATATTTTTTATAAAAAAAAAAATAAAATGGCGGGCTTTTGAAAAAAAGAATTTTTTTCGCGATTTTTTTATGACAAAATTGTTTAAAAAAATTAATGAATTATTAAAAAATTCAATGTTTTTAGGTCCCAGTAATAGTCTGTCATGTTAAGAATATCTGGAAAAAAATTCAAGTCAATCGGTTAGATAGTTTTTCCTCAGTGCTTCCCCCGCGACAAAAAAAAAGTGGTTTCGAGAAAAACGCGTTTAAAGTTTTGATAAGAGATTTTTAATAGACAAATGATACTTACACTAATCAGCTATGCCTGCTGCATACAAAATTCCTTTACACAATATTTTTGATATATTTTACTTTCAAACAATGTTAAAATTGAAAAATCGAAACTTCCATCCCCTGACACTGGTCTGGTACCTTAAATCAAAATTGTCTCTTATTGTAGGAAACCATCATAGTAGGATGCCATTTCAGTAGAAATTGGCTGATTTATACAGTTGCTTTACAGACGAAATCATCCTTATGAACCGTTCCTCCTTTGCATTACGAATGAAATTATAACTTTTTCATTTTACGATATTTCAAATAATAAATTTTACGATATTCATCCTTACCCATACGATATTTTCTCAGTGTTCTTTTAGGGTAGGCTACTGGGATATTATGGGTGCAGTGGAGTTTTTATATTGTTTTGGTTTTTTGTTTGGTTTTTGGTAAGGTTATATAATACGAGGTTTCTGCTCGTGCGAGCAGAAATTCTTATTAGAATAGTATTTAGTTTGTAATTATAATTATAAATAGCTATTTATATACTAATTTTATACTAATTTTATATCATACTAATCTGTAAATAAGAGGGTCGAGTTGGAAAAGTGTATTGCTTTGGAAATTCAGATGTTGCGTATTTATTGTAGGTATTAATTATTAGAAACACATTATAGGCCAGTTATAGGAAGAGATCAATAGTTTCAGTGATTTAACATTAGATAGACAAAATACTTTATCAGATGATTTTATTAAAATTTGGTATCGTTTATTAATTATTGAATACTATCATTTTAAAATCAAATTTCATACATGAAATATTACATTTTTTGTCTTCTATAGTAAATAAAACTAATTAATAGTTTAACTATCTAACTAGTAGTTTTAATTTAAATACTAAAATATAATTTTGAAAGAATTAAAAATTAGCATTTGGAAATTTTTTTCTTAAATGTATCTTTATTAGAGATAAAAAGTTAAGGATTTTAAATTCGTAGAGATCTTTCAATAAAGATTCAATAAATTTTAAACTCTATTATTGCATAGATATATTTATTTGAATGCTCAACTGTTATATTGATATCTGCTAATTACCAATCATCTCTTTCTTGTAAATATGTAATAAGGACACGTCTTACACATTCAGTCTGTTACTAGTTACACGCTGTATAATATGCTGTACAAAGTAATCGTAAAGCTATGCATATCAATTAGATTAACAAGTTAACTTGAGCAACTGTTCCGCTTAGAATTGTCCTTTACGACTTTCAAATGTCAAAAGTCCCGATACTTTTCATTACACAATTTCAATTGCGAATAAAATCCAAGATTTGTCACTAAAAATACAGCGGATTGATTCTCGCACAACTGAGCTCACTCGTCATTCTGCATAAAACTTTAGCTTAAAAATCACACTTCGCGAAACTTCCTTACACAATTTCATTACAAAATTTCTCAGAGCTTCAAGTCACGAGCAATATGTCACACACCCGACAAGAATCCAGCCCTCGGCAAGAAAATCTTCCAACTCGACCCTCCAACCAAAAATAACTCACACCTCCATGAAGCTTCTCTAATAAACCCATTGAAACCTCCCTCCCTCCCATCAACAAAAAAGTAAAAGCCCAAACGAAAGAAAGAGCGCAAATGATCGAACGACGACCCTTTACCACTTTTTCCGTGGACGCTGCCGGCCGCACAGCCTCGGAGGGCGAGGACCGCTATCCCACATCAGGTAACGTACATACTCGCGACTGCACGCAACCGCTCTCTCGTCTGTCTTTCTATCTCTGTGTCTTTATATCTCCTCAACCATGTCTGCACGAAACGTCGAAAATCACATCCCGCTAATCGTCGCCGTCCTCTCTCGAGTCCCGACGCGATTCCCCGGATTTACCTTAATAATCTCGGGCGCGCCAGGCCGCTGCTCCTTTAACGTCGTTATTTCGCGTCTTTCGACCGAGATGGAGGTAGCGCTGCGAAAAGCGGATTAATTAGCTCGCGAGAGCGAGCGAGGGAGATGCGGAGGGGGTGCTTGAGTATCTGTCCGGAGCAGAGTCGGGAAGCGCGTGTGCGTGGGGAGGTGTATGCTGAGTATTTGGAGGAAGGGGTGGGGTTTGTAATGTTTGAACTCGTGAAGATTCGGGAAGAATGAAGATTGGTTTGTTATTTTTAATTTAGGGGAGAGTACACTGGGGTTTTTACGAAAATTGCAAGAGAAAGGTTTTTTTAGTAATTTTTGTATGCACTGTGCTGGAATTTTTGATACGTTATACTGTGTAGGTATAATCGGCATAATCTTGATAATCGTAATCGTATTAGTCGTAAATTTTCGACAACCGTATGCAATAATATGATAGATTTTATTATTATCGAATCCTTAATAATTTACTACAATAGAATCTGATATATTAATCTATTTAAATTACTCAAATTACTACATATTATAGAGAAACGTTTTTTAGTAATTTTTGTATGCACTGTGCTGGAATTTTTCATACGTTATACTGTGTGGGTATAATTGGCATAATGTTGATAATCGTAATCGTATTAGTCGTAAATTTTCGACAACCACATGCAATAATATGATAGATTTTATTATTATCGAATCCTTAATAATTTACTACAATATAAACGGATATATTAATCTATTTAAATTACTCAAATTACTACATATAATACGTTATGGATATTGAAATGATTAAGAGCGTTTGCTAAATTTACTAAATAGATGTTTATTTCAGTATTATTTTGAATTTAATAATCACAATATTTGTTCGAAAGTCAATTAATCGTACTTTATACATTATTATCATCCAAAGTGCATATAAATTTTACAAAATTCTATTACAGCCATTATACTAAAAAGCCAAGTATTCCACAGCTACAATATGAATAAATAAAGTAGTTTAAAATTTCCGCGCACTCTCCCCTCGAAACTCCCCAATTAAAATTTCAATCTTAAATTCCTCCTTAACCTCCGAGCTACCTTCTCAACCCTCTGAAAAATTCATCAACAAACCCCCATATCCATAAAACACTCCATCCCCGCTACAAATTCACGAAACGCGCATTACACCCAAGCCACGTCCTACGCATCCTCCAGTCTCTCGCACCCTCTTGATCCCGCCATAATCAATTTTCATTGTTCCGGCGAGCGCGAAATTTTCGGGGGCGCGCGCGAAGCTGAAACTCAAGTCGAAACTCCTCTATAAACTCCGGCAATACGCGTTTGCGTGTACGTACACCTATAGTATCTCGCGCGGATCATCTGCTCGCGCAGTTTTCGAGAGGTTTGCCAGGCGCTCCCTTTTACATTGTCCGATCCCTTGACTCTTGCTGTGTGCGTAATGTATAGGTATGTGCCGCTTGGTTGTCTGGGTGTGTTAGTTGAATGCTTAGAGTCGCTTGTGCGCGGTGTTTTGTTGGAGGCTTGCTGTTGCTGCTGCGAGGAGCTTTTGTTTCCGAGAGTGCGTATAGATGAGCGAATTTAGATAAGAGCTTGGGCGCGGGTGTTTAAATAGCGAGAGGCAAGAGCTGTTAGTTGCGATTGATCTGATAGCGGGTGGATGTACGTGTGTGTTGGGTGCTGCTTTTCTGCGAGTTTTATTTAAGTAGTCGGTGGTAATCGCTGCTTTGAATTTAGATGTTGCTGTATATTGTACGAGAGTATGTAGAGCTTTGTTTGTAATAAATTAGGATGGTTATATTTATTTTACTTTTAAGTTATTTTATAAGAATTCTGTATATTTTATATTTATGATACATGTATTTTTAATAATTTATGAATTTATTGCATATGGATATATTTATTTTAAGTATCTATTTATCAATGTTAATATTTCATTTTTATAAATTTGAACAGTCTTTTATTACTTAGGTTATTTATGTAGACGTGAACGTATTAGCATTCGCGTTATACCTATAACGTTAAACAAATTTTAAACCACTTTTTTTCTTCAAATATGTAAAATGTAATTGGTTAAAATGTTAACTAAAATTTATTTGTGATATTTTGAAGGGAAGGGCATACCAGAGTGTCTTTCTTCTGGTGCATTTTGAAACAATGCCCTTCGGAATATAATAAGATCCTCTATTTAAAATTTCAACCCGTTTTATTACTTTTTGCCGGAGATAAATGGAGTTAACAGACACACTTTCCCATCTCCTGAAGTTGAAAAGGTACTAAGTAATTATTTAGTTTCCGAAGAAATTAAAAACGAGAAAGACTGTTCAAATTGTTCTCAATGTTTCACTTTCAGTAGTACATGTCCTGTCCGTCATCAATAAAACTCTCGACTTTCATCACCCACCCAAACCCACATCTATATCCTACTTCCACAAAAACCCCTCTCTACTATCCTCTCCACAAAAACCCAGCACCCCATCCAAAAAACGCAAAATCCAATAACCACAATCCCCATTAAACTCCATTCTCCTCTCTTCCGCGCGCGTCACACGTCCATCCAGGTCAAAACACCTGCATTTCCATTTCAGGCGAACGAGATATCATCGCAGCAATTAATGCCCCGGGCGTGCGTCCCCTCCTCCCCCCTCCCGTCAACTTCGAAACGCCCGATGCGCGTGCACGGGCCAACAAACGCCGGTAATATCAAATCTCCGGCCTCGCGAGCGCGGTTTTATTCAATTCGCTCGGCGGAAGTCCGGCGCGCGTCTCGCTTTGACCGCCGTGATTAAATTCGCGAGACGCGCGAGGAAGAAGTCGTTGTCGGTCGGGTTAATAGCGCGAGTAAGGAGAGAGAGCGAGCGAGCTTTTTGGCTGGAGAGGAATTTTACGCGGAGGTTGGAATTTAATAATGCGAGTTGCGAAATGGTAGGTGGGGTGGGGGTTTTTGCACGCGAAAATGTCAGTAAGGGAGGGGTTGTTGAGTTGCGAGCAAGGGCAGTGGAGTTTTTCGCCGGGGTTGTAAATGCAAAAGGGTAATGGGATATGTATGATGGGAGTATTGTATTTTGAGAGGGATTTCAGTTTTTGATATGTCTGTATGCGGTGGAAATATAGAATGTAAAAAGGATTTTTCATTTGTTTAACTCTTTGAGTGATAATGTTACATGTGAAATGTTTACAGCGGTAGTGGACTAGGTTTATTTTCAACATTTTTCCCTCGCTGATGTTGATTTCAGAATTCACGTCGAATCGCATAATTATTTTTATTTTTAGTTATCGTTATTAATGGGTAACACCACTGTAATAGCGAAAAGAAAGCGTTTTTTTGGATATTATTTTTGAATGGAAAGAAAGATTATAAAGAAATGATATTTGGATATATTATTAGTCTAATATTATAGTATATTTAAAAAAAGATTTAGTAAAAGAATACATACAAAATGACTGATTTATAGCCGATCTTTTGAGGCCTCAACCTGGAACAAAAAAAATTTGTAAATTTGGCAGTAAATTGAAAATAAATTAAAAATTTTCATGAAAAAAAGGCATGTTTTTGTTTATAAAAATTGTTTCAATCAATTCATTAAAAATCCCCTACGTGATTCACTTCGAAATATAATAATTAAGATATGGTTAAAATTTCAAATGGATCGGATGAAAATTGTTCAAGTTATGCTGCGTGCTCGTTGAAAAAAACTCGTTTCGAGAAAAATCAACTTAAAGTTACAAAATCAGTTTCGAACGTAAAAAAATGAGAAAATCATTTAAAGAATCATTTTTTTCGGGATGGGACCTTTTTACCATATTCTAGAAGGTTCAAAGCATGTTTTAAGTCAATAAAAAAATCGATTTTTTGAAATTTCTACAGTGGTGTTACCCCTTAATAATTTACCGCACATTTAACCTATACGACATTCAGATATTGATATTACTATTTCACGTGTCATAATAAGTATAGAAAATTTTTCTAAACAGTCTCATTCTAATTTCACACTAATTCCTTATGAACCGCTCCAAAAATCTCTATTACGTCCAAAATTTTAAACAGGTCGGCTCAACGCAAAACTGTACTGCATTACCTAATTAACGAATGAGGAAAATCTATGCCAAACTAACTTCCAACAACTTGGCAAACTCCAGAAAACTCCCGTCCGACTAAAAAATCAGTTTTAATTTTCAAAATTACATCGACTTCCCACCACTCAAGAAACATCTACATTCGAACCAATCACAAAGCACCCACTCCCCATACCTACCTACGCCACCTCCAATTGCATATAAAAACCTACTTAGAAAATCGACTCCCCCCCCACTCCAAGAAGATCCAATCAATTTACGTTCTCCAGACGCGACGCTAGGCTCATGGCTCTACCCATACTACGTATACCTACAACCGCTCCTCCTCCCCCTCGTATACACTCGACTTTTACGAGTGCACGAGGAGCCGCTGTGCAGCTCTCGAAAAGCTGCGCGCCGAGGATCGATCGATCGCTCATTCAAGAGAGAGAGAGAGAAAGAGAGAAAGAGAGAGAGAAAGAGAGAAAGAGAGAGAGAAAGAGAGAGAGAGAAAACTGTAGGTTCGTTCGCGTAATTGGATACGGGCTTATGAGAGTGATTTTTGCGCGATAGACAGGCGTTTAACAAAATATTTGTCGGGGAATTGCTGATTTTTTTTTCGCTCGTTTGTTTGCGATGTTTCATCTTTTTGTTCGCGGAAGGGTGGAATTTTGCGTGGAATATGGTTTGACGCGCGCGTGCGAGCTTTGATGACATTTCGCGGGAATTTTGTATTTCGCGACTGACACGCGAGAGGATTGAGGCGACAAAAGTGCGTAGAGAGACTTACTTTAGATATGATGTTTTGAAAATATTATTTACGGTTTTGTAAATGATCTGCATTATTGTAGTGCAAGTGGGCTTTTACCTTGTTTTCTGAGTATTGATACATTGAAAATTCTGAATAATATTATTGTATCGTTTGCGAGCAAAAGATTTATTTGTTGGTGTTTACGAACAAACGGATTTATTTTTAATAAAAAATATCACTTGTCGGGGTTTGCAAACAAAATATTATTTTTTTAAAATAATTTTTATGTATTTACACTCGCAATAAATGAAAATATCAACTGCCATTCAAAACGCTTTAAAATACCGAATTTTAGCTACAACGAGTAAACGAATTCGCGCGTGTTGAAACAAAATCCAAATTTGCTCACAAAAACGCACAGATACACGCATTACCCCTTATCCTACTATCACAACGTACACTCGACGCACAATTCTTCTAAACGAATGCGTTCCAATTTCTTGTGCCTTTAAACCAACAACATTCCAGTATCTCAGAAGAATTCAAACATAAGTATATATCTCAAGCATAAGAATTCTACGTCGAGTGTACACCGAATACTCGAGTATATATGGGTTAACTCCCACCTCTAAACCCAAGCTCATCTCCCGTGTAAAAAAAATACTTTTGGGAAAGTTCGGCCTAAGTTTTGTTCGGCAAAAGTTTGGCCCGAACTTTAGCAATGAGACAATCCCGAACTTTTGCCGAACTTGGAAAAAAGCGAAATAATAATGAAAAAAATAGAAACTTTTGGCCGCGATTTGAACCTGCGGACTTCTGGTTTGTACACTTGCTCTCTAATCAACTGAACTACAGTTTTGTTTCTGTCAATGAATCAAATGTAGGTTACAGCCTGAAAATATATTTAACTCAATGTTTTACCCTAATAAATAGTTCATTCGTTGATGACAGAAACAAATATAAGTATTCGGGACGTAATTATACTAAGGATTTTTATAAAAATAATTGATACTCTAGTTGTATTTAAAATAGTTATTATTATATATTAGTCTGGTTGTTACAACGCGCGTTAAAACTATAACTGCTCTGTACAAGGGCTAAAGTACATCTGATCTCTGCGTCATTTTTTCTTAAGCTAGAATGAATCTCTGTTCACGCCGCCGAAAGTCGCCGCCGACCGCCGCAAACATATGAAACTTGAGAACGTAATCACTTTTGAACTATATACAACGTCTTAGAAACCTTTTGCGTAGAAACTTATTATATAGTTACATTTTCTTATAACTAATAGCAATAGCTCAGTTCGTAGATCGTAAGCCTACAAATCCGTACTCCGCCGGTTCGAATCCCGGTCAATATTTTCATTCCCTTCTCTTTTTCTTAATTATTTCGCTATTCTCCAAGTTCGGCAAAAGTTTGGGACTGTCTCATCGCTAAACTGTGCTCCATCCTTTTTCCTTTATTGCAAATAACCTACACCTACCTCATCCCAAACCTATTTTTTTCTCTTTTCACGCTAGCTGGCTACCTCCCCCGCAAGTGAAAGAGGAACGTCGCTCCTCTCAGCATTCGAGAACAATTTCTCAACCGCGGCGCGCACAGCGGACTATGCGAAACAGGTCTCGAGCGCAACGGGCGACAGTCCGCGCGAGCAGCCGCGTTAAAGCCGGGACAGGAGCGAGGCTCGCTCGGTGCAATAATACCACAGTGCACAGCGGGCCGCAGTCGCGGAGGAAATAACTTCGGAGCCGAAACCGCAGGCACGGAATGGGACCGGAGGAGAGGAGCGCCGGAGGCGAGCGCGAGTTTATTAGCGGTCGGTGGACAAGTTTCCGTAAAAAACGGGGGGTGGGGGGGGGGTGGACTGAGTGTGTGTGTGTGTGTGTGGAGTTCGAGTCGCGAGAGGATAGTGGAGAAGAGTTGCGACGAGGTGAAGTGTGCGATTGGAGAGAGATGCACTTGTGGGTGGATGGATGTGTATGGCAAGGTGGGATTTTGGGGCCCCCTTAAATTATCGGAAAGTTATTTATTCGGAAAGCCAAAATATCGGAATATTTAAAAAATCGGAAAGTTGAAAAATAGGATTTAGAAAAAATCGGAAAATATTTTTACTGAGAGTTAAAAATTCGGAAAATTAAAAATCGGATTACTAAAATAACGGAAATTAGATATTCGGAATGCCACGAAATTCGAAATATTAAATGGAGTGGCAAATTACAAAAATACTTTTAGATTATTTTTGGTAACTTTACGTCAATTTTAATTCAGTTCAGGTAAGCTTGATATCATTGAGACAGTAATAAAATGGATGTATGTGAAGCAATCCAAATGGTGAATTCATTAATTTATTAAATAATTAAGCCGATTGATATGAGGTACAGGGTAAGTGAGTCCATTATTGTACTCTGCATCATTTACTGAACCTCTCGATATTTTCTGTTTAAAAAATAATAAAGTCACGAAGTAACTCGATAAAACCTTATAGTTTTCAATATAAATTACATTTGCATCGAGTTGCTATACCATTTTGTAGCTTTTTAAATAAAAATATCAAGGGGTACATTAACTGATGCAGGATACAGTAACTAACTTATTTTATAAATGTTATATTTTCGAAAAGGATAAGTGAAGAAATGCAAAATGTTATTCCAAAGCGACATACTAGATTTAATATACTATAAACAAATCAAATTATTTAATGAAACGTGCTTCCCTTCGTCTGATAATTATCGATATTCTCGAAACTTTTAACCTATTTCTCTGTAACTAAATAAAAATGCACTCACACAACCCATGACTTTAAAAATAAAAGCACTTTTAAAAATCCCACGTTTCCATCACTTCTACTTCAAACTAACCCGCGTAAATTAAAAACGATCTTTCAATCGCGATAAAAAAATCTTATTCTTAGTCTCAAAAATGGAACCGTACGAGACACAGTTAAGATGTTATAAAGACATTCAAAACTAATACACTTTTATTAAGATTTTTTTAAGATCTCTGATACATCTTTTGTGATAATTTTGCTTAAAAGAATTATCAAATCGAGATCGTGTACAGATCTTTATAAGATCTTCATTTCGAGATAAACAAGTTCTTAAAAAGATCTACACAAGATCTCAATTTAATGAATTACTTTAAGTAAAATTTTCACAAAATATGTATAAAAGATCTTAAGAAGACCTTAATAAAAATGTATCAGTTTTGTCTGTTTCCAGAACATCTTAACTGTGTCTCGTACGTTTTCATTTTCTAGCCATATGAAAAAGATCTTTTCAACGCGAATGAAAGATCTCTTTTATTCTCACGCTAAACCCCCATTCCCTAATTTCCTCTAAAAACCTCCCGCAGTTTACAACGCATCACCCAAAAATATTCTCACCCTGTACCCCGATATACACGCACCTGTACCCGCAATTCCCTATATTACACGCACGTGCCCACGGGTTATAGACACTGCCGTGCCCCGCGCTCCGGTATACATGACGAATTGCGCGCGCGGGGCTCGCACACTGCACACGCGCGATAATCATAATAATTATGGCTCTCTCTCTCTCCTGGGGGTAGGTACGGTGTGTGTGTATAAGCAGTGGGCCGCGGCGTTTAATCACGCGTGTTATACCCCGAGTCGGGGCTGCTGTGTATAGCCGCTGTTCGCCAGTGAGAAACTTCCGCGCGCGCGCAAACCTCGGGTATAATATAATGCACTGGGTGCGCGTATGCGTTCTTGGGTTGAACGCGGGCTTTTGGCGAGGAATGATCGTTTGGATGTGTTAGGGAAAATTTGATTGGATGCGATACAGGGATACCTTTTGTTAAAAGGTATTCATTAATTGGAATAATATATTTATTATACTTTTTAAATTTTTGAAAATATATAGACTTGAGCATTATAGTATTATATGTTTATTTTTATTGATTCAAATATTGAGCTGTAATACTCCGTAATATTATTCGTAATACATATTTAGTAGTTTATATGTATGTTTTAATTATAAATACGTAAAATAACATGAAGTATCTGAAAAGACAAAAGTGCAAATTTATTAACACAGGTGTTAATTTATTTTAATACACATTGATAAAAATATTAATAATTACCACAGTAGAAACATACATAAAGCTTAATTTAGCGGTACAAATTTTTAATGTGGTGATTCGAATAATAACATTAATATTATTAATATAATAATAACGAATGATTCAGGATATTCAAATATTCGCGTTAAAACAAATAATAATATTCAATGTAAAGTAATCACACGCTTTTTGCGTAAAATTGTATTACAAAATTATATCGAAACACCATTTAAATAATATTATATATTATTTTACATGACATTAATCGGCATTAAAATTAGCGTACTGATTAAAATTATTATTTTTTAAGTATAAATCGTCGAGCAATTGTTAAAGAAACAAAAAATAAAAACCAAACAATGATCGTTATCCTCTTAATCTTCCATTGATATATACTTCAAGACACTCGCTACAAGCGTATCATCTTCATAATCCTCCAATAAAAAAACTTCGTCCTTTGTATACGTATACACGAGTAGCACTTCATAATTTCAATTTTAATACACTTCAGCCTCTCCCTCTACAATTTAGCTCGGAGTGACGCCGCCGTTGCCACCGTGGGAGTTTTAAGAGACGCGCGTTTAGCTTTGAGCGTTCGTTCGGCGCGGCGCAGCGGACGTTTCTCAAGTATTCTACAACTATTTTCCGTTATTTTACGAGTTTCCCATTGCCCATTATAAACTTGGCTTTATGCTCGTCGCGCGAAAGTTCTCTCTCTCTCTCTCTGCCGTATAATAATACGCGTGCGTTGCGCTTAACGCGCATTTTGCGCGAGGGGGGGTTGTATACGCGTTAATTATACTTATTCGCTTTGAAAATTGTAGGCTACTCTAGGCGCGAAGGTTAACTTTTATGCCGGGGGGTGTGTGGGAGAGGGACTGTTTAGTTAGGGGAGATGGTGGAGTGACCGTTGAACGTAGCTGGATTGTTTGGTTATTATTAGTAGGAGTAAGTTTTAATGCGAGGATATTAAAAAAGTACTCGTAGTTTTTGTACAATGTTTGTACGAAAGAAACTTAATAGCAGTTTGTTGGAATATCGCTGTGCTTTAGCATACGTATGTGTGTAACTGCAGTTATACACTAGTACATGCTTGTACAAAAATGAATCGACTTATTAAGAAATGTCCCAAAAACATAAACTGAAATATAGAAAAGAGATATAGAAAAGAGTGGGGAACTATATGCGTCAGCCCCGATATTCTCTTATGCCCTTTTGTCAAGTGTTTTTACTTGTACTATAACATCTAACTAGAGCAGTCGCACAATACTGACGTTATTCCTTTCGTGTGCAAGTTTGAATAAACGAAAGTTATTT
Source organism: Gastracanthus pulcherrimus (assembly GCA_949152435.1). Classification (NCBI taxonomy): domain Eukaryota; kingdom Metazoa; phylum Arthropoda; class Insecta; order Hymenoptera; family Pteromalidae; genus Gastracanthus; species Gastracanthus pulcherrimus. The sequence continues at coordinate 177,593,336 of OX424575.1, read as the reverse complement.
TATTTGAAATATACATTGTGTATTGTCATTTATTTAACACCCATTTCCAATACAATTTATAAAGACAATAAAATTAGTTGATTCTTTTAGCTAAATAAAATAAATAATTATTAATTACTTGTATTTATTTAGTGACTATATTAAGGGGATGTCGGAGCTAGACAATTATTTTTCCTTTCACTGATAACTTTTCGAATATAAAATTGAAAGGAAAATTCGAAGTTGAGACCCCTACATATGTATGATGTCAATATTATTACCGAATGCTATTTCATTCTGTTACCTCGTTTTTATAAATAATTGGAAATACTAGTGGCATATTTTCTCTAACATAACCTCAAAATATTGTTACATTTATCTAGGGTGCTCAACTTCGAATTTTATCTTAAGTTATAAACAATAGAAGATATGTATGAAACGCGCTTTCGTAAAGCTTGTTATATATAATATATATTACATTTATTACTTTAACTTATCACATGTCAATTGTTTTAAAGTTCAATTCAATTATAAGGAAATTATAATATTAAGAGTCAATTAAAAATTTAAATTTCTTGCCTCAATTCTTACCGAATAAACGATGAATAATTAGGTGTAATTAAGTATATATACCGAATTATGAAATACCGGGAATTCATTGCCCTTCCGTGCACAATAATGCAGCGTTGTACAAAGTTTTCAGCAAGTATTTCAACGCTTCTATGAACGTTACTCAAATAAAATCTCCTTATTGGACTTTCGAGAATTTGTTCGAATGGCATTCGTCGAAATATTGAAATATTCCCTTGAAACCTTATACTATGCACACTAATACACAAGAAACTACACTATGTACACTAATACACAAGAAAGGAAAACATTTTCCTCCTATCGCACAATCCGATCTAAACATTAAATTACAAGCATTCATAAAAATTGCCAGTTAAAAAAATGAAAAATTTCAATCCTTCGTGCCACTCCCTCGACAATCACCGAAAACCCATTAATCCTCATTAATCTAATTGCTCCCGCGTCCAAAAACTCACCGGGTAAACAGCACCCGAAGAAAAGCCACACCATCCTCCATCTTCGTACTCCGTCCCTCGGAAAACAAAAGCTCGACGATAATCGACGCCGCGCGCAGCGAAGAACCAACGAACCTCCCCCTCCACAATTCATTAAACTCCCATATAAATCAGAGAAAAGCATAAAACACTCTGCTAGCGCGCGCGTTGCCCGACAGGCAATCGCGTTCTAATTAACATCCGAACCTCTCTCACTCTTTGGGCAGAGAGAGCGCGCGCAAAAAAAAGGCCGGGATGAAAACACACGGAAGAAGAAGCCATTAATCAACGGCCGAACAAAGGCGCGAACACAACCCTCCTTCGCTCTCTTATTCCTCGCGCGACTGCGGAGATAGACATTGGTGGTGTTCGGATTCGTGGAGCGTCTAATGATTGCAGGATGTTAGGGCTGATTGTCGAGGTGATTGTTGGGTTGCAAGGTAGTTCGAATGCTGATTTTGTGATGGATTGTCGTGTAATTGGGTTGTTTGTTGATTGGACTGTGGATTGAGGTACGATTGTGGTAAGATGGAACACTTTTGAATTTTTAAGTTTAAGGACGTAATAGAGGATATTAGAAGGTTTTTTATTAATTTATAGCACGAGGTATCGATTATTTTCAGAATGATTATTTAGTAGGTTTTTAAAATGCCACATGTGTAAGGCATTTTGAAGTAAAACTCTGAAAAAAAAATTAATTCACTAAAGAATATAGCTATCAAAAGAAGTCTTTGATTAGATTAGAAAAAACAAAATAATTCTCATTTGACTTTTTAATAATTTTCAATTAATAAAATAAGATTAGAAGAAACAAATTTAAATGTCGATAACAATTTTTTGTTCTGTGTATAATAAGGAATATTTCTTTTAATATTCAAAAGATTTATTAAAACGTCTTTTGTAAACCAATTTTTTCAAATTAGAAAAATAAATTTTAAGAAATTGCATTACTAGACCCGATGTAACGTTTGACAGGTTTTATAAATTTTGTATAACAACAAAGATTAAGAAAATATAATTAAATTATTTTTAATATTTTTACTGAAAAGTACCAGAATATTACCCCTATATTAACAGCATAAAACCTATAAAAATAATGTGAAAATGTTAAAGGCACTCAAACCGAAGCATGATCTAAACCTTTGAATATGACTGTACGACTGTATATATATGCAGCTGACATTGTACACAAATCTTCAGTGTCTAGATTTAAAAAATTTGAAAAGTAGCCATTGTCTCTCTTATTCTATGTAATAATGTATGTTTCATTCTATAAATAACGCATTTATTATGTATAAAATATTCCATTATCAAGAAAATGTTAGAAGCTACACCTATAAGCATGAAAATGCATGATATATGCGAGCTTGGTAAATAGACCTTACGTGCTACCCCAATTCAAATTTCCACCTTCCTCATATACCAATAATGTTACAAAAATACTCAAACACCCCCCAAACACCCCAAATCCCCCTTCACCCCCCCCCCCACATCCCATATATTTTTGATTGTTATCAAAATAAAAAGTATATCTATATCTTTCTATCTATCTATCCCATCACAAGTCGAGAGTCAATCCACCACGCCTTCCTCTCTCTCTCTCTCAATCAAAGCCTGAATTTTAATCGACCGTCCCTGTCTCTGATCTTCGCCTGTGCAGCGCCGGGATCCCCGCTGCTGATACCCGAGGAGTGCAGCGCCGAGAACAACAGCGTGACGGTGGCGTGGCAGGCGCCTCAGGGCTGCGGCGCCGGACAGAGGGGCGGCCCCGCCATCGAGGGCTACCTCCTCGAGCTGGACGACGGATGCGGCGGCGAGTTCAGGGTGAGTCTTTGGATGGACGGAAGGGGGTGGGGAGAAATTTCCCGAAAGATAGTTTTCAAGACGGATGATGATGCCGAAGTTGTTACGCCGATGGGTAAATTTGCCGAAAGGTGAAATGTGCCGTAGGGTAAAGTAATCGGTTAACAAAAGTGCCGAAAAAAGAAGTTCCGACGGGCAAAAATGCCGAAATGTTGAATGGCAACGGGTAAAAACTATAAATATCGAATATTGAAAAGAAACGATCTAGAAACGATTAACACATTATTATACTACAGTGGCATATTCTAATGAATGCACTTTTTTGTCCATATTTTCGTTTTCGGCATATTTACCCATAGGTATTGATTTTTTCGACAGTTTCATCCGTTCGGTAAATTTATCCATCTGCAAATTTATCTTTCGGTATATTTATCCCCACCCGACGGAAGGAATGGGGATCGGATGGGTAGAAACGAGCTCGATCGACGATGACATTTGTTCTTCATGAGTTTTGTCGCGAAGTGCGTGGAGAATTTGTAAGCTAATTGGAACGATTTTTATCGTTTATCAGGGTCATCGTTTTCTTTCTCCTGAAGTGAAGGTGTCTCAGGTTGGCGATGACTTTGTTGGGAACGTTTTTTAGTAAATAAAAGTGTTCTTAAACGAGTAATTAAAATAGAATAATAGCGTACGGTAATTTTGAAAAGTGCATTATAAAATGTAGAATCCAAGCTTTCTGAATGGAAGGGTTGAGAGTATAAATTTGGTTTATTGATTATACATGGCGATTTTTCTTAAGTTCACTGATTTGTAATGTATGCGCAGATGCTCCACATATTACTTACAAAATATTATTGAAGAATATTGAAATTTCGTTAGAATTTATCTTTTATATTTTTTTTATGTTAAGTTTTGAAAGAATTGTTATTGTTAATGTGACCAACAAAAATCTGGTATTATCTTGCTTAATTTTGACATCGCCAACTAATATCAAGTAATATCTAGTAAACGTTAATTTTAGTTAAAAAATAAATATTTAAATGAACTAACAAATCAATTTAGATATTTATTGTTTTATTCTTTAATTCAGTAGATACAGTCCGAGTTCGGCAAGACGATTTCAGTTTCTACTCAATTCAGCTTTTCAAGTCACGCAGAAAACTTAAAGTCAGTGAACTGAATAATGATCAATATTGTTAAGTATATTAGGGTAGGTTTTTCTTAGAAAGCATTAGTTTTGCGATGTCTCACGAGTGTTTTATAAACTTTTATTATCATATTTTTTAGTGTACACAAAGATAAATACAGTTTAATTATAATTGTTTTTCATAAATTATAACATAATTTGACATACCATACATACAAGCAGATTTAGACATTTCTAAATTTACTGAATTTACTAAATTTGGCATTTTATTCTTGATTTTTGACATTGAAATTTAACATGACTTTTTTTAACTTTCATTAAAATACAATGTTCTTGATGAATATAGGATATAATTGTAATAATAATTCATGAATGTAGAGTATAGTAGCAATCTGCCATAAGGCTTTGTAAATGTAGAATATGAAACAATATTTAATTTGATAATATGAGCTAATATCGCTTTCATAGGTATAGCTTTAAATTAATGAAACACTTAACCTTAACAGTATATCCCTACGAACTACAATATTATTGAGTCTTCTACATAATTGCAATTTTAAAAATTAATTTCGTAGAAAGCGCATTTCCATTTCTCGTGCATACGTAAGAATCTATCCCGAACGCGCTTTATTACTCGTGCTGCGTAAATGTAGGAATATAATTGGATTTAATTTTGCCGTCCCGGCGTATTTCCCGTGTATATACTTCGCCGCGGCGTCGAGCCGCGCTTCTTCTTCTTCTGTAAATAAGAAGTCACAACGTTTGCACGCAAGGCAATGTTGACTTATATCCTTTCGCTCGTTATTTCGAGTATCCCGAAGCTTCGAGGGATGTCTATTTGCAGCGCCTTCAATTACTTCAATAACGATCTTGCGCGCGATTATGATGATTTGGGAATCAATCTAATTATACGTTATTATGATTTTGGACGTCTTATTTAATTTTGGTATAATTTCATTTGATTCATTTTATTTGAATTTCATTTAATTAAAGTTAGCTTTGTACGTTCTTCAATTAACAACTTGTTATGGTTTCAATGGGTATATTGATATAAGTTTTTAATGAATAGAGCGATTTAATACAAAATTTAATTAACACATCTGTTAAATTGACTAACGTGAATCGTATTAAATTATATTTTACTTTCTTAAATTGTTGAAGGGAACGAAATTTGAAATAAATGTTTAATACAGAACGGTTTAAAGCGCGTTGAATTTACTGAAGAGAGTTGTATTGAATTATGTGATATTACTTAAAGGAATGTTTAACTTTATCAAATTAAACATCGTCGTATAATAAAAATTCTCCTTTCAAGTAACATTGCTCCTCTATATTCTGCAATAAAAGCTACACCGAAAACGTATTCCCCTCTAAATATTAAAAGGCACTTCCATCCCCTCAAACGAACTGACCGCACCTCATATATACATATTTCAAAATATCTCCCACCTACAGCTCCACTAACTCGCGCATCCTCCATGCATTTCCAAGGACACAAAAAGCTTTGCCATGTAAAACATGCATCGAGCCACCCCATTCGCAAACTTCTCCAAACACCCAACTCCAATCCTCGTCCACCCAAGCCAAAAACTCTCCGCGCTTCTATCTCCAAAAAACCGAATTTCTCCATCTCCCGTCACAATTCGCGATCTCCCCGTGACGGAATTTATAGGCTCTCCGCGCCATAACCGAGCCCATAAAACCCATACGCGCGGCGCACGTGCGCGCGGCGAAATTCGCGAGAGAGCCTCGATACACACAATGGGACGTGTGTATATGTATCTCTCTGTCTCTATAGTACACTCGAGCGGGGATTTATTAATAAATCACGCGAGAGCCGGAGAGCATCGAGGGAGGAAGGGCGAGATGACTACTTAAGAATTTATTTACGGCGCCGCCCGGCGCCAGACTGTATGAATTCACAACTCGCCCGCGTGGTGTATACACGAGAGCTTTCTAGAGGTCTGCTTGCTGGTTATTATGATGCGCGATCGATGGATTTATGTGTTGTTTCATTGGAGAGCTGATGGGAATGAGAGTTTGAGGTTATAGGTGGTATTGTGGTTTGAAATGTTAGGGGTGGAATTATTAGGTGTATTTTGATGGTAAAAATAGAATGTATTATACGATGGTGTTGATGTAGTGTTTATAGATTCACGGTTGCCCGAGTCAACTTTAAATGAGAGGTCGAGGTAGCGTGAATTTTCGTGGTGGATTACAGTAATGGATGTAGTAAGCAGTGCGTGCAAAAATTTGTTTAAAGAAATCTCTTATGCTGCTGAAAGAAAAAGATAAATTTCTGGGCTTAACCCTCCTGCGCAGGAATTTATTTTCCGAGACTTAGATTTGTTCGAATGTAAATCTGCGTAATCTCTTAAATTGAAGCTGTATTTTTTATTATTTTAGAGGTTGAAGATTATCTTCGTTAATACGAAGGGTTTTTCCGGGTGTTTCATTGACGATACAAAATATATACAAAATAATTGACGTGTATTTTAGACGAGTATGCTCATTATTTTTGTAACTGTATTGGCACCATACGATCCTATATAGGTATGCATCTTATAATATAGACATATATTTAGTTATTTATTAAAATAATTGTTTGTATTTTACTTAAGGGAAGAAGATACAGCAAACACTAAAATCTTTTAATTTAAGAAGAAAAATATTTGTTCTACAAAACATGTTATAATATAGAAAGAGATGGCATTTTAGTCTGGTTTTGTTCAAATTCACCATCCTTTGAATCCACTGTGCGCAAGGGATTACCATGGATTGGTATACATTTCTTTTATGAACATTTCATGCTAAAATTAAGACATTTAAAGAGCAATATTTTCAAATCATATTTTTGAACTATTCTGAGGTTATATTCTATATGAACAATTTATTTTTTGCGATATAAGCAGTATGTTAATATTAAAATATGTTAAAAAGAAAGTACAAAAATTTTCAGCGTGATTCACGAAGAACTGTTGCGCAGGCTTACAAAGTAAGTTATAAAAATTAAGTTTTGAGAAAAATGAGTTTAAACATAAAGCGTGAATAATAATAGCATTATCAACCATTTATCTACAGCTTCAAATAAGGCAAAAAAAATCAATTTTCGCATAAAACCTTTTACTTTTGAAAGAACAAGGGTTAAATAAGTGTTTTACCTCTTAAAAAGAAAATCGATTTTTTGACCAAAAATCGGTAGCTTCTTCCCTTAAAGCGCATTTATCTCACTTAGTCGTAATGATACTTTTATCAATTTGTAAAATGCAATAATGTATCCCTTTTGGTACAACTATACCTAAGATTCAATTAATTTTCCTCAATGAAATGACAAAAAATCCAGCTAAATTCATTTTTTACTCAATAAATCAACTATTTTTTCAAGTGACTTAAAAAATTCTTAAAAAATTTATTTGCATTATACTACTTGAACAATCATATTACGTAATGTATCACAAAAATGAGCGGTACATTTAACCTTCCATTTAAATTTAACTCAACCATAGGTACATGCCATCTTAAAAAAATAAAGCACCATTAAAAGAATACCCTCAATTTTACCAATCCACTTTCAAACGGCACATTCCAGAATATCAATTTTTTACGATTCTCAAAAAGCCGTAAGCATAAAAACGCCTACCGCGCAGACTCTTTAAAAGCTTGTTAAAAGCATCGCGCATACCGTCGCGCGGCGCTCCTCCTCCCCCGTCATCCTAAAAGGATTCCCCATCATAAACACGGCAAAACGACGCTCGCGCGGATAAAAAGTGTTCAGCTCTCCAGCGTCCTCGATACACGACAATTTCCCCTGCAATCCTCGATACCCGCCTCTTGCACCTGCACCTGCAGTTACAATTCCGGCTCCTGGAGCTAATACAAGGCTCTCGCGAAAAGTACGAAAAATCGCTCCTCGACCTTGGCGCATGTGCGCGCGCGATTTGCACGCTCGACGCTCCTTGGCGGAATATTAAATCCAAAGAACTCGTAAAGGCAGAAGACGCGCGAGGCAGAAATGCTCTCTTCGAGCTCGTATAAACGAGAGAGGGGAAGCGACTTTTGCTAGCGCGCTACGGCGAATTATAACGACACGAGAGAGAGAGAGATACAGAGTCGGAGGCTGCTCTAGCATGTGCTTTAGTATTTCATAAAACGAGTATTTACGCGACTGCGAGAGAGTCGTCCGTTGTGCATTAAGGCGCATCACTGGCGTTGCGATAAAAAAGACTGCCTCGGCGGATTTATTAAAGATCTCTCCGTGGATTAAGAGGTGTATTATAGTTTTAATTAATAAGTGGGATTTGAGATATTGAAGCATTTGCTTTTTGGGCGTTTTATAAGAATTGTAAGGAGGTTTTGGGGGAAATGGTCTGTATAATAAAAATAAGCTTTTACAATATGCATAAATAATAATAATTGTTACGTGTACTAGGATTGATTAGTAATTAGTGGCTAGTAAATGAAAATCTGTAAGAAATACGGAATCGAGCTCCACAACAATGATTGTGGAATAGCGATTAATTACTTTAATATAATACGCATTTACGAAATAAAAATGAACCGTATCAATAGAAATTAATACAAATTTTCATTCGTATGATGTGTCTTTCATAAGTTATTAATAAATAAAAAAAAAATACGATTTAGTCAGATATCTCTCCATCCATCTAGGACTCATAATACCAACCTTTATGTTATGAGCTCGGGCATGTTGGATAAAGATTTTTATCTTCCTCATTGTATCCGAGTTACTAGATGTATCTAGTAATGGTTATTACTTTTTCCCCATGTAATATCTCGACGACTCATATCCACAATATTGTATGTCTGAGATGCAAGCAAGACGGTCGTATTTCAAATTCAATTCTATTCGATAAAGTCGTATTTCAGCCCCGATGAAAGCAAGTGATATAAATTTTAACTCAGTCAGACATTACTTTGTAATAAATAATAGTTCCAGTGTCATTTATTTGTCACTCAACGAACCAGATTGCGATACAAATTTTTACTACTGTCGGAGTTCTTACCTATAAAATGTATATCACTTGTTTTTATTGAAAATCGAAGTACGATTTTATCGAGTTAAATTTGAAATACGACGGACTTCACTTTATCTACAAGATACGATCTGATACGAGACTTCGTAAACAGAATTGCCGTCGATCTGAAAAATCAAAATTCACCATTTATACATATTAAATCAATAGGAAAAAGACTTGATATTTCAAACGCGCAAAAATTCTATTTTTATACTACAGAACAGTGTTAACATACATACCCAATATGCTTTTTTTTGACGTTGGAACGTTTATATAATTTATAAACACCGATTGTAAATGTCATAACTTTTCATACCGTTTGAAATACTGAGCTCTTGGGATCGGTTTATAAATACAGGATGACTATCCTAACATGCCTCATTGTTCATTGATACATTAAGAATATCTTTGCTGTTGTTTTAATTATCATATATTATAATACTTTCTTCAATACAGTACATCTTTCACCACCACTTTTTTAACAGAATTCCATTACGATTGATCTATATTATTCACCATGGTGTGCGATAATTTCTCCTTCAAATCATAATTATGAAATTTTCAAAAAATTCCCCATTCACCATATACGGTAGATGTCCCGACTACTGACACCCCCAAGGATCGATTGTTGCATTATTGCATAGTTTCTACTATTTGCTAAACAAAAATGTATATTTTTTTATTTATTTATCTTATATATTACATGTAGATAATAAAAACGAGAATGCTATTTCAATAAAGATTATTTTGAATTATAAGTTCATGAAATTAATAATAATATTCTCATGAGCTATTGCTGACATCCTGAAAATATGCCGGACCCAACTACTGACACCCCGACTATTGACACGCATTTACTTTCATACCCAAACACTAATATTTGATTATATCTATTAATTAAATAACATTCTTAAAGTATACTATAGGTATCTAAATGATTAGTTTAAATGTATTGTCACAAATATTTGAAATCTTTCCCCAGGAAGCATTAAACATCGTGCAAAATGAACGTCACCGTTGAACCCAAGGAGGTTAGATTGTACTCAGTAACTCGCGCGGCAGTGTCAGTAGTTGGGCAACTGCGCCGTTTTCTTGCCGAACTACTGACATATCGGTAATACAAAAATGTCTGAAAAGCTTGTACCTAACGCTGCCATCCAATAATTAAATAAAATGCTTTTGATACTTCTTCTTTTTTATCTAGTAGATAAATCTGGTATATAAATATTACCTATTAAACTATTTTTTATTGCATATATCGCTCTAATATAGAAATAATAGTCTTCTCTATTTCGCAATATTTTCATGTTCACTCTGAATACAGACATAATTTTAAACGTTTTCGTAGCCTCGAATTTTATTATTCTTCTTCAAAAGTTTCTGAAATTAAAAGATGTTACGTTCGTTTATTCATTATACCAGTAACAGTTACGGTTTGCTTATATATTTTTTCAGATATTATTTGATAGAGTTTATATTTGATTTATAATAAAATAGATTTGGGTGTCAGTAGTTGGGTGGGTGTCAATAGTACGGACATCCACCCTATTTACCTAAAATTCTCTCTTCTCACTTCTGCACACAATTTCTCTTAAACATTAACCAAAAAAACCTCCCTTCCCCGTGTAAAAAAATTAATCTGGCACAAGTCTGGGATTAATCTGGCTTAGCAAGTCTGGCGAAAGTCTTGCAAAAGTCTTGTAGAAGTCTGGCTTAGACCACTATGCCAGACTTTTTTTGGAATTATGTCAAGAAAACTCATTTTTCACAAGTAAATAATTAGAGTAGTACATTAATTATTAGTATCGACTAGAATAGTGAAAATACGTACAATTCGATAAAATAGGAGAAAAGTTTTTTTACATGTTGCAATCTTGTTTAAAATATGAATATTTGTAAAAAAGAGACACAAATTTAGGTTACTGGCAATTTGACATGACGCGATGCTTTTGTTTTGTACATTTTGTCTAAAGTCTGGCATAGCGGCCAAAGCCAGACTTCTGCCGGACTTCTGCAAGACTTTCGCCAGACTTATTGAGCCAGACTATTGACAGACTAATTTTTTTACACGGGTCTCCCAACCAAAAACAAAATCCACACTCAAAAACACCGTTACACACGAATACAAAATCATCCTTCCCTGTCAACAGGAGGTGTACTGCGGCCGCGAGACGATCTGCACGGTGGACGGTCTGCACTTCAACTCGCTGTACAACGCGCGGGTGCGGGCCTTCAACAGCGCCGGCGAGGGCGAGTATTCCGAGCTCATCGGCCTGCAGACCGCCGAGGGTAAGTCGTTCGACGTCCTTTTTTGCCGATATCGGCAGGGGCTGCTAATGGAATCCCGGGGATTTAGCTCTGGCTTTGTGCGGGACTTTTCTTCTGGATTTTTAAGCTCGTTAGCCGTGCATGCCGGATGTCTGTGTATGAAAATGTGTCTAGTGCGCTTCTTTGAGCTGGGATGAGTGGGTAAGAGGATGCGAAGGTCTGAGATTTTAAAAGTGTCGGGTGGTGTGAAATTGAAAATTTTTGTAAGGTGACATTTTTGGATTTGGGTTGAAATTGCTTACCGCTGTAAGGGGGATAAAGCTGGTTTATAACGTTGTGGAGAGACATTTTATTTTACAGAAATGTATTTTTATATTTGGAATAAAGATTATTTTACCAGTTCAGTAACTATCGTTGAATTCTTTTATTTTTTCAATTTCTCGTTATCCAGCATAAATATGTATTTAAAAGCATAGCGATTGCCGCATGCAAAGTCGATTCATCATCAATATACAGTGGTTTCCTCGATATTCCATTTATTTAAATAAAGACATCTAACTTTAAAATTGCTTCCATAAATTTATAATCAATTTTTGAAAATAGCATAATAAGAGGTGCATATTATCAATTCTAATAATACATACTAATGTTTCCTATACGCACGAAAAATACAAATCACCTACTGCAGCACAACTTTTTCATCCGTTATTTATACAAGTATTTTAACGTGGCCTTTCCAGTACTTTTCAAATAATCTTTGCATACTGTTAAAAAGAACATATCTGCGGTGAACTAGAAAACCAACTAAAGTTAATTCTTTTCAAAAACTGTCTTTGTATAAAAAAATCATTGCTCAAAATCAATAAATATACATTAAATTCAAGAAAACATTCTTACAGCAAGCTTGAAACAAACGTTCATTTCAATTTCCAAATGTCTACATACTCCATCGATGTATTAAACCGTTGTCTTAATTCTCATTTCCCCTTGCACTGCTAGAAACGACGCACACCAATCAAATCAACAGCCAATCATTCTTTTTTCTTTTCCCTTTTTCCCCGCTGCAGTGGCGTGGTTCTCGTGGGCCATGTGCGCCCCGGGCCTGCCCCAGGAGATCTCCATGTCCGAGGACGCGATGAGCGCCTCGTGCGAGGGCTACGAGCACCGGGTCGTCCTCTCGACGGTTGGCTTCTCCCGGGGCGTTCACTACTGGGAGATGACGATCGACCGCTACCACAGCGACACCGATCCGGCCTTCGGGATCGCGCGCGCCGACGTCTCGCGCGATCAGATGCTCGGTAAGTCTACTCTCTTGGGATTTTCAGTGCTTTGCGTGTGAGGCATGGAGATGTGTTCATTGTGTCAAATTTTGGTACGGTAATGTTAATTGGGTTGATAAATGTAAACGATTTTCTTAAGAATGTAATCAAATACATTATTGTTGATCGTTTTTCATTTGTTGATTGTTATAATGAATGTATTGTTTACGTGCTCACTAGCATGACCGACAATGATTATACATAACCTCATCAAACGATTACTTTTCTTCAAGATTAATGTCGTATTTTCGGTCAACTAATCATTTGAATATGTTCTTTTATTTACATAAACATTACTCTTAATTATAACATTTTTTTTATATACAAATGTCACATTTAATATAATAGTTCATAAATAATCATTTGGTATCTGTCAGTCACACGGCGGTAGTTACGTGATAAAAATTTCATGACGGTAGCTAAGGGTTAAATATTGAAGCTTTTATAGAACGTACAGAATTATAGAATTAATCATTTGATAAGTTTCTTTCACAATGAATAGTCGATGACTCATCTCACCTTCTATTAAGAGATCGTTGTAATAATCAGAATATCATTAATATCGAAGGAATATTATAAGTGAGAATATAACATATGGAAATCTCATTGATCTCGTTATATACGGTGTGATGAGTTATTAGGAGTTAACTGTATTAAAAAGTAAGGTTCTTGCCTCAATAAAATATTCTCGAATTAAATATGACTGATAATTAAAATGTTATAATTATAATAAAGTTTGATTATTAATGCAAAACTATAATATGACACTATTTGTTAAATTGAAATGATTTTATTATTATATAAAGTAAAATTGTAAATTGTAATTGTATTGTATTTTATTACTTTTTTTTATTAATAATTAAAGTTCGTTATAAAACTCTTAATGTACGTCACATCAATTACAACTTTATATTTATTAGTAATTTTCAAAAATAAAGTTTAAAACATTATATTTGCTCTTTATTATTATATTTTATTTACATTAACTGTATATAACAAGTTATAGTTAATATTAACCTATACTAAAAACAAACCATAAATTAAACATTTTTCCAATATAAAGTAACAATATAATAAGTTTTTATTACCTCAAACGGTTAATTTGTACTCAAGGCAACCACAGCTTTATACACTTCCTACGAGATTTTTGATATTAGACTTGGTAAATCTCGCATGCGGAGGCCATAGTCTGTCATTTATACTGTGGAGTTCGGTAAAAACTGCGGAACAGTTCGGCTGTTTTGGCGGATGTGTATTAAAAGTGATGTGTGGTGTTGTTCTTTATTGTAGCCTCATTATCACGTTTGTGACAAGGTAAAACAGAAGTAAGGTTAAAGTAGAACCTCGAAAATGTAACTTAGACTAACTAATCATATATAAAAAGGTTAGAGTAAGAAAAAAATAAGAAATTCATGAAAATATTGATTAATTGTGAAAAAGTGAGGTTAGGGAGACTCAGCTGTCGAACTAGTTCCGCTATTCTTGCCGTATACACATTACCGAACTCACTTCGATCAAAACTACCGAACAGTTCAGCAAGTCTGACCGATGTATTCTCTCAGTGTACACAATATGCCAAGAATGCCTAAAATGTTCCACAGAAAAGTATCTCACTCCACAAATACCACAATTCTCCCAAATTACAACAATCAATCAAAGAAACCTACACTTTGGCAAAACCCTCCACTAAGCCCCACTCTTCTCTCCCTCTCTCTTTCCCCACCAGGCAAGGACGACCGCGGCTGGAGCATGTACATAGACCGGCAGCGCTCGTGGTTCATGCACGGCGGTGTCCACGCCCAGCGTACCGAGGGCGGCATCCAGCAGGGCTCGACCATCGGCCTCCTCCTGGACCTCGAGTCCAGCCACACGTTGCGCTTCTTCGTCGACGGCCAGGCCCAGGGTGGCGTCGCCTTTCGCGACCTCTACGGCGTCTTCTACCCGGCGGTCAGTCTGAATCGAGGGGTCACGGTCAGCCTGCACACGGCCCTCGACGTGCCCAGGCACCTCCTCATGCTGGTCGACGCCCACCAGCTGGAGGACGGCTACGCGTGCGGCGACGTGCTCCAGAGCTAGGGGTACCTCAACGTCCTCAGGAAGGGCCTGCTCGTGCAGCAGGAGCTCATGCAGCTGCCGATCATGCAGCAGGTGAGATAGATAGATATTCTTTTTATTTATCACTACCCTGGTAGAAAGTTAGCTAGAATGTCTGGTTAGTTTATTAATTATTAGCCAGATTGATAAGCTGTCAATAAGCCAAATTATAGCTAATATCTAGCTAGAATCTGCTTAAGAGTATGCTTTAAGAGGAAGCCGTATCTACTGTCCTTGTCTATTCACATGTTTGCTAATTACTCAAGTAGTAGTTTGTTAATTGAAAAACTAAGAGTCGTCCCCAATTCTTCTTAAAATAAGAAATATTTTGAGACCTAAAAGAATATTTAACATTATTTCCTTTCCGAGAATAGTTCGAAACCCAAAACCTAACCTTAATTTTCGCGTTTCGAAGTATTCTCGGAACGGAAATAATGTTAAATATTTTTTTACGTCTCAAAATATTCCTTATTTTACGAAAAATATAATTAGACAAGGACAGTAGATACGGCCTCGTCTTAAGCATGAACGTATTTAGTCTGCAAATCTAACCTATGTATATTTTGTTTCTACAATTTATTACTTTTTAAAATATACATTATAATAATTTATTGAATGTTGAATATAGTATGACGCCAATTGGTATAAATATTTTTATCAACAAATAACAACTTACGACCATATAGACATAAGAATATGCAATACTAAAAGTATTTGATAACTATTATTTTCCGTTTCTAAAATTAATCAATCATAACTTAGTCAAAAATAATTTTGTGATTTATGCCGATAATAAAATTATGTAAAAAAAGTTTATTGTAAAACTACAAATATTTGTTCGCCAATTATTATTTCTCCAAAAATTCTTCAAAACTTACATTATTCTGTTTAATTGTATTGTTGTTTTAGAGTAACAATAATTATATGACTACATGATTCACATTATTAATAACATAAATTGCTTTAATAAAGACACTTCAATTTTACTCGGGGCTTTGATACTTTTTGTGTAAACAATACTTTTTAAATGCACGCGTCATTATATAAACAAATAACCTAACCCCCAGTACTCCTAGATATTGAAGGTACATTTTAAACTTTAATTTAGTCAAATACTCGATGTAATATGATTAGAAGTGCCTATTACTTCGATTTTTATAAAACTGATATTATTTCCATTATTAATTAATATATAAAATACTTATTTTATCAACTTTATATTTAACTAGAATATTAAGCAGAATCTAGCTAGAATTGAACTAAAAAGCATGTCGTTTTTAACTGATTTCTAGCTAATTCTTTAACCAGAAATAAAGCACATTTAGAAAATCTAGCTAATATCTGGCTAGAAACCAGCTTAGATTTCTAGCAGGGTAATGACAAAAATTTTCAGCTGTATATACATTTGGTTAAAATTTGTTATCACATTATCAGTCATTACAGTTAAAAAAGTTTGGTTCGCTATCACAGGTCGTCAATTATTGTCTAACATATCGTAATGTAGTCAGTACTATCACATATTGTTTCGTCAACTTAATAATATACAAATAAATAGATAACAGTAATATATACGCATACACATTTATATTGCACATATATCTATCGCGTCGGAAAATAAAACGCCTTACATTCTTCTTTCGTTCATACACTCATTCACGCTAATAATTACACTCACACTTCACACTTAACACTTAAATAAATTAAAGACTACACAAGAATAAATAGTCTTACGCTTAGAATAAATTAAGACTACACACAAATTTAACGAAAAACATTGACAAGATTTTAGTTGTGGACTTATGGAGTCTTGTCGCCGTGTAATTCTTTATGGAATGAGGGGGCGATGTTGCCGGTAGTTTTGGGGAGTATCAGGGCAATTTGGGAGTTTCGAGGAGAGCTGGGGTTTTTTTAAAGGTTCGTTGGGGAAACTAGCGGGGAACTACAATAGTTTCATTCCAAAAAGAAAACGTTTTTAATTTTAATTTACAATTTTAACTTTTTTATTCTCGTAACCAAAATCTTTGATGATGATTTTAAAACCTATATATAATTCTGAAAAAATTTATAATGTTTATTTTTCTTACGTTCATGTTTTATCGTCAACTAAATACATTTTTTATCACAATTATTTGAAGAGCAACATATTGTACAATTATCCAGGTTAATTAAATTTAACATAGAATGTGAAACTAAGGAAAAATGCATTTGTAAATTAAAAGTTTTGTTCGACTGATAAATCTATTTTTTTTTCTGAAAAAACTTTGTTAAGTACTTTATACCGTTGATTTGATGGCTCGGATCTCATTTGAAATTGTAGTACTACTTGAGATGCAAATGCACTGCACCTCTCATGAGAATGAGTGGTTGGTAAATGCATCTCGACTAGAATAGGGAAATACTAGACTGCGTCCAAGAGTAGAAGTGCACCTCTGCAAAATAAAATACATATTGCATTGTATTAGTTACAATAATAACCGGATAAAATAATAATAATACCAATATTAAAAATAAATTCATACCTTAAAAACGATTAAGAAATTGTAAATTATAAAATAACGTTTATTTTAAAAAATAACTCTAAATCTATTATATTTCCACTGATTGTTTTCGTTTTTTACATACATATACCAGTCATATGCAAAAACAACTAAGTTTCGGTCTACTATTTTTAATTATAACTATTTTATTTAATCAAGTGATTTGATTAAATAAATTTATTATATTTCTATGTATATTTACAATGATGGGATGGCTTAAACAAAAAACAAATTTCCATATATATTACTCTGATATCGACAGATCATGAACTAAAAACTTTATTTCCATTTTCCCCAAAAAGTTAACCCGGATAAATGTATATATGCATCCGTCGCCGCATTTCGAAAGAATTATTGTAATCCTTTTGTTAGTTTTGTATCAGGTTTGTTTTCAAATCACGTTATTAAGAACTCTTTAATTTATATGTAAGAATGACACGCGATAAAAACAGGAAGCGCTATTTCAGGATGTAGACATAGGAAGCTTCTCATGAATAGGAAATAAGATAGACAAGCCACGAACCTTGACATAACATTCAAATTAAGTCGACTGTACAAACTGTAGAAGATTAAAAAATGTGCCTTCAATGGGACCTTGGTATAAATCGTACGTTCTGAATATTAATGTATTTTAGATAGTTTTTTAAAGACTATATAGATACCCTGGTAGAAAATTATCTAGTATTATCGAGGCCCTTGATTATTCCCATGACAAACTAGATAGATCTACATAGTTCTAGATTAATTTTCTGCCAGGGTAGGGAATACTATTTGGTATTAATAATGCCATTATTTAGTTAACAGTGTATTTTTGTAGATAGTGGTATTGTAGTAGTGTAATAGTAGTTTATTTGTAAACCACTGGAATTTTTACGATATTTTTATAATTAAAGAAGCTGTAGAAAAAACTTTTAAAACGACGTAATGTCACTTTGGCTGACTTTTAATCTTTTAATGATGTAACGTCAATTAAAGAACTTCTAATATCTATATTTTTTGTAAAACAAGTTTTCTTTTGAATATACAAAACGAAATATACATTGGCTTAGGCTCTTAACCATATACGCGAATGACGATAAAAAAATAGATGTTGTATTCCTCCCTATTATAACACATTATAACAATTGATTAATCTAAATACATTCAAATTTAAAGATTTTTGCAAAAATTTAATGTCATCTAAAGCACTATAAATGAGGACAAATATGGAAGCTTTTACCAACGGAGACTTAAACAGTAACATAAAATAAATACAAAAGCTAGTTGATCAATCAAAACAAATCAATAATAAATTGAATCCTCTTTAAAAGGAAAGATTCTCTCACTATACATTTCACCAAAACACAGTGCCACCATTCCCCCCATTACTCTCCACCTCGCAATAAGCATTAAATGAAAAAAACAAATTCAATTTCACATTACAGGGCCACGAGCGCTTCAAGGAGCTGAGCGAGCTGGCCCAGGTGCAGACGCTCGAGCGGATCGTCGAGGAGAACGTGGCCGACGTCTGCGCCTAGACAACGACGACAACTCCGTCGCTCGAGCGACTCGACGTACGAAAAGAAAAAAAAAAGAAAAAAAATTAAATAAATAAAACAAAGCCTCTCCGTTCTCATTTCCTCATTTCGAACGAGAGTATAACTACGATAAGCACACCGTATTGAATTTTATTATACTTAGATGAACTTTATTTTTTACACGATAAATGCGGAAGCGCGAGGGGCGAGATGACACTTGAATGCCATATTACGTAGTAGTTGTGCAACGACGTGAAGCGATTTAACACGTTAGACAAAGTGATCGCACAGAGAAAGCGACCGCCGACCGGGAGAGTTTAGGGACTTTTGGTTCGATTAATTTTAAGGTATATATATATTTTACTTTGGAAGTGAAATAAGAAAATTAATTATTGTTTAGGAGAGAAGACGTTGTTTTCTCTGTGCGATCAGCGTAATTTTAAAAAGCTGTAAAGTACTTAGAAGTTTTTTGTTAAAAAAAAATATTCCTCTATATATCATTGTTTGCTTAAAAAGTATTATTTATTTGATAAATAATTATATGTGTGGAAGACGGTGTCTTTTGAATGCCAGATAGATGTACGAGAAAGTGGTGCGAGAATATTCCGATGTTTCCCGAGCTTTTCGAGAGAGAGAGAGAGAGAGAGTGCGTATCGCAAATTTATTATTATAGCCGGGCGACGACGCCGCCGCGCGTCGTTAAAAAAAAGAAAGAGAAGACTGTACGAGTACATTACATAATTATATACAAAAATATATATTTGCGCATCGGCCCGTGTGCGTTGGAACAATAATTGACAAAACAAAAAAGGAGCTTCGTTAACTAAATATCCGAGTTACTCTAAACTGCATCATATCGATCGTCTTTAGTGTCATAATTACTTCGTAAGCGTGTATACATTTTCTATTCGCGGTCTCGGTGTTTCTCGCGAGAACAAAGGGAATCTGCCTTGAAGAGTCGAAAGTGTAAACGTGGACAAAGCAAGAAAGAGCGAGTTGCGTGTTTTGAGAGATGTAATATCGACGAGAGCGTGCTGCCGCTTTGTTTTGCTCGAGACGTGGACAAAAGGGAAGGAGACGATTTGGCGAAGACAGTCGACGTATTTGTATATTTTAATCCGAAGCGAAGACACTTGTCGCGCAAGTGCAGTGTAAGAGTTATAAGGACCTTTTTATCTATGAAATAGGAACGATTTTTAAGACGATGTTTTGCTATTTAAAGATATAAGAAGAAAAAAAGCTTATTACACAGAGTATTTGCTAAGGAAATGAATGTCACTCGTCTTATATATAAGAATGTTTTCGTAAAAAAAAAAAAAAATTTATACAAGACTTATACTATATAGAGATAACGTAAGTGTACCTAACGTTCGAGATCGACTAATAAACTCGTCGTGTAATATAAAAGATAAACCTATGAATTTAGTAGGTTTAGAAATTGTCAAGCATCAAAATGTATTAAAAATACCGTTTTTGGTTTGTGTTAAAATTAGTTTGCGTTTGAACATTTGAATTCGACTTACTTTTGTAAAAGGCAGCTCAATGTGAGAAACTATTAGTTAAACGTGTAGTTACATATCTTACGAAATGTATCAGTATCATTTTCTTTGTATTGTACTGCATTACAAAATTGATTAAATGGATTTATTAAATAAATAAAAGTCTAATTATTTTATGATATTAATATATTTCAATCAAGAGTGGAGCTACATAATTATTATGGAAGTTATTTATTACGGAAGCACTCTGAAATATTTTCGGTTGAATATTAATCTTTATTTATGCAAACATTAAATTAATATATACTTTTGAACTTTCCTGAATGTGAAAAGCATGCGAATCATGCTTTAAAATATTACGATTTTTCTAAAAAATACATTGATAAAAAATTGTTTTTATGATATGTAAAAAATCATACCATTAAAGAAATGCATAATAAATAGGTTCAAGAACAAGAGATATCTATATACTTTCAATAATTTGCAAAATGAAACAAAATATTTATAAAAATTGCGTAATGAAGTCAAAGCGAACTGAATTACAATAAAGATGTTATTACTAAATGCGTATATATTCCGACAACAGAACTGTGTTGTTCGCCTAACAACTTGCAAACCTTTTTCAATAAAAAGAAAAATATATCCACCAAAAATCGAAAATCGAACAAGCCGCTGCATAATTTTCCAATTTCCATCACTGTCGTAGCACCACAGGCCCTCCAGCTAAGAACCTACAAAAAACACAACAAACATCACTCACCCAACCACGAACAAACACACCCACCCACATATCATAAAAATCAGGATCTCCCAAGAAAAGAAAGCGAATCCCCGTCGTTCTCGTTCTCCTACTCGCGTATAACATTGCACACACGCGAGTGCGCGTGTCTCGGCTTACACGCGGCTCGGCGCGCACATCTCCGGCATCATCGGGGAGTCTGGCCGTGACGGCGTGTCCCTCGCGGACGTCGTCGCCGAGAATAAAGGCGTCTGCGGCTTTGTGTCCACGCCATGCGCGCTCTCGCTGCATGCACACACACACACGCGCGCGCGCGCATACGCAGAGAACGTCGCGTATCGATTGTAATACACTGGGAAGGAAGAAGTGTGTAGCGTACATCCGAGCAATAAAACGCATGTACTCGCTTAATTTGAAATAGTGAACTTGGCACTATTTTAGCTAGTGAAAATAATTACACTTGCGAGACAGTGAAAATTTCACTATTTTGACAGTGAAAACTAGTGAAAAATAGTGACTTGTCACTAATTTGATAGTTAATACATAAGTTAAAAACCGGCAAGGTGGGGATCGAGTTGGTATTTCATGAACATTAAATATTATTTTTATTAGTAATAACAAGATAATTAATTAATTAATTAATAAAAATGGCGCAACTAATGTCTTAATTAGAATTCTGATCCATATTCCCTGTGTAAAAAATTTGACAAATGCCTAAAACTATTAATTTTTCAAAAGAAAAATTATAATTAAATTCAACTTTAATCTTTTTTGTAACGTGCATACTAATGAATTTATTCATATTATCGGAAGTACCTTTTTAATCAATATATTTATATCAGTTATATTCGCAGCACCTTATATGAGTTATAAAATTTACTTTATGTAGGCAATCTACGTAGGCAAGTGATGAAGACGTTGGACTGTAAACCTTGTGAACCAGAGTTCGATCCCCATCGCAGAAGTTTTTTTTCGCATTTTTAATCTATTTCTTATTTTAATATATATAAATGTTCAAATGAAAATACATAATCAATATCTAATACATCTCATATATAATTATATACGCGTTTAAATAACAGCCTTATTTTTTTAATTTACTGAATACAAATTAAATTTCACCGATTCAAGTAGTGGAAATTTATTTCACTATTTCAAATAGTGAATATTCACTGTTTTTTAGTTCCTGAGTTATAACTATTTCATAATAAGAGAGTACGCATACGTATATATTATGTTATGTTCTATAGTGTGTTGCATGGACGCAAGGGTGAGCCAGCAGGTGTATCTAGAGATACATATACGTGTTCTTCTGTCTGTAGCTGTCGCTTTCCGGTTATATAATACACGCGACTCCTGTATCAATTCCTTGGGTTATTGTTTGGGGAGGGAGGCTGTCCCTCGATTACACGCTCCGACTTCGCGGGATTTTGTCTCTCTCGCGGATACTCCGCGTGCCGTCTGCCTGCGCTGCACTGTCTCTGGCTGGATATCCTGGACCTGGGGCTCGGGTGGGTCTTATCGCGTTCATTGTTGTTTTGTTTGAGCGTTAGCCGCTCGACTGGAGCTTGATTAATATTTGCCTTTCATTGGGTTATAATAGCTGTTCCTTTAATTGACAGTGTATAGGTTCTTTGGTAAGTAGTTGTGTATCAAAATGAATCGTTATTTATTTTAGATTTGAGAAGTTTTCGATGCGTTATATATTTTTGTTTTTCTTTTCGGATGCGTAATTTGGTTTTTATTGGTGACTTTTTACAAATTTACAGGTAAGTATTCATTACGTATTTGACGAGTCTGTTTGGATGAAGATTTGATAAAGAAACATCGTTCAAAAGAATTTAAAGGGCGAGATTATCAACTTTTAAAAATTGTTTATTATATAATTATAAAAAAAGTTTTTGCATAATTTTTTTACAGATATATTTCATCTGTAACTAAATATGTTAAAGTAATACAACTCAGTTCTAAACTATTTTATACCCGGTGTGAATATAATGGGCACTTTATTGACAAAACAGCAGAACCAAAGTGACATATTATTCACACTTTTATTTTATTCCCAAAATGACTTTTATATTTCCCGCAAAACTTTTTTCTATTTTGAACTATTTCTTTCTCTGTTCATGGGTGCTACTCTTCAAATCAAAAAAGAGACTACAGATAAGTCGGAAATAAAATTCTATATGCACGCACACACTAACACACGAACGGACATTTTTAAAAAGTAGTATGTTCAGAGTTTCAGGTTCAGTATGTTAGGTAATATGTTTTCGCTTAACCATAAACATTCTCTTTATTAAAAAAATGCTTTCTCTTGGAGACAGCAAAATTTGTAAAAATTGCAATTTTTATTCCATCTAATATATAATTTTGAAAATTATTTCAAGTTTTAAGATTTTCTTGGTCTGGCAATACTTACGTCCTTCGGGACTTCTTTTTGAGAAAGTTAGTAGTGGTTTTTCATATTTTAATTAAATAAGAAAAGTTAAAATCGTCATTAAAAAATATATATTATGATAAAGTACTCGTAGATTATTCTAAAATTTGACATTTTGAGCAAAATATTATCAGAATATTCTAACTTCTAAATATATGATTTATACGTGGAAAAAGGAATGAAATAGAAAAACATTTAAAACTTTATTTATAGTATACATTAATCGAGTTGCAGACACGTTGTTCCTGTGTCTTAACCCTCGTTACTTCACGTTACGTGTATTTAGAAATAACGGCGCACGTTTTAGCGTTTGAAAAATATTTCTTTATAATTTTCCATGTATCTTGTTTTTAAAAGATTTTTTGCTGAAACATTTCTGAAACGTATATTATGCTATCGAGGTAGTTTATACTCGACTATATTATGCCGTCCTTAAAAAGTTTAAACTAATATTATGAAGTCAACTGATAAATTCGCTGCTCATACAAATGATTCTAAAATGTTGACGTCATATTAATTAGGAAATCGGAATAACCTCCTCAAGGGGAGGCCGGAGCGAACTTTTCCATTGTGACCATCACCTCGTGTTGTAGTGTTCGCTATACGTTTAAAATTTACGTGTTAACACTAATGTCAAAGATGATAATGATTCATTGTCATGTAAAGAATTGCGGACGACAGCTTTTTTGGTTATAAATAGCTTAAAAAATTTTCTATCATGAAATATTATTATAATTGTCCAACGAAAAACGGTAAAATTGACGGTCATCTTACCGTTTTCTAGCGCTCACCTCGTGCCGTATTTTTCGTTATTCTATGAAACTTTGCCTAAATATATAGATTTTAATTTTTATTAACATTTATTATTATGACAAAAAGAGGGGACAACCTCGTATTTGCACTATAAATTCCCACAAATTTTTATTTTTATGGTATAGATTTTGGAGGTTAGGTAGACTCTACCAATCAGCGTTGGCTACAACCTCCCCCTAAGTCGAAAGTCTCTACAAATCGAAATATTGATCATTTACCGGAGTTTAAGTATTATAAATACTATCTGACTGTACATGAAATTTATTTAAGAAAATTTACATATTATCAACATTAAACTTCCTACAGAAATCCTAAAATTCAAAATAAATAAAGCAAGTAAAATTCTTCAACAAGCAAGAAGAAACGAAAGAGAAAGCGGATTAATTTTAAACAAGAAAACGACTTATTAAACGCGAGCGAAATCAGGCATCTCTCCCTAATAACGCCGCGGAGCAAAAAGAAAAGCAAAACAAAGCAAACACCAAAGTACACGATAATCTCATTAACGAAAGCCCCAATTCAAAAGGCTCGCGCAGTCTCCTTTTATTTCTAAAGAGCATCCTCGCCCACTGGATTCCACGGCCGCAGCCGCCGCAAGCAGGAGCAGAAGCACAGAAATCCAATACTACGCGAATAAGACGCAGAAGCAGCAGCAGCAAAACACGGCGAGGCGCATTGCCCGTCTTTTTTTTCAATTACACAAAACTGGCGCTCCCTCCTCCTACGTACACTGTATAGTGAGCTCCGAGGGGTTGCACGCGGACGAGAGCGAAATTAAGTTGGCCGCCGGGGCACGTGCGAGCTCGAGCTTCCGGCTGCGCGTCTTCCTCTTCTTCGACTTCTTGCTCTTGTTCTTCCTCATCCCCCCCCCCCCTCCTCATAATCGCGACGCATGTGCGCGCCCTGTCCATTAGGGAGGGAGAGAGGGAGAGAGGGAGTTCGGTGAAGAGAACGTTTGATTTCTGCTGGCTGTGTGACGAGGGGGATGTCTGCGTGCGAGAGCGTACAATTTCCTCTATCTCTCTCTCTCGCTAGCTCTCTGGGATTTTGGGAGCGGGGATGTGCTGCAGAGTGCACGAGTGGCGAGGGATCGGAAGAGAGGAGATGGGAGCGAGGGGTACGCGAAATTCGATGAGGTTTTTCCGATTGGGAGTGCGCGGGGATGATTCCGGGTGGGAGGAGAGCGGGGTTGATTTTATTTTTGTAGTTTCGTAGGAAGAATATAAGCTTTTAATTAAATGTGATTCGTGCGTTGAAAAAAATGTTTCTGGATTTATGTAGATATTTTATTTATGGGTTGTAGTAAAAAATATATGAGATGATTGTTAATATAAGAAAGGCCTTTTTGAATTTAACATATTTATTGTATTCAATTGAATAATTTTATAATTACTTTAGTGAAAGGTTCAGAAAGAGCTAGTATTTTTCAAACATAAAAATGATACAAATTTTTGCAAATAGTATACAATGATAGTTAAATAGAAAATATTTTGGTCTTGTTTTCGGTTTCCGTGAAAACGGCATTGTAAAAAAACCAAGTCAGATTGCATTACGTAACTCTTGTAAGTAAAATTTAAACATATACGTTCCAATATTATGTTGACTAATTATTTTTTTAACATTAATTATCCCGTACAAAAAATACTTTTAAGTTGATCGAGATTTTGAACGCTAAACTGACAAATATAATATTCAACTTTAATTGAGCATTTGAATTCACGGTCTACTTAAAAGTCTTTTTTCCGAGATTATTACTCATTTTGTAATTATGGAAAAATTAATATTACAATAATCCACATTGGATGTCTGTTTCACACAAAATTTGGCGGGAACCTATTTTTATCGTTCATTTTTAAGCTTACAGCATAAACTGGAAGATAATTGATGATATGTGATGTATTAATGGACCAAAAGCTATGTTGGTGTGAACCTGAAATATCTAAAAAATAAACCGGAAGTGATTTTTTTACACGTAAAAATTAGCTATCTTGAATTATTGCATGTCGGTTTCACTTGAAATCCATGGGAACCGATTTTTATCGCTCATTTTTAAGTTTACAGCATAAGATGGAAGATAATTGATCATGTGTGACATAATAATGGACCCAAAGCTATGCGGGTTTGAACCTGAAATTTCTCAAAAATAAACCGGAAATGATTTTTTACATGTTGAAATTAACTTTATGTTACTATATATTTACTATATCTTTTTTTTTTAATATCTCGTCTACACAGTTTTCTCTTATGTATTACATATAGCATGCATCAACTTTTTTCTGATATATACATTTTTGAAGCGAAGAATAGCATGTGTTTATTCGTATGTGTGTAGATTATTTTGCACCTTCACCTGCATATTTAGATAATTAATAAATAATTTGAACAGCCATAAATATTCATTATATATATAATGAATAAGGGGTTAATAGAGCTCCACCGAAAGTCAGTTTCTTCAGAGTACTGATCCCGGTAATAAATACTTTTGTAATTGCAATCTAGTATTCTTACTAATATACTTAAACACTCCAACTAAACACCTAATAGCGTTAAGGGCGATCGAAGCGAGCCCGCCAGGGGAATCGTGGCCGCGTAGCGGTCGTCGATGTCTTCCTTATTCTGATGCATCCAAAACCACTGTTAGTTCCAAGAATTTTATATTTTTGAATCACTTTAACAAGAGACAGATATATACTTTGGGCTCCATAATAAACATATATATACATATATTCGTATGGTATCTAGTATCCCACTTTTATACATTTAGTGTTTACATTCTTTCTATAGATACATATAATATCATTTAATGAGTACACCATCCATAAATATCTACCTAGAAATTATATAGAAACAATTTTTTTAATTGTATGAAATATTATGAAAAATTTATGAAAAATATTAATAAATATATTAAGTTTCTATTTCTAAAACCCTATCTAAATCAATATTTAAGAAATTATTTGTATATTATTTAAGAAACTATTTAGGTATTATAATTCGTAAGCTAGACGCGGAATAATTATACGCTTTTCGCAGAAAAGCGCCTTACAATATTAAACTTGCAAGTGTCAGACCACAAAACAATCTATTGCATAGAACTTGAAATAAAATGACAAAAGTTATGACTTTAGAAAAATGACTTTAAAGTTAAATGATAACAATATTCCAATGTACGTTTATGTCGAAATATTTGAATGTATTTTTTGTATGCATGCCACAAATAATTGATTTTAAACATTAAGGAGGTCCAAAAGTCATTTTTCTGAATTACCGACTGAACCATACAATATTTACTTTAAAAACCAAATTACGTTTATTTAGCTGAAATACAAACTCGCTAGCCCTCCATTGAGCAATTATGGAACATATGTATGAAGTTTGAAACGTTAAAAACAACAGGACCCTAAAAAATTATTGGAATGAAATTTTGTAAAATTTGATTCCAACAATTTTTTAGGGTTCCGTTATTTTTAACGTCTGTAACTATTATTGCTCAATGAAGGGTTAGTAAGTTTGAATTTTGTCTAAATATAAGTATTTTTATAATTATAAATAATTATTCACTAATTGGTCGGTAAAAATACAGACCAACTTAACATAATCTTTTAATAAACACTAAAATTAGTTTTTTTTAAATGTCAAAAAACGTTGAAATTTTTATGCAAAAAAATATATGAAAAGCAAAATTTAAAAAGCAGTTGAAAAAATCAAATATTATTATTATTTAGCTTACAGGGACAGGAGCAGAAGTATCTTAAAAAAAACTTTTATTTTGACAAAAAATCGGTATCTTTTTCCCTTAAAACAAATTTGAACATTCTTTATTTCCGCTACTAAAAGTTCACAAGGCACTCAACACTCACCTAATTCACATTGCATTTCCAGAACGCATCTCGAAAAACGTCGTTCATCAGTCTCACCGACGCAGCAGAAAAATACAATTTCCCAAGAAAAAGCCCCAAATAAACTACCTCTTACATTTCAATTTCAATTTCACTAAGGCTCATCCCATTTAAATCCGCCGTGCGCGCCGCGTCCCTCAACTTTTCTCTCTCTCTCTCTCTCTCTCTTTCTCTCTCAACTCCCTCCGTTCCCCGCTGCAGCCTATCCCTCTTACTTACCGCTGACAGTGATAGCATTACGCGCCCCATTAAAATGATACATTCTTTCTCCGCTGTCGTGTCTCCTTCGCGCGCGCAATTCCTCCACAGACTGTACGCACGGTACATGCACACCGCCAGAAGCATGACCGCATTCACGGAGACAAGCTTCAGCTTCGGCGCAGAGAAAATGAGTTTATCGGAGAGCGGAGACTATATACTAAATGCCCGAGGGGCAGTTTTTGGGGAGCGGAATGGCGCAGTAGCGACTAGCGGAGGAGAGCAAGTTTGGGGAGTTTGTGCGGTGGAGGAAGGGTCACGTTCGTCGTTCGATATGCCGATTTACTTCGATTAGAAGGGATGATTAGAGATGGGCGATTTCGCTGTAGTGGTTGTTCTTATAGTTTCCCTTTTCGTTAAAAATGCGGGCCGAGGGAAAAGTTTAATTGGACGATCATGTAGAAGGAACGATGATGGGATTCATTTCATTGATCGGTGACGTACTGGGATTTTCAGGGTGATGCGTGCTTCGATGAAATTGGAATGTAAGTAGTACTACGCTTTGTAGAATTATATACTGAAATTAATTATAAATTTAATTTAAATTGCAATAATATAATTATTGTAATATTAATATATATCGGCAAAATCACGTCAACTTAGTCATTCTTTGACGATTACAATTATTTGATTACTTAAAATCTTCACTGAGAAACAAACTATGGGAAAAATTCCCAGATTTTGATTGTAAGTTTGGAATATACGGTAAAATAATATTATTTATGATGCTACCTCTGAAATTTTACAATGCTTGAAGTAATTATTACAAGATTAATTTATAAAAAGTACTGTGTAGCATAATAAAAATTACCAGTAAAAAAAATTCCTCTTTTGAATTGTATTTATTCCAAGAAAGTGTGAAAAAAGTTCCCATTCTGACTTGTAAGTTTGAAATGCTGGAGCAGATAGAGAGCTTTCCAATGCAGCATAGGAAAAAGTAATAGTGCTTCCAAGTATATTAAAGTGCATATTATACAGTTGAATTCTATAGTTCGTTTAAAAGTCAAATCATCACAGTAACTCGGAATGCGCGCGTGTGTGTGCGTGTGTGTATGTGTGTGTGTATGGATGTGGATCAACATTAGTATGAATATACACGGTGAAAATTAATCTTTCAGGGCTCATTTATTTATTTTTCTTTAAAGAGGACGGCTCAAAGAAGTTTTTTTGTGTTTTTCAATGCATTTTTGTTTTTTTAGCGGTTTTTCGATTTTTACGTTTTAGTTTTTTGTTTGTTTTTGGGTACCATATAAATAATATCATCGATTGAGTGATAATCTGTTTGAAAGAGCATAAAATTACCTATCTTAATCCATCCGAAATTTTGAATAAGCTATTTCCCTTGTTTTGTTATTCTCGAAATGGTTATTTTTTATCAAACGGTTATATCTGTGAAATATTAGAATGAAAATTTTAGAATAAATTGAGTTAATTAGGAATATGAATAAAAATATTCTGTAAAATTGTTGAGGCTTTATCTTTTTCTTTTAAAAAGAAAAAATCTTTTTGTGTAAAAGATCGATTCTTATTCAGCTGCGAATACCGGAGTATATCGACAGCATTTGATCTGAAACTTTTCAAACGGTAGCTCTTTACTATCTCTTATATATATATATATATATATATATATATATATATATATATATATATATATATATATATACTAACACATACGTACACACATACATATTTATATATACTCACAGACACGGACACGCATACGTACATACGTGCAAGCACGTACACACACGTATATACATAATTGAACGTATAGCGTAGAATCTCACGACGCCGATGGAAGAGAAAAATAATTAGAATACTGGAACACACATAGAAAAATAATTAGAGCACATTTTTAAAAATATCTTTTATTATATTGCTGGGACCCATGCATTCCTGTTAAGTACATGTTCTTGTTAAAAATTAAAACGCAATGCTGCTACTATAATTGGTACATTCGATTTATACCCTCCAAGATTCAAATACAAACTGCCTGGTGCTTACACCGTCAAAGAATCGCCAAGTACCCCCCCCCCCCCCTTCCGCCCCCCGTTGTTTACTAGCTCTCTTCGCAGATATGCTCATAAGATAAACATATATTTATTGTTTTCGCGTTAACGGTATCACGTTCTCGAACTTTCTTATAATATTAAATTAAATAATACTACATTTTCACAAGTATATGCAATTTCAGTTCGTATCATGGTCAATTTGTAAAAATTACTTGCGACATGTTTATGTATTCATAAAATTGGTCAACAAATGTTTGGGTTATTGCTTCAAACATATCTTTAATAGAGAAAAAAAACAACACCAATAAACAAATATATATGTCAATTTACTTTACTAAATAATTGTGGGCCTAATAAATTCAATTCGAACATTGTTTGAGAATTATTTTATAAAGTTTAAATTGATGAAGCTCTTGGGACAGGCAAAATATTAAACCTTATTTTGATTTGCTGATATTAAATTTGAAAATTTTTGCTACATACGTTTTTAGTATAATTATTTCAAATGAAAGTTTAAACTACCTTGGAATATGAAAACTTAAATTTACCGTTCATCGCTTCCTGATTAATGTTATCACTTTCCGCTCCATTGAATGATGTAATTTATCAGTTGATTACAAAGTACAGCTTTTGGGAATAAAAATAGTTATTAATTTAAAAGCAGAATAATTTTGAATGTCACGTAAGACGGACGTCAAATAAAACAAAGTGAAAGTTATTATTCAAGAGTATTCTATGACTAAGCAATAGAGATTTTTCTTACGGAAGTTAATAGCTAAGTGAGTAAAGAGCTTGTTCTTTTCTTGCTAAGCATTTTTTATAATTAAATGTTAATAAAATCAAATAGATAAAAAAGTGTTGAAAATGTTGAGTTTTATACTGGATATATCGTATTTAAGAAATTACACCTTGATTGAACGTAAATATCCTAAATGCTAATTTTTTATATCTATAAATTAATTTGTTGCGTGACATTTTTTATAGTTGCTTGTGTAAAATTGTTTTCTGTAAAATAATCGTTACTTGAATGACGCAACATAAAGAAACAGTATATATAACCAATAAATTACAGGATATTCATAAAAACTTTTTCCTATCACTTTTACAGAAATCTAGTAATCATCGCAATATTCACGCCATGCTGAAATCGGACATTGTCCTACTTTACGCATTGTTATGCACATCGGTGTTGTCAGATAAGTTCGCTCTAAAGCAAACGAATTTCACCCGAGAATGGTCAATACGAACCTACAATCCCGCCGTTCTGAAACTGAACAACCAACTGCTGACGGTGACCAAAAGTAACGTCTCCATCAATGTGACCCCGACCGATCATTCCTTCAAATCCTGCCACATTCCCGTCGACCCTGAAACCGATCGTGTGCTTAGCAGATTAAGGGCCAAAGCCCTGGGAAATGGAAAAGTCGTCGTCTGGGGTTTTAATTCAACCCTCTACGCAAAAGAAGGTTCCAGGACCGTGAACTATGTCGTTTTCGTGATCGATCCACGGAGCTGTTCCACAAAACGACTGCCGACATTGACAGACGAGGTTCCCGCCAATTGGATACAGTTCTGGGGGTCACTGGTTACCTATCAAGACAGCTTCGATATCTTCTTCCCGACTCAAAAAATCTGTTCGCCCTGCCGCTTCAGCGACAATGGGGACAAGATCCAACTGACATATAGTCTAAATTTAAACGAGGAAGGAGCGCGCAGAAGCTACAACATAGACACGATGGAAGAATACAACCCGTCGATGGGATACTTTTACACCACTCATCTTCAAAATGGTTTAGCAAAATTGTTAGTACTAAATGAGAAATTCGAAGAAACGGATTCGGAAGAATTTTGGACACACTGGCTTGATTCGAACTCTGTTGTCAAGGTAAGATTATCCAACAATACGGATAGTTATTTTTGTTATATAAAAGTTTCACTAAGTTAGGAAAAGCTTGACAAAGTTATAGAAAGTTTGACAAAGCTGGAAAAAGCTTGACAAACTTTGGAAAAGTTATAAATAATTTGGCAAAAGAAGATTATAAAAATGAAAATTTCGAATAGAATATTTTTTGCATAAAGCTTCTATCATTCGGAAATTAGTATCATTCGTAGCCAGTGATCGACCACTAACGGTCATTTATAGCTATAATTAATGAACTAAAGATTCCTCAAACTTTCAGCTTCTGGTAAACGTTTGGCAACGCTTAGAAACAATTTTTGTCCCCATTAGAACAGTTCGAATTTACTCATCTTCTAATATCATTACTAGGGAAACACGGGCTATTGCTTGATCGATGACATGGTGCCAGACAGCAATTATGACGACTCGGCCGACTGCAGCCTGATGGACAGGAAACAGAACAGTACCGCGGGTTCGGCTACTCTGCAGCTGCCAGGCGATGGTCCAGCCACTCACTCCGCGATCAGCATCCTCGAGGACGGCAGCGCCTGGGTAGCGGTGGCGTACTCGCAGCCCAAGCCCCAGCCCGCTCAGATCTACGTCGTCAAGATGAAACCCGTTAACGTGACTGGTCTGTCGCGTACGGATGCGTCATTTGCCAAGGCCGAAGTGAGCGAGCACGTCGACTTTCAGAGGATCTCGGACAATTATCTGCTAGAGATGGAGGGCATCGTCCTCGGGGAGGAATTCTGCCTCGTCACCGTGGAGAGAAAGAAGTTGCCGGAGGATTACGAAAAACCCGAGTTCAATCTGACGGTCAAGTGTATGACCGCAAGCGAATGATGCAGACATGTTGATTGAGGTGTTACTTGATACATTTGTGTATAATGGGGTCGATCAAATGTTACGTTCCTAACACAGATATTGTACATTTTCAACCTCTATACCTCATTTATGTCAAAGAATCGCCAAGCCCCCCCCCCCCCCCCAAGATATGCTCATGAGACTCATTTATTTATTGTTTTCACGTGAATGATATCACGTTTTCGAACTTTGTTACTATTCTAACCATAACTTTGAATTAGCTCAACATTGATTGGGTAATTTGATAATTTTTTGTATAACAATATTTAATAGATCTACATATTTTCAAAAACATATGTGTATACGCTACTTCAGTCAGTAACATGGTCAATTTATAAAAATGATTCGCGTAATGTTTATGTACGTATTCACAAAATTGGTCAACAAATGTTTGGGTTTTTACTTCAAACATATCTTAAATGGAGAATAAAACAATACCCATAAACAAGTATATAATTCTAAATTTATTTTACAAAGTAATTGTCGTCATAATAAAATCAAATCAATTTAACCTTGATTTTAGAATTTTTATAATTAATGAAAGCCTTTAGGACAGACCAAACAAAAAATGTATGTTTATTTGCAGATACTGAATTTGATAATTTTAGCTACATACAATTTTAGTATAATTATTTCAAATCAAACTTTTAAACTACCTTGAAATATGAAAACTTAAGCTTATTATTTCTCGCTTACTGATTAATTATATCACTTTGTACTCCATTGCAAGATGTAAATTATCAGTTGATTACAAAATACAGCTTCGGGGAATAAATTAGTGATGCATTTAAGAACAGAAGACTTTTAGACGCAGATTAAGACGGACGACAAATAAAATAACGTGTTAGCACTGAAATATATTGTTCAATATATTCCATAACTATGCGATAGATATATCACTTGTAAAAGTCAATAAATATAAGTAAGTAAACATATTGATTATTTTATCTCAACAAAATTATTTAATTAAATGTTAATAAAATCAAATAAATTAATTAGTACTGAGGATATCAATATTAATTGTATCTTTGAATTTTTTACTGGTGTTTGTAAAAAATTATATTTAAATAAAATGTTAATTGACTGTAAAGTTACGTATAAAAAATGTGTTAAATCGATTAAAAAAATTCATAAACATATTTCTCTACTTTACTTTCACAGCAATCCATTGATCAACGCAATATTCGCGCCATGCTGAAATCAGGCATTATCCTACTTTACGCATTGTTGAGTACACCAGTGCTGTCGAAAGAGTTTGCTCTAAAACAAACGCATTTTACTCGAGAATGGTCAACACGAACCTACAGTCCCGTCGTTCTGAAACTGAACAACCATCTGCTGACCGTAACCAAAAGCAGCATCTCGATCAATCTGACCTCGACCGATCCCTCCTTCAAACCGTGCCAGATCCCCGTCGACCCTGAAACCGATGGCGTGACCAGCAATCTAAGAGCCAGAACTCTAGGCAATGGAAAGGTCGTCACCGGGGGCGTTACATCGAGCCCCAGTGGAAAGAAAGGCTACAAGACAGTGAACTACATCACCTTCGTGATCGATCCTCAGAGCTGCTCTGCTAAACGTCTGACGACTTTGGTCGACGAGGTTCCCGACGACTGGCCACAGTATTGGGGATCTCTGGTAACCTACCAAAATAGTTTCGACGTCTTTTTCCCGACTTACAACGTCTGCTCGCCTTGCCGCTTCAGCGACAAAGGAGATAAGATCGAGTTGGACTACCGTCTGGTATCGGATGGGTATGGACAGTACGATTGGTACAAAAGCTACAGAAAGTACAGCATAGATACGATGGAAGTGAATGACCCGTCAAAGGGATACTTTTTTGCTTATCAAGATGTGAGTAGTTTTACAAGGATGAAAGTGTTGAACGAACGATTTGAAACAACAAATACCGAAGAATTTTGGACACGTTGGCTTGATTCGACCTCTGTTACCAAGGTAAGAATATACTTATAGGAAAGACCGGAGCCAGAAAAGGGAACATCGAGTTATATAGATACTTATATTTCATAAAATCTTACTTTATATTTCTGTTCTCTTTTTAATTTTAGTAGTAAAGTGATCTGAATAAGTTATTTGATATCTTGCAAGTCAATTAATTCTTTAAAATCATTTAAAGGTTTGATATCTATCACTATTACCATAATTTGAACTAAAATAGTATATTGTGTACCAAGGGCGTAAAGTGAGTTTTTTTAGACCTAGTGTGGAGTTTTCAGTACGAGTCGAAGGCAATTGAGCACGAGCCGAAGACGAGTACTGCAAACACATGAGGTCAAAAAGCCCACTAGCCCTTGATTTACACCATATCTTTTGTGACACATGTACGGATACTAGTTAAAATAGAAACTTAAAGTAAATAAAGTCAATTAATTCTTTAAAACTATTGAAAGTGTTTTGGTTGACAAAGAAAGTAGTAGCAATTTGCGTTACTGTTTTGGATCAATATCTGGGAGCTGCTTTCTTGAATCAGTTATTATACATTTTAACGCGTTTTGTTCTTTGATACATATATTTGATCAAAATTAAATTTTTAGACCTCATTTTGTCTTGTCTTACGGACCAGAATAGTATGAGGGGAGAGGGACAGTAGTTGCAGGACGTTCATGACACAATGCGGCGTGGCAAAGTACCTGCTTTATTTACGGAACGTCCCTGGGATCTCGAGCTATATTGGCATCATGCTTTTGTGGTGTGGCTAGAATCATCAGTGGCGCCATTCTCTCCTCCGTAGTAGTAGGGACTAGGGAAACAAAAGCATCTATAAGCGCATAAACTGAACGAGACTGAAATAGTATATTATGTATCATATGAGGGAAAAGTAGGCTTTTTTCGCCCGCGTGTGAGGTTTACAATACGAGTCGAAGGTGAACAAGCACGAACCCAAGACGAGTGAGTATTGCAAACTGAAGACGAGTATTGCAAACACAAAAGGGCGAAAAAGGCCTTTCCCCCATGGTGTACACCGTATATGTTGTCAAACATGTATTGATAACGTGTTTTTGTATGTCTAACAAACGTACGTTTGTTAGACTGTAAAATCAGTGGTATCATCCGGATGGTACCCCATGTTTAGGAGGGCCTAAACCAACTTAGAGCCGATTTTCGATAATTTAATTTTGCGCCCTCCATGGCGGGCGCAAAAGTCTTTACTGCCCGCTGGTCGGAAAACGGCAACTTTAGTCCCGCTATATGGGCATGAAAAAATGCGTTATCGTACAAGTGTGACAAAAAAAAATTTTGTACATCACAGGTCCGATTTTCAGATTTTTTGCCCTGAAAACCGGGCCTAAAGTGGCCGTTTTTCGACCAGCGGGCTTAAAGTACAAACTTTACTGTTCATTTTGAATTTGCTGAAGTATCTTTTGAAAGTGAGTGCTTTACGCCCGCTGCTCGTTTTATTGTAATGAGAATAAAACTGGCCTAAACTTGGTCTGTGAAAATTAATACATGTGTTACAAAAAGCATAGTGTGCACCGCGGGCGAGAGGGCCTTTTTGTATTGGCCAATATCCTCCAAGATGCTTCAATAACACAAATTTAAGGTCTTAACGCCAGCTTTCATTTGGACAGATGTAGAATTATTAATAATCTATAATTCGCCACGTAAATTAGGTTTGTCTGCAATAGTGTCATGTTTACTTTACGTTCACACAGTATTATTGCAATAAGGGTAAAGCGCATGATTTTTATAATTGCTTTATTTTTATGTTATTTAAACTATTTTTCCTGCGAGTTAGGGCTTATAAGGTGCACATAGAAAAAAGTTACAGGGGTACTAACCAAAAAGGGTATTTCGAAAGAAGAACTAACTTTGAACAACGGTATTTCTGGCTCTAAAACACGATTTGGGACGATGAAAAATAAGAATTAGAAGCTTTTTTGGGACGATGAAAAATAAGAATTAGAAGCTTTTTTGGGACGAAGAAAAATGAGACGTGGTTGACCTATGCAGAAATGTGTAAATGGCACAGAATCAAACATAAACTAAAAATTGCAAAATTTTGAGGTTACATTTAGATCCTTATAAATGACTCACTAAGCTATTAGGGAGTCATGTAATTTTTTTTAAAAAGTAGCCCAAAAGTCGAAAGAAATCTTTTTGAGAGGATGAAAACGGTAAAACCAAAAGCGTTGTGGAATTTTTTAAAAATGGCTGTTTTTTCGCCAATTATTAAAATTTTAAAAATTCTAGGAGGTTACAACGATTTGGGCTGAAACTTGACAAAAGTACATTTTTATAGGTATTTTCATAAAAAATATGGCGTCATAAATTTAAATACCCGATCTGAGCCGATATCACAATTTTTCACTGGCTTCGTTGGCCTGTCCCATATATATATACATATATATGTGTGTGTGTGTGTGTGTGTGTGTGTGTGTGTGTGTGTGTGTGTGTGTGTGTGTGTGTATGTGTGTGTGTGTATGTATTATATATATCATTAAAGATAATTTCTCATTGTACTGTGCCTATCTCGCTCCGGACTCCTGCACAAAAAAATGTTGATGCGCATGCGACGATCGAATTATAACGTATCTTCTGATATCCTTAACAGGGACACACTGGCTACTGCGCAGTCAGAGAGAAGACGCAAAAGGAACCTTATGACGACTCGGCCGACTGCTTTCTGGCGGACAGAGAGTGGAACAGCACCGCGGGTTCGGCCAGGCTGTTCCTGCCAGGCGAGGGCCGTGTCGCGCGCACCGCGATCAGCGTCCTCGAGGACGGCAGCGCCTGGATAGCGATTGACTACGCGCCACCCAAGCCTCGGCCCGCTCAGATCCACGTCGTCAAGATGAAACCAGTTAATGTGACCGGTCTGCCGGACGTAGAAATATACTACCCCGAGGCCGAAGTCAGCGACCACGTTGAGTTTCAAAGGATCTCGGGCAACTATCCGTTCGAGATGAAAACTATCGTGCTCGCGGAGGAATTATGCGTCGTCACCGTGGAGCAAAAGGAGTCGCCGGAAGACTACGACGAGGCCGGGTTCAATCTGACGGTCAAGTGCATGGCTGCGAGCGACTGATGCAGAGATGTTGATTTGGATACTTAATTTATACTTTATGTGTACTTTATTTATTTATATATTTACAACAGTTTTCTTTATATAGTAAGCTGGTAGAGAACTTATTCTGTCTGATTTATATGTTATATATAATATAAATATTTCAGCTATACTTTAAAAATTAGAATAAAGGATAATAAAATACACATTTTGATCATATTAATTTTTTACTCGATCGATTGATTCAATGAGGTCTCATAGTGTTTTCGTATAATCAAAGTAGCTTCTGCTCATCAATTCTTTTATTGATTTTTTATAAGTAGATTATGTTTTTGCTTTCTCAAAGAGGATCCTTTGTGATAGAGAAAAGTTTTCGAAAACACATATTAGAAGCATATTTTGGGACGTAATATAATCAAAATAAACTTAATTTAGAAATGTCCGAGTATATGTTTGTGTATTTATGTATGTGTGTGTGTGTGTGTGTGTATATATGTGTGCGTGTGTATGTTTCTTAGTGAAAGAGTCAGCACTGGGCAGCGTAGCCAAAAGTAGATCCCGCAGCCATAGTTACACATGTACCCTGGTAGAAAATTATCTCGTTTTATCGAGGCCCTCGATTATTCCCATGGCAAATTAGATAGATCTACATCGTTCTAGATTGATTTTCCACCAGGGTACCTATATATTCTAAATGGCAGAGGGAGTTACACAAACACACACACACGAGCACAACTATACGGATATTTTCTAAAAATAGCGCATTTTG
Source organism: Gastracanthus pulcherrimus (assembly GCA_949152435.1). Lineage (NCBI taxonomy): Eukaryota > Metazoa > Arthropoda > Insecta > Hymenoptera > Pteromalidae > Gastracanthus > Gastracanthus pulcherrimus. Next base: position 177,554,353 of record OX424575.1, on the reverse strand, counting down.
ATTTCAAGAGGCGCAGAACATGCTTCTAACATGTTTTTTAGAAAACTTGTTTTTACTATTACAAAGCTTCCTTTAGTAGGAAGTAAAAACTATAAGTTCAAAACAATAAATAAGTAATACACATACACACACACGCACACATACACCTATCCATGCGGACATTTTCTAAAAATAGTATATTTTGATTACAAATGGCCCAAAACATATTTCTAACATGCTTTTACGTAAAGTTTTTTTTACTATTACAAATCTTCCTTTAGGAACAAGCAAAAGTCATTTTGTAAAAATGTCGATGTTCTATGGCAAACAATAACTTGAGTAAACCGGCATTATTCCTTCTCAAAATTTCCAAAAAAGTAGCTTTTTACTATCTCTTGGCTAAGTTCTTTGCCCAAATCATGAGGACTTCTATTTTTCGAGATAATGAAGGTTAGATATTTATATTCAAAAAAGTTTTGATTGCCTATTACATGGTAATTACACAGTAAATTTTTAATAATGATTGCTTTTTTTTCCTCATTTGATCAAGAATTAAAATCAAAAATAATTTTCAAGATTCATCAAATCGTTTTTGTTTTATGTTTTTTCATTTTTTATAATATTTTCTTTTTCAACAGATTTTTTATCGTAGATTTCTTGCGTAATACGCAGTAATATTTGACCCAATACAGCTCAATTTATACGTTTTTTATGATGATTGGAATCAAGAAATTTTTTTTAGATTTATCGATTCGTTTTTGTTTTATAACATTTTTTCATTTTTATGATATTAATTTTTCTTTCTTTATTTTTTAATCACTTTCTTCTTGAGAAATATGTGGCATTTTATTTCTACATGAGTCTCTATATCATATATGATCGTATATGGTAACTGGATTGTAAATGCCAAATAGCTGTAATGCACAAATTTGCTGTATCATGCGAATAATAACACTCAAAGTACAGCGGACTAAGCTTTGATATTTTTATTTTAAAAATATTTTTTTAAATAAATATTACGTTAAAAAATTATTTTATATATATATATATATATATATATATATATATATATATATATATATATATATATGACACATTCTTTTTCGGGATGAGTTACTTTTTTACGGAGTATAACGACTTTGATTCCATTACGTAGCCGATAATATAAATATTACATGCATAAATAAAACCAAAATATTTTAAGGAGTTGAAACCTTTACACCAAACCCTTTATAAGTATGAAAATCTGCAAAATATAGTATTTTTTATACACTGAAGCAAAGAGTTTTAAATCTTTTTACATTTTTAAATAAATTTTCTTAACTTCATGCATTGCTAAGGCACCAAAATTATCTTAAATATCGGGTCTTATAAAAATTTTAAATATAACTATCACAAGGACAGCAATTATGTAAACTATAAATATTTAATTAAAAATAAATCATACTGTAAATCTAACTACTCTAGATACGGTAGTATTTTTTTAACAGTAAACATACTAATCATAAATTCTTTGAACCAGGAAAATCAACTTTTAATTTTAAAATATTAATCTATTTTTTATCTGTTTCCTGGTTCGTACAATTTATGATTAGTGTGTTTACTGTTCAAAAAATGCTACCATTTCTAGAGTAGTAGCATTTACATTTTTGATTTAATATTTACATATTTTATTAAATGACAATAGCTTCCTTGGTTAAGTAGGGTTTACAGTTTATGATTTGTGTTTATTTAAATATTTATAGTTTACATGAAATTACTGTCCTTGAAGTAGTTAAATGTAAAATTTTTATAAGACTCGATATTTGAGGTAATTTTGGTTTATTAGTAATGTATGCAGTTACGAGAATTTATTTAAAAATGTAAAAAGAATAAAAATTGGAAAGCTGTTGCTCGAGTGTATATACATTGCCATATGTTGCAGATTTTTAGAATTCTATTGTGTTTTATATAAAGGTTTCGACTCCTTAAAATGGTTTTGGTTTTACTTATGCATATCACATTTACATTATCAGCTACGTAATGGAATCAAAGTCGTTATAGGTACCCCCCCCCCCAAAAATAACTCATCCCGAAAACAGTAGAGACTTTTTTATTTGCTATCTGATTTTAATAGGGAAAGTCTAATTTTGTTCTTTAAAAGATTTCGGGTGGACTTAACCATATAAAAATTGAAAAACATCGAAAAACCTCCAAGGTTACACTTTACAGTCTATTGTTTGTAAGTCCATACACATAAGTTTGAGCGTATACAAGTAAATAAATATGAACTATAATAAACATAAACTATAGGCTGTAACATTGCAGGGTCTTTTTGAGAACGTTTAAATTTACAAGACAGTACAAGATCTTCGGCATATTATTTATCGTACATGTCACCCCACTGCTCAAACAGATGCTAGTTGCCGGGCCTTGGAATCGAACCGGCCGGGTCTCTTGTGTGATAGTCCCGTACCCTACCAACTGAGCTACTGTACTCGGTTTATTGATGGATTTTAATTTTTATATGGGTAAGTCCCCCTGAAATCAAATAACAAATAAAGGAGTATTCACTGTGATGTCAACTTTTTCTCTTTTAAAGTCTAAAGTGGACGATATCTAATTTTACAATAACGGAATATCGATAAAAAAATTTAGTTTTAGTTTAGACAATAACCCATTATTTCATAATATATTGACTTTCATATCATTATGTGAGATTAAATTGTAGTAAAAGATGTTTATTTTTTATGACATATATCTACGCATACAACCTCCTTAAACGCAATTATGAAATCGTTAGTACAAGCTCTTACAAGTAAAATGATAAAGTAGATCTTCGAGTTATTGTGAGCTCATCAAACAAGTAATTAATATGAGGTATAAAAATATAATTTTTTAGATAACAATGTATACTTAACAAGCTGTTTTTAAACCATATCACCGTGACTATCATTGTCAGTGTTAATGAAAACCGCGAATAAGTAAGTTGAAATTTAATACACATAATTAATATTATAACTTGTTTGTGCCTAAGTTTTAAGAAAAGGACTGCTGTTTTCCCTTAATATTGACCCGCTAACTGTATCATTATGTTCCAGCGTTCAAAATTAAATTTGTGCAAAAAGGGGAGAAAATCGGATTTTTCTATCCGAGTTTGGGAAATGCTTTCTCTCCCTGTTACACACCGTATTTTTTTTAACTAGTTCATGTAAGGCCTCTTTTGTGCATGTGATGCCAATGGAATTGAACCGATTGTCGTGAAGATACATATTAAATAATAGAACAAATTGCTCTGGATTTCTTTTGCATAATATGCCGATCCAGTATCTAACGTGGTCTTCAATATATTCAATATTAATATCAGTAATTTTTTATGTTTTGGAATGTTTTGTAATCGCAAAATAATAAAATAGATCTATTCTCACACAACTGAAAAACATAACTTCGTACTTCTACTCTACTTTAAGATAATTTTACATTAAAAATAGAGAATGATTTCTCTAGACAGTACAGGATTATCAAAATGGTGATGGCCCGAGCTATCCGCTGGCCCCGGTTATCCGACTCTTCCCTAAGTAAAAAACAGTGATTAATTTATCTCAACAACACTATTTAAGTAAATGTTAATAAAATCAAATAAATTAAGGGGAGACCCAAGTGAAATTTCAGCGTAGTGATAGTTAATCAGTGCGGGGACAAATGCAATGGTTCCATATGTAGTTTTTTCACGAGGAATTCGATAGCGTACTAAAAAAATTCAAAAATAATTTTTCCGCCATTCGGAAAAACATTTTTTGGTTTCTGATTTTTAATTTTTCATCCATTGCACCGTCGCTTTAATCCATACGTTAAGTTGTTCAAAATCATCCTAGGAACCTGTAAAAAAATGTTCTTAGTGTTAATAGTATGAACTGCAAATTCCTCTCATGCGGACGACGATTATATTTTTACAATTGAACTTTTTATAATACACCACTTTATTCTAGAGAGAATACTTGAATTCGACGTAAACGATGTTGCCTTCGAAACATAGAAAATATATTGGGTTTAACATACATCGGGTTTCATTACAAATAAACCTATATAACGACAGTAATCATTCAATAATAATTTACACAATGCATGTTATACGTTGCATGTCATTATTCCTATCACGAGTAGCATGTTCTATGTTTTATAGGCAACATCGTTTACGTCGTATTCGAATAGTCTCTCTAGAATAAAGTTGTATATTATAAAAAGTTCAATTGTAAAAATGAAATCGTCGTCCGCATGAGAGGAATTTGCAGTTCATACTAATAACAATAATTAGTTACCAACCGGAGTCGGCGAATCCGTGCCGCGCCGCCAAGCGTCAAATGCGGGCGCAGTAAAAATCTATCAGGACCCACACTTTTTCATCTTTCGGACTGGACATATTTTTACAGGTTCCTAGGATGATTTTGAATAACTTAACGTATGAATTAAGGATCAAAAATTAAAAATAAGAAACCAAAAAATGTTTTTCAGAATGGCGAAAAAATTTTTTTTTGATTTTTTTTTAGTGCGTATCAAATTTCTTGTGTAAAACTACATATAAAACCATTGCATTTGTCGCCGTACTTATTAACTATCACTACGCTGAAATTTCACTTGGGTCTCCCCTTAATTGTTGCTGAAGATATAAATTTTTGATGGAAATTGTATCTTCATTAAATTTATGTGTCTTGAATGGTAAATTTGTTATATTAATTGTATTTTTGTATTTTTTACTGTTGTTTGTATATAATTGTATTAAAGAAAAATGTTCATTGACAGTAGCATTAAGTAAAAAAAAATTGTGTCTAGTCAATTAAACGAAATTCATAAATATATTTCTCTACTTTACTTTCACAGAAATTCATCGATCAACGCAATATTCGCGTCATGCTGAAACCGGGAATTATCCTACTTTATGCATTGTTGTGCACATCGGTGCTGTCGACAAAGTTCGCTCTAAAATACACGAATTTCACTCGAGAATGGTCAACGCGAACCTACAATCCCGTCGTTCTGCAACTGAACAACCATCTGCTGACCATAAGCAAAAGCAGCGTCTCCATCAATCTAACATCGACCGATCCCTCCTTCAAACCCTGCCAGATCCCCGTCGATCCTGAAACCGACCGCGTGACCAGCAATCTAAGAGCCAGAATCCTGGGCAATGGAAAAGTCGTCGCCGGGGGCGTTACATCGGGTCCCAATGCGAAGAAAGGCTACAAGACAGTGTTCTACATCATCTTCGTGATCGATCCTCAGACTTGCTCTGCTAAACGTCTGACAACTTTGGTCGATGAGGTTCCCACCGACTGGCCTCAGTATTGGGGATCCGTGGTACCCTACCAAAAAAGTTTCGACGTCTTTTTCCCGAGTTATAATGTTTGCGCGCCCTGCCGATTCAGTGACAATGGGGACAAGATCAAGCTGGGCTACCGTCTGGTACCGGATGGATATGGGCAGTACGATTGGCACAAGAGCTATAGAAAGTACAGCATAGACACGATGGAAGAGAACGACCCGTCAAAGGGTTACTTTTTCGTTTATCAGGATGTGAGTAGTTACACAAGAATGAAAGTGTTGAATGAAAAATTTGAAACAACTGATGCTGAAGAATTTTGGACACGGTGGCTTGATTCGACCTCTGTTACCAAGGTAAGAATACTCTTATAGGAGAGATCGGAGCTAGAAACAGAAATACCGGATTATGGACATTTATATTTCATACAATTTTACTTTATTTCTGTCTTCTTTTTAATTTTAGTAGTAAAGTCATCTGAATAAGTTATTTGATAAATTACAAGTCAATTCATTCCTTGAAAACATTAAAAGTATGTTGGTACCTATAACTATTACCATAATTTGAACTAAAAATAAATTGACGAAGAAAGTATCAGCCATTTGCGTTGCGGTTTTTCATCAAACTTAGGGAGCTATTTTTTGGTACCAAAGAATAAAGCAAATCAGTGATTATTCATTCTAACACGTCTTCCTCTTTGATACAATAACCTCTTTTTATTGATATTATACATTGAACAGTTACCGCCGTATCAGGAGTTTGCCCTACTTAACCCCTCCTTAGCTCTTCCTCATCTCCTCCTCTCAATTCTCCCTTCTGAACGTTATTTCTCGACGACGCAATAGCCCAAGAAATATGGTTCGGTTGCTAGGGGTTACTAATCGGGTTACTGTTTTATTTCCCTTACAAACAATCTACATATGTATCTATGTCTTATACTTTATGTCCTTAATTCAATGGGATTTGTCTCGATTTAAATTACCGCAACCTGTTAAAATGGCAGAGAATCAAACATAACCTCAAAAACAAAAAGAGCGCATGTGCAAATGACTTATTAATAATGGTCTCTTCAATATTTTTGAACCGGAAATATAAAGAAATCTAAAGTCGCATAAACTGTTCGATAAACGCTGAAGAAAATGTATTGGTCTTCTTTCAATATACGCTTTCATATAAGAAATTGGCAAAAATTTTTGTCAAACACGTGCGCACGATTTCTTAAATAAGTAAATGGATCTACCCACATTCACGTAGCATTAAAGTGAACATTTTAATGTGCCTATCTCGCTCCGATCTCTTGTTAAAAAAAAATTGTCGACGCTCAAGCGAAGATCTAACCAACTTTTATCTTCCAATATCCTTAACAGGGACAGACGGGCTACTGCGTAGTAAAAAAGAAGACGCGATACGGACCTGCCTTCAACTCGGCCGACTGCTTCCTGGCGGACAGAACGCAGAACAGTACCGCAAGTTCGGCCAGGTTCTTCCTGCCAGGCGAGGGTCATGACATGCACACCGCGATCAGCGTCCTCGAGGACGGCAGCGCCTGGATAGCGATTGGCTACGCGCTACCCAAGCCACGGCCCGCTCAGATCCACGTCGTCAAGATGAAACCCGCTAATGTGACCGGTCTGTCGGACGTAGAAACATACGACTCCAAGGCCGAGGTCAGCGACCACGTTGACTTTCAAAGGATCTCGGGCGACTATCCGTTCGAGATTAAGACTATCGTGCTCGAGGAGGAATTATGCGTCGTCACCGTGGAGAAAAGGGAGTCGCCGTGTGACTACGAGAAGGCCGAGTTCAAGCTGACGGTCAAGTGCATGGCCACGAGCGACTGATACGGACATGTTGATTCAGATGCTTTATTTATTTATACATTTACAGCTGCTTTTGTTGTAGCTATTGTAATAGTATTCATGGTTTTCGTTTTCTTCGGTTTTTGTGTTTCCTTGCATGCGCAAGAGCTTGTACGCTGGTAGAGAACGTATTTTGTTTGATTTACATGTTATATATAATATAAATATTTTAGCTATACTTTTAGAATTAGAATAAAGAATAATAAAAAAAAAACATTTTTATGATATTAATTTTGTACTTGATTCAATGAGGTGTTATTGTTTTCCTATAGTCAAAACCGTTTCTTCTCAACCATTCTATTATTGATTTTTTTAATTGTGTTTATTACTTCCTCAAAAAAGAAAACAAAAGACAGCTTTGGGGAACAACTGTAGTGATTTATTTTGATGCAGAATACTTTTGGACGCAGACTAAGACGGACGACAAATAAAATAACGCGTTAGCACTGAAAGATATTGTATTGTTTAATATATATTCCATAACTATGCGATAGAGAATTTACGTGTAAAAGTTAATGACTAAAAATAAGTAAAAATAGTGATTATTTTATCTCATCATCATGATTTAATAAAATGTTAATAAAAGTACACAAATTAATCAGTGCTGAAAATATTAATTTTTGCTAGAAATACATTTTTGCATATTCATTACCCTTTTACTACCGAGGTGAAATTTAGCTGATATCTATTTATATAAGTAATATTTACTTGATAAGAAAATTGTACAATATTAGTAAGAGACACCAATAATTAAAAGGTCAAAACAACATTCGGTTATAAAGGTAATTTTATATACCATAAGATAAAACTATTTGTTTAAAGAGGTTACGGACTTCATTTTTAAGCTCGTCAAAAATATAGTCACGTAAAAAGTAAGAAAATAGAACACGATTTTACTAAATCGAATGGAAACTTTTCTAATATTCATTAAACGTGTAAAACTTTCAAAACAAACAGTTTTTGGTAAAAAGAATATAATTTTTTAAGATATCTATTTTTATTTTTTCGATTTTCTATGCTTAAATTGTTTATAACTTTTAAAACTAATTAATTTTATAGCTTCAAACTTTTATATAATATCTATGATTATATTTAATTAGTTTACAAAAAAGTTTTAGAGTTATGGAAATATAATATTGATTAAGTTATAAATGACTGAAGTTTGAGTGGGGTCTCACAGATGCCACCTCGATAGTAAAGGGTTAAACTTATGTGTCTTCAATGGTATTTTGCTTCCTCCTACAGGAAGCTTTGTAATAGTACAAAAATAAGTTTTGCTTAGTTACACATGTACCCTGGTAGAAAATTATCTCGTGTTATCGAGGCCCCCGATTATTCCCATGGCAAACTAGATAGATCTACATCGTTCTAGATTAATTTTCCAGCAGGGTACCTATATATTCTAAATGGCAGAGGGAGTCACACACACACACACACGCGCACAACTATACGGACATTTTCTAAAAATAGCGTATTTTGATTTCAAAAGGCGCAGAACATGCTTCTAACATGTTTTTTAAAAAACTTCTTTTTACTATTACAAAGCTTCCTTTAGTAGGAAGTAAAAACTATAAGTTCAAAACAATAAATAAGTAAAATATGTAATTATTTTATTTTAATAACATTATTTAATAAAATTTTAATAAAAACAAATCAATTAGTTAGTATTGAAGATATTAATTTTTGCTGCAAATTACTTCTTCATTAAACTTATATGTCCTAAAGGGTATTGCTTCCTCCTACATGAAGTTTTGTGATAGTAAAAATAAAGTTTTTCTAAAAACATGTTAGCAACATGTTTTGAGACATAAGAAGTTAAAATACACTATTTTTAGAAAATGTCCGTATAGTTGTGTATGTATATATGTATGTATCCCTCTGTATCTCGAGTAATCCATGGTTAAATTACCTGATACAGGGCGCATTGGATTTGTTTTCTTTAAGGAAGGCGAATAAAAAAATTTTTATTTTATTTTTCGATGTTTTCGTGTTTTTGATTTTTGTGTTTTAGTTTTTCGGTTCTTTTTGTAAGTTTAAAATAATATTATCTATTAATTTTAAATGCATTTTAAAGAGCATAAAATTGTCTATCTTTTCCGATCCGAAATTTAAAAAAAGTCATTTCCCTGTTTACGTTATACACGGAAATGTTGTTTTTTGTTGAAACGGCCGTATCTGTGAAAAATATGATGGAAAATGTTTGAAAAATTTTGAGGTGATTATGAATATATATAATATAATTTATAATATATATACGATATATTTCCTACTATATATAACCTTCTATTAAAAAATTATTATTTCCCTATATAACAAAATAACAAAGATATGTAATAAGCCTTATCCCAGCGCTTTTTTCTCTGTACATAATTTATTAACATTATTGTATCGGAGCCCGATTCTTTGAGTCGGGAGAAGTCAAGAGTACAATTTTTGTTCGCATGCGAAAGTGTCCGAAATTGTTCGATGTATCTTGATGAAATTTTCTATGTTTCTGGATGGCCCCGTCGTGTAGTCCCACTTTTACGCGTTCTTATAACCAATGAAATTTTAATAGAAATGATTCAGTAGCAGTTGTCAGACTTGATTTATTGACCTAAATATATGTTATAATATATGAGAAATAATAACAATACGCATATATATGCATACAAAAATATTTTTTATATTTGACTGAAATCCGGGTATTTTTCTTAAACAATCGTACTCTTTAATTAAACATTGCTAAAAGCGAAACGTTGTGCTTTTTGCATAAGGCACTCGCAAGCCCTTAACGAATGATCATATAAGGGGAGTATTAATATCATATAAGGTGATAAAAATGCGATAACATATAAACACGATAAAGCTAAATACATTTTTCATATTAGAACAACAGAAGTATGTTGATGATATACTTTATTTTATCTCACTGATTTCACATTTCCAAGACAGACTAAATCCAGTTTAGTTAGAGTTACGACATGAGGAACCGCATTTTTTGCTGTTTCATGCAATAAAATGACGTCCACTCTCACATGCGCTGTGCTATGTGTGCAGTCGGTGAGAATACATAGCACCGCGCACGTGTCAGTCAACAGCATTTTATCGTTCGCGGCACTTGCTGCCAACTAGCGAATTTTTTGCGATGAATTCTAATTGATTGAGTTATTTGCCCAGATTATAAGCACTTGTGTAAGAACTTTTCGTACACGGAGGTTTGGAGTAAAGCAGAGTAGAAATCAAACAGACGCGCTCGAGAAGCGCGTGCTTGCAAAATTGTGCTTCCTCACGCCCACGTTACTTGCACTACCTACACTACATCGTCGAACAATTTATCGAATTTTCAAATAAATGAGTAAAAAGAAAGTAATAAGAACGATTAACTTCGGTGGTTTTTATTTGCACCAATTGAGTCTCTTTATCAAAAACTCGAGAAATGGTCGGGAGAATGTTATGTTAAGTACCTATGAAATTTTGGACATGTTTTGACCAATCCTGCCATGGGTTATACTAAAAGGAACGGCGTTTGATTAATGTTTCAAATTTTGTTAAATATTAGTGTTTGATTAGGGAGAATGTTATAACAAGTATTTGTGAATTTTTTGGACGTGTTTCGACTTATCCTACGTTGGGTTATGCTGGAAGGAACGGCATTCTATTAATATTTCGAACGTTGACAAATATCAGTATTTATTTTTCATTTGTGCTACTCAAGTCTATTTGTTAAAAACTTGAGGAAGGGTTGGGAGTGTGTTATTATAAGTAGTTGTGAAATTTTTGGATGTGTTTCGACTTGTCCTACCATGCGTTATGCTGGAATGAACAGTATTTTATTAATATTTCAGATATTAACAAATATCAGTCTTTTATTTTTCATTTGTGCTAATCAATTCTATTTGGCAAAAATATCAGTGTTTTATTTTTATTTATGCTAATCACGCTCATTTGGCAAAAACTCGAGGAATGGTTGGGAGAATGTTATGATTAGTAATTGTAAATGTTTGGACATGTTTTGACAATCGTACCATTGATTATGCCATAGGAACAGAATTTTGTGGATTTTTGATTGAATGTAGCTACCGTACACGGACGGACCTTCGAATGGAAGCTTCTAAGGGTGTCTAACCCGTGTAGAAATACGATTTAAGTGATATGAAGTAAGATATTAAATTATATGGTAAATGAATTTTTGGTCAAATCAATAAGGTATTCGCCCACTATAGCTATTATTGTACATATTGTAGAGTATATGGTATACATATAGGCTGTATATTTCATATACTATTCGGTATAATTGGTCGGCTATTTGATATAGAAAATATACAACCTTAAGGTGGCTCCGTCGTTTTTTCAAAATCCATCCTTATGAAATATACAGCCTCTTTATGAGGATAGGACGAGTGCCTAAAAAGATACAATCTCCTGGTGGTTTTGTAAAAGAATCGTGGGTTTTCATGTAATTACAGGCATAAATGTATATTTCGCCATAAGTGCCCGTGTTAAAAGTTCTATTTTCAAACATTTTATTCTCTTCAGTTTACCGGCAACCCCACCCAATCAAAATTGTGTGTAAAACGCTCAATTTTAGTGGGATTTCTATTTTTCGTTAAGGATGGATTTTGAAAAAACGACGGAGCCACCTTAAGGTTGTATATTTTCTATATCAAATAGCCGACCAATTATACCGAATAGTACATTATGTAACAAGGGCAAAAAGTCGAATATTTTTCCCGCGGGTGAGTTTACTGCCCGAGCGAGCGAAGCAAAACGAGGGTAGTATCATTCGAGGGAAAAATCGACTTTTTTCTCGAGTTACATATAGTACTTTATGCACATCTGAACGAAAATCGCATTTTCGGGCATAAAGTACTATATGTAACTCGAAACAAGTCAATTTTTCCCTTGGGCGATACAGTAAACTCACCCGCGGGAAAAATATTCGACTTTTTGCCCTTGTTACATAATGTACTATTATGCGCATCTCAACTGTGGCCACTTTTTGACTTGGAAAACGGGACTAATAATGGACTGACATAGAATGTTTGAAAATATGGTCGGTGCGCGGTGTGGACGGCTCTGCTCTACTCTCTAAGTAATAGTTTTTCGTATTAAATATTGAATATTCTAATAAATTTTGTATAAAATGTCTATGTTTTAATTTTATTACATAAAACATAACTTATATTGTTAAAAGACAATCAAAAATCAGGGTTATTGGTAGAACTTGATGAAATAAAGGAATTCGGACTAGTTTCTAGGGAAGTCATTTGCGTGAAAAAAGTAAATTTTTCCCAATAATCCTTTTTGCGGGGAAAAAGTGTTACTTTGGTCTCGCTTTTCAGGAATAAAGTGACCATTTTCGCTGAGATGGGCATTAAAGAATTTTTATTTTTACTATTTTTACCATTCATTATTTTTGTTTCCCTCCTACCAATTTTCGTAGTCTAGCATGGAATTTTTGTATGAAAAATAAAAAAAAAATAACCCCTTAACATTAAATTTAACCGTGGATTACTCGAAATATAGAGCGACATATACGTACATACACACACGCGCGCCCACAGGCAGGCACGCACACACACGTACATACACACGTATTACGTTACGTTCGATCGTTATTACGAAATACGTTACTTCGAACTACAAGAGACAGCTTGGGGGAATAACTGCAGTGATTCACTTGGAAGCAGAATACCGTTGGACGCAGATTAAGACGGACAACAAATAAAATAACGTGTTAGTGCTGAAAGATATTTTGATTTATTTTATTTTTATTTTATTTTTTCAAATTTTACGGGCTAAAAGCCCTTGTGCAAAAGTTATAATAATAAAGTAACAAACAGCGTTGTATGCAGCTAAACATACAGAATAGAAAAGTGTAAGAATCATAATATAATAATAATAAGGTAAATACATTTAGAAGAGGAAATATTCTTCTAAATAATGAGTATAGAACCAATTCAGATAAATTGATTGATTGATTGATATCAATAAATTGATTTAGTATACTAAATTGCGCCAATGTATCATAAATAATATAATTTATAATCAGACTAGTAATAATTTAGCAATACTAGTCTAGCTTTTGCTTTAAAGGTTTTATGGCTTTGGATAGCACGTAAATAAAGTGGTCATTTATTCCAAGATATTCTTAGACGATCTACTGTGTTGTTGAAGTGGAAGTTGTTTAAGTAGATCTTGAATTTCATTACCGTATTTTGATTTTCTTATTATCTTAAAAATTAGAGAACTATCACAGAGGTTGTGAAGAGATTTCACTGAGACGCTTCAAGTTTATAAATACTAGATTGCACAAAGGGAGCCAAATTTGAGAGCCGTAGAATAGTTTGGATAATACTAATGATTTATACAAATAAATTAAATAATTAATCTCCTTAAACTCTGTAGTGTTCCGTAAGATAAAACCTAAGGATCAAATGTTAGGCGTTGATCGTAGATGTCTCCTAGGAAAGATAAATTTTCTACTTTCACAACTTGTGTATTATTAATAACATAGGTTTAAAACAATGGGTGTTTATATTTAGTAAAGGAAATAGAGAAGCATTTGTTCGTGTTCAATAGTAAATCATTCTTACTTGACCAATTTATAATCTCATTAAGAGCGTTCTGTAGTGCAGAGCAGTCTAGTTGGTATGATACTTCTCTAAAAATTTTAACATCATCAGGATGTAACAACTTAAATAAGTAAGTTTCCGTTTCAAATCGTGTATAAAGATTATAAATAACAGGAGGCCAAGATGGGATCCCTGTGGTACTCCAGAGGTAACATTTATTATAAACGATTCGAACCCCTTTATACGTCCACTTTGAGAGCGGTCTGAGAGATAAGATTGGAGCCATGAGAATAACATACCATGAATGCCCATTTTCCGGACTTTACTTAATAACTTTGCGTTGTGAACAGTATCAAAGGCTTTAGAGAAGTCCATGTAAATAGAATCTATTTGATGAATGTTCTCCAGAGCCGTTGATATGTAATTATTATAAACTAAAAGGTTGGTTATGGCGGATCTGTCCCTAACAAAGTCATATTGTTCATTAATAATAAAGCATAAAATTTATCTGAAAGTTTAGATGCCACGATGCAATCTAATATTTTAGAAATACTACTTAAAATTGAAATGGGCCTGTAGTTTGACACATGATGTTTATTTCCTTTTTTAAAAATAGGTTGAACAAACGAGGTTTTCTATTAAGAAGGGAGAATTACTGTATTAAGAGATTGATTGAAAAGTGATAACATAGACTTGCCAAGAGAAGATAAACACATTTTAACGTGTATATCCTATCCAGGCCATAACTCAAACTATCTTTGGCATGTGACACAGAACTAATAACATTACTTACGCTAACCTTGAGATCACCAATTAAATAATTAGAGTTAATATCTTTACGCTATGTAGATTAGGTGGACAATAAACGGAGCCAAAATACTGAGCAAACAACTTGGCTGTTTCTTGACCAGAGGAAGTCAGCCTATTTTCTCATGAAACATTAGATGGTATTCCTACCGCCTTGTTACATCTTTCTACATGGACCCAGAAGTGTTTGATGTTTATTTTAAGAGATTGTTCAACTGAATTAATATATTTGCTATGGCATTGCTTGGATTTACGAATACAAAGTGCTCTTAGCTTTTTAAATTCAATGTAGTCTGCAACAAGGCGAGTGGATTTCCACTTACACTATTGTTTCTTTTTCTGGATAATAAGAGATTTTAACTGTAGATCATACCAACTGGGATACGTAGCTTCTTTAGTTATTTTTATTGGCACACATTTATCTATCGCTTTATATAAAATATCGTAGAAACTTTCAACAGATTTGTTAATATCACTTGGATCTAAAATTGATTCCCAATCACACTTATCGAAAACATTATTAAGGTACTCATAATCTACATTAAGGTAGTCAAGATGAGTACAAGAGGTATCAACATTTATAAAATTAGGTAACTGTAATTCGGCTACTATAGGTACGTGGTGACTATCAATACTAATAAGATGGTCCGGAGGGTCCATTCTTGTCGCTGCAGATGGTGAGCAGTAGAACAGGTATGAGGATGAGTATCTTCAACTTTTTTCAGTATAAAAAAGTTCCAACAATTATTATAATATTTAATGAAATATCAATATTTACAATAACACAAAAAATAATCCTAAATACTTTACTAATAAATTCAGATCAGATATAGTTTTACCTTGACATCTTGTAGACTTTCCTATTTAGAGTCATAAATTTTCTAGTCACGAAAGATAAAATATATTTGTTTCTTCGATTTTCACAAACACATTCGCGCGAAAAACCGATGAAAAATGGAAAAACTAAATAAGCTTTTGGACAGTGACAAACTGAGCGCTAGGAATGCATTTTGAATCTCGTACCAAGCTCACCATTAAGCAGACTTCATTGCCACGACTTTTCCATATCTATACAAAAAAATGCCTGTGAAGGGCACATAAAGCCTTTTCTAAAAGAATTCTGAAAAATGTGAGATTCTATCGACATTTTTTCAATATACTCCTTAAAATTAAACTTAAACCGGGTTTCACTTAAAAATCTTCATTCAATTGAAAATTCGTTTAATTTTTCATGACTATCATTTTAATTTATAGAAATAATTTAAATTCAAGGATAATTAATTTTATGTTATCCACTAGCAAACTTGTTTGGGTCAAATTAGCCTTAAATGCTAATAATAATTAACAGAAAATGTGATTGTTTTAATAAATATTTTGCATTTCGATATTATTGAGAACAATCTAAATTGTTTCTGAATATTTTATTACGTAAATTTTGCTTTGATTATGTTTGTGTATGTTCATTCTTTTTGTCTAAAATATATATATTAAAAATACATATTTATATTGAACGAAACTACTGATATTACAAAAAATCATAAATAGTTATATAATGATAAATAAATCAAAATAATAGATAAATGAAAGATCCGTATAAATTTAACATTTAAATCTAATTATTAACATTATAATTATAGTTTAATTAAAGAGTAACTAATCATGCAATTCAGACAGCGCATTTATAAAGTTACTTCTAAAATCGCGATTTCAAAAATATTCGGGCATAACAAGCTATACCCTATTGGTTTATTATTATTGAGAACAGAGTGTAATTTAACGGACTTTGCGTTACGGAAATACCTTAAAAGTAAAATAGAATGTTTTCCTATGCTTAATTAATCATGATATTAGATGTAAGGTACTTCCAAACCCCTTGTAATCAAAGAAAAAGTGCATTCGCTATACCCAATTTATGTTGTTATTTCCACAACTATAAAAACTTTACTCTGCTGTCAAAATGTTTCTGCTTTAAGGAAGATCTTCAAACAAATAACATTACTTCACACTTATACCACCGGCAGTAGGTCATTACCACGCGAATCAAAATATTTCATCCCTCTACATAGGAATCATGGCTAAAAGCCCATTAAACCCCAATCACCCCTACGTACTATTCATTCTTACAAATTTTAAAGCAACTTCCCACGACAAAAGGACAGGAGATTAACGCACAACTTTCGTCTGATCAAAAGTCCAGCTTTACAACTGCATCGTCATCCATCACAGTGAACTTCAAGCTCAAAAGCTCCCACCCCCCAGCACAATCGCAAACGCTCCGCGCAAGCATTCCCTCGCCCGTATCAAAATCCCCTCCGAACTGCTACTACTTTCCATAAACCCTCATCTCTTCTCGAACTTCTTTTTGGGTCAGTAAAGTCAAGCTCGGGGAATATCGGTTTACACGAAACCTGCCACTCACTCACTCTCTCTATCATCGCGCATAATACAGCCTCGCGCCAAAGTTCCACGGATGCTTATCGTTTGTCGGCGACGCTGCGGTGGCGCCGCGTACTCCTCGAGTTTCGAGCTCCTCCTCCGCCGAGCGCTATTTATTATTAAGCTCATAAATATGCAGATTGACGTGTATCGAACCCGGGGAGAGAGTTCGCGCAGTGGCCCGAATTCCATGAAATTTTAAGAACACGCGTCCGCGAGAAACTTACGCGAGTGCGCTTCTGTCTCCTGATGCTGCTGCAAGGTATGGGTGTATGTATAGTAGCTATGCTGGTGTCTATGTGTGTGTGTGTGTGTAGAAGAGCGAGGGGATCCATTAGGAATTTAGAGATGGGACGTAGTCTGTGTGCGGAGACGTATATTTTTCGCGGTGCTCGATGTTTATCTTAGCGACGGCTGGGAATTCAATTTTGCGCGCTATTGTGTTCTCCTTTTTTGGGAGGGAGGGTGTGTAGTTTTGCGAAGGAGACGGCGTTTGTTCTTCGTCTGCAGTCTGCGGTTTGGTATTCTGGAGGTTGGAGAGAAAGGTTCGTATAACGGCATTTGAATGTCAAAAGGCAAATGGAAGACTGCCGATGAAAGCTCTGGTTTTCATTCACGAATTATTCTTTGTGGGTATAGGCGTGGATTTCTTTTAATTTAAAGTTCAGAGGGAGGCTTGTCACAATTATGAATGGTTAACAATTTTATGTCAAAATGTAACATAATGTCAAGTATAATGAAATATTTTATTTGAAAATTACACTTTTAAACTGGAGATAAAGATGTGAAAAGAGCAAGAACACTTATCTTCTTTAAATAACGAGTCAAATGTTAAGTTAAGAAGTCAAAGAAAATTATACTATTTTTGGAGTGTATTTCAACCTTTCAGCAACGTTGTTTGCTTAAAATAAATAGTAAAACCGGAAATGATGTTTTTGCTACAGAAAGTTAATGACAGAGAAATTTCTCAAAGCGGACACATGTGATGAAATACAAAATTGTCTGTTTGTATATGGGTGATGTGCACGAAACTGTTAGATTCTGATCACCTTCGTGGCAAAACAATTCTTGATTTACAGATATGTGCGTGCATTTATAGGTGCAAATTATAGGTTTGGCAGTGTACATCGCATTCATGTACATAAAGATAGATTTACGAACAGATATACATGGATTTAATACCATGTAGTGGCCGCTTTTGCATGCGATACATTTTAAGGAGGTGTAAAAGTAAATAAAAATTTCTTTCCCGCCTTGATTTTCACCGACTGAGATAAGTGAGTAATTATTTATAACTATAGAAGTACTTATATTGAGACAAAACCCAAACACGCTTTTCCTTTATTAAGTAGTAATAGACCCACGTATGAAGTTTCAGACCTCAACAACAACGGCACCCTGAACAAAATTATTGGAATGAAAGTTTGTCAACATTTTAATTCTGGGATGGTAAAAATCAAGGCGGGAAATTTGAATTTTTAACTGACTTTCAGACCCCCTTAAGTCACACTTTAAAAGATTAAGTTGAATATTTAATATTAATAATAATTATGATTTTATTAGAACGCATATTGTATGATCAAGTATATATGATATTGTTATTCAATTGTTATTCAATATTTGAATTGAATGTTATGTCATAATACTATATTCATCATATCCAATTGTATGTTTTCAATTATTTTACGGCTTAATATAGCATTTATAAGAGCAGCTACCAAATTTAATAGTTTCCAGCAAATAATCCATATAAAGGTATCTGGGATTCGCTGATTCGTAGGGCTTGTAGTTTGAAAATTAATGGAGGTGCATTTACTGCTTAGTCATTTACAGATGCGTTCGCAAATAGGGGTTTCGTTGTAAATGAATATGCAGCTTTATGCGCTTCAATTCGTCAAGTGCGATATCAAACAACTCAGATGTTCATACTCGCTGATGGCATGACGGGCCAGGTTTATCGCGTAATAACTGACATATTGGCGAGTGGGCTGTATAGAACAGAATCACCGTACATTGACGACATTGACGTTTCTTACAAAGACCAGTAAACTAGTACATTTCAGATTTTTCAAAAAATTCTAACTCTTTTCAGCGGTGCATAGCATAATATTTTGCTTAGAACCTTAAACATCTGACATTCACGATTAAAATAAACGTTAAATTACTTATATACTGCACAAATCGTAGAGTTTATTTATTTATATTGTTTCTATATGAACATAAGTATTTGGTTCGACACTTTTAACATTAGCAGCATACACGTGAAAACGAGAATATGCCGTATTGAAACCAATAAATATAACCCAAATTTTAGAAATCTGTTTGCTCGTTATTAAAGAAAGTTCTGCTTAATATTTATAACGCATGAAATAACTAAGGTAGTGGAACCAGTCCTCGATCAGTAATCAATTATCGATCATTTTGACGAAATAGACAGGTTTTACACTTGTATCTACTAATATTTTTATTTAGAAAAACGCTTTTTGTATAAAAAATATTGATGAACCAATAATCGACCATTAAAAATTTAGTCATTTTTAGCCAAACTTCATATAAAAAAGATTTAGATTAGTCGAACAGACTTTGAGTGCACCTCTGCTCCGTTCTTACGCAGATAGGTAATGAGAGGCAACTTTTAATCTGACATTTTCCACAATTTTACCTTGTTTCTTTTATTAGAATAAGTTTAATACTACACTTTTTTGACAACAGAAGTGAAATAAAACAGTTGAAACATGATTTAATTAATTTTAGTGTTATTATTTAAGCGATCGAAAATTGGTTCTCATTTCAGCGTCATAATCCATTGTCAGTCATCAATAAATTCTCAGCAATAACTACATTTTTTAATTATATATTATACATTTTTTATCATTATAATAACTAAATTAATAACAACATTTATTTTTAGTAAAAACAAGTTGAAAGAAAACTACTCGCAACAGTAGATATTAGGAAAACAATATTTTAGGTTAATAAGTAAGTCTTGTGCTTAATAATTGCGAAAAACTCTTTGAATGAACTATATAATAATTGTTGTTATGAAATAATTTTATAATTTCTTGCAAATTTAATACTTTCCAGTAAGGTTTTTATTAAAATACATATTCCTACCCTTACGTTTCATGTGTTAAGATTGATCGACAATTGGTTACTTTACGCATATCGACAACTGGTCTCCAGTGTCAAACAGTGATCGAGAATTGGTTCTATGGAGTTTTAATAATTTAAGTAAAATTTTAAATAAATACATAAAAAAATACGTTCAAACCCATCGTTATTATTATAACTAAATAGTAAATTAACTGATAAAACCACATTCAAACAAATTTTTCCTTTATAAACATGTTTTTTTGAGAATGGAATCTCGGTCTTACGTTAATTGATCGACAATTTAATTCACTACCTTACCCCCAAAAAATCACCAACAATTTCATTCGAAAGCCAAAAACCCACACCTAACAAACTATCAATTTCCCCAGCATCCACCGATCCCTCATTACCCGTGCCTCCACTCCTCGCGGCTTACAACCCCCCCCCCTGCGCTAATCCCCGAAACATCATCTCGCTCATCCCTCAACCGACTTAAGCAAGCATCGCCGCGCCATCCGCCCTTATCAAACACCTCCGCGCGCATCAAAAACCAAAGAAAAAGCGACCTTACTACCCCATCCTCTCACCTCCCGCCCGATGTACATAACTCAATCCATCCTCGTCGTCCTCCCTCCGTCGATTTCCCTCTGCTCCCGGTCGATTAGACTAAGCCCGAAGCCAGCTCCCGGTACCACGCGGGTACGTGCACGTGTGTACACACACTGCGCATACCTGGGGGCTTCGTGCTGGCAGTTGCCGCTCGGTGGCGCGGATTACCACCCTTTCCTACTGTGTGTAAGTGTACGTTATACCATGTGTCCCACACCAAACCGTTGATAGGCGAAGTGTAGGTGGAGAAAATTTACCCGGGAAAAATCACGGTGAAGAAATTTGGAGACCGACTTCGTATTTTACAACCCATAATCCCTGGTAGAAAGTTAGCTAGAATGCCTGGTTAGCTTATTAATTATTAGCCAGATTAATAAGCTATTAATAAGTCAAATTATAGTTAATATCTGGCTAGAATCTGTTTAATGCTATGCTTTAAGCAGGAACGTATTTTGTTTGCAAATCTAACCTATTTATATGCTGTTTTGAAAAGTTATTAGTTTTTAAAAATACACATTATTATACTTTATTGAATGTTCAATATAGTATGCCGTCAAAATAAATATTTTTATCAACAAATAACAACTTACGAGATTATAGAAATATCTATATGCAATACTAAAAGTATTTGATAACTAATAATTTCCTTTCCGAAAATTGGTCAATCATAACTTAGTCAACAAAAATTTTGTGATTGATTTCGAAAATAAAATATTGTAATAAAAATTCAATGTAAAACTACAATATTTGTTTACCAATTCTCCAAATTTCGTCATAACTTACATTATTCTGTTGATATTATTGTTTTTAAAATAACAATAATTATATGACTACATGCATTCTATTATTTATAACATAAATTTCTTTAATAAAGACACTTAAATTTTACTCGGGGTTTTGGTACTTTTTGTGTAAATAATACTTTTTAAATGACCTAACCTCCATTACTACTAGACATTTAAGGTACATTTTTAACTTTAATTTAGTAAAATACTTAATGTAGTATGATTAGAATTGCGTATTACTTTGATTATTATAAAACTGTTATTATTTCCATTATTAATTAATACATAAATTACTTAGTTTATCAATTTTATAATAACTAGAATATTAAGCAAAATCTAGCTAGAAATTAGTTAAAAAGCATGTCGTTTTTAACTGATTTCTAGCTAATTTCTTAACCAGAATTAAAGCAGATTTAGAAAATCTAGCTAATATCTGGCTAGAAACCAGCTTACATTTCTACCAGGGATGAGGGGAAGATAATCCGTGGAGGAAAGGTCGGGGCTAAGGCTACCGGTCAAGAGAAAGAATCTTTTCATTGATGAAAAAGAACTTTACTAAAATTTTGTATAAAGAAGTAAACACAAAAATGGTAGAAATCATTTTAATGTACAAAAAATGCCGATTAAAATTAAATATGAATGTCGAAAATCGTATAAGATTTACTCAATGCTTTTACAATACTAAAATAGTCAGATATTACGCGGTTCACTTTTTTGATAAGGTAAATGTTATCCGATTTTTATCATTCGAAATTCGTTGGCACCGGATATTTTTGAGTAAACAGATTTATTTATTAATAATAAACAATATTTTTTAATTAGTTAAGTTATTCCATAAATGAAGAGACACTCGATCGACGGCGTCGAACACAATCCTTTTTATGACACCATCCTGTAGGCTCATTGTTGAAAACTAGCTTTGCCGAAATTTATTTATAAATAAATATGTTTACGCAAAAATGTCCGATGCCAACGAATTTCAAATGATAAAAATCGGATAACATTTGCCTCATCAAAAAAGTGATCTACGTAATATCTGACATTGAGTAAATCTTATCCGATTTTCGTCATTCAAATTTGATTTTAATCGGCATTTTTTGTACATTAAAATTGTTTCTACCCTTTTTGTATTTACCTATTTATACAAAATTTTAGTAAATTATTTTTTCTCATCGATGGAAAGGATCTTTCTCTTGATCGGTAGCCCCAGCCCCGACCTTTCCTCCACGGATTATCCTCCCCTCATTATAGGTTGTAAAATACGAAGACGGTCTCCAAATTCATCCACCATGATTTTTCCCGATTAAATTTTTTCCACCTACACTTCACCTATCAACGGTTTGGTGTGGGACACATGGTACAGCGAGCTCTGGGTATAAAGTCCCGAACGCGATTTACCGGTTAACGAGCACGAGGCCCTTTGCCGAGCGTCGATGCCGTCTACGTGTACGGTGCGTATAGCGGAGGCGGAGCGTCTGATGTTTTGGCTTGAAAATGGGGTGGGGAAGGGGGGGACGAGAGTATATCGGGTTTAATGGAGTGCCGCCGACGCTTCGGGCGCTTTTACGCGAGTAGCTGCCTGCTGTTGGGTTTTTGTGAAAGGGCCGCGGGAGAGGGATGAGCTCTGGCTGGCCGCTTGGCTTTTGCTCGTTGACGGCCTTTTACAGGGGGGGGGGGGGGGGCGAGGATGGGATGTAAATCTGGGACTTTTTGTTAGATGACGGAATGTTGATGCTTTTTATATAATTACGTGTTTTAGGTTTACGTTGTTATTTATTATATTATATTTATGAGTACGCCTTTTGGCTGTAGCTAAATAGATTGCTTTGTCAAATAACAGTGAAATAATTGAAACATAAATGAAAACAAAAGAAAATGAGTTGATGGATCCTGAAAGTTGAGTCACTTTTTTATTTTAAAAATATCAGTGTCATAAGCAATGTCACTCCTCCTCTAATTATTATTACGCGATGGTGACTTATGTTATTATAACTACAAGTAGAGAATTTTCTAATAAAAATTATGACGAAATTCGCAGTAAAAATGACCGTGAATGACTATAAAGCTGGGACACTCTAACTTTCCGGCAGTTTTTATTGATATTTACGATAAATTTTACCGTACTGAAGGGTAAAATTTGCTTGCCGCAGAGTAAAAGTTCCCTGTACGAATCTTAGAGAAAGCCAAAATTTGTGGTAAAATTTGTACGAAATATTTTTTAAAAATCTGGATTTTCTTCCAATTGATGTAGCAGTATCATTAATACTTAAATAAGTACATTTATACACATTTATATTTGAGTTAACCTAAAATGTGTACATGCTTAGTTGTTTCCTTTATCAGCTGTCTTCTTTTTTTCAAATCAGGCAAATTTTACCATTCAGTGCGGTTAAATTTATAGTCTGTGCGGTAGAATTTGTAGTCAATGAGGTAATTTTTATAGTAAAATATCAGTAAAAAGTGCCAGAAAGTAGGAGTGTCCCAGCTTTATAGTTATTTACAGTAATTTTTACCCTGAATTTCATTATAATTTTTATTAGAAAATTCTCTCTGTGTATTAAAACCACGGAAGAGGAGGGAAGAGATGACACTGTCAAGAAATCGTCATTTTAAAAAATAGAAAAGGATGTATATAATTGAGAATTTGCGTAGAAAAATGTTTCGATTTGAGCCATATGTTGGAATCGGTAGTGGGGAAAAATAATGTCGTTGAATCCTATCAATGAAAATATATCTCCTATCTTGTGTGAGATACTTACATCTTTCTTGAAGAGCACATTGATTTGTGTGGAATATGCAGAATTTGGAAGAAATTCAAATTCTGACTTCAGTTTCAATTTGACAACTTATTATAACTAATTACAATGAATTCTGACAAATTCGAAAAAAATCCGTCAAATTCTAATAAAATACGTCAAGTTCTGATAAAAACTGGCAAATTCTGACGCAATCCGTCAAATTCTGACCGCATTCGACAAATTCTGACACAACTTCTAAGAACGAAATATTTTATAAATACTTTGTATGTAAATATTTTGAGAAACAAAGATAGACTTTGGCACAACTTAAGAGTTAGCTTAAGAATTACTTATAAAATTGAAACAGATGTAAGAATATATACTTTTGACATAATCTGCAAAAATCTGATAAATAACTTTTACCTATTGATCAAATAAAAGTAGCATAAAAAGTTCGACGAAGCAAAAGCTTATCACGAAAGTGTACGTAGAAGAGCGTGGTGGACACATATAAGTGTCTATCATTCATAAATTTGCACTAGAGATAAATCTGTTGTAAAGTTGAAGTTTTAAATAGAAAGACTCCATTTTATTTTGAAATTTTTAGTTGAAATATATATAATTACTACATACGAGTTAACAATTACAAAAAGAAAATTATAAGTCACACTACTATAAGATAATTCATGATCGTAATATAAACATAAGGATTTCAACAAGAGTCGGCATGTTGATTTTCAATGAAACTGTTCGACTCTTAACTTAAATCGCTCAATTCCCTACCTAAACCCCAAAATATTAAAAAAACCATCCTACACTTACTCACGCGCTTGCGCTAAACTTCATCTCAACGCTCCACGATCCAAATCACCGCAATCCACCCGAGGCACCCCCTAAATCTCCCTGTATACGCTCGAATCGCCAATGATCCATCCCCGACCGAGCAATTACAGCTCTCCGCATCCTCCTCCGTCGGCGAGCTCGACTCCCAGTACGACTTTCTCGCCTCGGCCGGACAATCGCGCATAATGGCCGCGGCCGGACAATCCGTAGCTCCATCAGACCTCTCTCCTACCTTATCCCTTATACGTGGCTCGCGTAATGAACGGCCTCACGTGCTAGCGCCGGTTAGTTACAGGGGGAGTACACACACACGCGCGCGCGCACAGTGGCACAGAGCAGTACCTTATGGTACGCGCAAACGGTTAATCAGCATGTTCGTCGGGGCTCTCGGGCCGTAAGTTCGTTAACGAAGTGCGCGCGCGCGTCAATTGCAGCCGATTCGATTAAGCCCGCGCGACGGAGTTGGGAGAGTTCGGATGCTGGGAGTGAGGGAGTGAGGGAGGGAGAGAGAGGGGTTGTGAGGAGTGGTAGGGTAGTAGTGCATGGCTGATAAGTCTGAGGATGAGAGAGAGAGAGAGAGTGGATACAAGCGAGAAATAGAAGTTTTGGAGGTGCCTTGTCCAAGCGACGTGTCAGTTGGAACGCAGTTTGTATTTGGGTTTGTTTGCTGGAGTTTTAGTAGCCGGAGCTAAGATGGACTGATAGGTAATGCAAGTTTTCAGGGATTTGTAACTGGTTTTGTTCCAATAGTATATAAGAATTACATAAACATGTTTCGTAGATCATTTTATTGAGGAGTATGTTGATTTCAATTAAGCAATTAGTTGTTGTCCAAAAAAACCACGCATATAGGCCAGGTGAGCCAGAACTCTCACCCCTGATAACACAACGTTTTACGAACGTTTTAAAAACGTTAGAGTTCAAACCTTCAAACGTTGAAAAGTTTAAATACGACTGAAAAAGGTCTCAATGTCCGCAGATTCGTTTCGCATAAGGCATTGTAAAACCGTTTCTGAAACGTTTGAAACAGGTTTGAAAATGGTTTGAAAAAATACTAGCATAGAATATATCGAAAAAAATCGTTTAAATAGAATTTGATGCTACAAATATTACCAATTTTAAAAGTACCATCTGGATGATACTTCCAAATTTGGTAATATTTGTAGCATCAAACTCTATTTAAGCGATTTTTTTCGATATATTCTATGCTACTTTTTTTCAAACCATTTTCAAACCATTTTCTAACCATTTTCTAACCTTTTCCAAACGTTTTAAAAACGTTTTTAAACGTTTTTAAATGTTTACCATTCAACAGACCTTGTAGTTTTTCAAACGTCTTAAAATAGGTTTTATAACGTCTTATGTAGAACGAATCTCCGGACATTGAGACGATTTACAAACGTTTTTCAGACTTATTTATAACTTTTCTTTTTAACGTTTGAAGGTTTTAATTCTAACGTTTTAAAAAGTTCGATAAACGTTATGTATTATCAGGGATACATACCAGCGCTGCCAGTGAGCTAGCATAGTTTACCTACTCACATCCAGCTTGCATCCGCGGTAAACGTGTAAGGACACGTGCCAATCTATAATTTTTTAAGTGCGAAATATTGTTTCGTTTGATAAATCCAACGGCGCAAAGGAGCTAACATTTTTCCCATTTACTATATCTATAATATACATATATCTATGCTTTCGTTTCGTCGCGGTGAAAGTATCCGAGTTATTGTTCTAAAATGCTGAAGATTAAAGATGTTGTCACACGGAAGGCATGCATCATTTTTTATGTATGTTTTTGCGTTTACATAGTTAAAAATCTTTATAAAGTAGGTGTACCGAAAACGAGCAAAAAAATG
The DNA here is from genome assembly GCA_949152435.1 of Gastracanthus pulcherrimus. Lineage (NCBI taxonomy): Eukaryota > Metazoa > Arthropoda > Insecta > Hymenoptera > Pteromalidae > Gastracanthus > Gastracanthus pulcherrimus. The sequence goes on along the minus strand of OX424575.1, from coordinate 177,527,495 downwards.
TGACCATAACGCTTATTTACTAGCCGTCTAAGCCGTTTACACATATTATTTCACCTACACTTGACGGACACTTATTCGGATCGAACGTTTCTAAAATGCTCCAATGAAATTGACCGATTCACAGGAATTAACCAATAAGTGACACGATTTCAAAACATTCCATTCTAATATGTGTCCGTTGAGTGTACATACTTTGGAAATATACATCACCATTATTGGCTACGTGCACATCACTAGCGACACCATGAATTTGCGACAAGATTGAGAACCACCCGATTGCTAAAATACATTAGGTTATGAGGAAAGTTACACATAATTTCTTTTTATAAATTACTATCATTTCAAACGCTTTCAAACTTTTTTATAAGATAAATTCCGACATTTTAAACGTCTGGTGATTTAAAAAAATATTTTTCTAATTATCCCATTAATAGGAGACCGTATCTACTGTCCTTGTCTAATTACATTTTTGCTATTTATTCAAATAGTAGTATGTTAATTGAAAATCTAAGAGTCGTCCCCAATTCTTCGTAAAATAAGGAATACTTTAAGACCTAAACAAATATTTAACATTATTTCTTTTCCAAGAATACTTCGAAATGCGAAAATTGAGGTTAGGTTTTGCATTTCGAATTATTCTCAGAAAGAAAATAATGTTAGGTACTCTTTCAGGTCTTAAAATATTCCTTATTTTAAAAAGAACTGGGTACGACTCTTAGTTTTTCCATTAACAAACTACTATTTATAAAGAAATAGACTCTAAAATTCGCTACGAGTAACCCATTTTTTATTATCTGCCAATGTTTCGAATTCCTTTTTTTTTAATTCCTTCCGCGAATTTACCACTTTAATGTCGATCCACCCTCGAGTGGAGAAACATCAAGATCAGACCTCCCATCGTCTAGGTCGATCCGATGCCACTCACGGGTGTTGTGCATTATTGGTTTAGACACACGTAAGTTTTTTACAATTAATTATAGTTTATAACAATATTAATGTATTTAATGTTCATGTTGTTTAACGAATGTGGTTAAATTTTAATAATTAATACTTTTCAATTTAGTATCCAATGAGCAACTGTTGATTACGGGCTCGCACAAAGAACAGCACAGTGCTGAGCTTCATTGATAAAAAATGCCGTAGTAATCAGCCTTTTAGTTTTGGTAGGTTAAGTTTTGCTTTATATGTTATTAATATACGCTGTGTTATTAATATTTATGACTTAGTAAAAACTTTCTGTTTTATATATTTTTATAGTCTTGAAAAAGAATTCAAAAAAGGAATTCGAAACGTTAGCAGATATTAAAAAATGGTTTACTCGCAGTGAATTTTAGAGTCTATTTCTTTATAAATACTTCCGTAATGAGTAATAAGGAATCTTAGAAATTGCGAATAGTTCTGAGATTTGCCACCAAAACAGGTAAAATACATGGGGCGTTAATGTCATGCACGTAGCGAATATTCTCACAATTAGCGCATACGATGAATCGAATTGTTTAGACAGCGCAAATTAAGGTATGTTATTTTGATTTAGTTAAATTGAATTGTGATCTTGCTCATGGGTATAATATATTAAATCTTATGTGTTTTCAGAAGTCAAATTAAAATAATTGCTCTTATATTTCGTTTATACCGTTGTCGATACTCAATATTTAAAAGTTCCAGAGATTTTCCCATATATCAATTTAAATTCAATTATAACAAAACTCGCATGAATAATAATAAAACTAAGATATATCAAGATAATTATAATAATAATACCAAGTTTAAATACTAATAAACAAAACGTCTACGACACAATGCAAAAGACATAAAGGAATTTAACTAAGTAGTAACAAACGAATGCTGTGAGATGGAACAACACGCTGTACAACACGCATTTTATTTATCTTAAAATCGAAACTTTATTGACGGAATCGTCGTCTCTTCGCTCAAGTCCTCGGGAACCCCGAAGCAGATCCAATGGAGCAAGGTAAAAAATGAAATTTTGTTCTTGGAGAGAATGTAACGACACGTGCTCTCCCCTTGTGAAGGTTAATTCGTCCTTGGCACGACGGTGGCAGCTTAGAAAATTTATTATTCCCTTGGCACCAAATATTCCTCGCTCGCAGCGCACTCAATGATTTTCCAAAAATATGTATAACTCTTTCTTTTGTGTGTTATAAGTAACAATATTTTATATAATGCACGAATAAAGTATATTTAAGTAAATACGTTTAATGTCCATTAAAAGAAGAAATAATTACAGTAATAAATACATTCAAATATATCTAGGTATAAAACTGATAGAAATAAACTGCACTACATAAAAATCCTTCATACCTATACTTGTTTGTAAACAAAATATCACGCTGATGTGACGCTTTATTTGTTTCACGATTCGCAGGCGAATTTACGACGCGATTATTCAGCCGAAAACTATATGCATAAAACGTAATTTACCAAAAAGGACGATAACTCTTTTAAAATTATACGCCATTGCTCCGCGCCTATATACAAGAAACGAATAAATTCTCGGGCCATCGTATAAAGTAGCGTACATTCGCGCATTTTTATGCGAAACTTTTCGCCAAGAATCACGAGCCTATTCGTCCCGAGCGTGATTTTTCATACGGGCCGAATGAAATTTCCGAAACACCCGAGGGTGCCTTACTGTACTCCTCTTTTTCTCGCTCGAACGTCGAAGGAATTTTCAAGTTTATTTTGAATAAATAATTTTCAGTTTCAAGTGCGTTTTCTTAACCTTAACGGTGTATTTTGTCAAAATAGATAGTAAGTGTATTCACATTTATATTTCAACAACGAGACTGTGTTTTTAATTTTCCATAAAGTATCCTTTCGATCGCCCAATTGCAATTCACATTGTTTCACTTATGCCCTCGAAAAAGTGCCGAGTTCGCGACCACCAAACTTTACGATGCGGAATTCGCATTGAATTTCTTACTCGGAAACTATTTGCTCGAACAACTGCAGCAAATACCCCGGTACAAAGAAAAAACAAAGTCTATCGCTATTCCCAGCCTGCGCTAAACATTCGCAGTCAATATTACGATACAACAATTTTTCCCCCGGCATTCATATCGTCGGCGAGGCGTTCGGCATTGCATCCGCGCTCACTCCTCATCGGGAATTCGTTACAAAGTAAACTTTCGACCGAATAGTCCGAAGGTTTGCGATCAGCCGGGATACAACGCAACACTGCGCGCTCTTCTGTCTGCGATAAGTTTTTTTGCGCGCGCGCGCGTGTACGGATCCGACGGAGCGTGGAATTTCTTTATACGAGAAAGACTGCATGCGATTTCCTCGGAGCTTGGAATGCCTCCAGAGCTCGACTCGTCTTATACGTAGTCGGATACGTGTTTGCTTCGTAGGTTTTGCGCGCAAGGGGTATGATGTATCATGACATGGTTAAATAGAGAATGTTTGTAAGAGACGCTTCTTATAATGGAAGTTAAGTGGAAACAGTCTGTTATGGTCAGATACGTATTGTAAAAAGTTTGTATATTATACGGATGTAGGTACACTTCGCTGGAATGGATTATTTCACGATTTATCTAGATTTTAGCACTATAATTTAGATGGGGGAGAGTCGCATAGTATGCGCAAGCTTTCAGTATGAATATTCTTTAGTTCACCAAGTGAATTTGGTGAATATTGTGGTTTTATTATAATAATATTCTGCATCCGGTATTTGAAATTTACGGCTACCAAATTTATCGCGTGAATAACTGATTTTCCAATTCTTAGCGAGTCAAAAGTTATTTTCGGAAGGTTAAAATCGTATTTTTTGTATTTTGCTTATTGAATTTTAACTCCACTAATTCTTTTCTTCGGAGAGAGTAATTAAAAAAATAATTCTTTTTTTGGAAAATCTATAATTGCGGCTAAACGCCAATTCTTAAAATCCTAAAATCGTCACTTTTGCATTTTCATAAATAAATAATTTTGCCATTTATATTTGATCTCAATAGCCAATTAAGTCTATTGTAGTAACGGAATATTTTGTTCTGTGAAGAAGAACAGAATATTTGTTCTATTGTTGTTCCCAGAAAATTAAAATATATATTTAATGCTTAATCAAAATTTATGTTTTTGTCCCTGAAAGCTATACAGTTTATTTTTAGCATCAATTACTACCATTCCCATGTACAAAATCACTAATCGCTTTTAGATTGTCCATAATTTTCTGAAACGTAAAAGTAAGAATTTTAGGAAATTTCAGGAAACCTTCAGAATATGATTCTTTTAAAAATAAGTGCTGTACAATTAAGAAGAAAATTTGAAAGCATTATTATTAGCTTCCACTAGTAAATTTACTGTTTCTTTTACATATCATTCTATGATTTGTATCCCATTGTATTGAAAAGAAGAATCTACCTGCATCTTCTTCATAAGCCGAACGATACCACGGAGACGAAACACATTTATATTTCTCGTTGAAAATTCTTTTACTCATTCATTTTTAAATTAAATTATATTTTTCTCTAAGATATTATCGACAGCCCTTACGAAGACTAGTACATTTCAAACTGCCACGAAGACTAGCACTTTTCAGGATTTTGCCACCAAGATTAGCTATTACTGATAGAAATAATGATAATTATTGTAAAATAAAATTGACGGCGAATATAATAATGTTAAATTGATAATAAATAAATATGAGAAAGCTATGAAAACGAGGGACCAAAAAGCTAGTAAAAAGGTCGATATAATAGATTCAAAGTGTTTCTTGCATTCTGTATTGATTTAAGTATGAATTATTATCGATATTTTAAAGCTCTTCCAGCTCTGGTTGGTCGACAATACGATGCTGTGCCCGGAAATTCCGAATTTTTCTACTTATTAGGAGATATACTCGCTCGAGAATTGCCGTGCCGTGTCGGGAAAACTATGGCGTTTTCGAAATCTGTAATCTCGAGAATGTCGTTCTTTAACGGAAAATTTGAGGAATTTCAAAATAAGTAGTCATCCCGAATTGAAGCCAACTGAAAGTTTTGGGAGAAAGTCAGAGCTGGGGAGATAACGTATGAACATTAGAAAATTATGATTAAAAATATTTAAAAACGTAAGCATGAGAAAAAGCAAGGCTCAGTCATTATTAATGCGATTTAAGCTATAACATTACTTAGTTCGCATGTAATTTAGGGTACAAAACTAAATTTTGTACGGGGGGGGGGATGTTACTGACTGAAATAATGATAATTATTGTAAAGTAAAATTGACGGCGAATATAATAATGTTAAATTGATAATAAATAAATATGCAGTGCTAAAATGATGCAATGTATTAACTACAGTGTTATGAAAGAAAGAGAACCACATGAAATTGGCTACGCGTAAAGGTTGAGCATGTATTCTTTGTCTTAAGGGGAGGTTGGAGCGAACTTTACCATTGTGACCTCCACCTCGCGCCGTATTTTTCATTATACGTCTAAAATTCACATAGTAACATCAAAATCGAGGTTGATAATAGTTTGTTATTATGTAAAGAACACCGGACAACAGCAATTTTGTTTATTAGTAGCCTCAAAAGTTTTTTATTATGATATATTGTTACAATTGACGAATGGAAAACGGTAAAAGTGATGGTCATCTTACCGTTTCTTAGCCTTACTGATAGTTTCACCTCGCGCCGTATTTTTCATTATTTTACGAAATTGTACGCAATTATGTACGCTTGAAGCTTTATAAACATTTATTATTATGACAAGAACACCGGACAACCGCATTTTTGTACCATAAATGACCACAAATTTTTATTTTTATTATATTAATTTTTGAGGTTAGGTAAAATCTGCACCAATCAGGATAGCTCCGACCTCCTCTTAAGTGCATTTCCCGAAAGATGGTCGTAAAAAATGGGCCAACGTTTGCGCTCTCGACAACAACAAGGCAGTGCAGTTTAGACTCTCGTATGGTTCACATCGTGTGACTATTAGGGAAAGCATCGGCTATTAATATATCGGCTAGGCATTTGAATAAATATAATTTTCAAAGTTTAAACTGTGATTGAATTATCAATTTCTCTTCTTGTGAATCCTGCTTTATGCCAGAATACTAGCACTTTTCAGAAGTTTGCCAAGAGTAGCACGATTCGCCGTTCTCCAACGAAGACTAGCACATTTCGCAATTCTGCCACGAAGACTAGCCCTTTTCGTATAGAATATTTAAATTTAAGTTGTACTGATAAACTCTCGGTGAATCGGGTTGATTATTATTTTACCGCGTTCGGGTTGGGTATTAGACCCTTTTGGTATTCAAAAAGTTATCGGTTTACCCGAGAAAATCAGTGCTAGTCTCCGTGGAAGATTTTCAAATGTGCTACTCTTCGTTATATTCTGCAGATATTTCTCTTGTGGAAGTTTAGTACTTGTCATAATACAGATCTTTTTCAATATAAGGAAACATTATAAAGCAGACATAGTTCGTGGTAATGAATATATCTTATTTTTGTAAATATACGTACGAAGGAAAAACTCTTCAATATAAAAATTTCTTAACAATTCATAAAGCTCTATGTGATCGTTATGATGCAACTTCCTATGTTATCATTTCATGTCATCCATAGCCCTATCGGTAACTTAAAACATTTTGTTCTACGCTGAGACACTAAATTTCAAATCGAATTACGAACATCAACCATATCGATTTATGTCCACGCGCAATATCGGTCACCCGAAATCACCCCATCATCACTCTTCTTAATTCCACACATCTCATACTCTCCGAGAACCCACTTTTCCTCCCAAAAGCCATCCATCCGCGTAAATAACGCGCGCGCACACGCCGACCTCCCCCCCCCTCCGTTCTCTCATCGCGCTCGGTAAAATGATAAAACACGGTAATTTTCCGTACACCGCCAACGGCATATAACTCAAATTTATGGGATTCCGGTGCGTCACGACTCCCGCGAACCATGCATCATCCCCCCTATGGCCGCCGCACGCGTCGTTCGACGTACATAACGCGGCCGCGCGCGCATAGGTACGTGAAATAAAAGCGACGGAGCGGGAGCGCGAGCGTAAAGGTTGGGGAATGGAATCTTCGGTGGTTTTCCTACGAATTAGAGGGAAATATGCTAAGTGGGACGTTTGCTTGTTGGTGGGTTGAGGGTGGTAGATTTTCCGGTGGTTTGGTTGTGCGGGGGAGGAGTCGTAAGAGGAGATGAGGTCACGTTTTTGTTTTGGGAAATATGTAAATGGAAATTGAAAGTAATAAGGGGATTTTGAGATTGTGTTTGGGCTTGGGGAACGGTCAGTTTTGCGGAAATATTTGAATGGAAATGATAAATAAAATGATAGGAAAATCTTTTATTTCTTGTTGAATGATTGCGAACCGTACATTGAAAACATATAGTACAGTCAAATAAATGATTGTAAAGAACAATTATTTAATACAAATAATATTTACGAATTGAAAAATTGAAATAACGTATTAAAGTCAAATAAACATCTACAAAAACATTTATTCGAATCAAACAATATTTACACTTTTTACAAAGTAAATATTTCCTTGAGTGAATGAATCATTCGTTAAAATAATAAATGTTTAAATTCAAGTAACTGTTTTTCAGCAGTATTGAAACAAGCATTTGTTTGAATTTATTGAAAAAATGTGCTTTCACCGAAGTTATTGTAAATATTATCCAACCCGTCTCTTTAACAAACGATGTATTACGTATTTGCCCAAGCCCAATTTAATTAAAGCAATCTTCATAATTAAAAAAACGCACCCTTCGCGCGTACCATTTCCACGTAACGGTATTTGCTCTCCTAGCAAACCCTCGCCTCATGATCTCTCAAAAAACACAGAGATCCCAAAAAAGAACCACAACCCTTTACATAACCTTCCTCGGCACTTGAAACCCCCGCCGTGTAAAAACCTCAGTCCTTTACTCCCACCCCCCCCCCCCCTCGCAGAACTAAAAACTCCCCCACACCCGTAACGCTCGGACTTCCAGTCTCGTCCGCTCCGCTATCCGCGTACGCTAACCCATTTATCGGTTTCCGATGAGAGCGCTCCGCAGCCCTAAACCAGCAGAAGGAAAAAAAACCGAGAAAGCGAAGACGGAGGGTCGAATTCGCAGGACGGGAGAAGACATTATTAATTCCGTCGGAGACTTTCGGCGCTCGGCCACCGAGCGAAAAGAAGGTAAGGCAAGGAGCCCTCGCAATCTGATTTATCGTCGTCGCGTGTACGCAAATTTACACGCGTGCACGTGCGCGTGCAGCGATAGTGGATGCAATTGGGCGGGCCCGATGCCTTTGTAACGTAGGGCGCGCGGCCGCTGGAATTTCGCCGTTTACATCGCCCGCGCGGCGACGCCAGGAGGACGTAAAACGAATTCGCGGGGGGTGGGTGACCTTTAAATCAAGCTCCATTTTTGCAAGGGAGAGCAGGGTGGCGTCGTTATATGGACGGGCTGCTGGTGGATTTCATTCTTTCGTAGGGTTTATGAACTCTCGCTGCTGCTGGGCTTCGGTTAATTTGGTTTAAGAGGTTTCATTGCGAACAAGGACGCTGCGATGGAATGATAGAGATGAGCGCTCTGTTATAATTGCTAATCTGCGAGTCACTGAGTGATGGGTTGGATTGTTGTGATATTTGGAATGATGAGATTTTACGAAGATTCAGATTGTTTGTATACTCTCTTGGTGGATTTAACCCGACAACACAGAGGAGGAAAAACTTGCATTAACCCTCCTGCGCAGAAGTTTATTTTCGTGTATATGGACTAGATCGAATGTAAGTCTGCAACAATATTTTCTGCAAATTCGTAACATTTTCTAAATAATAGCTACACTATTTAGCTTCAATTTGAGAGGTTGTAGATGTCCCAACAAAGTAAAGATTTAAATTTGTGATACAAAATGTATACAAAAATGACGTGCGGTTTGGACGAGTATACTCGGCTCTCTGCGCAGGGGGGTTAACAGGAATAGAGGTCACTGTGACCCCAAGCAACTTCAAGTAGCTGTAACTTTCTTAAAACTCAACGAATTTCTGCGGTATTCTCGTCAAAGTTTATGATTTACAGATATATGCATAGAAAAGTATTTTAAATAAAATTAAAAAATGTTATGATACCTCCACTGGAATATACTTGTAAAATAATTTTCTGGTCTAATAAATTAAAATTCAAATTCAAGAACCTAAGTTAGAACTTTAGTAAATTAAGTTTTCTTTCAAATCTACAAAAAGTAATACACATCAATTTCATATAGGTCTAAGAGGTAAGAAATTTTCGAATGTCGCTATCAAACTTTCACAGAATTATCGAACAACCAAATACTTCCCAAAAATACAATAAAAATTGACTTATTAAAACCGGATTAGCAGCATAATATCCTCTTAAATATTTCTGTGCTCACGTAATACTTTGCAAAATGCTCAGTTCAGAGGCCTATACATTCTTAAATATCACTCCCAAACTTTTACAGTATATTCTAACATCAAATACTTTCAAAAATACAAACAAATAAACCACTACTAACTGCTTTCACAAAATGCTTTCTCAATACGAAAATAATGACCTTTTTATTAAAAATTTTGCACTCAAAGAAAATGATTCGGCCAATCGAATGTCGGGAATCGAAAAAAAAATCCAAAGTTGGCAACTCCCTATAACAATGTTGAATGAATTTTAATTTCTTGGCATATTAATTATAATAGTAATTAAAAACTTGTATTGCATTTTATATTTTTTAATCGAAAACTTACATATAAAATGTTTTAGTTACTAATACATACTGGAACAAACGTAACACTTAATTTTTTTACTACATTTTTGTGGTTGTAATATTTCGACATGCAACATAGCATCTGCTGATACATCAGATTTCTAGTTTTGATGATAATTCGAGGGTCCAAGCAAAGTAGTCCCCACCTGGTGGTTGGATTTAGAACTACTGAAAGTGATAAGAAAACAGAGGTCTCATAACCCCAAATAAACGTTAGTAGAAAACTATTTTAAAGTTAAAGAGTTTGAACTGATAAAATGGAATTATAATAAATTCAAATACTTCCAAAATGATATGAGATACTTTATAACTGACTAGGTAACAAAATATAATTAATGTATTCTTCGTGTTTAAACTTGCCGCCACGAATCACGTGACTTATTATAACTTTCAGCAGTGATTGCAGCGTGCTCTGACGGGAGTTGGACTCCCGAATATTATATCAAAACATCATATGATGTATCGTTGACTCTTTGCCTGATTTATCGCCTGGTTTTTCCGAAGACATATTACACGGGAATGACTATTATAATATATATTAATGCCCACGCATTTCACTGCAATTATATTGTGAATGGATGATTTTAGCAGCTGGTCAGAATACCGCCTTTGTCAGCTCCTTTTATTTTGCTCATCCGCTTTACATAAGACCATGAATTTGTCTCCGGATCATATACTTCTACACTTGATAAGTCGGCATATGATTTACCTACACCTCCGATAGCCCACAGTTTCCCCATGTTCACGACTACCAACGCTCCGAATCTTGCAGCTTTCATACTGACTACGTATTCCCACCTGCAAATAGAAATTCAAATTACCGTGATTCAATAATGACGTGTTATCCTGTCTTCATCAAATAGTTAATATCCTTGATTATTTACGAAACTGTTAGTATTTTTTTATGTACATCAGTAACAAGATTAAGGCGGTACTGATGAAATTTATAGAATCTCTGTATTATATTTTAAAAATCTTAGGCTTACACGGAATATTTGTTATTATTATATGAGTCACACAGTAACTTTCAGATTCTTTTAGCCTATATATTCAAAGTTGTTGAGCATTTTGCATTATTGTTTAATGAAAACGGACTATATTCAAAATAGCCCTGGCGCTTACCACATTGTTATACACTTCTAAGAAAATTCTATCATGTTTTTAAAGCTAGAAGCAACTAATGTTCGCTTTTAATTTAACTAGATTATTTATTATATGGCTCTGAAAAATATATATGTGAAAAATATATATTATGTTTCATAATTACTACATAAATACCGTTATTTTATTAAAAATTGTATTATTAATAAACTTTAAAGAATTAATTAACAAAAAGCGAGTAAGTTTTTGTTGAAAATACCTTAAAAAATATATTTTCAAAGTTTTAATAATTTATTTAAATTTTTGTATGCACGAGGATCAACTTCTGTCCAAATTCAGGATAACAAATTCTTAATAAGACCATTCATCGAAAAGTGCCTATAATTCCCAAAAAACCGGGACAAAAGTAGCATATGATTCCCGAAAATCAAAGTAGATTTGCGGGAAAAAACGTGGATTTGCGGGACAAAAATGTTACTTTATTCCCGCAAATGCATTTTTTTATTTTCCGCAAATGCTTTCTCTCTCTTTTTTATAATGTTGAGCTATTTATTTCTCTCTCCATGGGTCCCACCAATAAAGTGACCACAGTTAATTCGGAAATTATAGTACATTATGCAACAAGGGAATAAAGTCGACTTTATTCCCGTGTTGCATATAGAACTTTGGTCACTTTATTGACTTTAATTAAAAATTAATATTAATATTAATATACATATAAAATTTTAAAAATTAGAGAAAGCCAGAGAAACTGAGAATTTACTTTATTCCCACAAATGCGGGAATAAAGTAAATTTGCAGGAATACAGTAAATTTGCGGGAATAAAGTGCCCTTTTCGACCCGCTTTTTAGGTCAATAAAGTAGCCATTATAGTTAAGACGTGAATACAGTTCTATATTCAACACGGGAATAGAATCGACTATTTACTCGGGTGTTTACTGCCATCGCTTTGCTCAGACAGAAACCCACCGTTTGGAATAATCTTTTATTCCTTTATCGACTTTATTCCCATGTTGCACAATGTACTATTAATTTACAAAAAAAAGTAGTATCGAATAAACTAAATTGTTTCCAATATTAAAAAGATGACAAAGTGAATATTATTAATGGAAAGAAAATGAATAGAAAAATTTGTCAAAATCATGAAAAACGCCAGAGAGCCACCTTAACTGACTATAATAAAATCATCGTGTCCCTGGAACTGTTAGGCTTGTGTCCATATATTTATTTAAACTGATAAATAATAAATGTCTTAATTGTTAAATGTAGAATGTTGATGTATACGATATACTAAAATTATTAATCATTTGAAAGTCGAACAATAATGAATTAAGTATCGAAAAAACGAGAGCAGCGGTAAATAGACCATTAATATGTATATGGATACGTTAAATAAAAGGTTTCGATGCTAATAAATCAGATTAGGTCATTCGCAATACCCGCGCTTTTTACTCTAAATTAAATTTGAAGATTTTAAAAAAAGAAAGTAAACGCAAATTCTCAATTTCATTATTTTATAATATTGTGATATAATTTCAAACTATTCTCAAAAGTCACCTTCCTAACAGCACCTATATATAACATTAATCACCCTTTCGTACCGCAAAAATTGTTTGTCCTAAAGTGACTCGAACTTGACGTAGTGTTAAATGAAAAAATATTGTACAAAAGGTTTCAAAATACGTGCCCGGCCGTCGTTTTCAATTTGATAAGGCAACTAACAATTTCGTGATAGTTAACCATATAATTATGTAGTCTAGTTACGATGCAGGCACCTGTTAGTTTCTGGATCATAAATCTCAACAGATCTCAAAATATTTCCCTCAAAATTTCCTCCGCAAACGTAAAGCTTTCCATTGAATACAGCCACTCCACAACCCTCACGCTTTTGTTTCATCGGTGCGAGAAGAGACTGATCGTTTTCAGGATCGTAACGTTCAACCTGATTGTGAAAAAGTCACACAAGTTAATTTTACACTTGCACTTATCAAGGTCCACAGGAAAATATCTATGTACCTAGATTGCATACGAAAATAGTTATCGAACATATACAGGATCCATATTGAGTCAATATGGAAATCAAAATGAATCCATCAAAAACTACCATTCGGAGTCGTTATAGGAATTAACATATATTTCTATGTGGGTATCAATTTTTTTATAAAGTCTTCAAAAATGCCTCTTAGCACCTCGAAATACTTATTTTTACATAATGTATTTTTGTACTAGGATGTATCATCCGAAGGGTACAATAAAAGCATATCGAAGCAGGTCGGAGCTAAAATCGTGTTTTTTCTTTTAGTGATTATTTTTGAAGAATAGAATGCATGGGAAAATCAAAAGGAGAGCCGCGTAGTGCTCTGTATAATAAAGCTTTTGCATGCAAGATAAAGTTGATCTGTTAAGTTATTTTTCTAATTAATTTGAAATACGATAGGTTATTTACGCATGGAAACCTAACCTCAAAATTTTAATCCTACCAAACTTTTGCAAATAACTTTTTATAACGTTATTTTACAGTAAAATTTGGAGCAGACCCGTGTAGTGCTTACTATAATTAACCGACCTGTATAAGATAAAGTTAATCAGACTTGTAGTTTTTACATATGATTAGAAATACAAAATAGGTCGGACAGCAAAAAGGGGGGGGGGCTCCGATATCCCCTTAAAGGGAAGTGAAAGGGTACTTTTTAAACACATTTTCTGAATCCAGATAATAACAGAATCTTTTGAAAATCAAACAAGATAATGTTTACATAAATGCTAAGGGCATAGTAAGCCGCCTTTTTTAATTCAAATTTATTTTACAGGGATCTGTGTTAACGACAATTTTTATTTTAAACAATTACTTGAGATTAAACAAGTTTTTCTAGAAAAATAGGCTCACTATGTCCTTCGAATACGTATAAACATTGTATGGTTCTAATTTCAAAAGATTCGGTTGTTCTTTGCAGACAAAACTGTTTTGAAAATTATCCTCGGTAAACAATGCGTATAGAATTTTTTCACATCCCCAATAACTAACCAACAAAAACGGAAGCAGATTGACAGCAATTTAAAGCAAAATTATGTCCGGTTTTGCCGACTGGAATTTTTCTGTAAATTTGCTTTGAATTTTTGGTATTTGGATATTGGGGTTAAAATACGCTTTCTTAAAGAATTCGTAGAAAAACATCCTTGCCCAGTTTAAAATTGATATGGATCTCCATTTGGATTTTTCTAAGGATTTCGAATGTCAGTTTCAGATGCGTACCAATATTTTCATCAAGGAAGAACACTAAAAACGAAAACATTATGTATTTTACGCACCTAACTTAAACTAGACGGGATGTCGGTACCTCCACTAATTACGTAGATAAATCCATGAAATGTAACAACTGCATCAGTATAACGTTCGCAAATCATCGGACGCATCTTTGTCCATTTATCGTTCTTGATATCATATCGCTCTTCGAATCTCCGCTCGCCAAATAAATATAAGAAACCATTTAAGGTAGCTATACCGGTACCTCTAAAATTTTGACAATATTCTTAATTTTTAAGAAAGCAAACAAATAATATTCAAATCGCTTTGAGGTACTCGTACCTAAATAAAGTATCGACGGGTTTCCCTTCGACAATAATTCATTGGCGATGATTCTGTCCAAAGTTCCTTCTGCGGCTCGTAAACTTGGACATTTGTTACATCGTACGATATTCCGCCTAATAGGTATAATTTACAATTACAAGTCGTGCAGCTATTTTCTTGATTCTTCACAAGTATTTAAGTATTTTCTTGATTCTTCATCTTTATAAGTAGTCAACTTCCACGTGTCTGGCGACAAGATTTTTATAAAATCAACAGCGTTTCTTTATTATTTGGTTATTTGTTTTATTTGATGCATAGTGAAAGGTATTACAAGATCATAAGACATGTAATAAAATGAAAATCGTAAAACGTAGAAAATAAAAATAAAAATATTTAATAAAAATTGTATAGAATATGCATATTTAAGAATTTTTTTACCTATAAAAGGATCATAAATTTCAATACGAGTTGAATTAAAAGAATCTACTACAATAATCTGCTCTTTTTTAATTTCAATACTTGGATTTTCAATTATATTATAAGCTCACATGACTACCATCATGAAATCACTGAAAGATCAATTAAAGGACAACTCTTAATGTAAATAAAATTTACAAGGTTTAAATAACATTATATTCATAATAATCATTACTTGTGCCGATGACTTATAGCTGTCTCCCCACCTTTGAAGAAGTAAGCAACCAAGTAATCGGTACTTAAGTCAGAAAGTTTGACAAATCTTAACAAATCCGATAGATGGGTTTTTCTTTGATTGGTTGTGTATAGAATCCATTTCATAACTGCTTCAAATAGTATGATTTGCGAAGATGCCTGTATTTCACTGCTAGACAATATGTCTTTTAAAAGGACCAAGTCCATATTAAGGTACTCATTAGTTTGGGATACTTCTTTAATGCTCTGTCTCATAATCTTCTTGGATTTTTCTTTCAATGAACAGCATTTCAGTGCTTGAGCAAGCTGATATAGTTTACAAACGTTTCTTGCGTGAAGACAAGATTCGAGAAATCTCGTACATTGGTCCTTAATATCAACTAAATCAAGATAATCCACATCTTGTAACAAAATTAGTACATTGTCTTCAGTCAACGTGACCTCACCTGTATAGGCGAACATTATCAATGCTTCCATATTTCTAGAAAAATGAAATTATGTTATTTCATAATGAAAAAGTCATTATTAGTGATTTCGGTTACACTCAACTAAAATTGACGGTTCTTGAACATGTAGGACATTGGAAAACCGAAATGACACTCAACATTTGAATGTATTTTCCATAAGCAATGAAATGATAAATAAATATTCAAAATACTAAAGTTACTTTCATATCTTACATTAGGGAAATATTACTTAACAAAATATATAATGCCAGAGAGAATTTTCTGATAAAAATTACCGTAAAACAGAGTCAATTGTACCATAAAATAAAACAATCTTTTACTATGTCATATGTCAGGATAATACTGTGATTTTAACAATCTTTATTAGAAAATTCTTTCTGCGTACATTTATTTATTGATTTATTTTGAACAAAAATATTTGTGATAACGATTCCAATTTCGATTTTATTCCCGACTCCACCGTAATGGCCACTTTATTGACCTTAAAAGCGGGACAAAAGCATACGATTCCCGCAAATCTACTTTTTCCCGCAAATCCACTTTTTTACCGTAAATCCACTTTTTTACCGCAAATCTACTTTTTTCCCGCAAATCTACTTTTTTCCCGCAAATGAATTTTTTTATTTTCAGCTGTGACGGACAGGAGTGGGTGAGGAGCACCTGGCAGCTTGGTGGTCGCCGGGAATCTAGCTGCCCGCTCGCTGCAGTCGCATCGCGACCGTTGCGAGCGGTCCCACGCGCAAAAGGTGCAAGCCCTGCACTTTTGCGTGAGGGAACGCTGGAGCAGCGACGAGCAGAGCTGACTGCGCGTCTTTCTCTCTTTCTTTTTCAATTTTGAGCTATTTCTTTCTCCTTCCGTGGGTCCCACTCTTCAAATCAATAAAGTGTCCACAGTTTAGTCGGAAATAAAGTTCTATACGCAACACGGGAATAAAGTTGACTTTATTCACTTCTTGCATAATGTACTATCTTATAAAAATGCCGTGATATCGAATTATATGATTGATATTAGCTTTTTGAATGCGTTTAATTTAGTAAAAGTTCACTTACTCAGTTTTTACATTATTTATTGTTATTGATTTCTTATAACGCTCTGCGAAATTATT
The DNA here is from genome assembly GCA_949152435.1 of Gastracanthus pulcherrimus. Taxonomy (NCBI): domain Eukaryota; kingdom Metazoa; phylum Arthropoda; class Insecta; order Hymenoptera; family Pteromalidae; genus Gastracanthus; species Gastracanthus pulcherrimus. Next base: position 177,510,841 of record OX424575.1, on the reverse strand, counting down.
GATAAACATATATTGAAAATAGCTCATAGTCGCCGCAAGAACTAACTTATGTGCATGAAAACTGCGACGGTCCACCTAGAAATAATAAACGGGATGTGATTAAAAGATATCAAGACAACACGTTTGTTATGAAAAACTTCAAGCTTATATTAACTTATCGGCAAATAAGTATTGTCGGACTAGCTAATTTTGAACATGGCTCAAAACTGAATTTGTATAATTAATGTATAAAGAGAATTTTTTAGCTTTTTTAGTTGTTTCGTAATAGATAAAAAAAGTGAAATTTATAATTAAAAATATGGTATATTTTACATTCTTACTTCAACTTGTCTTAACTTTTTCAATTCTGAATTTTTATTAACGAAACTTTTATATAACAATATTTAGTGCTATGAGATGTAAGACTTGCAAAAAGTATAAAAAGATATTTAGAAAGAAAATAGCGAATTTAAAAAAAAATTATTTGACAAAAATTTAGTTATCATATAGATAAAAATTCCTAATTGAAAAAGTTATGTCGAGTTGAAGTAACAATGCGAAATAATTTTTTAATGTTAAAAATGACGTGGGATTTAGGACTAAAAAAATTAAATAGCTAAAATTTACTTTTATTACAAAAATTATAAATTTAATGACATGTAAACGGAATAAAATCAAAAACATGCTTACAAATACATTTTAAGGTTACCTTTTCGAATTTTCATTCGACATGTAAATCTTTAAAAATTATAATGACTTTTTTGTAGTATTTTTTCATTTTTTATTTTATCTTATTTGATTTTTCATTTTTTCCATCTTTCTTATTTTTTTCGGTTTTAAATTATTTATAACGTTCTATTTAGATAATTTGGCAACATCAAACTTTCACACAATAATTGTGAGGATACTTGAGTTTACATAATATTATTCAATAATCTAAATCGTTTTCTCAGCAACTGTGCCAAAAGCATCTCAAATCTGTATTATAATATATTTGTTGTATAGAATTATTGTTTTATAGAGATAAAATAATAAGGCTATTTATTTTTATTACACATTATTAGACATAGTCATTATGACGATTACATAAAAATAACATACAAGGGCAAAAAAACAATTAGTTTTGTGCGCCGCAATCATGTAGGATATGAAATAGAGCCAACACTCCGTATTGCTCCAGCTTATTATCCTATAATAAATTTGTAAATTATAAATTAAGTGTGTCATTTTTATAAAAATGGCATAAATCTTGCGTAATGTACAGGGTGTTAAGCGTACATCAAAGTAGAATGTTCTTGACTGCCACAATTCGGCAATAATAACTGAAAATACAATAAATTGTATAAAAGAAATCTGGCAGTTCCATTATAATATTTACAGAATTCTGAAAAGAGTCAAGTAGTTTGGCTGCATGCGAAAATGAATAAATTTTGTCATAGATACTTTATTTTTCTTTTTTTTCTGAATTTGTTCATACTCTTTATTATTTGTGGGATGCTAGGTATTACTGAGATGCACTGAAAATAAGTTTCTACTTTGACATACATTTTACACCCACAATCCATAAGCTGCAAAGTATAATGAAACACTTTACAAAAATTGACACACATTCTACAATTACAAATAAACATAGTTAATGTATTGCTGTACTAAATGTACAAACTATACTTAAACATTTTTTTCTAAATATATCTATCTCAAATACACTCTAAACCTAAAAGAATAAAATTAGCATTTTATTATTTTCGCAAAGTATAAACCGCTGATTTTATTCTTTAGAGAATTTGACAAAACCTAACAGATTAAATTGTACACATTATTCTTTTATAAAGAATAAACTTCAGCATTTATTCTTTTGTAAACAATAAAGTTCAGCTTTTCTACTTTCGTAAAGAATAAATTCAGGTTTTATTCTTTTGTGAAGAATAAAATTCAACTGTTATTCTTTTGGTTTAACATTAAGGCTAGATTTTATATTCCGAAGTTTTCTCGAAAAAGAAACAATGTTAGGTACTTTTTTAGGTCTGAAAATATTCCACATTTTAAGATGAATCGAAGGCAACTTTTAGTTTTCCAATTAACAAATTACTATTTGAATAATTAGCATAACTGTGCTTAAACAAGGACAGTAGATACAACGTTCTCTTAAAACAAAAGAATAAAAGCTGAATTTTATTATTTACAAAAAAATAATTTGTACGATTCAATCTTTTAAAGTTACTGTCAAGTTCGCTAAAGAACAATATCAGCATTTTATACTTTGCGAAAAGAATAAAATGCTATTTTTATTCTTTCTAACGTCAATTTTTATTCTTTTAGGTTTAGAGTGTAAGGTAATGAAACTATTATTTTTTTATACAATAGTAGCTAGATTGTAAAAAAATCATTTAATTTTTTAGCGTAGGTACTAAAATTAAGTAAATTGGACTAATAAATAATCATTAAAAACATTGACAATGACGTTTATTATAATTCTTTAATTTTCTGATCACAGTTTATATTAATATTTATTTTATTTCTCTGCAATAACGCCATAAAAAAATGCCAAACATCCACTAGAATATCATACTTGAAATAGCCAACAGCAGAGTGGGGAGAATTGGACGCGGGATTGTATGAACATTTTGCTACTATTAAAAAAATATGCGATGTAAAAGTCCAATATTTTTATCGTCGTTATCATATTTATCATTTTGTACCATCCGGATGATACCACGCATTTAGGGGTGCTTGAACATTCTAGTATCTTGATTTGTGTAAAATATGTCATACGTATGTTTTAATTTTCTAATCTAACAGTCCCATGTTTGCGCCGTGTAGAGAAGCGGCTCACTTTAGTTCCACTTCATGGGCATACGAAAATCGCGTAATCCAGACGTGTGTTACAAAAGGGACAAAAGATCGTGTCCACCGCGGGAGAGTGGCCTTTTTGACCTCGTGTGTTTGCATTACTCGTCTCCGGCTCGCGCCTACGCCTCGTACTGCAAACTCCACACTCGGTAAGAAAAAAAAACACTTTTCGTCTTTGGTACACAATACACAATTTTCTCAGACTGACGATTCCCCAATAACCAGATAACACAAATTTGTAAAAACCCTACAAGAAATAACTGGCAGTAAAGAGCAAATACGGACGCATATTTACTGCATCAAATTGCTGTGAGCGTGCTTTACCTTGGTATTGGGGTTTTTAATCATTTTTGCCACTAAGCTATTAATGCAATTTATTTTATCCAAAAATACCTTTTTCTTTTAATTAAAATGCCCGATAGGTCCCAAAAATGTTCAAATAGGAATGTTCACCTGCAAGCTATAGATCCAGATTGTGGCCTAGCTCCTATGAGGGTGTCAAACCATTCAAATTTCCGACCGAAATTCCTAATTTCAAATCTTTGACCGAGGTATGAACAATTGATTACAATTAATATATAAATCGAATTATGAAAAACCAAAACATCATTGCTCTTTCTTTTATAGCATTCTACCCACTCTACTAAGTTTCAGGTAATAATATCATTGCAGATATAAATGGGATTTGAACGAAATTTCGGATCACCTTTCTTAGACCTCTGTTTTATCACGAAATTTCGTTCCAATGCCATTGATGTAAGCCGCAAAATTTTCACTTGAAACTTTGCTCAGTGGTAGATAATTACAAAACGAAAGGCAATGACCTCTTAGTTTTTCATAATTCAGTTTATTCTTCTAATTATAGCCAATATTTTAGAATTCTCGGGTAAGGTTGGGAGGATAAAAATTGATTTTGACACCCCCTTAATGCTTAAATTTTATACACGTTTGAACAGCACCACGACACCTGGATTTAGCTTGTAGGTGTACATTCCTATTTAACCCTGGGATTTCCTCTATTTATTTAATCATGCTATATATACATTGTTAATATACTTAAAATTGTTCGTGCACGTTGAATATATCCTCGAATGTACATAAAAACATCGTATAATATTTCGTTTGAAATATGCTTTGTACTCACTTTAATGATCACGTCATAAAAATAACCTTTATTTTGCATGTTTTTTAAGCCTGAGAAATGATCTGCACGGCGATAAGTGACACATTTTTTAGGATTCGAAGAACTCTCCATTGCTGCGAACAGTTATTTAATATTAAGCAAAGAAATATAAATCACTACAATAGTGCCCGAACAGAATTGAATATTTCAGCAAGTTAGCTGCATTGATTCTTACAAACATTGGAAACGATACTTTTATGAGAAACTTTCAGAAAGGTTGCTGCGACGTTGGCAATGTCCTCTTTTTTGTCGCTATTATTTATGTAAACATATTCTTTATTTAACAATTGAAATATCGATAATTATATATTTCATAAAGAATTTTAAGAAACGTTATCTTTTGTCTACATTGAACAAGTTAAAATTGGCGTTAGTTTTTGTCTATTTGCGAGATGTCAATGTCGATTTGCGAACCGTATTCGAGATATTTTAACAATAAGTTTTTATAAAAACAAAATTTTCCGGACAAAAAAAGCGGCCATTTCCACCGTCGCAGCAACCTTTCTGAAAGTTTCTCATGAAAGTTTCCAATGTTTCTAGGAAACATTGCAGCAAACTTACTGAAATATTGAATGCTGTCCGGGTGCAACGCGCACTATATATATATATATATATATATATATATATATATATATATATATATATATATATATATATATATATATATATATTGCATTTTTTCAACTGGAGTTAACAATATGTCATCAATATGTCAATTCGCTGCGAATAATGTACTGTATGAAAACGGAACATATATCACGCTCTAAAAGATCTCCTAATACCAAATGAATGTTAAAATACTATTCTTCCTTTTTATGTAAATTACGGATGAGTCTTATACTCTGAGTGTAGTAAAATATTATTGTAGTACACTCGACGGAACTAACATCTGATCGAAATTGTTTGAATTTTTTTGAAATACTTCTACTTTATTGGATCTAATCCGTATTTTGTTTGTAAAAAATGAATGATGACAAACAATTCGTATGATTTCTTTAACAGACAAAATATGCGTATAGATGAGATAATAAGCAATTAAATATTTGTTGATTTTGTACACACAACTGCAACTAACCTAACCTAAAAATATTCACGCTATGCGATACAGAATTATTCACAAAAAATAACACTTTAAAGCTCTTTATTTTCTGAATCAGGTATCGGTTCCCACTTTCTCAGTTGCGGATGAACACACGTTCTAAAAACTGTAGAAAAAGCAACTATAAATAAGCGAAACGTTTTCCGGCAATTCACAGTTTAGCACGTCGAATCGTCAGGAGGACGTTTACAAGGAGTTCCGACCATCGCATGCGTACAGCTGTTGTCAGCTTCGAGCGTGTATATGCTGAAAGTCACGTATCTTCCGACTATCAGTAACAGCGGACAAAGTTTAAAATCATTTTTAAACGGATATTAAAAATATTGAAATCATAATAATCTAGCATATTAAAAGTCTATCTAAAAGCGTATTTAGAAATAAGAGTAGCCTAATAGTGTGTTAGATCGTGTACATAATTAGAGATAATCTAAAGTTGTAATGGTTATTCGAATAAGGTTGGTTCATATATAATTAATAGTAATTAAAAACTTGTACTACATTTTATATAATTTATTCGAAAAATTGCGCATAAAAAGTCTTACATGCTAATAGAAGAAACTTAAGGCTTATTTCTTTACCAAATATTGTGACTATAACGGATTGTCTGCAACATAGCATCTTGTATGGTGATTATATATTAACGATGTATCCACTGACTCTTCAGCTGATTTATCATCTAATTTTCTCGTAGGCATATTACAGAAAGACTATTGTAAAATATATTTATGTTCATGCATATAAGATCCTTCTAGGCGTTGTAAGCTGACGCACATTGTATAATGATGTATAATGATATCCCAATTATGTTGAAAGTGGAACATTTTAGTAGTATGACAGAATGCCACCTTTGACGGCTCCTTTTATTTTGCTCAACCGCTTTACGTAATACCATGCATTTGTTTCGGGGTCGTATACTTCTACACTTGATAAGTGGGCATATGATTTACCTACACCTCCAATAGCCCACAGTTTCCCCATGTTCACGACTACCAGCGCTCCGAATCTTGCAGCCTTCATACTGGCTACGTATTCCCAGCTGCAAAATGAAATTCAAATTACCTTGATTCAAGTTAATGGCGTGTTATCACGTCTTCAGAAAATAGTTAATATCCTTAATTCTTTATGAAACTGTTCGTATTTTTTGTATTTCTTATGAGTAGCAAGATTAACTGACTACAATAAAAAGCATCGCCATATCCCTGCAACTATTAGACGTTGCTCTATTGTTCATGCTTTTTTTTTAATTATAAATAATAATTATCTTATTTTTGTGCACGTAGAATATTAATTTATACAATATACGAAAATTGTAATGAATACAAAGGAGTTAAATTACTAATCATTTGGAAGTGGAACAATAAAAGATTAAGTGTCGCAAAAACGGGAACTGTGAAAAAACGTTTACTGTTATTGTGTGGATAATATTCGCTTGGTTAAGACCCACCGGTGGCGCCACCCGTGAGGCCAGTTTGGGAAGCTTGGGTTGTGGGTTAAGAGTATAAGAATACACACTGAAAGTGAAAACTAACGCAAAACAATATATTTAAGACAAAAAGAAGTACATATTGCACTATTATTTCATATATTTAAGAATTGTCATTACATAAATTACCAAAACAAATACTAATTAAATATTTTTAAATAATAGTTCAATGGCTGAATTTTATGTCTGAAACCTCTCCTTTGGTAATATTCTCAATTTTTACTGTGTGTTCTCATACTTTTGACCCACTACCTAAGCTTCCGAGAGTGACCGCCAGGGTGGCGCCACCAGTAGGTCCTAACCAGGCGAATTGAAAAAAAGTTTCAATGCTGATAAATCAGGCTAGATCATTCGCAAGACTAAGACTCTAGCTTTAAATTAGATTTAAAATTTTTAAAGGCGACTGTAAGCAGAAATCAATGATTTCACTATTTTATAATATTGTGATATAATCTCAAGCTTTTCTCAAAAGTCAGCTCCGTAACAGCACCAGTATAAAACATTAATCACCCTTTTGTACAGCAAAAATTGTTTGAATTAATCCTAAACTGATTCGAACCTTATTAGATTGTGATCAATGGAAAAATATTATATAAAAGGTTTCAAAGATGAGCCCAGCTGTTATTTTCAAGTTTATCTGAGAAAAGTAACAATTTGAAAAACTAACAGTTTCGTAAGAGTCAACCATAACGTGTAATCTAATCTAACCTGTCAGTTACTGGGTCGTAAACCTCAACAGATTGCAGAATAGTTGTCTGAAAATATCCTCCGCAAACGTAAAGCTTTCCATTAAATACGGCCACTCCACAATCCTCACGCTCTTGTTTCATCGGTGCGACAAGAGTCCACTGATCGCTTTGAGGATCGTACCGCTCAACCTAATTCAGGAAAAGTCACACGAGTTAATTTAAGACTTGCGAATATTGACGACCCTCGTAAAAATATCTATATAGATTTCATATAGAAATCCGTCCAAACACTCCATACTCAGTTTGTATCATGAATTTGCATATGAAAATCGTAATCGAAGCGTCGCAGTCGAGAATCTCGCCCGGGAGGAGATCTCGTCTCGTATCGGCAAATCTCGGCTCGTCTTGGTCGCTTCTCGCACACCCTTAGTTCCCGGCATAACGACATAAGTCCGCTTTTTTGAAAATTAACTTTTGAGCTATTTTCGTATCATTACATAGTATATTTATAGATAAAAATGCAAAAAAATCAGGAAAGTGTAAAAACAAATAACTATATCTACTATTTATGATCTTTTTTAACATGGTTTAAATGGAAAAGAAAAACTTTAAACCTTAATATCTCAAAAGCGCAGAAAATGGACTTATTTCATTATGATTAAAACTCACAGATATATATATATATATATATATATATATATATATATATATATATATATATATATATATATATATATATATATATATATATATATATATATATATATATATATATATATATATATTTCCATGTGGATATGAATTTTTATTTATAATTTTATAAAGATACCTTTTAATGCCACAGCATACATATACTTAACCCATTTCTTCCCAAGCGGCCATTTTATAGTCGATTGGTTTTTTGCCTAAAACCGCCACTTTGAAATTTTCCAACGGAAATTTCAAAATTCTGACTTCAGAATCGGAAAGAGCGGACAATTTTACTTCAGAAAAGTGCTATTGGTTATTATTATTTTTTTTTCGACAATTTTTTAGGCATAAAACCAATCGACTATAAAATGGCCGCTTGGGAAGAATGTACTTTAATAAGAGGCATTAAAAGACATTTTTTAAAGAGCGGATAGAAGAATATTCTTGTAGGCACTGTTGGAAATATACATAGTTTCACATAGATTTTTAAAAGAATTTTTTGTAATATTTTTAGATGAATACCGATATTTTCATCACGGAAGAATACTACAAACGAAAATATTATGAAACTTCTACGCACCGAATTTAAAAAAGACGGGGTGTCAGTAATGCCACCAATTACATAGATAAATCCTTGAAATGCAATAACTGCATGAGTACAACGTTCGCAATTCATCGGACTCATCTTTGTCCACTTATCGTTCCTGATGTCATATCGTTCCTCGCGTTCCCGATTACCACATAAGTATAAGAAACCATTTAGAGCAGTTATACCGGAAGCTCTAAAATTTTTAGATTATTCTCAATTGTAAGGAAACAAATAATTATCAAATAGCTTTGTGGTAAATAGAGTATCGACGTGTTACCCTCGGCTGTAATGCATTGGCGATAATTCTGTCCAGAGTTCATTTTGTGGCTCGTAAGCTTGGACACTTGTAACGTAATTAAAATACATCTTTCCGCCTAATAAGTATAATTTACCATCGTGAGTCGTGCCGCTAAAATATTTCTTTGGATCTTTACCTGTTTTAGTCAATTTCCAGGTGTCTAACGGGAAATTTTTATAATATAAATTACAATATCATAAAATATAATAAAATAAAAACCGTAAAACGTATAAAATAAAAATATGCAATAAAAATTGTATAAAATATTATACACTTTTAAGAAATTTCTTTACCTTTAATAGGGTCATAAATTTCAATACGAGTAGAATCGAAATTATCTACTACAAGAATACGTTCTTTTTTTATTTCCAAACTTGACTTTTCAATTGTTTTATAAGCAGACATGACTTCCATCATCAAGTCACTAAAAAATCAGTTTGAAAATTGTTAAGGTTTAATCTTGATGCAAATAAAATATATTACAAGCTTTAAATAACATTATATTCATAATAATCATTACTTGTGCTGATGACTTATAGATGTCTCCCCACCTTTAAAGAAGTAAGCCACCAAGTAATCGGTACTTAAGTCAGAAAGTTTGACAAATCTTAACAAATCCGATAGATGGGTTTTTCTTTGATTGGTTTTGTATAGAATCCATTTCATAACTGCTTCAAACTGTATGATTTGCGAAGATGCCTGCATTTCACTGTTAGACAATATGTCTTTTAAATGGACCAAGTCCATATTAAGGTACTCATTAGTTTGGGATACTTCTTTAATGCTCTGTCTCATAATCTTCTTGGATTTTTCTTTCAATGAACAGCAGTTTAGTGTTTCAGCGAGCTGATATAATTCATAAGCATTTCGATCGTGAAGACAGGATTCAAGAAATTTCGAACATTCGTCCTTAATATCAACTAAATCAAAATAGTCCGCATCTTTTAACAAACTTTGCACATTGTCTTCAGTCAACGTGATTTCTCCTGTATAGGCGAATGTAATAAAAGCTTCTACATTTCTAAAAAAATTAAATTATGTTATTTAATAATAAAAGAGTCATTGTTAGTTCTGGCTAGAAAAATTAATAAATATTCAAAATACTGAATAATATTTTTTATCTCTCATTAGAGAATTAATACTTTAATAATACTAAACAAAACATATGCACCTGAGAGAATTTTCTAATAAAAATTACCTTGAAACTCATTGTATATGTGGGACATCCGGATTTTATGGTAGAAATTAAAGTTATTTTATCTTAATAATGAAGTTCTTCATAATTTTTACCATAAAACAGAGTCAGTTTTAACGTGAATCAAGACAGTTTTTACCATATCCCAGGACAATTTTGACAGAGACGTCAGAACATCTATCATTTTTACAGTTTTTATTAGAGAATTCTGTCTGCGTACATTTATATACTTATTCATAATATTTAACCAAAATATTTGTGTTAAGAGAGTACTATCGGTTTCGAATTAATGTTCAGAAAAATCTGAAATGTTGTATATTAATACATTTGGACCTCAAACTTACTCACATAAATTTTATTAAAGCTACACCACCCTAGAAAGATATTAATAATTTTACATTTAAGGTTTTTGCGTTTTTAACACAGAACCTTATGGGAACTCACGTTTCCGACAGTTGCAATCATGAAATTCATTAAAACTGCTGTTCTGAATATTGATTCGCCCAGTCAACCATTTACGCACACGATTTGGCCTACCACTGAAGTAAAAAACGACCAAACACGTATTTGACTCACGGAGTACCGATAGTAATCCCTTAATGATTCCAATATATACCATTAATAAAACCCATGAATTATGTAATTGAGATTATCTTTTTGAATGCTTTAGTTAAATTTAATAAAGGTTAACTTACTCAGATTGGACATTACATATTGTTACTGTTTTCTTATCACGATCTACCAAATTATTGATAAACATATTTTTAAAATAGCTCATAGTCGCCACAAGAACTACCTTATGTGTATGGAAACTACGATGGTCCACCTAAAATAGTAAATGGGAGGTGTTTAAATAATACCAATAAGAATTTTATGGAAAAAAAATTTCAGATTTCTAACTTATTCATCTATAAACTGAAAATGATTTTTCCGTTTTATATTTGATAAGAAATTTATTTTGTTTTATGGGAAAATTGTTTTTCTTTATTTATTACATCCATACTGGTTCTCTAATTAATTAACTTAAAGTTATACTCATAGATATAGCATTTTCAATACCATCTGCGTATAAATGCGCGAATAGATTTAACTATGAAAATGATCAGATATAACTAGTTTTACAATAAAATAAAATATGTACAGAGTATACAAAGATATTTTGGAAGAATATAGCGAATTTTCAAAAACGTTTTGTCAAAATCGTGAATTTTTTGGATGGCAAAAGTTCTGCTACAAATATTTTCGAATTATTGTATCATGGAGTCATGCTATAAAAGTTGTTATACATTTTCGAAATATTGCATCATATAGTCAAACTGTTTAGTCCAGCAATAATAACATTTAGAAACTTTCTAATAAAAATGTCAATAATTGATAATGGATATATAGTAATAGTTCGGAAATTTGTAACAGAACTTTTATGATAGAAAAAATCATTTCACATTTTGTACTTTTTATAAGTTTTATATATCTCATAAAACGAAGAAACCCCATTAAATATACAGAACCTTGTCACTTAATTTTTTGAGCACTCATTTGCAGTTGCAAATTTTATGCGAAAAAATATACTTTTTTCAAATACGTCCCATTTTTGCAAAAAACAATATTATCCCGAAAATCCTACTATTTCTCTAGATTTTTTATGTACAAAATTACCTCCTTGAATTTTTTGATCTAACACCAAAACTGCGTCTTTCATAAGTGGAGTACCATCTCAAAAAGAACATTCGATAAAAAGGCCAATTTGTATAAACGAAAAATAAAATCTGAAACTTCTTCGAATAATATAATTAAGATATATATTTTTATTTCTCTGAAAAAATTACTGAAAGTTGCGCCTTAAATTGAAAACGACCCTCTAGGGTTGTATAACCCGTCAAACACAGCCAAATCAGAGCGAGGTTATTTGAACACTTCGAATATATAAACGTATAATCTATTGAGTTCTGCTCAGCCATTTAAGGTGATGCTAAAGCTACCTATCACCGACAAATACGAGGATCCATTTTTCTCATTTCATTTTTAATTTTGAGTAAATATCTCTATGGAAAGTTGTTGTTTCAATCAAAAGAAAAACTTTTCATAGAAATATTTTCTTAAAATTGAAAAATAAATGAAAAAAGTGGTTCCCCGTATTTATCAGTAACACAGGGTTTAACATCTCCTTAATGCTACAAAGAAAGACCTCTTAGGGACCATCTACAAATTACGTAAGGATTTCAAGTGTATTTCCATAAATTACACAAGGATTTGAAGCATTGAGTCTGGTATATATATAAATATATAGATATATTAGCTATTGATCTAAAAATGTTGTCATTCATTACCATCGGGGCGTGCGCCGTTTCTAAAATTCTCAAAAAAGCCTTACGTAGTACATATATGGACAGCCCTTTATTCAGTGTTCATTTAGTACCGACATGGTCTTTCATGTAATGTATGTAGTGCTCAATTAGCCCCACTAACGCGGCTACTGTAGGACTGGTGACTAAAAAATGTTTGGTACTTCCTATGGGATAAAATTAATTTATTGTTTCTAATTCGCTAAATATCAAGGAACTGTGAGCATCCAAAAATACATAATTTTTCTTGTATCAAAATGTTCAATCTCCTATTTAATAATGCTACATTGTTAAACAAATACTTGAGAAACATTCGTGCACGTTGAATATATGCCTGAATGTACAGAAAAACGCGTATAATATTTTGTTTTAAATATGCTTTGTACTCACGTTAATGATCAAATCACATAAATAGCCTTGCTTTCGTATGTTTTCTAAGCCTGAGAAATGACCTGCACGGCGATAAGTGATGCATTTTTTAGATTTCGAAGAACTCTCCATCGCTGCGAACAGTTGATTAATATTAAGCGAAGAAATATAAATCATTACATTGGTACAATCACGCACAAAAAGTATAAAATATATATCGACGGCCTTTATAAATACTTGCACATTTCAGCACTTATCAAGAAGAGTAGCATATTTGGAAATCCCCTAGCTAGAAAAGACTAGCACTTTTCATAAATTTCTTACGAAAACTTTTCAGATAGAATATATCTGCGGGTCCCCGGAAAAACGACTTAAGTCCATTTTTTTGAAAATTTTGTTTCGAACGATTTTGGTATACTCACATAGTATATTTTTACATACAAATGCAAAAAATAAATGAAAGAAATAAAAACTTTAATCTTTAATATCTCAAAAACATGAAAAGTGGACTTAAGTCGTTTTTCCCGGAACCCACAGAATATAAATTAGTGTTGTACCGATAAACTCTCGAAGAGTCGGTCTGAATCCATATATTTATCGGGTTCGGGTCGGGTATTATAGACACTTTTGGTACTCAAAAAATTATCGGTTTACCCGAGAAAAGCAGGCTACCCAATTAATAAAAAGTAGCCTGAAAAAGTCAGGCGACGGAAAATCATCAAATGTGAAATATATGTATAGCCTTCGTGGGAAAATCATGAAAGGTGCTAGTCTGAATTCGTTGTGAAAATCCAAATGTGTTTCTCTTCGTGGAAAATACATCAGACGTGATAGTCTTCGTAAGGGCCATCGATATGTATCGAGTAGTCTTTAGACAGTCTGTGGAAAAAATGCAGGGCTCGGGACTCGACTAAGGTTTAACGACGTACCGATAAACTAGGCACGTTTACGAATCAAACGTATAAAACGATTAGCGACTTTTCACGCAGGACAATGTAGGATTTCGATTTTCGGAGTATTCACTATATAATTGCATTTATAATAATTTTTGAACGATACTTTTGCATTTAAAAAATTACAAGTATTATACGGTTAGGGAAATATATAACTCACGAGAGACTCACAGTGTAAAAGATTTCTTAATATCTAACGTATGTAAAAATCCTATTCTTACTTTTTATGGAAATTATGAATCCTATTCTCAGTGTAGTCAAATACTATTGAAGTACACCTTTAAACAATGGCCAAATATTCTGTTTGTTAGAAATAAAGTACAAACAATTTAAAGGATTACTTTAACAATCAAAATACGCATGCAGATTAAATAATACACAAATAAATATTTGTTGTTTTTGTATACAATCAACGAACCTAACCTAAAAATATTCACGCAATTCGACGAAGACTTATTCACAAGCAATTCTTTAAAGCTCTTTATATTCCTATCTGAATCAGGTATCGGTTTCCACTTTCTCAGTTGCGGATGGGCACACGTTCTCAACACTGCTGACAAAGAAACTATTATGTATAAATAAGTTCGACACGTTTATCGGCAATTCGCACGTCGGATCGTCAGAAGGAGAAGCGAGCGGCGAAGGCGTCGGATGTGGTCGAATGCCGGACAGTTGGAGCGGAGCATGGACTGAAAGGAGTTTCGGACTTTCGACAAGCAGGCATGCGCTTACAGCTGTTGTCAGCTTCGAACGTGTACCTGCAGAGGCGCAAGGATTCTGGACGCGACTGGTGGCTCCGTATTGTGAAAGGGATCGGGGTCCGGCTAAGCAATAAATTATACGATTAATGATATTTAAGTATATTGATTGGAAACAAACGTCCAAGGTGTGATTTAAATCTTTAATCGAAATTAAACTTAATGAATATTTCTTAAGAATAGATTATTCAAGTTGTGACAGAATAAGATTCTCACAAAACTGATAGTTTTACAAGGAATGCGTCAGAAAAGTTGATGAATATTTCGGAATATCTTATTCAAAACATACTAAAAACTCACATCAAAGTGTAGATCATAAAAATAATAAACATTCAGTGATTTTAATTTCCTTACATGTCATGCGAAGATTTTGCTTTTTACGAAGATAATTAATTACAAAATCGCGTTTCTTTTGAATATTTTTAAGAGGGAGTTCTAAATTCTTTTTCGCAAAAAAATGAATGAAAGAACATAGTGAAATTACGTCTATACTTGGGGCCTGCGGCGGCTCAGTCGGTAGAGTGTCGGATTCCCACGCCGGTGACCCGGGTTCGAATCCTAGTCTCTGCCGATTGATACAAGCACCTCTGTAAAAATTACATGTGCTTTGTTTACAAACACACCGCAGACCCCCGTCGTCGATTAGCAGCACCACATGGAAGCACAAACATGGCGACGTTAAAAAAAAAAAAAACGTCTATACTTACTTTTAACGTACACTTGGCGTTAAAAATATCTGGTCGAATTTGTTTAAATTTTTTTGAGATCCTTTAACGAGGCTATAGTGAGAACGAGCATTCTATTCAATGAAGTTGGAGCATTAAAAAATATCGAATAAATTCGACTAGATATTTTTAACTTTGAGTGTATATTTGCCATAAAAACCATATTTACACTAACGAAAGTGAAGATATCAAATGAATTTCGCCCTAAAAGTGTAATACTTAGGTTCGAACTGGGCCATGCCGATCACTTAAGGAAAACTTTTTATAAAAATATATTAGCATTTATTGCTTTTTATGCGTTTAATAATACGTTCAAACCTTTATCTTTTGAATTTTAATAGTTTTAATAACTGACAGACTTTCGTATCGAAATAGAAAAAGATCGTTTCTTTAACAGTAACCGTACAAGGCGGGTCACCTAGATCAGTTATACAAAATGTAAAATAAATTCTCTCAACTCAGGCATGAAATTGACCCTTTTCATGCCTGTGAACCGATTGGAAAATTACGCATTTCAAGCGAGTTTGATCAAAGTGTTGAGAAATATCCATCTCTCTCCTGAAAAGAGGTGAGAAATGTAAAACAGATGAGAAATGAATATTTCGCACCCGCAAAGAGATGAGAAATGGATATTTATCACCCGAAAAGAGGTAAGAAATGGATATTTCTCACCTAAATCTTTTCGGGTGAGAAATGATTCATTTCTCACCCGTTTCAGGAAAGAAATGTAAAAACCCCGTAAAAAGGGAAAATCATGCCTTTGTTAAAAAATACGGTGTGTAACACGGGTACTAAAGCTATTACAAACTCTGCCGAGCCATTTCACTCTCACTAGAAATAGTTCATTTTCTCTCCTTGATGCACAATGTACTATTAAATATCCCTTAAATTTATATTTCTCACGCTTGTAATGTTAAATTTGAATACGTAAGGCATTATTTTGTTCTAGCAAAGCGAAAACAGAGCTTGTATAAACGTTTCATTATCTCATGAAAATATACGCTAATCCTAGCATCTTTTGCGCTTCTCCCATTTAAATACACGCTGATTGCAGTGACCCCATTTCACTGAACTATTGCAAAATTAATTTAAAACAAAAATAAAACTTTTTGAATTTAAAAGTTTGAATGGTATATTTTTTTGTCTGGTACTCAAATTTTCGAATAATGAAATGAAAATATTGTATAAATGCTTTTATAGCACTGTGTGACCTAAACCCGCACTTAGGTCACGCTTATCCGTGACCTAAGTGGCGCTTTATTACACAGTGTAATAATGAATTCACATAGGCCACAGATCCCTACTATCCTATAATAAAAACTAAAAACACTCAAAATAAACGTTTTCGTTCATAATAATAGAAAGAAGAAGTAGTAAACCTGGTAAATACGCATGTCAAGAATCAGAGAATAATTATAAATCCTTAAAATAATGCTTCAAATTTAGAGGTTAGTTCAACTGATTGTATATGACAATTTGGCGCGTATTTTGAATATTCAATCTGAAATTCAATTTAAAATTCAGTATTAATTTTTTTATGATTAATATTAGAAATTTATTAAAATGTAATTTAAAAAATTTCAAGATAGGGTAAATAAATATATTCTAATTAACTGGTAATAATAAACATTTATTATCTTTTCAAAAAACAAAATATCTTATTTATATAAGGTTCTATTCAAACAATGTATAAAAGTTGACATTGATTATTAATTAACTAATGAATTTTGGTTAAATAATAATTTGTTTATACGATTTCTAAATTCTTTAATTTATTTTTTATGTTTTTTGGATTATATTTTTTTTTTTTTTTATGCGGGGGGGCTTCGCCCCCCCGAAACCCCCCCTCCTTCCCCGCCCGGCCCACCCCGCACCATACACCCTCCCCGATGTCGGTGGCGGGTTTATGTCACTTGTGCTACAAAATAGTATACGATACTCGTGACCTAAGTGTCCATAATTGCACGGCGCGACGGTATCGCCCTCGCTACGCTCGGGCGCTAACTACGCGCCGTGCAATTATGGGCCACTTAGGTCACATGTATCGTAATATACTATTGTAGCACGAGTGACATAAACCCGCCACCGACATCGGGGAGGGTGTATGGTGCGGGGGTGGGCCGGGAGGGGAGGAGGGGGGGTTTCGGGGGGGCGAAGCCCCCCCGCATAAAAAAAAATAAAAATATAATCCAAAAAACATAAACAATAAATTAAAGAAATTAGAAATCGTATAAACAAATTATTATTTAACCAAAATTTATTAGTTAATTAATAATCAATGTCAACTTTTATACATTGTTTGAATAGAACCTTATATAAATAAGATATTTTGTTTTTTGAAAAGATAATAAATGTTTATTATTACCAGTTAATTAGAATATATTGATTTACCCTAATTGAAATTTTTTAAATTAAATTTTAATAAATTTCTAATATTAATCATGAAAAAAATTAATACTGAATTTTAAATTGAATTTCAGATTGAATATTCAAAATACGCGCCAAATTGTCATATACAATCAGTTGAACTAACCTCTAAATTTGAAGCATTATTTTAAGAATTTATAATTATTCTCTGATTCTTGACATGCGTATTTACCAGCTTTACTACTTCTTTTTTCTATTATTATGAACGAAAACGTTTATTTTTAGTGTTTTTAGTTTTTATTATAGGATAGTAGGGATCTGTGGCCTATGTGAATTCATTATTACACTGTGTAATAAAGCGCCACTTAGGTCACGGATAAGCGTGACCTAAGTGCGGGTTTAGGTCACACAGTGCTATAATAGTATATTACGATACATGTGACCTAAGTGGCCCATAATTGCACGGCGCGTAGTTAGCGCCCGAGCGTAGCGAGGGCGATACCGTCGCACCGTGCAATTATGGACACTTAGGTCACGAGTATCGTATACTATTTTGTAGCACGAGTGACATAAACCCGCCACCGACATCGGGGAGGGTGTATGGTGCGGGGGTGGGCCGGGAGGGGAAGGAGGGGGGGTTTCGGGGGGGCGAAGCCCCCCCGCATAAAAAAAAATAAAAATATAAACCAAAAAACATAAAAAATAAATTAAAGAATTTAGAAATCGTATAAACAAATTATTATTTAACCAAAATTCATTAGTTAATTAATAATCAATGTCAACTTTTATACATTGTTTGAATAGAACCTTATATAAATAAGATATTTTGTTTTTTGAAAAGATAATAAATGTTTATTATTACCAGTTAATTAGAATATATTTATTTACCCTATCTTGAAATTTTTTAAATTACATTTTAATAAATTTCTAATATTAATCATGAAAAAAAATTAATACTGAATTTTAAATTGAATTTCAGATTGAATATTCAAAATACGCGCCAAATTGTCATATACAATCAGTTGAACTAACCTCTAAATTTGAAGCATTATTTTAAGGATTTATAATTATTCTCTGATTCTTGACATGCGTATTTACTGAGGTTTACTACTTCTTCTTTCTATTATTATGAACGAAAACGTTTATTTTGAGTGTTTTTAGTTTTTATTATAGGATAGTAGGGATCTGTGGCCTATGTGAATTCATTATTACACTGTGTAATAAAGCGCCACTTAGGTCACGGATAAGCGTGACCTAAGTGCGGGTTTAGGTCACACAGTGCTATAAAATAGTATACGATACTCGTGACCTAAGTGTCCATAATTGCACGGCGCGACGGTATCGCCCTCGCTACGCTCGGGCGCTAACTACGCGCCGTGCAATTATGGGCCACTTAGGTCACATGTATCGTAATATACTATTAATGCAAACTTTTCTTATCAGAAAAGTAGCTATAACCTATCGATGTGAATATCTCTTTTATGTTTGGTTTTTAGCGTTTATTAATATGAGAGATACATTCTAAAGAATATAGAAATATTTGCACCATTCAATAAACTTAATATTTCTTAAAATCAAGTGATCAGTTTGACCCCGTTCTCTCCTACTCAAAATTTTCAATTTATAACTTAAAAATATTCCAGGTGTATCAATTTAATATTATATTCTAAGAAAAGTTTGCATATAAGTTATATGTACAATAGTAATTATATTATATGCAATAATAAAACCTTACAAACCCCAATTATTTTCATTATGGCCAACCAAAGAGACCTAAAAAAGTTTAGTCAAAATATAAGCTTTTGTGTCCCAAATGTGCATCATTTAAATAAAAAACGGTACCTCTGCTTGTGACTATAACTCCGTAAGTTTTTATGCTAGATAAACTAGCCAAAAGGTAATAAATAAAAGGCAAAATGAGTTTTAACTTTAACTAGGCTTTATTTTATTAGTGCATTATGTAACAAGAGGAAATAGTCGAATATTTTTCCCGCGGGTTAGTTTATACCTGAGCGAGCGAAGCGAAGGCAGCATCACCCGAGGGAAAAATCGTGGCCTCTTTTTGCCTTGGAAAGCGGGACCAATGGACTGTTAAAAGACAATATTGTTAAAAGACAATCGAAAATCAGGGTTATTGGTAGAACTTGATGAAATAAAGGAATTTGGACTAGTTGTGTAATTTTGGTGTCGCTTTTCAGGGGAAAAATTGGCCATTTTCGTTGAGATGGGCATAAATAAATATTAATCTGTTCCAAAGTTATTAATCATTGAAGACGGTGATTAAAAAAACATGAATTATTAAGAAAATTTAACTTTTATAAATGCCTTGATTTTTCATGTTCTTTTAATCACCATTTTCGATGGTTCATCTTTAGATTGGCTTTGGATCAGATTAATATTTTTATACGAAATAAAGCTTAGATCAAAGCTCTTTCCGTCTATAATGCATTGTACTCCAAATAATGCGCATCATTTCAGTAAAAAATGGTACCTCTACTTGTGATCATAAGTCCGCAAGGTAAATCTTAAAAAGCTATCCGATAGGTAATACATAAAAAGCGGAAAGAGCTTTGATATAAGATTTCTTTTGTATAAAAATATTCATCTGATCCAAAGCTATTAACCATCGAAAATGGTGATTAAAAAAACATGAAAAATCAAGGCACTTAAGAGAGTTCAATTTTCTTGATAATTCATGCTTTTTTAATCATCGTCTTCAATGATTAATCACTTTATAACAGATTAATATTTATATAAAATAAAATCTAGTTAAAGTTAAAACTCTTTTTGCCTTTTATTTATGTATATAGCCATGGTTTATATCTTGATTTGATTGTTTCCCAAAGTTCGTGGACTCTCCTCGTAAGTTGAATCGTTAAATTTCCTCAACCAGCCAAAAAATCCCATTCTACATTTCCACCGTCGTACATCAGTAAAAAGTAATGCACAATTTTCCATTTTCGCATCATTCCTCAATATATATTTACAGCATCTATTCAATCGCCTACACCTATACTTCCTCCAACCCAAACTGAATATCTCTCCTTGTGCCTCCGTCACAAGCACAACGCACACACACACATATATATATATATATATATATATATATATATATATATATATATATATATATATTGGGTAGAGGCACTAGTAGTCGGCCATCTAAGGAAAAACTTGTATTCAAGCTATTGCCAAAAATTCAGAAACATCTTTGTTTATAAATTATCGGTTCTATTACACTTTAAATGTATTCTAGTTTTTGATAAAATGTTTATTTTTGCTTAAAATATTTACAGGATTATTATAATATGTGTTTTAATAAAGTATGACGAAAGCGCTAGTAGTCGGCCACCGGAATCTATAGTACTGGCTTAGTTCTATGGTTTAAGTTTAGCAATAGAAGATTGAAAAAATATTAAATGAATGAAATTAAATATTAATTAATCGTAAGGATCATCACAATTAAAAGTGGCTTTGGACATGGGTTATCGACCAGACCCGTCCGACAACTAAAATTCGTCAAAAATTAAAAAAATTCTAGTAGTCGGCCACCTATAAGCACATATTGACAAAGATATATCGAAAAAAATTATTATTTAATGGTTATGAAACTGTTTTAACGTCAGAACTAAATATTTAAATGGCATAGATCATTAAAAAATTATTAATCTAGCAATATTTTGTCTACGGGTTTATTTATCTACTGGGGGGTGGCTGACTACTAGTGCCTCTACCCTATATATATTGTTGGAATATCGCTATGCTTTAGCATACGTATATGTGTAATTGTAGTTATACACACACATATATATATACAGGCACGTCGGAAGCAGCAGCAGCACGTCCCATCACATCAGCGCCTGATGGCTTTTACTTTAACGCTCGCGCCTTCCGTGCGCGTGCACGCGCCCCATACCTCGCGACGCGCGCGAGCCGTGTAATCGAGGAGCGAGCGAGCGAGAGACTATATATATATGTATATATATACCTGTATATTGGCGCGCTCGAGCGTATAGACACACTTGTACGGTAAGAGGGCCACTGTATAACGCTCTTAGACGCGAGAGGGAGAAGAGAGGAGAAAAACCTGGAGTTATTAAAGAAGGAGAGGGTGATGGGAGGGGGGAGGGGGTGAGGGAGCTTGTTTACAGGTGAATATCTTTACGAGGGGTGGTGGAAAGTGGATTTTTATTGGGGAGAATGGAGTCGCTGTGAAACGCTTGGTATTAGCACTGGGTATATAGGTGCTTCGAAGAGAATATTGGAGAGAATTGGGGGACAATATTTACAGATGTGCGTGGGTATTTTAACATTGCATAGTGTAGTTTGTAGAGATTGTATTATATTAATAAAGGTAAGATGATTGTAAGTAGATCGCATTTAGCGTTTTAGCGTCATCTTGGTACCTGCATGATCTCCAACGAAAAAGTATGTTTTTTCTATAAAAGTACCCTGGTAGAAATCTAAGCTGGTTTCTAGTCAGATATTAGTTAGATTTTCTAAATCTTGTTATAACGAGATATTTATGACTTGTTTTGTCCGGGTAAGAAATAATAAAGACACGGTTTTAGAATAAACTGAATAATAATTTATTGTTAATTGAAACTTAGAGTAAGAATAATAATAATTGTAGCAACGCACTTTCTTCTTTGATTATATGCCCGTTCGGTCCGTATGACCCGCGACACACTCACACAAGTCAGTTTGTCTCGCCCGTTAGTTCGCGGCACGTTTGCCCTTTTTCGCACGCTTGCTGATACTCGTTTCCTTGCCACACCAAGATGCTCCTGCATCCGCTCTCTCTCTCTCGCGGTTAGCTGGAATCTGTAGCTCGCGCGACGCTCGCGCCCTTCTCGTCCTTCTCAGGACTGCCAATATCACGCATACTCTCTTCTCACTCTCTCTCTCTCATTCACACATATCTCATCCACAATCTTAGCTTAACTATAATTATAAATATAACAATCTGCTTTAATTCTGGTTAAGAAATTAGCTAGAAATCAGTTAAAAATGACATGCTTTTTAGCTAATTTCTAGCTCGATTCTGCTTAATATTCTAGTTAATATAAAATTGATAAACTAAGTAATTTATGTATTAAATAATAATGGAAATAGTAATACGCAATTCTACTCATACTACATTAAGTCGTTTACTAAATTAAAGTTAAAAATGTATCTTAAATGTCTAGTAGTAATGGAGGTTAGGTTATTTGTTTACATAACGACGCGTGCATTTAAAAAGTACTATTTACACAAGAAGTACCAAAGCTCCGAGTAAAATTTAAGTGTCTTTATTAAAGAAATGTATGTTATAAATAACAGAATTCATATAGTCATATAATTTTTTTTTAGAAATAACCATAAAAACAGAATAATGTAAGTTATGACGAAATTTGGAGAGTTGGTAAACCAATATTTGTAGTTTTAAAATGAAGTTTTATTACAAAATTTTATTTTCGACATCAATCACAAAATTTTTGTTGACTAAGTTATGATTGACTAATTTTTGGAAAGGAAATTATTAGTTATGAAATACTTTTAGTATTGTATATACATACTTCTATAATCTCGTAAATTGTTATTTGTTGATAAAAATATTTATTTTGGCGACATACTATATTCAACATTCAATAAAGTATAATAATGTATATTTTTTAAAACCTGGCATAGGCTTGATCTACTTGTATATCGATGATTCTTTTTTCAGCTACAATATTATAGTACAGCAATTTATTATTTTATTCATACTTTGTAGCAAGTAGATTAAGCCCGCGATTAGTAAGACGATATCTGAATAAGATAATTCTAAACCAAATGCTTTAGCTGATAGATATTCAGTTAAAATAATAGAAATCTATTACTATATATCTACGAAAACGAGACTTTATTGCCTATGATCATGCAAGTTTTGTGTGCCGTTGAAGAAATGAATGGGATATATTTAGAGTCGTTTCACTACGCCTGCATCACATAAGTTCGCCACAATGCATTAAGAATCTAGCAAGTTCATAAATCCTTTATACTTGTATATATTTTATATATTTTTAGTAACTCAAATACCCTTTATTATAATAACAATAAGAGTGTTACACTGGGCCATTATTCTCGTGATATGAGCTATTTTACTCCGAATATACGTTATTTCAATGAATAATGGTACCTTTACTTTATATCATAACTACTTAGTTTTATGCTTAAAAATGTACAACGAGTAAATAAAATTAAGCGGAAAGAGTTCTAATTCAAGATTCGCTTCCTATAAAAATACTATCTATAATTGTTAATAGCTTCAGATCAGATGAATATTCTTATACAAAACAAAGCTTGCCAATTAAAGCTCTTTCCATTTACATTTATTCACTTTTTGTACATTTTCTTAATATAAAACTAAGAAAAGCATAATATGAAGTAAAAAGGTATTATTTTCCTATTGTTGAAATAACTCATATTCGGAGAAAATAGCTCATATCTCAAAATTAAGGCCCATTGTTATAAAGAACAAGATCCATCTTTTTCTTCGTATTCCGCAGGACTACAACAGAAATGTTATTTTCTCAACATAAATTGGGGAACATTAATCCTTTAATTTTATAATATTCTTAATTGCAAAACAAAAAAAAACAAAAACTTACACAAAGAACATTATACCGAGCGTGTATAATATAATTTAATCTATAAAATCAAATGCGTTATTCAAATATACAAAATTAAATACATTCGGACCTGTCCAAGTCAGCGTTAGCAATTGAGGGCTGATACTTCGCTACAATAAGTAATTCTCCTAAAGTAAGTATCAACAAACTTCCCAAATTCCAATATAAGACGTAACCTCGCATTACAGAATCTCGTATCGCCATAATAACCCTCACTCCCCGGCATGAGAAAACCCAGCAAAACAAAAACCCATCATCCCCCTGTACATAATTACGGCGGCCCCCATCGAAATTCCGCGATTCTTGGCGGCACACTCGCCGCGAATCACCCACTGTGTCTATTCCTCCCTCTCCTGCCGTGCAATAGCAATAATAATATCAGTAACCGTAGAAATCGGAAACGGGACATTACGGCCCGAGCTCCGTGGCGGAGAGACTCGGGGGCTCCTCCGTGGGTATACCGTATACGTCGCTCGCGTATCTTCCACAGCGACATTATTCGCGCGCGCGATAGACGAGCGAGCGTGCAGCAGCTCGCGAGCGCGGTTATCGTTATCGTCGAAGATCGCTGCAAGGGCCGAGTCGTTATAGACGGCGCTGCGCTATCGCGCGGTTCGTGCGCGTCTCTTATTTCTTGTTACGTGTTTCTGGTCTCCCTATGTGTGTGTGTGTGTGTGTCAGCGTGTATGTGGGTGTGTATGTGTGTGTGTGTGTGTGCGCGCGCGCGCGCGCGTGTGTGTGTGTGTGTGTGTGTGTGTGTGTGCGTGTGTGTGTGAGTCTGTGTGCGTGTATGTGTGTGTGCGCATATATGTGGCTGTGTGCGCGTGTATGTGGGTGTGTGCGCGCGCGCGTGTGTGAGTGTGTGTGTGTGTGTGTGAGTGTGTGTACTCTCTTAATTTGAAATAGTGAACTTTTCACTATTTTAGCTAGTGAAAATAATTCCACTGGCGAAACGGTGAAAATTTCATTATTTTGTCAGTGCAAACTGTATTTACTAGAACAATAGTGATTTTTCACTAGTTTGGTAGTTAATACATAAGTAGACAAAACCGGTAAAGTAAGGATTGAGTTGGTATTTGATAACCTAATTTCAGTTGACATTATTTTTATTATGTAGTAACAAAATAATTAAATAATGTACGAATAAAAATGGTGCAAATAATCTCTTAATTATGATTCTAATCCATATTTCCTTTGTAAGAATTTGACAAATGCCTAAGACTATTCATTTTCAGAATAAAATTATAATTAAATTCAACATTAATTTTTGTTGTAATGTGCAACTAAAGAATTTATTCAAGTATCAGAAGTACCTTCTTATCAATATATTTATATCAGTTAAATTCACAGCACATTATAAGAGGTATAAAATTTACTCTATGCAGGCAACCTACGTAGGCAAGTAGTGAAGACGTGGACTGTAAACCTTGTGGACAAGAGTTCGATCCCCATCGCAGAAGTTTTTATCACATTTTTAATTTATTTCTTATTTTAATATATATAAATGTTCAAATAAAAATTTAATACATAATCAATATCTAATACATCTCATATATAATTATATACGCGTTTAATAACAGCTTGTTTTTTTAATTTACTGAATGTTAAAATTTCACTATTTCAACAGTGAAATTTCACTGATTCAAGTAAATTTATTTCACTATTTCAAATAGTGAATATTCACTGTTTTTTAGTCGCTGAGTTATCACTATTCAAAATTGACAGTGAATTTTCACTATTCCATAATAAGAGAGTGCGTGTGTGTGTGTGTATGTGTGTGTGTGAGTGTGTGTGTGTATGTGCGTGCGCGCGTGTGTGTGTATGTGCGTTTGCGCGTGTACATGTGTGTGTTTGTGAGTGTAAGTGTGTGAGTGTGTATGTATGTGAGACTGGTGATGTGCGTGTGTATTATTTCAGTATCGTTTCGGGGGGCATATCCGACAGTGTCCGAATGGTTATTAGTAATCTATATACATAAAAGAACTTGTCCTGACTGACTGATTCATCAACGCCCAGCCAAAACCACTGGACCGATCGGCTTGAAAATTTGTGGGTACGTTCCACTCACATAGTAGGCGCGGCAGCAAAATGAAAATAAAAAGGCCCATAAAATCCCTCCATTCTCTTTCGCACATGTGTGCGCCCTTTTGCCCCTCTTGGCTTTTCCAGCGACTATAAGACAGCCAATTCACGGATAATATTTTAAGTTGAAAGAATTATTTTTTGATATAAGATCTTCTAAATTATTAAAGTTGTATTATTTCATTTTTAATTACAATATCTATTATTATCATTATTAAATAATAAAATTAAAATATAATAAAATTTTTTATATATAATAATATAAACAGTTCCACTTTTTTACTGTAGTTCTAAAGGTTATATTAAAAGGTTAAACTTTACCGTGCAAAAATCATGCTGTAGTACAAAATGTTAGTAGAATTCTAAGCGTGTAACATGCGATAAAATAATGTATATAAATGGAAGGTATTTATATTATGATATATAATGGTTATTGTTAAGACATCCTTCTTTGTAACAGCACAATAGAAAAAAGGAGATTTTAAATCAATTTTAATTAAATGCAATGTATTCTTTTTATCTTATACGAATAATAACAAAAAGGGAAAAAAGGGGATGAATAGAGAAGAGGAGGGCGGGGGCGGTTGATTGTATAGTAATCGTGAAAATGTATCTTTTGCAAAAGATTACATTTTTAGGCCTTATGTCTATAATATAAATAATTTATGAATGTTTGTTAATTTTGTAATTTCTTATAAATTTAACAGTAAATATAAAATTCGATAATTTACACAATTTTCTTTTAAAATTGTCAATAAAAAATTCAATTGTTCCGGTTATTGTAATTTTTTTATAATTTATCAGTAAATATAACATTCGTTTATATAGACAATTTTCTTCTAAAATTGTCAATAAAAATCCTCTTGTTCAAGCTGTAATGTTTTGGTTTTTAATGTTAAATTAAATCTACATATTTTATGAATTAACAGTTAAATTCAATGCTGGGATGGGTATTTGCCCGCGGAGTAGTTGTTTCTGTTGTTCAAATGAATATAGTAGATTTTTTGTTAAAGAGTGTATGAGACACTCTAAAAACCTCGTCTACAATTTACTGTTAGAAGCAATCATATACATTATCATTACTCATATGGGCAATGCTAAAATTCAGATATATATAGATATGCTATCAACGTTAATGAAATTCGACGTATCTACCGTACAAATGCCCATTGGATAAAACCACAAGTATTGGAATTCATTTTTAGGTATCAGAAAACGATCCCAAAAGTTTCATAAAAATCGGTCACCCTCAATCAACGGTCCCCCTTATTTATTTTGCCACATTCGTGGCATTGAAAACTTATCTGTGGCGTAAGCTATATTTAGTCACATTTTTTGTATCAAGAAAGTGTACAGAAAGTCTATTGTTCGAGTCCTCAAAATTAAATATTTAAAAGAATAAGATGATAAAAACCATCGAAATGTCAGTCCCATTACGTGATATGATATAAGTTACGCAATTTTAAATTTGAGACACAGATTTTTAGAATTTTATTAGGGTGCCACCTTTATCATAATGAGAACGGCTATAGCAAAATATACTCAGATAAGTACGTCAGATACCACATTAAAAGCAAAAAAGATAAAATAATTGAGTAATACAAGATAATTGCGCGTTTTAAAGTAGTTTTTTAAGACTAGATAAAAATTACATTTTGATTATAATATTATTAACATACATACAGATTGTTTATCAAACAGAACTCTTGAGTTAAAATTGGATGCAAAATTAAAACTGAAATTAGTTATGTATGAAATATTACTATTTAATATAATATATTAATAATTATTATAATATAATTATTATAATATATTAATAATTATTATAATATAATTATTATAATATATTAATAATTATTATAATATAATTATTATAATATAATTATTATAATATAATTATTATAATATATTAATAATTATTATAATATAATTATTATAATATATTAATTATTATTATTAAATTAGTATGTATGTATTATGTATGTACGTATGTATGTATGTGTGCGTGCGTGTGTGTCTACGCGCGAGTGTGTATGTGTGATTGTGTGCGTGTTTGTATGTGTGTGTATTATATGTACGTGTAGATTATAATTCACACAATTGATTGGTTTTAAAACCCTAAAATGTTTTTTATATAGATATATATATAATTTTGTATAGTTCGTTATACATACTATTTTAACCCTATGCTATGTAGATAACTCAATTTTTTAAGTTAACGTTTCTATATGAACCTGAATACTATACGATAGTTAAAATTTACACTTTTGCTTCCTCATAGAGGAAGCTTTGTGATGATAAAAAAAATGTTTTGCTAAAAACATGTTAGAAACATGTTTTGAGATACTGGGTATCAAAATACACTATTTTTAGAAAATGTCTGTATGGATATGTGTGTGTGCGTGTGTGTGTGTATGTAGGTGTGGATCAACTTTACTCTCAATATACACAATGAAAATTAATGTTTGGGGCTCATTGTCTTTTGTTTTTCTGTAAGGACGGCGGCTCAAAAATAATTTAATTTAATGTTTCGATCCGTTTTTGTTTTTCTAGCGGTTTTTCGATTTTTGAGTTTTAGATTTTGGGTTTTTTGTTACCATAGAAATAATATCATCGATTGAGTGATAATGCATTTGAAAGAGCATTAAATTACCTATCTTTTTCCACCCGAAATTTTGAATAAACTCCCCTTGTTTAGTTATTCGGGTAATCGTCATTTTTCTCAAACGATTGTATCTGTGAAATATAACACGGAAAATTTTCGAAAAAATTGAGATGATTAGGAATATGGAGAAGAATATTCTG
The DNA here is from genome assembly GCA_949152435.1 of Gastracanthus pulcherrimus. NCBI lineage: Eukaryota > Metazoa > Arthropoda > Insecta > Hymenoptera > Pteromalidae > Gastracanthus > Gastracanthus pulcherrimus. The sequence continues at coordinate 177,481,732 of OX424575.1, read as the reverse complement.
TAAATTGTTTAGGCTTTATCTTTTTCTTTGGAAGAGAGAAAAATCTTTTACTCCTCTATCCTTTCTACAGATGAAAATACAGTAAGAGATATAGGAATAGTAGTACTCTCTTAAGCATGTTGCAACGTATAAAATATTTTGGAGCTGATTGGATAAAGTTAAGTACATTTTTTCATATAACAATAAGTTTTGAAAATCTTTAAAATAAAAAATATTTTTTTAGCCGTTAGAGCTGTAGATATATTACAAAATATGTACAAATTCGGCAAGTATGCTTCGCTTGAACTCCATTTGATCAATGTCTGCCGTGAATATTCTAAATAAAATTTTCAATGACAAATTATGCATTTAATCTTTTTTATATAGTATTCTGCTAAATCAGTAAGCATGCGCTTTTTTCTTTTGATAATTTTTTGTTGGTGTAGCCACGACAGAACGTAACAGTATCTCGGCCGACACCGACCCGTAAACAATAGCGCATGCGCGAGTTTCAATGGTGCAAAACCGCAATCGCTCGTGGAGTTTATAAGAAAGACTCGATACTGCGTTCGACCGTTTGTTTAAATTTAATGCTGATAGTTACTCCATATCTCGGGAGTGTGTAATCAAAAGTCCAGACTATCAACATTCTTCTAATCGTATAATATTAAGCCTCAGTTCTGTATGTACAGTCCGCCTAACGTACATTTTTCTTTAAAACTTTCGTCTTTCCAATGTAGACTGAATTAATTTTGAATATTTCTTCCTCGAAACATTTTAAAAACATGGCGTTACTAACACAATTTTGGAGTCTCGATGGTCTTATTATTATATTTTGTGCATTTATCGGTGGTTACTGTTACTTCACAAGAAATTTCAATTACTGGAAGAAACGCGGTGTTAAAGAAGTTTCGCCCACAGCATTTTTCGGAAACTTTGGTTCATGTATTTTTAGCCAAAAATCATTGGCCAATGTTTTATTAGATATATACAAGGCTGGTGAAGATGAACCATATATAGGCCACTACGTACTTGATCAACCATATTTGATGATTCGTGATCCAGAGTTAATAAAACATGTGCTAATCAAGGATTATAACGTCTTTCCCGATAGAAACTCACAGACTCATAAATCAGATCCTATCGGAGGGATGAGTATTCTAGTTATAAAGAGTCCAACCTGGAAATATATTCGGCAAAAATTATCGCCAGTTTTCACTACTGTAAGACTGAGAAAAATGTTTGAATTGATGCTTGAAATCGATAACGATTTTGATGTATACCTAAAATCACTTAATCTGGAAGGTAAAATAATTTATTGTTACTGCAATTTCGCTAGTATGATTTTACATTATAAAATACATTGTACATGTTACTATCTGCGTTACCATAACAAAAGTTTATATAATATATCAAAGAACAAAATAATGAAATTATACTAGAGTTAATAAAACTGATTTAAAATGCATGAACGATGCATGAAGTAAACTATATAAAGATTTTCTTAACTGACTGTAATATAAATTAACAACATTGTAGGCCAAGGTCGTGAGGTAAAATTAAAAGATCATACCGACAAGTTTACTACAGATCTAATTGGAATAAGTGCTTATGGCATGAGATTCAATACATTAACTACACCTAATTCATTGATACAAAAGGCTGGGAAAAGTATATTTGGCACGACTTATTTAAGATACGTAGAACTTATGTCGGCCTGGATCATGCCACTATACGTTAAAATTTTTGGCTATTATATCTTTGAGAAAAGTGCATCAACTTATCTCAAAAGTGTGTTTATGGATGCAATCAATGCGAGAAGGAAAACTGGCTCCAAGAAAGCAGACTTGATTGATTTATTAATTGACTTGAAAAATGATCAGGAGAGTAATCCTCCACAAGATATTCAAAGTATGTAAATATGTCGATATATAAAATTGTATTTAATTTAAAAATCATGTTTTTAATTCAGAATTGAACGATGATGCATTGGTAGCACAGACAACAGTCTTTTTTGTGGGTGGATTTGAAACTTCATCGGCAAATATGTCATTAACTGTCTACGAATGTGCCAAAAATCCGGAGATACAAGAAAGATTAAGAAAAGAAATTTTAGATGCTTTAGATAAAAATAATGGGAAAATTACTTACGATATGGTATGGTATTAATATACTGATAACAATTAATTTAAATTAATAAGTTTTAATTACGAGTCTTAAAGTAGCCTAGGCAGATAACGCAAGTCTGGGAGATAAGAAATAATTTATGGAAAAATATAATAAATAATTTTGTTGCTATATACGATATTTTCTTAATTGTTATTCATAAAAGATTAATATTTTACAAGAAATATTTTATTATAAATACGATGAATTTAATTGTCTATGCGCGACCGACACCGCCGATAAGTTAAACTGGCATTTCTATAAAACTAAATCTAAAATAAGATCAATTTTATAAAATAATTAAATATAAAACTTTCTAAAAGTTAAACATCAAATATCCGTATTATGGGTTTCTGTACGAAAATCAATGTAGAAATTCGTATAGAAATCCAAATGGGTGTTTTTATAACGAGGTATAATATATTTCATACATTTTAAATATTTTAAATATTTTAGATAACATCATTACCGTATTTAGATATGGTAGTGCAGGAAACTTTGAGATTGTATCCACTTCTGCATTTTTTGGATAGAAGAACTGAAGTTGACTATCAACTTCCTGGAACAAAGCTCACATTAAAAGCAGGAACGCCAGTGATAATTCCAATGTATGGAATTCATACAGATCCTATTTATTTTCCTAATCCACACATTTTTGACCCAGAACGATTCTCTGACGAAAATAAAGAACATATCAAAAGTAATACATATTTTCCATTTGGAGATGGACCACGTATATGCATTGGTAAGAAATTCATAATAATATTTTTTAATGTCAATTAATATTTTTCAATCAAAAATGTTAAGAATACTTCAGGGTTGTAAATATAGAATTTATTTATATTGTACATAATATGAAATGATTAATACTTTGAATTATTTGGTGTTATCACTATTTTTATGAATAGTGATTAAAATTGGAATAGCAAATACAATAAAAGAAATTTTGTACTACTTTAATACAAACAGTGTTGAAAAGATTTTTATGTCCATATGCATACAAAAAAAATTCATGCAAAGTATTTTTTGATGTGAATGACCGTAACAATCATTGTAAACGTAGAACATCTTGACTTCAGGGGAAAAATTACCCTGATGAACGGTGAAAATTAACATTATTCATTACAATTTTTACTATTCAATTCCTTTATAAATGAATGATTGTAATAAGACGCTTGGACCGTCACACTGCAGTGAGCGCAATTTACTAAGATGTAGGGCTTGGAGGGTAAATGTGGATGTGATGGATTGGTGCGGCAGCGTAATAGGAATAAATTAAGATAGGTAGGGAAAGTGGTGGGGGTACTGGTTGACGTGGAGGGGGTATTTTTCAGAAATAATCGTGGTATGTGCATCACGTGCATGGAATGCGCGCAAATTTACTACGACATAGTGGGGATAATGGAAAGCGTGGAGGAGGCATTTTTCAGCAAATAATCATTATATGAGCATCACGTTAAAACCATCACGCTGAAATACGCGCGAGTTCGCTACGATGTAGTGCTTGGAGGGATGTGATAGATGGGAGCAGAGGCGTAATAGGACAAAATTAGGATAGGTGGGGAAAGTGGTGATGGTAATGGTGGATGTAGAGGGGAACATTAATTTTTTTCAACAAAAGATGTGATATGATTATCATGCTAAAATCATCACGATGAAATACAAGCCAGTTTACTATGACTTGGTGATTTGGAGGTCATTGGGAAGGTGAGTGACGGGTGCGGGAGCGTAATCCTATATAAAAAAAAGGAATGGCTATATGAAATGCAATAAATCGGTAAAGTATAAAATGAGAAAATAGAGGGTAAAAAGGAAGGGGGAGGGGATATGAGGTAATAAAATTAAAGAAGTCGATACTTATGTATAGTATACAGGTCTAAATACATATCTATGTATTTATATGTGTAGTTATTATGCTTGATTTGTAAGACTATCGAAATAGTCGTGTAACGCAATAAATCAGAATGGTATATTATTGAGAAAATAAAGGGGAAAAAAGAAGGTGGAGGGGGTGAGACGTGGTTGAGTTAAGTGAGTGGGAGAGCGAATGTACAAGAGCGAGAGAACACAAGTGCTTAAGTGAGTGAGTGAGCAGATGAGTCAATGAGTGTTTGAATAAGTAAACAGCCAATAAGTAAATGAAAGATTGCAAGAATGAGGATGTGTGTAAGTGAATGATTGAGTGCATGAATTAAGACGTGAGGAAGCTAGCAAGTGAGTGCGTATACGAATGATTGTGTAAGTGAATCAATGGGTATATGCTTGAGTGAGAACGTGCGTGAATGATAGAGTAACAAAGTGCGAAAGTGAATATGAGAGAAAAGAAGAGAGATTATATAAAATATAAAATGAAAGAGTGTGAGAGTATGAAGAGAAGTACATTATGTAATTATTTGCTTCGTATATATACACACACACTGACCGTACTACCATGCACCTCTCTATCCATGAATCTCATTATCCTCACACCCTACTATCCACGTACTTTACTATGCACACACCTCTACTAAAAAAATGATGTTTCCTCTCAAATAAAAAATATGAAAAAGTCACCTCATTGAATAGTCACTTATCAATCTACATAGAAAATTATTGGAATTTTGATTTAAAGCGTTTGTAACTTTTACAGGTTTGGAGTTTACTAACTACAAATGTCTATTTTAAAAGATTCACGGTTAATATTATTCGTTACTAAAAATACTTTAGCTAATATATCAAATAAGAAAATATATCAAAATTTCACATGATTTTTTACATTATTTTACAATTATCTCAGTTACCCGTTATTGTCCCAGTAAGAACATTTTGAGACCTAATGTAATAAAAAAATTTCAGTATAAACAAAGTCATAGCCATTCAAAGAAATATGTTAAGATTGTGTTTTACTTGATTTTTGAGTCCTCGTATTGGAAGATCTCAAAATTTTTTAAAGTCATTCGCGGAAGTGACAAGTGCCAGCGAGTGGTACATCCAACGTTCATTAATTCGTTTCGCGCGCTTTAAGAGCGCATCGATACGACTACTTACATTTGTGTTTCAGTCAATGAGCGCCAGTAAAATTCAAATAACCGTAAACGAATTAATGTGCGTTGGGTTTACATACAATTTTTGCCGATCAAATATTATCTAAAATTTATTGAAGAAAAATGAATATCACAAAAATGAAAAATGTTATAAAACTGAAACGAATGGATGAATCATAAAAATTCTTTTTGATTTCAAATCTTCAATAAAAAACGAAAAGAATGGCCGTAGATTGGTAAATAAATGACCGTGTAATATCCAAAAAATAAACAATCAAAAATTTTAAACAAAATTATAACCTCAAATATTTTGAAAAATAAAAGTCTTTTTGATCTGGGCAAAGAACTTAGCCAAAAGAAAATTAAAAGCTACCTTTCTGGAAATTTTCGAAAAAAATGAAGCTGTTTTACTTAAGTTATCGTGGGACATAGAAAATCGATTTTTTTTTCAAAATGACTTTTTTTTTTCGTCAAGAGATAAATAAAATGGCTCAAAAATATTACTGAATATTTTGCTTCATATTACTGATAATCTTAATAATCTTCAATGATTTTCCATCATATATTTTCTTTACATAACACTATAAAAGTTGAAAAAAATGACACATTTTTTGATTGTACGACAGGTTTTTTAGAGCCACATACACGCATACATACACATGCACGTACGCATGCACGCACACACATACACACATGCACGGACGCACACACGCATGCACGCACGCACACACGCACACACACACATACATAAACACACATACATCCACACATACATACACACACATACAAACACACACACACACACACACACCTCATCAAAACCTCATTATGTTAAAATGAAAACTGAAGAACTTAACTTTTTTTACCATAGTCCTACCTTAATAAATAAAATCTATCGAATGATTTGACATATTAAATGTAATTAATGATCAAATGAAATATTAAGTAACACTGCTTTGCACCCTTACCTCCCCCCGTGTAACTAACTTATCACTCTGATCTCTGTCTCCCCCACCCCCTTGAATTCGTTAGGTAATATATGGACGACCCCATAGTAAAGAATGCTAAAGCAATCATAATACCTATAACTTGCTAGAAAAATGTAAAATAAAACACGCGATAATACGTATTGGGGGGTCCCGCCAGAGCGCGCTGCAATCACTGCTGAAAGTTATAATAAGTCACGTGATACACAGAGGCAAGATAAAACAAGAAGAATAAATTAATTATATTTTGTCAGATAGTCCGTTGTAAAGTGTCTCATGGAATTTTGGAAGTATTTTAACAGATTGTAATTCCATTTTATCAGCCCATTTATCTTTGAAACAGTTCTTTCCTAATGATTATTAGAGGTTATGAAACCTTTGTTTACTCATAATTTTCACTAGGTGGGAACTAATTTGCTCGGATCCCCGAATTCCTAAAAAATGTTATTAAACTATATGATGCAAAAGAAACTTTATAACAATTTTTAAGTTTTAGTATTACGTATTTTATTTTACATTTTTCAATCGAGTTATATTTTATGATTGATTATGCATTCTTTACTCCACTGTATCGGTTAGATTATATTTATTAATCACATGATTTCTTTATAGTGTTTAAATTCTGGTTTGCAAATGAAAATATATGTTGCAAAAATTATTATTCATAAAATATTCACTTTAAAATGCGTTCTTTCACGTTAGTATGTAATTTTATCTCATTTTTAATAAAGCTAAACAAGTAAGAGAAAAATTCCGTCTTTTTTCTAGGAATGAGGCTTGGTCTTCTGGAAACGAAACTGGGAGTAGTTCATTTAATATCTAAATACGAATTTTCAACGTGTAAGGACACTCCAACGTCTTTAGAACTTGACCCTTATAACATGTTTCTCGCTCCTCGCAATGGTATTACGTTGCATATGAAAGAAATTCGAACAAAAGGATAAAGGAAATCTATGATACGATTGTAACAATGTATTTATGTATATTGAAGGTTAGTAATACCGATAATATAGTTGCACTGTTGCCAGGCCTACGATCAAATGTTTTGTATTTAAAAAAATGAATAGATTAATAAATTTATTTTTTGTAAACAATAATTTTTGTATTTAACACATTCATGGCCGTACATATGGGTCACAATTGTATTTTCCATGGTTCATACATAGGTCACGCGCGTTTTAACAATCGACGTTATTATACATTATGAAAATCATAATCAACAATTTCCACGGTTGTTTAATCATTCTTTATAACAGTACTAACTCAAAAATCGCCAGGATACAAATCCAATTATTATTATTATTCTTTAAACGTAATTAAATTGCTGTAATTTAAATTTAATATTTAAAATTTAAATAAATTATAGGAATAAATGCTTATACATTAGGGTGGTCCAAAATTTCCAAACTTTTTAATTTTTTAAGTGTAATGATTAGAAATAATAGGAAATATAGAAAAAATAATATTCCTGTTGTCGTTTTATAACATTTTAGTAGATATTTATTTAGAACCAAAGTTGCTAAAGTCGTTTTTTCAGATCGATGCACCCACCTTTAAATAATCTCAAAAAACATTTTTGAAAACGAAATATGTTTATTTTATTATTTTCTACTGTTTCAGGGGGTTACTCCAAGAAAAATTAAAGGAATACCTGCTAAAATATGCTAAAGTCAAATAAAAGCCTGTACTGGCGCCTGTACCCCCTAATACTGGGGTGAAAAATAAAAATGACAAATTTATTGCTTTTTAATATGTCGACATATACATATATATATATATATACACACATATATATATATATATATATATATATATATATATATATATATATATATATATATATATATATATATATATATATATATATATATATATATATATATATATATATATATATATATATATATACGGTGGTAAGCACGTGCTATGGGGTAGTCATTTTTCCTCCCGTGGTGCGTATACTATTTTTCACCATACCCGGGCCGAAAATGACACATTTCAGTTTCGGAGCCGGGAGGAAATGTGGTACTTTCGGCCAGGGTATGGTGAAAATGCACATTTCTCTCCAGGCGCTCGAGAGGAAAAGTGGTACTTTCGGTGCGGGTGTGGGGAAAATTTATTAAGATACGATTAAGATACGATAATAATAGATAACTAAGAAAATCTTAAAATGTTCATTGAGGAGAGAGCGGAGCGAACTTTACCATTGTGACCTCCACCTCGTGCCGTATTTTTCGTTATACGTCTAAAATTTACATAGTAACATCAAAATCGAAGGTGATAATGATTTGTTATTGTGTAAAGAACAATGGACAACAGCGTTTTTATTTATTAATAGCTTCAAAAGTTTTTTATTATGAAATATTACGAGTATTATAATTGACCAATAGAAAACGGTCCAAATGACGGTCAATTACCGTTTCTTAATCTCATCAATGGCTTCACCTCGCGTCGTATTTTTCGTTATACTTCGGGTTTTCATAAATAATCGTACATAGCGACCTTGATAATCATTTATTATTAGGTAAAGAATAGTGGACAACGACTTTTTGTACTATAAATGCCTATAAATTTTAATTGTGTAATGCAAGTTTTGGAGGTTAGGTCTAATTTCCACCAATCAGAATAGCTCCGACATCCCCTTAAGTGTAATTATTCGAGTTAATTATTCAAAATAGTTTATTCAAACTTATTTCAACTGTGAATCCAAATTTTAACTCTGATGACGACCTAGCAAACTTTTGCCAGATGGCAGCACGGTGAAATAAGACTCCAGCCAATGAGAAGCGGCGATTCCTACGTTGTGATTGGTTGGAGTCTTTTCTCGCTCGCGCCATCTACTGGCCTGAGATTGGCACTCGCCATCCTTTAAAATATCATTAAATGAAAAAATGATATAAAACACAATGTCTCAAAAATTTTACAGATTGATCTTCTACATTGTCCTAATTACCTAAATTTTTTTCAAAAACTTTCCATCATACATTTTAGAGAAATCACCGTTCAAACAAAAAATTACGTTTCTTTGTATAACAAAAGAAAGGAAACACCTTATCCAAAATGTCAGATGTTAAAAGATAGGTAATTTTATTCTCTTTGAAATGCATTTTCACTGTATCGATGATACTATTTCTAACACATCAAAAATCAGAAAAACTAAAAGCTACAAATCGAAAAACCGATAAAAAACAAAAAAAAATCGAATAACTATAAAAATTATTGTTGTGTTCCCTTCGTTTAAAAAAAACAAACACATGAGCCCTGAAACATTAAATGTTACCGTGGATTACTCGAGATATGGATGCACACACACACACACACACACATACAAACACACACACATACACACACACGCACGCACGCACACACACACGCACACACGCCGTCTATACGGACATTTTCTAAAAATAGTGTATTTTGATCCCTTATATCTCAACATGTTTTTAGCAAAACTTCTTTTTTTACTATCACAAAGCTTCCTTCTTGAGGTAGTAAAAACAAGCTTACAAGGAGAGAGCACATATTCCGGAAATCGAAGTTCGTTCAGACTTTGGGAGGAGTTTTCTGGTACCCAAAAGTGAAGCCCAGGTAGTACCCGTAATTTATTCTAATGGGCCGTTGATCTCGAGATATGAGGTAATTTACTCGCAATATTCGTTAATTTAATGAAAAAAGATACCTTTTCTTCTAACCATAATTCTACAAGTTTTTATTATGGATAAATGACTCAAAATATAATAAAAAGTAGGCAAAAAGAGCTTTAATTTTGTTACGTATTTTTATACGAAAAAAAATATTGATCTGATCAAAAGTTATTAACAATTGAAGATGATCACTGAAAATACATGGAAAATCAACGAATTTAAAAGAGTTAATGATGAGAAGAAAATCATTTTCTTCTTGGCTTTTTCCTCGGTATATATGGTAATATATGAAAAGACTTTGTCGATCTTCCCGAGGCAGGAACCTACTTCTTCTTCTTTAAACCTGCCTCGGGCAGATCAACAAAGTCTTTTCATATATATTAAAAGAGTTAAATTTCTTTAAATATTCATGCAATTTCGGTCACCATTTTCGATTGTAAATAACTTTTGATCAGACTAATATTTTTATACGTAATAGAGCTTAACTTAAAGGCCTTTTTACATACTTTTTATTATATTTTGAGTCATTATATCCATAATAAAAACTTATAGAGTTATGGTTAGAAGAAGAGGTATCTTTTTTCATTAAAATAACGAATATTTCGAGTAAATTACCTCATATCTCGAAAACAAGGGTCCATTAGAATGAATTACGGGTACGAGGTTTTATTTTTGGGTACCAGAAAACATCTCCCAAAGCCTGGCCAAATTTTATTTCCCGGATGGTGTGCCCTCTCCTTGTTAGTTTAAAGTATGTACACCCTCCGATACGATTCGACTCACAGATCGCGCTTCAATTTCTTTTTTAAATTTCTTTGCGTGATTGATTATGTTTGCTTTTGCTCAAAATGTCTTAATTGTTCGGAAGGATATTCAAAATTTTTAAAGGAGTTCTGCGAGAAGAATATTTGTGCAGAGAGTGTACTTACAATACGTCGTTTTACTGTGGTCTCCCCTGTGACTTTTATATTGATATGAATGTTCATAGTTCTTTTAATCTATGTAATTTAATCTTTTAAACTTATCTTTTCTACAGAATATATTGTTATAAACTTGTCTGATGACCAATTTCTTTATTGCAAGTTTCTATTTGACCAGGATGCAGCTTGGACCTCCGCAATTTCTTTCGTAAACTTGTTCGTGGATTCACGATGATCGAGTTGCTATAGTTGTCTAGCAAAGTAGCAACGCCGTCGGCGGCTGGATATTAGTTCGCTGTCGAAATTGATGAGCAGGCTGCTCGATCTCGATCCTATCAGTCTGCGCTGAGGTGCTTGCAAGGGTTTGCCGTGGTGAAAGCTTAGCAGTAACGTAAAATACAATGTTAAATTCCCACACTCAGAAAGGTATTTATTTTTACCAAGTTTCGTGCATTAACTATTCGCGAGGATTTCGATATAGCTAAGTGAATATTTTCTTATAGTTATAATGAGTAGAAATTTGAATTGTTGAAGATGGGAATGCTGGAGGTAAATTAAACACAAATTAGACAGTTATTATATACTTTTATACTTATAAATATAGGTATGCTGGGGGTAAAACGAACATTTAGTTTTAATTTAACCTACAAAGATATACTTTATCAAGGATATGCTTTAAGAGGCTAGACTAGTTTCTCACTTTCAAAAAATCTATTTTTTTTTTACATTTTTAGATAGTTTAACATTTAAAGAATAATATCCCAAAATATTAGAGTCGGATCTAAAATATTATCGAAATGGCAAGCTGTTGAAGCGAAGTCGCTCGGTAGCCAGGTAGTCGACCCTAAAACTTTAAACGCGTTTTTCTCGAAACGGCATTTTTCAAAATGGATGCAGCTCTAACTCGCGAACAAATCGATGAATCGATTCGAAATTTTTAGAGTATACTCAGCACATGTTTTTACATGTCATGAACTAGGATCTTTTTGATTCGTTAAAAAATGCAAATTTGCAATGCAAAAAACGAACGTTTTTTGCAAAATTCAAAACGGCGCCATTTCGTCAATTTTCAATATTTTTCAAAAATTCTAGTTCATGATATGCAGAATGTTATCTAGTTTAACGCATTTTTTGTTTCTTTCTATTTCAGGCACTCTGATGTCACATACAACTGCAGCCGTTTTGCTACATTTTTTTTAACCTCCAAGAAATGGCTTATATTTCGGCTATAACTCCATATTTCAAAGTTATAAATTTGTAGTACTACATTAAATGATGCTAAATACAGTCCAAAAAATCCCATAACATTTCGTCGTATAGTTTTTTTTTAAATCCCAGAAAATCGACCCCATTTTCAGTACTAGAAACCAGTCTAGCCCCTTAAGAGGAGGTTGTAGCCAACGCTGATTGGTAAAGTGTCAACTTAACCTCCAAAATTTATACCGAAAAATAAAAATTTTGAGAGAATTTATAGTGCAAATACGCGGCTGTCCCCTCTTCTTGCAATAATAATAAATGTTAATAAAAATTAAAATCTATATATTTAGGCAAAATTTCGTAGAATAACGAAAAATACGGCACGAGGTGAGGGCTAGGAAACGTTAAGATTACCGTAATTTTTACCATTTTTTATTGGTCAATTATAATAATATTTTATGATAAAAAACTTTTGAAGCTATTTATAACCCAAAAAAGCTGTCGTAAATTTTGAACGTGTAACGAAAACTACAACGCAAGGTGAAGGTCACACTCTTAAAGTTCGCTCCGGCCTCCCCATAACACGTTCGAGAAGAATCAGTTCGTGATGGATGTACAGTGTCATTGCAAAAATGGGGAGAATATAAAAATAAATATAATAAATATAATAAATATATATATAAATATATATTTATATATTTATAATAAATATATAAATATCTTGAGATATTTCTAGCAAATAATTTTTTATATAATATCTTCTTAGTTGCGAAAACGAATTTTTACAATAAATATTTGGCCTAATACGCTGTACGATCGTTACTATAACAGTTCCAACTTTCGCCAACTTAGGAGAATTTAACATTACTTTTGACGCTAGCACTATTCTTAGCCAGGCGAATTAGGTACTCCGCTTTTCTCGGTCTGCGGTGGTAGGTTTCTAAGTACTTTGCGTCAGTTGACTAATTGTATATCTGAAGTTAAGACTGAGAAGCTGAAGATCATTTTCCAGAGTGAAAATAAAGAGAAAATAAATGTGAGTCCTGCGCTCATTTTAAATTGAAGTGTTATATTTTTTCTTACTTTATCGGTCTTTTCGAGCACAGTATTTTCTTATAATCGTAGACCATTGTCATTCTCTCTAGTGAATAGGTGGTGGAAATTTCATCTCTTTTATCTCCATAGGAGAATTTCTGAGATGGCAGAGATATGCAATCAATAAAAGAGAAACACATCTATAAATACACTTCTATAAACACATCTATATACACATCTGCGTACACATTCCTTGCGTAAAATTATTACATTTCATTGTATCTAATATACACAGAGAGAATTTTCTAATAAGAATTACCGTAAAAATCATTATAAACGTGGGACATTCTGATTTCAAGGGAAAAATTACCCTGATAAACGGTAAACATTACCCTGATTCGCCGTAAAATGTACCATACTGAATATTAAAAATCACAATGAATAATGTTAATTTTTACTGATCATCAGGGTAATTTTTCCCCTGAGGTCAGGATGTCCCACGTTTACAATGATTGTTACGATATTTTTTATCACAAAATTCTCTCTGTGTACTTTCCGTCATTTTTATTACAACTGCCAAAAGTTTTTCTATGCAGATAGAAGAGACGAAGTTTTTATCACCTCTCCACTAGAGAGAACGAGAACGGTCTAAAATCATAAGGGAATACTGTGCTCGAAGAGACCGATAGAGTAAAATAATTATATGTTATTTTTTAATAATCTATAACGAGTGATTAGTTCTTCAATTTTACTTAATTACTTTCTGTCCAAAACAAAAATCTAATTTAAATTCAATCAAATTGGCTAAACATGTACAAACGCATACGCACTCACCTTGACTCGAGCGAAAATTCAATTCGCCCCTACACGCAAGTCGACGGGCCTAAGTCGCACGCGCACACGTATATTACGCACCAACTCTCACCCTTTACACACATACATACACACACACACACACATATACACACGTAGACACACACACGTAGACACACACACGCACACGCACACACACACACACACACACACACACACACATACACGCGCGCGCGCGCGTAACCTGCATTCATACATTCACTTCTGCGCGGGGGGCGCTAAGTATCCCAAAAGAGCAAACCCAAGCTCGCGAGCACCCTATATACATACATACACCTCCTCGTTCTCGCTTATATATACACGAAGCGCCAAACAAGATCGAGGCTCCGATGCGCAAAGTTAGTTCGCCACGGTGCGCTGACTATACACACACACACATACACGCACACATACACACACACACACACGCACGTACACACGCGAGAGCTGATGAGAACGGAGCAAGTTGTGCGCGCAGCGGCAATAAGGAGCTAAACGCCGGCGTTCGCTGCTCCTGCTGCTGCATCCCCCCCCCCCCGCGGAAACTTTGAAATGAAAGCGCCGCGGCCTCCTACGTGCAGCCTCGCCTGCAGCGGGTTGTACTACCTATATACGGTCTTGTCTACGAGCGGATGCGGCTGGCACATGGCTGGGGCTGTGTGCTCAGTGACTGTGGATGTGGATGTTCGTGGAGGAGGGAGTGCCTTTGGGTTTGCGATGTCTGCGGTGGTGTTGGCTAGCGAGCGGAGTGGTTGGCTTGTATGGTCCATTGGGCGATTTTGTACAACAGGTGTATAAATAGCCTTTTTTGTCACGGGGACGAGGGAGAGCGGTGGGGAGATTTTATAGGTTTCTTGGGGTATCGCTTTTGGGGTTGAGTGGCTGCAAGAGTTTTGGAGATGTAGTTTCTTTTGAACGATGGTTGCGAGTGAATTCGTCTTCTTCGTGTCATGGCTACTGAATTTTTCTTAAGAAGTCTTTAACTTGATTATTTAGGCACGATGATAGGGTCAATCCACTGCCTAATCTACACCGTAATTGTATATATCCTGCTGAAATGGATCTCTTTATAAGAATTTATTAAATTTTGCCGCTATGATGTTGTACTCCGAAGTTTTTTATACTCTGTATACAGATAGAGTGTGAAAAATTTGAAATGTGCATGAGTCATTGCGAAAAATTGATACAAAGTTAAAAAGGGGCAGTTAAGGGGATGTCGGAGTTGAGGGGAAGTTGGTTTCGGCCGGTCAAATCGCTATTTTTATATGTATCTTTGACTGCTTATAATTTAAAGAAACGCTGAAAGCAGAGCCGCCTAGATATAAATGATATATCAGTATTATAGTACAAAGAGAAGGCATTTTGTTGCGTTGTTTTTACAAACATTTGAAAATGCAAAATATTTTTAAGTTAGGTTACACTGAAATATACCTTTAGTATTTCCAATTATTTATAAAATTGACGCAACAGAATGACTTTGCCTTGTACAGTAGCATTGATATAATTTCATATCTACACGGTTCTTCTTCCAGATTTTCTTTGCGTTTTATATTTGAAAAGTTATTAGTAAAAAAAATACGGGTTTTTAGCTGCGACATCCCCTTAAGACCATTGAATGACTAGGTGGGGTAACATAATTATTTACTTAAATTTAAACTTACAAAAATCTAATTAATGCAAGCTATATATTTTCTTGCTTCTGCAGAAGTATACTAAATTCCTGCTTTATTGCTTCTAAATACAATAATAATTCGCTTCTTAATACTTTTCTGAGTATTGTACTCCCATTCACTGATGCACTAGTCCAACTACCTACAATACGTGGTGTCAACGTATCGCCTTGCTATGCTCGGATTGTTCTACTTACAAGATAGTCACTTTTAACCCTCGCTTTTCCAAATAGGGGCCTCCAACAAAAAACCTATATAAATCGAACAATTTCAACATTTCTTAATAAAACTTTATAAACAAGAAATTTTGGGGTCGACATTAAACAAATTTAATTACTTTTCTTTACGGAACTTGGTATTCAATGGTTATTAGTGTCGCTGATTATGAATTTGAAGTACAAATTGTACGTATGTATTTTACTAAACTTTGTAACAACCATATTTAAGTTAGAGAGTGAGATAGAGCTATAAGATGTAAAGATAGAAAGAAGGGCGCCTATCAGCTGTTTTAGACTGATTAGTGGGGAAGGTACTCGAGGCAATGGGATCATCAATTGGATTGCCTATCAGCACTTATTATTAAACTTTTATGGTCTTAAGAAATCAATATTTTTAAGTTAACGTTTACGATTAAGTATGGTTTAAGTCTATATTAATCAGCTACATAATCTAGTCTCTAATCATAGTATTGATTATCTAGTTTTTCTTAAACCTAAAAATGTCTGTAATAAATAACAATATAAAAAAATGTAACTATATTTCTCCACTCCAATCATTTTATGATACATCATTGACGTTCTTATCCACCTTGAAGAGGAATAATAATAAAATAGCATCATCTCAATTAATTCTCGCTGCAGTTTCAATCACCTCAACTCATTTCAAGAAGAATACCATCGTCGAAGATATGAATAGCGCGCTAAGATGTATGTGTGCGAGTGTGTCATAAGGTACCGTTATGTTATTGTTTTCTAACGATCATGTATTATTCATGCGTCAAGCATTATATCAGTGTATATAATAATAAACTGATATTTTAATTTCTATGCTTATAAACGAACAGTAGTTATTTAATTATAGTCTATCCTGGTTAAAGATTTTAGTAGTTTATAATTTAAATATGATGTATAAAGCAAAATATAATTCCGATCATTATTGATACACAGAACTTGAGTTGTTGATGACCTTCTGGTGCGAAAATTACATAATTAAAAAAAGAAATCCATGAGCTCAAAAATTGTTTGATTTAGATACTCTGTTTCAAAATATTTTGAGTTTTGCAGTTTGCACTTCAGATTCGTAATCAGTGACCTCAAAAACCCTTAAACCAAGTTTCATAAAATCATTCAAAAACAATTATTGTTTAAATATTGGCCATTTTGGATTTATAAAGATTTCTAGCCGATAGAGGGATTCCCTGATCGAGGGATCCTACTTGGTAAACGGCGTTTCAAAACGGTTTATGGTAAAGTCAGAGTTGTATCGTAACTCTTTGTTCAAAAACATTTTTGTCCAACATCATATTCAAATAAATCGTGGCATATTTTCTTTGAATACTTTTGGAATTTTGTCAATATCTTGAGAATTTAAATGTGACACTTAAGCGTTTTCCGTTACAACACAACCATATGGCAGTTCCTTTGAAGTCTTTATGATCGTAGCATCATACTCAATTTTAGAACAAGATTCAACTTTAGAATGATATCATTTTTTTTAAAGTTTAATTTCAGAAATTCAAAATGCATTATGAATTGGCTTTTACTATTTCTACCAAAGAAATTCATGTCAACAGAAATAAATTTATTTTTCAAGCTAATTTCTCCCTCCTTTACCTACCCTCATAGTTATCGAAATAATACATAAATCTTTTTCCAAACTAGTTTTCCAAATAGTTATGTCATAATAAAAATCGATGCAACATCGATGTAAACTTCACGCGCATAATATTTGTCACAGATTTTTATATAATCATACATCATACTTCTACATGTAATTGTATTCACTGCAGCGAAATTATTCAAATAAACTGAGCCTTTGCATACTATTAGTAATATTAGTGAAAATCATAAAAAAATAAGCTCACTTTTGCTTATAAATATAATTTCAACGCATACCAAGGCTTAGGTGTACAAAGAAAGAAATGATCCTCATACAACCCTCTCTCGTTAATTCCTTTATTACTATCCTTTCCACTTTTCCGTCACTCATCACCCTCATCCAACTATATCCGTTACCACTAGACACAAAACTCCCCTCTCCCCCCCTGCCACTTTCATCTATCCACAGTAACCCTATACACCATCACCAGCTCTCTTACGCATCCCGCAGCAAAGATGCTCCTCTTCAACATCTTGGCCTCTGCCTCCTTTATACCCACTACACCACCCTGCACTCCCACACTCCCACTGCAAAGCTCAGACAGGACTACCACTTAATACTAATGTAAGCATCGGCCAATTAGGGTAATTGTATTACAAGCAGCCTAGACACTGCCGCGCCACTCCGATGAGGATGCCGAAAGAGCTCCATCTCGTGTACACTCCTCCTGCAGTACGGTTCTTGCAGCGAGTCTTCCGGGCTCTGGTGGATCGATATGCAGAGAGACGGAGTGACGGGAGCTGCTGAAGCCGAGAGATATAACGCAGGCGTAGCGAGAGGGGACTTGAAGAGAATAGCGCTAAGCGTACGGTAGCGGACGTGCTCGAAGAGTTGAGGATTGACTCTACAATTGACGATGAAAGAAATTCTAGCTATTATGGTGTGAAGGGGTCGCGCGATTTAGAATGAAGAACTTTCTTTGACATTTCGCTGGAAATCATGCACTCAAAGCACGAGAGTTACTAAGAGAGCACGACAGGCATGATAATATTTCACGAGCTCGTATATTTTGTATGAGCAACACCGCCGTTCATAAAGCGTGAATCATCGTCGTACTGCGATTGCACGAGTGAATCCTATCGTTTCATGGCGCTCGCACTATTTAGGTTTGGGAGTATTCGAGCGTCTCTGCGCGTAGCTTGCCCTTACGTATGTGTAGGCGGGGCTTATACTTCAATCGCTCGAAGACTCTCATACCGAAATAGTGTGCGCGTCATGAAACAATAGTATGCGCTCGAGCAATCGCAGTATGACGAGAACTCAGTACGCTTGTTTCGGCGGCGCTGCTTATACAATGTTTGAGCCGTCGTGCTATTTTAGTATGAGTAGCTAGCATACTTTAAATGTGTGTACTCATGATGAATAGGAAAGATATCGTACTATGCTCGCTCAGATCCCTATTCTTTCATCATATATAACGCCTGGGACTTCTATAGCGTGGACTCTGATATTTTTTGAGCAATCAAATAATAGTACATTGTGCAACAAGAGAGTAAAGTCGTTGATTATGTCCACGGGCAGTAATCGCCCGAGGGATTAATCGACTTCACTCTCGTGTTTCATATAGAACTTACTGTAGTCACTTAGTTGTTTTGAAAAGTGGGACCCACTCACCCACTGTTCATACGAAACGAATTTTATATAAAAATTAAATATTATATGTAAAATGTCAAATACATCAAATCAATAAACGTTTATTTTGTATAAAATAGTAATTTATGTAGTTTATTATTCTTTATTTAAAAAGAGAAGACTATGATTATATTAATGTAAAAATTAAATATAAGAGGATAAGCTAGAAAAACTCATAAGTGGGAATAATGAATTTTATTCCCGCAAATGCGGCAGTAATGGATTCTCTTCAACTCAGGCATGAAATAGGCCTTTTTTCATACCTAAAACTAGCTAAAAAATCACTTTTCTTCCCGCAATCGCGAGGAAAAATAACTTTTCCCCGCTTCTCAAAAATTCTGAAAAAATGTAGTATATAAGCTCAGGACTCATTTTTTCAGGTTTAACTTATGTTCATGTGCGTAAGTGTGAAGTTTTCTGTTAGTTACAAGTGCTTAACTGCGCATGCGCAAGTTTCAATTAAAATCGAAATAAGAATAGGTGCAAATATTTTAACTGTATGATTAAAAGTAAAATTTAAAAATACAACAATTTCCCTATTATGCCTTTGTTGAAAAAAATACGGTATGTAACACGGAAAAAAAAGCTATTTCAGACTCGGGGGAAGTATTTTCAGCACTCGTCTTTGTCTCGGGCGTCTTCGGCGCCCTCAACTTCGACTCGTGCTGAATACCTCACCCTCGCTAGAAATAGCTCGTTGTCTCCCCTAGTTGCACAATGTACTATTATTCCCGCAAATGCGGGAGTAATGGATTCTATTCCTGCAAATACGAGATTAAAGGAAATTTGCGGGAATAAATAGTACATTATGCATCAAGGGAGTAAAGTGGGCAATGTACGCACTGTGTGACGTTGCCGACCGAGCGAAGCGAGGTCGGCATTTCACACAGTGCATGCTTGCCTACTGTACTCCAGAGGTGCGTATACTACTTTTCACCACACCCCCGTAAAGAAATGACTGTACGCATCTCAGCAGGCCGTACAGTACCCCATGCTCTGCCTAGAAGTAAAGTGACTTGTGTACGCGCGACGCGCTGTTTTACCGCTCGAGACGCAGTCGAGAGCGGAAAAAGGCGCATCGCGCATGCGCAAGTCACTTTATTCCCTAGGCAGTCCATGCGGTACTGTACGGCCTGCTGAGAGGGCGTACAGTCAGCACTTTACGCGCAGTGTGGTGAAAAAACTATTTTTTTCCCGCTTTTCAGGTCAATAAAGTGACTATTATAGTTTGAATAAAGTATATTCTATTATATAACGCTTACAATAAAATAGTTAGGATTTTTTTTCTCAGCGTGGACCTTGTTATTCTCGACCTTCTAATCATCTTACTTGAAGAATTTGACGATTTGTAGTGGGTCATTTCAGGCCTTATTTCAAAAATAATCCAGAATGGAAGCAGATGGATAAAAGAGAAAGAGTAGAGGCGATGTAGTTGGATGCTGCGTTTATTGAGGGATTCTGAAGAGGCGTGAGTTTCTGTGGGATTTGTTTGACTTTTTGACGAGGTGAAAGGTACGAGGTACGCTTTGCGGAAATTGTTTGGAGAGATTTGCATCGTAAGAGCACTGGTGACTATGGGTGAGAAAGAATTAGCGTTTGTCTAGAAAAGTTATAAATAACACGGATACTGAAATTCTGATTATTCAACAGGAAGATCTAGTAAAACGTTTTGCGGCTTTGCTATACTCTGATTGTTTTGTCTGTAATGCGTAAAAATAAAGTAAAGAGCGAGAAGACGTTTTAGACGCTTCCTTAAATAATTTGTATAATATAGATCCGAATTAAAAGTAGATAGATAATTAAGAGTATATGCTTAATATATTTTTCGCGAATGTTTCTGTAACAGAACTAAGTATAACTATAACTAAGTATAACTAAGTATAACCTGTAGTAATATTTGTATACTATTTGAGATACTGAAAACAGTATTCTTAATATTTTTTAGTCGATGTAAACTTGAATAAGTTGCTATGTATGTAAGAAATATTAAGGGGTACATTTGCATCGCAACTCGCAAGAGCACTAATTAGTAAAGATACAAACTAGGGAAAGTTATAAATAAGGTTGTTACTAAGCTCGAAAAATAATGAAGAAGTGCTAGGAAAAAATATTACAGTCTAACCACACCTGGATTTTTCTACTTAGTAAATTGCCATCGAACCGTACATATACAGACGCTGAAGTCTCCTAATACAAGTATCCGAATAAAGTATTTTCTCTGAAAGTGTTATTCTATTAGTTCTCAGGAGAGATCTGCGTCCCTTATTATTTCTCGTTTATGTAAATGATCTCATTAGCAGATTAAAATACATGTGAAAGTAGCCCCATCAATGAAGTGCAAATTAATCTCAAAATTTAAAATACGAGTATATTGAAATCTATGAACTAACTTGCAAAGTTTGTAAGCGCACAAGGTGTTAAAATTTATTTTGGCTGGTCTATTTTGTATGCATTTATCCATTCAACGATCAATTATTAATTTAGAATTTATATTCTATCTTTTGCTTTGATTTTGACATTTGTCCATTAAAATTGAGAAAATCGGTAATAATGTTTGATTCTTGGTTCTATTTACCGATACTATTAACGAGTGCAACTTAGCCCTTGTACGTTCTAAATCCTCGAATGTAAATGCATTGTCGTTACTCTACCCACAATAATTATAATAACCAAAAAATTATCATGAATCTATAATTCGATAAGAGTAAACGAAATGAAAATTTGTATCCAAACACGTATAAATCTTTGTATTAATAAGTCAGCATAACGCTCTTTTCTCAGTAAGTTCTCTTTCCTTTTCGAATCTTGTTTATGGCGTAAAAAGTAGCTCTACCACTTTTCTCTAAAAAAGAAAACCACGAAAAATTGAGATCAACATACTTGTATCTCAAGAACAAATTCCTAGCGCTTGGCGTCATTTCGTACTACCAACTACAACACCTCTCGAAGCTCCATGTCAAAAACACCTCTCCAAAAACAAAAGAAGAAAGAAAAAAAAAAAGGAAGCCGAGATCGCGCGAAAATCCGCGCAAGGAGAGGAAGACGAAACGAAACTGGAAACTCCCGCAGGTCTCCGCTCCGCGCGCCACTTTCCTGGCTTCTAACCTTTTGTAACTCGAGTCTCTCGCCGCGCCGCGGCATGATATACGAGCGTCGGGCTCGCTCGCTCGTATTGCGGTGCGCGAGCGTTAACCTACTGCCGCCCGCTGCCCGCGGAAAAAGGTGGGTGCGCATAACCGCGTGAAAGGGATACACGCGCGAGCGGCGGATTTTTCCGGGGTGTTGTGCGCGCTCGGAGAGGTTTTTTTAGAGAGAGAAAGAGAGAGAGAGAGAGAGAGAGAGAGAGAGAGAGAGATGGGTGGTATAGTATAGAAGTGTGTAGGTGTGAAATTGAGGAGGGGAGGTGAGTGGATATGATTTTATGCGATTTTATCAGTAGTGAGTTTGGAAAAGACGGAAGTGATTTTGAGTTTGTACTTTTAAGTTGGTTTTGTTTAATGAGAAATAGATGTAGAAGTGTAGAAGTTTTTTAAAATGTTCATACTATTAGAGATTATATGAAGATAATATGAAGTATGCTCATAAGTTTTGAAAATTTGTTATTATTATTTAGTAATAGTTTAGTTGTAATTTTAGTTTATTTTTAAGTTTAATGTATATATTTTTAAGATTTATATTAGGGTATTTCTTCAGTCCTACGGACAGGTAACTAGTTTACCTTTGTAGGGTTTACGGGTATAGATTTAATTGTACTTAATACTAATTTTGTATACCTCTGTAAACTATCTGAATAAATTAAATTAAATTAAATTAAATTAAATATTATTTATGTTTAAGAGGATGCGTCAGACCTACTTTAGTCGCCGATGAATATATTTGAATATTTCGTTTTTTTTTAAAATGCGTATCAGAATTAAATTTCCTTCTCAGGGTTGCATTATTTACAAAAAATACATAGCGGAACAGTCGAATTGTCATCAGAATTGAAAATAAATCTACCTAGGGCCTTATTCCGTAAGTATATCACTTTATATAGGTGACAAAAGTGACATAAATCAATTTTTACATTTTAGCAGGATAATTACTATTAATTTACGCTTTTATATATTGATTTAATAGATTAATAGTTATTATTCATTTTAATACTAATTAGCTGTCTAATTTTACGTTACAAAATATTTGTTTCATGATATGTCAATGACTTTGGCCGTGAAATGGTGATAAACTTGGTAAATAACAATATTTCTCGTCAATTTTAAAGTTATTGGAAACGTAATATACATGGATATTAATCCTAATGCTTCTAAAAGTAGATACTAGTATTTAAAAAATTGCGCAACAGGCTTTTCTAAACTACGATTCTAAGCTATTATCCGTCATATGATTTCATTTTTACACCACTTACCAAAATAAAATTAAAAATATTTTTCATATCAATAAATTTGATGATTATAAATACATACTGATTTGAAATTTAAAAATTGGTTCTTTTTTTGTGTATAATGCAACTTATTTTTATATATATATTATGAGTACGAGTATTATAAAAGGAATTTCAAAACAATTCGATGAAAATTGTTGCGCATTCTATTTTAGAAATGTTTACGGTTGAAAATACTAATTTTTTAGTAGAAAGCATTTTAACTCTAAAGTAATTCAACCTGAGTAAAAAAACACAATATAATATATATACATATATTATATTGGCAAAAGGTTTCAAACTGTATTTACCGCAAATAAAAAAATCCCTATGAACATTCCGATTTTCTGGCGTTCTTTTTAATGAAAATTCAATACCCTCTGCTATAACCCTTCAGATAAAATTTACTTTACGAAGCACCAGACGGAATCCTTTTTTTTACTGCGAATTGAAATTTTGCACACTCGCGGGAAAGCTTTCGCGCTCTTAAAAAGGAAATGCCGTAATACGCGGAAAATACACCCGGGCACTCGTCCATTATCCCCTCGCAAGCTCTTTCAAAATAATGCCACGCTCGTGCGAGTGCTCGTTCAGAACTGACAGTACGAATATTTTTCACGCTTGCGCCTCGGATATTTGCGCATGCAAACGCGCATTATACGATCCCCCTGCTGAAATTTCACCGACGCCGCGCGTGGCGTGCGTGTGCGTGTACTGAATATCATTAAAACGCGCGGAGTAGTTTCACCGGTCGACTAATTTCTAGATTTTGTTGCGCTCGAAATGCACTCTGTCGTTCTCTGCGATGACGATGACGATAACGCATACACTGAAAGAATATACATCGGTCAGAATTGCTGAACTGTTCGGTAGTTTTGACCAAAGTGAGTTCGGTAGTATGTATACGGCAAGAATAACGTTTTAAAATTTGTTAGGAGTTGTGAGTTGCTTTCCTTTGATGGGGAACCCCATGCAAGAATTTACTCTCGGCAGAATACTGTTCGAGTATTAGTTGCCGACACTACCAATACTTGCAAACGTTAGAGGTCCAGCACTGAGATGTAACGGGGATGATAAGAACGGGCCAGTACAACACTTTTCTTCTTGATATATTCAAAATTGTACGAGTAATATACATTTTTAGGCACGCGCGAGACACTACACTCAAAGTTTAGTGTAATAATCATAACTACAGATTACTATCGCACGGTTGAAAATTTCACGTAAGCTTAGTAATCGTACATTAAATTATTTTGTTAAAAACTAGCCTAACAGTAGGTTAAGTTACGCTTGACGATTTCGCGATGTATTGTTTTCTTTCAATATCGGCAAAAAGTATAGCACCAACTCTGAGACGTTTTTCGGGCCAACGTCGATTCATTTTACTGGCCCATTCTTATCAAAACTATATAATCCCTTTATTGGTTCAGCACCGAAAAATAATTTACTGGCATACAATATTCAGGCAGAATCGGCCCTAACTATCACTGCTGGCAAATTCTTTCATGGGACCTGTCTAGGAAGATGGGAAAGGTGCTTTTCTGGAATTCTTTCAGGGAGAACCTTAAGCGTAAATTGTTCATCTGAAATAATGTGAGGGTGCATGACTACCAGACATTGGCTACTCTTTTCCATTTTTGGAGTAATAATCCAAAGGCGTCGAATAGGTAACTGTGTTTTCACATTCAATGAGTGAAATTCCACCCCAAAAGTGTGACAATTTAATCATTCATTGCATTTGGAGTGGCATTTTTAGTCTAGACATTTTGGAGAAAATACGACAAAAAGAAATGTATTATAATTAAGGAAATGTTGTCACCCTTCACATTATACGAGCTTCAAAATATTGATGATATTATGATATGAAGTGCGAAAAAGTTGCTTGTTACATTTTAAGTTTTAAAGAACTGAATTTATTGATCGCCACGAGACAAATCCTCCTCTTCTAAACAATAGAATTTCTGAGAGATTGAATCATTCTATTGTCCAGAAAAGGAAGATTTGGCTCGTGGCGATCAATAGATTCATTTCGTTAAACCGTCTTTTTATATAAAAATGACCAATAGATGTCGATTAATAAAGAATATTGACAAAATATTAATTTAAACAATTACTTTTTGTATAAACAAGTCGAAATTTTGTCGTTAATAGGCTACCTTTTACAATGTCCCATAAAATTTTCAATTTTAGACATTATTTATCAATATTTTTTATTGGACAAAGAAGAGTAACAACGGATGAATATTAAATAGGAATACGCAGGAAAACATACAAAACTTCTATTAACTTTAGAGTTAGTCAAAATATAAAAATTTAAAAAAAAATAACAATACGAGGGGAAGTTAGGATAAGCTTTTAAAAAATAAGATCAATTTGGATACAATAAGTGAAAAAATAAATATTTTATCGTCCATTCAGTAGTAAAAATTTAAAAGATTTACTTTTTTCATGTTTTTACTTTATACATAGGACAGGATATTGTTGTTTAAATGCTTAATTAACATTTTATGGATTCTTCCTGCTCATGTCAGTTTTACAGGTAACGTAACCCTATTATTAACGCTTTACCATGGTTACCCATGATCATCCTTCTTCTTGCTCTTCTCTATTATAAACGAGTACCCAAAGTCCTAATATAACTACTGACCGACTGCCGGACGACTTATAGCTCACAAATAATTGTTGATACTCTAGTAAAAGTATATCAACTAGTTTCTGAGTAGAAACCCGGCTAAAAGTGACTTTATTTCTGGTGAAGTTCTTGGTAGCGTATAAATCATTACTTTTTAATTGAGGCACTTAGTTGCCAAGGGATACAAATAACTTTTAGCATTAATTTTATTCAATTGCAAAAGCATCGGTAACAAAAAAAATTGTTGGCGTAGTGTTATACCGTATATATTTAGAAATATATTTGTTTGAATGTCAAAAAAGTAGCGTATTTCAAAATGTTACTTGTGTACCTCTCAGCAACCAAGCGCCTCAATCGAACCGAGGCATATTTTTTAAAGTACATTTAATATAGAACTTTCAATAGCCCAATTTGGCGGCCGACGTAAACTCGTACATCGGACCTGAGCAGGTAGCTTTTGGTTGTTGTGCTGGAAAGAAGCCTGGAATTGTTTATTGTTTGTTTTGCAACAAGGTGTATCATTTGAGTTGTGGAACTAGAGATAAAGGTTTCAAAAATATCAAAGGAATACTGGGTATTTGTGCATGTACTACTGACCTAACCTCAATTGATGATGCGAGTAAAATTAATGAAGCAGCAACTGACAATCTAACCGCAATGTACGAGTTAAAAATTAAAAAGGTGAATGAAAGGTATGCTAGAAAATTAAACGATTATAAAACGGAAATTAGTAAATTGAAAGTAGAGAACGAGGAATTGCTAGAAAAAAAACGAATTATTGAAAGATCTCAACAAAGAAATAAAAGATAAGAATACGTTGTTAATGGAAAAGATTGAGGTTAACAAGATGCCAGCATACAATTATGCACAAATATTAAGCAAAACAAAAAGAGACATTTCTACTAACATCACCAACATAATTGTAAAACCGAAAAACAAAGCAGAAATAGAAACAATTCAAGCTAATATTAAACTCAAATTGTGTCAATCGGATAAGCAAATAAATAATGTGTTGATTACACAGGACAAGATAATTATAAAATGTGGAAATAAACAAGATGCCGAAGAGATCAAAACAATAATAGACGAAACATGTGAAGAACATATAACAGCTGAAATAGAAAAAATCAGGAATCCTCGAATAAAAATAGTTGGAGTAGATAGTGTTAACATTGAAGATCCGGACAAACTAGCTAACGAAATAAAAGTAAAAAAATAAACTTACAGAAGCTGATCAAGCCAATATAGTACACAAATACATAAACAAAACAAGTAATTTATGGACGGTTATTACCGAAGTTAACTCGAGTGCCTACGAGAATATGATGATTAGAAAGAAAATTTTTGTTGGATACAGCAGTTGCAGAATCTTTGACGATTACAACATCAACACGTGTTACAAATGTTGCACATATGGTCACTCCAAAAGTAAATGTCGGTGGAAGGAACGTTGTCGATACTGTGCTGAGGATCATGATGGCGAGTCTTATAAGAACAAAGCAAATCCTAAATGTGCTAACTGTATGAGTTGTAATGAAAAATATAAAACAAACAGACCTATAGATCATTGTGCAGACTCTAGAGATACATGTGAAACATACAAACAATACTTAAGAAGTACAATAAAGAAAATTGATTACCCTTATGATCCAAAGACAAGAAATGGATAATGAAGAAACAAGAAGTCAGGACGTGAGTAAATTTTATCACGTAGTGTCTAATGGTCAAGAAAACAACGACGAAGACAGCTGGTTTGAAAGTATACAGAAATAAATTATACACAATGACATAGAGACACTAAACAATAACATAAACACTAGTGATTCTGTGATAATGTATGTAAACGTAAGAAGTTTAAATGCTAATAGGGATAAAGTTGTTTTGCTTTTAAATAGATTCAAAAATAAACCTCTTATTATTGTTTGTGCTGAAACTTGGAAACTTGTAATTCATATTAATAACGATGACTATAAAATAGAAGACTACAATTTATACTATAATGAGAGTTTTATTAACAGGTCGGATGGTGTTGCTATATACATACTGCAGGGAATGGTGCAGGAGACTGAAATAATTTAAATAGGTAGACTGAAAATAATAAATGCGAAGATACAATTAGAAAACAATAAAAATTTGGAAATTTCTGCTTTATACAGATCACATGATCTACCAAAGACTGAATTTATATTAAATCTAAAAGAATATCAACAAAACAAACTAAATAGCAAAAACCATCTGATACTTGGAGATTATAATATAGATCTATTGCAATGGAACTTCTTAAGTCAGGAACTATTAAATAATTTCCTGGAACATGGTTACATATCGTGTTTTCAATGGATGACTAGACCTTCAGAAAATCAATTAGAAGGACAAGGCTCGTGCATTGACAATGTTTTCATTAATACAAATGTCATTAAATATACTTCTCATACAGTTGAGTACCTACTGGCTGATCACTATACGTTATTTATCAGCATGAATAACATAAATTTTAAAAAAGAAAAAGATAATTTCTATACTTGCGTAAACTATAAGAGACTAAAAGATGTTGCTAATAAAGTTAATTGGAAATCATTGTTATTGCAGGATCCTAACCTTTGTATTGATCTATTAATAAGTGAAATTAAAGAATGCGTAAGAAAAGCCAGTACCAAAAGTAGAACTAAAAATAGTACCAATGCGCCAAGAAAAATGTGGATTACTAAGCGAATTATTATATCTTGTCAACAAAAAGAGCATTTATACAAATTATGGAAATTAAATCACAATAATGATAAATTAAAAAAGGACTACAAAGATTATGAGAAAGTACTAAATAAAATAATAAAAGATGCCAAATTAAAATATGAAAAATCTCTGGTTGAAAAAAGCTCCGGAAACATAAAAAATTTATGGAATTTAATAAACATGAAAGTAGGAAAATCTAAAAAACAAGATTCAATAAGTTATATTAATTACGAAAACAGAAAAATAACAGAGCCTACTGAAATAGCTAATATAATGAATATATATTTGTGTGAAATTGGAGAAAAGCCAGGCGAATTAAAATTACCACCAGTTAATTCGAACACTATATTTCTGAATCCGACAGACCCCCTTGAAATACTCAGTATTATTAACAACATGAAAGATAAATTCGGTGGAATTGATAATATCAACACAAAACTTTTCAGGAATTTATCTTCATTCATCATTGAAAATCTAGCTTACGTTTTTAATTTGTGTATTGAAAAATCTATTTGGCCTGACTCGCTAAAAAGAGCTGAAGTTGTACCTATTTTCAAAACCAAAGATAAAACAAAGTATCGAATTACCGACCCATTTCATTAATATCAAATATTGCAAAAATTTTTGAAAAAATCATATATAATAGACTTTTTAGCTTTATAAGTACAAACAATATTCTGTCAAAGCTACAATTTGGTTTTATAAAAAACAGAGGAACAACAGATGCTCTAAAGCATATAACAAATATTATATATAAAAACTAGGATAAAAGTAAACCAATAATAGTGACTTTTCTGGACCTGGCAAAAGCGTTTGATACGGTAAACCATGAAATCTTACTTAGCAAACTTTATCGTTATGGTATTAGAGGTAATGCATACTATTTAATAGAAAGCTATTTAACAGATAGAAAACAAAGAGTAAAAATTAAACACTCAGTGAGCGAATATAAAGACATTAAAATTGGTATTCCACAAGGAACGATACTAGGTCCTTTACTGTTCATACTATATGTTAATGACCTTTTAAAAAGTTTGCCTGAAGATTAAATTTTGTCATATGCTGATGACACAGCTATTGTTTCCTCTGACATCACGTGGAAAGCTGCAGAGAACAAAATGAATCAATTTTTGGCACTAATCAACAATTGGCTTCAAGCTCACAAACTGCACTTGAATATAGACAAAACGATTTATATGACTTTTGGCAACTACTGTGATAGTGTTCCTACAAATGTTGAGATAAAGATTAACAACAAATGTTTACAGAGGGTTGAAGAATGTAAATACTTGAGATAATTTTTGATTATAACCTTAAATGGAATAAGCATATTGAATATATCATTAAGAGAACCAAATATCTTGTCTATATATTTTATAAATTGAGTAAAACTATGCAAACCACAACATTCATGTTAATTAATATACTACGCGTTTTTTTATAGTCAAATATATATATTATATAATTTATTTACAATATATTTTATACAAAATGTACAAAATAGATTGTTAAAGATAATAAGTAGAAATACTTTTATGACCGAGAAATACCCGATGAATTTAGAGCAATTATTTAAATATGAATGCTTGATGTATCACTACGAAGAACTAAAACAATTGTATAGTGAATCTAATAGCAGGGCTAGAAACAAGAGTATTATTCTGCACAAGTATAGCAAATTAGTAAGTAACAAGATCAGTTATGTTGTTGCTATAAAATTATATAATAGTTTACCAAACAATTTAAAAATGTTACACGAGAATAAAAACAGAACCAACAGGAAGTACAAACTAAAGCAATGGATACTACACTGTATCTAACTAATTATAAATTAGGAAATTTACTTTGTAAATGTAAGAATATAAATAGTGATATATAAATATATATATATATATATATATATATATATATATATATATATATATATATATATATATATATATATATATATATATATATATATATATATATATATATATATATATATATATATATATATATATATATATATATATATATATATATATATATATATATATATATATATATTGTTACAAAATGAAAAGTCTAATGTATATATTATATATATATATTTTCTTTTCTTTTTAGTTTTAGTTATAAGTTATTTTTAGTTTTGTCTTACAGTAAGTTTCTTAACTGCAAGTTATTTTAGCTTTAAGTTTTTTCTTGTATTTTGTTAATGCCAGGCTTGCGATCAGGTAATTTTATTTACCTCTGCGAGATGCATACTCTTTTTATTGAGTATGTATATGTATACTGGTTGAATAAATAAAATAAATAGAAGTTTTAAGTTTCTTCGTCCGTATCCTTTAGTAGCTTATCCACTTAAACATGAATAAGAATACTCGCTCGCTTCTTCCAAACTGTCAAACTCAAAAACTGTAACAAATCCATCGTCGCATCAGAATCCAAAAGAAAAGCGTGCTTCGCAACAACTGCGCGAAGCCCTCTGCACCTATACTATCCACACCCCCCTCGTAAACTCTCTACACCTGTATAAAATACACGGATATGTACCCATATTCACAACGGGACTGAATTCCCGCGAGTCTCGCCGAAGAGAGAGAGCTTATGTTTGATAAATCGCGCGCCTGTATATATACGGCTTCAATCTCTCTCTCTCTATCTCTTCCGCCATACGCAAGCTCTCTCTCTCTCTCTCTCTCTCTCTCTCTCTCGTGCATATCGCATTGGGCGATGTTATTGATCATCCCGCGTCGATGGACACTCGGATGTGTATACGTACGTATAGGTACATATATACGTGGAGAAAGAGAGAGAGAGAGAGAGAGAGTGAGGACGGGAGGAAATACGCGCGCTTTCGCATGCTAATAATCGGCGCGCGACCCGGAGAATTATTTAAAAGGGGTGGTGGCGACGGCGGAAGCACTCTTTGGAATTTTCCAGGGGGATGGAGTAGAGTGCGTGAAAATGTATACCAAATCAGCGAGATTATGATGCATGTACACGGATACGGGAACAACGTTTGGCGTTGGATACAGGGAGATTGTTGCTTTCTTTTTTGTACTTGTTGAATTGGAGTATATATGGTATATAGGTGATGACTATGCAGATTACTGGCTTTGAGCGATTTTTTAAACCATTACACTTCTCAATCGGCTTGTTATATTGGGTAAACATTTTCTTTCTTTTATTTAAGACACTTGAAATCTAAATACACTATTTTTGGAAAATGTCGGTAAGGATATGGATGGGTATGTGCCGAATTGTGTATGCGGTGGCTTTGGAGATCTCGAGAACCGATTTCAATCCAACCCACAGCCTGTTTTTCTTATTTTTTACAATGAGGATACAAATCAGGGGACGTTTTTGTTTTATGTAGCGATTGCTTGATTTTCAGTGGCCAGTTTTTTTTACTATGAGCAACAACCCATTTTAACTTTTCCAAAAAAAAGAAGCTTTTTAGTATCTTTATATTTTTTAGTATTTTATTAATAAGGTCCATTCTTTTGCTTTTGAATAAGGATTTATCATTAAAAGGAATTTTAATGATTCATTTTTTCATTTTTTTATTATCATTAAATCATAATTGTAACGATTTTTATAATTTACAATGTCTAGAAATCAATAATTTGATTTATGAACATAAGCTTGCAATTTTGTATAGCTACAGTGAGTAATACAATTAATTAGGTGTAGCTATAAAACTGTTTTCAAAATAACTTGAAATTAGTTATTTTTAGCATAAGATTTTTTGGATAATGAACGTGGAGCACTACAAATTTGTTGAAAAGAAAATTTTTTATTGACTTTTCTTAAAGTTCGTAAGAATAAAATATTTTAAGACTAGGTAGATGCCACAATTCATAACATGAATGAAGTTATAATAAATTAATTTCATTAAATAGTAAGTAAAATAATGATACATTACACAACAAGTACGCACGCGTTGCGTATACTATTCTTTCAAACAAGCTGCGCAAAATTAGATTATAACAAATTGACTTACAATAATACAAATAAAACGAATAAAGTGAGGATACACAAATAGGAAAGGAATAAACGGTCGATTAAGTGGGGATACACGGATGAAAGGATTAGTTATGATTACTAACGCGCTAGGTAAATTGGAACCAATGGGAAAAGTCCGCACTCATTACTTATCCGGTTAGGAAC
Organism: Gastracanthus pulcherrimus; assembly: GCA_949152435.1. Lineage (NCBI taxonomy): Eukaryota > Metazoa > Arthropoda > Insecta > Hymenoptera > Pteromalidae > Gastracanthus > Gastracanthus pulcherrimus. The sequence goes on along the minus strand of OX424575.1, from coordinate 177,448,810 downwards.
TTCAGGCTGCTGTCCCATGATCTACACAAAATCGGAATGTCAAAGTCGAAATTATGCAAAGCCGGAATGGCGTTGACTAATCAGCAGACAAATGCCCACCTGCCGCTCATTTTACATTTGTTCAAGTTGTTATGTAAATATAAATACAAGATAAATAAAACATCTCATGATTGTAATATTTATCACAATTTAAAGGGGGCATACAATTACATCATTTTAAAGTAAACATTAGTTGTGAGAATTTTGATGCCTAGTGCCATTGAATTTCGGTTCCGATTTTAAACCCCTACTGTACCGTGGAGCATTTTTTCCGAAAATAAGCGTCATCCTAACCTCACTTTCGATCACTAATAATTCAAATTTTATTAAACTCAAGAGAATTTAGCATAATATTACACGAGAAAGTTACTATCAAGTATATTTTCATATAGAAAAATTCATTTTGCACAAAAGTTTTACAAAAAAATTACTTTGGTGTAACACCAGGGGCCTTATTCTGAAGTAATAAAACGTATATCACAAGATTTGTCCAAAAAATAATTGTATAAATCCTGTGACATACAGTTTATCACTCGAGAATAACCCTCCAGTTGGAAATTTTACCGAAAAAATATGCTCCATGGTACAATAAGGGGTTAGAAACGGAACCGAAGCGGTCGATTTCCTTAAGGCTGCGATATTGGCCGTCCGTGTTGCCGGAAAGATAGTGGGTGCAGGGGTAGAGTAGGGGTACGGAGGGGGCAAACCCCCCCCCCCTTGAAAAAACAACTTATACAAAATGAATTTTTCTTCAGCAAAACCACTGAAAAATATGAAATTACATATACGGGCATTACTGCCCTTAAGAGGGTGTCAAAGTCAATTTTTATCCTTCCTACCTTACCGACCCGAGAATTATAAAATATTGGCTTTAATTAAAAGAATAAGTATAATTATGAAAAACTAAGAGTTCATTGCCCTCCGTAATACAATTATCTATCACTGTGCGAAGTTTCAAACAAAAACTTCAAAACCTCTACGAATGGCTTTCGAACGAAATTTGAAGGTTCGAGTCTAGACTAATAGACTAATATAAATTTCGTTCGAATGGCATTCGTAGAGGTTTTGAAGTTTTTGTTTGAAACTTCGCACAGTGGTAGATAATTGTATTATGGAGGGCAATGATGTCTTGGTTGTTCATAATTTAGTTCATTTATTAATTGTAATCAATTGTTAAAGAGTTTGAGGTTAGGAATTTCGGCGGGAAATTTGAATGGTTTGACACCCCCTTAACCGGGGATTCGAACTCGCGCCCTTTGAGCGGCCGTTGTCTTTTACTACTTGAGCCATCGACCGGCCCTTTCGACTTTTTAGTATTTTTTCCCAAAAATACTTAAAATATTGCTAAAAATAAAAAGTTTGTATAAGTATAAATAAAGTATAACATCAATTTTTTTTTTGATACATCATTTGTAAAGAAAGTATTGGCAATCGGGAAGTATAAAGTAACAACCAAGAACGTATCAAAAGGAAAATAATTCCACCTTTGTCAAGTATAATAACAGATGTGTATAGTAGATAGGTACCGGGTATAGTCAAACAACATTGAATATGCTTATGTTCGTTCATCGATACAAAAGTTTCTTTTCAAGCAATAAAATGTACTTTTTTCGAATTGTAAATTATAAAAAATATACAATGTACTTTTTTCCAAATGAAACATCGCAAACTATTTTGTTAAATATAATACCCATAGAAATGTTTAAAATATAACAACTTTGAAAAGAAAATAGTACTAGGTATTGTAATGCGTAAAGTATATTTCAAGAAAATATTTTTCGTAATAATTGTATTTGATATTTGTTTTTAAAGCTATAATGTAATCTTTCTATATTTTCAATTACCTACTTTAATTATCTACTTTAATTACCTACAAAGCATTTATAAGACTTATCTTTTGTTCATAATACTAACACAAAATTAAAAAGAAGTTAAAAAGCGATTTATATATAATCTTTTTTATAATTTTATACAGTTTTTATTTTAAATAAAATAATTTATCACATACTTTATTTATATGAGAAAATATCATTCACGTCTCAGCTGACAGAAGTTCAAATTTATTTGCCACTGTCGATAACTGAGATTCATCTTCGGACGCTTCTTGATCCGAACCCTCAACACTGTCTTTCTCTGATGTTTCGTGTTCTCCATTGGTCTCAACTTCATCTTCGTCTTCCGTATCTGACAATGAATCATTTTTATCAGAAAATTTGTCATCGTCAGGACGATTTCGAGCTTGAATCCACTTAACAATTTCAGTATCCGGATGACTCTCCCAACGTTCTGCGAAACATAAATATTTTAATGTCAAATAAACAAGTGCATAATAATAGATGCTAAAACTAAAATTTAATTTTTATAATTGAAAATTACCTTTTTCAATGAACCATTTTGGTGGATAAGCGAAAACGCAAATTTTTCCATCTAAAGCCATTCTCAGTAAAGAATTTGCAGCTCTATAAGTATCTAATCTAGCTGCCTTTGCTGTGTGATAATTCCTTTTGGCAGCCCAGCTGTCACAAATATCCATTGCAGACCAGGTGTCATCATTGTCTTGATGTTGAAGTTTCAATAATTTGGGCAGGTCTATTCTTTCTGCTAGAAATTTAATTGTTGTGTATGGCTCTCTAGTTTGGGCAATGGGGAAGGACCCCATCAATATTTGAAACTGCTTAGGTACTGTTGATGGAAAAACTAGACCAGGACAGTCGCATAAACATACATTCTTTGTAAGATAAATAGTTTGAAAATGCTTTGTGTGACCAGGAGTTCGAGACACACTCACGACCTTTTTACCTGTAAAACAAAATTAAACATTGAATATGCTGATAAAATTTACATAAAATATAATTAATATTATATAAATTATAATTTTGTAAAATATTTTTTGTACTAGGCCATCTGGCCTGTGATTAAAAGTAAATAAATAAATAAATAAATAAATATTGACTTTTGCTAACCCATTAAGGCATTGATTAATGAAGATTTTCCAACATTTGGAGTACCAACACATCCCACTGTCAAAATTCCACTCTTATATTTTTCATGTTCATAATAACCAGTATCTTTCTTTTCTATTACAACATTATCTTTTCTGTCCAAGTCATCAAGATCATACTCTAAATGCATTTCTTCTTGAATTTTCTCATGCCACGAAGTTAAATCTACTTTATCACCTACAATTTCTTTGCAAGTCTCCATGATCTTTTGAGCTCCTTCTGCAGCCATTTTCATTTTTCCTATCTTTCGCCTAGTCTTCAAACCTCCTTCTTTGTCTTTGTTATATTCATTTTGCCTCAAATTGTACGTTGGAAAAGATGTGAAGACTAAAATATGAAGCTTGGGGTATGTAGTCTTAAAATAAGCTTGCCATGCAACAACAAGGGCTGCAGGTGCTAAGTCAATTTTATTTAAAATCAGAATCATTTCTTTGCCTAAGTCATTCGTAACATAATTATACAGATATGGTGGAAACATCATAACAGGATACCTTATATCAACAATAATTAATAATATATCAGACATTTCAATCACTCTCCACAGTTGTCGCCAAGTTTCAAGATTAAGCTCAAAATAGCTTATGTTTGCCAAACTTTTTATGTTTTTTAAATACGCCTGTAAAAATAAACAATAAAAAATTCAATATAAACTATTACTTCAATATAATTTGTGAGGAAGAAAGACTTCTATACAAGTTCTCTTACAGTAAAATATCTATTCTCTCGAGCTTCAAGTTCCGCTTTACTCATACTGAAATCCCAGGTTGGCCTTTTTGGCATATTTACTCCAGGTGGAAAATAATCATCCGAAACTTCTTGTGCTTCTATTGGGCATGGCTCAATGGCCCTTCTCGCATCTTCCTTTCTTTTCAGCAATTCTTCTTTAGTTTCTTGAAAAAACTGTAATGCATATTTGTTCTTGTCAGTATTATCTCGTGGCTGTTTATTAATTTTTTGAATACCACGCCCAAATTCAGCGATCTCTTGATTGCCATCCTCATCGTTGTCTTTGCTATGATTGCCAGCTATAAAATTATTAAATAAAATTACTGTTGAACATTGAAAAATCTCAGTAATTAATTTGACTAAAAGATTTGTTTATGTTGTTAAGATAAATATTGTTTTTCTTTCAGACTTTTATCGAGTAAATTTATTTTATTCATATTAAATATAAACTTACTAAGTAAAACCTGAGTTTTTCGTTGTTTTTTAACTTGCATCTGTTGTTTCTTGGCTTTTCCGCTGAACGGAGTTTTTCTCCTCCCTTGTGGCATCTTGATTAAATAATTTTAATCCACTTTCACAGATAATATCACAGTTTAACAATCATTTAATCTCAAGCCGGTATAAATCTTTCTAGAAAAACAGCAATTGAAAATAAACGTTAATTCTGCGTTGCATCTAAACAGCTGATATTAAGGCAGATTTTGCCAAATAAAACTGGAATTTTCGGCTATTTCATGTAAACAGTACTTAACCTGTTTTGTTACAAACTAACCTATAAACAGAAACATGGCGGACATGGCAGGAAATTGGTGTCTTATCGAAAGTGATCCCGGTGTTTTTACTGAATTAATCAAAGAATTCGGTAAATATTTCAAAATTTACCTCCTTGTTAATATAGAAAAACTTAGGTTTATTTACTTGTCATTAATATCCTTTTTTGTTAAACGATATTTCTCTCTATCAACAATGATGACATGACAAAAACACTTGGAATTTTGCTGCACTTGTATATTTGTTATTGTGTGTGTTTTTAATTTAAAGGTGTCAAGGGAGCTCAAGTTGAAGAATTATACAGCCTTGAAGATGAACAATTTGAAAACGTAAAGTAAGTTCAAAACATTTGAAGGTTGAAACAATTTTTTTTACTATGTTTACAACACTACTGTCTTAACAGCAATTATTTTGATATTTCTTACTTAACATTATTTTTAATTTCACAGACCAATACATGGATTAATTTTTCTATTTAAATGGGTACAAGATGATGAACCGTCAGGCACTGTTGTACAAGACACCAGATTGGACAAAATATTCTTTGCCAAACAGGTTTGTTTATTACATGAAAGTTTTTACTAAGTCTAAATCTGAAAATCTAAACCTACATATACTAAACAAAGTAAGAAAATTCAATAGAATTTTTTGTTTAAATTTAATATTGTATAATTTAATTTGTGAAAATTCTCAACTAAAATCATGATTTTTTTTCATTATAGGTAATAAACAATGCTTGTGCAACACAGGCCATATTGAGTGTGTTATTAAATTGCAAGCATGCAGACATAGCCTTAGGGCCAAATTTAGAAGAACTAAAAACATTTTGTCAAAGCTTTGATGCTAATATGAGAGGTCTTGCTCTAAGCAATTCTGATATTATTAGAGAAGTTCACAATTCTTTTGCAAGGTAGGTTACACATTACATTTGACCTGTTGTTTGTATATCATAAAAAGAAAACTTTGTATTTAAATCTATGTGTATGAATTTTTGCAGGCAAACTTTATTTGAATTTGACAGTAAACAATCATCAAAGGACGAAGATGTCTTTCATTTTGTAAGTTACGTTCCAATTGATGGACGGTTATATGAATTAGATGGGCTGAAAGAAGGACCCATTGATCTGGGACCGTGTCCACCTGGTGATCAGTGGGTACAAGCAGCCAAACCAACAATCGAAAAGAGAATTAAAAAGTGAGTTTTAATTAGTAAATTAATGAATAGATATAAAACTTTGCAAATCACTCAAATTTAATACTTTAATTTGTATTACTTTACACCTATCTCCTTCTTGTATAATTAATAGAAACATGTATTTTAGGTACAATGAAGGAGAAATACATTTTAATTTAATGGCCTTAGTAAGTGACAGAAAAATGCTTTATGAGAGGCAGAAAAGTTTGACAAGTGATCCTGGCGAAGTAGCTAGATTACAAGCTCTGATTGATGAGGAAATCTGGAAATCAAAAAAATATAAAATCGAAAATATTCGAAGAAAGCATAATTATCTTCCATTGATCATGGAGCTGCTGAAAATCTTGGCAAAAGAAGGCAAACTTATTCCACTTTATCAGAAAGCAAAGGAGAGAGCTATTGAGAAGGAGACTAAGAAAAATAAAACATAGAATTCTTATTCATTTATTTGATAAAAAAAGTCTAAATTATAATATTAAGATTATTAATGACACATTTGAACTTGTAATTATACCATTTTTTTAAATATAATTATCACAAAAGTATTAGTTTTATTTTTTATACAGTTATTTACATCAGTCTTTATTCATGGTTATTTCCAAGTAGTTATTTATGTAAATTTATTTCTATTTTTATTACATACTATTTGTCTTTATTAGTTGATGAATTTGATCTGACTTTTTGAGGAGAAAATTCTCCTTGTAAATCCACATCGATATGTACAAGGGTACCTTTATCATATACTAGTCTAGGTAAAATTTTATCTTCAGGATTCTCAATCAAATATGGAATATATTTACTATACAAGAACTTTATAAGAACTAAAAATAAAACTTTAATTAATACTAATTTAAAATTTTGTACTATAAATATGTATATTATAGCTTAATTATGTTACCTCTTATTTCCGTACTGTCTATTTTGGACTTTGCAAGCTTAATTAAATTTGCATAAATTGCATATAAGTAAACAGTTGTAAAACCATCAAAACGTAATGTCACATTGTGCCAATTTATGTCTTTGTTATTTGTAATGCCTTTATCGTGCACACTACAAAAAATTAGATTGTTAAAATCTACCTTCACATAATTCAAATTTTTACATTTAGATACTTACTATTCAATTAATTTTATTTTGATATCAGTAAAATAAATTGGTTCAGGAGAAAACAGTTGCAAATGTAATCTTTTATACCAGAAATGTTTTAGTGAATCGTGACTTATGCTCAGTTTCTTTTCCACTTTTTTCCAAACACATTCAAGAATCAAATGATTCTTTAATTCAGTTACATCGTTGCATAATGTAACATCCATTAATGTTTCAATAAATTCCTTGATCATTGCTAACGTCCAATCATCGTTAACTGCAATCGTAAAGAATTTTCCATAATACACAAAGTTATAAAAACTATTTTTATTATAAGTATTACCATATAATCTAACAAAAATTAAAAATACTAAAAAGTTAAATTTGTATAACAATGTTTTGTTAAACTTACTTGATAAATTATTAACATTATCTTTCTTGCCAGCTGCCATTTAATCCTCAATTTTATTTATAAAAAAAGTAATATTATATTATTTATGCGTAATCGTGTAAGATATTTAGACATGCATTTAAATATATTTTTAGGTTAAGTTTTCCAAACCGTAAATACCGGAAATGAATGCTTATTGGTTTAAACACCCAGATAACAGCACGTGCCGGGCACGGTGTGCTCATGGCGTGACGGCTTTCTGCCGTCAGAGTGCGGTCATGCGTGCTCACCATTTTTGTTTTTTTTGCGGCAGCATGCGTGCTTGCAAATTGACGGCAACATGCCGACACGCTGTGGCGCAGAAATTCAGATTATCGTGGCAGCATTTTGACGGCATACGGACAGCATGGCGTGCGATTGGGGACATATCGAACGGCAATAATAGCTCGATTCATCCCAGATAGCATTGAGTCGGCACTGTGTCGGCACGCTGACGGCCCGCGAGCCGCCCGCGGTCCGGCATTGTGACGGATTCCTGCCCCGCTTCTGAGACGGCACGGTGCAGGAACGCGGTCCTGGCACGCGGGCCGTCATAGTGCCGTCATTTTGCCGACGCAATTTGCATGCGCGATTGGTGCTGCGGCCCGCGTGCCGGCAACGTGTCAGCACTGTGCCGTGCAATTTGCCGACAATATGCCAGCACGACGATATATATATATATATATATATATATATATATATATATATATATATATATATATATTATTTATATTAAATGTATAATTTTATCATAATAAAAATACTGTATTTTATATTTGTAATTTTTTATTTATATACTTTAAATATTTAATATTTTTGTACAATAAATTAATAAGTTAATACGTAATATATATATATGGTTTTGCAGAATAACAACATAAGTCCACTTTTCTGTTTTGAAGATACTAATACTTAAAATTTTTATTTTCCATTTGAACTAATGTAAAAAAAATCATAAATAGTAGATAAGGCTACTTATTTTTACACTTTCTTGATTTTGTGCACTTTTATCTGAAAATATACTATATAAAGATATTAAAATCGCTTAAAACTCAATTTTAAATCTTACCTGAGATCCTACTAGAGATCTCGTGTGAGATTTTGAGTAAAAATTCATGAGGTTTTTGCATGATATTTCGCATGATTATATATATATATATATATATATATATATATATATATATATCATGCGAAATATCATGCAAAAATATATATATCCCTACCAAAAAATCTCAGGTGAAATATCATGCGAAAACCTCATGAATTTATACTCAAAATCTCACACGAAATCTCTGGTAAGATCTCAGGTAAAATTTAAAATTTCAAAATTTTATATATAAAAATTTTCAAATAAAAAATTGGCCTAAAAATGTATTATACTTTCCTAATGTATTGTAAAGACGAAAGAAACGCCAAGACTAATAAAAAAAACTGTAGTAAAAGTTCATTCTGAACGAATTTCAATATTTCATAATAATATATATTTCACGTAAACCCGTGAAGAAATTTTTTACATTTCGCTGAAAATGTTTTTACTAGTTCAGAATAGTGAAAAAAGCATGTAAATAAAATTTTAGCTCATAAGACCCAAATCTTGCAGAACCGTGACCCTAAAAATAAAGTTTATTTAAATTTTTAGAAAAGTAGAAAATTCAATTCGAGATAGGTGCAATTTGGGTATTTACATATATATATATATATATATATATATATATATATATATATATATATATATATATATATGCATTTTTTCTGTAAATTTTCTGTACAATATGCTGACATTTTTTTCAGACCCCAATTATCACGTTTCTGATTGGTTTATAAAAGATATACCGTTATATGCTATTTAAAAAATTTCGGCAGTTTATTTTAATCTCAAAATTTTGTAGTAATAAGAGCTTCAAAATGAGAGCAGGTAGATCATGGACCGAGCTTTATAACTGACGTTACAGCATTTTGAAAGAAATCTACATACAATTTATATATCTATATGTATGTAGGGTATATCATTTATAAAAGAAATCTTCATATATAGATATACAAATTGTATGTAGATTTCCTTCAAAATTCTGTTACTTCGGTTAATAAGCTCGGTCCATGGTCTACCTGGTCTCATTTTGAAGCTCTTATTACTATACAACGGTATATCTTTTATAAATCAATCAGAAACGTGGTAATTAGGGCCTAAAAAAGTGCTAGCATATTCTATAGAAAATTTACAGAAAAATATACAGAAAAATAATAAAAATGTATATGTGTAAATACCTAAATTGCACCTATCTGGAGCTAAAAATTATTAAAGTTTTCTCTGTTTCTAAGAATTGAAAAAAACTTTATTTTTAATAGGGCCACAGTTCTGCATAGTTAGGGTATTGTGATCTAAATTTTTTCTGCATACATTTTTTAACTATTATGAACTAGTAAAAACATTTTAAAACGAAATGTAAAAAATTTCTTCCATGGTCGACGTGGAATATATATATATATATATATATATATATATATATATATATATATATATATATATATATATATATATATATATATATATATATATATATATATATGAAGAAATTTTATATATATATAGTCCCTGAAAATATTTACGTAAATAATGGTGCAGGCCTTGTGCAGGTTCCCCTATTGAAAATATCAAGCTAAATCTCAAGCTTCAAATTCAGCGATGAGTTTGAATCCGGCTCGATCGAACTTGAAATTCAGCGATGAGGTTGAATCCAGCTTGATCAAACATGAATTGTAGGTCGATCAGGGTGGATTTTTTGAGTTTGATTTCGAGCTTGAAATCGAGCTGGATTTTAAGTTCGATCAAACCAGATTCAACCTCATCGCTGAATTTCAAGCTTGAAATCCAGCTTCAATTTTTTAACAGGGATTGTCTGAGCTGCAACTCGCAAGAAGCCTCCTACTCAACATCATTCTCGTTGCCCCTGCGTCATCGAGAGTTTTGCAGGCATGTCCACGCGCTCGTACGACAACAGCATGACCTTGGGAACCATTCAGCAGATCGCTATCACTTCCAGGCAGGTGCACACCGTTTCTGCGCTCGAAGTGTTATGAACTCTTTTGAAAACAAACAAAAAAATAAGATTTTTATTGCATTATGGGTTGGAAAGTTATAATAGAATGATGAATAAATTACCTTTGCTAGGCCCTCCTTGAAGCTCAGCTTGCAAGTCTGAAAACGATGTCATTTTTGTCGCTCCCAACCTCAGCTTGTCTACCTCAGTCTTGGGTCAGTCGCTGAATCGGCAGTCTTTATTCCTTGACGTCGTCTCTCAGTACGTGCTGGATCGGTTCTAGAGTTATTTTCTAACGTCTCTCAACGGCATCTGAAAACAATTATTATTTTTATTTTAATAGAAGTAATAATAACACTAAAGAATTCCCAGACGGCAAAACAAATTTCATGAATGTCGCATTCAATAACTCTTCTTCTTTTTGGACTGGATGGCAGGGGTTCTTGATGTTCTTCTTCTTCTTCTTCTTCATCTTCATCAGGAGCTCGTCTTCTCCTCGGAGATGGTGGCAGCTGCTCCTCATCTCTTTCTTCGTGCAGTAGCACGTCTCTGCGTATCTCTTCGAGACGCCGTAGACATTGCTTAAGGCTTTTCAGGGCCCTGGTCAAAAATGGAAACATTCATAATTAATATAATAAGTCTAGTGTGACAAGTAAAATAAAATATATAAAACAATATACCTTCACAAGCTGACACAAAACGGGTATCAAGTAGTCTTGTGACATTTTTTTTCTTATCTCCAAGCCAAGTAACATTGCACAGAAGCTCTGTGTTGACTGCAAAGCAATTTTTTAAAAAAAATTGCTTAAGAGTCATCGGTATTTCTACCACCAAGATAAATCAAGTAGTTGACCTAAAAATAAACGATATATTTAAGAAATGAAAAATTTAATAATTATAAAACTAAGTCTTGCGTTCAGGGGTTTGACGGTTCATGGGTTGTAGGTTTCATATGTTTGAAGATTCGTGGATTTTAGAGTTTGAGTGTTCATTTAACCTCCGAAGCACTCACCAGACACCTAGAAACAACGCAGCATTAGTAAGGGGAGATTACAGTGATAAACTAAACACTAATCTCACCTGATAATATTGGCAGTGGACGAATGCAGTAGGAAGCTGTATGTAAACATAACCTCTTCGAGGTTAACCGTGCCACTGCTGCTGCCGCAAGTACGCCGTCCTGGGCCTTGCAGCTCTCATCTTCGTGCCCCTTCGTGGGGACCGTAGCCCAGATACCCCTCCTGCTGCATCCATCGTCGCACTTCCTCGTCCTGGCCACTCGTCCTTCCTCGTCAAAACTAACCTATTTATTAACATAATATAATTATTAGAATAATTATAAATAAAAAAATTTTACATCTCAGCCAGGGTGATCCTCAAGACAATCTCTTCACTCTGAAATGTCCAGATAGTTGCCACAGTTCTCTTGGGAAATCCAAATTGCAGCATGTAAATAATTAATGATAGTAATTATTTACTATGAACTGCAATTGCACGTGCGCGCGCTAGGATGATCCACAAGACGAGCTGCACTTCCTCTCGAACGTCCACCACAAACTTGCCACAGTCGAATTATATAATTCAGAATTCCAAATTACACCACAGATAACTACAATAATTAATAACTACAATAATACCGCTATAATTATTAAGAACAATTTCACTTATTGCACGCGTCTGCAATTGAATATCAAGTCTTCATGAAAGCAGGGAGATTACTGCAATGGCGGGATGCGATATATTTCTTCAAACAACAGAAAGCTCGAAATTATTTCAAGACTTTAAATTTATAATGTAAATCTATTTTAATATTCAATTATAAACAAATATATTTATTATTAATAAAAATATAAATCATAAAATTATACTATTATTTATTTATTTATATTTATTTATTTATTCAATTACATCAATTGAGCCCCATATAAATAAATTAACAAATCATTACTATTATTATCAATTTTATTTGTAATAGAAATAATAACTTAAATATGCAATTAAATTATATTTTTATAATTATATTGATGGCACGTCGTGCTGTCCATAATCCGTCACATTGCTGCCACGATTTTCCCGACACGACGGGCTTGCATTGTGCCGTCATTCTGCTGGAATCTAAAAGTTCAAAAAAGTGATGTTGCGTGACGGCACGATGACGGCACAGGGCGGTCACGACGTGCTACCCAATCGGACAGCACGCCGCGACTGCACAGTGATGGCACAAATTCGTCACGCCGTGCCAGCACGTCGTGCTCGGCACGGGCTGCTATCTGGGATTGGATTGGAGAAAAATAATATCCCAGATAGCATTGAGTCGGCACTGTGTCGGCACGCTGACGGCCCGCGGGCCGCCCGCGGTCCGGCATTGTGACGGATTCCTGCCCCGCTTCTGAGACGGCACGGTGCAGGAACGCGGTCCTGGCACGCGGGCCGTCATAGTGCCGTCATTTTGCCGACACAATTTGCATGCGCGATTGGTACTGCGGCCCGCGTGCCGGCAACGTGTCAGCACTGTGCGGTGCAATTTGCCGACAATATGCCAGCACGGCGATATATATATATATATATATATATATATATTAAATGTATAATTTTATCATAATAAAAATAATGTATTTTATATTTGTAATTTTTTATTTATATACTTTAAATATTTAATATTTGTGTACAATAAATTAATACATAATATATATATATATGGTTTTGCAGAATAACAACATAAGTCCATTTTTCTGTTTTGAAGATACTAATACTTAAAATTTTTATTTTCCATTTGAACTAATGTAAAAAAAATCATAAATAGTAGATAAGGCTACTTATTTTTACACTTTCTTGATTTTGTGCACTTTTATCTGAAAATATACTATATAAAGATATTAAAATCGCTTAAAAATCAATTTTCAAAAAAATGGACTTGAGTTGTTTTTCCGGGAATCCGCAGCAGATATATACATACAATAATAACACATATATACCATTTATTTACGTAAATATTTAAATTTAATTATAATTTTATACTTTCCCTGGTAGAAAATTGAGCATATTAGATGGTCGATTCACGATCTATTGGGTAGATCCGTTTCCTAATAGTTCGCCAGAAATAAACCAGCATCTGACCAGAAATTTATAGAAAATCTAAATAGCTTACATAACCCTAAAAAATTATTGAAAATGTAAATCCCATTATAGCACTTCTGCGTTAAAACAGCATGCAAATTTTTATTCGATTATTTATTTGATTTTTTTATGTCTTATTTAATTATAAAACTCTAACCTTAAAAAAACTTTTAATGTAAAAAGTTTTTAGTTTTTATTTCGAATCTATCCCAAATATATCTTAGCATTCTATTAACAAGCTAGCTATTAAATCCATGACATAATAATCATTATTAACTTATAAAAATTCGTTAAACGTTATTTTTTATTTATTTATTCATTAACCATAAGTTGGTCAGGTTTCTGACGAGAAAACGTCGACAGGTAGCGGGGTTTCTGGCCAGACTTTTAAGCAGAAATTGGCCATTCCCTATAAAATAGAGTAAAATCTGGCGAACATATGGGGAACGTTTCTACCAGGGTTAATTATGATTATTCACATACTCCTACTGAATAATCTCAAGTAAGATTCTCACCTGAGATCTCATACCAAAATCTCATGTTATTATATGTACACTTAATGAAATATTGAAATTCGTTCAGAATGAACTTTTACTACAGTTTTTTTATTAGTCTTGAAGTTTCTTTCGTCTTTACAATACATCAGGAAAGTATAATACATTTTTGGTCAATTTTTATTTGAAAATTTTGATATATAAAATTTTGAAATTTTAAATCTCACCTGAGATCTTACCAGAGATCTCGCGTGAGATTTTGAGTAAACATTCATGAGGTTTTCGCATGATATTCTGCATGATTATATATATATATATATATATATACATTTATATATCCCTACCAAAAAATCTCAGGTGAAATATCATGCGAAAACCTCATGAATTTTTACTCAAAATCTTACACGAGATCTCTGGTAAGATCTCAGGTGAGATTTAAAATTTAAAAATTTGATATATAAAAATTTTCAAATAAAAATTGGCCTAAAAATGTATTATACTTTCCTGATGTATTGTAAAGACGAAAGAAACGTCAAGACTAATAAAAAAAACTGTAGTAAAAGTTCATTCTGAACGAATTTCAATATTTCGTAATAATATATATTTCACGTAAACCCATGAAGAAATTTTTTACATTTCGCTGAAAATGTTTTTACTAGTTCAGAATAGTGAAAAAAGCATGTAAATAAAATTTTAGCTCATATGACCCAAATCTTGCAGAACCGTGACCCTAAAAATAAAGTTTATTTAAATTTTTAGAAAAGTAGAAAATTCAATTCGAGATAGGTGCAATTTGGGTATATACATATATATATATATATATATATATATATATATATATATATATATATATATATATATATATATATATATATATATATATATATATATATATATATATATATATATATATATATATATATATATATATATATATATATATATATATATATATATATATATATATATATATATATATATATATATATATATATATATATATATATATATATATATATATATATATATATATATATATATATATATATATATATATATATATATATATATATATATATATATATATGTATATATATATGTATATATATATGTATATATATATGTATATATATATATATATATATATATATATATATATATATATATATATATATATATATATATATATATATATATATATATATTATATATATATGCATTTTTTTCTGTAAATTTTCTGTACAATATGCTGACATTTTTTTCAGACCCCAATTATCACGTTTCTGATTGGTTTATAAAAGATATACCGTTATATGCTATTTAAAAAATTTCGGCAGTTTATTTTAATCTCAAAATTTTGTAGTAATAAGAGCTTCAAAATGAGAGCAGGTAGATCATGGACCGAGCTTTATAACTGACGTTACAGCATTTTGAAAGAAATCTACATACAATTTATATATCTATATGTATGTAGGGTATATCATTTATAAAAGAAATCTTCATATATAGATATACAAATTGTATGTAGATTTCCTTCAAAATTCTGTTACTTCGGTTAATAAGCTCGGTCCATGGTCTACCTGGTCTCATTTTGAAGCTCTTATTACTATATAACGGTATATCTTTTATAAATCAATCAGAAACGTGGTAATTAGGGCCTAAAAAAGTACTAGCATATTCTATAGAAAATTTACAGAAAAATATACAGAAAAATAATAAAAATGTATATGTGTAAATACCTAAATTGCACCTATCTGGAGCTAAAAATTATTAAAGTTTTCTCTGTTTCTAAGAATTGAAAATCTTTATTTTTAATAGGGCCACATTTCTGCATAGTTAGGGTATTGTGATCTAAATTTTTTTTGCATACATTTTTTAACTATGCTGAACTAGTAAAAACATTTTAAAACGAAATGTAAAAAATTTCTTCCATGGTCGACGTGGAATATATATATATATATATATATATATATATATATATATATATATATATATATATATGAAGAAATTTGATATATATATAGTCCCTGAAAATATTTACGTAAATAATGGTGCAGGCCTTGTGCAGGTTCCCCTATTGAAAATATCAAGCTAAATCTCAAGCTTCAAATTCAGCGATGAGTTTGAATCCGGCTCGATCGAACTTGAAATTCAGCGATGAGGTTGAATCCAGCTTGATCAAACTTGAAATGTAGGTCGATCAGGGTGGATTTTTTGAGTTTGATTTCGAGCTTGAAATCGAGCTGGATTTTAAGTTCGATCAAACCAGATTCAAGCTCATCGCTGAATTTCAAGCTTGAAATCCAGCTTCAATTTTTTAACAGGGATTGCCTGAGCTGCAACTCGCAAGAAGCCTCCTACTCAACATCATTCTCGTTGCCCCTGCGTCATCGAGAGTTTTGCAGGCATATCCACGCGCTCGTACGACAACAGCATGACCTTGGGAACCATTCAGCAGATCGCTATCACTTCCAGGCAGGTGCACACCGTTTCTGCGCTCGAAGTGTTATGAACTCTGTTGAAAAAACCGAAAAAAATAAGATTTTTATTGCATTATGGGTTGGAAAGTTATAATAGAATGATGAATAAATTACCTTTGCTAGGCCCTCCTTGAAGCTCAGCTTGCAAGTCTGAAAACGATGTCATTTTTGTCGCTCCCAGCCTCAGCTTGTCTACCTCAGTCTTGGGTCAGTCGCTGAATCGGCAGTCTGTATTCCTTGACGTTGTCTCTCAGTACGTGCTGGATCGGTTCTAGAGTTATTTTCTAACGTCTCTCAACGGCATCTGAAAACAATTATTATTTTTATTTTAATAGTAATAGAATTCTTTATGAACTCTTTTCAAACTCTTTAAGAATCCTTTTCTAACTTACATGCATAAGTATTCTTAGTGTTCGAAAAAAATCCTTAGAAAAAATTCATTTTTTGCTGTCTGGGTAATAATTATAATAATTATAATGTTATTAGAATTATTCTCTTGTAATGTAAAAATTACCTCAATATTGCTATTTTTTCAAACAAAAATAAAAGAATTTTTTTTTATGTGTGAGAGGGCCCCGATCTTGCCTATCTCTGTGAGGCACAACCAACATTCTCTGCCCCTCCAACGCTTCCTTACATTTTTTTTTAATTTAAATACGTAATTAAAAATTAAAATATAATTAAAAATTAAAATATAATTAAAAAATAAAAGATTAGTAAATTGATAATCGAATTTATTAAATAAATGAACAAATAAATAAAATATAAAATGTAAGAAAACGTTCTATTCATATAAAAAGTCCACGTTAATTTCAGCAAGTGATAATATAAAAAGAATGCAAACTAATATAATAAACGTGTACTTTTTATATGAACTTCCCTAAAAGTAAAAACATAAATAAAGTCGCCTTTATAAAACGCAAAGAAATATGTAGCAAGCTAGTATTTTTCTTGGTGTTTTATAAATGTGTAGATGTCCGGAAATTCTTCGGTCCCATCCTCAGGCTGGCCGTTGTCCTCCATCATGGTGTTGCTGTGGTCGTCATGATCTTTGTTGTTCTCGGCGTCGCTTTCGATCTCCGTGTCATCGTCCGGGTAAGGTTCTGCACCTCCTCTGTCAGGTCGGCACTCCTCCAAATACTCCGCGGGGTATTCGTTATAGTGGGTCCTTCCATCGATTTCTCCGTCCTCTGATTCCCTGATATATTTTATATTTTATTTTAAATTCATTTGATTTTGCTTCATCACAGAGGAAGCTTTGGGATGGTAATAAAAAAGTTTTGCTAAAGTCACTAAAGACATATTTTTTGAGACAATAGGAATCAACATACACTATTTTTAGAAAATGTCTGTATGAATGTGCGTGCGTGAGTGCGTGCGCGTGTATGTGTGCTGCGTGTATGCATGCATGCATGCGTGCATGTGTGTGCGCGTGTATGTGTATGTGCATGCGTGTGTGTCCGTATGCGCGTATATGTGTGTGCGTGCGTGTGAGTGAGTGTGTATGTGCCTGCGTGTGAGTGTGTGTGCGTGCGTGTGAGTGAGTTAGTGTGTGCGCATGTATGCGTGTGCGTGTGTGTGTGTCACACCATATTTTTTTGTAACACATGTATAGATTTTTGCGTTTTTAAAATAAGTTTTTAAATAAACGGGCAAAAAAGAAATTTTTAGGCGGGCAACAAAAGTAGTCAACGGGTAAAAAAACTTTTTTACCCGCTTATCCGGACAGAATAGTACATTATGCAACAAGGGACGAAAGTAGCAGTTTTTCCCGCGGGCAGTAATCACCCGAGGGAAGAATCTTCTCGCGAGGGCAGTAATCACTCGAGGGCGAAATCTACTTTCACATTGTAGGGTTTTTTGGAATGTTAGATATAACTTATCTATAACAATAGTTATAAAAGGCGTGAAAAACTGTAATTTAATCTAAATATGTAATTTTAGTAAAAAATTATCTTTTGACAATTCATCAATACTAAAAACACAGCTTTTTTAAGATATTGATTAAAAAAAGATAAGTAAATTTAAAATTAATTTCATATTGAAACAATCAATTAAGTTTGAGGAAGCAAAGTGCCAAGGAATTGCCAGCGGTTTTTTACATGTTCTATGATAATATTTAACAGGAGGCCACTTACCAGAGTTTATCAGGTGGATTCTGCTGTAAATGGTCGAAATTTTCTGTAGGTGCGTCATCTTCGTCGGGTATTTCATCCTTCAGGTCATCCAATCCTACATAGCTCCTTGGACTGGACAGATGCTGATGATCATCCCTCTCCCTCTCGTCGTCTGAAGTTTTTTCTAAAACTCTTCTTCTTTTTGGACTGGATGGCAGGGGTTCTTGATTTTCTTCTTCTTCTTCTTCTTCTTCATCAGGAGCTCGTCTTCTCCTCGGAGATGGTGGCAGCTGCTCCTCATCTCTCTCTTTCTTCGGTCAGTAGCTCGTCTCTGCGTATCTCTTCGAGACGCCGTAGACATTGCTTAAGGCTTTTCAGGGCCCTGGTAAAAAATGGAAACATTCATAATTAATATAATAAGTCTAGTGTGACAAGTAAAATAAAATATATAAAACAATATACCTTCACAAGCTGACACAAAACGGGTATCACGTAGTCTTGTGACATTTTTTTTCTTATCTCCAAGCCAAGTAACATTGCACAGAAGCTCTGTGTTGACTGCAAAGCAA
Organism: Gastracanthus pulcherrimus; assembly: GCA_949152435.1. Lineage (NCBI taxonomy): Eukaryota > Metazoa > Arthropoda > Insecta > Hymenoptera > Pteromalidae > Gastracanthus > Gastracanthus pulcherrimus. The sequence continues at coordinate 177,429,746 of OX424575.1, read as the reverse complement.
TTTTTTTAAAAAATTGCTTAAGAGTCATCGGTATTTCTACCACCAAGATAAATCAAGTAGTTGACCTAAAAATAAACGATATATTTAAGAAATGAAAAATTTAATAATTATAAAACTAAGTCTTGCGTTCGGGGGTTTGACGGTTCATGGGTTGTAGGTTTCATATGTTTGAAGATTCATGGATTTTAGAGTTTGAGTGTTCATTTAACCTCCGAAGCACTCACCAGACACCTAGAAACAACGCAGCATTAGTAAGGGGAGATTACAGTGATAAACTAAACACTAATCTCACCTGATAATATTGGCAGTGGACGAATGCAGTAGGAAGCTGTATGTAAACATAACCTCTTCGAGGTTGACCGTGCCACTGCTGCTGCCGCAAGTACGCCGTCCTGGGCCTTGCAGCTCTCGTCTTCGTGCCCCTTCGTGGGGACCGTAGCCCAGATACCCCTCCTGCTGCATCCATCGTCGCACTTCCTCGTCCTGGCCACTCGTCCTTCCTCGTCAAAACTAACCTATTTATTAACATAATATAATTATTAGAATAATTATAAATAAAAAAATTTTACATTTCAGCCAGGGTGATCCTCAAGACAATCTCTTCACTCTGAAACGTCCAGAAAGTTGCCACAGTTCTCTTGGGAAATCCAAATTGCAGCATGTAAATAATTAATGATAGTAATAGTACTATGAACTGCAATTGCACGTGCGCGCGCCAGGATGATCCTCAAGACGAGCTGCACTTCCTCTCGAACGTCCACCACAAACTTGCCACAGTCGAATTATATAATTCAGAATTCCAAATTACACCACAGATAACTACAATAATTAATAACTACAATAATACCGCTATAATTATTAAGAACAATTTCACTTATTGCGCGCGTCTGCAATTGAAGATCAAGTCTTCATGAAAGCAGGGAGATTACTGCAATGGCGGGATGCGATATATTTCTTCAAACAACAGAAAGCTCGAAATTATTTCAAGACTTTAAATTTATAATGTAAATCTATTTTAATATTCAATTATAAACAAATATATTTATTATTAATAAAAATATAAATCATAAAATTATACTATTATTTATTTATTTATATTTATTTATTTATTCAATTACATCAATTGAGCCCCATATAAATAAATTAACAAATCATTACTATTATTATCAATTTTATTTGTAATAGAAATAATAACTTAAATATGCAATTAAATTATATTTTTATAATTATATTGATGGCACGTCGTGCTGTCCATAATCCGTCACATTGCTGCCACGATTTTCCCGACACGACGGGCTTGCACTGTGCCGTCATTCTGCTGGAATCTAAAAGTTCAAAAAAGTGATGTTGCGTGACGGCACGATGACGGCACAGGGCGGTCACGACGTGCTACCCAATCGGACAGCACGCCGCGACTGCACAGTGATGGCACAAATTCGTCACGCCGTGCCAGCACGTCGTGCTCGGTACGGGCTGCTATCTGGGATAGATATATATGGCGTGCGCTAACCTAAATTGGAATTTCCGAATAAATATATATATATTACATAAATTAGTTTATTATAAGGGACTATAAAAACCACTTGGACGGATCTAATTCTTGGCAAAATAACATATAATATACTTAAGTAAGTTGTAAAGTAGTAAGCACAAGTAAGCTTTCATCAACGTAGGTTGTGTCAAAATATTTTTGCCGTGTATAAAATGGACAATGATTTTTAACAGAATTTAACTCAGGTTTGATCCCTTAATGCTTTGTTTTTACTCTTTCAGTAGACTGTATTTATTAATTGTTTTTTAACTGTTTAACTTTATGTTTTTAATGATTTTCAGATTCTAAAGCTGCATGTACCTATAGCTGTAAGCAAAAATCTTGCGAGTGCATACATCAAATTTCCAGGTGAGTTATTCAATATTAGATTTCATTAATCTACAACTTTATTCAATTTTTCAAGTGATTAAATTTTATAATAATTTGCAGATTTTCTACAAAAATAATTATTTAAGGTGCAGCTATAATGAAGACAAATCAACAGGATGGCATCAGTATCCTTACGTAAAAAGCCTGCAGGAATTCTAGCAGAGAATCATGCAAGAAACTGATCGGCAGGGGATCTGCAGGATTCCTTGCAGGAATCCCCGCAATATTTTCGTACTGTTTTCCTGCAGGAATTCCTGCAGGATTTTCTTAAGGAATATTTCTAGAATCGGATATTATTTATGTTCTAGAATATGAAATTATTAAAATCACTAAAATAATTTAGGAAATGTGCCTTTATATGTATAGTTCCATCCGGACGATAAGACCAAACTTAGGGACTAAAGCTTCGAACTTTAATTTTTTTAATTTTGTAATCAAGTTAATTAAATTTTCGTTTTTTCAAGCTTAGTCCCTGGGTTTTAGTGTTATCATCCGGATGGTGCTATACCTATAAAGGAAAACTTCCTAAATTATTGTAGTGATTTTAACAATTTCATATTCTAGAACATAAATAATATTCCACTCTAGAAAAATTACTTCAGGAAATCCTACAGGGATTCCTAAGGGCTTTTTTCGTAAGGGTATTTATCAACGCTCACGAGCATTTAAGATACATTGGCATACAGTATATAATAGTTATTACAATATTATTGTTATATTTATTATAAATTGTAATATTTATTGTAATTGAAATTTAATAAAGAGTAAATTTATATATAATTTCAAATTTTTTATTTTTATTTTAAAAATTAATATACATAATATATTTGGAGGTTATAAGCACCTGCAGAAGCGCATGCAAAATTCAATCGTGCAGGCATATTGCCGGCAAAACGCAAGGTATAATGCTAGCACGTTGACGGCATGGCGTGCTGTGAAATTTTGGAATACGCGCGCGGCATGCATGTCGTCAACATGCCGTATCTGGGCCGGAGTACACGGACGTCACTGTGCCGTCACGCATGCGGCACGGTATGTTGACGGCATGTTGACGGCATGCATACCGCGTGCTTATTCCAAAATTTCACAGCACGCCATGCCGTCAACGTGCTAGCATTATGCCTTGCGTTTTGCCGGCAATATGCCTGCACGATCGAATTTTGCGTGCGCTTTTGCAGGTGCTTATAACCTCCAAATATTATTATATATATTATTAATTTTTTAAATAAAAATAAAAATTGAAATTATGTCAATATAAATTTATTCTTTATTACATTATTACAATTTATAATAAATATAACAATAATAATAACTATTGTACATGTCAATGTCAATTCTCTTAAGAAAAAATCCGGCTGGGTTTTCGTACAGTTTTACTGCAGGAATTCGTGAAGGACTTCCTGAAGGAATTTTTCTAGAATGTGTATTTATTTATGTTCTAGTATTTGAAATCTAAAATCATTTAGGAAATGTGCCTTAATAGGTCGTACCATCCGGTAATTGATAACACCAAAATTCGCAGGGATATATAAAGCTTCGAGTATTTTTTTAATTTTGTAATAAACAAACTTAATTAAATTTTGAATGTTTCAAACTTATATTATAGATAGTACTGACTATAAATTTATTAAGGCACTATTCTTAAATTATTTTAAAGATTTTAACAATTTTATATTCTCGTTCATAAATAATTTGCCATTCTAGAAAGATTCATTAAGGAAATTCTGCTGGAATTCCTGCAGGTAAATAGTACGTGCAGGAATTGCTACAAGAAATCCTGCAAGTCCCCTGCGAGTTTCCTGAATGATTCCCTACGTAAAAATACCAATGCCATCCTATTGATTTTTCTTCGCTATACGTGCACCTTGAATAATAATTATTCTTGTAGAAAATCTGAAAATTATTGTAAAATATAATCACTTAAAAAATTGAATAAAGTTGAAGATTAAAGAAAACTATAATATTGAATAACTCACCTGAAAATTTGATGTATGCACTCGCAAGATTTTTGCTTACAGCTATAGGTACATGCAGCTTTAGAATCTGAAAATCATTAAAAACATAAAGTTAAACAGTTAAAAAACAATTAATAAATACAGTCTACTGAAAGAGTAAAAACAAAGCATAAAGGGGTCAAACCTGAGTTAAATTCTGTTAATAATCATTGTCCATTTAAGACGGCAAAAATATTTTGACACAATCTAATTTGATGCAAACTTTTACAACTTACATTTGTCAAGAATTAGATCCCTCTAAATGGTTTTTATAGTTTCTTATAATAAACTTTTTTTAATATATATATTATTGTCGGGAAATTTCAATTTAGGTTAGCGCACGCCGTAATATTGTATTATATGCTTATCATTATTTTTCTCCAATCCCGATAATCGAACTTATTGCTGTTCGATATGTCCCCATCTCACGCCGTGCTGTCCGTATGCCATCAGAATGCTGCCACGATAATTTTAATTTCTGCGCCACAGCGTGTCAGCATATTGCCGTCAATTTGCAAGCACGCATGCTGCCGCAAAAAAAAACAAAAATGGTGACCACGCATGACCGCACTCAGACGGTAGAAAGCCGTCACGCGTGCCAGCACGCCATGAGCACACCGTGCCCGGCACGTGCTGTTATCTGGGTAGCTGTATACTTACACACGACGTTAAAAATATCTTACGTTTTTAAAATACTGCAATGAAATTCTCCGCTTTACAGGAATTAACCAATAAGATGGCACAATTTCAAAACATTCGACCAGAATATATTCACGTCTAGTGTACTTTATATTATATTACATTCTTTCCATCATCGCGTGTTCTTGTAGTTTAAAATGAAAATTTATGAAACCAAGGTAATACTACTTCTACATATGACACACTATACATCGCTATAGTCCAATTGATAGGTAATAAAGAAAGCAGATTTTATATAAAAAACTTATTTTGGAAAAATCTTTATTTTATCCCATATGTACAGTAACAAACGCATATATTATTATTTTTATACAAAGTTTAAAACTTTTAAATTGAATTGACTAACTTTAAAACTATACATTATAATATACATATGTAATAAAAAACATATTTTAAGTCGTTATTATTATATTTATAATATATACAATATTAATATATATATATTTATATCGATTTTAAAAAATTATTTGTTACTTATTCTATGCTATAATTTTTCAAACGGTTCAGCTTCATCCTTAAGTTGTTACTTTTACTATACTAAAATTTTTTAAGCAGTTCAACTTCATGCGTAAGTTATTACTTATTCTATGCTACAGTTTTTCAAATAGTTCAGCTTCATCCTTAAGTGGATCGGTTGAGGTTTTGTTTGAGATTTTCTTCTCTTTACCTTTATCCAAACATATAATCCTGCCACTCTTGTAATATAATTTTGGTAAAATAGCATCTACTGTTTTTTCTTCTAATTCAGCAATATGATATTTATATAAATATTTAACAATACCTATAAAAAAAAGTTTAAAATTTGAAATCCTATTATGATTTCATTTTTATATTTTAATATTTGTATATTTACTGTTTAAATCAGAAGAATTAATTTTCGTTTGAACATATTGCATTAAATGCTCGAAAAGTCTTGTTAAGAAAACTGTTGTCACTCCATCAAAACTTGAACAGACATTTTCCCAGGATATATCTTCTTTACATTTTATGTTGTTTTCATGAAGACTAAAAAAAATCATACAGAAAATTGTATTTTGAATTGGATTATAAATAATTCCTTCCTTATTATTATATCTATTGTTTTACTTACTATTCAATAAATTTTATTTTAATATCGTTAAGGTATATTGGAATCGGAGAAAACAATTGTATATGAAGTTGAAGATACCAAAAATTCTTTAAAACTGAGCGATGAATGCTTATATTGTTTTGTATTCGAGTCCATACACTGTTATTGATTGTCTTATTCTTTAAGTCTTTTAACTCTTTACACGACGTTGCTTCCATTAATGTGTCAATAAATTTTTTCACCAATGGGGAAGTCCATTTAATTTCAGTGTACACTATAAAAATTAAATTTAAGTTCGAAGAACAAATGAAGATTTAATATTTACAAAATCTATACTTTTTATTAAATTGTATTATTAGTACCTTTTTCATGTGTAATCGTTTTTGCTGATTTAATCTCAGAGACTGAGTTTTTCTTTTTCTTTTTCTTCGTTTTTGCCTTATCTTCTTTACGTGTGTACTTCCTAGAAATTTTTGTTTTTAATGTTAATTGTATGCTATAGATTTTAATTACACCATTCTATACTACTTACCCAATATTTGTTGAAGTACTATATAAATTTCTGAACCTAAAATAAATACTGTATAACGATCTCCACGGTATTCCATTTGATAGGAATCGTACAAAGTTTTTTCTATCTTCTAACTCTGGAATGTAATACTTTCCATTATGTCTCATGTATAAAAAAGGCATTACGATTTCGCTATCCCATCCATGAATCTGAAATAATCTCAAACTTTATATATATTCTTGAAAAAAGATTTATAAATGAATATATAATACCTACATCACAAAAATCTTGCCAATTTTTTCTTATTTTTGCATCTTCCTCTGGCTCAAATGAACCAGGTTTCAAGGGCCCATAAGTTTTAAATTTGGCACGTTCTTGTTTTATTAATGGATGTGATCCTGCACAGCTTTCAATTTCATGCTGTGGTGGTACAACATGTTGTAATTCAATTTTCATGAATTTTAATTTCTAAAACATAAATATTTATAAAAATTTAATCTGATTAAGTCTTGAGATTTTTTTATATATTTATCATTCTTTGCTATACATCAGCAGTTAAAATCATTATGCTAGCAAATTCAATTTAATACAAATTAATATTTTATTATTTTACAAAAGCTAAAAACTGACCTTTAGAAGTTCATCTGATAATTCATTTTCCACTTGCTCATTCTTTGACTGAAATTGCCTTTCTGAAATATCTTCCTGGTCTCTTTTATTTGTCGAGTATCGTTTGGGAGTGCAAACCCTTTTTGGATTTGTTCTGGTAGATGTTTGCCTTTTTCTTTTTTTTTGTGTGGGTTTTTTATATTCCTGGTTTATTGTTTCATCTACGTACATAGGGTCTTGTAACTGATCAGCTTCTAACTTATCTTCATCTGTTGCTGATTCCATGTTAATATTTTGACCAACGATTGGTGGTGATAAAGTCAAAATATTCGACATCATTTTAGGATCAGCCATTAGGCAACTAAAGTCATGAGTCATTTCAATAGACTCATAATCGTGAATATTATCATACATCTCAACCAATTCATCTTTTATTACATTAGAACTAACATTGCATAAATCACTAATACTCAGTTTACTATCAATTGAATCAGATGATAGAATATTACTACCTTTTTGCGGTGACAATCTAAGTGCCTTAGATCTCTTTACTAAATTTTTACTAATTTTTTTCCTTAATTTAGATTTAGATTTAGATTTACTGGTGTCTTGAGAACTTTCGACAATTTCATTGTCGTCACTTGAATTTTCTTTATCATCACACTGACTGTCCCTAACGTTTGATTCAGATCTTGTGTTTCTTGACTGAGTTAAGCTTTTAGAAGGTGTTTTTGTTGGAGTCTTGAATTTTGTGGAATCATCCTTACAACTGTTTCCATTAGACATAGAATCATCCTTTGCTTCCGTCGTAGAATTCCTTTTCAAAGACCACAATTCAGAGAGTGTTCGTTGATTAGACGATTCAAGAATGTATTTAGGACGTTTCATTTTATCAAATAGTTCAGCTTCATCCTTAAGTGGATCGGTTGAGGTTTCGTTTGAGATTTTCTTCTCTTTACCTTTATCCAAACATATAATCCTGCCACTCTTGTAATATAATTTTGGTAAAATAGCATCTACTGTTTTTTCTTCTAATTCAGCAATATGATATTTATATAAATATTTAACAATACCTATAAAAAAAAGTTTAAAATTTGAAATCCTATTATGATTTCATTTTTATATTTTAATATTTGTATATTTACTGTTTAAATCAGAAGAATTAATTTTCGTTTGAACATATTGCATTAAATGCTCGAAAAGTCTTGTTAAGAAAACTGTTGTTACTCCATCAAAACTTGAACAGACATTTTCCCAGGATATATCTTCTTTACATTTTATGTTGTTTTCATGAAGACTAAAAAAAATCATACAGATAATTGTATTTTGAATTGGATTATAAATAATTCCTTCCTTATTATTATATCTATTGTTTTACTTACTATTCAATAAATTTTATTTTAATATCGTTAAGGTATATTGGAATCGGAGAAAACAATTGTATATGAAGTTGAAGATACCAAAAATTCTTTAAAACTGAGCGATGAATGCTTATATTGTTTTGTATTCGAGTCCATACACTGTTATTGATTGTCTTATTCTTTAAGTCTTTTAACTCTTTACACGACGTTGCTTCCATTAATGTGTCAATAAATTTTTTCACCAATGGGGAAGTCCATTTAATTTCAGTGTACACTATAAAAATTAAATTTAAGTTCGAAGAACAAATGAAGATTTAATATTTACAAAATCAATACTTTTTATTAAATTGTATTATTAGAACCTTTTTCATGTGTAATCGTTTTTGCTGATTTAATCTCAGAGACTGAGTTTTTCTTTTTCTTTTTGTTTTTCTTCAATTTTGCCTTTGACTTTGTACTTTCGACTTTATTGCTGTCTTCTGATGAATCACTTCCTGCACTACTTACATTACGGCGTTTCTTTAACTTTTGATAGTGCTGCCAAACAGAATGTCTCTTTCTGTTTAAAATTCTCGCTAGTTTAGCACAGTTATTGTCAATTGCAGATGCAGATGCAGTACGCATATGTGAGAGTATTATCTTATCTTCTTTACGTGTGTACTTCCTAGAAATTTTTGTTTTTAATGTTAATTGTATGCTATAGATTTTAATTACACCATTCTATACTACTTACCCAATATTTGTTGAAGTACTATATAAATTTCTGAACCTAAAATAAATACTGTATAATGATCTCCACGGTATTCCATTTGATAGGAATCGTACAAAGTTTTTTCTATCTTCTAACTCTGGAATGTAATACTTTCCATTATGTCTCATGTATAAAAAAGGCATTACGATTTCGCTATCCCATCCATGAATCTGAAATAATCTCAAACTTTTTATATATTCTTGAAAAAAGATTTATAAATGAATATATAATACCTACATCACAAAAATCTTGCCAATTTTTTCTTATTTTTGCATCTTCCTCTGGCTCAAATGAACCAGGTTTCAAGGGCCCATAAGTTTTAAATTTGGCACGTTCTTGTTTTTTTAATGGATGTGATCCTGCACAGCTTTCAATTTCATGCTGTGGTGGTACAACATGTTGTAATTCAATTTTCATGAATTTTAATTTCTAAAACATAAATATTTATAAAAATTTAATCTGATTAAGTCTTGAGATTTTTTTATATATTTATCATTCTTTGCTATACATCAGCAGTTAAAATCATTATGCTAGCAAATTCAATTTAATACAAATTAATATTTTATTATTTTACAAAAGCTAAAAACTGACCTTTAGAAGTTCATCTGATAATTCATTTTCCACTTGCTCATTCTTTGACTGAAATTGCCTTTCTGAAATATCTTCCTGATCTCTTTTATTTGTCGAGTATCGTTTGGAAGTGCAAACCCTTTTTGGATTTGTTCTGGTAGATGTTTGCCTTTTTCTTTTTTTTTGTGTGGGTTTTTTATATTCCTGGTTTATTGTTTCATCTACGTACATAGGGTCTTGTAACTGATCAGCTTCTAACTTATCTTCATCTGTTGCTGATTCCATGTTAATATTTTGACCAACGATTGGTGGTGATAAAGTCAAAATATTCGACATCATTTTAGGATCAGCCATTAGGCAACTAAAGTCATGAGTCACTTCAATAGACTCATAATCGTGAATATTATCATACATCTCAACCAATTCATCTTTTATTACATTAGAACTAACATTGCATAAATCACTAATACTCAGTTTACTATCAATTGAATCAGATGATAGAATATTACTACCTTTTTGCGGTGACAATCTAAGTGCCTTAGATCTCTTTACTAAATTTTTACTAATTTTTTTCCTTAATTTAGATTTAGATTTAGATTTACTGGTGTCTTGAGAACTTTCGACAATTTCATTGTCGTCACTTGAATTTTCTTTATCATCACACTGACTGTCCCTAACGTTTGATTCAGATCTTGTGTTTCTTGACTGAGTTAAGCTTTTAGAAGGTGTTTTTGTTGGAGTCTTGAATTTTGTGGAATCATCCTTACAACTGTTTCCATTAGACATAGAATCATCCTTTGCTTCCGTCGTAGAATTCCTTTTCAAAGACCACAATTCAGAGAGTGTTCGTTGATTAGACGATTCAAGAATGTATTTAGGACGTTTCATTTTATCACTAATATTCTGCACAATAATCTTAATTTATAAAACTGAAACAAACAAAATATATCGTTTGTATAATATAATTCACTATTAACATTCTAAGTATATAATTATGATTTAGTAGTCTTAAGAGTATACGATTAGCAGTATGTCCTACACTCATTCAAATTCTTACCTATTCTATTTTTTAATTAACGTTCTCGCGTATAAAATTCAATTCCGTTTCTAACCATACTACCTAAGTTATAACCAAGCAAACGTAATCCGTAAACCTCTAATCACATGTTGAACGACGACGAATAGGAATTCAAACTTTCCTTCACGCATAAAAACAGTATTCATTTCTTAGTAAAACAAATGCCTACTTATAAGAGTTTTAAAACGTAAAAAAGCGGTTGAAATAAGAACAAAACACAAACAAGAGCGCGTGTCGGCGGGAAATCCTGCAACGTCCTGCAGTCTGCACGTCGCTCGGCGCTCAGTGTAATATATCGTGTATTCGCTATGAGCATCTGCTTTGGAGGGGATAAAGGAAACGATCGTAGCGCACGAGGTTCATGAACTTGGCACCCAGAATTATAAATTTATAACTTATGATAAGTTAGTTTTGTTAAATCGTCTGCGCGTTAAAAATTACGAAGAAAATCTTAATAACTTTTGTTTGCGCTAGTTTGCGTTTTTGAGTAATATCAAAATCAAAATTGGGTGCCGCCGAGCCAGCACCCAAAAATAAATTCCGCTTTTGGCAGCAAAATGGCAGTATTTCATATGTTTATTTATCCATATCGACTGCGCGTGTCACGCGCAGATGGCACCCGAAAGAATTAATGAGCTATAATAACTCAATTAATTAATAATTAATATTTTATTATTTTCTCTCTGGCGGGTGCTGAATGACGTCATTTCAATTCCATATTCCGCCATTCCAATAATACTAGAGAATTATCCCTATATATGGGTACTCCCAGATAACAGCACATGCCGGGCACGGTGTGCTCATGGCGTGCCGGCACGCGTGACGGCTTTCTGCCGTCAGCGTGCGGTCATGCGTGCTCACCATTTTTGTTTTTTTTTGCGGCAGCATGCGTGCTTGCAAATTGACGGAAACATGCCGACACGGTGTGGCGCAGAAATTCAGATTATCGTGGCAGCATTTTGACGGCATACGGACAGCATGGCGTGCGATTGGGGACATATCGAACGGCAATAATCCCAGATAGCAGCCCGTGCCGAGCACGACGTGCTGGCACGGCGTGACGAATTTGTGCCATCACTGTGCAGTCGCGGCGTGCTGTCCGATTCGGTGGCACGTCGTGACCGCCCTGTGCCGTCATCGTGCCGTCACGCAACATCACTTTTTTGAACTTTTAGATTCCAGCAGAATGACGGCACAGTGCAAGCCCGCCGTGTCGGGAAAATCGTGGCCGCAATGTGACGGATTATGGACAGCACGACGTGCCATCAATATAATTATAAAAATATAATTTAATTGCATATTTAAGTTATTATTTCTATTACAAATAAAATTGATAATAATAGTAATGATTTGTTAATTTATTTATATGGGGCTCAATTGGTGTAATTGAATAAATAAATAAATATAAATAAATAAATAATAGTATAATTTTATGATTTATATTTTTATTAATAATAAATATATTTGTTTATAATTGAATATTAAAATTGATTTACATTATAAATTTAAAGTCTTGAAATAATTTCGAGCTTTCTGTTGTTTGAAGAAATATATCGCATCCCGCCATTGCAGTAATGTCCCTGGTTTCATGAAGACTTGATCTTCAATTGCAGACGCGCGCAATAAGTGAAATTGTTCTTAATAATTATAGCGGTATTATTGTAGTTATTAATTATTGTAGTTATCTGTGGTGTAATTTGGAATTCTGAATTATATAATTCGACTGTGGCAAGTTTGTGGTGGACGTTCGAGAGGAAGTGCAGCTCGTCTTGAGGATCATCCTGGCGCGCACACGTGCAATTGCAGTTCATAGTAAATAATTACTATCATTAATTATTTACATGCTGCAATTTGGATTTCCCAAGAGAACTGTGGCAACTTTCTGGACGTTTCAGGGTGAAGAGATTGTCTTGAGGATCACCCTGGCTGAGATGTAAAATTTTTTTATTTATAATTATTCTAATAATTATATTATGTTAATAAATAGGTTAGTTTTGACGAGGAAGGACGAGTGGCCAGGACGAGGAAGTGCGACGATGGATGCAGCAGGACGGGTATCTGGGCTACGGTCCCCACGAAGGGGCACGAAGACGAGAGCTGCAAGGCCCAGGACGGCGTACTTGCGGCAGCAGCAGTGGCACGGTTAACCTCGAAGAGGTTATGTTTACATACAGCTTCCTACTGCATTCGTCCACTGCCAATATTATCAGGTGAGATTAGTGTTTAGTTTATCACTGTAATCTCCCCTTACTAATGCTGCGTTGTTTCTAGGTGTCTGGTGAGTGCTTCGGAGGTTAAATGAACACTCAAACTCTAAAATCCATGAATCTTCAAACATATGAAACCTACAACCCATGAACCGTCAAACCCCTGAACGCAAGACTTAGTTTTATAATTATTAAATTTTTCATTTCTTAAATATATCGTTTATTTTTAGGTCAACTACTTGATTTATCTTGGTGGTAGAAATACCGATGACTCTTAAGCAATTTTTTAAAAAAATTGCTTTGCAGTCAACACAGAGCTTCTGTGCAATGTTACTTGGCTTGGAGATAAGAAAAAAATGTCACAGGACTACGTGATACCCGTTTTGTGTCAGATTGTGAAGGTATATTGTTTTATATATTTTATTTTACTTGTCACACTAGACTTATTATATTAATTATGAATGTTTCCATTTTTTTACCAGGGCCTTGAAAAGCCTTAAGCAATGTCTACGGCGTCTCGAAGCGATACGCAGAGACGAGCTACTACCCGAAAAAAGAGATGAGGAGCAGCTGCCACCATCTCCGAGGAGAAGACGAGCTCCTGATGAAGAAGAAGAAGAAGAACATCAAGAACCCCTGCCATCCAGTCCAAAAAGAAGAAGAGTTTTAGAAAAAACTTCAGTCGACGAGAGGGAGAGGGATGATCATCAGCATCTGTCCAGACCAAGGAGCTATGTAGGATTGGATGACCTGAAGGATGAAATACCCGACGAAGATGACGCACCTACAGAAAATTTCGACCATTTAAAGCAGAATCCACCTGATAAACTCTGGTAAGTGGCCTCCTGTTAAATATTATCATAGAGCATGTAAAAAACCGCTGGCAATTCCTTGGCACTTTGCTTCCTCAAACTTAATTGATTGTTTCAATATGAAATTAATTTTAAATTTACTTATCTTTTTTTAATCAATATCTTAAAAAAGCTGTGATTTTAGTATTGATGAATTGTCAAAAGATAATTTTTTACTTAAATTACATATTTAGATTAAATTACAGTTTTTCACGTCTTTTATAACTATTGTTATAGATAAGTTATATCTAACATTCCAAAAAACCCTACAATGTGAAAGTAGATTTCGCCCTCGAGTGATTACTGCCCTCGCGAGAAGATTCTTCCCTCGGGTGATTTTTCCCGCGGGAAAAACTGCTACTTTCGTCCCTTGTTGCATAATGTACTATTCTGTCCGGATAAGCGGGTAAGAAAGTTTTTTTACCCGTTGACTACTTTTGTTGCCCGAGAAAAAATTTCTTTTTTGCCCGTTTATTTAAAAACTTATTTTAAAAAACGCAAAAATCCATACATGTGTTACAAAAAAATATGGTGTGACACACACACACACGCACACGCATACATGCGCACACACTAACTCACTCACACGCACGCACACACACTCACACGCAGGCACATACACACTCACTCGCACGCACGCACACACGTAAACACACTCACTCACACGCACGCACACACACATACGCGCATACGGACACACACGCATGCACATACACATACACGCGCACACACATGCACGCATGCATGCATGCATACACGCAGCACACATACACGCGCACGCACTCACGCACGCACATTCATACAGACATTTTCTAAAAATAGTGTATGTTGATTCCTATTGTCTCAAAAAATATGTCTTTAGTGATTTTAGCAAAACTTTTTTATTACCATCCCAAAGCTTCCTCTGTGATGAAGCAAAATCAAATGAATTTAAAATAAAATATAAAATATATCAGGGAATCAGAGGACGGAGAATTCGATGGAAGGACCCACTATGACGAATACCCCGCGAAGTATTTGGAGGAGTGCCGACCTGACAGAGGAGGTGCAGAACCTTACCCGGACGATGACACGGAGATCGAAAGCGACGCCGAGAACAACAAGGATCATGACGACCACAGCAACACCATGATGGAGGACAACGGCCAGCCTGAGGATGGGACCGAAGAATTTCCGGACATCTACACATTTATAAAACACCAAGAAAAATACTAGCTTGCTACATATTTCTTTGCGTTTTATAAAGGCGACTTTATTTATGTTTTTACTTTTAGGGAAGTTCATATAAAAAGTACACGTTTATTATATTAGTAGCATTCTTTTTATATTATCACTTGCTGAAATTAACGTGGACTTTTTATATGAATAGAACGTTTTCTTACATTTTATATTTTATTTATTTGTTCATTTATTTAATAAATTCAATTATCAATTTACTAATCTTTTATTTTTTAATTATATTTTAATTTTTAATTACGTATTTAAATTAAAAAAAAAATGTAAGGAAGCGTTGGAGGGGCAGAGAATGTTGGTTTTGCCTCACAGAGATAGGCAAGATCGGGGCCCTCTCACACATAAAAAAAAAATTCTTTTATTTTTGTTTGAAAAAATAGCAATATTGAGGTAAATTTTACATTACAAGAGAATAATTCTAATAACATTATAATTATTATAATTATTACCCAGACAGCAAAAAATGAATTTTTTCTAAGGATTTTTGTCGAACACTAAGAATACTTATGCATGTAAGTTAGAAAAGGATTCTTAAAGAGTTTGAAAAGAGTTCATAAAGAATTCTAACGTCTGCGACATTCATGAAATTTGTTTTGCCGTCTGGGAATTCTTTAGTGTTATTATTACTTCTATTAAAATAAAAATAATAATTGTTTTCAGATGCCGTTGAGAGACGTTAGAAAATAACTCTAGAACCGATCCAGCACGTACTGAGAGACGACGTCAAGGAATAAAGACCTCCGATTCAGCGACTGACCCAAGACTGAGGTAGACAAGCTGAGGCTGGGAGCGACAAAAATGACATCGTTTTCAGACTTGCAAGCTGAGCTTCAAGGAGGGCCTAGCAAAGGTAATTTATTCATCATTCTATTATAACTTTCCAACCCATAATGCAATAAAAATCTTATTTTTTTCGTTTTTTTCAACAGAGTTCATAACACTTCGAGCGCAGAAACGGTGTGCACCTGCCTGGAAGTGATAGCGATCTGCTGAATGGTTCCCAAGGTCATGCTGTCGTACGAGCGCGTGGACATGCCTGCAAAACTCTCGATGACGCAGGGGCAACGAGAATGATGTTGAGTAGGAGGCTTCTTGCGAGTTGCAGCTCAGACAATCCCTGTTAAAAAATTGAAGCTGGATTTCAAGCTTGAAATTCAGCGATGAGGTTGAATCTGGTTTGATCGAACTTAAAATCCAGCTCGATTTCAAGCTCGAAATCAAATTCAAAAAATCCACCCTGATCGACCTACATTTCATGTTTGATCAAGCTGGATTCAACCTCATCGCTGAATTTCAAGTTCGATCGAGCCGGATTCAAACTCATCGCTGAATTTGAAGCTTGAGATTTAGCTTGATATTTTCAATAGGGGAACCTGCACAAGGCCTGCACCATTATTTACGTAAATATTTTCAGGGACTATATATATATAAAATTTCTTCATATATATATATATATTCCACGTCGACCATGGAAGAAATTTTTTACATTTCGTTTTAAAATGTTTTTACTAGTTCAGAATAGTTAAAAAATGTATGCAAAAAAAAATTAGATCACAATACCCTAACTATGCAGAACTGTGGCCCTATTAAAAATAAAGTTTTTTTCAATTCTTAGAAACAGAGAAAACTTTAATAATTTTTAGCTCCAGATAGGTGCAATTTAGGTATTTACACATATACATTTTTATTATTTTTCTGTATATTTTTCTGTAAATTTTCTATAGAATATGCTAGCACTTTTTTAGGCCCTAATTACCACGTTTCTGATTGATTTATAAAAGATATACCGTTATATAGTAATAAGAGCTTCAAAATGAGACCAGGTAGACCATGGACCGAGCTTATTAACCGAAGTAACAGAATTTTGAAGGAAATCTACATTCAATTTGTATATCTATATATGAAGATTTCATTTATAAATGATATACCCTACATACATATAGATATATAAATTGTATGTAGATTTCTTTCAAAATGCTGTAACGTCAGTTATAAAGCTCGGTCCATGATCTACCTGCTCTCATTTTGAAGCTCTTATTACTACAAAATTTTGAGATTAAAATAAACTGCCGAAATTTTTTAAATAGCATATAACGGTATATCTTTTATAAACCAATCAGAAACGTGATAATTGGGGTCTGAAAAAAATGTCAGCATATTGTACAGAAAATTTACAGAAAAAAATGCATATATATATATATATATATATATATATATATATATGTAAATACCCAAATTGCACCTATCTCGAATTGAATTTTCTACTTTTCTAAAAATTTAAATAAACTTTATTTTTAGGGTCACGGTTCTGCAAGATTTGGGTCTTATGAGCTAAAATTTTATTTACATGCTTTTTTCACTATTCTGAACTAGTAAAAACATTTTCAGCGAAATGTAAAAAATTTCTTCACGGGTTTACGTGAAATATATATTATTATGAAATATTGAAATTCGTTCAGAATGAACTTTTACTACAGTTTTTTTTATTAGTCTTGACGTTTCTTTCGTCTTTACAATACATCAGGAAAGTATAATACATTTTTAGGCCAATTTTTTATTTGAAAATTTTTATATATCAAATTTTTAAATTTTAAATCTCACCTGAGATTTTACCAGAGATCTCGCGTAAGATTTTGAGTAAAAATTCATGAGGTTTTCGCATGATATTTCACCTGAGATTTTTTGGTAGGGATATATAAATATATATATATATATATATAATCATGCGAAATATCATGCGAAAACCTCATGAATGTTTACTCAAAATCTCACACGAGATCTCTGGTAAGATCTCAGGTGAAATTTAAAATTTCAAAATTTTATATATAAAAATTTTCAAATAAAAATTGACCAAAAATGTATCATACTTTCCTGATGTATTGTAAAGACGAAACTTCAAGACTAATAAAAAAAACTGTAGTAAAAGTTCATTCTGAACGAATTTGGTATGAGATCTCAGGTGAGAATCTTACTTGAGATTATTCAGTAGGAGTATGTGAATAATCATAATTAAAGTATAAAATTATAATTAAATTTATATATTTACGTAAATAAATGGTATATATGTGTTATTATTGTATGTATATATCTGCTGCGGATTCCCGGAAAAACAACTCAAGTCCATTTTTTTGAAAATTGAGTTTTAAGCGATTTTAATATCTTTATATAGTATATTTTCAGATAAAAGTGCACAAAATCAAGAAAGTGTAAAAATAAGTAGCCTTATCTATGATTTATGATTTTTTTTACATTAGTTCAAATGGAAAATAAAAATTTTAAGTATTAGTATCTTCAAAACAGAAAAGTGGACTTATGTTGTTATTCTGCAAAACCATATATATATTACGTATTAACTTATTAATTTATTGTACAAAAATATTAAATATTTAAAGTATATAAATAAAAAATTACAAATATAAAATACAGTATTTTTATTATGATAAAATTATACATTTAATATAAATAATATATATATATATATATATATATATATATCGCCGTGCTAGCATATTGTCGGCAAATTGCACCGCACAGTGCTGACACGTTGCCGGCACGCGGGCCGCAGTACCAATCGCGCATGCAAATTGCGTCGGCAAAATGACGGCACTATGACGGCCCGCGTGCCAGGACCGCGGTCCTGCACCGTGCCGTCTCAGAAGCGGCCCAGATAGCAGCCCGTGCCGAGCACGGCGTGCTGGCACGGCGTGACGAATTTGTGCCATCACTGTGCAGTCGCGGCGTGCTGTCCGATTCGGTGGCACGTCGTGACCGCCCTGTGCCGTCATCGTGCCGTCACGCAACATCACTTTTTTGAACTTTTAGATTCCAGCAGAATGACGGCACAGTGCAAGCCCGCCGTGTCGGGAAAATCGTGGCCGCAATGTGACGGATTATGGACAGCACGACGTGCCATCAATATAATTATAAAAATATAATTTAATTGCATATTTAGGTTATTATTTCTATTACAAATAAAACTGATAATAATAGTAATGATTTGTTAATTTATTTATATGGGGCTCAATTGGTGTAATTGAATAAATAAATAAATATAAATAAATAAATAATAGTATAATTTTATGATTTATATTTTTATTAATAATAAATATATTTGTTTATAATTGAATATTAAAATTGATTTACATTATAAATTTAAAGTCTTGAAATAATTTCTGTTGTTTGAAGTAATATATCGCATCCCGCCATTGCAGTAATCTCCCTGCTTTCATGAAGACTTGATCTTCAATTGCAGACGCGTGCAATAAGTGAAATTGTTCTTAATAATTATAGCGGTATTATTGTAGTTATTAATTATTGTAGTTATCTGTGGTGTAATTTGGAATTCTGAATTATATAATTCGACTGTGGCAAGTTTGTGGTGGATGTTTGAGAGGAAGTGCAGCTCGTCTTGTGGATCATCCTGGCGCGCGCACGTGCAATTGCAGTTCATAGTAAATAATTACTATCATTAATTATTTACATGCTGCAATTTGGATTTTCCAAGAGAACTGTGGCAACTATCTGGACATTTCAGAGTGAAGAGATTGTCTTGAGGATCACCCTGGCTGAGATGTAAAATTTTTTTATTTATAATTATTCTAATAATTATATTATGTTAATAAATAGATTAGTTTTGACGAGGAAGGACGAGTAGCCAGGACGAGGAAGTGCGACGATGGATGCAGCAGGAGGGGTATCTGGGCTACGGTCCCCACGAAGGGGCACGAAGATGAGAGCTGCAAGGCCCAGGACGGCGTACTTGCGGCAGCAGCAGTGGCACGGTTAACCTCGAAGAGGTTATGTTTACATACAGCTTCCTACTGCATTCGTCCACTGCCAATATTATCAGGTGAGATTAGTGTTTAGTTTATCACTGTAATCTCCCCTTACTAATGCTGCGTTGTTTCTAGGTGTCTGGTGAGTGCTTCGGAGGTTAAATGAACACTCAAACTCTAAAATCCACGAATCTTCAAACATATGAAACCTACAACCCATGAACCGTCAAACCCCTGAACGCAAGACTTAGTTTTATAATTATTAAATTTTTCATTTCTTAAATATATCGTTTATTTTTAGGTCAACTACTTGATTTATCTTGGTGGTAGAAATACCGATGACTCTTAAGCAATTTTTTTAAAAAATTGCTTTGCAGTCAACACAGAGCTTCTGTGCAATGTTACTTGGCTTGGAGATAAGAAAAAAAATGTCACAAGACTACGTGATACCCGTTTTGTGTCAGCTTGTGAAGGTATATTGTTTTATATATTTTATTTTACTTGTCACACTAGACTTATTATATTAATTATGAATGTTTTCATTTTTGACCAGGGCCCTGAAAAGCCTTAAGCAATGTCTACGGCGTCTCGAAGAGATACGCAGAGACGTGCTACTGCCCGAAGAAAGAGATGAGGAGCAGCTGCCACCATCTCCGAGGAGAAGACGAGCTCCTGATGAAGAAGAAGAAGAAGAAGAAGAACATCAAGAACCCCTGCCACCCAGTCCAAAAAGAAGAAGAGTTTTAGAAAAAACTTCAGACGACGAGAGGGAGAGGGATGATCATCAGCATCTGTCCAGTCCAAGGAGCTATGTAGGATTGGATGACCTGAAGGATGAAATACCCGACGAAGATGACGCACCTGCAGAAAATTTCGACCATTTACAGCAGAATCCACCTGATAAACTCTGGTAAGTGGCCTCCTGTTAAATATTATCATAGAATATGTAAAAAACCGCTGGCAATTCCTTGGCACTTTGCTTCCTCAAACTTAATTGATTGTTTCAATATGAAATTAATTTTAAATTTACTTATCTTTTTTTAATCAATATCTTAAAAAAGCTGTGTTTTTAGTATTGATGAATTGTCAAAAGATAATTTTTTACTAAAATTACATATTTAGATTAAATTACAGTTTTTCACGTCTTTTATAACTATTGTTATAGATAAGTTATATCTAACATTCCAAAAAACCCTACAATGTGAAAGTAGATTTCGCCCTCGAGTGATTACTGCCCTCGCGAGAAGATTCTTCCCTCGGGTGATTACTGCCCGCGGGAAAAACTGCTACTTTCGTCCCTTGTTGCATAATGTACTATTCTGTCCGGATAAGCGGGTAAAAAAGTTTTTTTACCCGTTGACTACTTTTGTTGCCCGCCAAAAAATTTCTTTTTTGCCCGTTTATTTAAAAACTTATTTTAAAAAACGCAAAAATCCATACATGTGTTACAAAAAAATATGGTGTGACACACACACACGCACACGCATACATGCGCACACACTAACTCACTCACACGCACGCACACACACACACTCACACGCAGGCACATACACACTCACTCACACGCACGCACACACGTACCCACACTCACTCACACGCACGCACACACACATACGCGCATACGGACACACACGCATGCACATACACATACACGCGCACACACATGCACGCATGCATGCATGCATACACGCAGCACACATACACGCGCACGCACTCACGCACGCACATTCATACAGACATTTTCTAAAAATAGTGTATGTTGATTCCTATTGTCTCAAAAAATATGTCTATAGTGATTTTAGCAAAACTTTTTTATTACCATCCCAAAGCTTCCTCTGTGATGAAGCAAAATCAAATGAATTTAAAATAAAATATAAAATATATCAGGGAATCAGAGGACGGAGAATTCGATGGAAGGACCCACTCTGACGAATACCCCGCGGAGTATTTGGAGGAGTGCCGACCTGACAGAGGAGGTGCAGAACGTTACCCGGACGATGACACAGAGATCGAAAGCGACGCCGAGAACAACAAGGATCATGACGACCACAGCAACCCCATAATGGAGGACAACGGCCAGCCTGAGGATGGGATCGAAGAATTTCCGGACATCTACGCATTTATAAAACACCAAGAAAAATACTAGTTTGCTACATATTTCTTTGCGTTTTATAAAGGCGACTTTATTTATGTTATTACTTTTTAGGGAAGTTCATATAAAAAGTACACGTTTATTATATTAGTTTGCATTCTTTTTATATTATCACTTGCTGAAATTAACCTGGACTTTTTATATGAATAGAACGTTTTCTTACATTTTATATTTTATTTATTTGTTCATTTATTTACTAAATTCAATTATCAATTTACTAATCTTTTATTTTTTAATTATATTTTAATATTTAATTACGTATTTAAATTAAAAAAAAAATGTAAGGAAGCGTTGGAGGGGCAGAGAATGTTGGTTGTGCCTCACAGAGATAGGCAAGATCGGGGCCCTCTCACACATAAAAAAAAATTCTTTTATTTTTGTTTGAAAAAATAGCAATATTGAGGTAATTTTTACATTACAAGAGAATAATTCTAATAACATTATAATTATTATAATTATTACCCAGACAGCAAAAAATGAATTTTTTCTAAGGATTTTTTTCGAACACTAAGAATACTTATGCATGTAAGTTAGAAAAGGATTCTTAAAGAGTTTGAAAAGAGTTCATAAAGAATTCTAACGTCTGCGACATTCATGAAATTTGTTTTGCCGTCTGGGAATTCTTTAATGTTATTATTACTTCTATTAAAATAAAAATAATAATTGTTTTCAGATGCCGTTGAGAGACGTTAGAAAATAACTCTAGAACCGATCCAGCACGTACTGAGAGACGACGTCAAGGAATAAAGACTGCCGATTCAGCGACTGACCCAAGACTGAGGTAGACAAGCTGAGGCTGGGAGCGACAAAAATGACATCGTTTTCAGACTTGCAAGCTGAGCTTCAAGGAGGGCCTAGCAAAGGTAATTTATTCATCATTCTATTATAACTTTCCAACCCATAATGCAATAAAAATCTTATTTTTTTCGTTTTTTTCAACAGAGTTCATAACACTTCGAGCGCAGAAACGGTGTGCACCTGCCTGGAAGTGATAGCGATCTGCTGAATGGTTCCCAAGGTCATGCTGTTGTCGTACGAGCGTGTGGACATGCCTGCAAAACTCTCGATGACGCAGGGGCAACGAGAATGATGTTGAGTAGGAGGCTTCTTGCGAGTTGCAGCTCAGGCAATCCCTGTTAAAAAATTGAAGCTGGATTTCAAGCTTGAAATTCAGCGATGAGCTTGAATCTGGTTTGATCGAACTTAAAATCCAGCTCGATTTTAAGCTCGAAATCAAACTCAAAAAATCCACCCTGATCGACCTACATTTCAAGTTTGATCAAGCTGGATTCAACCTCATCGCTGAATTTCAAGTTCGATCGAGTCGGATTCAAACTCATCGCTGAATTTGAAGCTTGAGATTTAGCTTGATATTTTCGATAGGGGAACCTGCACAAGGCCTGCACCATTATTTACGTAAATATTTTCATGGACTATATATATATAAAATTTCTTCATATATATATATATATATATATTCCACATCGACCATGGAAGAAATTTTTTACATTTCGTTTTAAAATGTTTTTACTAGTTCAGAATAGTTAAAAAATGTATGCAAAAAAAATTTAGATCACAATACCCTAACTATGCAGAACTGTGGCCCTATTAAAAATAAAGTTTTTTTCAATTCTTAGAAACAGAGAAAACTTTAATAATTTTTAGCTCCAGATAGGTGCAATTTAGGTATTTACACATATACATTTTTATTATTTTTCTGTATATTTTTCTGTAAATTTTCTATAGAATATGCTAGCACTTTTTTTAGGCCCTAATTACCACGTTTCTGATTGATTTATAAAAGATATACCGTTATATAGTAATAAGAGCTTCAAAATGAGACCAGGTAGACCATGGACCGAGCTTATTAACCGAAGTAACAGAATTTTGAAGGAAATCTACATACAATTTGTATATCTATATATGAAGATTTATTTTATAAATGATATACCCTACATACATATAGATATATAAATTGTATGTAGATTTCTTTCAAAATGCTGTAACGTCAGTTATAAAGCTCGGTCCATGATCTACCTGCTCTCATTTTGAAGCTCTTATTACTACAAAATTTTGAGATTAAAATAAACTGCCGAAATTTTTTAAATAGCATATAACGGTATATCTTTTATAAACCAATCAGATACGTGACAATTGGGGTCTGAAAAAAATGTCAGCATATTGTACAGAAAATTTACAGAAAAAAATGCATATATATATGTAAATACCCAAATTGCACCTATCTCGAATTGAATTTTCTACTTCTCTAAAAATTTAAATAAACTTTATTTTTAGGGTCACGGTTCTGCAAGATTTGGGTCTTATGAGCTAAAATTTTATTTACATGCTTTTTTCACTATTCTGAACTAGTAAAAACATTTTCAGCGAAATGTAAAAAATTTCTTCACGGGTTTACGTGAAATATATATTATTATGAAATATTGAAATTCGTTCAGAATGAACTTTTACTACAGTTTCTCTATTAGTCTTGACGTTTCTTTCGCCTTTACAATACATCAGGAAAGTATAATACATTTTTAGGCCAATTTTTTATTTGAAAATTTTTATATATCAAATTTTTAAATTTTAAATCTCACCTGAGATCTTACCAGAGATCTCGTGTGTATAGGTTTTCGCATGATATTTCACCTGAGATTTTTTGGTAGGGATATATAAAAATATATATATATATATATATATATATATATAATCATGCGAAATATCATGCGAAAACCTCATGAATGTTTACTCAAAATTTCACACGAGATCTCTGGTAAGATCTCAGGTGAGATTTAAAATTTCAAAATTTGATATATAAAAATTTTCAAATAAAAATTGACCAAAAATGTATTATACTTTCCTGATGTATTGTAAAGACGAAAGAAACTTCAAGACTAATAAAAAAAACTGTAGTAAAAGTTCATTCTGAACGAATTTCAATATTTCATTAAGTGTACATATAATAACATGAGATTTTGGTATGAGATCTCAGGTGAGAATCTTACTTGAGATTATTCAGTAGGAGTATGTGAATAATCATAATTAAAGTATGAAATTATAATTAAATTTAAATATTTACGTAAATAAATGGTATATATATGTTATTATTGTATGTATATATCTGCTGCGGATTCCCGGAAAAACAACTCAAGTCCATTTTTTTTTAAATTGAGTTTTAAGCGATTTTAATATCTTTATATAGTATATTTTCAGATAAAAGTGCACAAAATCAAGAAAGTGTAAAAATAAGTAGCCTTATCTACTATTTATGATTTTTTTTACATTAGTTCAAATGGAAAATAAAAATTTTAAGTATTAGTATCTTCAAAACAGAAAAGTGGACTTATGTTGTTATTCTGCAAAACCATATATATATTATGTATTAACTTATTAATTTATTGTACAAAAATTAAATATTTAAAGTATATAAATAAAATATTACAAATATAAAATACAGTATTTTTATTATGATAAAATTATACATTTAATATAAATAATATATATATATATATATATATATATATATATATATATATATATATATATATATATATATATATATATATATATCGCCGTGCTGGCATATTGTCGGCAAATTGCACCGCACAGTGCTGACACGTTGCCGGCACGCGGGCCGCAGTACCAATCGCGCATGCAAATTGCGTTGGCAAAATGACGGCACTATGACGGCCCGCGTGCCAGGACCGCGTTCCTGCACCGTGCCGTCTCAGAAGCGGGGCAGGAATCCGTCACAATGCCGGACCGCGGGCGGCCCGCGGGCCGTCAGCGTGCCGACACAGTGCCGACTCAATGCTATCTGGGGGGGCAGGAATCCGTCACAATGCCGGACCGCGGGCGGCCCGCGGGCCATCAGCGTGCCGACACAGTGCCGACTCAATGCTATCTGGGATAGCTCGATTCATTGGATTGGAGAAAAATAATATAGATATATATGGCGTGCGCTAACCTAAATTGGAATTTCCGAATAAATATATATATATATTACATAAATTAGTTTATTATAAGGGACTATAAAAACCACTTGGACGGATCTAATTCTTGGCAAAATAACATATAATATACTTAAGTAAGTTGTAAAGTAGTAAGCACAAGTAAGCTTTCATCAACGTAGATTGTGTCAAAATATTTTTGCCGTGTATAAAATGGACAATGATTTTTAACAGAATTTAACTCAGGTTTGATCCCTTAATGCTTTGTTTTTACTCTTTCAGTAGACTGTATTTATTAATTGTTTTTTAACTGTTTAACTTTATGTTTTTAATGATTTTCAGATTCTAAAGCTGCATGTACCTATAGCTGTAAGCAAAAATCTTGTGAGTGCATACATCAAATTTCCAGGTGAGTTATTCAATATTAGATTTCATTAATCTACAACTTTATTCAATTTTTCAAGTGATTAAATTTTATAATAATTTGCAGATTTCTACAAAAATAATTATTTAAGGTGCAGCTATAATGAAGACAAATCAACAGGATGGCATCAGTATCCTTACGTAAAAAGCCTGCAGGAATTCTAGCAGAGAATCATGCAAGAAACTGATCGGCAGGGGATCTGCAGGATTCCTTGCAGGAATCCCCGCAATATTTTCGTACTGTTTTCCTGCAGGAATTCCTGCAGGATTTTCTTAAGGAATATTTCTAGAATCGGATATTATTTATGTTCTAGAATATGAAATTATTAAAATCACTAAAATAATTTAGGAAATGTGCCTTTATATGTATAGTTCCATCCGGACGATAAGACCAAACTTAGGGACTAAAGCTTCGAACTTTAATTTTTTTAATTTTGTAATCAAGTTAATTCAATTTTCGTTTTTTCGCATGCCGCATGCGTGACGGCACAGTGACGTCCGTGTACTCCGGCCCAGAAACGGCATGTTGACGGCATGCATGCCGCGCGCTTATTCCAAAATTTCACAGCACGCCATGCCGTCAACGTGCTAGCATTATGCCTTGCGTTTTGCCGGCAATATGCCTGCACGATTGAATTTTGCGTGCGCTTCTGCAGGTGCCCAGATAGCATTGAGTCGGCACTGTGTCGGCACGCTGACGGCCTGCGGGCCGCCCGCGGTCCGGCATTGTGACGGATTCCTGCCCCGCTTCTGAGACGGCACGGTGCAGGAACGCGGTCCTGGCACGCGGGCCGTCATAGTGCCGTCATTTTGCCGACACAATTTGCATGCGCGATTGGTACTGCGGCCCGCGTGCCGGCAACGTGTCAGCACTGTGCGGTGCAATTTGCCGACAATATGCCAGCACGGCGATATATATATATATATATATATATATATATATATATATATATTAAATGTATAATTTTATCATAATAAAAATAATGTATTTTATATTTGTAATTTTTTATTTATATACTTTAAATATTTAATATTTGTGTACAATAAATTAATACATAATATATATATATATGGTTTTGCAGAATAACAACATAAGTCCATTTTTCTGTTTTGAAGATACTAATACTTAAAATTATTATTTTCCATTTGAACTAATGTAAAAAAAAATCATAAATAGTAGATAAGGCTACTTATTTTTACACTTTCTTGATTTTGTGCACTTTTATCTGAAAATATACTATATAAAGATATTAAAATCGCTTAAAAATCAATTTTCAAAAAAATGGACTTGAGTTGTTTTTCCGGGAATCCGCAGCAGATATATACATACAATAATAACACATATATACCATTTATTTACGTAAATATTTAAATTTAATTATAATTTTATACTTTAATTATGATTATTCACATACTCCTACTGAATAATCTCAAGTAAGATTCTCACCTGAGATCTCATACCAAAATCTCATGTTATTATATGTACACTTAATGAAATATTGAAATTCGTTCAGAATGAACTTTTACTACAGTTTTTTTATTAGTCTTGAAGTTTCTTTCGTCTTTACAATACATCAGGAAAGTATAATACATTTTTGGTCAATTTTTATTTGAAAATTTGATATATAAAATTTTGAAATTTTAAATCTCACCTGAGATCTTACCAGAGATCTCGTGTGAGATTTTGAGTAAACATTCATGAGGTTTTCGCATGATATTCTGCATGATTATATATATAATATATATATATATATTATATATATATATATATATATATATATATATATATATATATATATATATATATATATATATATATATATATATATATATATATATATATATATATATATATATATATATATATATATATATATATATATATATATATATATATATATATATATATATATATATATATATATATATATATATATATATATATATATATATATATATATATATATATATATATATATATATATATATATATATATATATATATATATATATATATATATATATATATATTATATATATATATATATATATATATATATATATATATATATATATATATATATATATATATATATATATATATATATATATATACATTTATATATCCCTACCAAAAAATCTCAGGTAAAATATCATGCGAAAACCTCATGAATTTTTACTCAAAATCTTACACGAGATCTCTGGTAAGATCTCAGGTGAGATTTAAAATTTAAAAATTTGATATATAAAAATTTTCAAATAAAAATTGGCCTAAAAATGTATTATACTTTCCTGATGTATTGTAAAGACGAAAGAAACGTCAAGACTAATAAAAAAAACTGTAGTAAAAGTTCATTCTGAACGAATTTCAATATTTCGTAATAATATATATTTCACGTAAACCCGTGAAGAAATTTTTTACATTTCGCTGAAAATGTTTTTACTAGTTCAGAATAGTGAAAAAAGCATGTAAATAAAATTTTAGCTCATATGACCCAAATCTTGCAGAACCGTGACCCTAAAAATAAAGTTTATTTAAATTTTTAGAAAAGTAGAAAATTCAATTCGAGATAGGTGCAATTTGGGTATATACATATATATATATATATATATATATATATATATATATGCATTTTTTTCTGTAAATTTTCTGTACAATATGCTGACATTTTTTTCAGACCCCAATTATCACGTTTCTGATTGGTTTATAAAAGATATACCGTTATATGCTATTTAAAAAATTTCGGCAGTTTATTTTAATCTCAAAATTTTGTAGTAATAAGAGCTTCAAAATGAGAGCAGGTAGATCATGACCGAGCTTTATAACTGACGTTACAGCATTTTGAAAGAAATCTACATACAATTTATATATCTATATGTATGTAGGGTATATCATTTATAAAAGAAATCTTCATATATAGATATACAAATTGTATGTAGATTTCCTTCAAAATTCTGTTACTTCGGTTAATAAGCTCGGTCCATGGTCTACCTGGTCTCATTTTGAAGCTCTTATTACTATATAACGGTATATCTTTTATAAATCAATCAGAAACGTGGTAATTAGGGCCTAAAAAAGTACTAGCATATTCTATAGAAAATTTACAGAAAAATATACAGAAAAATAATAAAAATGTATATGTGTAAATACCTAAATTGCACCTATCTGGAGCTAAAAATTATTAAAGTTTTCTCTGTTTCTAAGAATTGAAAATCTTTATTTTTAATAGGGCCACATTTCTGCATAGTTAGGGTATTGTGATCTAAATTTTTTTTGCATACATTTTTTAACTATTCTGAACTAGTAAAAACATTTTAAAACGAAATGTAAAAAATTTCTTCCATGGTCGACGTGGAATATATATATATATATATATATATATATATATATATATATATATATATATATATGAAGAAATTTGATATATATATAGTCCCTGAAAATATTTACGTAAATAATGGTGCAGGCCTTGTGCAGGTTCCCCTATTGAAAATATCAAGCTAAATCTCAAGCTTCAAATTCAGCGATGAGTTTGAATCCGGCTCGATCGAACTTGAAATTCAGCGATGAGGTTGAATCCAGCTTGATTAAACTTGAAATGTAGGTCGATCAGGGTGGATTTTTTGAGTTTGATTTCGAGCTTGAAATCGAGCTGGATTTTAAGTTCGATCAAACCAGATTCAAGCTCATCGCTGAATTTCAAGCTTGAAATCCAGCTTCAATTTTTTAACAGGGATTGCCTGAGCTGCAACTCGCAAGAAGCCTCCTACTCAACATCATTCTCGTTGCCCCTGCGTCATCGAGAGTTTTTCAGGCATGTCCACGCGCTCGTACGACAACAGCATGACCTTGGGAACCATTCAGCAGATCGCTATCACTTCCAGGCAGGTGCACACCGTTTCTGCGCTCGAAGTGTTATGAACTCTGTTGAAAAAACCGAAAAAAATAAGATTTTTATTGCATTATGGGTTGGAAAGTTATAATAGAATGATGAATAAATTACCTTTGCTAGGCCCTCCTTGAAGCTCAGCTTGCAAGTCTGAAAACGATGTCATTTTTGTCGCTCCCAGCCTCAGCTTGTCTACCTCAGTCTTGGGTCAGTCGCTGAATCGGCAGTCTGTATTCCTTGACGTCGTCTCTCAGTACGTGCTGGATCGGTTCTAGAGTTATTTTCTAACGTCTCTCAACGGCATCTGAAAATAATTATTATTTTTATTTTAATAGTAATAGAATTCTTTATGAACTCTTTTCAAACTCTTTAAGAATCCTTTTCTAACTTACATGCATAAGTATTCTTAGTGTTCGAAAAAAATCCTTAGAAAAAATTCATTTTTTGCTGTCTGGGTAATAATTATAATAATTATAATGTTATTAGAATTATTCTCTTGTAATGTAAAAATTACCTCAATATTGCTATTTTTTCAAACAAAAATAAAAGAATTTTTTTTTATGTGTGAGAGGGCCCCGATCTTGCCTATCTCTGTGAGGCACAACCAACATTCTCTGCCACTCCAACGCTTCCTTACATTTTTTTTTAATTTAAATACGTAATTAAAAATTAAAATATAATTAAAAATTAAAATATAATTAAAAATTAAAATATAATTAAAAAATAAAAGATTAGTAAATTGATAATCGAATTTATTAAATAAATGAACAAATAAATAAAATATAAAATGTAAGAAAACGTTCTATTCATATAAAAAGTCCACGTTAATTTCAGCAAGTGATAATATAAAAAGAATGCAAACTAATATAATAAACGTGTACTTTTTATATGAACTTCCCTAAAAGTAAAAACATAAATAAAGTCGCCTTTATAAAACGCAAAGAAATATGTTGTAGCAAGCTAGTATTTTTCTTGGTGTTTTATAAATGTGTAGATGTCCGGAAATTCTTCGGTCCCATCCTCAGGCTGGCCGTTGTCCTCCATCATGGTGTTGCTGTGGTCGTCATGATCCTTGTTGTTCTCGGCGTCGCTTTCGATCTCCGTGTCATCGTCCGGGTAAGGTTCTGCACCTCCTCTGTCAGGTCGGCACTCCTCCAAATACTCCGCGGGGTATTCGTTATAGTGGGTCCTTCCATCGATTTCTCCGTCCTCTGATTCCCTGATATATTTTATATTTTATTTTAAATTCATTTGATTTTGCTTCATCACAGAGGAAGCTTTGGGATGGTAATAAAAAAGTTTTGCTAAAATCACTAAAGACATATTTTTTGAGACAATAGGAATCAACATACACTATTTTTAGAAAATGTCTGTATGAATGTGCGTGCGTGAGTGCGTGCGCGTGTATGTGTGCTGCGTGTATGCATGCATGCATGCGTGCATGTGTGTGCGCGTGTATGTGTATGTGTATGCGTGTGTGTCCGTATGCGCGTATATGTGTGTGCGTGCGTGTGAGTGAGTGTGTATGTGCCTGCGTGTGAGTGTGTGTGCGTGCGTGTGAGTGAGTTAGAGTGTGTGTGTCACACCATATTTTTTTGTAACACATGTATGGATTTTTGCGTTTTTAAAATAAGTTTTTAAATAAACGGGCAAAAAAGAAATTTTTTGGCGGGCAACAAAAGTAGTCAACGGGTAAAAAAACTTTTTTACCCGCTTATCCGGACAGAATAGTACATTATGCAACAAGGGACGAAAGTAGCAGTTTTTCCCGCGGGCAGTAATCACCCGAGGGAAGAATCTTCTCGCGAGGGCAGTAATCACTCGAGGGCGAAATCTACTTACACATTGTAGGGTTTTTTGGAATGTTAGATATAACTTATCTATAACAATAGTTATAAAAGGCGTGAAAAACTGTAATTTAATCTAAATATGTAATTTTAGTAAAAAATTATCTTTTGACAATTCATCAATACTAAAAACACAGCTTTTTTAAGATATTGATTAAAAAAAGATAAGTAAATTTAAAATTAATTTCATATTGAAACAATCAATTAAGTTTGAGGAAGCAAAGTGCCAAGGAATTGCCAGCGGTTTTTTACATGTTCTATGATAATATTTAACAGGAGGCCACTTACCAGAGTTTATCAGGTGGATTCTGCTGTAAATGGTCGAAATTTTCTGTAGGTGCGTCATCTTCGTCGGGTATTTCATCCTTCAGGTCATCCAATCCTACATAGCTCCTTGGACTGGACAGATGCTGATGATCATCCCTCTCCCTCTCGTCGTCTGAAGTTTTTTCTAAAACTCTTCTTCTTTTTGGACTGGATGGCAGGGGTTCTTGATTTTCTTCTTCTTCTTCTTCTTCTTCATCAGGAGCTCGTCTTCTCCTCGGAGATGGTGGCAGCTGCTCCTCATCTCTCTCTTTCTTCGGTCAGTAGCTCGTCTCTGCGTATCTCTTCGAGACGCCGTAGACATTGCTTAAGGCTTTTCAGGGCCCTGGTAAAAAATGGAAACATTCATAATTAATATAATAAGTCTAGTGTGACAAGTAAAATAAAATATATAAAACAATATACCTTCACAAGCTGACACAAAACGGGTATCACGTAGTCTTGTGACATTTTTTTTCTTATCTCCAAGCCAAGTAACATTGCACAGAAGCTCTGTGTTGACTGCAAAGCAATTTTTTTAAAAAATTGCTTAAGAGTCATCGGTATTTCTACCACCAAGATAAATCAAGTAGTTGACCTAAAAATAAACGATATATTTAAGAAATGAAAAATTTAATAATTATAAAACTAAGTCTTGCGTTCGGGGGTTTGACGGTTCATGGGTTGTAGGTTTCATATGTTTGAAGATTCATGGATTTTAGAGTTTGAGTGTTCATTTAACCTCCGAAGCACTCACCAGACACCTAGAAACAACGCAGCATTAGTAAGGGGAGATTACAGTGATAAACTAAACACTAATCTCACCTGATAATATTGGCAGTGGACGAATGCAGTAGGAAGCTGTATGTAAACATAACCTCTTCGAGGTTGACCGTGCCACTGCTGCTGCCGCAAGTACGCCGTCCTGGGCCTTGCAGCTCTCGTCTTCGTGCCCCTTCGTGGGGACCGTAGCCCAGATACCCCTCCTGCTGCATCCATCGTCGCACTTCCTCGTCCTGGCCACTCGTCCTTCCTCGTCAAAACTAACCTATTTATTAACATAATATAATTATTAGAATAATTATAAATAAAAAAATTTTACATTTCAGCCAGGGTGATCCTCAAGACAATCTCTTCACTCTGAAACGTCCAGAAAGTTGCCACAGTTCTCTTGGGAAATCCAAATTGCAGCATGTAAATAATTAATGATAGTAATAGTACTATGAACTGCAATTGCACGTGCGCGCGCCAGGATGATCCTCAAGACGAGCTGCACTTCCTCTCGAACGTCCACCACAAACTTGCCACAGTCGAATTATATAATTCAGAATTCCAAATTACACCACAGATAACTACAATAATTAATAACTACAATAATACCGCTATAATTATTAAGAACAATTTCACTTATTGCGCGCGTCTGCAATTGAAGATCAAGTCTTCATGAAAGCAGGGAGATTACTGCAATGGCGGGATGCGATATATTTCTTCAAACAACAGAAAGCTCGAAATTATTTCAAGACTTTAAATTTATAATGTAAATCTATTTTAATATTCAATTATAAACAAATATATTTATTATTAATAAAAATATAAATCATAAAATTATACTATTATTTATTTATTTATATTTATTTATTTATTCAATTACATCAATTGAGCCCCATATAAATAAATTAACAAATCATTACTATTATTGTCAATTTTATTTGTAATAGAAATAATAACTTAAATATGCAATTAAATTATATTTTTATAATTATATTGATGGCACGTCGTGCTGTCCATAATCCGTCACATTGCTGCCACGATTTTCCCGACACGACGGGCTTGCACTGTGCCGTCATTCTGCTGGAATCTTAAAGTTCAAAAAAGTGATGTTGCGTGACGGCACGATGACGTCACAGGGCGGTCACGACGTGCTACCCAATCGGACAGCACGCCGCGACTGCACAGTGATGGCACAAATTCGTCACGCCGTGCCAGCACGTCGTGCTCGGCACGGGCTGCTATCTGGGTGCTTATAACCTCCAAATATATTATGTATATTAATTTTTAAAATAAAAATAAAAAATTTGAAATTATATATAAATTTACTCTTTATTAAATTTCAATTACAATAAATATTACAATTTATAATAAATATAACAATAATATTGTAATAACTATTATATACTGTATGCCAATGTATCTTGAATGCTCGTGAGCGTTGATAAATACCCTTACGAAAAAAGCCCTTAGGAATCCCTGTAGGATTTCCTGAAGTAATTTTTCTAGAATGAAATATTATTTATGTTCTAGAATATGAAATTGTTAAAATCACTACAATAATTTAGGAAGTTTGCCTTTATAGGCATAGCACCATCCGGATGATAACACTAAAACGCAGGGACTAAGCTTGAAAAAACGAAAATTTAATTAACTTGATTACAAAATTAAAAAAATTAAAGTTCGAAGCTTTAGTCCCTAAGTTTGGTCTTATCGTCCGGATGGAACTATACATATAAAGGCACATTTCCTAAATTATTTTAGTGATTTTAATAATTTCATATTCTAGAACATAAATAATATCCGATTCTAGAAATATTCCTTAAGAAAATCCTGCAGGAATTCCTGCAGGAAAACAGTACGAAAATATTGCGGGGATTCCTGCAAGGAATCCTGCAGATCCCCTGCCGATCAGTTTCTTGCATGATTCTCTGCTAGAATTCCTGCAGGCTTTTTACGTAAGGATACTGATGCCATCCTGTTGATTTGTCTTCATTATAGCTGCACCTTAAATAATTATTTTTGTAGAAAATCTGCAAATTATTATAAAATTTAATCACTTGAAAAATTGAATAAAGTTGTAGATTAATGAAATCTAATATTGAATAACTCACCTGGAAATTTGATGTATGCACTCACAAGATTTTTGCTTACAGCTATAGGTACATGCAGCTTTAGAATCTGAAAATCATTAAAAACATAAAGTTAAACAGTTAAAAAACAATTAATAAATACAGTCTACTGAAAGAGTAAAAACAAAGCATTAAGGGATCAAACCTGAGTTAAATTCTGTTAAAAATCATTGTCCATTTTATACACGGCAAAAATATTTTGACACAATCTACGTTGATGAAAGCTTACTTGTGCTTACTACTTTACAACTTACTTAAGTATATTATATGTTATTTTGCCAAGAATTAGATCCGTCCAAGTGGTTTTTATAGTCCCTTATAATAAACTAATTTATGTAATATATATATATATTTATTCGGAAATTCCAATTTAGGTTAGCGCACGCCATATATATCTATATTATTTTTCTCCAATCCAATGAATCGAGCTATTATTGCCGTTCGATATGTCCCCAATCGCACGCCATGCTGTCCGTATGCCGTCAAAATGCTGCCACGATAATCTGAATTTCTGCGCCACACCGTGTCGGCATGTTTCCGTCAATTTGCAAGCACGCATGCTGCCGCAAAAAAAAACACCCAGATAGCAGCCCGTGCCGAGCACGGCGTGCTGGCACGGCGTGACGAATTTGTGCCATCACTGTGCAGTCGCGGCGTGCTGTCCGATTCGGTGGCACGTCGTGACCGCCCTGTGCCGTCATCGTGCCGTCACGCAACATCACTTTTTTGAACTTTTAGATTCCAGCAGAATGACGGCACAGTGCAAGCCCGCCGTGTCGGGAAAATCGTGGCCGCAATGTGACGGATTATGGACAGCACGACGTGCCATCAATATAATTATAAAAATATAATTTAATTGCATATTTAAGTTATTATTTCTATTACAAATAAAATTGATAATAATAGTAATGATTTGTTAATTTATTTATATGGGGCTCAATTGGTGTAATTGAATAAATAAATAAATATAAATAAATAAATAATAGTATAATTTTATGATTTATATTTTTATTAATAATAAATATATTTGTTTATAATTGAATATTAAAATTGATTTACATTATAAATTTAAAGTCTTGAAATAATTTCTGTTGTTTGAAGTAATATATCGCATCCCGCCATTGCAGTAATCTCCCTGCTTTCATGAAGACTTGATCTTCAATTGCAGACGCGTGCAATAAGTGAAATTGTTCTTAATAATTATAGCGGTATTATTGTAGTTATTAATTATTGTAGTTATCTGTGGTGTAATTTGGAATTCTGAATTATATAATTCGACTGTGGCAAGTTTGTGGTGGATGTTCGAGAGGAAGTGCAGCTCGTCTTGTGGATCATCCTGGCGCGCGCACGTGCAATTGCAGTTCATAGTAAATAATTACTATCATTAATTATTTACATGCTGCAATTTGGATTTTCCAAGAGAACTGTGGCAACTATCTGGACATTTCAGAGTGAAGAGATTGTCTTGAGGATCACCCTGGCTGAGATGTAAAATTTTTTTATTTATAATTATTCTAATAATTATATTATGTTAATAAATAGGTTAGTTTTGACGAGGAAGGACGAGTGGCCAGGACGAGGAAGTGCGACGATGGATGCAGCAGGAGGGGTATCTGGGCTACGGTCCCCACGAAGGGGCACGAAGACGAGAGCTGCAAGGCCCAGGACGGCGTACTTGCGGCAGCAGCAGTGGCACGGTTAACCTCGAAGAGGTTATGTTTACATACAGCTTCCTACTGCATTCGTCCACTGCCAATATTATCAGGTGAGATTAGTGTTTAGTTTATCACTGTAATCTCCCCTTACTAATGCTGCGTTGTTTCTAGGTGTCTGGTGAGTGCTTCGGAGGTTAAATGAACACTCAAACTCTAAAATCCACGAATCTTCAAACATATGAAACCTACAACCCATGAACCGTCAAACCCCTGAACGCAAGACTTAGTTTTATAATTATTAAATTTTTCATTTCTTAAATATATCCTTTATGTTTAGGTCAACTACTTGATTTATCTTGGTGGTAGAAATACCGATGACTGACTTTGCAGTCAACACAGAGCTTCTGTGCAATGTTACTTGGCTTGGAGATAAGAAAAAAAATGTCACAAGACTACGTGATACCCGTTTTGTGTCAGCTTGTGAAGGTATATTGTTTTATATATTTTATTTTACTTGTCACACTAGACTTATTATATTAATTATGAATGTTTCCATTTTTGACCAGGGCCCTGAAAAGCCTTAAGCAATGTCTACGGCGTCTCGAAGAGATACGCAGAGACGTGCTACTGCCCGAAGAAAGAGATGAGGAGCAGCTGCCACCATCTCCGAGGAGAAGACGAGCTCCTGATGAAGAAGAAGAAGAAGAAGAAGAAGAACATCAAGAACCCCTGCCATCCAGTCCAAAAAGAAGAAGAGTTTTTGAATGCGACATTCATGAAATTTGTTTTGCCGTCTGGGAATTCTTTAGTGTTATTATTACTTCTATTAAAATAAAAATAATAATTGTTTTCAGATGCCGTTGAGAGACGTTAGAAAATAACTCTAGAACCGATCCAGCACGTACTGAGAGACGACGTCAAGGAATAAAGACTGCCGATTCAGCGACTGACCCAAGACTGAGGTAGACAAGCTGAGGCTGGGAGCGACAAAAATGACATCGTTTTCAGACTTGCAAGCTGAGCT
Organism: Gastracanthus pulcherrimus; assembly: GCA_949152435.1. Taxonomy (NCBI): domain Eukaryota; kingdom Metazoa; phylum Arthropoda; class Insecta; order Hymenoptera; family Pteromalidae; genus Gastracanthus; species Gastracanthus pulcherrimus. The sequence goes on along the minus strand of OX424575.1, from coordinate 177,391,973 downwards.
TCAAGGAGGGCCTAGCAAAGGTAATTTATTCATCATTCTATTATAACTTTCCAACCCATAATGCAATAAAAATCTTATTTTTTTGTTTGTTTTCAAAAGAGTTCATAACACTTCGAGCGCAGAAACGGTGTGCACCTGCCTGGAAGTGATAGCGATCTGCTGAATGGTTCCCAAGGTCATGCTGTTGTCGTACGAGCGCGTGGACATGCCTGCAAAACTCTCGATGACGCAGGGGCAACGAGAATGATGTTGAGTAGGAGGCTTCTTGCGAGTTGCAGCTCAGACAATCCCTGTTAAAAAATTGAAGCTGGATTTCAAGCTTGAAATTCAGCGATGAGGTTGAATCTGGTTTGATCGAACTTAAAATCCAGCTCGATTTCAAGCTCGAAATCAAACTCAAAAAATCCACCCTGATCGACCTACATTTCAAGTTTGATCAAGCTGGATTCAACCTCATCGCTGAATTTCACGTTCGATCGAGTCGGATTCAAACTCATCGCTGAATTTGAAGCTTGAGATTTAGCTTGATATTTTCAATAGGGGAACCTGCACACGGCCTGCACCATTATTTACGTAAATATTTTCAGGGACTATATATATATAAAATTTCTTCATATATATATATATATATATATATATATATATATATATATATATATATATATATTCCACGTCGACCATGGAAGAAATTTTTTACATTTCGTTTTAAAATGTTTTTACTAGTTCAGAATAGTTAAAAAATGTATGCAAAAAAAATTTAGATCACAATACCCTAACTATGCAGAACTGTGGCCCTATTAAAAATAAAGTTTTTTTCAATTCTTAGAAACAGAGAAAACTTTAATAATTTTTAGCTCCAGATAGGTGCAATTTAGGTATTTACACATATACATTTTTATTATTTTTCTGTATATTTTTCTGTAAATTTTCTATAGAATATGCTAGCACTTTTTTTAGGCCCTAATTACCACGTTTCTGATTGATTTATAAAAGATATACCGTTATATAGTAATAAGAGCTTCAAAATGAGACCAGGTAGACCATGGACCGAGCTTATTAACCGAAGTAACAGAATTTTGAAGGAAATCTACATACAATTTGTATATCTATATATGAAGATTTATTTTATAAATGATATACCCTAAATACATATAGATATATAAATTGTATGTAGATTTCTTTCAAAATGCTGTAACGTCAGTTATAAAGCTCGGTCCATGATCTACCTGCTCTCATTTTGAAGCTCTTATTACTACAAAATTTTGAGATTAAAATAAACTGCCGAAATTTTTTAAATAGCATATAACAGTATATATCTTTTATAAACCAATCAGAAACGTGACAATTGGGGTCTGAAAAAAATGTCAGCATATTGTACAGAAAATTTACAGAAAAAAATGCATATATATATGTAAATACCCAAATTGCACCTATCTCGAATTGATTTTTCTACTTTTCTAAAAATTTAAATAAACTTTATTTTTAGGGTCACGGTTCTGCAAGATTTGGGTCTTATGAGCTAAAATTTTATTTACATGCTTTTTTCACTATTCTGAACTAGTAAAAACATTTTCAGCGATTTGTAAAAAATTTCTTCACGGGTTTACGTGAAATATATATTATTATGAAATATTGAAATTCGTTCAGAATGAACTTTTACTACAGTTTCTCTATTAGTCTTGACGTTTCTTTCGCCTTTACAATACATCAGGAAAGTATAATACATTTTTAGGCCAATTTTTTATTTGAAAATTTTTATATATTAAATTTTTAAATTTTAAATCTCACCTGAGATCTTACCAGAGATCTCGTGTAAGATTTTGAGTAAAAATTCATGAGGTTTTCGCATGATATTTCACCTGAGATTTTTTGGTAGGGATATATATATATATATATATATATATATATATATATATATATATATATATATATATATATATATATATATATATATATATAATCATGCGAAATATCATGAATGTTTACTCAAAATTTCACACGAGATCTCTGGTAAGATCTCAGGTGAGATTTAAAATTTCAAAATTTGATATATAAAAATTTTCAAATAAAAATTGACCAAAAATGTATTATACTTTCCTGATGTATTGTAAAGACGAAAGAAACTTCAAGACTAATAAAAAAAACTGTAGTAAAAGTTCATTCTGAACGAATTTCAATATTTCATTAAGTGTACATATAATAACATGAGATTTTGGTATGAGATCTCAGGTGAGAATCTTACTTGAGATTATTCAGTAGGAGTATGTGAATAATCATAATTAAAGTATAAAATTATAATTAAATTTAAATATTTACGTAAATAAATGGTATATATATGTTATTATTGTATGTATATATCTGCTGCGGATTCCCGGAAAAACAACTCAAGTCCATTTTTTTTAAAATTGAGTTTTAAGCGATTTTAATATCTTTATATAGTATATTTTCAGATAAAAGTGCACAAAATCAAGAAAGTGTAAAAATAAGTAGCCTTATCTACGATTTATGATTTTTTTTACATTAGTTCAAATGGAAAATAAAAATTTTAAGTATTAGTATCTTCAAAACAGAAAAGTGGACTTATGTTGTTATTCTGCAAAACCATATATATATTATGTATTAACTTATTAATTTATTGTACAAAAATTAAATATTTAAAGTATATAAATAAAAAATTACAAATATAAAATACAGTATTTTTATTATGATAAAATTATACATTTAATATAAATAATATATATATATATATATATATATATATATATAT